>CM057233.1:51702062-52952062 GCA_029891385.1 Erythroxylum novogranatense | reverse complement strand
GTCAGCGTCATTAGGTTTCTAATTTTTTAGATAGATTTTTTCTAATGAAAAAAGTCAGATTAGGGCCGAGAATATCATGAATATGCATTATACACCTACATGTGCCTTATTACATAGTAATGATTTGACCGTTAGTTATCATTCTCTTCTCTGATTCTTATAGAGACCCAACTAGAGCGTCGATCGACCGACGTAACAGAGACTTCCTGGCATTAGCTTGGAAGTGATAGGTGAGTAACCTAGATGGGTTTCTCAATTATTACTTGTCTAATATGGGGATAATGGTGGGATCAGGAAGTGTTAACGTGACTTGTGTACCATACTGTATTATGGACTATTAATTGAGCATTCTGGACTGTTGAATTGACCTGTTTGTCATTACTGGATTTACTGTGATTGATTGTAAATGATGGACTGTGATTTGTGAATTATATACTGTTAACTACTGATAAGTGAATGTTCAATTGGGCATGTGCATTCATACACAGATGCATAAACTGATAAAGGAAAATTGTGAACTGAGTCGCCACTGATACTGAAACGAGCCTAGAGCTCGAAATACTGAAACGAGCCTAGAGCTCGAAGGGAGATAATTCACCCAGACGCGTCATCGATCATTGAATCATTTTACGCTCGGTCACACATCGTAATAAAGCGAAAAGAGTCACATGTGCATTGCATCATTCTTGGATGAATACTTGAAATGGTTTTTCTTGTATGTGGTCAGTTTCATCAGTAAATTGTTGTGTCTATGACTGTATGATTTTTTGTAACTGTATATTATTATTATTGTGACTGTAGACCGTAGTATTACTGCAACTGCTTTATTACTGTGAATTGATTATGTGATGCATAAATTGGGAGAACCATCGATGATGGTTCCTTATTGAGTTCGCAAACTCGTCCAAAATTGCAATCTATTTTTTTAGGACTTGAAGGGTACCCCGTTTGACACGGGAGTATGTCTACTGTAGGCAAGTGAAGGATAGAGGTCGGGATCAGTTCGCGTCTGCATTAGTCTCTTATCGAATTGTATTCCGTAATCATTGTGCAATAATGCTTTGTATTTATAATGAGCCCATTGTGGTTCTATTATTTTACAAATTGACTGATTGTAAATTATTATTGGATGACTGTAATAACTGAAAATGATTAATTGTGAATATGGGCTCAAGTTTCTTGCTGTTTATGCCGCGTTAATGAATGATTCAAAAAAAAGAAGATAAAATGTTATACTGAGTTTTAATCGACTGATGTAGTACGCCACCCTCGCAGGGCACGGACTCGGATATCACCAACGATATCGGGTTCGGGTCACTCGGGAGTGGGGTGTTACAAGATCCAAGTCCAAGAAGAATACTTTGGGCCTAAAAGGCTTGTAATTATTTAATTTTTCTTGGATGGACAATCAAAAGTGGCTTTATTAGTTCATGTGATGAATGCTTATGATATGTGATATTTAAAACTTAAAGCCCAAAAAGATTGAGTAGGAGAGGATGCTCCTGTGAGAGTCAACGGTCTCCAAATGATGGCCCGTTTGCATGTGGTGAAGTGTTACTCCCCATCGGAGGGCATGGATCCTAGATCTTACATGGTTTGGGTCTCCTTAAGGATAAGTCCACTTAATGATAGAAAATGTGACCTCCCACCGAGGCATGGTTTGTAGGTATCTTTAGTGAATGAATCAAATGGTTAAACACTCAGCATTTTTATCAATAAACCGCCCTTCGTAGCTCATTGGTAAAAGTATGGACCAAATTAAGACGCTTCTTAAAAATTGGGCATGAGATGCTTGGTAGTTTTTGAGTGGGAGGGTCCAGCTTTTTCTTTTAATAGATAAGATGGCCCACCGTCACTTAGTCTCGTTATAGATAAGAAAATAATCGTCAGTATAATGTTTTAATTTTTATGTTTTGTTAAATCTATCATCATGCATACATGCATCATGATTTTATACAAAGTTCCATAAATTGTTGACTAGTATGCTCATGTTTTAATAATTTATATTTTCATACATAATCAACCACAAAATGAATCCACTCACCCTGCTCTTGACTAATAACAAATTGGAAAACGGAGACAATTTTAATGAATGGAGACGTAACCTTGACATTGTTCTTCAATATGAACGTATTTCATGGGTGTTAACTGAAAATGAACCTACACCTCCAAGTGGAGATTCAACTCCTGAGCAAGTCCAACAACATGAGCGTTGACAGAATGCTGACAAGACTACTAAGTGTTATATTCTGGCTTCTGTTAGCGGTATGTTGCAAAAACAAATTGCTTGTATTAAAACTGCTAGTGCAATGGTCCATCACCTACATGAGATGTTTGGTGTGAGGACTAGGTCTGCAAGAGTGAAAGCTATCCAAACTGTTGGACCCCGAACTTTTGATGAAAATTAGAAATATTAAAATGAATTTTAATGGAGAAAGAATTGGTGAGAATGAGAATGAATTTAAGGAAATTTGATGAAATTAAGAAAGATTTATGAGAAATGAATTGTTTAATTTTGAGGACTTTGATATTTGAATGAAGTTAAATAGCAAGAATTAAAAAGAAAAAGTGTGAAAATTTGAAGAATTTTGAAAGTTTGACTTTTTGGAGAGAGAATATTTGACCTTGAGAGTTGATTTTGATTTAGGTAAATTTTGAGAAAATGATCTACATGAAACTTGTAGATTATGTCAAGAGATTTTTGTAGACATAAAGTTTGATATTTTTCGATATCGGAAGTGAGAGTTATGCTCAGTCAAAGTTCGATTAGAGTTTTTTGAAGAAAAATTTGACTTTTTGAGTTAGGCAAAATCTGAGAAAATGATCAACATGAAAATTGTAGCCTCTATCAAGAGCTTTTTGTGGACATAAAGTTTGTAATTTTTCGATATCGGGAGTGAAAGTTATGTTCAATCAAAGTTTATGTTTGATAAGGTTGACTTTTGACTTTAATTATGATGACTGAATCTTTGACTGAGAAATTAACCTAGTTAGAGGTTAATTGAGCTTTGATGTTCTTCATGAAAATTGAAGGATTTATTTTGATCTTTATTTCGAAATAAAGTATGCAATCTTTCGATCTCGGAATAATAAGTTATGATTTTGACAAGTTTATATTGTGGATTATTAGAGGATAGTTGATTGGACCAAATTTATACTATAAATTAGGCCCGTTTTCTTTAGTAATTATGCATCTGTTGACTCCTGATTTATGATTTTTATGTTTATTTTGGTCCCGCACATTGAGTTTTGATAAATTGCACATTGTCAGTATTTTGTTGTCATTTATCATTAATTCTGCATAATTTTTATTGGAACAATTGATACTGCAAATGGGTTGTATTTTGTAGGACCAAAGTAGTCAACAATTAAGAAGTCAACACGCCGCGAGTTCGCTGGGACGAATCAGACCCTCCGTTCGCCGCAGCAAATTAATGGTGTTTAATTCATTCGCTGCGACGAGTGACCAAATTCATTCGCCGTAGCGAACTACAGTCATTCGCCGCAGCGAATGTCGGGTGACCCGGACCAAAAATGGCAAAAGTATCCTTTGTTTTGACCCGCCCGCATAGATTCCTATAAAACCTTACCATTTAGGGCAAATGAGAAGGGCCTTCATGATGTTTCTTCTTCGTCTTCTCCGGTTTTAGTTCTTCGTTCACTATTTTCTCTGTTTGTTTTCTTTTTCTCTCTGTTTTAGTTTTGATAGTTTTTATATTGTGTTTGTTTGAGTTCGATCATGAGCGGCGTTCACCGCCTTCATCTTTTCATCTCTAGTATTCCACGTCATTGTCTTCATCTTCGGTTCATTCGTCGATCGATCATGACTATCGGTGATTCTCCAAAGATGATGGAGTCATCCGAGTCATGGCGGCTAAACTCTTAGTCTCCCGTAAATGTAAGAGATCTGAGTTCTTGAGCTTCAAGGGTAATCAACATATTTTAGATTTGATTTATGAACTTGTAACGATCCGAGTTGGTATTATTACGGTGTATAACCGATTGAGTCTTGCTATAGTTTAGTAGGACGTTAAACTTTGATTTGTGTTAATGTTTGATTATTGTTGAATGCTGTTTTAAATACATGGAGTTCATGTATATCGGTTGGATGATTGCATCAATTAATTTAATCGCCTAGTTGTGTTTGATTAAGTTAGTTGTGTTTTATTCAAATGATTTGTTGCATTAATCATTCATAGCATACACTAAGGGGTTTTAACAAGTTTTAATTAATCGAGTTGATTAATTAATTCTTGGACTTAACGAGTTGTTAAGGTTTATTTTCAAACGTAGTGGATTTCAAACCCGATATTATTTTGAGCGATGATGACCCGAGCTACATTTTCGGAGAGTTTTATTAATTGTTTTCGGTCCCATTTAATTTCAATTGCCTTATCTTTTCAAAATCCTAAAATATTTATCTTTGCTTTGGTCTAGTTTAATTTTAGATTAATCACTCAAAACCCCTTTTATTGCTTTAATTGCATGCATCATTCAAACATTAGGCTAGTCTAGGATCAATTGATGCATTGGTTCCTTGAGAGTCGACAGGGTTGCATCTGTATTGCAATCCTTGGTATAAATTTAATTTGAGCGGTTTCGAGGATCGATTTTAATATTGAGCGATAAACCGCCGATCAAATTTTGGCGCCGTTCTTAGGGAATCAAATTAATTGGTTCTCTAGGTTAGCTTGGTGTTTGTTTTGATTTTAATTTTGTTTGCATTTTGTTTGCATTGCATAATTTCATTTAATTTCTAATTCGCTTAAGTGTTTTAGTGTTAATCCTGTTTGTTATTTCATTACGCTTTGTTTTAAGTGTTTATTCGATTGTTCTTGTTTATTGTGTGTAATTTTAAGTTAATTACATTTGCCTTGCTTATGCATGCTTCTTGGTCGTGACGAGTTCCTCATTAAATCACTGCCGAGTTCATCCGTCATTATGCGAGTTTATATTCGCCGCAATGGCGAACATTCTGATTTATTCAGTTCGCAATGAGTTCTTACGTCGCGGTGAACTTGAGTGAATTGAAGCCTTGCTATCCGTTGTCGTTTTAGTGAGCTATCTTAGGTGAACTTCTCTTGTGCATGCCCGTAGACTTAGGCTAGTTCATTTTCAACCTGAAATTGGCGACACCTTAGACAACTTAGGAAGAACAAGAGAGAGCAAGAAAGACTTAGAACACTAGATCGATTAGAATCGAGATGGTGAACAACAAGAATATCGGTCAACCACCCCGAGATGGAGATCACGGTCTTAGCGGTGACCGAGGAAGCGTAGATGACAACAATGCGAACATCGGGCGTGGGACCATCGAGAAGCTACAACCTCGGACGTACACTACGATCCTTTCCTCGCTTTCGCCCTAACTTCGATGTAAATTTGAAGTCAAGGTTTATTGATTAACTCTCTCCCCAAATTTCACGGTTTAATGGGAGAGGACCCTACATGCATCTTGAGGCCCTCACCATGATGCGCCGAGTATGAAGCTGTAGGAGCACATCTGGACCAGTCTTTGTGGAAGGTATTCCACTTGTCGTTAGAAGGAAAGGCCGGAGTGGTACATGAACCTCCCAAGGCATGTTGCGAATGCCTATCACAGTTGGGCCAACTTACGGAAAGCTTTTACGGAAAAGTATTTTCCACTTCTAGGGCGTCGTCAATGAGAAAGGAGATATATTACGCCAAACAAGATTATGGCGAGTCCTGTATGATTTTTGGAGCGATTTCAAGATCTGTTGTCTCGGTGCCCCATCATCGGATCCACGATGAACAAGCTGTTCAATATTTTTATGATGGGGTGAAGAATCAAGAGAAAGGGATGTTGGATCTTTGCGTCGAGAGGTTCATTGATTGACCTCACCGCGCCGAAGCTTGGGGCACGATTAAGAGAATGGCCTGAATCATCAACGATATAGTGTCGCGATTCGGGAATGTGAATGAAGTGGGAGCCATGTCACTCAAACTAAGAGGATGGAGAGCACGGAATCGAAGGTAGATTCTTTTGAACATCGGATAACTTCCCGTTATCCTCAATCACGCGCGAGTGAAGAATTTGAATGTGCATCGCCCATCAACTTCCTTTGAACTAGTCGCACCTAGTTGCGAATCTTGTGGGTCGATGATGCACATTTCAAGTGTTTGTCTGGCAGATATGAAGAAGTCTCCGCAATGTATCAAGGTAGACAGGATCGGAAATGGGACCCGTATTCCAACACATATAATGAGGATGGAGATCCACCCAAATTTTAGTTGGAGGAGTAACGAGGAAGAGCACCAAACCGCTTTCGAAGAAGGAGTGGAGCTGGACAATCTACAAACCAGTTCGGGATCAACAAGCGTTGCGATTGCAACAACCACCGCCACCCAAGGAGGACACCAACCAAGCTGCTGCATGGTATGATGACGTTGATGAAAGAGGAACGAACTTCCACAGCAAATCAATTCAACGCCATCGCAAACCTCATCCAACAGGACTCAGCTAAGAATGCTGCCCGCTTTAGTGCCTTGGAGAAACGCATGGATCAATGGGAAACTAAGGCCGAGAACTTGAACTCATATGTCACTCAATTGTCTAATAATTTGAGTGACAACCAAGCTAGAAGTAGCGGGACCATTCCCTCCAACACGGTCATCAATCCTAAGAGTCTGAATGCTATAGACTTAAGGAGTGGAAAGAAAGTGCAATTTAGCATTCCTGAAGAAGAAGAATGCGCCGAAGAAATTTAGGTTCAAGAGACACCTCAAGTAAGAGAAAAGAAGGCTGTGCAATCAGAGAGTGATCGCGAAGAGGAATTGCTGAAGAAAAAGAAGAAATTAACCATTGAGGAAACAGAGCAACCATCAAGCAGTCCAGGAGAAAGTGTTGCAAAGGAAAAATCTAGTGAAAATGAAGCAACACAAAGGGAAGTCAATCTGAAGGACCTTCCCTTCCCAAATTCCTACTTGATGAGCAAGAAGGTCAACGAACTGAAACATGAAAAGGAAATTATTGACCTATTTGGGAAGGTGGAGGTGAATGTGCCTCTTTTAGACCTGGTTAAGAAAGTTCCGGCCTACGCTAAATATTTGAAGGACTTGTGCACAAACAAGCGTAAGTTTAGGCCGAATGAGAGAGTCCAGGTGAGCTCAAACGTGTCCGCATTATTCAAGCCCCAAATTCTCGTGAAGTGTCGGGACCGGGATCGTTCACCATTCCTTGTGTCATAGGAAAGATGACAATTGGTAGGCGTTCTTTGGATTTGGGAGCGACAATCAATGTGATGCCAAAATCATCTATGAAGCCACAGGAGTTAAGGCGTTAAACCTACTTGGTAGTGTTACGGTTGGGTGACAGATCTTTCCGGCGTCCTGTAGGCATCATTGAGGATATTCTAGTACAAGTGAAAGGTTTAGTGTTTCCTGCGGATTTTTACGTGTTGGACATGACCTCTGAAGTGGTGCATGACACTTCTCTGATCCTTGGACGTCCCTTTCTTCGGACAGCAAGTACTATGATTAGTATGAAGGAAGGGAAGATCACCATGGAAGTGGGCGATCAAAAAGTTAGCTTCAACATGTATGAAGCTATGAAGCACCCATGAATTATTCCTTGCTTGGTGTCAACATGCTTGATGTGGTGATTGACGATGCTTGTTACGAATTTGTAGAAACTTTGACTCCTACCATCGACAATATTTTTGGGAAAGTTTCTCCTTTGATGATTTTGAGGAGCACATCTGGGTGCAGTATGGACGTGGGCGACTAGCAACAAAAGGCTGCGAAATGGATCTTGGATATCGAGCGATCGTCCATCCCGAGCTACAAGACCCACCTTGAGTGCAGGTTTCTCTTTCCTTCATTTACTATATAATTGTGCTATGTTTTATACCAATGTGCATATTGTTGAACATGATTATATTGTTTAAATGTGGGGAGGATCAAACCGATAGAATTAGAGTAGTAGGTAGGATTTCCCTTCTACATTTGAATAAAATGTTTCCCTTTGTTAGCTCTGTGTTCTCCCTAATGAAGCATAATTAGATTGAAGAAAATGGTTTATATTTGGGATGATTAATTGAATGATTGTGCAAACCGAGTAGAATCCTTAGATCTTGTGATCATTACAGGTGGTTCGCTTGACAGCAAGCATCGCTTACTGCGACTAACCTAGGGTTTTTCATCTTATTCGCCATGGCTAGCGAGCGCCGCTTCGTCATGACGAATAAGGACTTTTTGCCCTACGGACCGTTGCATTTCTCTTTCGTCCGAGGCCCTTTTTGGTCTTTTTCTCTCTCGCGTCCTCTCGTCTCCGCTCTTTCTTCTTTTCTTCTTCTTCCTTCCCCTTTCCTTCTCACTTCGCCGTCTTCCTCGCTGCCTCGCCGTAGTCCTCTCCGTGCCTTTTGCTGTTTGAAGCTTCCATTCTCCTCAAATCCCCTTCCAACTGCGTTTTCACCCTTCTATAAGTGTTTCTATTCCTTCCTCTTGTCCATTTTCGTTGTTATTCGTTAGATTTAAGGCAAGCAATGACGCTGTTACGCCGTATTTATTCATGAGAATCGCCATTCGCCATGTGAAATTCATACCGCCTTGACGAACTTAGGGTTTCATTTCATTGCGACGAATGTCTTTGTTCTCCGCCGTGACGAAGGTACCGATTATTGCGGCGAACATCCTGTTAGGCTGCGGCGAATGGCGAAGTCTCCTCTCGCCGCGGCGAATGATCTTGTTAGGCTGCGGCAAATGGCTAAAAGACTTGATTACTGTATGATTTTGTCGAAGAAATTATACATTTCTAACTTTTGTGTGTGCGGGATCATGCCTAGAATGAAACAAGCCACCAGGCCGGGCGGCGATCGTCCTCTTCTTCCTCCGATCACACCCTTTCTCCTTCCTCGCAACCTTCTCGTTTTCCTCTCACCTAGCAGATCCCGAGTATATACAGATTAGCCACGCGAGTTGCTAGCCAAACTTTACTAAAAGAAAAATCATTTCCTCTTACTCCAGCTACCAACCCTTTTGTAGGTCAACTCTTCCAACTCGAGTTGACCGGCCTCGCCCAACCTCGGACCACTGGCAACCTTTCCTTTGTGCGCCAGTATTATACCCATGCCCGTCAATCTCACACCTACGGAATTAACTTCCGAGGTGTTTCTATTCCAGATGCTTTTACATCTGTCATAATCCGAGAGCACTACCACCTCCCTGTTGTCCCTCGTTGTCCCTATTTTGAACTGATCGCTGCATACCCCTGGGACGACGTCATTCGTACTCTCTGCCCTGAGGGTACTCAGTGGCTTCAACCCCGGGGGGCTCAGCGCTATATCCAGCGTTCCGATCTCCTTCCACAAGCCCGTCCATGGTTACATTTTATATGTAACAACATTTTACCCACCCTCCACCTCACCAACATCCCAAAGGAGCAGGCCCTGTACATATACCTGCTTATGACTGGCCACCCTGTCGACCTAGCTTCTGCCATTTCCTCCGCCCTCCGCCAGTGTGTCCTCGCCACCAACCCCAAACATAAACTCCTCTTTCCCCATCTCATTTCGACTTGTTAGGGCCTTCGAGTCCCAGAACATCCAGTGACCTCACCTTCCCCGCCTCTCCATTTGTCTATGTCGTTTAGGGCGACCCGTGCCATTCCACCACCACCTCCTGCCCAACCAGCTTCCTCTTCTTCTCCCTCTCCCCCTCCATCCCCTCCAGCCCCCTCTTCCGCACCTCCCGTCCTTCCTCCTGTTTCCTCTCCGCCTCCTATCTCTACACCCGTGTCTTCCCTCCTTCGCTCCACTGCTCCTTCGAGGTGGCTCTGCTGCCAAGGCGTCCTTGGCTTGAGGCCGGCTATCTACTTTGAGGCCCAGATGACCACGACCATGAGTTCACTCGCTCGATCTTGACCATGATTGCGGCTCACCTCGGCTGCCTATTCGACTCTCTCCTTTGACTCTTTTGCAGTGCCTCTCTGGATCCGCCCATTCTCGATCCTGCGAGAATAGTATAATTTGTTTATTTCCTTTCTTTTGTCGTTATTGTTTTTCCTGTATTTTCATTTCTTCGTTGTAATTTTTAGTTAGTTCTTTGGATTCTTCATTTCGTCCACACTTTTTGAGTTTAAGGATATATCCACATTTACATTTTATCTGTTTTATGGTCTCCTCTATGCCTACTATTTTTGCCATTGTGGACAATGCCATGTTTAAGTGTGGGGAGCCATTCCCTTTATATTTTGCATTGTACACCTTTAGAACATTATGCATAATTTTGTGGCCATCGCTTTAATCGATAAATTTGGTCCCCAAATCAAACAATTTCTGCACTTGTTTTTTGTGCCTTGCATGCAAAACATTTATAAGTTTCAACTTGATACTTGAGTTTTGTAAAATGCTCTCCATTCTTGAACGATAATTGGATCGACAAAATTTTAACTTTTGAAGTTTTCAAAACTAAGTAAATGGGAGCATGCTAACAAGGTAGCATTTAAGTTTTAAGACTTGAGATTGATCATTGAGACAAAACCTTGTTGGAAGGATATTCGAGCCAAATTTTTCTTCTATATTTTGTGTGTGCATCTACTTAGTCCATTCTTCTCTAGAACTTGTGTGGGTTTTACTCAAAGCTTGATGGACTAGATTTTTGTTGATATGATAGGCGTTCCTTCTTTCAACCCTTTCCCCAAACACCAACCCTTAAATACTTTTTCCCTTGCTAGCTCCTTGAGCCTTTTTGTTATGAGCATTTGCATACATATTAAGATGATGTCAGTAGTCTATGTTTTGTTTGATCAATTAAAAAAAAAAGTGTTGAAAAATGAAAAGTGTTAGTCTTGTGTATCCCGAAAAGGGATCATAATGTGTTGCATCCCAAAAAGGGATTAGCATCTCAAAATGAGATAGCCAAAAAAAAAAAAAAAAGTGTGTGTATTCAATTTATTTTAGTGTAGTGTTTTAGTTTTGTTGTTGACATCAATTCCTCACTTCATGCGCATGCTCATATTTTTTCTTTCTTTCACATCATCCATTCATTTAGCCTTCCGCTCATTACAACCCTTAAAGACCTCTTGATCTTCAAATTGATAGTCCTTGTAGTGGAGAAATAAAATTGATACAAGCCTATGGTAGGAGATGTATTAAGTAGATTGAGAGAAAAATATCCCTACTATACAAGTGAGTTGAGCGTAAACACCATATCCTGAGTGATTCTCTGTTATTCAATCTCTTGTGCTTAAATTCTTTCAATGTTTGTTTTATTAGCACTCTTTCAATTTGTTGCGTTCGACTTCTGATAAAGTGGATTGAGTCAATTTTGGTTATTGTTTGAACATGGGCAGAATTTTCTTTTACTCTTGTACCTTTTTGACTCTTATAAGCTTTGTTCAGGAGTACAAAGGTTTAAGTGTGGGGGAATTTGATTGGACCAAATTTATACTATAAATTAGGCCCGTTTTCTTTAGTAATTATGCATCTGTTGACTCGATTTATGATTTTATGTTTATTTTGGTCCCGCACATTGAGTTTTGATAAATTGCACATTATCGGTATTTTGTTGTCATTTATCATTAATTCGCATAATTTTATTGGAACAATTGATCTGCAAATGGGTTGTATTTTGTAGGACCAAAGTAGTCAACAATTAAGAAGTCAACACGCCATGAGTTATTTGGGACGAATCGGACCCTCAGTTCGCATGACAAATTAATGGTGTTTAATTCATTCGCTGCGACGAGTGACCAAATTCATTCGCCGCAGCGAACTACAGTCATTCGCCGCAGCGAATGTCGGGTGACCCGGACCAAAAATGGCAAAAGTATCCACTGTTTCGACCCGGCCCGCACAGTTCCCTATAAAACCTTACCATTTAGGGCAAATGAGAAGCGGCCGCTACAGTGTTTCTTCTTCGTCTTCTCCAGTTTTCGTTCTTCGTTCACTATTTTCTCTGTTTGTTTCCTTTTTCTTCTCTGTTTTAGTTTTGATAGTTTTTATATTGTGTTTGTTTCAGGTTCAGTCGCAGACGACGTTCACCGCCTTCATCTTTTTCATCTCCAGTATTCCACGTTCGCTGTCTTCATCTTCCAGTTCGTCGTCTGATCATGACTATCAGTGATTCTCCAGCAGTGATGGAGTCATCCGAGTCATAATGCTAAACTCTTAGTCTCCGGAAATGTAACATAGGTCTGAGTTCTTGAGCTTCAAGGGTAATCAACACCTTTTTTAGATTTGGTTATGAACTTGTAACGATCCGAGTTGGTATTATTACAGTGTATAACCGATTGAGTCTTGCTATAGTTTAGTAGGACGTTAAACTTTGATTTGTGTTAATGTTTGATTATTGTTGAATGCTGTTTTTAAATACATGGAGTTCATGTATATCAGTTGGATGATTGCATCAATTAATTTAATCGCCTAGTTGTGTTTGATTAAGTTAGTTGTGTTTTATTCAAATGATTTGTTGCATTAATCATTCATAGCATACACTAAGGGTTTTAACAAGTTTTAATTAATCGAGTTGATTAATTAATTCTTGGACTTAACGAGTTATTAAGGTTTATTTTGAAACTTAGTAGATTTCAAACCCGATATTATTTTGAGCGATGATGACCCGAGCTACATTTTCGGAGAGTTTTATTAATTGTTTTCATCCCATTTAATTTCAATTGCCTTATCTTTTCAAAATCCTAAAATATTTATCTTTGCTTTGGTCTAGTTTAATTTTAGATTAATCACTCAAAACCCCTTTTATTGCTTTAATTGCATGCATCATTCAAACATTAGGCTAGTCTAGGATCAATTGATGCATTGGTTCCTTGAGAGTCGACCCGAGGTTGCATCCTGTATTGCAATCCTTGGTATAAATTTAATTTGAACGGTTTCCAGGGATCGATTTTAATATTGAACGATAAACCGCCGATCAATAGTATCTTTGATCGGAAAATGAACTCTCTTAGGAGTCAAATTGATTTTTATGTCCTTCATGGAATATGTAGAGCTTCCTTCAAGCTTTCTATAGAGACTAAGCTTGTCAAAATTGGAGTTCGGGTTTGAGAATTATGAATTTTGGAAGTTTAGATGAAAAAAAGAAGAAGAGGAAAATGATTTATCCCCGTCGCTAGGGCGACGCGTATCGCCATAGCAATGGCGAGCGTCCAGCCGCCGTCGCTACGGCGACGCGTATCGCCATAGCGATGGCGAACGTCCAGCCGCCGTCGCTACGGCGACGCACATCGCCATAGCGATGGCGAGCATTCGGCTCGTGTCGCTAGGGCGACGCGGTCGCCAGGGCGACCGCGTCTTCGCCTCGCCCAAACGCGGGCATTTCTGCTTGGAACGACGCCGTTTTTGTTTCTCCAATACGGCGCCGTTTTGATTCCTTTGTTAGTTTCCTTTCACAAATTCGACCTTTGTTCACTATTTTGTTTATATCTTTTCCATCCGACATCCGATTGAGTCGATTCTTGAGGCGTTGGATTCCTAAGACAATTATCTACATTCTCATAGAAATTTGTGAATTTTTGAGATGAAATTAATGGTGATTAATTTAATCAAAGTGAGTCGGGAAATTTTCCGAGCATAGTTCAGTGTTTTCTGAAATTCGGGATCTATAGAGATCCGATTGAAGCGATTCTTGAGGAGAAATAAAGATAAGACAAGGAGATACAAATCATATGAAGACATGAAATGTCAATTTTTCCCCTAAGACTTTTAATTTCTGAACTTAAGTTCGGATTAGGGTGAAATTTTTGGGTTAGGAACACCTGAGAGTATTTTGAGTATAACTTTTGATCTGGGAATAGAAATGAGGCGATTATTGTTTTGAATTAAACTAGAGACATAAGGCTACAATTGTTAAGAAGACATCGAGTTTCAATTCTGGGAATTAAGAATGTGAAATTTTGGACGGAAATAATCGTACATGGAAAATGTGTTAGAATATGGATATACCCGCATTGTTTTGTGCATAACTTTTGATGTAGTGATCCGAATTGAGCGCGGTCGGTGGCGTTGGATTCGTATGATTGAGAGGAACATTTTTAGAGAAGGAAGTTTTGACAAATTCCTTCAAATTGATAGTGCGAATCAAACCCGCATGTGAGAATGACATAAAGTAACAAGGCAAGGACATTTTGGTCTTTTGATTAAATTTTAATGACATGGCACATTATGTGATGAGTTGTCGTGTAAGAAGGATCTGGAAAATGAAAGAACAAAATTAAAAGAGTAGAAGTCGTGGAGGAAAGAAGGAAGAAGAGAAAATAAGAAGAAAATGCGAAGAGAGAAAAGATGAGAGAGTTTCGTATGGGAGAAAAGATTGGAGAAGAAGAAAATTTCCGATTTTCTTTGATATTCTAAGGGATTTTCATTGTTTCTAAGAGGAAAGGGGAAGAAGAACATGAAAACTTGCTTGGAGCTCTCATGGCCGAATCTTAGAGAGAGAAGGTAAGAGAGAGAAAATTTTTATGTTTGTATTTTGATGAGTTTATTGATTGATTTAGCTTAATATAGTTATGAATTGAAGTTTCCTATGATTAATTGAAGAGATTAGGCTATGATTATGCTTAATTTTGGATTAGGATGAAATTTGAGTTTATGTCAAATTTTGAAATTGGGGTTTTGTGAAATTGATGCTTTAGATGGCTAGAATTAGTGATGAATTTGGGATATCCTAAGTTAATTTTGATGTTTATGCGTTAGGTGAAGTTTAATTTGAAAAAATTATGAATTGGGGATTTAGGCCAAATTAGAGATTTGGGGTTTTCCAAATTTTGTGGATTAAAGGTGTAGAATCATCAAAATAGCATGACTTGATGAAATGTGGAATTAAGTTTGAAGAAATTATGTTTTATGAAATTTAATTTGGGTGTCTTGGTTTAGGTCAATTTTGAAAATTGGGGATTTTCAAAATTGGACATTGAAATAGCTTGGAAATATGATAATTATGAAATTCGATAGTTAATTTTGGAAATTATGCAAATTTATGATGTGAATTTGGGTGATTATGGCTTAGGTCATTTTAATTGAAAGAAGGAAAGAAACAAGGATCAAATTGGAGCTTGGAACAAGTTCTAGCGTCATTCGAGTGGGTAGCATATTTATATTTTGATCGTAAGCTTAATACTAATTTTCGAAAATTAAAGAAAGCAAAATGTGAAATTTTAATACATAATTGTTTTGTAAATGTTTGAAATTATGATTTCGAATGTTTTCGGAAAATTTTCATAAGCTTAAATTCATTGTTTTAAATGATTTGATAAATTGATAGAAATTTACGAAAGTGCATTTGTTGTGTATGCATTATTCAATTCTGAAATTATTGTTTGATTGAATAATTTGATTGTTGAATTTAGTGAACGATAGATTGAATAAATTGAGTTGTATGCATTTTGTGGAAAATTTGAAGAAAAGTAAGATTTTTGAAAGTGCCTTCGGGCAATTTTGAATTTCCGTTTTCGATATGTGTTATGTGGGTTTGGTAGGTCCTTTTGTGAGTCAGCGCTGTCTCTATGTGTATAACCTTCTCCCGGCTGCCCGCTAGTAGAACGGAGCTCCGATTTCGGACTCCCTTCACGGCTACTTGGACCGTATCTTGGAAAGTGTAGTACATTCTATTTCACGATCGCAGGACCGCTTATACGGACTGCATGCGACGTCTGCTTGGACCTAGTCAGACCATTACGATATGTTATGTGCTTTCAATTTTGTTTCTGAATGTTGCATTCATATTTATGAAAATTCGAGAATTTTTGAAAAATAAGAGAAAGTGAGATTACTATGGAAAGTTTGAAAAATATATAAAAAAAAGGTTTGAGGAAATTGTTTGAAAAATTATAAAGTTTGAAAAATTAGCCCTTTTGGCTTAAAAGATTATGAAAAATGATTTCGCTTATTTGTCAATTTATAAATGTGTTATCCACGAGCTTCGAGCTCACCCCTCTTTCATCCCCATCTCGTGTTTCGAAAGGGAGATCGGATGAAAGAATGTGAAGATCATTTGGCATTTGTGTCGATTAGAGTTTGTGTAATTTGGATCTTTAGTATGAATATGTTTATGGCTTAAGATAAGTTTGGGATAAATGTATTTGTGTATAAAGTTGGGATTGGAAATTGTATATGGAATTGTGTATAAGTTTAGAAATGAGATTGAGTTATGAGGTCAATATATTGTATTATAGTTATGAGAATGTTTTAGAATTAAGATTGCGTTTGTTCTGCTGAGATCCCGGACGGAGGGTCCGGTTGATTTTGATGATTGTTTGATTTATTGGGCTTTTAGAAGTGTTGTTTTGAACACCTTGCAGGTTTGGGTTAGGATAAATGCAGCCGTTATGCTGCCGAAATTTCGTTAGAAAATAAAGTGAAAATGAAGAAAAAAAATTATACCGGATTTTCGCATCGGATTAGTCTAAGGAATTCCAACGCAATTATGTTCATTCGATCGTTTCCTTTGATTTTTGTGCTCGGATGTCGGATCCGTTTTGCTAAGTGTTTGTTTCCGCATTCGCTTTGCTTCTGCTTTGATTCCGCTTCGGTTGTTTCGTTTCCTCCGTTCTTCCGCATTTTTTTTTCGATCCGAAATTTTCGTTTCCATCCGTTTCCGCTTGCGATTTGTATTTGATTTGCTTTCGATTTGTACTTTTACCTTCGATTCACTCCGCTATTTTTCGCCTCCGCTTTGTACTTTGTTTCCGCATTCTATTTTCGTTCTATCGCTTTTTCGGTTGGGATCCGGTTCCCGGATCGGGTCCTAACATTTATGGTATCAGAGCCCAGTATTAGGATCTTAACTGGGCATACAAGATTAAGAAGAGTGTGTAAGGAGAAATTGAATTTGTGAGAATGTGCTAAGTGATTGTTTGATTTCGATGACAATAAGTATGAATGACTTTAGGAATGTGAAATTGATATGAATGATTTGTCATGAATTATGTGATGAATAAAAGTGATTATTTGATGAAGATGATAAGAATTTTGAGCAATTTAAGGAAAGAGTTCATGAAAGTGAGATTTGAAATGCACGAAGAATTAGGATGATTGATTTTGATACTGAGAAATATTGGAACGATGAATTTGATGATAGGAATATATGATATGGCTGGTATGTGAATCAAGAATTGAGAATTTTGGGGAAAGATTGAGGATATGTATGATGAAAACATTAGGTAAGAAAAAAGTGATTGCTTATGAGCTTTGGAAAGAAATTAGTGAGAAAGTGCTTGATGATTTTTTTTATTTAGAAAACAATTTATGTAAGAATGAGTTACTTGGAGTTTAAGTAAGTGTGAATTTCGAGGACGAAATTCTTTTAAGAGGGGGAGAAATGTTGGACCCCGAACTTTTGATGAAAATTAGAAATATTAAAATGAATTTTAATGGAGAAAGAATTGGTGAGAATGAGAATGAATTTAAGGAAATTTGATGAAATTAAGAAAGATTTATGAGAAATGAATTGTTTAATTTTGAGGACTTTGATATTTGAATGAAGTTAAATAGCAAGAATTAAAAAGAAAAAGTGTGAAAATTTGAAGAATTTTGAAAGTTTGACTTTTTGGAGAGAGAATGTTTGACCTTGAGAGTTGACTTTTGATTTAGGTAAAATTTGAGAAAATGATCTACATGAAACTTGTAGATTATGTCAAGAGATTTCTGTAGACATAAAGTTTGATATTTTTCAATATCGGAAGTGAGAGTTATGCTCAGTCAAAGTTCGATTAGAGTTTCCTGAAGAAAAAGTTGACTTTTTGAGTTAGGCAAAATCCGAGAAAATGATCAACATGAAAATTGTAGCCTCTGTCAAGAGCTTTTTGTGGACATAAAGTTTGTAATTTTTCGATATCGGGAGTGAAAGCTATGTTCAGTCAAAGTTTATGTTTGATAAGGTTGACTTTTGACTTTAATTATGATGACTGAATCTTTGACTGAGAAATTAACCTAGTTAGAGGTTAATTGAGCTTTGATGTTCTTCATGAAAATTGAAGGATTTGTTTTGATCTTTATTTCGAAATAAAGTATGCAATTTTTCGATCTCGGAATAATAAGTTATGATTTTGACAAGTTTATATTGTGGATTATTAGAGGATAGTATCTTTGATCGGAAAATGAACTCTCTTAGGAGTCGAATTGATTTTTATGTCCTTCATGGAATATGTAGAGCTTCCTTCAAGCTTTCTATAGAGACTAAGCTTGTCAAAATTGGAGTTCGGGTTTGAGAATTATGAGTTTTGGAAGTTTAGATGAAAAAAAAAGAAGAGGAAAATGATTTATCCCCGTCGCTAGGGCGACGCGTATCGCCATAGCCATGGCGAGCGTCCAGCCGCCGTCGCTACGGCGACGCGTATCGCCATAGCGATGGCGAACGTCCATGGCCGTCACATCTGGCGACGCACATCGCCATAGCGATGGGGAGCATTCGGCTCGTGTCGCTAGGGCGACGCGGTAGCCAGGGCGACCGCGTCTTCGCCTCGCCCAAACGTGGGCATTTCTGCTTGGAACGACGCCGTTTTTGTTTCTCCAATACGGCGCCGTTTTGATTCCTTTGTTAGTTTCCTTTCACAAATTCGACCTTTGTTCACTATTTTGTTTATATCTTTTCCGTCCGACATCCGATTGAGTCGATTCTTGAGGCGTTGGATTTCTAAGACAATTATCTACATTCTCATAGAAATTTGTGAATTTTTGAGATGAAATTAATGGTGATTAATTTAATCAAAGTGAGTCGGGAAATTTTCCGAGCATAGTTCAGTGTTTTGTGAAATTTGGGATCTGTAGAGATCCGATTGAAGCGATTCTTGAGGAGAAATAAAGATAAGACAAGGGGATACAAATCATATGAAGACATGAAATGTCAATTTTGCCCCTAAGACTTTTAATTTCTGAACTTAAGTTCGGATTAGGGTGAAATTTTTGGGTTAGGAACACCTGAGAGTATTTTGAGTATAACTTTTGATCTGGGAATAGAAATGAGGCGATTCTTGTTTTGAATTAAACTAAAGACATAAGGCTACAATTGTTAAGAAGACATCGAGTTTCAATTTTGGGATTAAGAATGTGAAATTTTGGACGGAAATAATCGTACATGGAAAATGTGTTAGAATATGGATATACCCGCACTGTTTTGTGCATAACTTTTGATGTAGTGATCCGAATTGAGCGCGGTTGGTGGCGTTGGATTCGTATGATTGAGAGGAACATTTTTAGAGAAGGAAGTTTTGACAAATGCCTTCAAATTGATAGTGCGAATCAAACCCGCATGTGAGAATGACATAAAGTAACAAGGCAAGGACATTTTGGTCTTTTGATTAAATTTTAATGACATGGCACATTATGTGATGAGTTGTCGTGTAAGAAGGATCTGGAAAATGAAAGAACAAAATTAAAAGAGTAGAAGTCGTGGAGGAAAGAAGGAAGAAGAGAAAATAAGAAGAAAATGAGAAGAGAGAAAAGATGAGAGAGTTTCGTATGGGAGAAAAGATTGGAGAAGAAGAAAATTTCCGATTTTCTTTGATATTCTAAGGGATTTTCATTGTTTCTAAGAGGAAAGGGGAAGAAGAACATGAAAACTTGCTTGGAGCTCTCATGGCCGAATCTTAGAGAGAGAAGGTAAGAGAGAGAAAATTTTTATGTTTGTATTTTGATGAGTTTATTGATTGATTTAGCTTAATATAGTTATGAATTGAAGTTTCCTATGATTAATTGAAGAGATTAGGCTATGATTATGCTTAATTTTGGATTAGGATGAAATTTGAGTTTATGTCAAATTTTGAAATTGGGGTTTTGTGAAATTGATGCTTTAGATGGCTAGAATTAGTGATGAATTTGGGATATCCTAAGTTAATTTTGATGTTTATGCGTTAGGTGAAGTTTAATTTGAAAAAAATTATGAATTGGGAATTTAGGCCAAATTAGAGATTTGGGGGTTTTCCCAAATTTTGTGGATTAAAGGTGTAGAATCATCAAAAATAGCATGACTTGATGAAATGTGGAATTAAGTTTGAAGAAATTATGTTTTATGAAATTTAATTTGGGTGTATTGGTTTAGGTCAATTTTGAAAATTGGGGATTTTCAAAATTGGACATTGAAATAGCTTGGAAATATGATAATTATGAAATTCCGATAGTTAATTTTGGAAATTATGCAAATTTATGATGTGAATTTGGGTAATTATGGCTTAGGTCATTTTTAATTGAAAGAAGGAAAGAAGCAAGGATCAAATTGGAGCTTGGAACAAGTTCCTAGCGTCATTTCGAGGTGGGTAGCATATTTATATTTTGATCTGTAAGCTTAATACGAATTTTCGAAAATTAAAGAAAGCAAAAATGTGAAATTTTAATACATAATTGTTTTGTAAATGTTTGAAATTATGATTTCCGAATGTTTTCTGGAAAATTTTCATAAGCTTAAATTCATTGTTTTAAATGATTTGATAAATTGATAGAAATTTCTGAAAGTGCATTTGTTGTGTATGCATTATTCAATTGCTGAAATTATTGTTTGATTGAATAATTTGATTGTTGAATTTAGTGAACGATAGATTGAATAAATTGAGTTGTATGCATTTTGTGGAAAATTTGAAGAAAAGTAAGATTTTGGAAAGTGCCTTCGGGCAATTTTGAATTCCCATTTTCGATATGTGTTATGTGGGTTTGGTAGGTCCTTTTGTGAGTCAGCGCTGTCTCTATGTGTATAGCCTTCTCCCGGTTGTCCGCTAGTGGCACGGAGCTTCGATTTCGGACTCCCTTCACGGCTACACTGGACCGCTATGCGGGAAAGTGTAGTACGTTCTATTCCGATTGCCAGGACGCTATCTTGGGGACTATGCAAGACGCTCTGTTGGACCTAGTCGGACCATTTTGATATGTTATATGCTTTCAATTTTGTTTCTGAATGTTGCATTCATATTTATTAAAATTTGAGAATTTTTGAAAAATAAGAGAAAGTGAGATTACTATGGAAAGTTTGAAAAATATATAAAAAAAAGTTTTGAGAAAATTGTTTGAAAAATTATAAAGTTTGAAAAATTAGCCCTTTTGGCGAAAAGATTATGAAAAATGATTTCGGTTTATTTGTCAATTTATAAATGTGTTATCCACGAGCTTTCGAGCTCACCCCCTCTTTCATCCCCATCTCGTGTTTGACGGGAGATCGGATGAAAGAATGTGAAGACATCAGTTTCGGCATTTGTGTCAGTTAGAGTTTGTGTAATTTGGATCTTTAGTATGAATATGTTTATGGCTTAAGATAAGTTTGAGATAAATGTATTTGCGTATAAAGTTGAGATTGGAAATTGTATATGGAATTGTGTATAAGTTTAGAAATGAGATTGAGTTATGAGGTCAATATATTGTATTATAGTTATGAGAATGTTTTAGAATTAAGATTGCGTTTGTTCTGCTGAGATCCCGGACGAAGGGTCCGGTTGATTTTGATGATTGTTTGATTTATTGGGCTTTTAGAAGTGTTGTTTTGAACACCTTGCAGGTTTGGGTTAGGATAAATGTAGCCGTTATGCTGCCGAAATTGCGTTAGAAAATAAAGTGAAAATGAAGAAAAAAAATTATACCGGATTTTCGCATCGGATTAGTCTAAGGAATTCCAACGTCATTATGTTCATTCGATCGTTTCCTTTGATTTTTGTGCTCGGATGTCGGATCCATTTTGCTAAGTGTTTGTTTCCGCATTCGCTTTGCTTCTGCTTTGATTCCGCTTCGGTTGTTTCGTTTCCTCCGTTCTTCCGCATTTTGTTTTCGATCCGAAATTTTCGTTTCCATCCGTTTCCGCTTGCGATTTGTATTCGATTTGCTTTCGATTTGTACTTTTACCTTCGATTCACTCCGCTATTTTTCGCCTCCGCTTTGTACTTTGTTTTTGCATTCTATTTTCGTTCTGTCGCTTTTTCGGTTGGGATCCGGTTCCCGGATCGGGTCCCAACATAAACCTTTCATAATCTCAGACAGAAACCTGGTGAACCGGTGAGGGATTACATGATGAAGGTAATCTTTGCAGCCACTGAGGCTGAGATGCTTGGGGCAGATATGGATGCGGAAACGCAGATGATTATGATTATCAATAGCTTAAGCTCTTCTTTTCAGCAGTTTAAGTTGGACTATGAGCTCAACAGCAAGGATTACACCTTGAGTGAGTTGATGAATACCCTCCAAAGCACGGAGGAGATATTGAATATTAAGGCTCATGGGCCAGAAGCTAATGTAGCTTCTTTTTCTAATCCCAAGGGTAAGGGCAAGGAAAAGAAGAAGGGTCCAGTGAAAAAAAAGGCCCAAATAGGGGTCAAGGCCAAATTCATGAAAAAGAAGGCCAAAGAGAACATCAAAGGAAAGTGTTTCCACTGTGATGAGATGGGCCACTAGAAAAGAAACTGTCCAGTCTACCTAGAGTCCCTCAAAAGCAAACAAGGTAAGGGTTTCCTAAGTTTGTTAGGAACTAGAAATGTGGAAGATTTATCTACTTCTTGGATATTAGATTCAGGAGCCACTAACCATGTTTTTAATTCTTTGCAGGGGTTCCAGCAAAGGAAAAGACTACCTAAAGGCCAGTTTCAAGTCAAGATAGCAGATGGTTCCTATGTTTCAGCAGAATCAGTGGGAGTAGTTATCTTGGACTTTCCTGGTGGTCATAGGTTATATTTGGAGGATGTTTATTACATGCCAATTATTGTAAGGAACATGATTTCTGTTTTTTTCTAATAAAATCTGGTTATTCCTTATATTTTGAAAAGGTTGCTTTAATATATGAGAATAAGGATTTTATTTGTGATGCGATAACTAAACAGGGATTGTTTTTTATAGAACCTATGAAAGGCTCACTAAACACCACAGAATTGATAAAACCAAGACAATCCAAAATCTCTAGCATTAATTCAAAGTATATGTGGCACTTAAGAATGGGTCGTATCAATCAGAAAAGACTTGACAGGCTAGTAAAGGATGAGATCCTTATGGGCTTGGATAGTGATCCATTACCCACCTGTGAATCTTGTATTGAAGGAAAAATGACCAAAGCCTCATTTCCTTCAAAAGGAAACAGATCTGAATCCACATTGGATCTGGTACATATTGATGTGTGTGGGCCCATGAATGTACAAGCTAGAGGAGGTTATGAATATTTCATAATTTTTATAGATGATTAGTCAAGACATGGCTATTTGTATTTGATGCATAAAAAGAGTGAATCTTTTGAAAAGTTCAAAGAATTCAAAGCTGAAGCTGAGAAGTAACTTGGCAAGCCATTAAAACAGCTTCGATCAGATCGAGATGGTGAGTATTTATCTGGAGAGTTCCAGCAATATTTAATTGACAATGGAATTGTTTCCAATTTGTCAGCTCCTCGTACACCTCAACAGAATGGTGTAGCAGAGAGGAGAAAGAGAACACTATTGGAAATGGTAAGATCAATGATGTCCTTCGCTAGCCTTTCAGAATCGTTATGGGGATATGCCATACAAACGGCAACATATCTTCTTAACTTTGCTCCGTCCAAATCGGTGCCTAAAACACCTAGGGAGTTGTGGACTGGTTGAGTGCCTTCATTGAGGCATTTGAGGACTTGGGGCTACCCAGCCCATGTTCTAAAACCTGAATTCACAAAGATGGAACCAAGGTCTGAAGTATGTTTGTTTGTAGGATATCCTACGGGAACTCGAGGGTACTATTTTTACAGTCCTCATGATAAGAAGGTATTTGTGTCGAAAAATGCAACCTTCTTAGAGGAAGAGTTTGTGAATAATCACAAAGGAAGAAGTGAAGTAGTACTAAAGGAGTTAGCTATTTCATCCAAACCAAGAGTAGTTTTGGATATGACAGAACAAGATGTCGAAATGGATTCAAGAGTTGAATCAGAAGTGCAACCTGAACATCAAGGTGTGCCTAGACATAGTGGGAGGTTTGTGAGACAGCCAGATAGGTATCTGGGTTTAGGAGAAGGCTTAATTGTCATCTCGAACCAAGAAGAAATAGATTCCATTACGTATACATAGGCTATTAATGATGTTGATGTAGGAAAATGGCTCAAGGCGATGGAATCGGAAATAGATTCTATGTATACTAATGAAGTTTGGGTCCTTATAGATCTACCACCAGGTCTAAAAGCCATAGGGTGTAAATGGATCTATAAAAGGAAAAGGGGATCAGATGGAAAGGTAGAGACTTTTAAAGCTAGATTGGTAGTAGGAATGGCAATGGGGCGGGTTTGGGGCGGATTATGCGATCCCCGCCCCCATCCCCATTTATAATTTCGTTCCCCATCCCCGCCCCATCCCCATCGGGTTTTTTTTTCAACCTCCATCCCCATCCCCATCGAGAATAACATCCCATACCGACCCATTTCCCATTGGGATGTTATTAGCTTAAAAATATTATTTTATATATAACATATTTATATTACTACGCTTGAAACGAAGAAAGAACTGCAATTTTAAAAATATTATAATGTATACCACAAACATAAAATAGAAATAAATTGTTAACCATTGTAGAAAAAAAAGCATTGTCTAAAGCAAATAAAAAAAAAGTCTTCAAAGCCATCCATAAAACTATTGATCTTCACAACAAGAATTTATTTAAACACCTCCTTGTAAAAAAATAAAAAATAATCATTTGATTTTTTAGATAAAAGACATCAAATTAAAATTTTAATATAAAGTAAAATAAGAAAGTGTCCATAGAAAAAATTACCTCATTCGTATCTTCATCATACTCAATGCTGTGGAATTTTAGATCTATATCTTCTGAACAAGTTTCTAATAAAATAAAATAAAAACATATAAAATTTAGTACTTAAGCTATAAATAAAAATTGCTTTCATAATTTTAATAAATAAGAAATATTACCTGTAATCTCATTCCATAGCCAACTTTGAGCACACATGAAGGCCTCCAAAATTTTTTGATGAAGTCTACTACGATGCGGGGTAACCAATCTTCCACTGGTACTAAAAGCAGATTCTGAAGCAACGGTAGAAATTGGAATTGCTAAGATATCTCTCGCTATTAACATTAAAGTTAGATACTTCAATCCATTAGCCTTCCACCAACCTAATATATCAAAATCATTGATTCTCGGAAGCACTTTCTCCTCCAAATATTGGTCCAATTCAGATTTTGCAAGTAATGAGCTACTCTCACTCTCAAGTGCCATTTCTTCATCAAAATTACCTAAAAAATCTCTATTGCCAATATCAATGCTTGAAGAAGTTTGAACACTAGTAGCATCATCACCTTGACCAATTCTTGTTTTATACTCTTCAAGCAAGTCATAACAATAACCTTGAACTTTTCTAACTTCATCAGCATACCCATACTCTCCATAGATTCTCTTAAAACAATTGGTCAACAACTTAGTTTTGTATCTTGGATCTAAAATTATTGCCACCCCCATGATACCATGAATGTTTGACCAATACTTATTATATTTTTCTAACATGTTCTCACCATTTTCTTAATCACCTCATTAGGTGATCCAAGCCAATACTCAATGCATATCGATCTCACATATTTTGGAAAATAAACATTAGATGTTGGATATCTCGTACCTGAGAACATTTCAGTGGCAGAATAAAAAAGTTATAGTTTCTCACACACTTCTTGTGTCAACTTCCATTCCTCTTCGGTTGGTAAATTATCGAACAATGCCTCACGTTGTTCCAGACGATAGAACACATCCTTGTATATTAGAGCAGTAGCAAGCATCATATATGTAGAATTCCATCGAGTCTTACAATCTAGTACTAATTTCTTAGTACTTGAAATACCCAATTGATGACGACTTCCTCAAATTTTGTACTCTTTTAGGAGATGCAGTCCAAAATACAACACAATCACGAACTCTTACTATAGATTTTCCAATGACATCCATACCAAATTGAACAATTAAATTTAGTATATGAGCACAACAACGCACATGAAATAATAATCCTTTCAACATAAGCTGGTTTCTAGGAATCTTATCCAATACCCAACTAATAACCCCATCATTGGTAGAGCAATTATCAACTGTTAGAGTTGAAAGTTTCCTATCAATATTCCAATCCAATATACACTCCAATAATGCATCAGCAAGTGCTTTTGATGTGTGTGGACATGGAACATAGATAAACCTAAAACAAATGAATAAAAAAGCATCATCATATATGTTCAATTAATGTGTATACATAATCTAACGGTAATGATACTTTAATAAGAACTTGATAAGAGTTATACCTCATAATTTGACTTTGCAAAGTCCAATTCTCATCAATAAAGTGATCTGTAACAGCCATGAACCCTTTTGATTGATTGTTGGAAGTCCACATATCCGTTGTTAAAGCAATCCTACTGCGATTTGCCTCCAATAGACTTAAAGTCTTTGCCCTCTCGATATCGTAAATCCTTAAAATGTCACTTTTGATTGTATTTATACTAGGAATCTTGAATAAAGGCTGTAAACTAGCAGAATAATAACGAAATCCATGATGTTCCACCATGTTTAAAGGATATTCATGCAAAATGATCATTTTAGCAAGATACTCTCTTGACTTCTCTTGATCAAATGAGAAATTTTTTATATTCACCGCTTCTTTGTTTCCTCTTCTTGTTTCTTCGGTTATGATGACTTGTCGTCCTATATCTCTGACACTTCTTCATGGACATATCTTAAAATGATCATGCAAGTGCCTTGTGCCATCGTGCTCTTTCTCGTTAATTTTTATTGCAATAGTTACACGACCTTCTCCAATCCATTAATTTTTTGTTTCTTAAAGTGCTGCCAAACTACCGATGTCAATCTCCTTTTATGATCTGCAGTAACGTTTGAACTCGATTCAACATTGCCATGAATGTTTGCTGGTATGGCTTCTTGAAATGTTGAAGATGTGTTATTAGCTACAAGTTCTTGAGTAGCATTCGAATCAGCTGTACTTTGATTTTGTTGAGATTCCATCTGTTTTTTAAAAAAGAAGGGAAGATCACGTTAATAAAATCCCCAATTTCGGTTCAATTCATTTTCATAACTCACAATTCACTTCGATTCAATTCAATTTCATAACTCACAATTCACAAATGACAAAACACAATCAAAATCAACATCCAAATTTTCACTTCAAG
Source organism: Erythroxylum novogranatense (assembly GCA_029891385.1). Lineage (NCBI taxonomy): Eukaryota > Viridiplantae > Streptophyta > Magnoliopsida > Malpighiales > Erythroxylaceae > Erythroxylum > Erythroxylum novogranatense. The sequence goes on along the minus strand of CM057233.1, from coordinate 52,924,998 downwards.
TTCCAACCGAAATCAACATCCATGAACCATGAACCAATCGAAACCCACTTCCAATTTTTTCCCCAAATCTTCAACAATTTCACCAATTTTTTACCCCAAATCAAACAACCAACACACTAACAGAAAATCATTTTCAATATGCATGAAAAATGGAACAAAAATCCAAAACATACACCCCAAATATAATCGGGTCTTCGGTGCCAATCTGGGTCGACATCGGGTCGTGTCGCTTGTACCGAGTCAGTGGTCCTGCGGTCGTCCGGTGCGTCGAAGACTCGAGGAGGATGAAGAGAAGGCTGAAGCCAGGGTGGATGAGCGACGACGCGATGGAGAAGACTCGACAGACGGACGGAGGAGAAGAAGAAGACTCGAGCAGACCACCACCGTGCAGATCCAGACCAGGGAGGGCGGTGAAGCGATGGGAGAGAGACGGACGGCAAGGAGCAGGCGGCAGAGATGGACGGAGGACAGCGAGGCAGAGAGAAGAGAGAGGCGAGAGTAGACAGAGACGGACGCGGGCCTCCGGGGGGGGTAGATTTTTAGGGTTAATTAAAATTTCCAGAAGACACTCTAACATTATACGGGTCGGGTCCCCATTGGGGATGGAGACTATAATCTCCATCCCCGCCCCGAATATAAATGGGGAAAAATCCCCATCCCCTACCCCGTTTATTCGGGGCAAAATGTGCCCCCATACTGGCCCCGTTCGGGTCGGGGAATATCGGATCCCCATCGGGGTGGGGCTTTTTACCATCCCTAATTGGTAGCTAAAGGCTATACTCAAAAGAAGGGTATAGACTATGAGGAGACTTTTGCTCCAGTTGACATGCTTAAGTCTATCAGGATTCTTTTGGCCATAGCAGCCTGTTTCGATTATGAAATATGGCAAATGGATGTCAAGACCACATTTCTTAATGGGGATCTTAAGGAGACCATTTATATGGCCCAACCAGAAGGATTCATTGAGCCAGGTAATGAGCATAAGGTTTACAAGTTGCAAAGGCCCATTTATGGACTTAAGCAAGCATCTAGGTCTTGGGACATTTGGTTTGATAAGGCTATCAAAACCTAGATGAGCCTTGTGTTTATAAAAGAATACAAGAAGGTAAGGTTACTTTCCTAATCCTGTATGTTGATGACATTCTGCTCATTGGGAATGATGTCGGAATGTTATCTGCGGTTAAGGGATGGCTGAATGAACAGTTTTCAATGAAGGATTTGGAAGAGGCAACCTATGTTCTAGGGATCAAACTTAGAAGGGATCGAAAGAACAAACAGATAGCTTTGTCTCAACTAACCCACATTAAGAATATGCTCAATAAGTTCGCCATGCAAGATTCCAAAAGGGGTTTTACTCCTACTAGATATGGAATCAAACTTTCAAAGGAACAAGCACCTAAAATCCAAGAGGAGGTTGAGCGCATGCGTAACATTCCAAATGCTTCGGCAGTTGGTAGTTTGATGTATGCAATGCTATGCACTAGACCAGATATCTGTTACGCAGTGGGACTGGTAAGCAAATTTCAGTCCAATCCAGGAATGGAACATTGGACTGCGGTTAAGTGTATACTTAAGTATCTTCGTAGGACGAAGAACTTAATGCTTGTTTACTTTGGAAGTAATCTTATTCCGACAGGATATACGGATTCTAATTTCCAATCAGATGTTGATTCAAGGAAATCAACTTCTGGTTCTATATTTACTTTAGGAGGTGGAGCCATAGTTTGGAGGAGTGTCAAACAATCTTGTATTGCTGATTCGACTATGGAGGCTAAGTATGTTGCTGCTTGTGAAGCAGCAAAGGAAGCAATCTGGCTTCTAAAGTTTCTAAATGATTTGGAGGTAGTTCCAGAGGCGGAAAAGGCCATTACACTTTATTGTGATAATAGTGGGGCAGTGGCTAATTCTAAAGAACCTCGGAACCACAAAGATGCCAAACACATTGAGCGAAAGTATCATCTTATAAGGGAGATAATAAAACGTGGAGAAGTGGATGTCGTAAAGATTCCCACCGAGCAAAACCTTGCTGATCTGTTCACAAAGACATTGACTCAAAAGAGTTTTGAGGGTCACCTAGAAGGGATGGGAATGAAGGATATGTCAAACTTGTTTTAGGGCAAGTGGGAGATTGTTGGAGTTATGTAAATATAGTGCCCTGGAAAGCAAGTGTATTTACATGTAACTTTATCTTCTTGATTCTGAGTTTTGTGATGAAAATATTTATTATTAATAAAACAAAGAGTTTGGTTTTATCTGTATGAGCATTATATATCGGTCATAAGGTACCAAGATTCTTTTGTAAGTAATATACATATACATAGAGATGTATGGGAAACATGTATATTATTAGAATCAATTAATTGATTCACAATTAAATAATCAAGTTGGTCGCTTGATTATGGTTTAGGCTAGTAGTGTTGCGATTTATCTCCATATAAGTAAAGGAGTTTACTTCAAGGGAATGATGAGTTTCATATCATGATAGTAGTTGATTATCGATAATGGCACTATTAAATGAATCTGGCATCAAGTATGTTTTCAAGAATAAAGTGGGTCGTTACTTTAATCTTAAAACATACAACTTAAGCATTCGCTTATTATGAACCATAATCTTGATGAGTGGTGAACTCATATATGTTTCATTATAATTCTTGATATTATCGGAATGGATTTTTACAGAGTATTAATCCAGTGTCTGCATGTTGGAATTATTAATTGAAACATGTATCAGGGAACATTCACTCAAATAAAGAGTTTATAGTGTTATCATCTCTTCTAGATGTTTTAAGGAGATTTGGTGATTAAACTGGCGCCATTAGTTTGATGGACTAGCTACCCATCAAGTCTTAACACTGAGATGAGATCTTATGTGTTAATCACCATATAAAGTAAAATGAGAGATCTAGAAGGAAAAACCAACATAAGGGCAAAACGGTAATTTTATCCTTTATTGTGCGGATGGCTATAATAAGGTTCTAAATAGGGTTTGCAATTGGACATATTCTCATAATATTTAATAATTCAAGAGTTCAACTAATTGTCTTTAGTGGAATGACATTTAGTTAATAAGCTAGAATTAATTCTAATGAGATTGAATTAATTATGGGCTTATTGGAGCTTGAATTATCAAAGTCTAATAAGATTCCCCACTTGGCTTTAAGAAAGGTTATCAAGCTAAGTAAGAAATATAAATGGAGGTTAATTAGAAGCCCATAATTGAATATTGGGCTTAGTCCTATTAAAGAAGCCCAAATGTACATTTAGTAATGAACTTGGTTTTTGGTTTAATGTAATTAATTAGATTAATTATATTAAAACAATTTTTTTAAGAAGAAGATAGCAATTTCGGTTATTCCTAGTTTAAATGTGTAACCACACATTTGACATTAAAATGCTAAATAAAAATGGTCTTTATTATGGTTAATCATCATTAAATGGAGTTATGAACTTACCATTAAATGGTTTAATGGTTGTCTTTTAATGTTGGCTTGTAACCTATTTGCATTCATTATATTAAAGATGAAAGATGTACATTAGATGGACCATCTTCCTTCTTTCTTCTTGGCAAAACCGAAATTGGGTATTGAATTTTAGGTTACGGTCTTTTCAAATAGCCATCATAAAGATAAATGAAGATAATCTCATTTATTGGCTATTTTATGAGTGATTAATGAAAGAAGTGATGCATTTGATGCCTCTCTCTCCTTCCATCCATGCATATACGAAATTGGTAGGCAAGAAAGAGTTCTTGCATGTTCTTTACACCTTCTCTCCTTTCATGTAAGAGAGAATCGAAAATACCAATTGAAAGAGTTTCAATTTTGCTTCTTCTTCTTCTAAGAAAATCTCCTCTAAACATTTCTTCTCCTTTCCCACCAAAGGATTTTGTTAACCTAATTGTCCTTGAAGAACAGGTGGTAAATCTAATTGGTTGAGGATACTACAACAAGGAGAAAGTAGATTGCTAAAGGAAAAGAGTTAAAGGCAAAGGATTTGGATACACGAAGAAGGAGAGGATAGCAATGAGGATTTAAAGTCAGAAGCGAAGGAGTCGGTAATACTCCTGATCTTGTTTATATTTTATTATCCTTATACCATATCATGTATGGATTGGCATGTTAATTTAGATTTGTTGCTTCCGCTGCAAGTAATGATTTCTGAAAAGTTTTGAAATCAACCGTTTTTCCAAACAAAGCATGTTTTTTTTTTCCGATCCAACAATTGATGTTGTAAATTTTATAATTTTTCTTATAGTTTACTTGAGGATAAGGAAAAACTAAAATGTAAAGATATTTGATAAATGATGAATTGACTATATTTTTACCCTATATTTAATGTATTGTTGCTTGATATTTTATACTTTTGGTATATATTTGGTACTTAATTCATTTCAAGTTTGTTTACATTTGTGTGAAAATGTGACGTAAAATAGAGAATCGGCAATCTGGAAGGAGTGCACGGTCGTTCACTTTAGCACGCTTGTCCATTTTTACGATATGCAGTAAATTTTGATTATACGTGGTCCACTATACGATCGTGTAAGAGATTGTGCAAAACCTAAAAGCTTAGAATTCAATATAAAAGTGACGTTTCGAGGGTAGAAGGAAAGGGGAAGCAACTGGCACTGTTCTAAGACGTTCAAAGGTGATTCCATTGGCAAATTGGAGCTTAAGGAGCGGAAGATGCGAAGTTTCTATCGAGAGATCTATCAAAACACAAGATTGAACTTTGATTGATTATTGCGATCCAATTATCTATTTTGTTATTGTCTATTAATATGATTTATTATAATTTATTATGATTTTAAATGTAGCAGTTAAGAAATAATAGGTTTAAATAAATTCATGATAATTGGAAAGAGTTGATTGCAATCCTAGAGATAAGATGACATAAATCTTCTAGATTAAGGTCCAACATAATAGAGAGATTCATAATACGATAATGCAATCCTATAAATTTTAACATGAGTAATTTGGTAAGAGAACTTAGGATTAGTTATTAGTAGACTTAAAGTCAGCTACTAGCATACTTTAGGATTCTCCACGGTCCAACTAATCAACAACACAATTGCATAACAAATAATCAATTGGTTAAGGGTTTAAGGGGATTTGACGCCTAGATACTAATCATTTGATATCGATAAATGCTGGACCTCGCTTCCGAAGCCCAGTATTTGGAGAGAAACAGTACTTGCCCTCAAGCATACTAAACCTATTTCAGGACATTTAACATAACTTTCGATATGGATATCGGATTAAGGGTTCTTTAGATGGTGTTGAATAGAACTTCAAGATGTACAACTTTTATGAAGATCTCAAAGACAAATTCTATCATCTACAGAGTCAAAAGTTGGATAAGACGATAGGGTCAGATGAAACCAAACGAAGGGTCAGATGAATTGGGAAAATTTTCATATATTTTACTAGAGATATCGGATTAATATATTATTTGTATGGTTGTGAAGAGGACTTTAAGATATACAACTTTCATGAAGACCTCGAAGACAAATTCTATCATCTGTAGGGTCGAAGGTGGGACCAGATGATAGGGTCAGACGAAGCCAGATGAAGGGTCAGATGAATTGAAAAAATTGTCATAACTTTCCCTAAAGATATTGAATTAAGGTGTTATTTAGATGGTTTTGAAAAGAACTTCAATATCTACAACTTTCATGGAGAACTAGAAGACAAATTCTATCATCTTAGGTTCAAAAGTGGGACCAGAAGATAGGGTCAAACGAAACCAGGTGAATGGTCGTACAAATTGGGAAAATTATCATAAGTTTCCCTAAAGATATTGGATTATGGTGTTCTTTGGATAGTTTTGAAGAGTACGTCAAGATCTAGAACTTTTATACGGACCGTAAGACCAATTCTATCATCTGTAGGGTCAAAAGTGGGACCAGATGATAGGATTAGATGAACCCAAACTCGGATTAAGGTGTTCTTTAGATGATTTGAAAGAGGACTTCAAGATCTACAACTTTTATGAAGACTCAAAGATAGATTCTGTCATCTAGAGGGTCAAATTTGGACCAGAAGATGTAGCACCCCACTTCCGCAAGACCCGAACCTGACGTCGATGGGTGATATCCAAGTTCGTGCCCTGCAGGGATGACATACTAGAGCACTCAATTAGTCAAAACTCAGTACAATTTTTTTTTAAATCAAAACCATAACGTACAGAAATCCATAACCAAATTTGGCCCAATTTCATTCATAAACATTTTCAGTTACATGTAACAATCAATACACAACTCATCAGAGATTCACTAATTGCTTGGGGCCTATTACAAATACAAAACATTTCCAATTCCAAAAGTTATTACATACCATAATATTCAATTACAAATGATACAAAATTTACGAAATATACCATTTAGTAAAAAAATAAAGAAATACAATGCAGGTGTAAACTGATCCCGGCCTCTATTTTCCCCTTGCATGTAGTAAGGATACTCCTGTTTGCCTAACGGGGTATTCTTCTGAGTCCTGAAAAATAATTGCAAATTTTGGGTGAGTTTTGCAAACTCAATGAGGTAACCGACATCGATGGTTCACTCAATTCATGCAACACATTAATTCACATAATATATAACCACATATTGCACTTTACATCAGTATCACATTTTCACTTAAACATAGAAAAATGTGGCATTTCAATTCAGCAAACGTACTTAACAAAATGCATATGAAATGCTCATAAGACACTTTTTCAATTATTACATTATTGTAACCGAGTACCTAACTATCTCGTATCCATTGGATACCGGGCTCATTGATAACTATCCCATATAGGGCTCATTAAACGTTGAGCTTGGGGCTCTGGATCACTTTCAAAGCTCGAGGCTCTTTTCACATTTTGAGCTTTAGGCTCTAATCGATGGCTACTCTTGTCACAACTCCCATTATTTGATCATATATTCATGTAATGAAATGCATCACATTTATTCAATCAATTAAAAGTGCTCAATGTCACACAACCATATTCACTATCACATCTCATTCACATTGTCATCGGACCTTAGTCCGGTATTCAACACTTAAGTCAAGAAAACACTTATTCCTTCTAATTCACTTTTAATGAGCACTTCAATATTTTATTTATCCATCACATTCATCGGATGTCCTGTCCAAAAACCAACCCCATCAATCACATTCATTTATCATTCATAACATCATTTAAGCAAACAATAATTGAGAGAAATTGTCTAGATTACTCACAAGTTGCTCCCGAAGCTATTACCTCGAAGTCCCTGCAACGTCTGGAGGATGGTGCTCAATTCAATCCTCTATATTAAACACATACACATATATCATAGTATGCACAATTATAATTGTTCAATAATGCACATATATGAAATGAATTATGTACAATGCATGTTCATAAATACCTCCTGAGTATTTATCCATCAATTTCATCACAAAATCAATCTTATATCAAAAATCATCTAACTATAATTTATACTTAGGTTTATGCCTCACTAAAACCATTAAATTCACAATTCATTTCTTATTAAATCACTTCATATTTTTCCACATCTCACTTTCGGGTCTACTGTTCACATTCAATTTGAAAGTGAAACTATAGCACTCTACTCCTGTATGACCCGAACTCGATATCGATGGTGATATCTGAGTTCGTGCCCTACGAGGGTGGTGTGTTAAAACACTTAACACATTCATAGATCGATATAAATTTTTTTGAATCACAAACATTTTATGCGGAAATCGATACTCAAATTGGGCCCATTTCATTAATATTTTTAATCCACACAATAATCAATAAAATTTCAATGCCATTTGGGCCCATTACAAAAACAGAAAACTTGTAGTCATAATTTCATTACATTTCAAAATCATTTACTAACATTCCCAATTTGGAAAGTTGATACAATCATTACTAATAACATAATCTGACATAAATACAAGAAATAAGAATGCAGATGCGAACTGATCCCGACCTTTATCCTTCACTTATGCTGCAGGTATACTCATGTTGGCCTAACGGGGTATTCTTCTGATCTGAAAAATAATTGCAATTTTTGGGTGAGTTTTGCGAACTCAATGAGTAACCATCATCGATGGCTCACCCAGTCACATAACACACCAAATCACATTCACATCAGTTCACATTTCACATTCAATGAATATCGATCTTATAATGCTATATGCATGAGACTCACATTCGTTCTTATTATTGTGACCGAGTACCTATCAATTAGAACAGAATTATAGAGCATAGCTCTATGTACAGAACACATATCATGAAGCATAGCTCTACGTGCACAATCGGAAATCACGGAGCAAGGCTTTACGTGGAAACGCTTCTTATTGGCAACTTAAGTCACAACGCCTTTATATGAGCATGCATTTTATGAAATGTATCAATCACATTTGCACATATCATCGGACCGTAGTTCGACATTCAACATTAAGTTGAGAATTCACACTTTTGCTTGCATGCAATTTCATATTCAGAATTCATTTAGCAATCACTTCAGTGCACTTAGTTCAGCTTATTCACATATAAGTAGCACTTCAATAATTCTTTCATACAACACATTCATCGAACCTCCTACCTGGAAACCAATATAAACAATCACATTCACACAATCAATCAGAATTCAATTAATACCGAAACGTCAAACAGAACAAATAATGGAATGAGACCAATCTAGGTCTACTCACAATATGCTCCAAATTAGCATTTGCTTTCAAATTTTAGGAACGCCTGAATGCGGACACTCGACCTACACAACCTATTTATGCAAGACACAAATTGCACACTCATCAATAACTGCACATGTATAAACATTTATTTATACACAATTGTAATAATGGACTATGTACAATGCATGCTCAATGACAGTCCCGGGCATATGTTCTAGAACACATATTATGCTCATTACCATTTCATAATTCATATGTGTCTAATTTAATTTAGCTTTACACTTCATTTGTACATTGTCTTTCTAAATTCTCCTTTCAATCTTTACCCTTTGCACGTGTCTAACTTATTCATAAGCTTACACCTCAAGAACACTTGGTTACTTTATATACTAACTCAATTTCTTGTCATCTCTTTTTTCTAACCTCATATGATCTCAAAGTATCCGAATTCTCATCTAATATGAATCCATTTGAAAATCCCATAATGCAAAATCACTAAAATTGATTCTAGAATACTTAAACCCAAACCTTATATAAACTTCATGAACTCCTTCCAAAAATCCAAAAGATTCAAAATTATCTTACCTTGATTCTTCACCGAAAGAAGAGATCTTTAGCTCAAATTGAAGCTCTTCTCTTTCTATTCCTTTTTCTCTTCTTGGATAATCTCAAAATCTTTCTTATAGGCTAGGGAAATTAAAACCCTAGCTTGTTTTCTTTCTTTCTCTTTGTATTTCTCTCTTTTTTTTTTCTCTTAAATTTTCATTCTTCTCTTCTGCTTCCTTCCATTCATGTTTTTTTTCTTCATTTATAAGCAAGACAACACTTCTTCTTCCAATTATGCCCTTAATGATTGAGAATTGTCTCATTTGCCCTTCCATTTATGCCTTATGTCTTTTATACTTAAGTGTCTTGCCAACAGTAAATTTGAACATTCTAACCTAACACTTTCTTCCAGAAAAATGTCCCCCAATGTCTTAAGTTTCTAATGACACCAAAATCATTCAATTCGGGTTAGTGATTCGAAAGATACACTTCAAACATTTTTGGATTGCTCTTGTCCAAATCAGTATACTAAGCACAAATTCTATCCAAATTTTAAACATCATAGAGACTGAATTAGAATCCAATTTCTTCATACCATTTGTAGCTCCATGTCTCTAGTTTACCACAATTTAGAAATCATATCATTTAGAGCTCTACCGTTCCATAAATCATCAAAATACTGAAGTATGTTTAGTGGAATAACACCAGTTCATAGTATTTAAACGCACACTCACTGAACCAATCCCACGTTTTTCACTCAATCTCTCTCTCACTTCATTTCATATGGCTACAATTTTTGGTTTAGATGAAGATCACTGTCTTACGAGTCCAATGGATCAAGAATCAAGTCATTTGAGTGTCTAGAGAAGAAGTTATGGCCAAAAGAATCCAATCTGGTTTTATCCTCAATCATATCAAACCTATCATGGGACAATTCATATAACTTTCTCTAGAGATATTGGATTTAGATTTTATTTAGATGGTTTCAAAGAGGACTTCAAGAGCTACAACTCTCATGAATACCTCAAAGACAAATTCCATTTTCTAAAGGATCAAAAATGGAACAGAAGATATAAGATGAACAGTAATTAAGAAGAAGTTCATGAACAATCACTAAGAAGAAGTTCATGACTAAGAAGAAGTTTGTGACTAAGAAGAAGTTCATGAACAGTCACTAAGAAGAAATTCATGACTAAGAAGAAGTTCATAAATAGTCACTAAGAAGAAGTCCATGACTAAGAAGAAGTTCATGACTAAGAAGAAGTTCATGAACAATCACTAAGAAGAAGTTCATGACTAAGAAGAAGTTCAAGAACAATCACTAAGAAGAAGTTCGTGCTAAGAAGAAGTTTATGAAAAATCACTAAGAAGAAGTTCATGACTAAGAAGAAGTTCATGAACAGTCACTAAGAAGAAGCAAAAGTCAACCTGAGAAGAAGTAGAAGGTTAACATAAGAAGAAGCGGACTACACTCCTGAACATCTCCACTTATAAGGGTTTTGACTCAAATGTCCAAAGATTTCATAATATATATTGTTGGAAAAAAAATAGAAAGATCTACAACTCTCAAGAGGCAACTTTGCCAAAATCTATCTAGATAAAACCCAAAATTTCCCCTAAAGTCTGAAGATAAATTTTACTTTCATCTTTACGTTAATCCACCAATGTACTACACTCAGTTCTCACTTCATGACAAATTTTGAGACTCTTAGAGACAGAATTGAAATTCGATATCTTCATAATAAATATAATCATATGTCTCTAGTTTAATCTAAATTAAGAATCATCTCGTTTGGATAACTAGATAAAAAATTGTGGCTAACAGACCGAAGCACACTCAATGAACATTTTCCAGATCAACCACCACTTTTGTTTCCAAATGTTTCCAAATCACAACTCATATCAAGATCACTCTTTCAACTCCCTCTACTTCTCATTTTCAATAAAATCACATTTAAAATAATCATACCCAGAAGTTATCAATGAATGCATGTACACTTAGTTTTGTATGTGCGAAGATTCAAATTCACATACATGTATGCTGACATGCTGGGCATGAAATGCAAAAAATTTTCCTAACTCTCACATTGTTATTCTCTCCATTTGAAATCAGGGTTCTAACCCTTAATATGGGGACGGGATGTTACAGAAAATGATGTAATTTGGTCATACTCTCTTTTAGAAAAGTGTTTTTCTAAGTCTTATCTTTCTATTGACAACAAAATCGCTCAATTTGGTTCAGTAATTTGGAAGATATGCCTCAAACATTATCGGGTTGTTCATATTCAAAAACAATATACTATGCACAACTTCCAACCTGAAATTAAACATTGTAGAGACTGAATCATAATTCAACTTCTTGAGACAATTTGTAGGACTATATCTCTAGTTTACTCAAAATTAAAATTCATCTTATTTGGAATCCTAAAGATCAAGATACCATCAAAATACTGGAACATGTTTAGTAAAATATCCAATTCATGCACTTCCAACCGATACCCTTACTTTGATTTGATCAATATTTCTCAATTCAATTAATAATGCTAAAAAAATCTATGGAGATGTATAAATATGCGTTATGAATCCAATGCTTTAAAAATCAGGTGATTTAAAGGTTGGACGAAGAAGTTATAGATAAAAACCTATCAGATGTCCATCAGCTTTTCAAAGCTTCAAAGTCGCTATCATGCAATAGCGATTTTTGCTATCCAACCTCCAAAGTCACCATCATGCTTTTGCACAACGGTGCTTTTTGATCTATAATTTTAAAAGTCAGCACGACAGTGCTTTTTCACTTCTTCTTCACATACATCCTAACTTCTAAACTCCATAACTTTTGATCCAGAACTCCAAATTTTATAAACTTTATATCAATAGAAAGTTAAATGAAAGATATACAACTTTTATGAAGATTATTTTGCCAAAATAGACATATATATATAGAGTAAATTCATGGAAGTTTCAGATCAAAATTTCAACACTATCACTATTCATTCCCAGAAAATTTTCAAACTTTCATTTTTTTCAAAGTCCAATACTTCTATTTTTTTTCTAGTCAATTCCACTCCATTTCACTAAACTCATTCACCACAATTCACACTACCTCTAAAAAGCAAAATTAACCAAGTTCTATCAAGATTATCAAAAATTCAGATATCCATTTTCATCCTCTCTCTACTGTCATTTTTTTCTAATGTTATTTTTTTCACTTAATCAATTCAATTGATTACTCAGACCCATTCTAACTCATCTTTAGCTCATCAACACTCACCAATCAAAACTCAAAGATTCAATCAAAATTCATTTCTACTGATTCACAACAAACTGAAGTATACTAACACTAAAAATAGAGTACTTTCAGTTAAACTAAAATTCCAGCACTTTTCAAATTTTCTGACTTATTCGATATCAGCAAAAACTCATTTAATTCATCACGTCAATGGATAACTTCTTCAAAGATACCCTATTTTAATTCAACATCATCTATGAACATTTAATATTCCTCACTTTCTCATAAACACCCAAAATATCATACATTCCCGTACACTCAAAACATAATACAACATAAACATTCATCCACAACTTTTGCTGCATCCAGTTCTCATTTTCACATCAAAATTTTAGACTCTTAAGAAAAAAATTTAAACTCGATGTCTGCATAAGAAAGGTATCCATATGTCTCTAGTTTAATCCAAATCAAAAATCAACTCATTTGGATAACTATAGAACAAGTTATGGCTAAAATACAGAAGCATATTAGTGAAAATTTTTCTGCTAACGTTTTCCAGATTTTCAAACTTTCAACATTTACAACTAACTCATCTTATACCTAGATTATCGCTTCCATTTCATTTACTCATCATCCTCTACCCAATTCAACTCAATAAATCACCCACATACAAAGCATATTTTCCCTCACCCAAGACACATACATAAACATTGCATAACCAAGTCATCAAATCTCAATTTACTCATCATTCTAGCTTAATATAACCATACACATGACTTTTAAAGCATAACTTACTTGTTGTAGCTCCAAAGTCTTCAAAATATCACTCAACCCTAGCTCCCAAGCATCCCAAGTTCTTCATCTTCTAAAGGTGGTAGGGTTGGGTTCTTAAATGACATAGTGAAGAAGAAGATGATAACAAAGTGATGGTGGTAAATGGAGGCAAGAACAAGCGCCAACGTTGGTGACGTGAGATGATAATGTCATAGATGAAGAAGATGAGTAGAGAAATTACAAGAGATGAGAGTAAGTGAGTAAGGTAAAAGCTAGTTAAAATGAGATAGTCTTTAATTTTTGAACAATTACGTGGGTTATAGCATAACGTGTGGCAATCTTACCACATGTCCCCTTTTTGTGGTCTCTCTTAGGTCTTTTATTAACTAATCCATTTGTCTCCAATTCTTGCTCCAATTGCCTCCCAATTTTCAATGACACTTGTCTATAATTCCCAAAGTCATTAATAAAAAATTTTCATTGCCATTGGACAACAATTTCTACTACCTTTATAACAATTATTTTGTCACTTGGCATTTTTTCTAGTCCAAAAAATACCCCAAATTTTCAAAAAAATTCCTAAAATTCTCCAAAATTTCTAAATTAACCATTTCACTTTCCAAATCAATTTTTAACGTATACCAACCAAAATTCTCAATAACAATCACATTTATAAACAATTTTATCCGAAATGCCAATGAATGCATGCATAATCATTTTAATGAGCAACATTTCACTATTCGCTTGTATGTGTATGCCATATTATACATGAGCATGAAAATGCAAATTCTAAGCTCTCATTGAATACTCTTATTTACTATTTTAACCTCCCCGCTAGTAACGGGATGTTACAACTCTCCCCTCCTTAAAGAAATTTCATCCTCAAAATTCTTACCTGTTTGCTCGAACAGATGGGGATATTGTCTCCTCATATGCTCTTATGTCTCCCATTTAACTATCATCACTCAAATACTTTCTTCCACTTGGCTGTAGTCAATGGAATTACTCAATATGTCAATCACTTATTTCATTTTCTTTCTTAACTAGTTCCTCAATATATATCTCAGATTACTCACTATTTTCACTTCCTATGCCGACAATACATCTTTGTCAAATCATATTAATATTTATTAACATACTCACATATCACACATTATGGATCTGATCATCTTTTTTTATTAATACTAAATCATAATAATTTAGTACAGTCCAATTCATATCAAGCTCAATCTATCCTTCTTCCTAATCTGAGCACATCTTGTACTCAATATGAGCACACCTTGGCAAGATGATACTCTAAGAGACAATTCATCTTTTTCACTTGTTGTTTTACATCTCTTTAATGTTAATAGATTTAACTCTTAAGTCTATCTCACTATATTTCACAAATTCGATGTGATCCACCAAAATTCATTCGTTTCATAAGCCACTTTATTCTTATTATAGATTCATTTCGCTCATCAATAGTATCTCGAATCAATTCTGGCCTTCAATCATTTTTTTTTGCCCTCTTCATTTCAATGTAGGGGTGAACAACTCCTTTTTGTTGTATTACACCTCATAGAGTATTCTAATGATATCACTATGATAATGATTGTTATGCTCAAAATCACTTAAAACTATACATTGATCTCATATTCCTATGAACTCCAATATATAAGCTTTAAGCATATCTCAAACAATTAAGACTATTGGCAACTTATACAGTCACTTGGTTCAATATCCTTAGCTGTTAAATGCTAGTTCGATGTATTCCTACTAGGATGTATTACTTAGGTCACCATTAATTTGCACTTTATCCAAAAATCTCTTTTCTTAATCATCTTTATCGTGTACACCTACCCCTTACTGCAATCCCAAAGTAACATTCTTCCCATTTGGACTCAAAATTCATTTTCATTTTAACTTCCTTGATAAGATTTACAATTCTTGATCCTCAATTTGAGCTATGTTAATTATTTCATGTGAAACTGTTTTTAAATTTCAATAGCTAATAGTACTTTTAATTGCCCAAAATTTAACTCGACATCCTATGTTTTTTATGGAACTAGATCAGTAACCTCAATGTCTAAATTTATGATACACTACTATTGCATTTTCTATTCAATACATCATATTACAACATTGACTTTCCTGGGAGCTACTCATTTGTACATCATAATCTTCCAATAACTCTATCCATTGTCTCAGTCTCGTTTTCATTTCTTTCAAGCTCACTAATTATCTCTTACTTTAATAATCCGTATAAAATCTGAAATGTTTCACTGTATTTATAATGTCTCCAAGCTCCTCAATGCAATTACTATTGCAGTAAATCCTAAATCATGTATCAAAATGCAACCTATGAGGCTTAAACTGTCTCCATGCATAAGAAATCATTTGATTATGCTACATTGGATTTTATCCTAATCTCTTACACAAACATCACTATATACTACAGAATCTCCAAATCCAAATGATATAATTATCATTGATGTTATGCTTACTCAAAATTCTCCTTACATTCACCAGTTATATGATTTACACGTTTTTCCTTAGACATTTTTGTCAAAGAGCTAAGATCAGTAAAATCTCTTAACAACTTATGGTAATGTCTAATTTCTATCAAATTTTGAAAATTTTCAGATCTCTCATATATGCCTTGGAGCTTCTCACTTAATCATTTCCTCTATTTTCTTGGGTTTCCCAATATGTCATGTTTAGATACTATACAACCCAACATTTTTTTAATCAAGCTAAGATTTCCTCAACTATTTAAAATATTCTTCTTAACTGTTCTAATGCATTCAATAACTCATTTCTGATCATTGTCACTAATTGATCTGATTCTGCTTGGACCACTTTAATCTTCAATGTCATGATACTGTCAGGGGCATTGTTAACTCAATGTGCCCATAATTAGTTCTCATAATTCCTTAAGTAACTAATTCCTCAATAAGGTAATATTCTCTTATATCATTTTCAGTTTTCCCAATTGATTTCTTTTCTCACATAATTTTCTCCATTCATTCAATTCTCTCTTATTTCACATTGACTTATTCAAATGGCTATTCATTCATACTAGTTTCTCCACACATTTCAATCTATTTGAAAAACTTCACTTTTTGTGTTGATAACACATTCCTCATATTCAATTTGTATCTCCTCAATTCATGAATCCACTCGTGTAATTGGATACTTTACATCAAACCAAATGCATACAACTTCGGTAATATATTCTACATCTTAGGCTTGAGTCTCCATTAGGATTAGGACTCCAATATCATTTTTGATTTATTCCTTCATTGGTAATTCTTAAAAATAAACTATCTGGTCTGCTTAATCTAATTCAGTGAAATTCTTCCTCGAAAGAAGATTTCTTATTTCAATCATCTATATTATTCATGTACCCTTTATCAATCTTTTTCCATCATTGCTTTCAACCATTCTTGGTATCTCAAAAAATCACTCTTCATCGTCTCTTACTAGTCATAACATTTTATTTATCAAAACTTGATGAAGTAGTAGACATGTTTATTGTCACATATGTTTAGGTGTGTATCATCAAGGTCATCCCATTCTATCCAGAGTTTTAGTTCTAACAATCATTAATTTATATCATACACTAATGCTACTTTGATCTCAATTGATTCTAGACAACATTTCTATCCTTGTTCCTGCCTATGATTGGGGTATCCCCACACGATCATGATAGAAACCTATTTTTTCAGGCCACTATCACGCCTAGCACTTTCCTCCTCTCATTATCAAACATACTAACACCAATTTTCCTCCAATTTTCTAGAATTTACCTCTTCCAAGGCTACTTCATTTCGTAATGACTCAACTACCATATTGAGTGCATTAGTTCTTCTCATTTGATTCGTCATCTTTTCTTTATCTCATTCATACTTAAAATCCTCTCTTATATGCTGACACAATCCACCTTTTTGGACCGTGTTGGCACTAGGGAATGGGTAGGCTTAATGCCCCCAAAGCCCATAGTAAGCCTAACTTTTCTATATTCTACTAAAGATTCGGCATGACCCATTCATTTATCTGATAAATCCTTGTATCTGCTAATAGGTGCAATTCTCACATACAACATCTACTTATCATCAACCAACATCGTTCTCAATAACATAACATATCCATACATGTTTTATATACATATGATCATGACAATCCATGGAGCATCTAGAAGTAAGAAAAATTTACATCATGCCAAAAACATTACTTGTCTGCTTATCCAAGCAAGTCTCAAAAGGCTTGGATTTTCTCTCTTGTCCGATCTGCTAATCCCTTGAAATGGTGATAGTGAGATGTGAGTCTACAACACAACTCGGTGAGTTATAAACATACTACCATGCTTGTGACGCTAGGTAACACAAGGCTAGCTTCACAAGAATAGTCTGAGGCATTCTGAGTATCAATACATGATCAATATAATGAACAGGTAGTAATATCAAATGTGGCAATCACATGAGTATCAATAATAAAGCTCAATATGAATTGTTCGAAGAAAACATCAATCTGGTTTCTGAATTCTTTTATGGGTTCTGGGTTCTGGGTTCTTTTATGAATTTTGGTTTCTTTCTAAATTATGATTTCTATAGGATTCCTAATTATGAGCTTTCTCATTTCTAAGTTCTGATTCTTTCTAAATTCTAAATTTCTTAGGGAGAGACAGAGGCATGCTAGTACGGCATTTCTCCCCTTTTCTGATTCTAGACAAGGTTGGTCTAACCTTGCCCCTAGAGGCCTGCCCTCTCCAGGTAGGACTCGGATCTAACCCATCACCGGCGGGTTACCAATGTGCACATGGTCTGGGTATTTTGTGAACTCATCAATCATTGCTAATAAGAAAACATGATTCATTAAAGAATTGCAATTAATAGGTTCAACATAATTAATGAATTGCAATCAATAGGTTCAACACAATAAGGGAACCAGAAGATACAAAGAATCTGAAATCATCTGGTCAATCTGGTATACAACATGCTAGACTTAACTACGTGGAGTCATATGTCAAACAAATCATATAGGTTCGAGAACAATTCAACAAGCTGTAAGATAAAAGAAAATAATTACTACATAAGTATAGTAGCATGATTATACTCACCTCAACTATCGTAATGGTTCTGATCTCTTTTCTAATTTTCTTGAACTTGAGAAGTACTGGGTACAACTTCTAATTCTATTCCTTGTCCACTTTCACAAGCTACTGGGTAACATGCATGAAAATACATATACCCTTATTATTCATTCTTACATAAGCTTCATTTCTTAACAAATATCATTACAATTCTATTTTGTTCTTAATCCATCAGCATAAGTATCATTCATGATGGCATAACTCTTTACAAATAGGTCCAATGTTTTTCAAACTTTCCAGACCTCTAGTTAACACATAAATTCACATTTCTTCTTTTATGACCATGCTCTAATTCGGTCATTAAGGGAATCCAAATCTCTCATTTACAATCAGCTTTAACATGCAGTCATGAGCTGGACCCTTCCTGACTCAAAATCTTATAACTTATTCATTCTCATCTAATTAAGGCAATTAAAAAATTCATTTTCAATATACTCATATTGCTATAACATATCCAAAGATGGCTCAAAAATGATGTAAATTGGATTTATTGTGATTTTTACATGCCATTACATTTACATTCTTTTACGTGTCATTGACGTTAGCAACATCCTTCACTTTTTCAGCCATATCCAATAGAATAATCAACAAATTAAAAATTAATTTTCACAGAACTTAGACAACACATTTTGGAGCATTTATTAAGGAGAATTCATCATCCAATTCTAACTCTAAGGTCTTCAAACAAATAACTTTCAGTTCTCGTTTCAATCTCGCTAGTATTCTGAACCAATCTCAATTCGGGGCCTCTTTCACTTATTCTACTCACCCTAAAATAGTGGAAAAATTCAGGGAAACAGTAGACATCTGGATATACAATTTAAATGTTTTGAGTTTCGCAAGATTCACACGTTAAGAAGCTCAAAAAAAATGTACAAAGAGAGCCACGAATCTGTCTCCATGACAGCTTAACCTTCAAAACCCTAGGTTTTGGTTTAACCCCCCAAATCACCATAAAAACGAAATTCCTTCAAGAATAAGTGTCATTAGACATCAATGAACAATAATCCATCATCCAATTCTCAAACTCATACATTCCATCAAATGGGTTTCACAAAAGAAGAGAGAAACCAAACTTTAATCCATAGATCTAAGCAAAGGATTGGAGGCTTACCTTTTTATACCACCCAAATTACTTGAATCTCCTTCCCTTTCATGTTACAAAAGTTGAAAAAGCTTGAGAGAAGCATCCATGGAGTTTTCGTGAGAGAGGGAGGGGGAAGATGATAGGTTTTTGTCTTCTTTTCCTACTAACTCCTTATATATGCCATAAGTCCACTTATTTACAAAAATGTCATCCTTGTTCTGGTTTTTAAACATCTGCCTGAACAATTTTCTGTGACCATAAAAAAATATCATACATCATTAATATGATGTCACTAAAATTATTATTCACTTTTATGTGATTTTAATGACATCAGTCTCAAATAAAGATTTATTCCAGTGTACCGGGTAAACTAGATACCGGGTATTACATTCTCCCCCCTTATAAAAAATTCGCCCACGAATTTTGGAAATTTACCTCATTGGGGAACAACTGTGGATATCTTGTTCTCATTGATTCTTCTTTCTCCCATGTACATTCCTCATTTCTTTGATTCTTCCATTGGACTTTAATCATCAGAATCTCTTTATTCTGCAACTTTCTAATTTGTCTGTCTATGATGGCAACTAGAGTTTCTTCATAAGAAAGATTCTCTGCTATATTCACTTCTGGGGTTTGCAAGATGTGAGAAGGATCTGGAATGTACTTTCTTAGCATTGATATATGGAAAACTAGATGCACGTAGCTAAGATGAGGAGGCAAAGCCAGCCGATATGACACATTTGAGACCCTTTCAAGGATCTCGAATGGTCCAATGTATCTAGGATTCAACTTCCCTCTCTTTCCAAATCTGACTACACCTTTCATAGGAGAGACCTTTAAGAAAACTTGATCACCTGGTTCATACTGTACATCCCTTCTCTTAGAATCTGCATAACTCTTCTGTCTACTGAAGGCCATTCTTAATCTTTCCTGTATCACAGGAACTTTTGTAGCTGTTTCTTGAATTAGGTCTGGCCCCTCTAACCGTTTTTCTCCCACTTCTGTCCAGCAGAGTGGAGATCTCTACTTTCTACCATACAATGCCTCATAAGGTGCCATTCTAATGGTGGAATGGTAGCTATTGTTGTAAGCAAATTCTATTAAAAACAAATGACATTCCCAATCTTCACCAAAGTCCAAAACACACATTCTTAACATGTCTTCGAGTGTCTGGATGGTTCTCTCTGATTGCCCATCAGTTTGTGGATGGAATGCTGTACTAAAATTTAGTTGTGTACCCAAGGCTTCTTGTAGTTTCTGCCAAAATCTAGAAGTGAACTATGTTCCTCGATCATAAATAGTAGACACTGGCACTCCATGATACTTCACAATTATGTCAACATATAACTGGGCTAACTGAGCTGCACTATAAGTGGTCTTAATAGCTATAAACTGGGCTGACTTGGTGAGTCTGTCGATTATAGCCCAAATAAAATCATGCCCTTTAGGCGTCCTTGGCAATCCAATCACAAAATCCATGGTAATCCGCTCCCACTTCCACTCGGGTAGTGGTAGCTCCTGTAGTAGTCCAGTGGGCTTCTGATGTTCAAACTTAACTTATTGACAAGTTAAACAGGTAGATACAAACTGGGCTACATCTTTCTTCATACCCGGCCACCAATATATACCTTTAACATCATGGTACATCTTGGTGGTCCCAGGGTGAACACTATAGGGTGCATAATGTGCCTCATGCATAATCATTTGTCTTAGCCCATTTATGTCAGGTACACATAACCCTCTACCACACTTTAATACTCCATCCACTATATTGAACTCTTTCACCTTACCTTCTTAGACAGCTATTCTCAATTTGGCTAGCTCCGGATCACTATCTTGGGTAGTTTTAATCTCATTAATTAAATTGGGCTTCACTTGGAATTGAGCAAGTAATACTTGAGAATCAGATACTTCCAAGTGCAATCCCATATTAAATAATCCAGTTAAATCTTTAACTAACTCTTTCTTCTGAATGGGGATATGATACAAACTCCCCATCGATTTTCTACTCAAAGCATCGGCCACTACATTGGCTTTACCTGGGTGATACAAGATCTGACAGTCATAATCTTTCAGTAACTCAATCCACCGTCTTTGTCTCAGATTCAGCTCATCCTGTTGTTGAATGTACTGAAGACTCTTATGATCTGTATATATTTCACTATTTTCACCATATAAATAGTGTCTCAAAATTTTTAGTGCAAATATCACGGCTGCCATTTCTAGATCATGCGTAGGATAGTTTACTTCATGTTTTCTCAATTTTCTAGAAGCATAGGCAATTACCTTTCTATTCTGCATCAAAACACATCCTAAACCAACTTTGGAGGCATCACAGTATATCACATAATCACCTTGTCCTGAAGGAAATGCTAACACTGGAGCTGATGTGAGACATTCCTTAAGCTTTTGTAAACTTTGCTCATAGGAATCATCCCACTCAAATCTTACTTGTTTCTGTGTTAACCTCATCAGTGGAGCAGCTATCTTGGAAAAATCCTTTACAAATCGTCTGTAATAACTGGCCATCCCTAAGAAACTTCGTATTTCGGTAACCTTCGTAGGTCTAAGCCAATTAGATACTGCTTCCACCTTCTGAGGATCTACTTGAATCCCTTCTTTACTAACTATATGCCCCAGAAAATTCACTCTATCAAGCCAGAACTCACACTTTGCCAACTTGGCATATAACTGATTATCTCTAAGGATTTGTAACACTATTGCCAAATGTTTGTCATGTTCTTCTTGGCTCTTAGAATATACCAATATATCATCAATGAACACCACAATGAATTTATCCAAATACGGTCTGAAGACTCTATTCATCAAATCCATAAAGGCCGCTGGTGCATTCGTTAAACCAAAAGGAAGCACCAGGAACTCATAGTGCCCATATCTGGTTCTAAAGGCAGTTTTCGACACATCCTCCTTTCGGATCCTCAACTGATGATGCCCAGATTTGAGATCAATCTTAGAGAAATGACTTGCTCCCTGTAATTGATCAAACAAATCATCAATCCAAGGAAGAGGGTATTTATTCTTAATAGTCACTTTATTCAACTGCCTATAATCTATGCATAACCGTAGGGATCCATCTTTCTTCTTCACAAATAACACCGGTGCACCCCATGGTGAACTACTGGGTTTAATAAACCCCTTATCAAGCAAATCCTGCACTGCACCTTTAACTCTCTCAGTTCTATAGGTGCCATTCTGTATGGAGTAATTGAGATAGGGTTTATACCAGGAAGGAGTTCTATATTAAACTCAATTTCTCTTTCTGGTGGTAATCCAGGTAAATCTTCTGGAAACACATCTAGAAAATCCCTTACTATAGGGATCTGTTGTAGCTCGCTGATCTCATTTCTGGTATCCCTAGCATGAGCTATATACCCCTGACATCCCTTTCTTAGAAGTCTTTGGGCTTGTATAGCTGATATTCTGTTAACAGGAAACCCAATTAGGTCACCCTGATATAACACTTCTGTTTCTGGATCAGGCCTAAGTATAATTCTTTTAGCATAACAATACATTGCAGCATGATGATTTGATAACCAATCCATACCCAAGATAACATCGAATTCTAATACTGCCAACTCGATCAAATTTGCCCTAAATTTTCTACCTTCTATTTCCACTACACATGAAGGGTACACATATTTCACTTCAACAGTTTCGCCTAAGGGTGTAACTATGATCAGAGGGTCTTTCATTAATTCTCTCTTTGTATCTAGCTTTCTGGAAAAATTTGGCGCTATGAATGAATGAGTGGCACCCGAGTCAAATAGCACTTTAACATTCTCATTCTGGATAAGGACTATACCTATATCAACATTCATCATAAAGAAAGAACAATCATATCCTTTATCATAACAGAGCAAAAACATTCTATTCATAATAACAATTTAACTAAATAACATTCTATTCATAATAACAATTTAACTAAATATCATAAAGAACAATCATAAATACCTGTTACAGCTGTATTAGAGGCCTGTACTTCTTGGGGATTCACAGCAAACATTCTCCCCTGACCTCTATTTGTTGGGGTTGGTGCTGAGATTTGCCCCATATTCTGAGTGAGAGCTTGACCCTGAGGTCTACCTCAACCAGCTGGGCCTCTATTAATAGATCTTTCTATCTGCACAGTAGCCTGTGAAGTTGGGGGTGGAGCTGCTTGATTTTCTAGCATTGGGCAGTCTTTCATGGAATGCCCTTGTTGTCCACACCTATAACAACCTCTGAACCCGAGTCTACAAGGTCTTGGATGATTCTTTCCACAGACATTACAAGCAGTTTTAACCTGTGACTGTGCCGGAGGTTGCTGTGATCTAGACTTAGCTGGGTTTTGTGTACCACTAGGTGTTGACAAAACTGATGTATCTGGATTTCTGACCCTGCCTTGACCCCGTCTCTGTGGTTCTGGCGGAATAGACTGTATTGTTTGTTCTGTTTGTCTCATCTGAGAGCTATCTCTTTCTCTACGGCCTCTACTGCTCTGGCCTTTAACTTTTCTTCTCCATTCTCTTTCTGCCCTCTCCTCTTTAAACTTTGCTTCTAATTGTCGAGTCTTATTAATCAACCTTGACAAATTGGGGAAGTCAATAGCTGCAACAGCACTATACAAGGAAGGTATGAGTCCCAACTTGTATCTTTCCATTTTTGCAGCTTCAGTAGGTACAATGGTTGTAGCAAATTTGCATAAGCGTAGAAATTCACTTGCATAATCATTCACACTCACACCAAAGTTTTGTCTGAGCCTTTCAAATTGTAGGGCTCGACTCTGTCTTTCATATGGAGAAATGAACTCATCAATTAATGTTTTTTTAAAGAATTCCCAGGTCGAAGGATTCCCACCATATAATTGATATTCAATATTCCTCTGAAAGCATTCCCAAGCATTCTTTGTCAATTTAACCCCCACTAATTCTATGATCCGTGCATCCGAGCAAGTCAATCTCCGAACCATTTTCTTAGTATGAATCATAAACTCTTGGGGATCCTCATGTCTCTCACCTCCAAACTCAGGGGTTTGTAATTTTAAGAACTCAATGATACTCACCCCTTCATCATCTAAAGCTCGCCTAGGTAATCCTCTAGGCATTTACACTGGCTGCGGTGGTGCAGGAACAACTTCAGGTACACCCTAAGTTCTTTCTCTTTCTCTTTCTCTAAGTATTCTTACTTCTTCTTTCAATTCTGGAACCTCCCGCCTTTCTCTTAAGGCTCGGTTCTCTGCTTCTAAGGCTTCAATTCTTTGTTGTAAGGTTGTAACATCTTCCCTTTGAGCAGCTAGGGGTTCAGGTTTGAAGTAAATCACACGTTAGTAGAATGCTTATAAAACGATAACGAATACACGAGAAGGGGGTTGAATTGTGTATTCCCCTTTTTTTAAAACTCTTCTAAAACTGTTTCGTTTAAAAACAAGTTCTCTTCACAGAAACTTTGATAAGTTCAAATTAATCAAAGCTTTGAAAACTTTGTTTCAGAATGTAAGTAATAACGAAACTTTGAACTTTAAACTTAAACTTAAAGAGGAATAGGATAGAGAGAAGTTGACACAGTGATTTTATCCTAGTTCACCCCAAACCATGGGCTACGTTCAGTCCTCAGAGTTCTTTCTGAGATTTCACTATCTCTTCAAAGTATACAAGTATTCTTTCCGAGCCTCTTCAGGTCTCTACACTCAGTATTCTTTTACTCTTAGCCTCTGCAGGCTATCTGTACTGTTTTCTTACAAAAGTATTTGAGACTTGTTACAGTAAAAACTAGCTCTCAGCTAATTTGCACAATTCACTTTTTCTCTTGGCTAATTTTTGCTAACTTTGCTAACTTGTCTAACTTTGCAATCTTCGACTTCGACTTATATTTATAGACTTCGTCTATAACTGCTTCTTGATTCTTGAATCTTGAATCTTGAAAGAAACAGTTAATCAGTTGAGTTCTGTAACTAAGTCGAACTGACTCTTGCGTCTGCTTTTCTCTGTCTATATCTTTGCGTCTGTATTTCTACGTCTGCGTCTATTTTTTAACTTCTGCGTCTGCGTCTGTTTTTAACCTGCGTGCATACATTTTTAACCTGCGTCTGCGTCTGTTTTAACCTGCGTCTGCGTGCGTATACATGTTTTCTTCGTCTGCGTCTGCTTTTTATTTTCTTCGTCTTTCTTTTCTATTTTACGTCTGCTTTGGCTTCTTCATTGTTATTCAACAAAATCATACATATATGTAAAGTCATTTTGACTCAACAATCTCCCCCTTTTTTATGATAACAAATTATATACAAAAGAAAATAAAAAATACAATGATTAAGAAGAAGAAAAAAATCTTATCTTCACAAAATCTTCCTCATCCGTCTTTCTATTCTTCTTCGACTCCTTCAGTCACACCCTTTAAGATTCTTCCATTTTCTTTTGCTCATTCTATTCTCCCCCTATTTGTTATAATCAAAATTATCAACGATGATGACTCTTCAGCATTTCTGTCATCATCTTCTTCATCTATTCATCATCTCCTTTATCTCGTTGACTTCACCACGTAGTTGGCTGATTTCAGCTTGAGAGTCAAACGGTGAGGAGGGTTGATCATTATCTTCCGAGGGTGCTGAGAACAAAATTGTTGTAGCATATGCATCCGAGGATGGAATGTAATCTTCATTAATCTCAATAGTTGGTGGACGAATAAATGTATTAGATTCAGGAAGATATAAATCATACGGGGCAGGTAGCATAAGCAACTGTCTTCCTTGCAGGGGTATGGCTTCATCTTGTAAAGACAATGTATCAAAAAGTGGTCTAATACGTAATACTGTCTGCACAAGCAATTTAATGAAAGTGCCTGTAAGCAGTCTTCCCCCTACTGAACAGTGTTCATTTTTATCCATAAATCTGCAACCAGCTCCGTCTGTATTCTCTTTTGAAGCGCATGCTGCATCAATTCTACGCACTTCTTCTGCAATTTGATCTGCGGATAGATCATCACTTGTTTCTTCAGGAAATAGCTTCATTTTCCCCTTATTCAAATCCAAAGGATATCTCAGCTGTATATCTGGTACAACCTTTATTTCCGTCGTCTCTGTGATCGGATAAATAGTACATGGTCTTCTGATCATTTTTGTAGGGTATGGCTTTGTAGCAGCATCCCTCAAGACATCGTAGAAAATCTTTTCATCTTCTTTCAATAAATTCCATGTGTCACTAGTTATCGAAATAGGTTGTACAAAAGCCATTACCTTCTTTCTTGGTTGTTCACAGATGGCGATCGCAGTCCTCCTCTTGGTAACAACTTCAACCATTCTGATATTCAACTTGTGTCTTCTCAAAATTTTGGAATAGTTAAATATAATCAGACCAGGTTCATCATTTTTCTCCTGTGGTTCTTGAACCAAGTTTGGTTCTGATGTTGCCTCTGGTTGAGCTTCAATAGGATTCTCCTGAACCAGGCTTAGCTCCTCTGGTTCCTCCTGTTGAATAGTGGGAATATCCTGAACTCTGCTATGCTCAATTTCCTTTTCCTTTTGAGCAGGATTGAAGGTATCTTTCTTTCGACTAACTTCCCCAGCAGTAGATACACTCTTCTTTCGACTAATCTTCTTAGTCTTCTCTTCTGCTTCAGTCAGTCTTGAAGTTCTCTGAACTTTAGATTTTTCCTTCTCAGACTTCGACTTTCTTTTCTTCTCAGTCTCTTTAGCCTGTTTGGCTGAGTCTTCTTGTAGAATCGAGACTAGAGACCTTGTCGCTTTAGGTATGCGAGATCCAGGAACTTCTGCCTCACTCTGTCCCTGGTTCTCCTTTCTTCCTGTTGTCGCAGAGTGCGAATCCTTGGTGATCTCCTCGCCTTTTTGGAAATCTCACCCAAAAGATTCTCTCCTTTTCTTTTCTGCGCACCTTCTTCTGTCCTCCGAACTGGGCTCACTTCCCTTTTAGGACTTGCCTGTTTCATCAAGGGTCTACCTAATAGTTTTCTTTTTTCATCTATCGGTAATCTCATACTTACTTGAGATTTAGAGCTTGTGGCGGGAGACTTCTTCCGTAACTGCTCCCCCTCAGTTCTAGCTTTCTTTGTAGACTCTGATTCTTCTTTCACCACAATCTTCAAGCCCATTCTTCTTATAGTATGTGAGTTAATGGTACTCTTGACAGATACCATCCTTCTGACTCCTCTATGAAGAAGGACTCCGGATTCCTTAAAAATCCTGGTGAGTAGCATGCCGTAAGAAGAACTGTTAGTATCCTTCATTCCCTTAATCGTATAATGAAACATAAAAAAATGGTAGGTCTATTGGGCGACGATTCAGCAGATAAAACAGATATTACTCATCCAAGGTAGTCACGAGATATCTTGACCCGACTCTTGGTAAGATGCAATTAAACAAAATCGCATGTAGAACCCTAGCCTTCGGGACCAGACTTAAAGTCTTCCTCTCCCATGGGTCATTAGCTCCATATAACTGTTTTCTGACATCTTCTTCCTTCATACTAACCTTGGACATCCATCCGGCTTTGGTTGATAGGGTTTCTCCAACCGAAGAGCATTCAGTCACCTTCTCCACTAACTCCTTTATCACAATAACAGTTATTCCATCTACTGTGGAGACGATGGTGTTATCAACCAGTTGCGCATGCTTCCAAAAGTCATATATCTAAATCAGATACTTTGGTTCCCTTTTGGAAAAATTTCTTCACCCAGCTTCTACAATTTCTGGTTCAACATCCATAGTATCTCTCTTCAGAGATTCGAAGTCCACATGCCTTTCGAACATCATAGCTGGCTCCATTGCTTCTGATTTGAAACTGCTTCTGGTATGATATTCTTCAAAAGTAAAGTTGATCTCAAGAGTGTTAGAGAGAGATGAAGCGTCTATATCTGAAAGTAACCTCAATGATTTTAATTTCAAGCTACTTGTAGGGGTCTTATCCGGTGTGTTCTAGAATCATTGGGATTCTAAAGACTATGAGATTTTCCCTCCACAATTTCCTTGTGAGAGAAGTTACCAGCTGTAAACCACTGTTTCTGACGCCGTTAACTTTGATGATCTCTTAGCTTGACTTGTCATTTAACATAACCATGTTAAGGTTCCGTCTGATTTCCTTGAACCGTTCTTCACTCAATGGCTTAGTGAAGATATCTGCCCATTGATACTCTGTTTCAACGAACTGTAGTGACACCATGTTCCTCTGAATGTAGTCTCTCAAGAAATGGTGTCTGACTTCGATATGCTTCACTCTTGAATGCTGTATTGGATTCTTCGATAGATTGATTGCACTGGTGTTGTCACAATAGATTGGGATCTCCTCTTCCTGAACTTAATATTCTTCCAGTTGATATTTGATCCACAGTGTTTGTGAACAACAGCTTGCGGCAGACATGTACTCGGCTTCTGCAGTTGATAGAGCGATTGAACTTTGTCTCTTACTTGACCAGGAAACTAGGTTTGCACCAAGAAAGTGACATCCTCCACTAGTGCTCTTCCTTTCAATCTTATCTCTGGCATAGTCCGCATCGCAATATCCGATTAACCTGAAATCTTTACCTTTCTCAAACATTAAGCAAAGATCAATAGTACCTGCGAGATATCTCATAATCCTTTTAACAGCGATAAAATGAGACTCTCTAGGATCGACCTGAAACCTTGCACGAAAGCATACACTGAACAGAATATCAGGTCTACTTGTCAGAAGATACTGAAGAAAGAACCGATCATCCTCTATCTGTGGTTTGATCTACCTTCTTACCAAGTTCATCTTTCGACAAAATGTTCGAAGGATGCATCAGAGTTGCCATTGGCTTCACATAATTCATATCAAATTTACACAGCAATTCTTTCACATACTTTTTTTGATGGATAAAAATTTTCTCTTCGGTTTGCTTAACTTGCAACCTAAGAAAGAACTTTAGTTCACCCATCATACTCATTTCAAATTCATTTTTCATCAGACTCTCAAAAATCATACATAGCTTCTTTGAAGTAGCACAAAAAATAATGTCATCAACATAGATTTGCATTAAGATAAAGTCATTCTCATAATTCTTTCTGAAAAGCGTCTTATCTACTTGACCTCTAGCAAACCCATTCTCCAAGAGAAAATTACTTAGACGATCATACCAAGCTCTAGGAGCTTGCTTCAAGCCGTATAAAGCTTTATGAAGTCTATAGACATGTTCTAGATTCTTAACATCCTCAAAGCCAGGGGGTTGCTTTACATACACCTCTTCGTCTATAAAACCATTCAGAAAACCGCTCTTCACGTCCATCTGAAAAAGCTTTATATCATGACAAACAACATATGCTAGCAATATCCTAATAGCTTCAAGTCTTGCTACTGGAGCATATGTCTCATTGTAGTCTATTCCTTCTTGCTGATTATAGCCTTGTGCTACTAATCTAGCTTTATTTCGACTCACTCTTCCTAATTCGTCTAACTTATTTTTAAAGACCCATCTGGTTCCTATAATGGATTTCTCCGAAGGTTTTGGAACTAAGGACCAAACTTTATTCCTAGTAAACTGATTCAGCTCCTCTTGCATGACTAAAATCCAAGCTTCATCTTGAAAAGCTTCCTCAATCTTCTTTGGCTCAATTTTAGAGATGAAAGCCACATTAGCTTCTCTTCTAAATTTGGACCTTGTCCTTACTCCTTCTAAGGTCTCTATGATAATTAGCTCTTCTGGATGAGAACTCCTATATTTCCAATCTCTCTTTAATCCTATAGTTTCTGGAATATCCTCTACCTTATCTGCTTGAGTTCCTGATGATGGAGTTTCTGTTGTATCATCTAATTTCTTTGAAGGACCTTCATTCTCCATGTCGTCTTTCCTATGGGGTTGAAAACTATCATCAAACCTGACATGGATGGTTTCCTCAACAGTCTTTGAGATAGGGTTATATACCCAAAATGCCTTAGATGTAGATGAGTAGCCTAGAAATATTCCTGAATAGTTCTTTGAGTCGAACTTATCCAACAATTTCTTTGTATTCAGAATAGAGCACTTGCAACCGAATGGATGAAAGTAAGATATGTTTGGTCTCCTTCCATTCCATAACTCATAGGGAGTCTTCTTCAAGGGTCGTAATAAAGATACATTACGAATATAACATGTATTCTGACACGCTTGAAATACTTAGGAAGATTCATCTCACACATCATAGTCCTTGCCATTTCCTGAATCGTCCTCTTCTTCCTTTCAACAACTCCATTCTGTTGTGGAGTCCTTGGAGCAGAGAAATTATAGGAAATTCCATTCTCCTCACAGAATAATCTGAACTTCTCATTCTCAAACTCTCCACCATGGTCACTCCTAATACTGACTATAGATACTCCTTTTTCAATCTGTAACTTTCTAGAAAGGGTCTTAAAACATTTAAAGGATTCATCTTTGTGTGACAAGAACAATATCCAACAAAATCTAGTAAAGTCATCAACAATAACAAGTCCATATTTCTTTCCGCTAAGACTTATTGTCCTAGTTGGACCAAATAAATCCATATGTAACAACTCTAAAGGTCTAGAAGATGTTACAATATTTTTAGAAAAAAAAAAGATGTTTTAACTTGTTTTCCTTTCAAACAACTTTCACAGAAAAATTCTTTGTCAAAACTCATTTTTGGTAGTCCTCTTACCAAATCAAATTTTGCCAACTTTGAAATGTGTTTAAAAGAGACATGACCTAGCTTTTTATGCCAGATTAGTCTTTCTTCTTCAGAAGATAGAAAACATGAAACATTTTGAACTTGAAAATCTTCTAAGTCAATTTTATAAAGATTATTTCTTCTCTTGGCAGAAAAGAATATAGACTCATCTTTATTTCTAACTTCACAAAGATTTTGATTGAATGTGACTATGAAACCAGAGTCACACAATTGACTTACACTAATCAAGTTGTGCTTCAGACCATCAACAAGCAGTACATTATCTATGCATGCAAAGGAATATTTACCTATCTTACCGATTCCAATTATCTTGCCCTGCTAGTTGTCTCCGAAAGTCACCGATCCTCCCTTCTTATACTGAAGATCTAGGAATATAGACCTTCTTCCCGTCATATGCCGTGAGCAGCCACTGTCTAAATACCAACGATGTTTGTCGCATCTTCCAAGGAAGGATATCTGTAGGAGAAACTATTTTATTCTTTGGTACCCATATTCTCTTGGGTCCTTTCTGGTTAGTAGTATGCATATAATGAGTTTTCTGATGTCTTTTCTTAAACTATTGATGAAAACGTGTTTGATAATTCCTTCTATTTTGAGAAAGATGCTTCTTATTATAATGAGACTTATTATCCGAAAACCCTAATCCAGTTTTATCGCTCGGATGTCTACATTTTCCTAGCATATCATTCATTCTTTTTGTACTCTCAGTGAATGAAGCTAAATCAAATGAAAGGCTTTTAATTCTGAGTTTCAACTGATTTATCTCATCAGTTTTATCTACTACCTTCTTTTTCTCCTCAAGTTGTTTCTTTAAGCACATATTTTCTCTCTCTATTTCTTCTGTATGTTTGAGGTTTTCTACATACTTCTTCTTTAACAGTTTGTACTGTTTCATAATAGCATGAGAATCCTCTAATAACTCTGAATAAGCTTCATGCAAGTTATCGTATTAAGAGGTTACCTCCTCATCACTTTCTTCTTCGGCACAGATATTAGCATGTTCAGATGTTTTGGAGTTTGTGTCTGATTCTGATGAATCTAGATCCTCCCACGTTGCCATCATACTTTTCTTGCCTTCTCTACTCTTCTTTGGTTTCTTCTTCAGAGTAGAACATTCTGACTTGTAGTGTCCAGGTTGATTACACTCATAGCATATGATAGATGCCTTTTCTGGTTTACCATCATCTTTGCTATTCTTCTGGAAGAATTGACTTCCTTTGGATTTCTTCTTCCACATTCGTCTTAGCTTGCGGGAAATGAATGATAGTTCGTCATCTTCATCACTCGAATCTTGTTCTGATGCGCTTGAGTCATCATTCTTCGATTCTTCTATCTTTAGTGCTTTTGATGACTTTCTCCTTCTTTGAGTCTTGTGGTTCTTCTGTCTAGCCTTTAGTGCTATTGACTTTTCTTATTTGGGCTTATCTTCAACATCAAGCTCTACTTCATGAATCTTCAGTGATCCAAGCAGCTCATCAAGCTTCAGCACGCTCAAATCCTTCGCATCCTGCACCGCTGTAACTTTTGGTCTCCACCTCTTCGGTAGACTTCTCAAGACCTTCCGTACGTGATCTTGGTTGTTTTACGTTCTTCCAAGGGCTTTCAGTCCATTGAAAATTATTTGAAATCTTCTAAACATTTGATCAATAGATTCTTCATCCTTCATCTTGAAAAGCTCGTACTGGTACACAAGAATGCTTATCTTGGATTCTTTGACTTGACTTGTTCCTTCATGAGCGATGGTGTCGGGCCCCGACCCGGAGACCGGACCCCAACTGTTGGATCCCGTTACCCAACCTGCATATAACTTACTATAGATGTTGGATCCGAGACCCAACTGTCCCGGGAGGTGGTCCCTGGTGGAGCTCATTCCCGAGACACTTGCCTTGCTAAGACCCTAACTTGACACACTCTATTTGACTCACTTTGGTGGTGAGCATACACTGACTAAGGCCTGGACCCTGACTGCTCTCGACAATCCCCAAAATAACACTCTTATCTAAGGATCTGCGAACAAGTCGACATGCGATAAACAAGTCGACTTATCGAGACAAACAACTCGACTTATAACCAACAAGTCGACTTATCGAGACAAACAAGTCGACTTATCTAAGCGACAAGTCGACTTATTATTCAAAGCTTCACAAGTCGACTTATGGGTCCAATAACTCGACTTATATCTATTCGAACTCAAAACCTAACCTCTACACTCTCTCTTGACTTATTCCAAACACCATAAACACTTCTAAACCTCTCAACTCATCCACTCCACTCTCAACATGCTATAATCTCACTTAAACTTACATCATTCATCTACTCACATGAATTCCAAAGCAATTTCATACAACTTTGGAAACTATGCTTAAACATGATAGTAAATGGATTTGGGAGATCATGATAAATCATAATTCATGCATTTTCTTTATATCAAAACAATGTTCTTACAATGCTTTAGTAGGCATTTCAAACTATTACAATTCAAATCAAAATACATCTGTTTTCTCAAATGCAACCTAAAGCATTCATTACAAAACATGAAATACATGGGCAAAACACTAAGATCTTGGGTATGCCTTGAGCTCATTCTTGAGATCCAGATCTTCACCGAGATGGGACGGGAAGTGGGGGGTGAGCTTTCGCTCGTGGGTAACACGTTTATATTTATACTACTAAGCTGAATCTATTCATTACTCATACTGTTTGCAATATTCTTATTAACAAATCTTGCAACTTGCATTTCACAAATTCATCAAGCTAACAACAAAATTTCATGATTCATGCATTCATCATTCTTGCTAACGATGCTAACACATAATCACATAGTGATGGTTTGAAAAGTCCACGGGTTTCGATGAGCTACACAAGTGTAGTCATATCTTTGAGAGTCCAAAAGGAACATCCTATGCCACGGTCAGGCGGCAGGCGAAGGCTTTATTAGTCTACGTGCACGTGACTCTGTTTGGTGGACTTAACTAACCCACATAACACTGAATTTCATGCATAAAACTGGACTTATCTTGTCCATCGGTGATTTTTCGAAAATGGATTTTCATGCATCCATAAAGCTGATTTTCTTGAAAATGCTACATTTCATGCTTAGCTCACATTTCATGATTCTCATTCATGCTCATTCAATTCATGGCAATTTCAAGCAATAACAAGGCAATGACATATACTATTAAAATGCTCATTTAATGGCAATCATACACCATTTACATACATAATTAAGGCACAATCAATGCTTATCTCAAATAGTCACAATTCATTAAATTCATTAGTTAAAGTAGCATTCAACACTTACTAGCATAAAGATAAAAATGAAACCCACCTTATATCCTTGCTTAAGCTTGCCTAAGGAAGCTCCTCTTCTTGTTCTCCTCTTCTTTCTTGTCCTCCTTCATTCATGGCAAGAAAAGAACCTCACATCATTTAGGGTTTCTAAAATTGAAAACCTAATGAACCTTAATCATGAAATCAACCCTAGAATCACTAAACCCACTTCATTTCTAAGCTTTCCAAACCATAACCCAAGCAAAAGCTTAACCTTGAAAACATGACTTACCTTGAATCTTGACTAAACCAAAGGGTTTCTTAGCTTAAAGTGTAGCTTGAACCTTTGGATTTATAAGACATGTACCATTCTTGCTACAAAAATTAGTATAAATTGGAGTTAAATTGAGGAAGTTTGCATTAAAGCAAGTGAGAGGTCAGTTAAGAGAGCAGGTTTCGGGTATAAACTCCTTTAGATTTATGGAGTGTATCTTGAGTTATATAACTCCGATCAAGGTGATTCTTGCCTCTATACGAGCGTGAGGCTTCAAGCTATATTTGATATGAACAAGTCAATATGTATTTGTGATGTTTAAGTAGTGTGCACTCGTCTCGAAGGTGGAGTTACAGTTAAGAATTCTGCAAGGTTATAAGCATAAGGTTTCAGGACTACGAAAGTTGGGCTCCGGGAGTGAGGTCTGACATCTGTGGTATCAGAGCAAATGTGATAAGTGTAAGTTCCATGTAGTTGGGTCTTGGATCTAACAGTTGGGGTCCGGTCTCCGGGTCGGGTTCCAACATCTGATCAAAGTGGCGCAGCGGAAGCGTGGTGGGCCCATAACCCACAGGTCCCAGGATCGAAACCTGGCTTTGATAGCACAGATGGACAGTGTATCCCACATCTCCTTCGCAATGTCGCATCTGTGAACTTTATCATATTCACTCCTGCTTAGGGCACACGTCAAGAAGTATTTCCCCTTAGAGTTGAGCTGAATTCTCGCCTTTTGGTCAGTCGTCCATCTAGTCTGTGGAATAAGATTTCCATCTTCGTCTACTGGTGTATATGGTCCATTCTCTATCACATCCCAAAGGTCGACATGAGTAGATTCTATGAACAACCGCATTCTATCTTTCCAATAGTGATAGTCTTCTCCGTTGAATGTTGGAGGTCTCATGACTGAGGCACCTTCTGCAATGTATATATGTGATTCTGTCATTATCTTTAATCCACACTTTGCTACAGTGATCCTTGGATACCAAGCTCTGATACCAATTGAAGTAAATCACACGTTAGTACAATGCTTATAAAACGATAACAAATACACGAGAAGGGGGGTTGAATTGTGTATTCCCCTTTTTTTAAAACTCTTCCAAAACTGTTTCGTTTCAAAACAAGTTCTTTTCAAAGAAACTTTGATAAGTTCAAATTAATCAAAACTTTGAAAACTTTGTTTCAAAATGTAAGTAATAACGAAACTTTGAACTTTAAATTTAATCTTAAAGAAGAATAGGATAGAGAGAAGTTGACACAGCGATTTTATCCTGGTTCACCCCAAACTGTGGGCTACGTCCAGTCCTCAGAGTTCTTTCTGAGATTTCACTATCTCTTTAAAGTATAAAAGTATTCTTTCCGAGCCTCTTCAGGTATCTACACTCAGTATTCTTTTACTCTTAGCCTCTGCAGGATATCTGTACTACTTTCTTACAAAAGTATTTGAGACTTGTTACAGTAAAAACTAGCTCTCAGCTAATTTGCACAATTCGCTTTTTCTCTTGGCTAATTTTCGCTAACTTTGCAAACTTGTCTAACTTTGCAATCTTCGACTTCGACTTATATTTATAATCTTCGTCTGTAATTGATTCTTAATTCTTGAATCTTGAATCTTGAATCTTGAAAGAAACGGTTAATTAGTTGAGTTCTGTAACTAACTCGAACTGACTCTTGCATCTGCTTTTCTCCGTCTATATCTTTGCGGCCTCAGTATTTATAAACGCTCTGCTCATTTTTTAACTGCCGTGTTCAATGCGTCTTTTTTAACCTGCGCTCGCTCTTTTTTAACTGCGTCTGCGTCTGTTTTTAACTTCTGCATCTGCGTCTGTGTTTTCTCCGTCTGCATCTGCCTTTTATTTTCTTCGTCTGTCTTTTCTACTTTACGTCTGCTTTGGCTTCTTCATTGTTAACCAACAAAATCATACGTACATGTAAAGTCATTTTGACTCAACAACGTTTAGTTCCTATCTCTGATCTCCTCTTAACTCTGGGCGAAGACCTTTCTTCTTGTTCTTCTTGCTGTACCGATTCGACATCAGGTATAGCAGTCGAGATTTCCCCCTTTCTAGGATGAACTCGACCTCGTCCTCGTTGAGGAGGTGTTCTTCTTCTAGGAGGCATCTCTAGTATGGAGAAAATAAAAATCATTTAGACAAAAAAAAACATGCTATTGACATGATGCAGATCCTATGCTCTATGGTGTCATGCTTATGCAAAAATATCATATGCATTTTTCATATCATAAACCTTTCTTTAATACTTCTTGTACATCATCTAGATCACAAGATCCTTACTCTTATACAACCTTTGGCTCTGATACCATCTGACACGACCCGCATTTTTGGACCGTGTTGCAACTAGGGAATGGATAGGCTTAATGCCTCTAAAGCCCGTAGTAAGCCTAACTTTTCTATATTCTACTAAAGATCCGACATGACCCATTCATTTATCTGATAAATCCTTGTACCTGCTAATAGGTGCAATTCTCACATACAACATCTACTTATCATCAACCAACATCGTTCTCAATAACATAACATATCCATACATGTTTTATAAACATATGATTATGACAATCTATGGAGAATCTAGAAGTAACAAAAATTTACATCATGCCAAAAACATTGCTTGTCTGCTTATCCAAGCGAGTCTCAAAAGGGTTGGATTTTCTCTCTTGTCCGATCTGCTATTCCCCTGAAATGGTGATAGTGAGATGTGAGTCTACAACACGACTCAGTGAGTTATAAACATACTACCATGCTTGTGAGGCTAGGTAACACAAGGCTAGCTTCACAAGAATGGTCTGAGGCATTCTGAGTATCAATACATGATCAATATAATGAACAGGTAGCAACATCAAATGCAGCAATCACATGAGTATCAATAATAAAGCTCAATATGAATTGTTCGAAGAAAACATCAATCTGGTTTCTGAATTCTTTTATGGGTTCTGGGTTCTGGGTTCTTTTATGAATTTTGGTTTCTTTCTAAATTATGATTTCTATAGGATTCCTAATTCTGAGCTTTCTCATTTCTAAGTTCTGATTCTTTCTAAATTCTGAATTTCTTAGGGAGAGACAGAGGCATGCTAGTATGGCATATCTCCCCTTTTCTGATTCTACACAAGGTTGGCCTAACCTTGCCCCTAGAGGCCTGCCCTCTCCAGGTAGGACTCGGATCTAACCCATCACCGGCGGGTTACCAAAGTGCACATGGTCTGGGTATTTTGTGAACTCATCAATCATTGCTAATAAGAAAACATGATTCATTAAAAAATTGCAATCAATAGGTTCAACACAATTAATGAATTGCAATCAATAGGTTCAACACAATAAGGGAACCAGAAGATGCAAAGAATCTGAAATCATCTGGTCAATCTGGTATACAACATGCTAGACTTAACTACATGGATTCATATGTTAAACAAATCATATAGGTTCGAGAACAATTCAACAAGACGCAAGATAAAAGAAAATAATTACTACACAAGTATAGTAGCATGATTATACTCACCTCAACTATCGCAATGGTTCTGATCTCTTTTCTAATTTTCTTGAACTTGAGAAGTACTGGGTACAACTTCTAATTTTATTCCTTGTCCGCTTTCACAGGCTACTGGGTAACATGCATGAAAATACATATACCCTTATTATTCATTCTTACATGAGCTTCATTTCTTAACAAATATCATTACAATTCTATTTTGTTCTTAATCCATCAGCATAGGTATCATTCATGATGGCATAACTCTTTACAAATAGGTCCAATGTTTTTCAAACTTTCCAGACCTCTAGTTAACACATAAATTCACATTTCTTCTTTTATGACCATGCTCTAATTCGGTCATTAAGGGAATCCAAATCTCTCATTTACAATCAGCTTTAACAAGCAGTCATGAGCTGGACCCTTCCTGACTCAAAATCTTATAACTTATTCATTCTCATCTAATTAAGGCAATTAAAAAATTCATTTTCAATATACTCATATTGCTATAACATATCCAAAGATGGCTAAAAAATTATGTAAATTGGATTTATTGTGATTTTTACAAGCGTGTTGTGTTTCTGTTCTTTTTTGTGTCATTGACGTAGCAACATCCTTCACTTTTTCAGCCATATCCAACAGAATACCCAAAAAATTAAAAATTAATTTTCACAGAACTTAGACAACACATTTTGGAGCATTTCTTAAGGAGAATTCATCATCCAATTCTAACTCTAAGGTCTTCAAACAAATAACTTTCAGTTCTCATTTCAATCTCGCTAGTATTCTGAACCAGTCTCAATTTGGGGCCTCTTTCACTTATTCGGCTCACCCTAAAATCGTGGAAAAATTCAGGGAGACAGTAGACATCTGGATATACAATTTCTATGTTTTGAGTTTCGCAAGCTTCACACTTTAAACAGCTCAAACAAAATGTACAAAGAGAGCCACGAATCTGTCTCCATGACAGCTTAACCTTCAAAACCCTAGGTTTTGGTTTAACCCCCCAAAATCACCATAAAAACGAAATTCCTTCAAGAATAAGTGTCATTAGACATCAAGGAACAATAATCCATCATCCAATTCTCAAACTCATACATTCCATCAAATGGGTTTCACAAAAGAAGAGAGAAACCAAGCTTTAATCTATAGATCTAAGCAAAGGAATGGAGGCTTATGTTTTTATACCACCCAAATTGCTTGAATCTCCTTCCCTTTCATGTTACAAAAGTTGAAAAAGCTTGAGAGAAGCATCCATGGAGTTTTTTTGAGAGAGGGAGGGGGAAGATGATAGGTTTTTGTCTTCTTCTCCCACTAACTCCTTATATATGCCATAAGTCCACTTATTTACAAAAATACCATCCTTGTTCTGGTTTTTAAACATCTGCCCGAACAATTTCCTATGACCATAAAAAAATATCATACATAATTAATTTGATGTCACTAAAATTATTATTCAGTGTTATGTGATTTTAATGATTTCAGTCTCAAATACCGATTTATTCCGGTGTACCGGGTAAACTAGATACCGGGTATTACATATGCATTTCTAACCTTCTCCTTACTACACATCATTTATTTCTTATCAAGTCATTTATGACTATTTCATTCCCCTTTTACTCTTTCCTCATTTCAATCTCATTTCCTATTGTCATTTATTCATCTTACACATATATATATTCACAATCCATTCAGAGTTATAGATGCATATTCATCCTGAAATTCTGATCTCAATATCGCAGACATATTATTATGCTAAATCATAGCTCTTATCACATTTATCTGACATTCATTTCAATTCCAAGTCTAACCTTTCAAATTCATTGAAAATTTTATTTTCTTTCAACCTGGCTTGTACACTTTAAATCTCATCATTCATGTTTCTATCATTTCTTTCCTCAATCAGTTCATGACAATGAATTCACATCTATTTCACTTCCAATGATATCTCACCTCAATACAATTTTGATGTCGTATTCAATAACACATCCACCAATACAAATACGTTGATTCATTATATGTCACCTTTACCCATATATTATTTCTCATTTCTAAATATCCACAACCTCCATTTTCTCACATTATGACATATCATCACTTTTCTCACTATTTCTATCAGCTTAAACACTTAACACATGCTTATGCGTGTGACTTATACTTATGCGACTTATACTAGGGATCAGTTGCCACTGTCTGCTATGACATGACTTAAATGCATGTAACTTGAGATATATTTCAGAAAATGTCCATATAAGATAGTACTTCTGGGCTTTGATACCACATAAATGTAGCACCCCACTCCCGTAAGACCCGACCCGATATCGATGGGTGATATCCAAGTCCGTGCCCCATGGGGGTGGCATACTTAAATACCCAGTTAGTCAAAACTTAGTACAATTTTTTTTTAAATCACAACCATAGCATACGGAAATCTATAACCAAATTGGACCCGATTTCATTCATAAACATTCTCAGTTATACGTAACAATCAGTACACAACTCATTAGAGATTCACTAATCGCTTGGGGACCATTACAAAAACAAAACATTTCCAATTCCAAAATTTATTACATACCGTAATATTCAATTACAAATGATACAAAATTTGCAGACTATACAATTTAGTACGAAATAAAGAACTACAATGCAGAGGCTAATTGATTTTGGACTCTATCTTTCCCCTGCATGCAATAAGGATACTTCCGTTTGCCTAACAGGGTATTCTTCTGAGTCCTGAAAAATAATTGCAAATTTTAGATGAGTTTTGTGAACTCAATGAGGTAACCATCATCGATGGTTCATTTAATTCATGCAACATATTAATTCACATAACATATAACCACATACTGCACTTTACATCAGTATCACATTTTCACTTAAGCATAGACAAATGTGGCATTTCAATTTAGCAAACCTAC
This sequence comes from Erythroxylum novogranatense, assembly GCA_029891385.1. Taxonomy (NCBI): domain Eukaryota; kingdom Viridiplantae; phylum Streptophyta; class Magnoliopsida; order Malpighiales; family Erythroxylaceae; genus Erythroxylum; species Erythroxylum novogranatense. The sequence goes on along the minus strand of CM057233.1, from coordinate 52,883,967 downwards.
TTAACAAAATGCATATGAAATGCTCATGAGACACTTTTCTAATTATTATGTTATTGTGATCGAGTGCCTAACTGTCTTGTATCCTTTAGATACCGGGCTCATTGATAACTGTCTCATATAGGACTCATTAAACGTTGAGCCTGAGGCTCTGAATCACTTTTTGAGCTCAAGGCTCTTCTCACACTTTGAGCTTTAAGCTCTGTTCGATGGCTACTTCGGTCACAACTTCTGTTATCGGATCAATTATTCATATAATGAAATGCATCACATTTTTTCAATCAATTGAAAGTGTTCAATGCCACACAATCATATTAACTATCACATCTACTTCACATTGTCATCGGACCTTAGTCCAGCATTCAACACTTAAGTCAAGAAAACATTTATTCCGTCCAATTCACATTCAATGAGCACTCCAATATTTTATTTATCCATCACATTCATCGAACCTTCTGCCCAGAAACGAACCCCATCAATCACATTCATTTATCATTCATAACAACATTTAAGCAAACAATAATTGAGAGAAATCGTCTAGGTTACTTAAAAGTTGCTCCCAAAGCTATTGCCTTTAAATCCCTACAACATCTGGACGATGGTGCTCAATTCAATCCTCTATATTAAACACATACACATATATCACAATATGCACAATTATAATTGTTCAATAATGCACATATATGAAATGAATTATCTACAAAGCTTGTTCATGATAACCCCAGGTATTTATCCATCAATTTCATCACAAAATCAATCTCTTATCAAACTTCATCTAACTATAATATATACTTAGATTTGTGTCTCACCAAAACCATTAAATTTACAATTCATTTCTCATTAAATCACTTCAGATTTTTCCACGTCATGCTTTCGGTCTACTGTTCACGTTCAATTTGAAAGTAAAACTGATGTAATTTGATCATACTATCTTCTAGAAAAGTGTTCTTCTAAGTCTTATATTTCCATTGACACCAAAATCACTCAATTTATTTCAGTAATTTGGAAGATATGTTCAAACATTATCGGGTTGTTCATATTCAAAAATAGTGTACTATGCACAAATTCCAACCATAAATTAAACATCTTAGAAACTGAATCATAATTCAGCTTCTTGAGACAACTAGTAGGCCTATATCTATAGTTTACTCCAAATTAAAATTCATCTTATTGGGAATCGTATAGATCAAGATACCATGAAAATACTGGAACATGTTCAGTAAAATATCCAGTTCATGCACTTCCAACCAATATCCTTACTTTGATTTCATCAATCTTCTCAATTTAATTCAGAATGCTACAAAAGTTTACAGAGAGGTAAATGGATGTTTTATAAATCTAATGCTTCAAAAATTAGATCATTCGGAGGTTAGACAAAGAAGTTATAGCCAAAAAACTATCAGATGTCCATCAGTCTCTCATAGCTTCAAAGTCGCTATCGTGAAATTGCAAAATAGCGATTTTTGCTATCCAACCTCCAAAGTGACCGTCGTGCTTTTGCACAACCGTGCTTTTTGGCTAACTCTCAATGTCACCATCTTGCTTTTGCATGACGGTGCTTTTGGCCTATAATCTTTAAAGTCGTCGTCCACTTCTTCTTCACAGACATCCTAACTTCTAAACTTCATAACTTTTGATCCAGAACTCCAAATTTTGCAAACTTTATATCAATAAAAAACTAAATGAAAGATTTACAATTTTCATGAAACTATTTTGCAAAATAGGCCTATATCATTACAATAAATCCATGGAAGTTTTGGACCAAAATTTTAACACTATCACTATTCACTCCAGAAAATTTTTAGACTTCCATTTTTTTCAAAGTCCAACACTTCTATTTTTATTCTAGTCAATTCCACTCCATTTCACTAAACTCATTCACCACAATCCACACTACCTCTAAAAATCAAAATTAACTAAGTTCTATCAAGATCATCAAAAATTTAGATATCCATTTTCATCCTCTCTCTACTGTCATTTTTTTCGAATGTTAATTTTTTTCACTTAATCAATTCAATTGATTACTCAGAACCATTCTAACTCATCTTTAGCTCATCAACACTCACCAATAAAAACTCCAAGATTCAATCAGAATTTATTTCTACTAATTCACAACAAATCGAAGTATACTAACATTAAAAACATAGTACTTTCGGTTAAACTCAAATTCCAGCACTTTTCAATTTTTCTGACTTATTCAATATCAGCAAAAACTCATTTAATTCATCATCTCAATGGATAACTTCTTCAAAGATACCCATTTTTAATTCAAAATCATATATGCACATTTAATATTCCTCACTTGCTCATAAACACCCAAAATATAATACATTCCTGTACACTCAAAACATAATACAACATAAACATTCATCCACAACTTTTATTGCACCCAATTCTCATTTTCACATTAAAATTTGAGAATCTTAAGAACAAAATTTAAACTCAATTCTTCATAAGAAAGGTATCCATATGTCTCTAGTTTAATCCAAATCAAGAATCAACTTATTTGGATAACTACATAACAAGTTATGGCTAAAACACAAAAGCATATTAGTGGAAATTTTTCTGCTAACGTTTTCCAGATTTCAAACTTTCAACATTTACATCTAACTCATCTTATACCTAGATTATCTCTTCCATTTCATTTCCTCATCATCCTCTACCCAATTCAACTCAATAAATCACTCATAAACAAAGAGTATTTACCCTCACCCACGACACATACATAAACATTGCATAACCAAGTCATCAAATCTCAATTTACTCATCATTCTAGCTTAATATAACCATACACATGACATTTAAAGCATAACTTACTTATTGTAGCTCCAAACTCTTCAAAATCTCACTCAACCCTAGCTCCTGAGCATCCTAAGTTCTTCATCTTCTAAAGGTGGTAGGGTTGGGTTCTTAAATGACAAAGTGAAGAAGAAGATGATAGCAAAGTGATGGTGGTAAATAGAGGCAAGAACAAGCTCCAACGTTGGTGAGGTGAGATGAGAATGTCGTATATGAAGAAGATGAGTAGAGAAATTACAAGAGATGAGAGTAAGTGAGTAAGGTAAAAGCTAGTTAAAATGAGATAGTCTTTAATTTTTGAACAATTACATGGGTTATAGCATAAGGTGTGACAAGTGACACTTGTCACTTGTCACATGTCCCCTTTCTGTGGTCTCTCTTAGGTCTTTTATTAACTAGCCTATTTGTCTCCAATTCTTGCTTCAATTGCCTCCCAATTTTCAATGAAACTTGTCCATAATTCCCAAAGTCATTAATCAAAAATTTCCATTGCCATTGGACAATAATTTCTACTACCTTTGTAATAATTTTTTTGTCACTTAGCATTTTTTCTAATTAAAAAATTACCCCAAATTTTAAGAAAATTTCCAAAATTTCTCCAAAATTTCTTAATCAACAATTTCACTTTCCAAATCAATTTTCAACACATACTAACCAAAATTCTCAATAACAATCACATTTATAAACATTTTTACCCAGGATGCCAATGAATGAATGCATAGTCATTTCAATGAGCAACATTTCACTATTCGCTTGTATGCGTATGTCATATTATACATGAGCATGAAAATACAAATTCTAAGCTCTCATTGAACACTCTTATTTACTATTCTAACCTCCCCGCAAGTAACGAGATGTTACAAAAGATATTATGGTCAACGTAAGATGAAACAGAAAGTCAACCTAAGATGAAATAGATGGTCAATGTAAGACAAAGCAGAAGGTCAACCTAAGACGAAGCAGTGTCAACTTAAGACGAAGTAGAAGGTCAACCTAAGACGAAGTAGATGGTCAACTTAAGACAAAACAGAAGGTCAACCTAAGATGAAGCAGAGTCAACTTAAGACAAAGTAGGGTCAATTTAAGACAAAGCAAAAAGTCAACCTAAGACGAAGCAGGGTTAATTTAAAACGAAGCAGAAAGTCAACCTAAGGTGATGCAGAGTCAACTTAAAACAAAGCAGAAGGTCAACCTAAGACAAAGAAGAAGGTCAACCTAAGATGAAGCATAGTATGCTCCTGAGCATCTCCACTCATAAAGATCATAACTTTCGACTTTGATGTCCAAAACTTTCATACTATATACAATTGGAAAGCTAGAAAGATAAGCTACAACTTTCCAAAAGACAACTTTAACTAATTTCACCTCAATTAGTCCAATTTTCCCCTAAATTTGGCATATAATTTCTACACCTAGGAAAGACTCGGATTTTGAAATGTACAACTACAAAAGAAACATGCACATACACCTGTGGAACGTTTCAGTTCTAAACTCATTTGCCAAATCAAAAAAATGTCATACATAACTTTAATTACATAATTAACATTATAATTAAAAGCTTTACACATAATTCAACATACATAGGATGCACAATGTTTAACATGCTTACAATGCTATCCAAAAGTGATCGAACTAACTTAGTTACACAAGTTTCTAATATCTTGGAGTTTCCGATGCCTTGCAAGGATTGCTAACCTTCTTGTTCTGTACCTGAGGAGGGAATAATGGGGTGAGCTACACAGCTTAGTGACTAACATAGTTATAGCTATTGGCAATTGACCACAAATTTAAGCATATGTATATATTTATGAGTATATTCAATAATTCTAGCACTCTACAATTTAGTTTAACAGTCAAAGCATATAACATTCAAATGCATCATACATGACAAATTAAAGATGCAATGCACAACAAATGGCTCGAGGGTTCCATGGAATTAGAATGGAAAAACCGAAGTTTACTCCATGAATAGAATGAGTCCAATTTCAAAACTCATATGCCATAAGTGGGCAGATGGGAGAAGGCTCTTGCCAACGTACATATGACGAATAGAATGGTTCCACTTTCGCCCAAACAAAAACACATAATTGTTTTCTCATATTGCTATACTTTTGTGTTTTGTCTTCTTTTCATTTAATACAAAATGTCATGACCTCTTTTGAGGTATAACATAGTCATATTTCATCATGCATTTTCAACATTTACAAATAAGTCAATTTCGAACAAATCAATTTCAACATACACACATTGGCAAGAATTTTCCCAATTACACTATAACCATAAAACCCACCTAATTAGCTTGCAAAAATCTAAGTCAAGCTTGCCTTTCCCTTTGCTCTTGGGTAGGATTCCCTTTGTTTCCTAAAACAACCAAGGTTCCATTCAAAAAAACATTCCAATAAAATTCATAAACGTAAAAAAATCACAAATTTCGGTAAACTCAAATCTAACATACCCACAGTCCATTTAGGTTAGAAAAACTAAGACCTAGTTTAGAAACCCTAAAATCAATTGGGTTCTCCTAATCCATCTTCTTCCAACAAACCTTGCATTCTCTACACAACCTCTTTTCTTTTTCTCTAACTCCTTCATCATTAACACAAACCATTTCTTTAATAAAGCAATAAGAAAAGATGGTTAACCTACCTTAACAAACTTGATTTCTCTTTTTTTCTTCTTTCACCGAAACCTCTCTTCTTCTCTCTTATTTTCATTTTTCACTCTCCTCCCTTTTCAATTCACATTTTTCTCCTCTTAACAAAAAAAATAGCATATTCTTTTTTCATTTCTACGCTTATTGAGCCCAAAAAGTCCATCTTACCCTTCCTTATAAGATTATGTTCTTTTATGCTTAAGTGATCTCCCAAAAATGTCCTTGAACATTCTTATTACATTAACACTTTAATTCCACTTACCCATTCAACAAATCCTACTAACCTTGACAAAATTATAACTCCAAAAATTTAATCTATCTAAACCTCAAAACTATTTTAAATCTTGCTCACTTAAAGAAAATAATTCCAGGGTCCAACAATAAATAACTTAGTGACTTAGCCAATTCTTTGTTTTAATTGTGTTGTTTGTTTACTTTAATTGTTTAATTATAGTTTCTCAAATCCAAAACCCACAATTAATCCGTAGGCTACATAATAGAATAATAGTCATTACTAGTACTCACTGTCCTCGTGGGATCGACTTGTATTTGTCGATACTAGTTACAACTATTTCGTGTACTTGCAATATTAAATATTGACTAAAGTGAATTAGGTCAATCAATTACCCTCATTAAATCATAATTTAGTTTCATAAAACCCTAACAAATAGTTAAAATAATTATAAAAACAATCATGATTATATACAATTACCTCATTAAGCAACCTCATTAGTTATTACCCTAATCAATAATTATATATATAACCCTCCCTATTAGCCATTACCTTAATCAATAATCACCATATAAAATACAACTAAAATAAACTAGGTAACATTTTAATTTTTAACAACCTAGGTGTATGTGTGGAGCACGAATAGCGAGTTGGTAGGCAAAAGAGTAATGTTATGAATACTATACAAATATTGGTACAGATTTAGTTCTAATATAGTACTATACTAGTCTTGGTCAACATTGAATATCGTTTCAAGTAATTTTTAAATTTATAAAATAATCCTTAATTTTTTAAAGTGCAAAAAGTCCTTTAATATATTGTCTGTATAATTTATAATTTTACATTAACATTGTCTCCAAAAATCATAATAATATAAATCTAAAATAACCACAATTAATGTGAAAAATCATTTAATCATCAAATATAAAATTAAGAACAATAGAAAGTATTTAAAATATTACAATTTCATTATATAATAAATAACAATTTCATCAAAACTTCAAATAAAATAATAATAAATATCCATGACTCTTTAACAATTACAATTTACAACAAAAGTTTGTATCAAAGAACCAACTAAAGATATTAAACAATGGCGAATAGAAGACAACTTTTAAACAATGACCAAATAAAATTTGATTTTAATGATAAACAATATATAATAACTAAAGATATAAATTGATGACCAAACAAAATTAGATTTTAATGATAAAAATTAAATATTATTTTACTTTTAATTATGATTATTTCTAATATTGTTAAATAGTGTAAATTATTCTTTCCAACATAATAAACCTAATAAGTCTAGTGTAAAAGGTAGGAACCATTGCTATGAAATCTATGCCGCACCGGCCGATACCGGTACAGTATTTTTAATTTTGATATCGATTTTAAATATCAGTCGGTACCGACCGATATGCAAAATACCGGCCAAATATCAGCTGGTACCAAAAAATTTAAAAATTTGAGAGACTTATTTGCAAAAAAAATTAAAATTTCCCTCCCTCGATACTAACCGATATGCAAAATCCCGGTTAAATACTGGTTGGTATCGAAAATTTTAAAAAATTGGGGATTTATTTGTAAAATTTTCAAAATCTTCCTCCCACCCTCCCTCCCTCATTTTTCAAAGTTTTAAAATAATAATAAATATTTTATTACTAATAAAATTATAAATTAATTAAAACTTAAAAATAAAATATTTTAGTTTAATTACTAATAAATTATTTTATTTAAATTTATTTTAATATTTTATATAACATTTATTAATAAAGTATTAATAAAATATTTATTTTTTAAAATAAATAATTTAAAATTATTATTTATAAACTAATATTTATTTTATATATTTTAATTATTAAATCAAAATTTATTTGAAATTTATATATTTTAATATTATATTTTAATATTTAATTATAATTATTAAATTAATTTTATATATTAAAATAAAATTGTGACTATTTCTAATTAAATATAAAAAGAAATGGAATGTGAAAAATAACAATTCTAAGAATATAATTCAAAACTTTGATAAAATACAAAATTTTGAATTATTTTCGTTATTTTACAATAAATATTATATTTAGATAATTATTATATATAGATAGTTATTATATATAGAAATAATTAGAATATAATAAAGATATATATAAACTAAAATAGATAAGATGTAAAAAAGCTGAATTAAATAAACTACAACTGTAAAATATGACAATAAACTATTTTGTAATTTTAAAAATTTAAGAACTATTTTATAAATTTAAAAATTATTCAAAAGCGGTACCTAGTATAAATCAGTACGGTATAGTACCGTATCAAAACCTAATTCGGTACCAAATTCGGAATAGTATTCATAACATTGGTAGGAACGCTTATATATATAAGCGATATCTCTAGGATTGTTTTAAAATATAAGGAATATATTTTAGAATGTAAGGATTGTTAGGTAAATTTTGTCCTTATGGTATGCCTAGAAGTTTTAAAATATAAGGAATATATTTTCCTTAAGAATATGGAAAAAAAAAAAGCAAGGCCTGTAAACATTTTAAATTTCGATGGTTATATAAAGAATCTTCTTTCATTAGAAATACACAATATAAGAAAAATTAGTTTCAACAACTATTATTAATGGTTGTTAAAAGTTATAGCGACCAAAATCGAAATGGTCACAAGTGGTCACTATAAGGTTGTTACTAAAAGTGCTCAGCGACGAGTTATTACGTTAGTCGTTAAAAATGCATTATTAACAACCATTTAAAATTGGTCACTAAAGGTAGAATTATTAGCGACCAAATTTATACTTGCTAATGTAAAATTTCATGGTCGCTGTAATGTTAGAATGGTTGCTATAGTTATGCATATTGCGACCAAATTATTTTTGTTGGTAAAAAATAATCTTATAGCAACTAAGTCAATGGTTACTATAGCTATTCATACTGCAACCAAATTATTTTTTTGGTAAAAAATAATCTTATAGCAACCAAGTCAGTGGTTATTATAGCTATTCATACTGCAACCAAATTATTTTTGTTGGTAAAAAACAATCTTATAGCAACCAAGTCATTGGTTGCAGTTATTTTTATCTGGTTACAACAAATGGTATATCAATTTTTTTTTAGTAACCATGTTGTAACGACATGATGCTGTTGCTAAAAATTTACTTTAGCAACCAAATAATTTGTTGCTATAGTTTTAATATCGTCACAAATTGTATTATATTTATTATAATTTAACAACAAAAAATTAATTGTTGGTCACTAGAGTGTATGTGTTAGTCACCAAAACTTGGTCGCAAAAATAATTTGGATGGTTCCTAACGTATACCTGCCTGTAACCAAAATTGATTGCAAAAATAATTTAAATTGGTCGCTAAAATTTATGCAATAGAAACCAAATAAATATGTGGTTGGAGAAAATTATTTCAATTGGTTATTAACAAAAAATTTGAAATGTTTCTTGCCAATTACAATTCATCCTATAACGGATCTTCAGCTAAAGACAAGTGATGCCTTAAATCTTCTATTTCATTAGATTTGGTGCTACAACTGTCACTTTCTCGCTCTTCTGATTCATTACTAGATGTCGAACTCCCAACTTGTTCCTCATCAAATGTCTCGTCAGGATATTCATTTCTTGGATGAGCTTCAATTGAGTTCAACCAAAGAGAAAGAATAGATATGTCAGGAAGGAGGAATTCAAAAATAAGGAATAGGAAGTAGCAAGTCTGGTTTACCATTTGAATCTTCACTATCAAATTCAGGCTCATCATCAAGTCCAGCATAAAAGTCATCATCCTCAACTTGAACACTGGATGGGACATATAGCACTTTTAATGATGATTATGGTAAAGAGCAAGGTAAAATTGTAAAGAAAATAGTATAATTTCATACAGAGGAAATGGGCTTGAAGCCTCCTGATCACATATGTCCATGTCATCCTTCACAGTATAGTAGTCATAAACATAATCATCTGCAAAGAATGAATAAGAACCAAGACGCATCAGGAAGACTTCAAGAATATGATTACTATGTTCTGACAATGGAAGCACCTCCAAGAACCATGAAATATTCCCCTTCTAATGGATACGATCATATAATGTAATAATAAAATGAAAAAGTAAATTGCCACAAAAAAAGGGACAGTCCTATTTTGCCATTTTCCAATAGTTATGGGACGAAATTTGCAATAAATGCAATAAAATATTCATTAAAACTATAGTGTATTTCAATTATGAGTTTTATAATGTAAAATACCAATAAATTAATAGATATGGAGTCTTTTTAGTAGATAGTTGTCTAGAGGTTTCCTAAACATAAATGTTATACGGTTGTACCAAATAATGTCAATCCCATCTTCACGTATTTGAGTTCCATTCAAAGTGTTGTTTTTAAAATATATTTTATTTATTTATTTTTATTATAAATTTAAAATTTTAGAAGTATAGAAAAAAACTACAAAGTTTGAGAAGAAGGAATTATAAAAAAATTATTTAATAAAGATTTTAGAAAAACAAAAAATTATTAGTTTAAGTTATTCATAGTCATTGAAAAAGCCCAAAACTAAAACACACACATGTCGTCATTCTCTTGGAGAAATCTTTCAGCTTGCTATAACTTATTTTGATAAGTTCTGTGATCAGCATACCTTGTTAAAGAATATTATTAAAAACAGTCCAATTCTTAAGAAGACTTGCAAGAAACCTTATCTTCGGATTAAATGGAAAGTTACAAAGGCTCTTTTCTTACTCACATCTTTAAATAAGAGTCAATGTTCTCTTAATAGGTGTGAAAAGTTTGGTAGCTCCCTCTAATGAATACACAATGGATTGGGAAAAACTCTATAAATTGCATGTTTAGTAGGGTAAGGTAGCAACTCACAATAAATTGAGGGCTTGACTTCTCTCCATTATGGTTCAACCAAATTTGTACATTATTTATTAAATAACTCAATCAATGCACATAAACTATAAATTATTACATATTTCAATGAATATATATATTATTGATTGATTAATTTATCGAAATCACAATAATTTATGAATTATTATATTTTATTTTGATTATATAATTATTTAATTTATTAAACATATATTAAAAGATATGGGTTGTATTAAAATTTCCTTTGAAAGATTCTCTAATAGTTTATTTTATCAATCAAGAATCATGTAATTAAATATTTGTTGAATTCTACTATAACTTTAAAAGTAAATACTTTTAAAACATGATTACATGTAATATTAATTTTTAATAATTAAAAACTCAATCAGTTTAACTTTGTCTAATCGTAAAAATATTAAACCTATAAATTTTAGTTCGGTTTTAAATTTCAATTCAATTTATTATAATAACTCTTGTTGTTAAAAATCGAGCAGTTTATTAATTAAATAGTCAATTTTTTAAATTATTAAGTTCTTATAAACTAAATTATATAAAATAGTTTTCATTTAACCATTTTAATTAAAATTCAATTTCTTTGATAAGTCTGGAAAATGTTTTAATTATATTTTAAATGTTTTAATTTTATACTAATTTAATCTGATTGAACCTTTTAAATCTTAAATTTATTATCTTATCGGTTTAAATTTTGATTTAGTTTTTAAAAAATTTATTCATTATTACAAACAAGTAAACTTGTGGTGGAGTGAAACTATAGCGCGTAGAGATTAAAATAAACAAACAAAGGAGATAAATAAATCAAACGGCCCACAACCCACCATCAAAGACTCTTGTCGTACGCCTAACGCCACCGAAGCGTAGTGTCAACAAATGGAAATGCAAAAATTCAAATGGAAAACAATACTGAGAAAATTAAAAAAAAAGAATGAATGAAAAGAAATGGGTTTACGCGTAGACAGATGAAGACTAGACAAGCTCCTTCTATACTGTTCAAAAGAAGAAGAAGAAGCAGATTATTATTTTGGTTTGTTTATTGGATCAATGAAAGGAAAGTAGATTGAAAGAAATTCATGTTGAGAGAAGATTTCAATGTGTCAGGACTCATATGACAGTAATATGCTATTTTCTATTGTTTGGTTTCCAAATTTAGGTTTACAATTAGAATCGAAAGGAAAAACACGTAATCAGATTGAACATATCCTAGAGCATCAATAGGCAATGCGAGAGACAAAGATTGTTTCTTTTTACAATTATTAACTTTCATTTTTTTTCTCTTCCATCCAACCAAAACATACAAAAGAACTATCGCAGAGAGAGAGAGAGAGAGAGAGAAGTAACTTACTTGATACTTCCCAGTCTTCGAATAGTCCGATGCGAACCAATGGATGTCTCGAGTGAAAGAGGGGCTAGTAATAGACTTTAAATTATTTCTATTTGGTAAATATGGTTTGTATTATTATAATTGTATAATTAATTAATTAATTATTAATTAAGCTTAACTGTAATAAAGTTTATAAATTAATAAATTTAATTAATTAAGCTTTACAGTGAATCAATTAATAATTTTCAAATTTGTAGTACTTTTGTTAGAAGGGGTTTGGACTTCAGCTAGAGTTTGGCAGTTTGGGTATTTGGTTTGTGTTTGAAAAGCCTGAGCCTTAGCCACTATAATTTTTTTTCTCCTCTGGGATGGCTGCTGTTGTGTTGTGTTTTGCTTAAATACAAGATTCTTTATGGTGAAGAATGGGGGATAATACGAAGAAGAAAAAGAAAGGGCGTCATGGTGGAGGAGGGAGAAGGAGCAAAGGAAAAACCCCATTGAAGGACCACTCTTGTGGTGCCAACGATGATGATGAACTTCTGGAGGAGGAGATCACTGCTTTGTAATGTCGTTGATCAACTACCTTTTTATGCTTTTAATAGTGATTGTTGTGTAATTAGTTGCACTTGCACCTGATTTGGACATTAGTTTTGGAATGGAACATTAAAATTTGTTTGAATTAAAAAAAAAATTAATTCATGTTTCATATTTATAATTCGTGTAGATCACATTGGAAAATTTGGCAAGAACATATGTTTGGGTCTATATATGTTTCCCATTATGCATATACTAATATAATTCATTTTTTCCCCTTTGTTCCTTGGAGAGAGGTATTAACACTAATGACATTGACCCAAAATTCATGTTCTTTATAATCCCCTATTTTTAATGTTATTCCCACAAAAGTCACAATATATTGGCTTTCATTTTTTGTTTTTGAGCTTTTAGCATCTCTTGCTATATTTAACTTTTCAAGTTAGATTGTAAAGTAAAATTTATGCTTAATTTTGATTTTTAATGAAAAATATAGACAATAATATTTCTATATTTACATACTAAATAAAATTGACTAATTTAATTAACTAAAGGTAAATGAAATATGAAATTACCAAAAATAAATTTTATTAGATAACTTCTTTCTTCAAATGAAAATATATTTTGAATTATAAAATTACTATAAATTAAATAATAATAATTAATTATTATAAGAACGAACCTTTAAACTAATTTAAACTATATGTTTGAATCTAAAGAACTCTTTTCATCTTTTCTAAAATACTTAGCGACAAATTATTTTGTTGCTATAAATACTTCTTTAGCAATCATATAATGTGGTTGTTGTAAAGAAGTCATGTAAATTTAACAACCAAATTTATTGGTTACTAATGAAAAATTTAAAATACTTGTAGTGACCACTTAATAGTTGGTTGTTAATTTGGTTGTTATTAATAATTTTCTACAACGACCATTAAAGTTGTCGCTAAAATTGTTAATTTTGGTCATTATATTAATATCCATGAATTGTAAGTTTTAGTGACCATCTATAACCACCAAGTATTGATTGGTCGGTAAAAATATGCGTAACTTATATATTGCAACCAAATAATTTTTTGTTGCAAAATGTATATAATTAGCTACCTTTTTACTATGGTTGCTGAGAATTTGGTTGCTGAAACCAAATTTTCTTGTAGTGACATTTTGTAATAATAAACCATTATAATTTGTCTAATCAAATCAATACTTGCATTTAACATCCATTAGCATCTAGCCAAAGTGTAAAAAGTACAGCGCCTCATCTACTTGTAATTTTAAAATATAGCATATTACAATATATATAATTAAAAAAATTAGGTGATAATTAAGAGCATCATAAAAATTTCATTCCAGATATTAAAAATAACTAGTACCAACCAATACCATAAACTAGTTTGGTATTGAAGGTTATTGAACCGTTTTCCATTCATACTACATTCTGTTTGGTACATGTGGTAACCTATTCTCTAGTTGGCACAAGTCATAAAATTGGTATTAAAATATATGAAATAATTAACAATCCTTTATTTATTGTTTAATTTTTAAAATTTCTAGTTAATTTAATATAATATTCACAAAATATGTAGATTAATAATATTTTAGCACTAATGCATTGAATTTTATCATAACTCTTAAGTTAAATATGTTTAGGAGCAAGTAGTATTAAGATGGGTGACCTCTTGGGAAGTCCTTGTATTACATCTTTTATATGGGTCTATCAAAAACAATCTCTCTACCAGTTAGGAATAAAGTTGCGTATTATTGGACCTCCACAAATCCTACGTATTAGTAGGACTTTCACTAGGTTGATGTTGATGCTATTATAGATATTTCTTTGAATACATTGTTAAGTTTTCAAATAACATTTATGATGAATTTTACGTGCATAAGAATGCAATTATTTGCGAAATTTGTTAAACATTTAGTATTTATATTTACATATTCATGAATGCACCCATATGTCATCCTACAACTTAATTTTGACTTATTTATACTCAATAATTTTCTTTTATGGTAACTAAAATAAGAACTAGTTATTATGACATTTATTTTAGTTAAATTGACCTAATTCATCTTTAGTTAGTTTTTATATATTAATCTATTGGTCAACTTATGTCTAAAAAAGAAAAAATTCACTTACGTGAAATCCATCTTACTCAATTGATGAATAATATATTTGGCCACCCTAACTCTATTATAGGTCAAACTAAGTCATTATTCATAACATTAATAAAAACTTCTAAGGTTATCAATCCATTCCCTCAATAAAATTTGATTGACACATGCTTGGAAAGTCCTCTACTTTTAAAGAGACATATTTAAAAAGAAATTTTGTTTAAAATTATCAATAATGTTATGCACCAAAACCTGTATGAATGAAATTTTAATTTTCATGCAAACTCAAAAGAACTGTATGTAGTAATTCATTTTAATTTTCTCTTTAATCACCTTACTTTTCTATTAAGGTTGATCTTTCATATATTCATTGATTATTTAAGAAATTATACTAATATCACCAAAATAAAAGTAAAATAACCTATTTTGATATCTTAAAAGTACAAGTTAGACCATCTCTTGATTCTAAACCCAGAATAAGAAGAGTTTATAAAATAAAAGAATTGATATGATAAAATGTATCTATGACCTTTCATTTTATCTCTTGAATTGCATTTTATTTCTTATTTGATCTTTCTCCTTTAATTTGTTATGATTTAATGTGAAGATGGAATTCTTTATGAACTTCGTTTTAGGTAAATTATTGCTTAAATGTTGCTTCAATTCCATGTGTGGTTGAAATAACTTATTAACATGAATTCACATAATTGAGAATTTATAAGATAACACGATTAGACTTTGAATATTAATGGAAACTTTTGAACTTTTAGTCTTGATATTAGAGAACAATTGATAGACAAAATTAATTTGATTTAACATGATTTTGAACTTGGTGAAAACTTATTAGACTTCTAATCATATTTTAACAAGACTTTAAAAGCAAGCTTAGGATGTTACTTAATCCCCAATTGAGAAAAAAAATAAATTTGAATTTTTATGATTTTAGGCATTAAACTTTGGTGAAAGCTTTATGGCGTTTTTAAGTAGTTTTTTATAAATATTTAAATATAAAACTAAATGGGATTTTTAGTCTTCATTTGAAAAAAATGGCATATTGTCAATATTGAAATCGAATAAGTTTGAAGTCATGAATCCAAAGAATTTTACATTTCAAAATATTAAAAATTGATCTCTTAAGTGGTCTTATTACTCTGACTTGACAAGGTTCCATCTGTTTATAGCATTCTGTGATGGAATAAAGTTGAATTATGGTACCAAATGATATGTTTCAGTGGCATCCTTAACGGGGACAGAGCCATGTTATGGGGAGGGGGGGCTATGGCTCCCCTTTCAAATAATTTTTTTTAAATTACTTATATAATTAAAATTTTTAAAATTACAAATATAAGTGGTCCCCCTTAAAAATATAAGTGCCCCCCTTAGATGTTGGCCTCCCCCCCCCCCCCCCTTAGAGTTGAGTCCGGTTCCGTTCTCGATCCTTAAAATGATATCATTAAATCACATTAATTGATATTCATTAAATTTTATTTTCCTTGATTATTATTATTAAAGAATAAATTCACTAATTTTTATTTATTAAATTTATCCTTATTGATTATTATTATTAAAACATTTTTTCATTGATTGGTTTTATTGTCAAGTTTTGATCTCTGTAATTTCACAAGTTTCTTCACCCTTTTTAAAGTATAATGTCAAATGGTCTCTTTCTTATCAAATTAAACAATATCAATAATCATGTCCATTATTATAATCTGAGTTTATAGGTTTTGTAGTTCATGAATGATATGATCTTAAGTATTTCTTTATTAGACTTGATCTCATCTACTAAGGAAATGTGATTGTCTTGATTAATGAACATATGACTCCATTGATTTTTATGAAGCCAAGTAGAGCATGAATGATAATAATCACTAATAATTAACATGTGGAAACATCTTTATATCAAGTTATTATATTATTTTAGGAAATGAGGCTTAATTAAATTTGAGATTTCAAAAATTGGATTACTAGACTTAATGGATCCTATTTTATCATTTATGTATCACAAGTTATGAAACATTTAGGCTTGTCTACTATATCAATTATCTGCTTATATGATATATTATGAATACATTTTGTTAATAAAATTAATAGAAAATACTTGATTGAAAAAATACACGTTTAAAAATTTAATAAATCTTTTTATCAATTTTACTTGATTAAAAATGGTGTATAATAGGAAGATTAAAAATCTCACAATCCTTTTATATTTTTACGTAATGTGTATTTTCACTGTAATGAATAAGAAGAATCTTCCTATATATTTCATCAATTCATCCAAGTAGGACACATTCCTATGGTTACATAACTAGTCTCTAAAGTTCATAAAATTTTCAACCTGCTTTTAGGATCTTAGACGAAGTCCTTTTGGCACAAACTGGTATGCAACTCTAGCTTGATCTCTGTACCTTTTTATTTTATAGCTTATAATCAAAGAAAAATTAGGAAGTAAGGATGCTTTTAAACTACCCCAGGTGGATCCAATATATATGCTATATTATACTAACAATGAGAGGAACCATTTGTTTTTCAATTGTAGCTTTTCCTCTATTCTCCATAATAACATTCTTAAGTTCTATAAACTTTATTAAGATTTCTCCCTTTGGTTCAATGGCATTTACTAGGCTAGTAAAATCCAATACCAAGTCAAAGAGTATCTAACTATGTTTAGTTTTGCATTTAGAGTAGTGTTTTATTGCATGTAGATTAAAAGATATCAAAAGAATCATCAATAAAGAATCTAGTATTGAAATCATTACATAATGAATAATATGAAGTGAATCACACGTTAATACAACACTTAGAAATACAGTAAAATGCACGAGAAGGGGGGGTTAAATTGTGTATTCCCCTTTTTTTAATATCTTTTTCAGAATTACTTGTTAGAAATAAAATTCTTTACAAAATCTTTATTAATCCTGATTGATCAAACTTTTCAATGCTAAGTATATGAATAGTAAGTAATGATCAACTTTGAGGAAAGATAAAGATAAAGAGTAAGAGTAGTAGACACGCAGATTTATCGTGGTTCACTCCAAACCGTGGGCTACGTCCAGTCTTCAGAGTTTCTTCTGAGATTTCACTATCTCTTCAAGCGTTACAGTATTCTTTCACGAGTCTCTTCAGGTCTCTACAACCAGTATTCTTTCACACTTAGCCTCTGCAGGCTATCTGTACAACTTTTCTTCTCAGAAAAATATTTGAACACTTTGTTACAGTAAGATAGCGCTCAGCTAATTCGCATTTGATCGCTTTTTCACTTTGTGTAATTTTTCTAACATCAGCCAGCTCTTCAGTTTTCGACTTCGACTTGTATTTATAGCCTTCATCTCTAACTGCTTCTTTGATTCTTGAATCTTTAAAGAAATGGTTAATCAGTTAAGTTCTGTAACTAACACGAACTGACTCTTGCGTCTGTTTCTTTTCTGCGTCTGCTTTGCTTTTGCGTCTGCATCTGCGTCTGCTTTGCTTTTGTGTCTGACTATTTTCTTGCAACTTCATCTGTGTTTGACTTTTATCAACTTCGCTCAGGTTCCATTGTTTTCTTGTAACCTTGTCTCTCGGACTTAAATACGTACGTCACGTATTCGAGTTAAATACGTATGCATTTTGTTTATCTTGTATATGATCTCTCTTTGTTATACATCAAAATCATTTTTATGTAAAGTCATTCTGACTTAACAATCTCCCCCTTTTTGAATATAACAAATTACATACAAGAAAAGAAAACAAAACAAAAATTTACAGATGTTGCAAAATAAAAAAACTTATCTTCTTCCTTTCTTAAATCATTGTGGTCACACCTTCTTCATCTGAACATCCTTTCCTCTTCTGTTGATTATCTTTTTTTCCTGCTCTCCCCCTATTTGTTATAATAAAAAATGATTTAACGATTCTGGCACTTCAGCAGTTCTGCTATCATCTTTCTCAGATCATTCACCGTCTCCTTCATGTCATTGAGTTCACCACGTAATCTACTGACTTCATCTGGTGGATCAACTGACGAAGAGGCTTGATCTGCTTCTACTGATGGAGGAGCGAAAGGAATTAAAGTAGTGTAGGCATCAGAGGATGGAGTGTAGTCTTCATTGATCTCAAAAGTCGGTGGACGAATAATACGAAGTTGTAAATGTTCCTGTTCTTATAGCATCAGCAACTGTCTTCATTGATCTCAATTTCAGCTTCAGGAAGATCTAAATCAAACGGAACTGGCAGCATCATCAACTGTCTTCCATGCAGGGGTAAGGCTTGTGCTTCTATAGACAGTGTACTAGTCAGAGGCCTAATACGAAGAACTGTCTGAACGAGGAACTCTGTAAATGTTCCTGTTCTTATATTTCCCCCCACTGGAAAGTGTTCCTCCGATTAGTGTAGCTGCGGCCGCTTGATCGGATTAATGCGGGAGTGCATGCTTCATCAATTTTCCGCACTTCTTCTGCAATTTGATCTGCGGACAGATCATCACTAGCATCATCTTCAGGATACAACTTTGTTTTTCCCCTTGTGAAATCTTTTGGAAATCTTGGTTGTATGTCTGGTGCAACCATGATTTCTGTGTTCTTTGTGACTGGGAAAATGGTACATGGATGGCAGGGACGATTTGTAGGATATGGCATTGTAGCAGCAAATCCCAAGGAGTCATAGAAGATCCTTTCATCTTCTTTGAGTAACTGCCATGTGTTGTGATTAATCACCATAGGTTCCACTATAGCCACTATTTTCTTCACTGGTTGAACACCAATTGCAATAGCAGTCCTTTATCTGGTAACAACTTCCACCATTTTTATTTTCAGCTTCTGTTTCCTCATAAATCTATGGTAGTTGTGTACCTTCAGACCTGGTCCAACATCCGAGTCTGAAACTGCTGTTGTTCCTTGATGTGTTGCAGTAGACATCACCTGAACTGGACTTCCTTCTTTTGGCTCCTTCTTTAGACCAAAAGGTGTTTCCAGTGTTGGTTCCTCTGCTAGCTCCTTTTCTTGATCATTAGGTGTTTCCTTAACCGTGTTTTCTTCAACTGGTTCTTCTTGTTGAATCGGGGTTTCTGAGCGTATCTTGCTCGACTTCTGTTTCTACTTGAACAGCATCAGTAATGTCTTTCTGTTGACTAACGTCCTCAGCAGTTGAGATGTTCTTCTTCGACTAACCTTCTTAGTCTTTTCTCTCGCTTGATTAGTTTCTTGATTTCTTTGCAGGAGATTTTCTTTTATCAGATGTTGCTTTTCTCTTCCTCTCAGTCTCTTTAGATTTTTTGGCCGTATCCTCTTCCAGAATAGAGACTAAGGATCTTGTGGCTTTGGGTGCACAAGATTTAGAAGTTTCTTCTCGCCTTTTTTCTCTGGCAATCTTCTCTTCCTGTTGCCTCAGAGTCCTGATTCTTGGAGATCTCTTGGCTTTCTTCACAACCTCGCTCAAGAGACTTTCTCCTTGTCTCTTTGACGCACTTTGCTTTGCCCTCTGAGATTGGCTTTCTCCGAAAAGAGGACTCGCCATTTTCATGAGAGGTCTCCCTAGCACTCTCCTTAGTTCGGCAGTAGGCGATTTGATACTTACTGGCGATTGAGAACTTGAGACAGGAGTCTTCTTCAATACACGCTCCCCCTCAGTTCTTGGCTTCCTTGAAGAGTCGGCTTGGTCTCTTTCTACTATGTTCAGACCCATTCGTCGAATCGTATGTGCATCGATTTTGCTCTTCACAGGAACAATTCGTCTGATACCGTGGTGTAGACGAATACTGGATTCCATAAAGATCCTCGTCAAAATCATACCATAAGGATAACTTGTAGTTTCCTTTAACCCCTTAACCATATAGTGAAAGATTAAGAATGGTAGATCTATGGGATTTCTATTCAGAAGAAAGAATAAGCATTGTTCATCTAGAGTAGTCACCAAATGCCTTGAACCAACTCTGGGAAGAATGCAATTAAACAGGATTGCATGAAGAACCCGAGCCTTTGGAATCAGATTTGATGTCTTCCTCTCCCTGGAATCATTTGTGCCATAGAGCTGTCTCTTGACATCTTCTTCCTTCATTCCAACTGAGGACATCCATCCAGCCTTGGTAGACAGTTTCTCACCAACCGATGGGCAATCAGTCACATTCCTTATTAAATCCTTTGTGACAAGAAGAGATATTCTTTCCACAGATGATACAATAGTGTATTCTACCAGACGAGCGTTCTTCCAGAACTCATATACCTCATCCGTATAGACAAGTTCTCGTATCTGAAAGAAGTTCTTCCAGCCAGATCTTGTGATCTCTGGTTCTACATCCATGCCGTCACTCCTTAGTGACTCAAAGTCCACAAGTCTTCCATAAACCATGGCTGCTTCCATTGTATAGAGCGAAAAATTATCTTCTGGAGAACTTTTTGAGTGAAAAGATTTTGAGAGAATTGGTAAAGTAGAAATGAACCGTCAGGAGATGATGAAAAGACTGCTATAATCTCATCTTCAGTCTACTTATAGGGTTATGGACTGATGGGTTCTCGAATCATTAAGAACCTCGAGTTTATCAGATTTTTCCCTCCAAAAATCTTCCTTGTGAGAAAAGTTACCAGCTGTAACTCTCTGTATATAACGTCGTTAGTTTCTCACGTTATTTTAGCCTGACTGCTCATTTAGCATCACCATGTTAAGATTGCGTCTTATCTTCTGAAAACGTTCTTCACTTAGTGGTTTAGTGAAGATATCTGCCCATTGAAGTTCTGTTTCAACAAACTGTAGAATCACCACTTTCCTCTGAACATAATCTCTCAGGAAATGATGTCTGACTTCTATATGCTTCACTCTGGAATGTTGAATTGGATTCTTTGATAGATTTATCGCACTGGTGTTGTCGCAACAAATTGGAATCTCCTCCTTTTTGACTGAATAGTCTTCAAGCTGGTATTTGATCCTAATATGCATGAGCAACAACTCACGATGAATATATATTCTGCTTCAGCGGTTGATAGGGCAATTGAGCTTTGTCTCTTGCTTGACCAGGAGACAAGATTTCTTCCAAAAAAGTGACATCCTCTACTTGTGCTCTTCCTTTTAATTCTATCTCCAGCATAGTCCGCATCGCAATATCCAATTAACCTGAAATCTTTACCTTTCTCAAACATTAAGCAAAGATCAGTAGTACCTGCGAGATATCTCAAAATTCTTTTAACAACAATAAGATGAGACTCTCTAGGATCGGCTTGAAATCTTGCACACAAGCATACACTGAACAGAATATCAGGTCTACTTGCTGTAAGATACAGTAAAGAACCGATCATCCCTCTATATAGGGTTTGATCCACCTTCTTACCAAGTTCGTCTTTCGACAAAAGATTTGAAGGATGCATCGGAGTTGCCATAGGCTTCACATTATTCATGTCAAACTTATTCAGCAATTCTTTCACATACTTTTGTTGATGAATGAAGATCTTTTCTTCGGTCTGCTTAACTTGCAACCCAAGAAAGAACTTTAATTCACCCATCATACTCATTTCAAATTCTCTTTTCATTAGACTCTCAAACTTCAAGCACAACTTTTTTAAAGTAGCACCAAATATGATATCATCAACGTAAATCTGTACTAAGATAAAATCATTTTGAAAACCCTTCCTAAAGAGCGTCTTATCAACTTGACCTCTACTGAAACCATTTTCTATCAAGAAGGTACTCAGACGATCATACCAAGCTCTAGGAGCTTGCTTCAGGCCGTATAAGGCTTTGTGAAGTCTATAGACAAAATCTGGGTTTTTAACATCTTCGAAGCCAGGTGGTTGTTTTACATACACTTCTTCATCTATAAAGCCATTCAGAAATGCACTCTTTATGTCCATCTGAAACAACTTTATATCATGACAGATTGCATATGCTAACAAAATCCTTATAGCTTCAAGTCTCGCTACTGGAGCATATGTTTCATTGTAGTCTATTCCTTCTTGCTGATTGTAGCCTTGTGCTACTAATCTGGCCTTGTTACGACTCACTCTTCCTAATTCGTCTAACTTATTCTTAAAAACCCATCTGGTTCCTATAATGGATTTCTTAGGAGGTTTTGGAATTAAGGACCAAACGTTATTCCTCGTGAATTGATTCAGCTCTTCTTGCATGGCTAACACCCAAGCTTCGTCTTGAAGAGCTTCCTCAACCTTCTTAGGCTCTACTTCAGAGATAAAAGCTACATTAGCTTCTCGTCTGAATCTGGACCTACTCCTAACTCCTTCTGAGGTCTCACCGATAATTAACTCTTCTGGATGAGAACTTTTGTACTTCCAATCTCGTCTTAGTTCTATAGTTTTTGGAATATCTTCAGTTTTTTTCTCATGAGTGTCTGACGAGGGAGTTTCTGAGGTATCATCTAAGTTCTTTGAAGGACCTTCATTCTCCATGTCTTCTTCCTTATGGGGTTGAGAACTATCATCAAACTTGACATGGATCGTCTCTTCAACAGTCTTTGAAATCAAGTTATAAACTCGAAAAGCCTTAGACGATGATGAGTAGCCTAGAAAAATTCCTGGATAGGTCTTCAAATCGAATTTATCCAATGACTCTTTCAGATTCGAATGGAACATTTGCACCCAAATGGATGAAAGTACGATATGCTTGGTCTTCTTCCATTCCATAACTCATAAGGAGTCTTCTTCAACATAGGTCGCAACAAGATTCTGTTCTGAATATAACATGCTGTATTCACAGCTTCTGCCCAGAAATACTTAGAAAGATTCGTCTCACATAACATGGTCCTTGCCATTTCTTGAATCGTCCTATTCTTTCTTTCAACAACTCCATTTTGTTGAGGAGTTCTAGGGGCTAAGAAGTTGTGGGAAATTCCATTCTCTTCACAGAATACTCTAAACTTCTCATTTTAAAACTCTCCACCATGATCACTCCGGATACTAGTAATGGACATTCCTTTTTCTTTCTGTAACTTTCTGGATAGAGTTCTAAAGCACTTAAAAGACTTGCCTTTGTGTGATAAGAATAATATCCAACAAAATCGAGTAAAGTCATCAACAATGACAAGTCCATATTTCTTTCTGCCAAGACTTAATGTCCTTGTAGGACCAAACAAATCCATATGTACGTTTTAAAGGTCTTGATGAGGTTACAAAATTTTAGAAGGAAAAGAGGTTTTAACTTGTTTTCCTTTCAAGCAATTTTCACAGAAAAATTCTTTGTCAAAACTTATTTTTGGCAAACCTCTTACTAAATCATGTTTTACTAATTTTGAAATATGTTTCAAAGAGACATGACCTAGCTTTTTATGCCAGATTAGTCTTTCTTCTTCAGAAGATAGAAAACATGAAATATTTTGATTTTGAAAATCTTCTAAATTGATTTTGTAAAGGTTGTTTCTTCTCTTGGCAGAGAAAAGTATAGACCCATCTTTGTTTCTGACTTCGCAAAGATTTTGATTGAATGTAACTGTGAAACCAGAATCACACAACTGACTCACACTAATCAAGTTATGCTTTAGACCATCAACAAGCAGTACATTATTTATGCATGCAAAGGAATCTTTACCTATTTTCCCGATTCCAATAATTTTGCCCTGCTGGTTGTCTCCGAAAGTTACTGATCCTCCCTTCTTATACTGAAGATCTAGGAACATAGACCTTCTTCCCGTCATGTGTCGCGAGCATCCACTGTCTAAATACCAATGGTGCTTGCCGTATCTTCCAAGGAAGGATATCTGCAGGAGAAACTATTTTATTTCTTGGTACCCAAATTTTCTTGGGTCCTTTATGGTTAGTAGTATGCTTATGATATGATCTATAATGCATATTACTCGGACGTTGATTAAAATGTGTTATCCTATATCTTTCTTTTTGAATGACAGATTTGCTACTAGACTGAGTATTGTTTCTAGTAAACCCTAATCCAGTCTTATCACTCGGATGTCTACATTTTCTAAGCATTTCATTCATTTTCTTTTTACTTTCTGTGAAAGTAGCTAAATCAGCTGATAAATTCTTAATCCTTAGCTTAAGCTGATTAATTTCTTCTGATCTGTCTACAATCTTTCTTTTATCTTCTAATTGTTTCTTTAAACAACTATTTTCTTTCTCTATTATCTCAGTATGTTTAATATTTTCTACATACTTTTTTTTAACAGCTTGTACTGTTTCAGAATAGCATGAGAATCTTCTAACAATTCTGAATAAGCATCATGCAAATTATCATAATCTGATTTTACCTCCTCATCACTATCTTCCTTAGCCATTAGGCAAATGTTTGCATGTTCTGATGAATCAGAGCCTGTATCTGATTCAGATGAATCTAGGTCCTCCCATGTTGCCATCGTGCTTTTCTTGCCTTCTCTACTCTTCTTGGGTTTCTTCTTGAGAGTAGGGCATTCGGACTTGTAGTGTCCAGGCTGGTTGCACTCGTAGCAAATGATAGAAGACTTCTCTGGCTTAGCTTCATCTTTTCCATTCTTTCTGAATGTCTGGTTACCTCTGGGCTTCTTCTTCCACATACGTCTTATCTTTCTGTAAATGAAAGATAATTCGTCATCTTCATCACTTGACTCTGATTCTGATTGATTTGAGTTATCATCCTTTGATTCTTCAATCTTCAATGCTTTCGATGACTTCCTCCTTCTCTGAGTCTTATGATTCTTCTGTCCGGCCTTCAGTGCTATTGACTTGTCTCGCTTGGGCTTGTCTTCAGCGTTGAGTTCTACTTCATGAATCTTGAGGATCCCAAAGAACTCATCTAGCTTCAAAGACGCTCAAGTCTTTGGCTTCTTATACTGCAGTAACTTTAGGTCTCCATCTTTTAGGAAGACTTCTTAGGATCTTTCGAACATGGTCTTGGTTATTGTATGTCCTTCCAAGAGCTTTTAATCCATTGACAATTGTTTGAAATCTTCCAAACATTTGATCAATAGATTCTTCATCTTCCATCATGAAAAGTTCATATTGATGTACAAGAATACTTATCTTGGATTCCTTAACTTGACTTGTGCCTTCATGAGCAATGGACAATGTGTCCCACATCTCTTTTGCAGTGTCGCAACCATGCACTTTGTCGTACTCGCTTCTACTTAGGGCACACGTTAAGAAAAATTTTACCTTTGAATTCAGTTGTATTCTTGCTTTCTGATCAGCCGTCCATCTATTTCGTGGAATTGAACTGCCTTCTTCATCTACAGGTATATAGGGTCCGTTCTCTATTACTTCCCAAAGGTCTACATGTGTAGATTCGATGAATAACTGCATCCTATCTTTCCAGTAATGATAGTCTTCTCCGTTGAATGTTGGAGGTCTAGTGACTGAGGCACCTTCAGCGATGTATACATGTGACTCCGCCATTATCTTTAATCCACACTTCGCCAAAGTGATTCTTGGATACCAGGCTCTGATACCAATTGAAGTGAATCACACGTTAATACAGCACTTAGAAATACAGTAGAATGCACGAGAAGGGGGGGTTGAATTGTGTATTCCCCTTTTTTTTAATATCTTTTTCAGAATTACTTGTTAGAAATAAAATTCTTTACAAAATCTTTATTAATCCTGATTGATCAAACTTTTCAATGCTAAGTATATGAATAGTAAGTAATGATCAACTTTGAGGCAAGATAAAGATAAAGAGTAAGAGTAGTAGACACGCGGATTTATCCTGGTTCACCCCAAACCGTGGGCTACGTCCAGTCCTCAGAGTTTCTTCTAAGATTTCACTATCTCTTCAAGCGTTACAGTATTCTTTCACGAGCCTCTTCAGGTCTCTACAACCAGTATTCTTTCACACTTAGCCTCTGCAGGCTATCTGTACAACTTTTCTTCTCAGAAAAATATTTGAACACTTTGTTACAGTAAGATAACGCTCAGCTAATTCGCACTTGATCGCTTTTTCACTTTGTGTAATTTTTCTAACATCAGCCAGCTCTTCAATTTTCAACTTCGACTTGTATTTATAGCCTTCGTCTCTAACTGCTTCTTTGATTCTTGAATCTTGAATCTTGAATCTTTAAAGAAACGGTTAATCAGTTGAGTTCTGTAACTAACTCGAACTGACTCTTGCGTCTGTTTCTTTTCTGCGTCTGCTTTGCTTTTGCGTCTGTGTCTGCGTCTGCGTCTCTTTGCTTTTGCGTCTGCGTCTGCTTTGCTTTTGCGTC
This sequence comes from Erythroxylum novogranatense, assembly GCA_029891385.1. Lineage (NCBI taxonomy): Eukaryota > Viridiplantae > Streptophyta > Magnoliopsida > Malpighiales > Erythroxylaceae > Erythroxylum > Erythroxylum novogranatense. The sequence continues at coordinate 52,857,318 of CM057233.1, read as the reverse complement.
TGCGTCTGCGTCTGCTTTGCTTTTGTGTCTGCGTCTGCGTCTGCTTTGCTTTTGTGTCTGACTGTTTTCTTGCAACTTCGTCTGTGTTTGACTTTTATCAACTTCGCTCAGGTACATTTGTTTTCTTGCAACTTCGCCTCATCTCGGATTTAAATGCGCGTACGCGTGCGTATGCGAGTTCGTTGTATGCATTTTGTTTATCTTGTATATGATCTCTCTTTTTTATACATCAAAATCATTTTTATGTAAAGTCATTCTGACTTAACATAATAGAGAGGATTAGAATAGCTACAATTGCTAGGGACATTATAAAATCCATGAGACTGTGGAAATTGTAGCAAGGATAAGCTTTTTGTTTGCTTCATTAGGGGCTTATGTAATTTTCCATGTTTATCTTAGAATAATGTTTTGATTTAAAAAATTTCACTAGTTAATACCTGCAGTTAATGTAGAATTTTGAATGTAACTTAAAATAACTCTTTAAGATAATTTTATGCCTTCCCTTTCATAATTTTTACTTCCTTCTTAATATTTTTAAGTTTAACGATCAGTTGATATGCTTCATAATATAACATCCCATTTCTATATTAAGAGTTAGAACCCAAAAATATGGTACATGTGAAATCAAGAAGAGATTAAGAAAAATGAAAATTTTCATGCTCATGCATATTGTTAGCCTACACGCACATGAATTTGAAATTTTACACACATTAAAATGACTGTACATGCATTCATTGACAATTGCCAGGTATAATTGATTCATAAATGTGTTTACAAGGTGAATTGTGAATTATATGTATTACGGACTGATTTGGAGAGTATAAATTGCTGAATTCGAATATTTGGTGATAATGTTTGTTGATTTAGAATTTTGGTTAATTTTAGGAAAAATTCAAAAAAATGTTGGTTACATTACTGTATTAGAAATAATGGCACTTGACAAGTAAATTGATGAATGGAAATAGAAATAAAGTTTTAATGATATTGAAAAAGTTTCATTGATGCTTTAGAATTTTTGAGAAAATGATATTGAAAATTAGGAGACAATTATAGTAAAAATATTGGAGTTGGTTGGATTAGTTAAATGAGAATTATTTAAAGCCTTAAGAGATGGATGAGTGACAAAAGTCATATGTAAAGTTGATCTTAAAAAGTTTACTACTATTCTTTTAACTTTGAAAGACAAAGACATTGTTTGTCTTGTCTTAAATATATCTTCTTCGTGGTTATCTTCTTAAAGTTGTTTCCTTTACTCCGAGTATTCCATCAAACCTTCACCAAAGAAAGATCTTGTTCTCATCTACCGTTTTCTACTCCCAACTTTGGTTTTCTTCCTTTTGCCTTAATAAAAACTAAAACTTGCCTAACTTCCATAATGATATGCGTAAGTTGCATGGAGATTAGGGCTTCTTGATATTTTGATGAATTTGGAGTTTTAACAAGTATCTTGTTAATCTTTTTGAGTTGTTGGTTTATGAAACAAAATGGTGATTTATTTGTCATTTCATGATAATGAGAAAATGGTTATTTTCATGAACACTGTAGGTTTAAGATGAAAGTATAGATTTGTATTTTTTACGTATTTGATGATAAAAATGTTATAAGATGGTGTTAAAATGAATTTTGTCGTTCAAAGATCAACGAAAACGTGTATATATGGAATTAGTGCAGAAATTTATGAAAGTTGATATTCATATATATACTCTATTTTTCTTTTCAGTTGTATACGTGAGTAGTTTAGATGTTTTGAGAAATGAACTCTAATAAGTTTAGAGGTAAGCAATAAGTTCAGGGTAATGTCTAGATATGAGAAAGAATGATTAAAACGGAAGCTAGAGAAGAAAATGGAAAATGTACAGGAGATGAAAAATTGTAGCAGTGAAGAAAATGAAGAAATGTAGGAAAGTGGAAATGCATGAATATGAGATGTTTTTGATATTTGGTGTTAATTATGTTTTTAATTTGTTTAATAATGAGTTGAGCTGGAATAAGAGTCGAAAATGAAAGTTTGAGGAAGAAAACAAGGAGAATGCAGAAAATGAATACACAAAAAAATGAAATAAGAAATGCATCAGTGGAGAAAATCGTAGTATTTGAAGAGAAGAAAAATCACAATCGTGCTTCTGCACGATCGTGACTTTCCTCTTTTAGCTGGAGACTCACGATTGTGTTGAAGCAGGATCCCGACTTTGATAGGCGAGTGAAAACTTGTGATTATGCTCATGCACGATCCTGACTTCTTTAGCTAGAGAAAATCCAAAAATCCTTTAACATTTTGATTATATCCTTCTTCTGACCTCCAAATGACATGAGACTTGAACTATTGGACTCGTAACACACTAATATACATCTCCACCAAAAATCTTAGTCATATGAAATCATTTGACGGAGATTGAGTGAAAAATATGGAACTGGTTTGACACGGCCGTGCATATATTTTTATTGATGTGCATGGGCATGCATGATGGTTGCACACCCGTGACTCAATTTTTTTTTGATTCATAGCTATGAGTTTATGTTGCATAGCCATGACTTAATTTTAAATTGGGTTAATGAATTTAAGATGAAAATGTTAGTTGTGTTGGAATATGATAACTAGAAGGATTTCATTGAACAGGCTTATGTATTTTGAAAATATCTTTTTGGATAGTTATTCTAATGGAATGATTTTTGATTTGGAGTAAATTAGAGACAAAGGGATACAAATTATCTAAAAGAATTAAATGTTAATTCAGTCTTTAAGAATTTCAATTTATGTATGGAAGTTGAGTATAGTGTACAGTTTTAGAATGAGAACAGTTTGAATTATTTGGAGAATATTTTTTAAGATACTGAACCAATTTGTATGATCTTGGTGTCATTAGTATCTTAAGACATAGGGGAACATTTTTCTAGAAGAAAGTGTTGCCAAATTTCTTTATTATCGAGGCCAGAAAGAACATGTAAAGTTGATTCGAAAGTATATTTCAGGAAAAATTTGAATTTGACCAAATGAATTATAAATTTTGAATCTAAGGTATGAACCATAAGTATGAATGATACTTATATGAGTTTGAAAATATGAATGTTTAAATTATGAGAATAATGGAATAATACTTGGGATTGTCATCGAGCATGCATTGTACATAGTCCATATACACATTTGTGCATAAATAAATGCTTATAATTGTGGTAAGTTATTAATGTGTGTGTGCAATGAGTATATTGCATAATTTAGATGTGTAGGATAAACGTCCACATTCAGACATTAATAGAACTTGAAAGCTAATGCTAATCTGAAGCGTACTATAAGTCGACCTAGATGGTCTCATTCACTGTTTGTTATGTTTTAACTTTCTGTTTTGAATTGCCATTGAAATGAAATGTGATTATTCTGATTCCATGCATTGAATTTTCGAGGACTTTGATAAATGTATGAATAATGACAGAAGTTCTCCTTATATGTGAATTTGACGAAATATGTGATATAAAAAGAGATTGTGAAATGATGGACCGAGTTCAGAAGAGAAATGTTAACATGCATATAGATGAAAAAGTAATTCTCAACTTAATGTTGAATGTTGGACAAAGGTCCGATGATATGTGTAAAGTGAAATAAAGTAACTGATTGAAAAGATGTGAATGTGATGCATTTCATTTCATGAATGCATTAAAGATAAGGGCTGTTATGACTAGAGTAGCCATTGAAAAAGAGTTAAAGCTCAAATGTGAAAAAGAGCTTAAAGCTTAGAAATTGTATAAGAGCTAAAGGTTCATTATGTAAATGAGCCCGATATCCCCAATAGATATAGGATAGTTATTAATGAGTTTGATATCCATAATGGATATGGGATAATTATAGGCACTCAGTCACAACAATAACAAATTAAAGGTGAGTCTCATAAGCATTACATATGCATTTGATGTGTATGTTTTGAGTGTTTGACTGTTCTAGCATGCCACCCTTGCGAGGTATGTATTTGGACATCACTCAAGTTGTCGGGTATATGTCTTGCAAGAGTGAGGTGCTAAAATTTGGTATTAGAGCCTAGAATTAGTATCTTACATGGGCGTTTTAAAAAAATATGTCAAGTTACATGCATTTTAGTCATGTCATAGCAGACAGTAGCAACCGATCCCTAGTTTGAGTCACAGGTGTATGAGTCACACACATGAGAAAGTGTTAAGAGTTTTATCTGATAGAACTAGTGAGAAGAATGACGCTCTTTCAGAACGTCAAAAAATGAAAGTTGTGGATAAGTAAAAATGATGATATTAAAGTGTACAAATAGAATGTACTGAAAAAAAATTGTTATGATCTTAAGAAGATGAAATTGGAATCGAAGTGGTTGCTTGATTAATGTGACAAGAGTTATGATCCACCATAAAAATATATTAGTGGAAATTGAGATCAAAATTTTATGATGATTATACATCTATAATTCTAAATTGATTAAGAATATACATCTAGGAGATGAAATAAATGACAATAGGAAGATGAGATAGAAATGAGATAAAGAGAAAGATGATGCATCAAATAAGAAGAGTTAATACACCCAATATGGTAATTGAATCATTATGACTTGATGTAACACTAGAAGATGTAAATCCTAGAGAATTGGTAAAGTTGATGTTAGTAGATGTCAGTGCAAGGAAACCTCGATCGTGGCGAGGATAAAGAGAGAAATATCATTTAGGATCAATTGAGATCAAAGTATTACTATTGTATGATAATTGATTATCTATCAAAAATAAATCTCCGGATAGAATGGGATACCTTGATGATACACACCTAAACATATGTGAAAATAATGATGTCTACTACTTTATTAAGTTTTGGTAACCATAACATTTTAACCTTGTAAGAAACAATAGAAATTGATCTTCTTGAGGCATTAAGAATGTCTGATAAATAGTGATGGAAACGGTGGATTGATAAAGGTTACATGAATATGATAGATGATAGAAATAAGAAATCTTCTTTCGAAGAAAAATTTCACCGAATTAGATTAAACAAGCCAGATAGTTTATTCTTAAGAATGATCAATGAAGGAATAAATCAAAAATGATATTGGAGTCCTAATCCTAACAGAGACTCAAGCATAAGATATAGAATATATTACTGAGAGTGTATGCATTTTGTTGATTTTAAGTATCCAACTAAGTGATTGGATTCTTGAATTTGAGGTGACATTAAGTATAAGCGATACAAATAAGATCTGATGAATGTGTTACAAATACAGGAAATTAAGATTTGAAATAAATTGAAATGTGTGGAGAAACTATTATGAATGAGTAGGAATTAGAATAAAGTCAATGTGAAATATGAGAAAATCGAATGAATTGAGAAAATCATTCGAGAGAAGAATTTAATTGGAAAACTGAAAATACCATGAAATAATACTACCTCATTGAGGAATTAGATACTTAAAGAATTATGAGAAAAAATTATGTGTACTGTATGTGTCTGATATGAATGATTATAATGGTTTGAATGACTTCTGAACGTGATATGTGTTAAATGTAAAATGTGTGATTGATCTAGTGTATGTACATCTGAAGAAATAATTAGAGGATTGATTGACTTCATTGACTATGGTCAACTAGAAGAAGCTATTCAAGTAATGAAGTTAAATGGGAAACGAAGGAGTATTTGAGGAAACAATACCCCTGCGTTCCTAATTAATTAGATAAGAATTTTGAGCATGAAATTTGTTAAGGAGGTCCTGTTACCATATTAAGAGTTAGAACCCAAAAATATAGTACATGTGAAATCGAGAGATTAAGAAAAATGCATTTTTTTATGCTCATGCATATTATTAGCATACACACACATAAATTTGAATTTTTACATGCATTAAAATGATTGTACATGCATTCATTGATATTTGTCGGGTATAATTGATTCATAAATGTGTTTACAATGTGAATTGTGGATTGTATATCTTGCGAATTGATTTGGAGAGTATAAATTGTTGAATTTGAATATTTGGTGATAATGTTTGTTGATTTAGAATTTTAGGAAAAATTCCTGAAAATTTTTGGGTATATTAATGGATTAAGAAAAATGCCAAGTGATAAGTAAATTGATAAATGGAAATAGAAAAAAGGTTTAATGATATTGAAAAAATTCCATCGATGACTTTAGAATTTTTGAAAAAATGATATTAAAATTTGGGAGACAATTTTAGTAAAAATATTGAAGTTGGTTGGACTAGTTAAATGAGAATTAGTTAAAGCCTTAAGAGATGGATGAGTGACAAGTGTCATATGTAAAGTTGATCTAAAAAAGTTTACTACTATTCTTTTAACTTTGGAAGACAAAGGCACTATTTGTCTTATCTTAAAAATATCTTCTTCGTGGTTATCTTCTTTAAGCTTGCTCTTTTACACAAAGTTTTCCATTCTTGTTTTCATCTACCTTTTTCTACTCCCAACTTTGGTTTTCTTCCTTTTACCTCAAAAAATCGAAACTTGCCCAACTTCTATAATAATCTGCATAAGTTGCATGGAGATTAGGGCTTCTTGAGATTTTTATGAATTTGGAGCTTTAACAAGTATCTTGTTAATCCTTTTGAGTTGTTAGTTTATGAAACAAAATGGTGATTTATTTTTTATTTTATGATCATGAGAAAATGGCTATTTTCATGAACATCGTAGGTTTAAGATGGAAATATGGATTTGTGGTTTTTATGTATTTAATGATAAAACTGTTATAAGATGGTGTTTAAATAAATTTTGGAGTTGACAGATCAACGAAGACATGTATGGAATTAATGCAGAAATTTATGAAATTTGATATTCATATATATGCCCTGTTTTTCTTTTCGATTGTATACATGAGTATTTTAGATGTTTTAAAAAATGAACTCTAATAAGTTTAGAGGTAAGAAATAGGTTTAGGGTAATATCTAAATAAGAGAAAGAATGATAAAACTAGAAGTTAGAGAAGAAAATGAAAAATGTACAAGAGATGAAAAATTGCAGCAGTGAAGAAAACGAAGAAACACAGAAAAGTGGAAATGCATGAATATGAGATGTTTTTTATATTTGGTATTAATTATGGTTTTTAATTTTTTTAATAATGACTTGAGCTGAAGTAAGGGTTTAAAATTAAAGTTCGAGGAAGAAAACAAGGAGAATGTAGAGAATGAATATGTAGAAAAATGAAAGAAGAAATGCATCAGTGGAGAAAATCGCAGTATTTGCAGGGAAGAATCGCGATCGTGCTTCTGCACAATCGCGTCTTTAGGAGAGGAAGTGTGAAAGCATGATCATGCTTCTTCATGATCACGACTTTCCTCTTTTTGTTAGAGAATGGTGATCATGCTGAAGCATTATCGCAACTTTAATAGGCGAGTGAAAACTCGCGATCGTGCAACTTCTTTGGTTGGAGAAAATTTGAACATCCTTTAGTATTTTGGCTATATCTCCTTCTTCTGACCTCCAAGTGATATGGTACTTCAACCATTGGCCTCGTAACACACTAATCTACATCTCCACCAAAAAGTTTAGTCATCTAAAATCATTTGATAGAGATTGAGCAAAAAATATGGTACTAGTTTGATTAGGTGTGCACGGTCGTGCATTGAGATTGCATGGCCATGACTTATTTTTGTTGGTGTGCACAGGCTTGCATGATGGTTGCACGCCTGTGACTCAATTTTGTTGTGGTGCATGGCCGTGAGTTTATGTTGCATGGCTGTGACTTAATTTTAAATTGGGTTAATGAATTTAAGATGAAAATGTTAACTGTGCTGGAATATGATAACCAAAAGGATTTCATTGAACAAGGTTACATATTTTGACAATATCTTGTTCTGTAGTTTTTTGAATGGAATGATTTTTAATTTGGAGTAAACTAAAGACATAGCTACAAATTATCTGAAAGAATCGAATGTTAATTCGGTCTCTAATAATATCAATTTCTGGATGAAATTTGAGTATAGTGTACTATTTTAGAATGAGAATAGTCCGAATTATTTGGAGAATATTTTTTGAGATACTAAACTAATTTGTATGATCTTGGTGTCATTAGAAACTTAATATAAAGGGGAACATTTTTCTAGAAGAAAGTGCTGCCAAATTTCTTGATTATTAAGGCCAGAAAAAGCAAGTAAAGTTTACCTAAAAGAATATTTGAAGAAAAATCTGAATTTGACCAAATGAGTTATGAATTTTGATTCTAAGGGTTTTATTAAGATATAAACCATAAGTATGAATGATACTTATATGAGTTAGGAAATATGAATGTTTACGTGATGACAATAATGGAATGCGTTAAGCCAAAATAACTTTACATAAAAATGATTTTGATGTATAACAAACAAAGAGAGATCATATACAAGAAAAACAAAACAGCAACAGAGGCAGACGCAAATACAAAGCAGACGCAGACGCAAATGCAAAGTAGACGCAGACACAAATGCAAAGCAGACGAGACTTAAATGCAAATCTGCGACGCAGACGCAAATACAAAGCAGACGAGTAAATGCAAAGCAGACGCAGACGCAGACTCAAACAAAGCGACGCAGACGCAGATGTGAAGCGATCTTGACGAAGTAAAGAAGCGACGCAAGAGTCGATTCGAGTTAATTCTGAAATTCAACTGATTAACCGTTTCTTTAAAGATTAAAGATTCAATATTCAAGAATCAAGAAGCAGTTAGAGAAGAAGGCTATAAATTCAAGTCAAGTCGAAACGAAAAGTCACGATCTTAGAAAATTTACACAAAGTGAAAAAGCGATTAAGTGCAAACTAGCTGAGTGCTATCTTACTGTAACAAAGTGTTCAAATATTTTTCTGAAAAGAAAAAGGTGTACAGATAGCCTGCAGAGGCTAAGTGTGAAAGAATACTGGTTGTAGAGACCTGAAGAGGCTCGTGAAAGAATACTTGTAACGATTGAAGAGATAGTGAAATCTCAGAAGAAACTCTGAGGACTGGATGTAGCCCACAGTTTGGGGTAAACCAGGATAAATCCGCGTGTCTACCACTCTTACTCTCTATCTGATTTTTAGTTTCAAATTTTATCATTACTTACTGTTCATATACATAGTATTGAGAAATTTGATCAATCGGAATAAATAAAAATTATGTAAAGATTTTTTATTCCTAACAAGTAATTCTGAAAAGATTTAAGAAGAGGGGAATACACAATTCAACCCCCCCCCTTCTCGTGCATTCTATTATCGTTTTCTAAGTGCTGTATTAACGTGTGATTCATTTCAATTGGTATCAGAGCAAGGTATCCAAGAATCACTTTGGCGAAGTGTGGATTAAAGATAATGGCGGAGTCACATGTATACATCACTGAAGGAGCCTCATCACTAGACCTCCAAAGATTCAACGGAGAAGACTATCACTACTGGAAAGATAGGATGCGGTTATTCATCGAATCTACTCATGTTGACCTTTGGGACATTATAGAGAACGGACCTTACACACCTGTAGATGAATAAGGCAATTCTATTCCACGGAACAGATGGACGGCTGATCAGAAAGCAAGAATACAGTTAAATTCAAAGGCGAAATTTTTCTTGACATGTTCCCTAAGCAGGAGCGAGTATGTCAAAGTGCACGGTTGTGACACTGCAAAAGAGATGTGGGACATATTGTCTATTGCTCACGAAGGCACAAGCCAAGTTAAAGAATCCAAGATAAGTATTCTTGTGCATCAATATGAACTTTTCAGGATGGAAGATGAAGAATTTATTGATCAAATATTTGGAAGATTTCAAACAATTGTCAATGGATTGAAAGCTCTTGGAAGGACATACAACAATCAAGATCATGTTCGAAAGATTCTAAGAAGTCTTCCTAAGAGATGGAGACCTAAAGTTATTGCAGTGCAAGAAGCCAAAGACTTGAGCATGTTAAAGCTGGATGAGTTGCTGGGATCCTTAAAGATTTATGAAGTAGAACTCAACGCTGAAGACAAGCCCAAACGAGATAAGTCAATAGCACTGAAGGCCGGACAAAAGAATCATAAGACTCAAAGAAGAAGGAAGTCATCAAAAGCGTTGAAATTTGAAGAATCAAAGGATGATAACTCCAGCCAATCCGAATCAGAGTCAAGTGATGAAGATGACGAATTATCTTTCATTTCCAGAAAGATAAGACGCATGTGGAAGAAAAAGCCCAGAGGGAACCAGACATTCAGAAAGAATGGGAAAGATGAAGCTAAACCAGAGAAGTCTTCTATCATTTGCTTCGAGTGCAACCAGCCTGGACACTACAAGTTCGAATTTCCTACTCTCAAGAAGAAACCAAAGAAGAGTAGAGAAGGCAAGAAAAGCATGATGGCAACATGGAGGACCTAGATTCATCTGAATCGAATCTGTGCTCCGAGTCATCGAACATGCAAATATTTGCCTAATGGCCGAGGAAGATAGTGATGAGGAGGTAAAATCGATTATGATAATTTGCATGATGCCTATTCGAATTGTTAGAAGATTCTCATGCTATTCGAAACAAGACAAGTGTTAAAGAAGAAGTATGTAGAAAATATTAGACATACCGAGATAATAGAGAGAAAATGTTTGTTTAAAGAAACAATTAGAAGATAAAAAGAAAATTATAGACTGATCATAAAAGATTAATCAACTTAAACTAAGGATTAAGAATTTATCAGTTGATTTAGCTACTTTCACAGAGAGTACAAAGAAAATGAATGAGATGCTTGGAAAATGTAGACATCCGAAAGTGATAAGATGGATTAGGGTTTCAGGAAACAAGATTCAGTCTCGTAAAAAATCGACATTCAAAAAGGAAGATATAGGATGATTCATTTTAATCAACATTCTAATAATATGCATCATAGATCACATCATATGCATACTACTAACCATAAAGGACCCAAGAAAATTTGGGTACCAAGAAATAAAATAGTTTCTCCTGCAGATATCCTTCCTTGGAAGATACGACAAGCACCATTGGTATTTAAACAGTGGATGCTCGCGACACATGACGGGAAGAAGGTCTATGTTCCTATATCTTCAGTATAAGAAGGGAGGATCAGTAACTTTCGGAGACAACCAGCAGGGCAAAATTATTGGAATCGGGAAAATAGAAAGTTACAGAATGAAAAAGGAATGTCCATAGCCAGTATCAGGAGTGATCATGGTGGAGAATTTGAAAATGAGAAGTTTAGAGTATACTGTGAGGAGAATGGAATTTTCCACAACTTCTCAGCCCCTAGAACTCTACAACAAAATGGAGTTGTTGAAAGAAAGAATAGGACGATTCAAGAGATGACAAGGACAATGCTATTTGAGACGAATCTTCCTAAATATTTCTAGGCAGAAGCTGTGAATACAGCATGCTATATTCAGAATAGGATCATGTTGCGACCTATGTTGAAGAAGACTCCTTACGAGTTATGGAATGGAAGAAGACCAAGCATATCTTACTTTCATCCATTTGGGTGCAAATGTTCCATTCTGAATACGAAAGAGTTGTTGGATAAATTCGATTCGAAGACCTATCCAGGAATCTTCCTAGGCTACTCATTATCTTCTAAAGCATTTCAAGTTTACAACTTGACTTCAAAGACTGATTGAAGAGACGATCCATGTCAAGTTTGTTGATAATTATCAACCCCATAAGGAAGATGACGTGGAGAATGAAGGTCCTTCAAAGAACTTAGATGATACCTCAGAAACTCCCTCGTCAGACACTCATGAGAACAAGATTTAAGATATTCCAGAAACTATAGAACTAAGACGAAATTGGAGATATAAAAGTTCTCATCCAGAAGAACTAGTTATCGGTGACACCTTAGAAGGAGTTAGTTCAAGGTCCAGATTCAGAAGAGAAGCTAATGTAGCCTTTATCTCTGAAGTAGAGCCAAAGAAGGTTGAGGAAGCTCTTCAAGACGAAGCTTGGGTGTTAGCCATGCAAGAGGAGCTGAATCAATTTACTAGAAATAACGTCTGGTCCTTAGTCCCTAAACCTTTTAAGAAATCCATTATTGGAACCAGATGGGTTTTCAAGAATAAGTTAGACGAATCAGGAAGGGTGAGTCGTAATAAGGCTAGATTAGTAGCACAAGGCTATAATCAGCAAGAAGGAATAGACTACAATGAAACATATGCTCCAGTGGCGAGACTTGAAGCTATAAGGATTTTGTTAGCATACGCGATCCGTCATGATATAAAGTTGTTTGGATGGATGTTAAGAGTGCATTTCTGAATGGTTTTATAGATGAAGAGGTGTATGTGAAACAACCACCTGGCTTTGAAGATGTTAAAAAACCAGACTATGTCTATGGACTTCACAAAGCCTTATACGGGCTGAAGCAAGCTCCTTGTTGGACCCCGCTGCCGGAGCCCAACGTCGGATATGAGAGCGTGCCGTGCAACCTGCTAAAACGTGCTAATAATACATTTCGGGAAAAAGACCCGCGAAAGACTTATGGGTCTGCGGAAAAACATACTTGAAAACCTGCTTTCATGATACTTAATAAACAAGGCTAACATGTAAATTAACAAGTGCGGAAGGAACCCATTGGAAATGGTATGGACCCATCATGAGCATACTCAAAACGTGCTTATAATCTTTAAAACAAACATATTAATGCTCCAAAAGATGAGTTTCATAAACCTTGAAGAATGTCTCATAGCAACTTACAACTTTGAATTCAAGAGCCAAAAATCTAAAACACTCTTGATCCAATGATAATTGAAATGTAACTAAAGTCTTGTCGTCCAAAACATAACATTTAAAAACAATAAACGCAACACAATGAAACTGGAGTGATGCCGTACTCGTGACTCACTCGATCTCTGGCTCGTCACCTGTATGGGGGAGATTAGAGGGGGTGAGCTATAAAGCTCGTGGGAACATAATATAGCAATAAGCAAAAATATTCAAAATATCTCATTGCCGTGATACTTGCTGAAATCATAGTCATTGATCATGTATGTGTCTTTGTCTTGAAAAATGCTTGATTCTTGAACAAATCATGATGCATGGCACATAACAAATCATAACACATAACATGATGGTTTGGGTGTCCCGGGTTCGTGACGTACTACACATGCCATCGAAATGTTGATGTGTAGACGTAGTTTCATGAGGGAATCCTTGTGGGATAACCCTGTGCCCACATTCGGGCGGCGGGAGAAGCCTTTTCGTGAGTCAATGTGCACTTGACTATCGTGAGGGACACCACAAACCCACATAAGTATGCATAATTCATATTCTTGTAAACTTGTTTGCCAAACTGGCACTTGCTTGTAAACTTGTTGGTCATGTATTTCGTAATACTTGAATTCATGTACTTGTATTCGTAAAAAGGAGAACACTCCTTTGTGAAAAATCTTGATAATAATCATGAATGCAAAACACATAGCAGAAAATAATCATTCATGGTAGTATGCAATGCGATCGTGGATGATGTAATGTAAATGCATGAGATCTGGCTTGATTTGAACTAAACAATGAGTACTTAATTACTCCATTATAAACATGAACCCACCTGAATTCTTTGCTTGTCTTGCCTAGGAATGAGTTTCCTCTTGAGCCTCTTGTCTCTCTTGCTCTCCTAAAAGAAGAACCAAAATCCCATTCAATAATTCATGCTGAAACAAAAGTTCCATTCTTAACTTCCATCCGAAATTCCATATTCTTAGAAACAAAATCATCACTTCATCACTTCATAAGACTTGTAGATCTATCTCCCTAGTTCACAACGCCTCTAAAATCACCCCAAAAGGACTTCTGTAGCAAAAGATATTATCAAAACACTAAAAATATTTCTGCTGGAAAAACTGGCCTCGCCGCGAAGAGGCATCGCTCGCCATGACGAAGGGTTCGGCACGCCACGGCGTCTTGGTGCGCACGTCATGGCGTCACGACCCTCTATCGCACGTCGCGGCGTGCGGCCCTTACACACGTCACGGCGTGCGGCCTTGAAACTCGTCGCGACGTGCGGGGCTCCGAACCCAGATTTTCGACAGATCTTCAACATCTCCGACTCTTAATCCTTTCCTTTCTCAACTACAACATATCTAAACCATGAATCAAGTCATATACTATCATTCTAAACTTATTCTAACACCAAAAACATCAAAAACACAACAACCCAAGTAAATCTACAAATCTTCACCATAAACCCTAAAACAACGATTTCTCCCTCAATCCAAGCAAAACTAAGGTTAGATTCAACCTAAACAAGAGTAGAAGAGTATAACTTACCTTAAGGATGCTTGAAATCTGTCGAAAATCCTCAAACCTAAGCTTTCTCTTTTTTTCCTCTTCTTCCTCTCCTCTCACTGCCGACTCTCTCCTTCGTTTCTCTTCTTTCTATTTTTCCCTTTCTTCCTTTTTTCTATTTCTTTTCTTTTAATCCTTAAACCCTAAGATGCACAAGGACCAAAATACCCTTCCTTACTTAGTCTAAAATCTCATAACGTAAGTATCTTGCCCATTTCGCCCTTACTCATTTTTACCCTTTCATAAATATTACTCCACACTAAACTCAATAATTCTAATTTTCCACTAATAATTTCATTAAAATCAAACTAAACCATAAATCATAAATCAAAATAAATCCATACTTAATAACTTCAAGAAAACAAAAATTTGGGGCCTAACATTTCTCCCCCTCTTAAAAGAAATTTTGTCCTCGAAATTTACCTGAATCATCGAAAAGACCTGGATACTTCTCCTTCATAGCGTCCAAAGGCTCCCACATGGCTTCTTCCACTGCATGGTTCCTCCACAGAACCTTAACGAGCTGAACTATCTTATTCCTGAGGACTTTCTCCTTGGTGTCTAAGATCGCTACTGGAATCTCCTCATAACTTAAGTCGTCTCTTAATCGAATGTCGAAACTCGGATGACATGAGAAGGATCGATCTGACCTCCTCAAAGATGGAAACGTGAAAGACATCATGGATCTGAGACAACTCGCAGTAACGCCAATCAGAAGCTAAAGGCCGATCCTCTCAAGAATCTCATACGGACCCACATATCTTGGACTTAACTTGCCTTTCTTGCCAAACCGTAATACTCCCTTCCAAGGAGACGTCTTGAGAAACACTTTCTCACCAACTTCATACTCCATCTCCTTCCGATGAGCATCAGTGTAACTCTTCATCCTGTCCTGGGCTGCCTTAAGCCGCTACTTAACTAGATTGACTTTCTTTACAGTCATCTGAATCAACTCTGGTCCGACTAGCTTCCTCTCTCCTTCTTCATCCCAGCATATAGGATTTCTACATCTCCTTCCATATAAAGCCTCATATGGAGCCATCTGAATGCTAGAGTGGTACGAGTTGTTATAAGCAAACTCGACCAATGACAAATGCTCATCTCAAGCTCCCTTGAAATCCATAACACATGCTCTGAGCATTCCCTCTAGTGTCCGAATGGTCCTCTCAGATTGACCATCCGTCTGAGGGTGAAATGCCGTACTAAAATGCAGCTTAGTACCTAAAGCTTCCTGCAAGCTTCCCAAAATCTCGATGTGAACCGAGGATCCTGTCGAAACTATGGAATCTGGAATTCCATGCAATCTCACTACCTCATCAATGTACTTCTGGCTAGCACATGCAAAGAATCACCGCTTGATTGCAGAAATGGGTGACTTCACAACCGATCCACTATAACCCATATGGCATCATGCTTCCTACTAGTCTTAGGCAAACCCATCAGAAAATCCATGGTTACTCTTTGCCACTTCCACTCAGGAATAGACAATGGACTTAACTTGCCTAAAGGCGCCTGGTGTTCAGCCTTGACTTGCTGACACACAAGACACTTACTGACATACTCTGCTACATCCCTCTTCATGCCTTCCACCAGAAATGCTCTCTCAAATCTCTGTACATCCTGGTGCTACCTGGGTACATGGCATAAGGCGCATTATGTGCCTCATTCAATATCTCATCCTTAACCTCTCTGCTGTCTGGAATACAAAGTCTGTCTCCCACTGTCATAAATCCATCATCTCTCACTACTACCTCAGAAACCTTACCATTCTGAATTTTCTCCCTAAGCTTGCTTAACTCTGCATCCTGTGCCTGCAACTCCCTAACCTTCTCCCGGAGTATAGGCCTCACCCTGAAATTAGCTAGGAGGCAATCTGGTTCCTCCTGCTTCAAGCTTATCTTAAGCTTGGCCATCTCTTCTAATAAAGGAAGGTAAACTGTCTGAACATGAGCAATGGAAGACTTTCTGCTCAAAACATCCGCCACTACATTCGCTTTACCTGGATGGTACTCAATCAACAAATCATAGTCCTTGAGTAGCTCAATCCACCTTCTCTGTCTCAAATTCAACTCCTTCTGGCTCAGTAAGTACTTGAGGCTCTTGTGATCAGTAAAGATCCTTGTTTGAACCCCATAAAGATAATGTCTCCAAATCTTCAAGGCAAAAATCACTGCTGCCAACTCCAAATCATGAGTCGGATAATTCAACTTATACTGCTTCAGTTGCCTTGAAGCATAAGCTATCACTCTGTCTCCTTGCATCAACACACAGCCTAAACCCTTCCTCGAGGCATCACTGTACACTGTATAGCCCTCATCACCAGAAGGCAAAATCAGCACTGGAGCTCTTGTCAGCCTGCGCTTAAGCTCCTCAAAGCTCTTCTGGCACTCATCAGTCCATATAAACTTCTGATTCTTCCTCAATAGCTTGGTCATCGGAGCAGCTATCATGGAGAATCCTTCTACAAACCTCCTGCAGTAACCTGCCAGACCCAGAAAACTCCTTACCTCTGTTGCTGTCTTGGGTGCAGGCCAATTCACCACTGCTTCAACTTTCCTCGGATCAACATGCACACCATCCTGCGAAATCACATGCCCAAGGAATGTCACCTCATGAAGCCAAAACTCACACTTTCTGAACTTAGCATAAAGCTCTCTCTCCCTAAGAGTCTGCAACACAATCCTGAGATGCTCCTCATGTTGGATCGGAAAAAGAAAGCATGCTTAGTATGGAGAAACGATAGATTTCAAAACTTTTTAAGAAATCATCTTGCAGCGGAAGCAATATATCCAAATCAACATACTAATCCATACATGATATGGTATAAGGATAATAAAACCAAGAACAAGATAAAAGGAATTACCGACTCTTTTGCTACAGCTTTAAATCCTCGCTGCGCTATCCTCTCCTTCTTATATCCAAATCCTTTGCCTTTGAGTCTTTTCCTTTAGCAATCTATCTTCTTCCTTATTGTAGTATCCTCAACCAATTAGATTTACCACTTGTTCTTCAAGGACAACTAGGTTAACAAAATCCTTTGGTGGGAAAGGAGAAGAAATATTTGGAGGAGATTTTCTTAGAAGAAGAAGAACCAAAATTGAAACTCTTTCAATTCTTTCACTTAGGAATTTCGGTTCTACCTTGCATGAAAGGAGAGAATGTCTAAAAACCATGCAAGAACCCTTTCTTACATCTCAATTTCGAAATATGCATGAATGGAAAGAGTGAGAGGCATCCAATGCATCACTTTACATTAATCACTCATCAAATAGCCAATAAATGAGACTTACTTCATTTATCTTTAAAATGGCTATTTGAAAAGACCATAACCTATAATTGAATACCCATTTCGGTTTTGGCAAGAAGAAAGAAGGAAGATGGTCCATCTAATGCACATCTTTCATCTTTAATCTAATGAATGCAAATAGGTTACATGCCAACATTAAAAGCCAACCATTAAACCATTTAATGGTAAGTTCATAACTCCATTTAATAATGATGAACCATAATAAAGACCATATTTATTTAGTATTTTAATGTCAAATGTGTGTTACACATATAACCTAACACAATTTCGAAATTGCTTCTTCTCCATTTAAAAAATTGTTTTAATATAATTAATCTAATCAATTACATTAAACCAAAACAAGCCCATTTCTAAATGAACATATGGGCTTCCAATTAACCATTAATTAGTATAAGCCTATCATTCAATTATGGACTTCTAAAGCCTCCAAACTACTTCTTACTTAGCTTGATAACCTTCCTTAAAGCCAAGTGGGGAATCTTATTGACTTTGATAATTCAAGCTCCAATAAGCCCTAAATAATTCAATCTCATTGGAATTAATTCTAGCTTATTAACTAAATGTCATTCCAATAAAGACAATTAGTTGAACTCTTGAATTATTAAATATTATGAGAATATGTCCAATTGCAAACCCTATTTAGAACCTTATTATAGCCATCCGCACAACAAAGGGTAAAATTACCGTTTTGCCCTTATGTTGGTTTTTCCTTCTAGATCTCTCATTTTACTTTATATGGTGATTAACAAATAAGATCTCATCTTAGTGTTAAGACTTGATGGGTAGCTAGTCCATCAAACCATGGCGCCAGCTTAATCACCAAATCTCCTTAAAACATCTAGAAGAGATGATAACACTATAAACTCTTTATTCGAGTGAATGTTCACGATACATGTTTCAATTAATAATTCCAACATGCGCAGACACTAGATTAATACCTGTAAAAATCCATTCCGATCATATCAAGAATTATAATGAAACACATATGAGTTCACCACTCATCAAGATTGTGATTCATAATAGCGAATGCTTAAGTTGTATGTTTTAAGATTAAAGTAACGGCCCACTTTATTCTTGAAAACATACTTGATTCAATTCATTTAATAGTGCCATTATCGATAGTCTACTACTATCATGATATGAAACACATCATTCCCTTTAAGTAAACTCCTTTACTTATATGGAGATAAATCGCAACACTACTGATCTAAACCATAATCAAACGACCAACTTGATTATTCAACTCGTGAATCAATTAATTGATTCTAATAATATACATGTTTCCCATACATCTCTATGTATATGTATATTACTTACAAATGAATCTTGGTACCTTATGACCAGATATATAATGCTCATACAGATAAAACCAAACTCTTTTGTTTTATTAATAATAAATATTTTCATTACAAAGCAGAATCGAAGAAGATAAAGTTACATGTAAATACACTTGCTTTCCATGGCACTATATTTACATAACTCCAACAATCTCCCACTTGCCTTAAAGCAAGTTTGACATATCCTTCATTCCCATCCCTACTAGGTGACCTTCAAAGCTCTTTTGAGTCAATGTCTTTGTGAACGGATCAGCAAGGTTTTGCTCTGAGAATCTTTACCACATCCACTTCTCCACGTTGTATTATCTCCTTATGAGATGATACTTTCGCTCAATGTGTTTGGCGACTTTGTGGTTCCGAGGTTCTTTAGAATTAGCCAACGCCCCACTATTATCACAATAAAGTGTAATGGCTTTTACGCCTCTCGAACTACCTCCAAATCATTTAGGAACTTCCGAGCTAGATCGCTTCCTTTCACGCTTCTTCAAGAACAACATACTCGACCTCCATAGTCGAATCAGCAATACAAGATTGCTTGACACTCCTCCAAACTATGGCTCCACCTTCTAAAGTAAATATAGAACCGAAGTTGATTTCTTGAATCAACATCGATTGGAAATCGAATCCGATATCCCGTCGGAATAAGATTACTTTCGAGTAAACAAGCATTAAGTTCTTCGCCCCACGAAGATACTTAAATATACTTAACCGCATGATTCAATGTTCCATTCTGGATTGGACTGAAATCGCTACCAGTCCCATCTGCGTAATAAATATCCGGTCTAGTACACAAGATTGCATACATCAAACTACCAACTGCCAAGCATATGGAATGTTACGCATACGTTCAACCTCCTCTTGGGTTTTAGGTGCTTGTTCTTTTGAAAGTTTGATTCCATGT
This sequence comes from Erythroxylum novogranatense, assembly GCA_029891385.1. NCBI lineage: Eukaryota > Viridiplantae > Streptophyta > Magnoliopsida > Malpighiales > Erythroxylaceae > Erythroxylum > Erythroxylum novogranatense. The sequence goes on along the minus strand of CM057233.1, from coordinate 52,837,579 downwards.
CTAGTAGGAGTGAAACCCCTCTTGGAATCTTGCATGGCGAACTCATTGAGCATATTCTCAATGTAGGTTAGTTGAGACAAAACTATCTTCTTGTTCTTACGATCCCTTATAAGTTTGATCCTAGAACATAGGTAGCCTCCCAAATCCTTCATTGAAAACTGCTCATTCAGCCATCCTTAACCGCAGATAACATTCCCACATCATTCCCAATGAGCGTAATGTCATCAACATATAGGATTAGGAAAGTAACCTTACCTTCTTGTATTCTTTTGTAAACACAAGGCTCATCTAGGTTTTGTATGAACCCATAGGTTTTGATAGCCTTATCAAACCTAATGTTCCAAGACCTAGATGCTTGCTTAAGTCCATAAATGGACCTTTGCAACTTGCAAACCTTATGCTCATTACCTAGCTCAATGAATCCTTCGGTTGGGCCATATAAATGGTCTCTCAAGATCTCCATTCGTAAATGCGGTCTTGACATTCATTTGCCATATTTCATAATCGAAATAGGCTGCTATGGCCAAAAGAATCTCGATGGACTTAAGCATGGCAACCGGAGAAAAGTCTCCTCGTAGTCTATACCCTCCTTTTGAGTATAGCCTTTAGCTACCAATCTAGATTTAAAGGTCTCTACCTTTCCATCCGATCCCTTTTCCTTTGTAGATCCATTTACACCCTATGGTTTTAGACACGTGGTAGATCTACAAGGACCCGAACTTCATTAGCATACATAGAATCTATTTCCGATTCCATTGCCTTGAGCCATTTTCCGCATCAACATCATTAATAGCACATGTGTATACGTAACGGATCTGTTTCTTCTTGGTCCGAGATGGCAATTAAGCCTTCTCCTAAACCAGATACCTATTTGGTTGTCTCACAACCCTCCCACTACGTCTAGGCACATCTTGATGTTCAGTTGCACTTCGATTCAACTCTTGAATCCATTTCGACATTTTGTTCATCATATCCAAAACAACTCTTGGTTTGGATGAAATTGCTAACTCCTTTAGTACTACTTCACTTCTTCCTTTGTGATTTCTCACAAACTCTTCCTCTAAAAGTTTGCATTTGTCGACACAAATACCTTCCTATCATGAGGATTGTAAAATAGTACCCTCGAGTTCCGTAGGATATCCTACAAACAAACATACTTGACCTTGGTTCCATCTTTATGGATTCGGGCTTTAGAACATCATTTGGACAGCCCCAAGTCCTCAAGTGCCTCAATGAAGGCACTCGGCTAGTCCACAACTCCCTAGGTGTTTTAGGCACCGATTTGGATGGAGCAAAGTTAAGAAGATATGTTGTCGTTTGTATGGCATATCCCGTAACGATCTCGGAAGGCTAGCATAGGACATCATTGATCTTACCATTTCCAATAGAGTTCTATTTCTCCTCTGCTACACCATTACGTTGAGGTGTACGAGGAGTCGACAAATTGAAACAATTCCATTGTCAATTAAATATTGCTGGAACTCTGCATAAATACTCACCACCTCGATCCGATCTAAGTTGTTTTAATGGCTTGCCAAGTTGCTTCTCGCCAACTTTGAATTCTTTGAACTTTTCAAAAGATTCACTCTTTTTATCGCCAAATACAAATAGCCATGTCTTGAGTAATCATCTATAAAAGTTATGAAATATTCATAACCTCCTCTAACTTGTACATTCATGGGCCCACACACATCAAGATGTACCATGTCCAATGTGGATTCAAATCGTTTCCTTTAGAAGGAAATGAGGCTTTTGTCATTTTCCTTCAATACAAGATTCACGGTGGGTAATGGATCACTATCCAAGCCCATAAGGATCCCATCCTTTACTAGCTTTGTCAAGTCTTTTTCGATTGATATGACCTATCCTTAGATGCCATAGATACTTTGAATTAATGCTAGAGATATTGGATTGTCTTGGTTTTATCAATTCGTGGTGTTTAGTGAGCCTTTCATAGGTTCTATAAAACAATCCTGTTTAATTATCGTTTCACAAATAAAATCCTTATTCTCATATATTGAAACAACCTTTTCAAAATATAAGGAATAGCCAGATTTTATTAGACAAAAACAGTAAATCATGTTCCTTACAATCATTGGCATGTAATAAACATCTTCCAAATATAACCTATGACCACTAGAAAGTCCAAGATAACTTCTCCCACCGATTCTCGCTGAAACATAGGAACCATCTGCTATCTTAACTTGAAACCGGCCTTTAGGAAGTCTTTTCCTTCTTTGGAACCCCTTGTTTGCTTTTGAGGGACTCTAGGTAGATCGGACAGTTTCTTTCCAAGGGCCCATCTCATCACAAATGGAAACACTTTTCTTTGATGTTCTCTTTGGCCTTCTTTTCATGGGTTTGGCCTTGACCCTATTTGGGCCTTCTTTTCATTGGACCCTTCTTCTTTTCCTTGCCCTTACCCTTGGCTTAGAAGAAGAAGCTACATTAGCTTCTCGCCCATGAGCCTTAATATTCAATATTTCCTCCGTGCTCTGAGGGTATTCATCAACTCACTCAAGGTGTAATCCTTTTTGTTGAGCTCATAGTCCAACTTAAACCGCTGAAAAGAAGAGTTTAAGCTATTGATGATCATAATCATCTGCGTGTCCGCATCCATATCCGCCCTAAGCATCTCAAGCCTCAAGGACCGCAGAGATTATCTTCATCATGTAATCCCGCACCGGCTCACCGTGTTTACATGCGAGATTATGAAAGGTTTGGATAGTTTTCACTCTTGCAGACCTAGTCCTCACACCAAACATCTCATGTAGGTGATGGACCATTGCACTAGCAGTTTTCATATAAGCAATTTGCTTTTGCAACATGCCCGATGAAGCTTTAATATAACACTTAGTAGTCTTGTCGATTCTCGCCAACGCCATGTTGTTGGACTTGCTCAGAGTTGCATCTCCACTTAGAGGTGTAGGCTCATTTTCAGTTAACACCCATGAAATACGCTCATATTGAAGAACAATGTCAAGGTTACGCTCCATTCATTAAACTTGTCTCCATTTTCCAATTTGTTATTAGTCAAGAGCGGGGTGAGTGGATTCATTTTGTGGTTGATTATGTCCGAAAATATAAATTATTAAAACATGAGAATACTAGTCAACAATTTATGGAACTTTGTATAAAATCATGATGCATGTATGCATGATGATAGATTTAACAAAACTTAAAAATTAAAACATTATACTGACGATTATTTTCTTATCTATAACAGACTAAGTGACGGAGGGCCATCTTATCTATTAAAAGAAAACGGGACCCTCCCACTCAAAAACTACCAAGCATCTCATGCTCAATTTTTAAGAAGCGTCTTAATTTGGTCCATACTTTTACCAACAGAGCTACGGTGGGCGGTTTATTGATAAAAATGTTGAGTGTATAACCATTTGATTCATTCACTAAAGATACCTACAAATCATGCCTCGGTGGGAGGTCACATTTGCTATCATTAAGTGGACTTATCCTTAAGGAGACCCAAACCATGCAAGATCTAGGATCCATGCCCTCCGATGGGGAGTAACACTTCACCACATGCAAACGGGCCATCATTTGGAGACCGTGGACTCTCACAGGAGCATCCTCTCCCACTCAATCTTTTTGGGCTTTAAGTTTTAAATACCATCTTGTCTAGATGCAATTTATTATCCATCCTATATTGTTTCATTATATATCTCATACATAATGAATGCATGGCAAGGCCTAGGGTTGGCAATTTTCTAAATGACATGCAATCACATAATATCACATATTACAAGCATTCATTTCTCCATTCATCACATGAACTAATAAAGCCACTTTTGATTGTCCATCCTAAAAACATAAAATAATTACAAGCCTTTTAGGCCCAAAATATGCTTCTTCATCTTGGATCTTCCGCTTCGAACTCTTCGCTAACATGATCCGCCCATTCGGTAAACAAAATGTAATGGCATTTATGAAATTAGAATTTTGTCATTTGAAAAATAAAATTCCAGCACTAGATTTTAGAAAACCAAATCTTTGTTTTGACAAAAATTCCAGCACTTGTTTTATTAAAACCGAAACTCATTTCATGAAAATTAAACACAGAACTTAGTATTTTAGCAAAACCGAAATTGGATTCTTTGAAACAAAAACCAGCACTTGTTTTCCAATCATAACTGAAATATGATTCATTGAAACAAAATTCCAGCAACTTAGTTTTCACAAAACTTATGCCAAAACACAAAGGATACACCAAAATTTTACCTTTCCATTTCTTCAATCCATGGCTGCTCCTTCTTCATCATTACATCAATTTGTACATTACAAAATCAAATAAAATAGTAAAAAGAAACCAAGGAGGAAACATGGTGATGATAGACCAACCTCCTTGTTACAACCAAATGAAGAAATCTTACAAGATAAAATTTAACTTCTATGGACAACCAAAAGAACAACATACACCATATATATTTCTATCACATAAAAATATGCAGTATACATAAAAAGATTGCCAACCCATGCATCTACCATATAGGAATCGAAATCATGCATGAAAAACCGGCTCTGATACCAATTGTTGGATCGGAAAAAGAAAGCATGCTTAGTATGGAGAAACGATAGATTTCAAAACTTTTTAAGAAATCATCTTGCAGCGGAAGCAATATATCCAAATCAACATGCTAATCCATACATGATATGGTATAAGGATAATAAAACAAAGAACAAGATAAAGGAATTACCGACTCCTTCGCCATGACTTTAAATCCTCGCGCTTATCCTCTCCTTCTTATATCCAAATCCTTTGCCTTTGAGTCTTTTCCTTTAGCAATCTATCTTCTTCCTTATTGTAGTATCCTCAACCAATTAGATTTACCACTTGTTCTTCAAGGACAACTAGGTTAACAAAATCCTTTGGTGGGAAAGGAGAAGAAATATTTAGAGGAGATTTTCTTAGAAGAAAAGAACCAAAATTGAAACTCTTTCAATTCTTTCACTTAGGAATTTCGGTTCTACCTTGCATGAAAGGAGAGAATGTCTAAAACCATGCAAGAACCCTTTCTTACATCTCAATTTCGAAATATGCATGAATGGAAAGAGTGAGAGGCATCCAATGCATCACTTACATTAATCACTCATCAAATAGCCAATAAATGAGACTTACTTCATTTATCTTTAAAATGGCTATTTGAAAAGACCATAACCTATAATTGAATACCCATTTCGGTTTTGGCAAGAAGAAAGAAGGAAGATGGTCCATCTAATGCACATCTTTCATCTTTAATCTAATGAATGCAAATAGGTTACATGCCAACATTAAAAGCCAACCATTAAACCATTTAATGGTAAGTTCATAACTCCATTTAATAATGATGAACCATAATAAAGACCATCTTTATTTAGTATTTTAATGTCAAAATGTGGTTACACATCTAACCTAACACAATTTCGAAATTGCTTCTTCTCCATTTAAAAAAAAATTGTTTTAATATAATTAATCTAATCAATTACATTAAACCAAAACAAGCCCATTTCTAAATGAACATATGGGCTTCCAATTAACCATTAATTAGTATAAGCCCATCATACAGATAAAACCAAACTCTTTTGTTTTATTAATAATAAATATTTTCATTACAAAACTGTAACTGAAGAAGATAAAGTTACATGTAAATACACTTGCTTTCCAGGGCACTATATTTACATAACTCCAACACCTCATGATCTCCTTCACTCTTAGAATACACCAGAATGTCATCTATAAACACTATGACAAACTGATCCAGAAATTCCCTGAAAACCCTATTCATAAGATCCATGAAAGCAGCTGGAGCATTGGTTAAACCGAATGGCATAACCAAAAACTCATAGTGCCCATAACGGGTCCTGAATGCTGTCTTGCTTACATCAGACTCCTTGATTCTGAGCTGATGATAGCCCGACCTGAGATCAATCTTGGAGAAGACCCTAGCTCCCTGCAGCTGGTCAAACAAATCATCAATCCGTGACAACGGATACTTATTCTTAATTGTCACCTTGTTAAGCCTCCGATAGTCAATGCACATCCGCCATGATCCATCATTCTTCTTAACAAACAGCACTGGTGCTCCCCAAGGAGACGAACTAGGCCTGACATACCCCTTCTCTAACAGTTCCTCCAACTGTTCCTTAAGCTCCCTCAACTCAGCTGGAGCCATCCTGTAAGGCGGGATAGAAATAGGCGCGGTTCCGGGAATCAAGTCAATGGCAAACTCGATTTCCCTCACCGGCGACAAACCTGGTAACTCATCTGGGAACACATCTGGAAACTCCCTCACAACCGGGAAATCCTCTAGCTTCCCTTCATGCACATCAGCATCTACAACATGCGCCAAGAAAGCTTCACATCCCTGGCCGATCATCCTTTCAGCTAACATAGCTGAAATCAGTCTTGGTGATGGTGTCTTCCTGTCCCCTCTGAAGATCACCTTCTCACCATTGCCTAGATCAAACTCTACCTCTTTCTGACCACAATCAAGCTTGGCCAGATACTTTTCTATAGTATCCATCCCCAGGATAACATCTAACCCTCTAAGGTCTAGCGGTAGTAAGTCCACTACCAATCTAGCACCATCTATGAAAAGCTCACACTGCTCATACACCTGACTGATCACCACATTCCTCCCTAGAGGAGTACTAACAAACATAATTCACACCATGCAATGCTATGCTAGCAGAAACAAAAGAGTGCGTGGAACCAGAATCAATCAACACAAATACTGCTGAATCAAATAATCAAGTCATACCCGTGACAACCTCAAAGCGGCTGCAGCTTCCTCCCCGTCATGGCAAACACTTCTTGGCGCTGACCCTTGGCCTTCTGGAGGAACAATCTTCCTCGCAGTCCCGTAATCGCTACCTCAAGAATCGGCACGGTTCCCACTATCTCTGCAGTTTAGAGCTCAAATCGTGACCCCTCCGTCTCGGTGCTCGTGGGCAATGCTTGGCTATATGCCCTTCTCCGTGATTGAAACAAACGCCAAGTGATCTGAGGCACTCTCCCTGGTGATGCTTCCCACACTGATCACATAACGGGTAGGTGAACCCGCTCCTTCCAGCCCTACCTGTGCCTCCCACATTAGAGGCTTGGCCTGAAACAGCCCTGACCTGCTTGTTCCTGGTAGCCCCACTGCTACCTACTTCACTCTGACTATGAGCGCTCCTCGTGCTCCTCTCAGGCAATGGAGCACTAGCACCCTTTCTGAAACTCTGCTCCATATTCTTCCTTTTCTTGTTCGCTTCATTCCTGATATTCTCCAGCTTCTCAGCCTGGAGAGCAGCATCCACTAACTTCTGATAGTCACAGAAATTATGGATCAGGACTTTCTCCCTGATTCCTAAGTGAAGACCTCCCTCAAACTTGCGGCACTTGTCTTCCTCTGTTGCCACAATGTTGCCTGCATATCGAGAAAGTTGTGTGAACTTCATCTCATACTCGCTCACACTCATGTCCCTCTGTATAAGATTCAGAAACTCTCTGGCTTTATCTTGCACATACACCCTGGAGAGATACTTCTTTCTAAACACTTCCACAAAGTCCCTCCATGACAGCACCGAAGCAACAACCTGACTGTGGGGCACTAATTCCCACCAATGCAGTGCATCACCCTGCAACAAACTTACTGCATAATCCAGCTTATCCTCGTCTGAGCGTCTCATCTGAACTAGAACCCTCTCGGTCCTCTTCAACCAAGCTTCAGCCTCTTCTAGATTTGTAGTCCCACTGAAATCCACAACCCCAAACTTCCGGAGCTTGTCATACTGTCCACTCCTGTCTACTGGAGCTTGCATCAGCATCTGCGATCCCTGTCTCATGGCATACGTGAAAGCCTGAGCAAAGGCTTGAAAGAAACTCGGATCCATGGGAGTTCCCTGAGGCATAGGAGGAGGTGGAGGAGGCACTTCTTGTGGCAAACTAGGTGCCTCTGAAATCGGAACAGAATGTGTCCCGGCATCCTGAGGAACATGGGATTCATCCGTACTCCCCTGACGAGAATGAGATCGAGTCATAGCTCCCTGAGTTCTCCTTCGAGGTGGCATTTTCACTCCTTGATAGAAAACCATTGAAAATTTTAGTTCAAGTACGACAATTTTCAAAATATGTGAAAACAGTTCTAATCGTGTAAAACAATGCAAGTTATTTCTTGAAAGCAATGTCATGCAGCCCTAGATCAAAAACCTAGGCGCTCTGATACCAAACATATTGGACCCCGCTGCCGGAGCCCAACGTCGGACATGAGAGTGTGCCGTGCAACCTGCTAAAACGTGCTAATAATACATTTCGGGAAAAAGACCCGCGGAAGACTTATGGGTCCGGAAAAACATACTTGAAAACCCGCTTTCATGATACTTAATAAACAAGGCTAACATGTAAATTAACAAGTCGGAAGGAACCCATTGAAATGGAATGGACCCGTCATGAGCATACTCAAACGTGCTTATAATCTTTAAAACAAACATATTAATGCTCCAAAAGATGAGTTTCATAAACCTTGAAGAATGTCTCATAGCAACTTACAACTTTGAATTCAAGAGCCAAAAATCTAAAACACTCTTGATCCAATGATAATTGAAATGTAACTAAAGTCTTGTCGTCCAAAACATAACATTTAAAAACAATAAACGCAACACAATGAGGCGGAGGATGCCGCATCGTGACTCACTTGATCTCTGGCTCGTCACCTGTATGGGGGAGATTAGAGGGGGTGAGCTATAAAGCTCGTGGGAACATATTTATAATATAACAATAAGCAAAAATATTCAAAATATCTCATTGTCGTGATACTTGCTGAAATCATAGTCATTGATCATGTATGTGTCTTTGTCTTGAAAAATGCTTGATTCTTGAACAAATCATGATGCATGGCACATAACAAATCATAACACATAACATGATGGTTTGGGTGTCCCGGGTTCGTGACGTACTACACATGCCATCGAAATCTTGATGTGTAGACGTAGTTTCATGAGGGAATCCTTGTGGGATAACCCTGTGCCACAGTCGGGCAGGCGGGAGAAGCCTTTTCGTGAGTCAATGTGCACTTGACTATCGTGAGGGACACCACAAACCCACATAAGTATGCATAATTCATATTCTTGTAAACTTGTTTGCCAAACTGGCACTTGCTTGTAATCTTGCTTGTAAACTTGCTGGTCATGTATTTCGTAATACTTGAATTCATGTACTTGTATTCGTAAAAAGGAGAACACTCATTTGTGAAAATTCTTGATAATAATCATGAATGCAAAACACATAGCAGAAAATAATCATTCATGGTAGTATGCAATGCGATCGTGGATGATGTAATGTAAATGCATGAGATCTGGCTTGATTTGAACTAAACAATGAGTACTTAATTACTCCATTATAAACATGAACCCACCTGAATTCTTTGCTTTTCTTGCCTAGGAATGAGTTTCCTCTTGAGCCTCTTGATCCTCTTGTCTCTCTTGCTCTCCTAAAAAAAGAACCAAAATCCCATTCAATAATTCATGCTGAAACAAAAGTTCCATTCTTAACTTCCATCCGAAATTCCATATTCTTAGAAACAAAATCATCACTTCATCACTTCATAAGACTTGTAGATCTATCTCTCTAGTTCACAACGCCTCTAAAATCCCCCCAAAAGGACTTCTGTAGCAAAAGATATGATCAAAACACTAAAAATATTTCTGCTGGAAAAACTGGCCTCGCCGCGACGAGCGGCCTGGCACACCACGGCGTGCGGTCTCGCACGTCGCGGCGTGCGGCCCTCTATCGCACATCGCGGCGTGCGGCCCTTGCACACGTCGCGGCGTGCAGCCTTGAAACTCGTCGCGACGTGCGGGGTTCCGAACCCAGATTTTCGACAGATCTTCAACATCTCCGACTCTTAATCCTTTCCTTTCTCAACTACAACATATCTAAACCATGAATCAAGTCATATACTATCATTCTAAACTTATTCTAACACCAAAAACATCAAAAACACAACAACCCAAGTAAATCTACAAATCTTCACCATAAACCCTAAAACAACGATTTCTCCCTCAATCCAAGCAAAACTAAGGTTAGATTCAACCTAAACAAGAGTAGAAGAGTATAACTTACCTTAAGGATGCTTGAAATCTGTCGAAAATCCTCAAACCTAAGCTTTCTCCTTTTTTCCTCTTCTTCCTCTCCTCTCACTGCCGACTCTCTCCTTCGTTTCCCTTCTTTCTATTTTTCCCTTTCTTCCTCTTTTCTATTTCTTTTCTTTTAATCCTTAAACCCTAAGATGCACAAGGACCAAAATACCCTTCCTTACTTAGTCTAAAATCTCATAACTTAAGTATCTTGCCCATTTCGCCCTTACTCATTTTTACCCTTTCATAAATATTACTCCATACTAAACTCAATAATTCTAATTTTCCACTAATAATTTCATTAAAATCAAACTAAACCATAAATCATAAATCAAAATAAATCCATACTTAATAACTTCAAGAAAATAAAAATTTGGGGCCTAACACTCCTAGAGCTTGGTATGATCGTCTGAGTACTTTCCTAATAGAGAATGGTTTCAGTAGAGGACAAGTTGATAAGACTCTCTTTAGAAAGAGTTTTCAGAATGATTTTATCTTAGTACAGATCTACGTTGATGATATCATTTTTGGTGCTACTTCAAAAGAGTTGTGTTTAAAGTTTGAGAGCTTAAAGAAGAAAGAATTTGAAATGAGTATGATGGGCGAGTTAAAGTTCTTTCTTGGGTTGCAAGTTAGGCAGACCGAAGAGAAGATCTTCATTCATGAACAAAAGTATGTGAAAGAGTTGTTGAATAAGTTTGATATGAATAATGTGAAGCCTATGGCAACTCCGATGCATCCTTTAAACCTTTTGTCGAAAGACGAACTTGGTAAGAAGGTGGATCAAACCTTATATAGAGGGATGATCGGTTCTTTCTTGTATCTTCATGCAAGTAGAGCGGATATTATGTTCGATGTATGCTTGTGCAAGATTTCAAGCCGATCCTAAAGAGTCTCATGTTATTCTTTGTTAAAATAATTTTGAGATATCTCGCAGGTACTACTGATCTTTGCTTAATGTTTGAGAAAGGTAAAGATTTCAGGTTAATTGGATATTGCGATGCGGATTATGCCGAGAGCAGAATCGAAAGAAAAAGCACAAGTGGAGGATGTCATTTTCTGAGGAAATCTAGTCTCCGTCAAGCAAGAGACAAAGCTCAATTGCTCTATCAACCATTGAAAGCAGAATATATATCGCCGCATGATTGTTGCTCACGAGACGTTGTGGATCAAGTATCGACTTGAAGACTATTCAGTTAAAGAGGAGGAGATTCCAATTTATTGCGACAACACCAATAAGAATAAATCTATCAAAGAATCAATTCACATTCAGAGTGAAGCATATAGAAGTCGAGACATCACTTCACGAGAGATTATGTTCGAGAGGAAAGTGGTGCTTCTACAGCTTGTTGAAAGCAGAACTTGGGTGGCGGACATCTTCACTAAACCACTAAGTAAAGAACGGTTTCGAAGATAAGACATAATCTTAACATGGTGATGTTAAATGAGCAACAAAGCTAAAGTAACGTGGAAACTAACGGCGTTAGTTACATTGAGTTCTGATTGGTAACTCTCTCACAAGAAAGATTTTGGAGGAAAATCGATAATCTCGAGGTTCTTAATGATTCTAGAACCCGGGACCATAACCCTATATGTAGATCGAAGATGAAATTATAGCGATCTTTTCATCATCTCCGACGATTCATCTCTCTTTACCAATTCTCTCAAAAACATTTCGCTCAAAAGTTCTCGAAGATATTTTTCACTCTATACAATGGAAGCGCCATGGTTTATGGAAGACTTATGGACTTTGAGTCACTAAGAAGAGACGGCATGGATGTAGAACCGAAATCATAAGAGCTGGTTGGAAGAACTTCTTTCGAGATACAAGAACCATCTATCTGAATGAAGTATATGAGTTACGGAAGAACTCGTCGATAGATAACACCATTGTATCCTCTGTAGAGAGAATATACATTCTTGTAACAAAGGATTTGATAAAGAAGGTGACCGATCGTCCATCGGTTGGAGAAATTGTCTACCAAATTTGGATGGACGACCTCGGTAGGAATGAAAGAAGAAGATATCAAGAGGCAACTATATGGCACAAATAACTTTCGAGGAGAGGAAGACATCAAATTTGATTCAGAAGGCTAGGGTGCTTCACGCAATTTTGTTTAATTGCATTCTACCCAGAGTCGGTTCGAGACATTTAGTGACCACTCTGGATGAACAATGTCTTTTCTACCTATTGAATCGAAGCCCCATAGATTTACCCTTCTTAATCTTTCACTATATGGTTAAGGGGTTAAAGGAAACTACCAGTTATCCTTATGGTATGATTTTGACGAGGATTTTATGAATCGAGATTCGCCCCGCACTACAAGATCAGACAAATTGTTCCTGTGAAGAGCAAGATCGATGCACACACGATACGGCGAATGGGTCTGAACACAGTAGACAAAGACCAAGCCGACTCTTCAAGGAAGTCAAGAACTGAGGGGGAGCGTGTATTGAAGAAGACTCCTGTCTCAAGTTCTCAGTCTCCAGTGAGTATCAAATCACCTACTGCTGAACTAAGGAGAGTGCTAGGTAGACCTCTCATGAAAATGGCGAGTCCTCGTTTCAAAGAAAGCCAATCTCAGAGGACAAAACAAAGTGCGCCAAAGAGACAAGGAGAAAGTCTTTTGAACGAAGTTGTGAAGAAAGCAAAGAGATCACCAAGAATTAGGACTCTGAGGCAACAGGAAGAAAAGATTTCCAGAGAACAGAGTCAAGAAGAAACTTCTAAATCTTGTGCACCTAGTGCCACAAGATCCTTAGTCTCTATTCTGGAAGAAGATACGGCCAGAAAATCCAAAGAGACTGAAAGGAAGAGAAAAGCAACATCTGAGAAAAGAAAATCTCCAATGAAGAAATCAGTAAAACTAACTGAAGCAGAGAAAAAGACTAAGAAGGTTAGTCGAAAGAAGATCATTTCACCTGCTGAGGACGTTAGTCAACAGAAAGAAACTATCAATACTTTTCAAGTAGAAACAGAAGCTGAGCAGTTTACATTTCAGGATACCCCTATTGTTCAACAAGAAGAAGAACCAGCTAAAGAAAGCACGGTTCAGGAAACACCTGTTGCTCAACAGGAGGAGCCAGTAGAAGAAAGCCCGGTTCAGATGACTCCTAATGAAACACATCAAGAAGCAACAGCAGTATCAGATTCAGAGGATGATAAATCGTGTCTAATGGTATACAACTACCACAAGTTTTTTAGGAAACAGAAGTTGAAGATCAAAATGGTGGAAGTAGTTACCAGACGATGAAGACCTGCTATTGCAATCGGTGTTCAACCAAATGAAGAAGATAGTAGGCGTGGTACAACCTATGGTGATTAATCATAACACATGGAGTTACTCAAAGAAGGCGAAAAGATCTTCTATGATACTTTGGGATTTCTTTGCTACTATGCCATATCCTACAAAGCGTCCACGCCATCCGTGTACTATTTTCCCAATCACTAAAAATACGAGAGATAATGGTTGCACGGATATACAGCCAAGATACCCAAAATATTTTACCAGGGGGAAATCAAAATTATATCCTAAAGATGATGCTAGTGATGATCTGTCCGCAGATCAAATTGCAGAAGAGGTGCGAAAAATTGATGAAGCATGCACGCTTGCACAGAAGTTGGATAAAGTGAGCTGCAGTCATACTTATAGTGAGGAAGACTGTCCAGTATGGGGAAGAATAAGAACAGGAATATTTACTGAGTTCCTCGTTCAGACAGTTCTTCGTATTAACCCTTTGTCTAATACGTTGTCTATTGAAGCACAAGCTCTACCCCTGCAAGGAAGGCGATTCTTGATCTTTGCCGCTCCTTTTGATTTAGATCTTCTGAAATTTGAAACATTCATTCGTCCACCTACCTTTGAGATCAATGAAGACTACATCCCATCCTCTGATGCTTACACTACTTCAATTCCTTTCGCTTCTCCATCAGCAGAAGTTAATCAAGCCTCTTCGTCGGTTGATCCACCAGATGAAGTTAGCAGATTACGAGGTGAACTCAACGACATGAAGGAGACGGTGAATGATCTGAGAAAGATGATAGCAGAACTGCTGAAGACCCAGAATCGTTAATCATTTTTGCTTATAACAAATAGGGGGAGAGCAGGAAAAGAAGATAATCGACAGAAAAGGAGAGGATGTTAAGACAAAGAAGGTGTGACCACAACAGACAAAGAAAGGAAAAAGATAAGTTTTTTTTTCTACTTTGCAAAATCTGTAAATTTACTTTGTTCTGTTTTCTTTTCTTGTATGTAATTTGTTATATTCAAAAAGGGGGAGATTGTTAAGTCAAAATGACTTTACATAAAAATGATTTTGATGTATAACAAACAAAGAGAGATCATATACAAGAAAAACAAAAAAGCAGAAGAGACTTGACGCAAATACAAAGCAGACGATACACGAAATGTAAAAGCGACGCAGACGCAAATGCAAAGTGACGCAGACGAAATGCAAAGCGAGCATAAATGCAAAGGCAAAGTAGACGCAGACGCAGATGTGAAGCAGATCTGAGGCGAAGTAAAAAGCAGATGCAAGAGTCGATTCGAGTTAAGTTCTGTAACTCAACTGATTAACAGTTTCTTTAAAGATTAAAGATTCAAGATTCAAGAATCAAGAAGCGATTAGAGGCGAAGGCTATAAATTCAAGTCAAGTCGAAACCGAAAAGTGCCGATCTTAGAAAAATTACACAAAGTGAAAAGCGATTAAGTGCAAACTAGCCGAAAAGCTATCTTCTTGTAACAAAGTGTTCAAATATTTTTCTGAAAAGAAAAAGTGTGCAGATAACTGCAGAGGCTAAGTGTGAAAGAATACTGGTTGTAGAGACCTGAAGAGGCTCGTGAAAGAATACTTGTAACGATTGAAGAGATAGTGAAATCTCATAAGAAACTCTGAGGACTAGACGTAGCCCACGGTTTGGGGTGAACCAGGATAAATTCGCGTGTCTACCACTCTTACTCTCTATCTCGTTTTTAGTTTCAAATTTTATCATTACTTACTGTTCATATACATAGTATTGAGAAATTTGATCAATCGGAATAAATAAAAATTCTGTAAAGATTTTTTATTCCTAACAAGTAATTCTGAAAAGATTTAAGAAGAGGGGAATACACAATTCAACCCTCCCTTCTCGTGCATTCTATTATCGTTTTCTAAGTGTTGTATTAACGTGTGATTCATTTCAGAATGATGCCTAGGATTGTCATTGAGCATGTATTATACATAGTCTATATACACATTTGTTCATAAGTAAATGTTTATAATTGTGCAAAGTTATTAATCTGTGTGTGCAATGTGTATATTGAATAATTTGGATATGTAAGATAAATGTTCACACTGAGAAGTTTCCAAAAATTAAAAGCTAATGCTAATCTGAAGCATACTATGAGTCGACCCAGATGGTCTCATTCACTATTTGATATGTGTTAACTTTCTACTTTGAATTGCCAATGAAATGAAATGTGATTGTTCTGATTCCAAACATTGAATTTCCAAGGAGTTTGATAAATGCATGGATAATGATAGAAGTGCTTCTTGTATGTGAATTTGACAATATATGTGATACAAAAATTGATTGTTAAATGCCAGACTGAGTTTTGAAGAGAAATGTGAATATGTATATAGATGAAAAAGTGATTCTCAACTTAATGTTGAATAACGAACTAAGGTCCGATGATATGTGTGAAGTGAGATACAGTAACTGATTGAAAAGATGTGATTGTGATGCATTTCATTTTATGAATGCATGAAAGATAAAGGTTATTGTGACCGGAGTAGCCACCAAAAAAGAGTTGAAAGCTTAAATGTGAAAAAAAAAGTTTAAAGCTCAGATTGTGAAAAAGAGCTTAAAGCTCAGAAAGTGTATAAGAGCCAAAGGCTCACTATGAAAAATGAGCCTGGTATCTCCAACAAATACAGGCATTTATTAATGAGCCCGGTATCCACATTGGATATGGGACAATTATAGGCACTTGGTCACAACAATATCAAATTGAAAGTGAGTCTTATAAGCATTACATATGCATTTGATGTGTATGTTTTGAATAGTTTGACTGATTTTTTGAATGAGATATATGTTTTAACCGAATGTGAATTATATGTGACTCAATATGATTATTATTGAAATGATGTGAATTATGTGAATTGTATGTGTTATGTGACTAGTGAGCCATCGAGGATGGTCACTCACTGAGTTCGCAAAACTCACTCAAAATTTGCAATATTTTTTAGGCTCAGAAAAGTTACTTTGTTAGGCAAATGAGAGTAAAGTCACTGCATTTAAGTAAGAGGTAGAGGTCAGGATCAGTTCACGTCTGCGTTGTATTTCTTTATTTTTGTACTGAATTAAGTCTTCCGTAATTATTGTATCATGTGTCTTTGAATATTTTTGTTGTGTATAATTTCCAATTGGAAATGTTTTACAAAAGACATTGAGCAAAGTGTAATAATAATTGTGATTTTGAGTTTTATGAAATAAAAGTATAGGCTCGAATTTGATTATTGATTTTTGCATACGCTTGTGTTATTTTTGAAAATTTTGTACTAAGTTTTAAGTGTTTGACTATTCTAGCATGCCACCTTTGCGGAGTATGTACTCGGACATCACTCAAGATGTCAGCTACGTGTCTTACTAGAGTGGGGTACTACATATAACCTATTATAAGACACTTCATCTCTCTTTCCACGACCTAAATAAAACCATCAATTTGTAGCATTATTGTAACATCTCACCCCCTACTAGAAGGGTAAAATAGTAAAATTGGCATAAGATGAGATTAATTGGGATGTATGAGTAGTGTCCATGCATACTGGTACTGGTAATCAGTGAATTTGTGCACATGAAATTACTGGTCATGCATTCATGACATTCCCGATAATTAGGCCTAAACGGCATTTTATTGTGATTAACGTGGTTACTGTGTGTAAAATAAATGATTTTGACTGATCCAGAGTGCGTTTTCCATTTTAAGGGAGTTTTAGGAATTTTCCGAATTGTCGAAGAAAATTCTTGATCGGCAAAATCGCCGATAAATGGCCTAAATGTGTTTTGTTATGGAAAATGTGGTTTCGTGTTTGAAAAATTATTGGGAGTGGATTGTTATATGTTTTACAATTTTGGGCAATTTGGTAATTTCAAAAAATGATTCGGAGAAATTCCTGGAAATTCCCGGATCGAGAAAAATCGGCAAGTAACGAACCGGTTGAAATTGGTATCAAAATTTACATCTAATGGTACTGGAATATTGGGTACATTATTTCGGGATTGAAATTGGAACCATTGAAATTGAATGGGTCAAAGATTTATTTCATTAGGGTTTAATTTTATTAAAAGTTTGACTTTATACTTATTTTGTCTTTTCCTTCTTTACCATGGGCTAGTGTCAAATTGACACATAGCACTCTCATTTAATGGACTCTAGAATTTTCGTTGGTTCTTTTGTAACATCCCGTCATCGATGGGATGTGTACAGTTCATTGCATACGTATCTGGCACGAGCATGCATTATAGAATTTGTGTATAATTGGCATTTGTACGTACATACATGTATGACATATTTCCGACTTAATTTGGATAATTTGAATTTGGATATGATTAGGTCATGTGTGAGAATTTGGTCAAAATAAGCTCTATGATTGAATTTGAATTAGAAAAGGATGTTAGGAAGTTGAATTATGAAATTGGAGTATATGATAATTAGTTTTCTATTTTTGAGGATTTATAGGAATTTTTCTAGAAATTTTGAGAAATAGGCTGACAGGAAAATTGATCGATGACTGGTTAATTGGATTTTCGGTTCCGAAATTGATTATCCAATGGCTCGGACAGGTTAGAAATTCGAATTGAGGAATTAGGGTTTAGTCATTGAAATTTGGGAGAAATTAGAATTCGAAATTAGTTTGAGGCTGTTCGGATTTGGACTGGTGGAAATTCTATTAGCCAAACAAGCCCTTGTTCCTTTGATATTTAAACCCTTACTCTTTGAAATCTTTCTCTTCCACGAAGCTTTCTCCTTCTTCTTCATGATCTTCTTTCTTTGGATTGCTACCGATTTCTTTGTGCCAATTGCTTTCTTCTTTTGTCATTGATCATTCCTTTGGCTTGAAAAGAATAGAGAAGAAGTTGATGGAATTTTATTTGGTGATAGCCGTGGGTGTCGATGATCTTGGAGTTGAGAAATCCTTGAAGATTTGAGGTTATAAATCAAGTAAGTTACTTATCTTGTCTCTTATGGTTTGATTATTTGATTTATAAAGTTGTTTGAATGATTTAGTTGGTATATTAAAGGATTTGTGAGTTAGGGTTTCGATAGGGGTTTCGGTGATTTTAGGGTTTAGATTTGGGAAAATGATTGTTTGATGAAATAGAAGCTAAAAATTAGTTGTATGATATGTATGGAATTATTTAGGAGTGATTTGTGAGGAGAAAACCTGAATTTGGTGGTGATTCTTGTCGACAATCGAGATTTTCTGGGTTTTAGGCGTGTTTATGGTCGCACGCCTTGACGCCGAAGAACACGCCTTGTGGTGAGCAGAATGCTTGAGCGTCATAACGTGCGTGGAAAGCGCCTTGGCGAGGATGGACGGCGACGTCGCAACGTGACGCGATGTGTGCGTCATGACGAGAGATGCGTGAGGCGCCGCGGCGAAAGATCTGATGCCGCGGCGAGGAATGCTGATTAATAAAATTGGAGGTTTTTAAGAATGGGATTTAGGAATTTGATGGTTCAATTATGAATTTGGAGATTATGAATCCGGGAATTTGAAGTTGAGATCGGGAAATTTGAATTTGTGTCGGAAATGTCATAACACTTATAGTACGTACATTATTCAATTCATATGCATTATGGAACATGGAAATTGACATAATTAGTAATGCTATTTATATTTTGATTGTTATAGTGGCTCAAGTGGATCGTCGATCATCAGACGTAGGCGAGACTTCCCGGCAGTAGCTCAGAAGTTCTGAGGTGAGTAACCTAGTTGGTTTCTCAACCTTTATGTGTTTAATTTTATGCAAATATGCCATGTGGAGTTAAGGACGGGTTATATGTGTTTGATTTGATTGATTAGGATCACGGGTGTTGGGATATTTGATTTGTGATATAGAAGTGTTGATTGTGCATAAATTGTTCATAATTGATTTCAAATGGTGAGAATTAGGTATATGGGATTTTAATATGATACATGTATTGTAAAGTGGACATGTGCATACATGCATAACAGTATGATCAGATAAAGGCAGTTGTGATCGGTGTAGCCACCGTAATCGGGGCTTTAAGCTCGATGCATGTGGCTTCATGCCCAACGATTTCTTGAGCTTTTTCAGCGGATTAGGGCTTTTGAGCCCAATGTTTACTGAGCCTATGGCTCAGCGTATATGAGTTCAATGCACGGTCACAACAATGAAAAAAATGAAAGAGTCACATGCACATTGCATATATGAATGATTACATGTGAATTGTGTGAAAGGCATATCGCCTTATAAGGGTGAATTGTTGCATGTGATTTCTTGAATGTGATAATATGCGATATTATGTGATTATGCGTATATGCATGAGTTGGGTGAACCATCGATGATGGTTACTCATTGAGTTTCATAAACTCACCCAAATTGCGACTATTTTCGTGACGGCGATAGTTTGATTTCTAGCTCGGTCGGTGAGACCTATCTGCTTTGTGTGTGCCGGTGAGAGGAGCATGGCCCACAGGTCTGTCAGCTGGGGATCTTTTGGGGGTATTTTGTGGATGACTTATGTAGGAGCTATGTTAGTCCTTTTTGGGTCGTCATGATGTATATATATCTCGATGATGTATTGTGATTTAATGAATGAATGGAAATGAATCTTTTGGTTTTAAATTCTAGCGAATTTGATATTTCGCTTTCTTTGTATGGATGCCATGAGGTTATAGAAATGATAGTTTGGTAGTGCACCCTCAGTAGGTTGTGCATCAGTGCGACCTACAGGCGACCCGATGTATACTCTACGGTGAGGGGTATTAAATTGGATATGAAGATGCGGGACTTCTTAGAGTTGAGGCGAGGATCGATGGCGGTGGCGATTATGAGGTCGATTTAATGAAATTTGTCGGCGTGTCGTGCGTTTGATTACCTCCGAGGCTGATAGGTGCGAAGATTTGAGGAGGCTGAATCTGGATATTCGTACCGAGTTAGCCCGATCGGATATGGGTACCTTTGTGAAGATGAGATCATTCTTGTCGATTGAAGCGACTCTTAGAAGCGAGCCGTAGAGACCGGTCGAGGATCTGGAGGTAAGAGATCGAACGATCGGGGTAGCTCCGTAGGAGCACGAGCGAACGCCAGAGCAGTTTAGATCGGTTGGGATTTGAGACAATCGAGTTTTGGTCGAGAGAGGAGATTTGGACAGATTGGCGGTGGTAGCGATAGTGGTGGCAAAGGCGGTCGAGCTTTGCCGGTCTGTATACATTGTGATAAGAGGCACGATGGAAGTCTTTGGCGAATGGCAGAGCTTGTTTAGCTTGTGGTTCGATGGACCATATGATCAGAATTGTCCTTTGACTTTGGGAGTTGATCCACCGCTAGTGGGAGAGTGGTAGTAGCTTCGACGGTCTTGCAGAGCCGTGGCGGTGGACTGGATTTAGGGGCGAGGCGAGCCCGGGTGAGGCGGAGATTCTTTGTGGGGGACCGAGGACGAGGTGGCGGCTGCCCCTGAGCCGTGGTCTACGCCATGACGAGCAGAGGCCAGAATTCTCCCGAGGTTATTGCGCAGTTTGCTTCTACTCTCGAGATATAGAGGTGTATGCATTGATAGATCCGAGGTCCGCATTCATTTATTACCTTTGCATGTGGCATGTAGATTGCTTGTGGATAGGGAGATGTTCTGATATGGGTTGCGGTGAGTACACCTTTGGTAGTACCACCTTGCTTTAGGTGAATCTGCGGAGATGCCCGATTCGGGTAGATTCAGCAGTATTGAGTGCCGATTTGATTGTGTTACCCCTTCAGGAGATTGATTTGATTTTGGGGATGGACTGGCTCACTGCCCATAGGGCTATTTTGGATTGTTATACCAAGGAGGTAGTATTGGAGTCTCTGGTTGCCGAGGGTATTTCGAGGTGATAGTCAGGCAGTGCCAGCCAGGATGATTTCGTTTGTGAGTGCTTTGAGGTTGATGAGAGGTGGCTGTGAGGCTTATTTGGCGCATGTGGTGGACTCTAGAGTGCAGCAGAGGTTGCAGGATGTCCCTGTGATTAGGGAGTTCCTATATGTGTTTCCCGAGGAGTTACCGGGTTTGCCGCCGGATCGGGAGACAGAGTTCGAGATAGACCTCGTTCTAGGTACCGCTCCTATATCGATACCTCCGTATAGGATGGCACCGGTGGGCGAGGGAGCTTAAGGCTCGACTTAGTGAGTTATTGGATAAGGGTTCATCGGCCGAGTGTTTCATCGTGGGGAGCTCGGTGTTGTTTGTGAAGAAGAAGAATGGACTATGAGACTTTGCATCGACTATAGGCGACTTAATCGAGTTCTTGTTAAGAATAAGTACCTTGCCTAGGATCGATGACTTATTTGATCGATTCAGGAGCTCGGTGTTCACCAAGTTGGATTTGAGATCCGGTTATTATCAGTTGAGGATCACAGAGGCCGATGTGCCTAAGAGTGCTTTTAGGAGCAGGTATGGGCATTACGAGTTCTTAGTGATGCCGTTGGGTTGACTAATGCCGGAAGCCTTCATGGCCTTGATGAATAGGGTTTTCAGCCATACCAGATCGGTTGTGATCGTATTCATTGATGATATTCGGTGTATTCGAGTTCTAGGCAGAGCATGCGAGCATTTGAGGATAGTGTTGCAGATTATGAGGATGGCGGTTGTATGCCAAATTCACCAAGTGTGAATTTTGGCTGGATGAGGTGGTGTTCTTAGGTCATATCGTGTCTGGTGAGGGTATCCGGGTGGATCCTCATAAGATTGAGGCAGTGAAGAGTTGGGAGATTACGAGGCGTGTCGAGTTGAGGAGTTTTCTCGGATTGGCGGATATTACGAGAGGTTTGTCGAGGGTTCTCGGTGATCTCCGCCCCTCGACAAGACTTCGAGGAAGGAGTAGCCTTGATTAGACAGATGAGTGTCGAGGAGTTTCGATGAGTTGATACATCGGTTGGACGGCGCGATGTTAGCCCCGCCTTGGGGCGGGAGGATTTGAGGTGTTGATGATGCTTAGCAGCGAGGTTTAAGGCGTGTGTTGATGTAGCATGGGAGAGTCATCGCGACGCCGAGAGGCAGTTGAGAGCCCATAAGGTAATTATCCTGTGCATGACTTGGAGTTAGCAGCAGTTGTATTTGCTCTGAAGATCTGGAGACATTATCTGTATGGGGAGACGTTCCAGATCTTCACCAATCATAAGAGTTTGAGGTACTTGCTGAGTCAGCGGGAGCTGAATCTGAGGCAGAGGAGATGGTTAGAAAGTTGTTTAAGGATTACAAGCTGACTTATCGAGTACCACCTGAGGAAGGCCAATGTGGTGGGCGATGCATTGAGTAGGAGATCGCATGGTAGTGCGGCTGATTCGAGGTTTCGAGGTTGTCGTGCTTAGTTCAGTTGAGAGCTCTCAATGTGCAGATGGATTTGATTCAGGAGGGAGCTCTGATAGCGACCTTGAGGCTGAGGCCAGTATTGCATGATCGGATCAGGAGAGTTCAGGATCGGGACCCGGTATTGGTGAGACTGATGGATAGAGTCAGATCGGGATGGCGATCGAGTTTGGTGAGGATGGTACTTTGTGGATGGGCGGAGGTTGTGTGTTCTGATATAGATGATTTGAGGCGGGAGATTTTGGAGGAGGCTCATTTGGCTGCTTATGCCATGCATCTGGTGTCACCAAGATGTATCGCACTCTTAAGTTGCATTTACGGTGGCGGGTATGAAGAGGCATGTGGCGGATATGTTTCTCGGTGTTTGGCGTGCGGCGAGTTAAAGTGAGCACCAGCCCCGATCGGGAGATTGCATTCGTTGCCCATTCGGAGTGGAAATGGGGCGTATTCGATGGATTTTATTATGGGGTTGCCGGACGCCGAGGCGAGTGATGCTATCTGGGTCATAGTGGACCGATTATAAATCGGCTCACTTTTTGCCAGTGAGGAGAGTAACACCCTCGATCAGTTGGCCCAGAAATATGTAGCAGAGATAGTTCGACTGCATGGGGTCCCATTTTCGATAGTGTCAGATAGGGATCCCAGATTTACTTCGAGGTTCTGGAGGAGCCTGCGATCGCCTATAGATGCGAGGTTGAACTTGACCTGGCGTTTCATCCTCGAACAGATGGGCGAGTGAGAAGACTATTGATTGTTGAGGATATGTTGAGAGCACGTGTGTTGGAGTTAGGGTGTATGGGATCGATGTTGCCTCTGGTGGAGTTTGCTTATAATAATCGCATGCAGGCGACATTGGGATGGCACCGTACGAGGCACTCTATGGGAGACCGTGTAGATCCCCTCTTTACTGGGATGAAGAGGGTATGAGGATGTTAGAGGGTCCCGAGCTAATCCAGGACACTATTGATAAGATACAGTTGATTCGGAGTCGCATCAAGGCGGCTCAAGATAGGCAGAAGAGTTATGTGGATCAGCATCGGAGAGAGATGGAGTATGCTGTGGGAGATAGAGTGTTCCTCAGAGTGTCTCCGTGGAGAGGAGTTCTCAGATTTGGCCGTAAGGGCAAGTTGAGTCCTCGGTATATTGGTCCGTATGAGATTACCGAGCGGATCGGACCGTTGGCGTATAGATTAGCCTTGTCGAGTGAGATGTCTCAGTTGCATGACGTCTTTCATGTGAGCATGCTTCGGAGATATCGATCTGACCCGACTCATGTGATTCCAGCTCAGGAGGTAGAGATTGCTAGTGACTTGAGTTATATTGAGGAGCCGGTGCGAATTATTGGATCGCGGGTCAAGCAGTTGAGGTCTCGGGTTATTCCATTGGTGAAAGTCCTTTGGAAGAACTATTCATCTGAGGAGGTGACTTGGGAAACTGAGGAGCACATGAGGAGGCAGTATCCTCATCTGTTTGATCAGTCAGGTAAGAAAATTTCGGGACAAAATTTTTATTAGGAGGGGAGAATTGTAACATCCCGTCACCGATGGGATGTGTACAGTTCATTGCATACGTGATAAATCGACTTATCGTTCAATATTAAAATTGATCCTCGAAACCGTCAAATAAAATTTATACCAAGGATTGCAATACTGAGGATGCAACCTCGAATTCGACTCTCGAGGAACCGATGTACTAGCGATCTAGACTAGCCTAATGTTTGAATGATGCATGCAATTAAAGCAATAAAAAGGGGTTTGATTTGATTAACTAAAAATTAAACTAAGCCAAAGTAAGAATAAATGTTTTTGGGATTTTTAGAAAGTTAAACGATTGAAATTAAACAAGTGTGAAATCAAATTACTAAAACTCTCCTGAAAATGTAGCTCGGGTCATCATCGTTCAAAATAATATCGAGGTTTGAAATCCACTAAATTTCGAAAGCTAAACCTTAACAACTCGTTAAGTCCAAAAATTAATTAATCAACTCGATTAATTAAAATTTGTTAAAAACCTTAGTGTATGCTATGGAATGATTAATGCAACAGGTTAATCAAATAAACACAAAATTAATTTAACCAAACAAAACTAGGTAGATTAAATCAACTCATGCAAATCTGTTTAACATACATGAGACTTCATGTATTTGGCACAAACTTCAACAGAAATCGATCCATACCATAGATCATAGTTAACATCCTACTAAACTATAGCAAGATTCAATCAGAAATACATTGCAAAAATACCAACTCGGATCATTGCAAATACAAATCTAAAATCCTAACTATAATCGATTACCCTTTGTTTAGCTCACGGAACTCCAACCATTGCTACATTTCAGAAGATAGTACACTTAGCCGACCATGGTGCCGAATGAAATCTTATTTGTTGAAGGATCACCTCGGTTCATGTTTCCAACAACGAAGTAACGCAGATGAGAAAGCGATGGAAGAGATGAATGAGGCTGGCGTCGTCCGGTGAAGCGGCGAATCTGCAAAACAAGCGAAAACGAAAACTATTAGAAGCGAAGGAAAGAAGAGAAGAAAACTCGTGCGGCGTCTCGGTTTTGCCCTAAATGGCAAAGTTTTATAGGGATGCGTGCGGGCGGGTCGAACGAGTGGAACTTTTGCCAAATATAGGCGGATTATCCGACTTTATTGCGGCTAATGGCCGTTCACTGCGGTGAAAGTTGAATGGTCACTTTCGCGTGGCGAAAGAATTAAATACCATTAATTCGCCTCGGTGAATGGAGAGTTTGGTTCGCCCAATGAATCTCATGACGTGTTGACTTGTTGAATGTTGACTCCTTTGGTCCTACAAAATACAACCCATTCGCAGTATCAATTGTCCCAATAAAAATTATGCAAAATTAATGACAAATGACAACAAAATACTAACAATGTGCAATTTATCAAAAATCAATGTGCGGGACCAAAATAAGCATAAAAATCATAAATCAGGAGTCAACAAATGCATAATTACTAAAGAAAACGGGCCTAATTTATAATATAAACTTGGTCGATCAAATTCCCCACACTTAAACCTTTGTACTCTGAACAAAGCTTATAAGAGTCAAAAGGTACAAGAGTAAAAGAAAATTCTGCCCATGCTCAAACAACAACCAAAATTGACTCAATCCACTTTATCGTAATTCTAACGCAGAGAAATTGAAAGAGTGCTAATAAAACAAACATTGAAAGAATTTAAGCACGAGAGATTGAACAACAGAGAATCACTCGGGATATGGTGTTTACGCTCGTCTCACTTGTATAGTAGGGATATTTTCTCTCAATCGCTTAATACATCTCCTACCATGAAGCTTGTATCAATTTTATTTCTCCACTACAAGGACTATCGGTTTGAAGATCAAGAGGTCTTTAAGGGTTGTAATGAGCGGAAGGCTAAATGAATGGATGATGTGAAAGAAAGAAAAAATATGAGCATGCGCATAAAGTGAGGAATCGATGTCAACAGCAAAACTAAAACACTACACTAAAATAAATTGAATACACACACTTTTTTTTTTTTGGCTATCTCATTTTGAGATGCTAATCCCTTTTTGGGATGCAACACATTATGATCCCTTTTCGGGATACACAAGACTAACACTTTTCATTTTTCAACACTTTTTTTTTTCAACAGCTAATAACTAAACACAGACTACCGATCATCTAAGAATGTATGCAAATGCTCATAGCAAAAGGCTCAAGGGGCTAGCAAGAGGAAAAAGTGTTTAAGGGTTGGTGTTTGGGGAAAGAGCTGAAAGAAAGAGCCTCTATCATATCCACAAAATCTAGTCCATCAAGCTTTGAGTAAAAAATGACACAAGTTCTAGAGAAGAATGGACTAAGCGGATGCACACACAAAATATAGAGAAAAATTTGGCTCGAATATCCTTCGATAAGGTTTTGTCTCGATGATCAATCTCAAGTCTTAAAACTTAAAATGCTACCTTGTTAGCATGCTCCCATTTACTTTGTTTTGAAAACTTCAAAAGTTAAAATTTTGCCAAAACCAATTATCGTTTGAAGAATGGAGAGCATTTTCAAAACTCAAGTATCGATTTGAAACTTATAAGGGTTTTGCATGCAAGGGCACAAAAGAACAAGTGCAGAAAATGTTTTGATTGAGTCCAAATTTATCGATAAAAGCAACGGGCCACAAAATTATGCACAAATTTTAATAGGTGTACAATGCGAATATAAAGGAGCAGTTCCCCCACTTAAACATGGCATTGTCATGATGGCGAAGCATCGAGGTACGAGAGGAAAGCAGGAAGCAACTAGAAAACAAAGAGAACGAGGATATATCATTAAGCTCAAAATGTGTGGCTGAAAAGAAGGATCCGAAGAAAAACAAAAGATATCAAGAAACAGAAAATACAGCAAAAACAAAAATAACGAAAGAAAAGAAACAGTCTAAACTACGCAGGAGGATCATCCTCAACGGGCGGTTCGGGAGGGGCAGCGACACGAGGAGCACGAAAAAGAAGGTGAGGCGGAACTATAGGGAAAGAGTTAGGAGCAGCCGTGACCGGAGACGGAACGGGTGACTGAAGACGAGCGGTAATTATGTTCTGTATGGAGCGGAAGGTCTCGTGATCAGCCTCTAGTTGAGTCTCAAGATGACGAATATTTGCTCGAAGCATGGCCACCTCGGGAGAAGCTGAGGCAACTACAGGTGGAGGAGACTCACGAGACGAAATTGCGGAAGAAGCAAGAGGAGGAGGTTTCTCGCTACTGCTAGCATTGTGAGTATGAGACATGATTCCTGTAATTACAAATAATAGAAGCCAAACTTAGCCCTCAAAATCATACAGAATCACCCGCCTCGTCGCGACTAACCCTCGAAGTCACGACGAATCGAGAATCATGACCATTAAATCATGACGAATAGGAGTGTCTGCTGCGACGAATGGGCTTCTTCGTTCGTCATGACAATTATGAAGTTAAATCGCGTGACAGCGCGATCATAACCACCTTAAAAGCGCTTCGAGGACCCAAACTAAACATGAACCAACGAAAAGGAAAGCGAAATGAAAAGGCTTACTACGAGTCGACGGTGGAGGAGAATTTGAAGGAGGCGACTCTGAAGCGAATGAGAGCAGAGGTGGCGAAGAAGCGAGAGAGTGAGGGAGAAAAGAAAGAAGAGGAAGGAGAATAAATAGTGTGGGAGAGGCAAACAAAAAGGCGCGAAAGGAAAAAGAGCGGAAAGGGTCCGGACAAAAGAGATGTCCAACGGTCGGAGGGCAAGATGGTCGATTCGCGCTGACGAGGCAATCGCTAGCCGCAGCTTGAATAAAAGCAAAACCTACATTAGCCTCGGCGACACAATGAGAGTTATTGCGGCGAGTCACCCAATACATCCCACGTAGAACTAACAAAGGGTAATCAAATGAACAGAATAGAAAGGGAAATCCTACCTAACTACATCTAAATTTATTGATTGGGTCTTTCCCCCACACTTAAACAATGAATCACGACGATAAAAATTTGCAACAAAAGCAAAGACATATAACGAGATAAGCGGTGAGGAAAGAAGTAACCCGATAATTCTGACGGTTGAGGAGTCCCATGATAGAGCTTGAGCGGATGTCCATTGACACGAAATAAATGCGCCGGTTTGTTCTGCAAAAGTTCTATCATACCAAAATTATGTACTTTAACTACCACATAAGGCCCTTCCAGCGATGATTGAATTTGCGAGTTTGAATGTGAAGCGAGCTTTATATAAGAGCACTTTGTCGCCTTCCTTAAAAGTCTTTCGGAGAAGAATCTTGTCATGTATCAGTTTGGCCTTTTCCTTGTAGAGCCGAGAGTGCTCATATGCTTCAAGTCGCAACTCCTCTAATTCTTGCAGTTGGAGTTTCCTTTCCATTCCGATAGGTCAAAATCCATGTTGCATTGTTTCTTGCCTAATAGGCCTTATGCTCTAGCTCCACGGTAAATGATGGCCTTGCCATAAATCAACGGTATGGGGACATTCCTATCGGGATTTATAAGCGATCGATCCCACAGTGCTTCTTCTAAATGCAGACTCAATCCTTTTAGAGGCTTGACTATCCTTTCCAAATGTGCTTAACCTCTACATTGAAACTTACCTTGACCATTGGTTTGTGGGTGGTAGGCAGTAGAGACCTTGTGGGTAACTCCAAATTTGGAAAGCAAGTTAGTAATAATCCGGTTGCAAAAATGGGTTCCACGATCGCTCACCACTGCCTTGGGAATTCCAAATCGACAGAAGATATTGGATTTGAGGAATTTAGTGACTGCCTGCGCGTCATCTTGTCTAGTCGGTACAGCCTCGATCCATTTCGAAACATAGTCCACTCCTAAGAGAATATACACGAACCCGAACGATGGGGGAAACGGTCCCATGAAATCGATACCCCAAACATCAAAGATTTCGCAGAACATCATTGGTTGTTGCGGCATCTCATGGCGCTTCCCTAACCCTCCGAAACGTTGACACTTGTCGCACGCTTGGCAAAAATGGAAAGAGTCCCGAAAAATTGTAGGCCAGAAGAATCCTGAATCCAAAACTTTTCTAGCTGTTCTTCTAGCACTGAAATGTCCCCCACAGACCATGGAGTGGCAAGCCGATAGTATGTCATTGAATTCCTCGTCAGTGACACATCGACGAATTACTTGGTCACTGCATATCTTCCAAAGGTAAGGCTCGTCCCAAATGTAATGCCGAGCTTCACTCTTCAATTTCTGAGCCTGCCCCCGAGTCATACAGACAGGGGTTAAATTTGTCATTAAGTAATTGACAATATGCGCATACCAAGGCTCCTTGAGAACTGCGGCACACAGGACAGAATCCGGAAAAGAATCACAAATCAGATCGGAAGAGTCTACTCCTTTAGTATCTTGTGGTAGTCTGCTCAGATGGTCAGCTACTTGGTTTGCGGCACCAGCTCGATCTTTAATCTCAATATCAAACTCTTGAAGAAGCAAAGTCCAACGGATCAATCTGGGTTTCGATTGTGGCCACAAGAGGTGCTTAATAAATAACGTGATCGGTGAAAATGATGACATGGGAATTAAGCAAATCTTGGCGGAATTTTTCTAAAGCGAAGATTATTGCAAAGAGCTCTTTCTCGGTTGTGGTGTAGTTGGCTTGAAATTTGGATCTAAAGTTCGAGCAGCGTATGCAATAACTCGAGCTAACTTCTCCTCATGTTGTCCTAACATAGCTCCCACAAAGATAATTGGAAGCATCACACGAAAGTTCAAAAGGCAAATGCCAAGCAGAGGCAACTAGAATAGGAGGAAATGAGTTTGGCTTTAAGTGTATCAAAAGCCTTTTGGCATGAAGCATCAAACTCAAATTTCTCATCCTTTGCAAGAGTTTTGAAAGAGGAAGGCGATTTTGCTAAAATCCTTAATAAATCGCAGTAAAATCTCAAGATGACCTAAGAATGACACGATATCACGGATGCGGGTAGGATAAAGCGGGAAGATATGACTTCGATTTTAGCTTTATCGACTTCAATTCCTTTCTTTGAAATCAAATGTCCAAGCACAATACCTTCATTTACCATAAAATGGCATTTTGAAGTTAAGGATCAAGTTCTTCTCGATGCATCTCTTAAGAACTTTAGTCGGGTTAAAGAGGCAGGAGTTGAATGAATCGCCGTGTGGCGTGAAGTCATCCATGAAGACTTCCATACTTTCTTCCAAAAATCGCGAAGACGGCCATCACTGTATTTGGAAGTATGCGGGGCATTACATAAACCAAAAGGCATCTGCGAC
The DNA here is from genome assembly GCA_029891385.1 of Erythroxylum novogranatense. Lineage (NCBI taxonomy): Eukaryota > Viridiplantae > Streptophyta > Magnoliopsida > Malpighiales > Erythroxylaceae > Erythroxylum > Erythroxylum novogranatense. The sequence continues at coordinate 52,807,136 of CM057233.1, read as the reverse complement.
ACGCAAAGGTGCGAAGGGACAAATAAACGTGGTCTTATCTTGGTCCTCGGTGCAATGGGTACTTGAAGTAACCGAAAAACCATCTAAGAAAGCGAACGCGATTTCCGCTAACCTTTCTAGCATCGATCGATGAATGGCAAGGAAAGTGGTCCTTTCTAGTGGCGTCGTTTAATTTGCGATAGTCGATACAAACTCGCCAATTAATTTTGCACTCTAGTAGGGATGAGTTCATCCTCTCATTTTCACCACAGTGATCCCGCTCTTTTGGGAACCACATGAATGGGGCTGACCCATTCACCGTCGAGAGATAGGATAAATAATCCCAAAGACTTATGACTTTGTGATTTTCTTTTTACTACATCCGAGATTAGCGGGTTCAATCTTATTTGGGGTTGCCTTCTTGTCTTGGAACCCTCATTCAACAATATCCTATGAGTGCAAAGGGTCGGGCTAATCCGGTATGTCGCTAATGACCACCCTATTGCTGCGCTTATGCTCGTCAACACTTTCAAAGTTGATTTTCTTCAAGCTCGGATAATGAATTTGCAATTATGACCGGTAATTTATTATTGGGCTCCGTAAAAGCGTATTTCAATGAGTGAGGTAAGGGTTTTAGTTCTAATTAAGGGGTTGTAAAATGGAAGGACCAACTTAGGAAGCTCGAGGAGAAAAGGTTTCTGCATTTTTCTGGACAATTGAAAGGATCAATCGAAGAATTCTCTTGGATGCCGAGCGAACACAATTAAAGATTAGACGACTTACCGTGCAGATCCTTATCAGATTCTGATTGAGTAGAAAGAACGCTAAGCATGTTAACTCCAAGGAGTGAGTAATCCTCATGTGGGTGTTTCATGGCTTCGTACATGCTGAAGCTTATGGATCGATCACCTACCTCCATGGTGATCTTCCCTTCCATCATATTGATATTTGTACCATTTGTCCAGAAGGAAGAATTCGACCAAGAATCAAAGAAGTGTCTGCACAACTTCGAAGACATATCTAGAACATAGAAATCTGCGAAACACTAATCCTTTAACTGAACTAAGATGTCCTCAATAATTCCTTTGGATGGCGGAAGGATCTATCACCAACTGTAAAACTACCGTGGTAGGTTTATGCTTTAACGCCTAGGGCTTCATAAATGATTTCGGCATGGCGTTAATTGCCGCCCCCAAATCCAATAATGCTCTCCCAATTGTTACCTTTCCTATAACACAAGGAATGGTAAATGAGCCTGGATCCTGGCACTTGACCGGAATTTGGGGCTTGAATAAAGCTGACACATTCGAACTCACCTGGACACGTTCATTAGGCCTAAATTTTCGCTTGTTCGTGCACAAGTCCTTCAGGTACTTGGCGTAGGCCGGCACTTTCTTAATCAAATCCAGCAGGGGCACATTGACTTCAACCTTCCCAAACAGGTCAATGATTTCTTTTTCATGTTTGAGCTCATTGACTCTCTTGCTCATCAGATACGAATTCGGAAAAGGGAGGTCCTTTAAGTTGACTTCCTTACTTGCTGGTTCATTTATGCTCGATTTATCCTTATCAACTCTTCTTCCTAAAATGCTCGATGATTGCTCTTTATCCTCAATTGTTGATTGCTTCTTGTTTCTCAACAATTCTTCTTCGCGATCACTCTCTGATCGCACAGCTTGCTTCTCTCTCACTTGAGGCGCTTCTTGACCTCAATTTCTTGATGCATTCTTCTTCTTCAGGAATGTCGAAATGCACTTTCTTTCCACTCCTCAGCTCAATTGCATTTAAACTCTTATGGTTAATGACCGTGTTGGAGGGAATGGTTCCGCTACTCTTAGTTTGGTTGTCACTCAAATTATTAGACAATTGAGTGACATATGAGTTCAAGTTCTCTGCCTTGGTCTCCCATTGGTCCATGCGTTTTTCCAAGGCGCTAAAACGGGCAGCATTCTTAGCGGAGTCCTGTTGGATGAGGTTTGCGATGGCATTGAATTGAGTTGCTGTCGAAGTTCGTTCCTCTTTCATCAACGTCATCATACTATGCAGCAGTTGGTTGGTGTCCTCCTTTGGTGGCGGTGGTTGTTGCACCGTCAACGCTTGTTGATCCTGGAACTGGTTTGTAGATTGACCAGCTCCACTCCCTTGCTGAAATCGGTTTGGTGTTCTTTCCGCGTTATTCCTCCAACTAAAATTTGGGTGGGATCTCCATCCCTCATTATACGTGTTGGAATACGGGTCCCATTTTCGATCCTGTCTACCTTGATACATTGCTGAGACTTCTTCATATCTGCCGGACAAACACTTGAAATGTGCATCACCGACCCACCAACTATCACAACTGGGTGCGACCAGTTCGGTGGAAGGTGATGGGCGATGCACATTCAAATTCTTAAGTTCAGCCGTGATCGAGGATAACTGGGAAGTTATCCGATGTTCAAAGGAATCTACCTTCGATTCCAGGCTCTCCATCCTCTTAGTTTGAGCCGACATGGCTCCCACTTCATTCACGTTCCTGGAATCACGGACACTATACTGTTGATGATTCAGGGCCATTCTCTTAATCAGGGCCCAAGCTTCTGGTGCGGTGAGGTCAATCAACGAACCTCCGATGCTGACATCAACATTCCTTTTCTTGATTCTTTACCCCATCATAAAAATATTGAACCAATTGTTCATCGTGGATTTGATGATGGGGCACCGAGATAACAGATCTTAGAATCATTCCAAAATCATCTGAGGACTCGTCATAATCTTGTTTGGCGAATATATCTCCTTTCTCATCGACGACGTCCTAGAAGCTGGAAAATACTTTTCCGAAAAGCTTTCATAAGTTGGCCCAACTGTGATAGGCATTCGCGACATGCCTTGGGAGGCTCATATACCACTCCGGGTCTTTCCTTCTAACGACAAGTGGAATACCTTCCACAAAGACTGGTCCAGATGTGCTCTACAGCTTCATACTTTTGTGAGATCATTGTGAGGGCTGAAGATGCATGTAGGGTCCTCTCCCGCCAAACCGTGAAATTTGGGGAGAGAGTTTATCAATAAACCTTTAACTTCGAAATTGACGTCGAAGTTAGGGCAGGCAGCAGTGAAAGGATCGTAGTTTACGTCCGAAGTTGTAGCTTCGCGGATTGTTCTACGTCTAATGTTCGCATTGTTGTCATCTACGCATTCCTGGTCACCGTTAAGACCGTGATCTCCATTTCGGGGTGGGTAACCGGGATATTCTTGTTGTTCAGCCATCTCAGATTCTTGTCGATCTAGTATGCTAAGTCTTTCTTGCTTTCTCTTGTTTTTCCTAAGTTGTCTAAGGTGTCGCTCAATTTCAGGTTGAAAATGAACTAGCCTAAGTCTACGGGGCATGCACAAGAGAAGTTCACTAAGATAGCTCACTAAAGCGACAACGGATAGCAAGGCTTCAATTCACTCAGTTATTTGCGACGTGTAAGAACTTCTGCGGCGAATCGAGTAAAATTGTAACTTCATTGCGGCGAATATATGAACTTCGCTGCAATGATCGATGAACTATTGTGACAAACAATGAACTCGTCACGACCAAGAAGCTGAGACCGACAAAGCAAAGCGAAATTAACTAAAAATTAAGCACAATAAACAAAACAATCAGACTAAACACTTAGAACAAAGCGAATGAAATCACAAATGTAATTAACACTAAAAACACTTAAGGTAATGAAATTAAGAATGAAATTATGCAATGCAAATAAAATGCAAACAACAAAATTAAAATCAAAACAAACAACGGCTAACCTAAAGAACCAATTAATTTGGTTCCCCAACATAACACCAATTTGATCGTCGACTTATCGTTCAATATTAAAATTGATCCTCGGAAACCGGTCAAATAAAATTTATACCAAGGATTGCAATACAGGATGCAACCTCGGGTCGACTCTCAAGGAACCAGTGTACTAACTGATCCTAGACTAGCCTAATGTTTGAATGATGCATGCAATTAAAGCAATAAAAAGGGGGTTTTGATTTGATTAACTAAAAATTAAACTAAGCCAAAGTAAGAATAAATGTTTTTGGGATTTTTAGAAAGTTAAACGATTGAAATTAAACAAGTGTGAAATCAAATTACTAAAACTCTCCTGAAAATGTAACTCGGGTCATCATCGTTCAAAATAATATCGAGGTTTGAAATCCACTAAATTTCGAAAGCTAAACCTTAACAACTCGTTAAGTCCAAAAATTAATTAATCAACTCGATTAATTAAAATTTGTTAAAAACCTTAGTGTATGCTATGGAATGATTAATGCAACAGGTTAATCAAATAAACACAAAATTAATTTAACCAAACACAACTAGGTAGATTAAATCAACTCATGCAAATCATTTAACATACATGAGACTTCATGTATTTGGCACAAACTTCAGTAAATCGATCCATACCATAGATCATAGTTAACATCCTACTAAACTATAGCAAGATTCAATCAGAAATACATTGCAAAAATACCAACTCGGATCATTGCAAATACAAATCTAAAATCCTAACTATAATCGATTACCCCTTGTTTAGCTCACGGAACTCCAACCATTGCTACATTTTAGAAGATAGTACACTTAGCCGACCATGGTGCGGATGAAATCTTATTTGTTGAAGGATCACCTCGGTTCATGTTTCCAACGACGAACGTAACGCAAATGAGAAAGCGATGGAAGAGATGAATGAGATGGCGTCGTCCGGTGAAGCGGCGAATCAGTAAAACAAATGTAAAACGAAAACTATTAGAAGCGAAGGAAAGAAGAGAAGAAAACTCATGCGGCCGTCTCGGTTTTGCCCTAAATGGTAAAGTTTTATAGGGATGCGTGCAGGCGGGTCGAACAATGGAACTTTTGCCAAATATAGGCGGATTATCCGACTTTCATTCATGACTAATGGCTTCGTTCATTGCAATGAAAGTTGAATGGTCACTTTCCATGACGAAAGAATTAAATACCATTAATTACGCCTCGGCGAATGGAGAGTTTAGTTAGCCAATGAATCTCGGCGTGTTGACTTGTTGAATGTTGACTCCTTTGGTCCTACAAAATACAACCCATTCGCAGTATCAATTGTCCCAACAAAAATTATGCAAAATTAATGACAAATGACAACAAAATACTAACAATGTGCAATTTATCAAAAATCAATGTGCGGGACCAAAATAAGCATAAAAATCATAAATCAGGAGTCAACAAATGCATAATTACTAAAGAAAACGGGCCTAATTTATAATATAAACTTGGTCCAATCAATACGTATTTGGCACGAGCATGCATTATAGAATTTGTGTATAATTGGCATTTGTACGTACATACATGTATGACATATTTCCGACTTAATTTGGATAATTTGAATTTGGATATGATTAGGTCATGTGTGAGAATTTGGTCAAAATAGGCTCTATGATTGAATTTGAATTAGAAAAGGATGTTAGGAAGTTGAATTATGAAATTGGAGTATATGATAATTAGTTTTCTATTTTTGAGGATTTATAGGAATTTTTCTGGAATTTTCGGAGAAATAGGCCCGGACCGGAAAATTGATCGATGACTGGTTAATTGGATTTTCGATTCCGAAATTGATTATCCAATGGCTCGGACAGGTTAGAAATTCGAATTGAGGAATTAGGGTTTAGTCATTGGAATTCGGGAGAAATTAGAATTCGAAATTAGTTTGAATTTGTTCGGATTTGGACTGGTGGAAATTCTTTTAGCCAAACAAGCCCTTGTTCCTTTGATATTTAAACCCTTACTCTTTGAAATCTTTCTCTTCCACGAAGCTTTCTCCTTCTTCTTCGTGATCTTCTTTCTTTGGATTGCTACTCGATTTCTTTGTGCCAATTGCTTTCTTCTTTTGTCATTGATCATTCCTTTGGCTTGGAAAAGAATAGAGAAGAAGTTGATGGAATTTTATTTGGTGATAGCCGTGGGTGTCGATGATCTTGGAGTTGAGAAATCCTTGAAGATTTGAGGTTATAAATCAAGTAAGTTACTTCTATCTTGTCTCTTATGGTTTGATTATTTGATTTATAAAGTTGTTTGAATGATTTAGTTGGTGTATTAAAGGATTTGTGAGTTAGGGTTTTCGATAGGGGTTTTCGGTGATTTTAGGGTTTAGATTTGGGGAAAATGATTGTTTGATGAAATAGAAGCTAAGAATTAGTTGTATGATATGTATGGAATTATTTAGGAGTGATTTGTGAGGAGAAAACCTGAATTTGGTAGTGATTGTTATCGAGAATCTGAGATTTTCTGGGTTTTCTGGGCGTGTTTATGGTCGCACGCCGTGATTGAAGCGAAAAACACGCCATGGCGAAAGCAGAATGCTTCGACGCGCTTGTGACGTCGTGCGTGGAAGGCGCGCATGACAAGGATGGACAGCGCGTCGTCGCAATGTACGCGTGTACGTCCTGACGAGAGATCGTGAGGCGCCAATGAAAGATCCGATGCTTGGCGAGGAATGCTGATTAATGAAATTGGAGGTTTTTAAGAATGGGATTTAGGAATTTGATGGTTCAATTATGAATTTGGAGATTATGAATCCTGGAATTTGAAGTTGAGATCGGGAAATTTGAATTTGTGTCGAAAATGTCATAACACGTATAGTACGTACATTATTCAATTCATATGCATTATGGAACATGGAAATTGACATAATTAGTAATGCTATTTATATTTTGATTGTTATAGCGGCTCAAGTGGATCGCCGATCATCAGACGTAGGCGAGACTTCCCATCAGTAGCTCGGAAGTTCTGAGGTGAGTAACCTAGTTGGTTTCTCAACCTTTATGTGTTTAATTTTATGCAAATATGCCATGTGGAGTTAAGGACGGGTTATATGTGTTTGATTTGATTGATTCCGGACCACGGGTGTTCGGGATATTTGGATTGTGATATAGAAGTGTTGATTGTGCATAAATTGTTCATAATTGATTTCAAATGGTGAGAATTAGGTATATGGGATTTTAATATGATGCATGTATTGTAAAGTGGACATGTGCATACATGCATAATAGTATGATCAAATAAAGGCAGTTGTGACCGGTGTAGCCACCGTAATCAGGGCTTTAAGCTCAACGCACAGGGCTTCATGCCCAACGATTTGCAGAGCTTTACGCTCAACGGATTAGGGCTTTTGAGCCCAATGTTTACAGAGCCTATGGCTCAACGTATATGAGCTCAGGCGCACGGTCACAACAACGAAAGAAAATGAAAGAGTCACATGCACATTGCATATATGAATGATTACATGTGAATTGTGTGAAAGGCATATCGCCTTATAAGGGTGAATTTGACTGCATGTGATTTCTTGAATGTGATAATATGTGATATTATGTGATTGTCTGTATATGCATGAGTTGGGTGAACCATCGATGATGGTTACTCATTGAGTTTCGCAAACTCACCCAAATTGCGACTATTTTCGTGGCGCGATAGTTTGACTTACGGCTGCAGTCGGTGAGACCTATCTGTTGTGTGCTTGCGAGAGGAGCATGGCCCACAGGTCTGTCAGCTGGGGATCTTTTGGGGGTATTTTGTGGATGACTTATGTAGGAGCTATGTTAGTCCTTTTTGGGTCGTACAGATGTATATATATACGACTGATGATGTATTGACGGTTTCATGAATGAATGGAAATGAATCTTTTGGTTTTAAATTCTAGCGAATTTGATATTACTGCTTTCTTTGTATGGATGCCATGAGGTTATAGAAATGATAGTTTGGTAGTGCACCCTCGTCGTAGGTTGTGCATCGGTACGACCTACGGGCGACCCGGTGTATACTCTACGGTGAGGGGGTGCTACATCTTTAGTGAAGGAATAAAAAGACACTTTTACTTTCAACTTGTTTCCTTCATCCGATGGTGCTTCCTCCTTCCTTTCTCTTCGTGGGTTTCTTCTTCTTCTTCTTTGTTTTCTTCTCCTCCTTAATAAATGGCTACTCATCTCCACTTGTTCAAGTCCTCTTCTCCTACTTATGTCTTCCTCTTTTATTTACTAAATGGTGATGACCGTATGGTGTGTAAGGAAGATACAGAGTTGGTGAAATCAATTTGGAAAAACAATTAAAGCTTGAAGCTTGTTGAGGTGAGAAATGTGTATTATGTTCTTTAATTTGTAGTTAGAAGCATGCAATGGGAATTATGGGGTTTTTATTGTGATTATTGATGCATTAATTTGATGAGAATTATAGGTGGAATTGTTGGGTATAAGGGAATGTTATGTATGGCTTGATGAAGTAGTAGGATTGAATGAATGTTTAGCTTATATTTGGATTGAATATTGGTGACTAATCTTGCATATAAATTAAGAGTTTAATGCTGCCAAATTGTGACTATTAACCCTAGTGAATGTATGAATGTTGTAGGGACTGATTTTGTGTTCATTTGAATGCTTAGTGATGTGTTATTGGCATTGGAAATGATAGAAACTAAGGTTGGACCCAATCTGGAAATTTGGAGTTTTAACCAATTGTATTGTTGTTAGCATAACTAATTTTATAGGAATGCAAATGAGGTGAGGTTTGTGGCCACTTAAACTTTGGGATGTTGGCTTCAACTTTGTGTGAAATAGGTGATGTTAAATTGTAATGTTAGAAGGGTGAATCTTTGCATGGAAAGTTTCTGGTTGTAGGGTCTGTGAACAGTACCCGCATATATGACCTGATTACTTTGTTGATTTTTCTAAATTAATTGAGATGGAATTAGGGAAAGTGGTCTTCATGAGAGTTGAAGCCTACATTATTAGCTTTCCATTTCCACTGATCTTGCTTATTTTCGAGTTGTATATTGGGAGATATGAACTGATTTCTATTGATTGGTTTTATGCTTCTTAGAGAAACCTAGTCAAAGTGTTGATTTTGTGAGCTTGCTGTTTGGGAGCAATTTTAAAAATTTATGTAAACTGAATTGGTGTGAGTGATCTTCTACAAAGTTGTAGAGGAAGAAATTATCTTGAAAATGATATATGGTTTGTAATTTTTAGAGGTCAGAGTTGGGAGTTATGATTTTGCAAAAACTGAACCTAAACTAGGTTGTGAATGGCTGATCATGACAGTAGCTTCCATAACAGTTTTGAAATTGTTAGAAATCGAATTGGAGTTTTAATTCTTCATGAAAATTGAAGTTTGAGATCTTATCTTTTCAGGGATATAAGGTAGTGAATTTTGTGACTTTTGTGCTAAGAGAATCACTGTTTGGAAAATTACTGTCCAGATTGGATGATTTCAGTAGGCAGATTCTTTGTGGAATTGTTTGACCTTGTTAGCAAGTGAATTTGATTTTGGGTTGTTCATGAAAGTTGTAGATAACATTGTGATCTTACTTCCTTAATTATTGTGTAATTGTTGACTGAAGAATCAAAGAGTTATTGAATTTGCAATGTACTGCCCTGTGTTGATAGGTTTTGAGTAGGCAGTAGGTTTGATAGGATTTTTGACACCCTTAGGGGTGAAATTGATTTTTATGGTCTTCTTGAGAATTGTAGAGGGTTTCATGATCTTTCCAATGAGATATAGTTGGTAATTTTCTGAATTGTGTGCAATGAGTTATTGGTGTTGAAAGTTGGCTTGAAATCAGGAAAATAAAGAAGGGAATAAGAGTTATGTATATATAGATATTAATTGATTAATTTGAATTTTGGTTTCTTTTGTCAATTTCTTTTCCGTCCGACGTCCGATTGACCTGATTCTGGAGGCATCGGATTTGTGACATATTGAATTTCATTCTGTGAGAAATTGGGAATTTTTAGACGGAAAATTGACGTGGGTTCGGGTAAAGATCTGTTTAATCACTGTTTTGTTTAATTGGGGACCTATAGAGGTCCGAATTGCACACCGTCAGCGCCAATGGGTTTCTAATTTTTAGACGGATTTTTATGATGGAAAAAAATGAGATTAAGACCGGGAATCCATGAACATGCATATTTTTACCTGCATGTGTATCAGTAAGTCATTCGGATTGAATCGTTAGTGATAGTTACCTTCTCTGATGCTTAGGCACAACTGGAGCATCGATCGACTGACGTGACAAAGACTTTCCGACAATAGCTCGGAAGTAAGAGGTGAGTAACCTAGTTGGTTTCTCAGCCTTTATGTGTTTAATTTTACGCATAGATGCCATGCGGAGATAACGGATGGATATGTGATTGATTTGGATTTTGATTGATTTCGGACCATGGGTGTCCGAAATATTGGAAATGTGATATTGAAGTGCTATTATGTGTAAATGATTATGATGCATCAATGCAATAAATTGAAAATGATATGATTGACATACCGGACCAAAGGTCCGAAGGAATAGGAAATGGCATGAAATGTAAATGGAAATTGGAACATATGCATTCATGCATATTGGTATGATCGAGATAAAAGCGATTATGACCGGAGCGATCACCGTATCAGGGCATATCACGCCCAACGTATATGAGAGCTTTAAGCTCAACGCACAGGACCTCAGGTCCAACGTATTCGAAGCCTCAGGCTCAATGTATTAGGGCTTTAAGCCCAATATTTCAGAGCCACTGGCTCAACGCAATGTGCCCATCACTGGGACAGTTTCAGGCGCACGGTCACAACAACGAAATGAAAATGAAAAGTGTCACATGTGCATTGTATATACAAACAATTGAACCTGAATTGTGTTAAAGGCGAAACGCCTTATAAATGTGAAATTGAATGTATGTGATTATATGAATGTGTTAATATATATGATATGATGTGTATTGTGTATATGCATGAGTTAGGTGAACCATCGATGATGGTTTCTTACTGAGTTCGCAAAACTCACCCAAAATTTGCGATTATTTTTCAGGACTCAGAAGAATACCCCGTTAGGCAACGGGCGTATGACATCTGTTGGTTACTGAAGTAGAGAAGAGGTCGGGATCAGTTTGCATCTGCATTATTGTATTTTTATTTTCTGAATTTTTATATTACTGATGAGGTCAGTTTGTAAAGTTAACCGACTAAAATAAATTGTGTTTATGAAAAGGGCCTCGAGGCCAGTGAATTATTTATATAAATTTTTTTCCGCATAACATATGATGTGTACGTATGTGTGTTAAAAAAAAGAAATTTATACTGAGTTTTGACTGAGGGATGTAGCACACCACCCTCGCGGGGCACGGACTCGGATATCACCATCGATGTCGGGTTCGGGTCTTGTGGGAGTGGGGTATTACAATTATGATATAAAACCTAAGGGAGTAATATGGTATGTGTTGTCATTCATACTTGTAATCTCTATAAAAAGGTGACCAAAAGTTAGAGAAGGCCCAAAGTAAGCATAGCTAGTGGGGAAATTGTTCATCCAGAGGTTATTTACTAGAACATTTTCAATGTTCTTCCCTATGAAACTTATTCCAACCTGCTTTTTAGACAAGGTAAATAGTTGTCCAAAGTGGCTTAAATATGTTATACCTAGTGAAGAAGTGATAGTGGAAAGTTAATTCCCACTAGTGTTTTTGTTTATAGATGGATCCTCAGCTTCTTTAATCTTGAGAATGCAATTGAAGTCCTCTACCAAAATCTAGGGTTGGTTAATAAAGCTATAAATTCTACTGAAATCATTCCAATGGGCTCTTTGAAAACTTAAGTTAGCCACATATATGGTAGAAAGTAGGAATGTTAAATGTTAATAAAAAAAGTTGGCAGCATAGATGTATCAATTGATCTGAGTTGAATAATTTAGTCACTAATAAATGAGAGGGATTGAAACCTAGAACAACTCTCTCATTGTAGTGATGTGAGTGATTGGAGATGAAGCATCATTTGTTTCCTAAAAAAGCCTTGCTTCTCCTTCAAGTTAGCATCCCTTATTTAATTTCAAGAAGGCAAACAAAATTGTTTTTTTCAGTGATAATATCCTTGATGCTTTGCTTATTGGGAGGACTATTTATCCCTTTTACATTCTAAATAAGGATATTCATGAGAATTGGAAGACGGACGTAACCTCACTTTTCTTCTTTTTGTTTGATTTTTTGTCTCCCTTTATATTTTAATCCTAAAGGTGCCTTAAAGTAGTTATCTTATTTCTCTTCTTTGGAGCCATTTCCTCTTGATTTGAGATATTAATAGTATTTAGAGGATTATTGTCATTCCTTGCATTGTTTATAGCTCCCATACTAGATGCATTGAGTTGTATATTCTTAGGAGCTAGTGCATTAGGTTCCTTAATGTTAATGGAATTATTAGGCTGTATAAGCATTATTTCTAAAGACTCCTTATGCTACTTTAACAAATTAAAATCAATTTCTATATCTTTTAAAACTTCAGTTTGTAGCTCCATTACCTCTTAATAAGCTCCAGTCTAAAATAATTTACTAGTAAGTTTCTAGAGCCTAAAGTTTGAAAGCTTCCATGTGAATGAAATGGTATGTTAATTCCTTTAGTATATAATTCTTTTAATGATCAGTGATGAAGGCAAATTACCATCCTAAACTACTTTAACATAAATTTTTACATAGCATCTATATTTAAGCTTAGCTATTAAGGTGTCTATGTGGAGAGACTTTCTAAGTGAGTTAGCTATATTTTAAAGGTAAATTAATAAATTTAATCCATATTAAATTTCTTTGAAGATAATTGAAGAAATTTCTATCCAAGGACATTCTTGGATGCCATTGAAGTAGGAGGAGAGGTTTTCTAGCAATACGCTATTGACCTTGCTCAAGAATTTTTTTAGATCTACCTCCCTTGAAATTCTAAATGTGAAACAATTGTCCTTTGCTAATAGTGTTCTATATAACCCATCTTTTCTCCATTTTATAGGGGGCCAAGTTTTCACTTATGGGCATGAAATGCTCTCGTCTAAAAAAACTAACTAGACCTGAAGATCAAAGGTCAGTATGAGCCTTAAGAAGATTTATAAGAGGGGCATCACTTTTACATAAAAGGCCTCAGGGAAATGAGAAAGCTTCAAGTTATCTCCTCCTTGGTTTCTTTTTACTAGATTACACTATTTTGCTTGAACTTAAACTATAGTTGGTTAGAAAGCAATGCCTTTTTTAGGTGAGATAGCATGTTTCAAATAGATAGCAACAGGATACAGAGGTAGGGAAGAAGTTTTTTGGGGTAAAAGTGGAAATTTAGCTAAAGAAATCTTTCCAAAGTTTGAAGACTTTTTATGATTTTCAGAAGAAAGGTAATGAAAAGTATTTAACAAAGGGTTCAATAAAAGAAGTTATCATAAATGGAAAATTTGAAAGAAGTGCAGGGAGAAAATTAGGTTTACCTTTATTCTTAAGTGTGATATGGAAACAAAAAAAGTTGACAGCAAGTGAAAAAGAATACAAGTGAAGAACAAAGGTGCAAATTAGAAGGAAGCTTAATAGAGATGAAGGTTAATAGAGGACCAAACATAGATGTAGCAACTAAGGAAGCGTGTTTTATCCATTGTATCTAAGAAAATCTAAAGAGAGACATGTTTAGGTTTTGATATGTAGCATCCCTTAGAAGCTTCATTACGACTAATTTTGAGAATATTCCTTATAGTATACAATATTCACATTCTAATTCTCAAAAAGGGGTAAAGTATCACTTCATCTCAATTATATTCATAAAGTAATCTTGACCTTCCATTATTTATATAATTGACCTAATGTCCAATATGTAAGATTGAGTAAAAGGCAAGTTTTACAATTTCTTATCCCTCAAAATATCGCAAGTACATGGGTCATGAGTGTAGTTTATGAGGTATCGATCTCTCAAGGAGTTGGTGATCTAATTGAATTATAAGTTGTTTAAGGCCTAAAGGATAACTAAAATGAAAAGGAAGACTAAATAGAAAAGAAGTTAATATGGATTGATTGAAAATGAAATTGTTAAATTAACACAAAAATCAAAGTTGAGCACCACCAATGAACAATAAGAAATCACACAAGAAAGATTAGTCAGTTATAAGAAGGGGGATTTATTCCTATTATTAACTACTAACATTATTACTTTTGAGTTAATACGGTATCGGTCCTAGACTTTCGAATGGTGGATTACTCTGGAGTTATAATCATTAAACTCTAAATCTGGAATTTGTAATCTCTCAATTTATAAAAGTCCCACAAATTTAATTAGATTTTAAGCCCTCTAATAGACAATAAACTATCGGATCCCCATACAAGATATCTCTTTGTATAAATTACCGATTTAATTATTTGCGTGATCTATTAGATTTTTTAACTCTTATTATCTAATCTAATCATTTTGCTATTAGTTCACTCTCTTGATTTGTTATTGGGGCATGCAAATATAACAAATAATCACAATATCGTATTAACCTTAAAAGAAATCACATTAACATTGATTCAAAAAAGATCCCTAAAGGAGTTTATAACATCATCATCAAACCCAAATCCATTGCTATCAAATCCATCTCATACATTTAATATAAGGAATAATAAAGATGAAATTAAATTGTCACTTAGAAGGGACGGGATGGATTGAGAAGACAATAGCAATAACAATCCTTTTTCTTCCTTTTTCCTTTCTCCTCCTCCTCTCCTCTTCTTGTCCTTCCTTAGATATTTCCTAATGTAACAAATGGAGGCTCTCTTTCTAAGTTTTTTCTTTTGTCTTATATAGTCTTCTTTATTTAGGGTAAAAAGTAGGTTTTACCCAAGCCCAAAAGTCTAAAACATCCCTAAAAAAGTTGAGCTAAGAAACTGGTAAATGTTGTTATTACGCAGGCCATATGACCCCTTAAACAAGGTTTTGTCACAATCGTGGCCTCTAGTCTTCCTCCGAATCCCCTCCATTCTTTAATATCTAATCTCAAACATTAAAAAATACATCAAGGCACCTTAAATACACAAAATTAAAGCTCAACAACATGCTTTAACCCACATAACACTCAAAACACAAATATTTAACCAATTAACACAATTTTAAACCTAAATATACATTAATCAATTAACTAACCACTAAAAAATACTAAAAGTTTGTTAAAACATCATACAACCTACAATTATCAATGTCTCAATTTTTTTGCATCTTTTAAAGTTTTGTTATTGAGAGGAAATATCCTTGTCTTTTCCTAACAGGTAAGTTCAAAGTATGATATAAGTAGCTTAAGGAGTTGGGATAGTGACTCTAATGGTTTTAATAGTTTAATTATTTCTAACTCAAGCAACTATAGTGATTAAGGAACTATATCTTTTAATTGTAAGAGCCATATTCCTAAACCCAATAAGATTAATAAAAATTTATTTGTGTCCCTTATAATAAATAGTCCTTCCCTTAAAATAACATATGAACCTAGTTCAACCATATTTGCAAAAAGACTTTATAGTTAAATTTCGTTATGAAATTTTCATACAAGTGGACTTTGAAAAATACTTCAAAATGTGTCTTCACCTAAAAAAATACGTAAGGATAAGTTTGATAAGAAGAGGGAGAAATTCCACATCCTTAATGAGATATTGAAATTTCTTGATGATGATGAGCGAATATGTCAGCCTAAGCCTAAAGTGGGAGATTTTATTATGATGCCTTTAAGTATGGACTTCAGTTTTCTCTCTACCTAGTCATCTAGAAGACATTGAGCACGATAAGCCTAAACTATAGCTAGTTGCATCCACTTACTTAGTGTTTATTACATATGTTTATTATTTCCTACCATATCAAAGAAGTTCCCTCAAATTGGAGTTGTTTAAGTTCATGCATTTTTACAAGCCTATAAGGATATATGATAGTTATAGGTTACATTATGTTTTAGTTCATAATTTAGTATGTTTTTAGTTGTCAATTAGATGATTTTTTCATGTTTAGGTTTAGAATGTGTTAGTGTGATTAGGTGTTTGTGTTTTTGAGTGTTATGTGATTTAGAGCATGATATCATGCTTTAATTTTGTGTGTTGAGGTGTTTTGATGAGTTTTTTAGTGTTTGAGATTAGGTAAAGAAGTTTGGAGAAGATTGGAAGAAAAATTAAAGGAGGAGCCAAGGGCACGATCGTGATAAAAGCAATCTTGCACAGGTCACAACGTCTCACATTGGCCATAATCGTTATAGAAACCAAATTTTAAGTTTAACGATTGTGAATCATTGACCACAATTGTGAAATGGAGCAAGAGTTGCTGCATTAGCCGTAGGCACTTACTTTTTGTCACTCCCCAGTGGGCTTGTAATTAAATTGGATGATTGTTATTTTGTACCTGTATTAACAAAGAACATATTATGCATTTCTTGTTTAAATAGAATGGTTTCCATTTGACTTTTAGTAACAATGGTTGTTCTATTAGTTTGAATGGAATGCTTTATGGTACTGGTACTTTATGCAATGGAATTTATTATTAGATATGTCACATCCAATTATGAATGTCAATGACACGAAAAGACATAAACGAGATAATTTAAAATCAACTTACTTATGGCATTGTCGCTTGGCCATATAAATGAGAGACGATAGCTAAGCTCCATAAGAGTGGTAGTTTAGGGTCATTTGATTATGAATCATATGACACATGCGAATCTTGTTTATTAGGCAAGATGACTAAGTTACCCTTTAAGGAAAGGGTGAGCGAGCAACTGGAGTATTAGACCTAATACATTCAGATGTATGTGGTCCGATGTCCATCCATGCTAGAAGTGGTTATCTTTACTTCATTACCTTTATCGATGACTATTCTCGATATGGGTACTTGTATCTGATGAGATACAAATCTGAAGCATTTGAAAAGTTCAAACAATTCAGAAATAAAGTAGAAAACCAACTTGGGAAAAGTATCAAGACATTACGATCTGATCGTGGTGGGGAATACTTAGACCAAGAGTTTTTGGATTATCTCAGAGATAATAGGATTTTATCTCAGTGGACTCCTCCTTACACACCACAGCATAATGGTGTGGCAGAAAGGAGAAATCGAACCTTGTTAGACATGGTACGATCAATGATGGGCTTTGCAAAGTTACCAAAATCCTTTTGGGGGTATGCAATCGAGACAGCTGTTTACTTGCTAAACAGAGTTCCATCAAAGACAGTTGATGTTACTCCATATGAGATGTGGACTAACAAAAGACCCTATCTTACTCATTTGAAAGTTTGGGGTTGTCCTGCTTATGTGAAGCGGACTCAGTCAGATAAACTTGATGCAAAGTCTGACAAGTGTTTGTTCGTAGGATATCCTAAAGAAACAATGGGATATCAATTCTACCTTGCTGAGGAACAAAAGGTGTTTGTTTCAAAGCATGCTGTCTTTTTAGAGAAAGAGTTTCTTTTACAAGAAGACAGTGGGAGCAAAATTGAACTTGAAGAAGTTCAAAATGCGCGAACAGACGCAGATCAATCGCGCTTAACTTTGGCTCGTAACTCATACAGATGAAGTAACAGTTCAACCTTCTACAACACACGAAGTTCAGTAGGTCACGTAGGATACGCCTGTTCTAGAGATATGGATTTCGTGAATGAACAGGATGACGATTGCTCATAGAAGATGATGAGCCTACCACCTATGAAGAGGTTACAAGAGTTCGAGTCTCGAAATGGCTTCATGCCATGCAGGCCGAAATGGATTCCATGTATGAAAACCAAGTATGGACTTTGGTTGATGCACCCGAAGGAATAAAACCTATAGGGTGCAAATGGGTTTTCAAAAAGAAAACCGACATGGATGGTAATGTAATTACCTATAAAGCAAGGCTTGTGGCTAAAGGTTTTAAATCAAAGACAAGGAGTTGACTACGACGAGACCTTGACCAATAGCAATGCTTAAATCCATTAGGATATTCCTAGCCATTGCCACTCATTATGATTATGAGATATGGCAAATGGATGTGAAGACAGCTTTCCTAAATGGAAATCTAGCTGAGGATGTGTATATGACACAACCTTAGGGCTTTACCTCCTATGATGGCGAAAAGGTATGCAAGCTTCAGAAATCCATCTATGGATTGAAGCAAGCATCCAGGAGTTGGAATATCCGTTTTGATGAGGTAATTAAAGAGTTTGGTTTCTCACAAAATTCGGATGAATACTGTGTGTATAAGAAGGTCAATGGGACTGCAATCGTATTCCTTGTGCTATATGTGGATGACATATTATTACTAGGAAACGATGTCTCTATGCTGCAATCAGTCAAGATTTGGTTGTCCAAACAATTTGCCATGAAAGACCTTGGTGAAGCAACTTATATCCTTGGGATAAGGATCTATAGAGATAGATCAAAAAGGTTGCTTGGTCTTTCACAATCAACGTACATAGACAAGATGCTAAAGAGGTTTAGCATGGAGCAATCCAAGAGAGGGTACCTTCCCGTGACTCATGGGATAACACTCTCGAAATCTATGTGTCCTAAAACACAAGATGAGAGGATGCGCATGAATATGATCCCGTATGCATCAGCGGTAGGATCTATCATGTATGCTATGCTATGTACGAGACCCGATGTATCATATGCTCTAAGTATTACGAGCAGATACCAATCGGATCCTGGTGAGGATCACTAGGTGGCTGTCAAGAATATCCTTAAGTACTTGCGAAGCACTAAGGATGTTTTCTTGATATATGGGGATGGAGATCTCCAAGTGAGCGGGTATACAGATGCCAGTTTTCAATCTGATAAGGATGATTCCAAATCCCAATCAGGTTATGTATTCACACTGAACAGCGGGGCAGTCAGTTGGAAGAGTTCCAAACAAGAGACGACTGTCGATTCAACAACCGAGGCAGAGTACATTGCCGCTTCGAAAAGAAAGGAAGGCGGTTTGGATCAAGAAGTTCATTCTTGAACTTGGTGTGGTTCCTAGCGATGATGGGCCCATACTGTTGTATTGTGACAACAATGGGGCTATTTGTGAGCGAAGGAACCAAGGTCTCATCAACGATCCAAACACGTACTCCGCAGATATCATTTGATAAGGGAGATCATAGGACGTGGTGATGTCCAGATCGAGAGAGTTCCCACCGAGTAGAATATTGCTGATCCGTTGACGAAGCCATTGTCACAAAAGAGTTTTGATTCTCATGTACTCGCCTATGGTATTAGATATCAAGGCGATTGGCTTTAGGTCAAGTGGGAGATTGTTATAGTAGTGCCCTAAAGGCAATCGCCTTTAACGCATTTTGTACAAATTTGTGTACAGTCTTTATAAATAAATAAAGAAAGGCATATTTCATTAATTTGTTGTTCATTATTTATGAACTGATATAGATCTGTAATCAAATTAATGAAGTCCATGATATATGACATAGCATGAAGGAAATTATGATGTGATCACACCATCGAGATTCCTATCATGTGCAATTATGTCATTATCTAAATTATCCTAGTCATAGGATTACCGAGGCTGGACATCAGAATCCGGAAAGACTAACACATCTCATGCTCCTTGATTTGATCAAGCGGTGGATCTCTAAAGCGTAAATATGAGATATTTAGGGTTGAGATGTGGATCTTGACTAGAGGTAGTAAGTACATTGGATGACCCGCCATGAGATCATCACATGGATGTCATATTCTAATGTCGATGATAATCTCATCATAGAATGGTGCAAGTATCCTTAGACTTGAGGTGCTCGAGGATATCTTGAATCTTGATTACGTGCTTTGACTCCATTCCTTGTTGCCTTACAGAGGTCGCTCATAGGGTGGTGCTTGGGTACAGTTTGAGGTATTCCAAGGTAATTGAGTAGCCAATAGAGGATTCACCACTTCTGTGATAGCAGAAGATGATACCCATGGCCTCTTGTCAGGGTCATTACTTAGAAATCTCTGGCCGGAGTATGTATGTCGTAAAAAGTGTCTTGATGACATATAAAGTAATGAGTCCCGTGACAAGAACTGAAATCACTGGACTAGATTTGGACGTAGTCGATCTAGTGAGAGTTGACACATTGCCCATACTCATAACCAAGTGGGGTATAGCATGGTGAAAGGACGAATTGCACGGTAATTGTCTATGGAAAGGTTCGTGATATGGTCCATGATGAATATATATTCATTCGTAAAACCAATTACTTTCCGGTCAATTGGGGGTCATGATGTGTTGCTAGATACCGCTCATGACTTGCTTAGATTAAGTGTTAATCTAAGTGGCCAACATAACCGGGAACCTAATGGGTCACACGCATAAGAGTGTCTCGGAGAACTCGTAAAATAGTTTTGGACAGAGTTTTAATAAAAGGAGAGCAAATGGATTAAATGGATCCCGATGAGATCGAGATATGTCCCGATGAGATCGCGACATCGATATTGCTGAGAAAGGTCTCCGGGGATTTTTCCCATACCGGGACCCGGTAGGCCGGTAGGACCGACCCCAGTGTGACTGGACCACTTCAGCATTTATTTATATATATATATTATTAATTAATTAGGCAATTAATTAATATATATATATGAGTGTATACGTGGATGGGGAGTAGAAGGTTCTTTTAGTTGCTTAGTCATTAAATCCATTAAATGACTAAAGACAAAAGTTTGAAGAAAAAGATGAGTTGATGTCGTGAATGAAATGATGAAGGATAAAAGTGGTTTTACTTCTTCTCTTTGAATGATGATCGTTGGCTTTAAAAGAGTGAGGAAGGTTTTAAAACTTAAGTGTTAAGTTTTTGAAAGAGGAGACCTACGAAGCTCTCCATATTCTTCATCATCTTCAAAGTTTCATATCTTCTTCTCAAGCTCCTCCATCGTGTTTCTCCAAGCTCTTCATAAAACAAAGGTAAGATCTAGCAGTCTTTAATTTGTTCTAGCTATTCCCGGGTCAAAGGGTTTGTCCCGGTTAGGTTCTCCGATCTCTGCGTGGATACCGTTAGAGACGGTCTTCTTTGGTCGTTTGGTTTGAGTTTGTTATATATACACATGGATCCTGGCTTTCGGGAAGGTCCCGGAACAAAAAATTTTGTTTTCCGCACCGTGGGCATTGATGCTCACACCGGGATTTTCCTACACTATACATGTTGTCAACCATACCCTATAATACCCAATTCATGCTCAAACTCAATTTTTCATCTTCTTTCCAATATATTTTCTCTTTATGACCTTTAAATCATGAATTATGATATGTATGTTGGTTTTAAAGTAAAAATGTAAAAAATTTAACCTAACGATTCAAACTAAAACTTAACAAAAATACTATATCAATTATCATAAAGAATATCAGAAAATATCATAAATTTTAACCTTTCATACTTAAATATGGAAATACTTATAATAACCAAAAAATAAGATATTAAACTAATCAGATAGAGAATTGAAGGTCGAGAGTGCTCCCAAAATTACATGTAAGTTCAATAAGGTATAACATGAAGAAAGACCCTTATATAACTTACGCATTAAGAGAAATTCAACTAAACATTAGTTAATGGTAAAAATAACAAACCATAAGAATTTTAGGTTAGAATGTTAGGTTGGCTATAGAAAGATGCTTCTTAATTAGTATTATAGTTAGAATAACCTCCAATGGATACTAGTCATTAGAAGAAAATGTGTGAATGTCACTTATATTATTACTCTTGAAACAATGCTTAAACTAGTGACCATTGACCTTGAATTTCTATAGGAATAATATTAGAGATGGTCTATACAATTATCATCCTATGCTCTTTTAAAACCCTAAACAACTTGTTTTCCTGTTTAGAACTCAAAGAAGAAGAAATAATAACATGATACATATTATTTCTAGATATGCATGACTTAAATAAGGAGGTAACTTTTTCAATTTAAGTGCAAGTACTTTTTGTGTAGAGGACAAAGGTTTAGACTTTCCTTCCTTTAAATCATTAAAAGCTTGAAAATTTCATGAATTAGAACTCTCCTCTTTTGGCCTCAAATCAAACATGTTAGAATCCTTCTCATTATCATCCATTTCTAAACCTAAACATGCTTCAAAAGGTTACTCATAAGCAATTTTTAGCAAGCTCTCATGCATAAGGGAGTTAATGATATCAATTTTGCGCCACGTGTTATGAAAGAAAAAACTTCATAAGGCCTCAAATATAGTGAATTATTCCTCATTGTCCCCTATCCATAATAACAAAATTCCTTTGACTACAATAGTAATTGCCCCCCAATAGCCAAAAATGGAGTTATGCCCATTATTAAGAAGCTAGCTAGAAAGATAAATTGTCCTACTTTAATAAATATGTCTTCCAACTAATCCATTATTTAAAGTGATATTGCATTTGGTTTAGTTATCTGATTTGAAGCTTTCTAAAAAGAGATAAAGGCATCAAATTAATATTAAGTTGCACAAACAATCATAGTAATCTAAAGCACAAAAATATCATCGAATCACAAAACTCTTTAGATATTTTAACTTTAGAGGCAATTTGTTTTGCAATATTGTATTAAAGTCCTCAATCAAAGATAACATTGCATACTCTTAAATTTTGATCTTTTTTAGAGATTGTCTCCTTCAAAAACTTTACATAAGATGGAATTTGAGCTTATACTTCAGTCAAAAGGATGTTCATATGAAAAATTTTGAAAATATACCAGAAGTTTTTGAAGTTTTACTCATCTTTATTTCTTCTTCAATCTTTTAGGGTATGGAATGGGTGACATATAAAGTTTTACAAAAGTTCTAGTTGTCTCTTGAAGATCAATGTTAGATGTAATTGAGATTGGCGCTGATCTTTTTATCCAATTTACTACCTAGCTATATACTAACATTGAGCTAAAAGTGTGTAAGAGCAATGTCAATTTTGTTTTATCTTTTTTTTTTCAAATCCAGACCAATACTAAACCATATATAGGTGAAGCTGATGTAGATTTTGTTTTGCTCTCTTTATATTGTTTCCCTTTACTTAGGTTTTTTTAATAGTTCCACTTCCTTCTTTTTATTAGTGTCAGTATTAAGAGTTTTTTTCACTCCTTAAGTTGATAACATACATTTAATCAATAGGTACTAAGAGTTTTTTTCACTCCTTAAGTTGATAACATACATTTAATCTATGGGATCTATCGAATTACTACTTGGAAGTTTGTTTGTGACCTCTTTTTCCTTTTTTTTAGTCAATTGGGTAACTTACATCTCCAAATTGCATATAAACCCAATGATTAATTGCATTATCTTTTTTTAGTTTTCCCACAAATAATAAACTCTTTAAGCATCTCTTCTATAATAGTTCCTTATAATGATAATGACTATAGAAAATGGGGTATTTATTAAAACCTATATAGTCCTATAGGCTTGCCTACTCTAGCTCTTTGTTGATTTATAAAAGATTTAAATGATTCCTCCACCTAAAATTATATGCATAGGAAAATTGGACATTTACTTCTTGCTTTCCTCCAAAGTAACCCTGTAATTTGTCTCTTTATAATAGCCTAAGGTTGGCTTTATGTTTAAACATACATAAGAAGGATGCCCATACATGCCACATTGGTTGCATATGTCCCTATTACCTATGTATCGATTCATAAGCACCTTCAATTGGCTACTTTGAAACTAATTGAACATTGAAAAGGATTGTTTTTGGTTTCCCTTTTATTACTTTGGTTATCAAATTTCTTACCAAAGTTTGTTTGATCCCCTTCACCTCTTCAATAGTTTTTATTTAAGTTGTACCTTACATAGCAATGTCAAAAACGGTTTGACATGTCAGGTTACGGCCATCATATATAGAAGAATTGCATAACCAACTACAATAAGTATGGTGATGTAGGCACTAGCTAAGCATAAATTTTTATCTTCCTAAGCTTTATGAAATGCATCTCCTTTATTCTATGTAAAAGATTTAATATGCCTCCTTAATTCATTGGTCTTATATAGAGGGGAAAATTTTTTATCATGAATGCATCATATACTTGATTCTATTTGTTGGCCCCTAAATTTTTTTTAATTGAATAAGCATGTTTTTCAAATTTATCTTTGAGGTTTTGTTTGATTAATTGTTTTGGTTAGAGTGTAATTAGAATGTCAATGGGTGGAGGAGTTTATTTCTTAGATTGATGGAATTAAAAGGATAAATTAAGATTAAGTTACAGAATTTTATGGTGTTAGTTAAATTAAAGGAACAAGATTGTATAAGGACAATTTGGGAAGATCACTTAAGTTGTTAAAGGTTAAGGCTTATAAGGAGGGGTATTTAGGTCATTTTAGCTTCTTTTAAAAGAAAGAAAGAAAGAAAAGCATTGTTTTGTCTTATTTGAAAGAAGACAACGAATTTTACAAGAAAAAGAAAGGGAGAAAGCTTCGGTTGAGAGTGAAGAGAAGAAGAGAAGAAGAAGAGGTTACGGTTTCATCTTTCCTTGCTTTAGAAAAGTGTTTTTGAGAGTTTTACAAGAAAGAAAAAGAAAGAGGAAGGTTTAATCTTCCATTAGAGACAAGAAGCAAATTTTGTAGGTGGAGTTTCAAGGTGAGTGTTGTCAAAATCTTTTGAAATTTTTGATGGATTTTGGTTCAAATGGTTTAGGAAAAGCATGGGTATGGTTGTTCTATGATTAATTTCATGCTTTTGTTTCCTTAGGTTTTCCAATTTTAAATCTCTTGTGATTTGGGATTTTTGTGTTTTTGAAGAAGAACAAGTAAGGCAAGAGGAGTTAGAGGAAAGGCCACTTGAACAAGCCTAGAACAAAAGGATTTAAGGTGGGTGACATCTTAATAATTGAGTAAATAAGCTAATTAAGTTTCTTTCCATAAATGCAATTTAATGCTTTCCAACAACTTTGAAATTATGCATTTATTACTTTTTAGGATGGTTTGAAATTTTACCATGTGTCTTTTGTGTGTGAATGAATTGTGGGAATATTTGCATATTGGTTTGACAAGTGAAAAAGAATGTGAAAGTGACCTTTGAAAGAATGTATGTTATAAATTTTTCTTTCGGAAAAGTGCCATTTTGGCTGATATACGCGAAAATTGTGAAATGCATGCTTATATGGGTTTGTGGTGGTCCCTTAAGAGTCAAGCGCACTTGTCTGTCTATAGGCTTTTTCCGCTTGCCCGCTAGTGGCATAGAGATCCTCACGGACTCCCATAAGTTCACGGCTACACATGACCGCTTCGGAAGAATGTATAGTACCTTCTGTTTTGGATCCACCCGAACCATTTTTGATGTGCTTATGGGATTATGAATTGTGATTATTTTGAAGTGTTCATTATGTTAATTTCATGAATGGCTTGATAAGTTGAAAATTTTGGAAGCGATATGTGGCATGATTGATCAATGTAGAGTTTACTTTGAAATAAATTATTAAAGAATTTTTTCTTGTTCTTGGTTATTAATGTGTTACCCACGAGCCGTCGAGCTCACACCCCCTCTTCCCTTCCCATCCACAGGAGATGAGAAAGAAACCGCACCGGGGACAAGGCATTAGTTGCATTTTTGGAGCAAAAGTTACTGTTCATGTAGTTTTCTTTCTCATTTAAAATTTTGAGACTTTGGTGTAATTGGGCTAAAAATTCTCACTAAAGCTTTGTAAGAATGCATATTATGATATTAATGAAAGATATGCAGATTTCATAGTGTTTGTGTTGCTTGTTTCCAAAGGATTACCTTATATGTTGTTGCAAATTTCCCCTAAGGATAGATTTTATATGTACTGATTTTGAGGAAAATTCTGGACTGATTTGGATTGAATTGGAATAAGTAATCTTCTTGAAGGTTATAGAGGAATATCATAGCTTTCCAATGATGTATCATGTACTGTTTTTGGATGTGGAAGTTGAAAGATGTGGGTTGTTGAAGTTTGGTGCAGGTGCTGTTAAATGGTTTGTATTTGTTGTGCTTTGAGATAAATTCTGGACTGATATGGATTGCATTAGGTTAAGTACTCTTCTTAAAAGTTATAGAGGATTTTCATATCTTTCCAATGATGTATCATATGCTATTTTTGGTTGTGGGAGTTGAAGAATGTGGATTGTTGAAGTTTGGTGCAGGTGCTGTCAAATTGCAAGTTTCTGGATATAAACTTTGAGTGAATTTTTGACCCTCATAGAGTTTGTAATTGTTCTTAGGGTTTTCATGAAAGTTGTGTATTATCTTTTTATCTTTCTGATGATATGAAGTATGAGATTTTTGGCCAATGGAGTGGAAAGTTATGATGTTTAGAAATTCTATTGTTGTTTAAGATGTTTTTGCAGGCAGTCTCTTTGCAGTAGATTTTAACTCCCTTAGAGACCAAATTAGTTTTTGCATCCTTCATAGAAGTTGTAGAGCTTCTTTTGAAATTTTTATTGATACCAAATTTACAAATTTT
Source organism: Erythroxylum novogranatense (assembly GCA_029891385.1). Classification (NCBI taxonomy): domain Eukaryota; kingdom Viridiplantae; phylum Streptophyta; class Magnoliopsida; order Malpighiales; family Erythroxylaceae; genus Erythroxylum; species Erythroxylum novogranatense. Next base: position 52,781,017 of record CM057233.1, on the reverse strand, counting down.
AGAGTTCTAAGTAAGAAGTTATGGATGTTTGAAGATGGACTGTCGTTTTGAGCCAATCCAAAGGGGGACTGGCCTCAGCCTCCTCATGAGCGGGCATTTAGCGTCTCATGTCATGAGACACTTCATGATCTTGACGCGACATATATGAATTTGTTTATATTTTTATTTTATTTACTTTATTTTTGATTTTCCTTTTCTGATTCTGACCTCTCTCCGCTCTTTTGGTCATAACTTTTTCTTCCGACCTCCGATTGACCTGATTTTCAAAGCGTTGGTATTATAAGACATTTTTCTACCTCTCCATACAAATTTATAACTTTTGATATTATTTTTTAAATTTATGGATTAAATCAAAGTGAAAGGATCGAATATTTTTTTGAACAGACTTTAATCTTTTGGCGATATTTTGATATGTAGAGCTCCAATTGAGTTGATTTTTGTTGCTCAACAAACTAGAGTTATGGAGCTACACTTTTTCTAAAGGAATCAAAGATCAATTTAGGCCCTAAAAATTTCAATTTCAGGAGTGATTCAGGTGTAGTATTTCAATCTCAGCTTAAGCTTAGCCCGGAAGTATTTTGGCCAATGCTTCTTTATTTCTGAACCAAATTGAGTGTTTTGGTGTCGTTAGAACCTTAAGGCAATGAGAAACAAATATTATGAAGAAGTTTTATTGAAATTCCTTTATGACCTACCTTTAATTCTGTTTGGAGGTAAGTGAAATGAGTTTTTTTTAGGTTTGACCTGGTGGGTAATTCATCCCCTGTGGGATGCGCGTCCAGATGTCTCGTAGGACGTCGGGCACGTGACTCGCCGGGTTGGGGTTCCAACACTATTCCTCAAAGAGTCCATATCCATTGATAACAGTTAAGTTCTTACTCACTCTTTCATTTAATATGGAAAACATCTCATTTGAAACTCATCCTATATAAGGCGATTTCCTAGAATTATTTGGATCACCAAATAAACCTTATTGATGGATATGATCGTGTATTTTCTAAGTGACTCGTTAAAGGTCAAGATTAAAGGAAGATATAATTGTTACAACCCACAATTATTCTCCCTTTGACTTAGTCTAATGTATAAGGAGCTGGCATTGATCACGAAAAGATGAATGTACCCCACACTTATCCTTCGTGGTTGTTATTGTTTTATACCAAAAATCATATCATTTTTATGTTCAGTCACCTCTTCTTTCCTTTTCACTCTATTCTTGTTATTATTATGTTCGATTTTAGAGTCCAATTGAATTAAGGGATCCAAAATTTCACTTTCAGATATCCTATCTCATATCCACTATATAAAACTTAAAATATATCAAAATATAAAATAAAATATAAATAAATAAAATCTAACAAAAATAGTAAAATTAGTTCCTAAAAATGATATTAAAACTTAATCTACTTTAAATATACAAATACACATAACCAATCATAGATAGCTAAATAAAACTAGAGTGATTCTAGTATACCAATCCACAAAGAACTAAGCACTAAAGTTATTACTTATTAGTCATAGTGAAATAAGAAAATTAAAAAGAATAAGGAATTGATTTAAGAAATGTGATTACTAAACTAAAGAAAACAACAAAATAATCAATAAGAAAAACAATAGAGTTTCGAGGTTTGCTTATGTGAAATTCCAATTATCAAGCAAGATTGATTACCTTGGTTGAAGTAACAATTAACCAAAAATATATATAGGCCCTTTGAAAAGGCACATATGTATATCTAATTAGATTCCTATCATTTGTACATGCGTAATTTAACCTAATCAAAATCATTAAGTATGGTTAATTTACTTAGCTATCACTAAAGTTTAGGATACCATTATTCTCTATGATTAAAGTGTTTATTCTCCTAGTGCCCGAATCATACTTCACCTTTTAGTCCTTCCTACAATCCCTATGATTGAATTAATGGTGATCGGGTATAAACTTAAAAATTAACCATAAGAAAATAAAGTCAACTAACTAATAATCAAATCATATGTTGATAATTGAAAATTCTACATATGTTATACCTCTAACCCTAACTAAGAGTTCTAATTATTACTCATGATACAAACTAATCACAAAGAAACAAATATCAACATAAAGAAAAGCGTAGAACAAATAATTGATAGAAGTTGTTACTAGTCTTCATCAATCTTGCTCCAAATCTTCATTCAATACCAAGAAAAAATGAAAAATCATGCAACTCTCGAAAAATCTCCCTCAAGACTAGAAGTCCCCTAAGTTAATTCTAATACAAGTAGTTATAATTAGGGTTACAAAAATAGGGTTCTTGATGACTTGAACTTGAAGAAAAACAGTTCCTCTTAAATTAGGTTCGAGAATTGGATATTGATACCTTTCATAACTGATGTCAGTCTTATTTACTTCTCTTTTTCATAATTTTAAAGATGAACCTAGCGTTAGACTTAAATCAATTCTATGTCAGTTTTGTACTGTATCTCAGCTAATAGACTTTAGCCAAAGGTAGGCACACTAATTATGCTTTGTTCCTCAAACTTCTGCACTTTTCAGTATCTTTGAGATAGAATTTGCTTGTTAAATCTTCTACAAAGTTATTTTCCATTGACTTCGTTTTTTAATCATGTCAGTTAGACAACTGTGACAATAGTTACACTAAATCTTATGTTTATTCCTTAAATTCTTCACATACAAAATGATCTACATATAAAATATAATAAAATTGATATAAAACACACTATATATAAGGATACCAACTACTAAGTAAATTACTCGAATAATATATATAATATCAATCTATGAAATAAAACATTAGTTGAGCAACACTTCTTTAAAAATATAAGTCAAATTTGCTTATTTATTCTTAATAATGAGACTAAACTTGCAAAAAGTTACTAAGTTCCATGGCTTGCAGCCTATCCTCATAATTGGCCTTTAGTTGAAAGGTGATGTATGAGTTGAAGCTAAGATAAGCTTATATAAATTAAGTCTGAGTATCTTTCGATTCAGTTATAACCTTAATTTTGTTTCGTATTCTTGGATCTTTTACAAGCCTTTCGAAGAGAGTACGTAGATTTCAAACTAGAATCTACTATTTAAAGTTTTTTAAAAGTACCTAAAGACATGTTAAAAGACTTTAAAGAATTTTTGACAGACATTTAGACATTTAGAGAATTGAAACATATTCTCTCAATTAATATTTTCGCAAACAATTATAAATTAAGAAGGCAGTAGTTGTTGGAGACTTCAACATTGCAACGACCATGTATGGGCTCAACAAAGTTGTGGTGGGGTAAAGAAGCGAATAAAATACATAAATAACAATTAAGTATGGATCGTCAAGAGTAGAGAACATCACAGAATCACGATGAAGATGTTTGGTGAACAGGGACAGATGGGTTTGTGGGCCTGCTTTCCCTATAGATATCATAATTAAAATTTTAAAAAATCCAGACAGCGTGTAAGTGGGTACACAAAACACGTACTAGTGTACTTTATATGAACTCAAATGATTAATTTTATTCATCGACTGTCCATATTTATGTTAACAATAGCATTACTATTATTAGTGTATCAACGTGCTGTTCGACAGTCGGGGGCCATTACTTGGAATCTATATCCTTAATTAGAAGAAACGTCAATTTAAGAACATATGCTTAATCTAAATATAATTGGAACGAGTTTGTTTACCTTAACAATTGATTGAGTATATTCTTCACATTAATTTCATTTGGTTGAGTATTTTTGTTATAGATTTTATTTCTTGGGTCCAGTATGGATTCTTCCTTTAATTGATTTAAAAATATAAAATTAATTGAGCTTACAGCTAAAAATGTTATTAAAATAGTTAGATAATTAGTAACTTGTTTGCTACCTACAACATCCTCATCTATCTATAGAGAAGAGGAGTGAACATATAGATGCCCCTGTGCTGTTGGGAGACAACTCATCCCCACCTTGCTTCAGGGTTTAAATATTATTCCTTCCGTCCAATGCAGAATAATGCATAAGTATAAATATAATTTGCTCTACGTCAAGAAAGATGTTCTAATCAATAAGCAACACCAACATTACACCATTCCCTCCTTGAATTATTGCTTAATTAGTTGACTTCAATCTTCAAAGGTAACATTTTTACTATATAAACATGCAAACTATGTAAATGAGTTTCCAGTCATTGAACTTGCATTATTTTTGTATTTTAAATGAACTAAAGCATTTGAGCAAGCCTAATTTTTGTTAAATATCTAAACATTTTAAAGCAGAAAAGAGGAGGCCAATTTCATGATGGGTTTCTGTCTGTGAAAAGCATGGTTTTGTTAACGTTAGAAAGAAGAAACGGTGGTGCGAGGTTGGTGAAAATGTTATGGTGGAGCTTAATTACTTGAAAGCCTAAAACAACTTTCATAAAGCAAAAGCAAAAGCGACTTAGGAAGCAACCGTACATATTATTTACAAACACGAAACATGCAGCAACAAATAAAAAATAAACTGAAAAGGAGATGACACCAAATGCCATCTGTCATGATTCACTGGGACAAAGATCATTTGTCTAATATTACTTAGTCTTATTTTATCTCATAAAATTTTAGTTATTTATTTTACGAGACCTATATAAATAAATGACTGAGATTTATTGGACACAATAAGACACCGTAATATTAGACAGAGGATCTAAACTCTGATTGACCCCTTCCTTTGTCGTCAAAGAAAAGACACTGCACCAATGTTCTAATTTCGATAATTTTCTTCTTCTGATCATAAATTTCTCAGGCCTTGACACAATTTCCGTTGAAAAATTTTTGCAAAATGGAAGTCATGAAATTGCGCATTAAAATTGATGCAAGTCTTATTACAAGGTACGCATAATAGCAATTATTTAAAAACAGCGTCCAATACAATGAAATGGAAGGAAAGGAATGATCGTAACCATGCTCATCATTGCTATGCCTATCAACAAACCTTCATTCATTATTCATAGATTCCATATTATAACTTGATGCTGAAAACGATTAGGTCATGTGACAGCTATCATTCAAGCATCTCATCAAGTATGTACTTTCAAGCATCACGCAGCAATTGCATTCGACTTTGTACCCTTAGCTGCTCGTAGAACCTTTTAATGAACTCCTCAGCTTCATCGTCAACTTGTCGTCGACAAGTTCCAGTATCAACGTTATCATTCTCTTCAATATCATCTTCCGACGAATAATTTGACACCCTTACAGCGAAAGGAGATAGAAGAGGGCTACGCTTCTCTCCCGGAGCCAAATCAGAAGCATCAAAGCAAAAGTTGAACACGTAAGGCTCGGGTGTCTTTGGAACTATCACGACCGCCTTATTTGGACCAGTACTAGAATAATAACCCTCCTCTTCTTCCTCCTCTTCTTCGACCACTTGAGGTAGGTTGACGCAAGGGAAATAATGATGAACCTTGCGCTTACCAGCTGGGACGTGGAAAAAAACAGGGTTCGGACTGTTGCTGCACGAGAACTCGTACTCCTGTATGCCGTAGCCACCACGTGCCATACTACGACTCCTGCTGCTGTACTTGTTTTCATGACGAAGATGATGGGATATGAGATTACTCAAAGACTTCCTTAGCAGCTTCCCTCTCTTCATCATGAGATTTAAGTCCATTATCAACTTTCTCTTAGACATCAACCCTTTCCTCATCATCAGCAATGTCACTCTCACCACATTCCACAGCCTCTTCCCTACCATGGAACTCACCCTGGAATAATGCACCTGATGATCCATTTCTAGCTAAATACAAAATAACCCCACACACAAACTTAACAAAATAGTACACAGCAATATGGATGAATTAGTGTAGGTAGATATATCGAGCAATTGATATAAATAAATCTAGGGGATGAACATTAATGGTTGGGTTTTCTTGTTTCTGCGAGGTTTGTGAGACCTCACAGAAGAAAGAAAACCCTTATGAAAGAAAACGAAGAATGCCAGGGCATTTATAGGAAGCATAAGCACTTACGGAAGGAACCTATGACTTTAGGTCTACTTTTTCTTTGTCATTTTTTATTAATTAAGTAGTGCTTAAATAAATTTTGATTCACGATATTCCAAAATGGGGACCCAATAGCCGCTCCCCGGGCGGCTTTTTCTCTTCTTCTTTTTTTTAATTTTTAAAGAGGTCAATTTAGAGAAAAACGACCATCAATTGGTCAAGTATTCAACCTATAATCAAAAGGTTCAGTATCAAGAGAGTTATACGAGAAAATGTGTTGTAATCTCTAATTTAGTGAGTTTACATGTTTATATATACGGCTTGTTGTAATAGAGGTACTCATAACCAATTTTTATGCATATTGAGTAAACTTTTAATTATAAATAATGTGTAAATAAATTAATAATTTAAAATTAAGCCATAAATTTAACACAAGTCATTTAATCATTTTGCAACTTTGCACAAAGTTTTGGGAGTTTGAAAGGCTAATTTTGTTACGATAGGATTATCTGCCTAATATTATAATGTCTTATTTTGTCTCATAAATCTCAGTTATTCATTTATGCAGATCCCGCATTTATTTATGCGGGATCCATATAAATAAATGACTAAAATTTATGAGACAGAATAAAACATCATAAAATTAAATAAAAAATTCGGACTCTTTTTTTTTTCGCCAATTTGATCAAAGTATATTTGAGTATGCATAGATATCTGCCTAAAACTCGGTAATGAAAGGACTTACAGTCTTCTTGCGTAAAAGTTAATCTCAAGTTTCATGCCAGACGGCTAGCTCCTGGCAAGTATCATCGCTAAATATGATAGATGCTTATGTTGATGGGCTAAAGATGGAAGCTTCTCCGTAATTAAGTAGCTTATCCCAATGTATAAACTCTGAATTTCAACACATAATTAATACAAGAATCTTGTGGCAGCCTGTCGTACCACTAATCTCTGATTTTATATTGAATTTGCATTTCATATGCTATTTTTAAGTCACTATTATACCCTATCTACGCGTCTATGCGTTTTCATCTTTAGGCACGTTCACACGTAATTTCAATCAAGTGAAAATAGCCATTTTATACCAGGCAAAGATTTCTTGTGATTGATCTATTCCTTATTAATTATGTTAATAATTATTGAGAAAAGACTTAGTCAATGAAGAATCTTTTGCACAGTGTTGTGACCCTCATGAATGTGCCAAGTTCTGGTAAAAGGAAAGCCAAGATTGTCAACAATTAATTACTATTCCTGTCGCATTCAACAGCATTAATGCCACAAGAACAGGCATGAAGACCCGGGGATTGCCCTTGTACTCAATTTAATTTGAATTCCATATGTGTTAAGTCTCTGGAACATTTACTTTTGGGACAATTAATCTTTGCTTTTGGCGGAAACTTTGGAAACAAAGCTTTCAGCAGGAAAACTCTTGTTCTCAAACATCAATAGCAACAATAGTCACTACAACAAAAATATACATTTTGCGTCGTCTAATAGACATCGTAGAATCCCTTAAGACGTCGCAGAAAACTATCTACGACGTCTATTAAAACGTCACAATAGATGTCGTAGATAGTAAGGTAGGTAATGGATTTCTACGACGTCTGAGTGAAGACGTCGTAGATGGCATAACGATTCTGCGACATTAATGAAGACGTCGTAGATGGCATAACGATTCTGCGACATTAATGAAGAAGTCAGAAAAGTGGCGTATAATTCCCGACGTTTTATTGTATGAGTTTTAACGACGTTGTGGAGACATCGCAGAAAATAGAAATTCTGCGACGTCTAATTCAATAGACGTCGTGGATTGTCAAGATTTTATTAAATAATAATTAATTTATAAAAATTTTGGTAAATTTTGTTAATAATGGTTTAATAAAATTAGGAATTCATGATTTGTTTTAATTGATATGAATATTGAAATAATTTATAATTTGATCAAATTTAATTATTAAATTTTGGGAAAAAATAATTTGAATAAATTTGATTTGTTATTAGCTTTTATTTAAATATGTTTTAAATTTTCTAAACAATTTTATTTAATTATTTGCTAATTTTAAATTTAACTATTGATTAAAATAATATTTATTTAATAACTATTAAATATTAGTAATGAAATAAATTTGTTTAATAATGCAACAATATTTTGAATATATAATCAATAATTATTCATGTATAACAAGACTTGAATACATGCAAACAATTTATTAATTAAATTGCAATTCCGAATATGTCATAAAGCGATAATTAAAATAAACAAAAGCGTCATAAGTGTTTAACATATCAAAATGAGTACATGTTTGGTCTGAACGAACATTATGTGTAGAACATAAAAGTTCCAATCGATCCTGCATTTCTTTAAATTGTTTAGTCAATTCATCGACTTGAGACTGCAATAACTGATTAGCCCTCTTTGACTCTTCTAATTCGTCTCGAAATCTCTTTCTGGTCGAAGTATTCCTTTGTGGTCGAGACTCAATTCTCATGCCAACAATGTAATCTGATCTAGTGCCGAGGACTTTGTCGCACACTTCATCTACTGTCATCGGATGACCTTGTTCTATTGAATGTGTCATTTCATGACACATTAATTCTTGAAAAAGTAAGAATTAATTACATACACATTGTCATTTAACAAATATTTGTAAATGAACTATGTACTCACCCATTTTGCTTTGCTTTCGGCAGTTGTCCATTGATCTTTGCTTTCATCATAATGAGTGTGATACCATAGCTTCATCCGGTCACACTCTTCTCCATCCTCCATCACTCTGTTGTAAAAAATATTACAAGTAATTCTTTTCATAAAATTTTAAATATCAATCAAAGTAAAATATAATTAAAAAGATGGTAACTCACAATCTCATGTCGTATCACTACAAAGGCCTTGGAGTCAGAGTTTGGTCGACATTTCACCTGACTCCTAGCCAGTTTGGCTTTCTGACTTTTTTCCTAATAATACACGTAGCAAAATCTATTATAACATCTATAAATCAGAAAGAATAAATACTAAAATATAATTAGTAATCAAAGAAGTTGTGAAATAAAGTTTTTTATCAAATAAGAACTAACCTTTGTAGCTGATTGCTCCCAATACTCACATAAATCTATCCACTCCGCCAATGTCACATTATGCGGCTTCACATCCTTTCCGTGCTTGGTAAAATGCCTTTTAAATTATACCTTTGATCTTTAGACCTTAATGAAAGAAACCTCTTAACAAAGAACATGTATTTCATTGTGGGTCCTCATTCCTTGACTTCCAATTTTTACGCAAAAATTATAAGTTATTGGTCAACGCTTTAACCAAATGGAAAACACGCACAAATTGGATTGGTTTAGAATACTTACGTCTAACTTATCAAATGCAATGTCCAATTCCTCATTAGTAATTTTGAAAATTTTGTTTTACAGCAAAGAAGTTAGGGATATCGGACCAATCTCACTCGATAATTTGGCGGTATGCGGAGTTGGTTGGTGATCCTTCAGCAGGGAGATCTCTATCTCCAATCTTTTACCTATCGCCTTGTTAATTTTTGCTAATCCGTGTCCTTTCGTGACACCCCTTGTTTTTTTGGAACATTTGTGGATCCTAAAATAGCAAAAGAATAATTTATAATTAGCATATAACAATTAATGATAAATCTAATTAATGTTAATATCATACCTGCAGTGCTTGCAGAAGAGGAGCCCACACCGAAAGGAAGAGTGTGATTTACTGGTGTCAGATAATTAGAAACTGGAGGATTTACTGGTGTCTGATAATTTGAAGCTGGAGACATCTCTTCAGAAGTTGACGGAGTGCTAATATTGCATCGCATATTCCAAATTTGTTCATACTGATCTCTAGGACGAATACTAGGCATGGAATTGACTTCTCTTGGTGTTGCAGTACGATCAGCAGGTGCACGCATGTGAGCTTGTGCCTGTGTAGGTGTAGGTGCAGGTGCAGGTGTCTTATCTTGTGGTTGTGTCTGAGCACATGGCTCATTTATTGCACTTCCAATTAGTCGACGATACCATGACTGCGGTTGTGTAGGTACTAAGGTACTTGGTGCAGCCTTATTCTTCTTCTTGGGTAGACCGGGTCCCATGTCAATCTGATCTGCATTCACATCGACATTAGTGCATAAATCCTATGTCATTCACATAAGCATCACTGTAAACAAATTAAACATGCTATATGGAGTAATGAAGAGATAGATGATTGTGTCTTACTATGTATTTGAATACAATCTGCACAAACAATAGTTGAAAACAAGAACACAAGAAAACAAGTATAGTGAAGAACTTGTTCCATGTATAGCTATCCATGTATCATTTATAAAATTCCAGCTAAGAGGCATTATTTAGTGTCAACTATATCAATAACAGGTTGCAAGTTGTTTAGTTAATGTGTATGTGTTCATGCATCTTCCAAATAAAGATTCAATTGTATGTGGAAAATGGTCATCATTTAAACCTCAAAGATAGGCATATCTGCATCACATTCATAGTTACTAAGCGACTTTGGGGTATGAAACTCTGGTTGAATATAACTGATGCAATATAGCTTTCCAAATCACAAACCTAATCCTACTTTGAAATCACAAGCCTAATCCCATAATCTATATCAGCTGTTCTATCAATGCTAGTTTTCCAACCTTTGTGTTGCTCAATTATCCAATTATTTGGTTGCACATGTTTTCAAAAAGTTATGTTAGGTGTAATGAACTAACAAAGGTGTAATGAACTAAACAAGGTGTAATTTGAACTAAACAAGGTGTAATGCACATCTGTTATGCATGCATACATCTGTAATTGTTTTATTTCTGTACAAGCCAAGGAAGCAGAAAATTACAAATCAAGGAAGTAGGAGAGCACAAAGAGATATCTCTAATGCAATATCCATCAATAAGCAAATTAAACATTTGATTTACATATGTCATTAACCTAAAATTCAACAGCTTTCTCATTCTCAACCTTGCACACATAAAGAGATAGATGATTGTGACTTACTTTGTATTTGAATACAATCTGCAAAAACAATAGTTGAAATCACTCATCTAATGAACCCCACAACTTATAAGAAACTATGATTGGTTAACTAGCTGAAGGAACATTAAACTCTATCCATCCACTCAAAATAAACTAATCCTTTGTACCATAAATGATCAGGTTATTTAGCATATGTATCTGCACAATTATTCCAAGAATGAAAGCATGTGCATAATTTGATGATATAATGGTTGAACACACATAATTCCAAGGATAAGAGCTTCTGCACAGTTAGCATAAATGATCAGGTTATTTAGCATAAGCATATGCACAGTTATTCCAAGAATGAAAGCATGTGCAAAATTTGATGATATAATGGTCGAACACATATAATTCTAAGGATAGGTACTATTTCATAGCATACATTCACAAATGCCTTTGCACCATAAATTTTGAGTGATTGATAACATTGATAGCATGTTTGCATGGGTAACTAAACAAGTCTAACATTTAGTAGCTACAAAAATCATCTCTTCCTAGTTTTATAATATACTTTCCATCCCTTTTTCTAACCTCATATGTTTCATCACTGTTCCACGTATTTATCCATTGCATTGACTCCTTATTTCTTTTCTAGCTTATTCACAACTATAGGTGCAATATCTGATTTCTAAGCATATCCATATACCCTCCTTTTAGCATGTCTCCTCATCACCATTGTTCTTATGATTTCTAGTATACTGATTACTGGTCAAATAATGATATATAATAACAAATCATACAATAGCATAAGTAGAAAGACATAAATATACAATTATGTTCCTTTTGCATTTATATGAGATAACTGGAGTTCATATGTTAACACACATGTAGGAATGGAACTAAAATTTTCGTTGAATAAGGGTTGGCAGATAAATGTATTTATCATATTGTGTGAGTTAGGTATAGTTTCTTTGTCTAAGTCCCCATATTGATATCCCCAAAATAGCTCAACTGATACAGACACCAAACTGTCCCTCACACTATGTCCCATATTTACTGTAACATCCCGTTACCGATGTGAAGGTCATATCGGTAATTTGGATGGGTTAGTGGGGTGCATTCATAATTGAACTGCACGTGCATTTTTTCCTCTGCATCAGTGATAATTGCGTAAATTGCACATGCATACATAGTGACATGCATTCATGATGGTTCCAGCATTTAAATTGTGATTATGAGTTGAATTGTGAATTTTGAGATAGTTGAGTTAGATTTGATTTAAAGTGAAATTAGGGATAATTTGAGTGGAATAGTTGAGTTAGAGTGAGAATTGAATTTGTGGAATTGGAAATTTAGATTTGAGTATGTGATCGAGTGTTTTATATTTTTGAGGAATTATGGAAAATTTTCTGGAATTTTTAGAGTTATATGTCCGGATCGGGAAAATGACCTAGAGACTGATGATTTAGATTCCGGTTCCGAAAGTGAGTGGTAAATGGCTTGGAAATTTAGATTTGTGAGTTTGAGAATTTTTGTGATGAGCCATATGAAATTTAGAGGCTGAGATTAAATGAAATTGAGGACTATGATTTATAGGTTAAATTGACCCCTTATATATATAGTTATAAGGTTTTGAATTTTGGGAGTTAAGCAATTTTCTTCTTCTTCCCCTTTTGCTCTCCGTCGTCGATCTTCCCTTTTCCCCCTTGGAGATTTTTGTTGGTTTCCCTTCTATTGTGGCTAAAGATCTGCTGGATCATTTGAGTTGTTGATGTCTAGTTTGGAGTTGGAGGCTCATCGTTGGTGTTAGAGGATTGAGAATTTCGGAAGATTTTTAGGGTACCGTTCGATTCTTCGATTTGGTAAGTTTATTGCGTTAAATGTTGTTGTTTATTGTGGTAGTTTCATTTATGATGTTTAATGAGTTAGATGTGAGAAGATGAGTGTGTTTAATGCTAGTATAGAGAGAGAATGGTTGAAAATGGCGGAAAAAATGAATCGGAGAAGAAGAAGTTGGACCGCACGTCGCAACGTCTGAAAAAGGGCCACACCGCGGCGAGAAAAGATGTGCTCGCCGCGGCGAGCCGAATGAGACGCTTCGGCGAGCGAACGGATTTAGACGCCGCGGCGAGTCAAGTGGTAGGCGTCGCGGCGAGGAGAAGAAAGGTGTTCGCCGAGGCGAGCGTCCCTCTGTGCGCCGCGACGAGAGACAGTAAACCGCGGCGAGGGACAAAATTTTATATGGATGTGTTTTGATTTTTAGGGTATATCTTTTGGTGTAGACCTCCAGTTGAGGTAATTCTGGATTCGTTATGAACTAGAGAAAGAGGTCTACAATTGTGGTAGAGATTGAGAGCTTGAATTTTAATTAGAGAGATCGTAATTATCGAAAGAGAGTCCATTATAGTTTCAAATGCAACCTAAGAGTTATGTTTTGACTAATGGGAGTATAATTAGTGTAGGAAAATCCCGGGAGGTACATCACATGTACCGGCAGCGGAAAACAAAAATTTTTGTTCCCGGGACTTTCCTGAAACCCAGGATCCAGATATCGGTATGAAGACATCAACCTAAATAGCCAAAAGAGACTATCTCTAAAGGTATCCACGCAGAGATCAGAAAATCTAACCGGATCAAACCTTTTGACCCGGGAATAGCTAGAACAGATTAAAGCCTGCTAGAGCCTACCTACATCCGGAGAGCTTGGATCAACGTTGATGGAGAAGACTTGAGAAAACTTGAAGAGATGAGATGAAGGAGAGCTTTTTGAAGATGAGAGAAACAAATTTCTTATAGGTTTTCTCAAAACCATTTCATCTTCTAACTCAAAAGCCACGATCATCATCTGGACTCTTCTTACTCATTCCTTTTGTCTTTTAACAATTAAAAGACTTAAAAGCTAATGGTGAGTCATCTTGCCCACGTTAGCCTCTTATATATATATTTATATATTATCCAAATTAAGCTTCCTCTCCATCCACGTTGCATATATATATATATATTAATTAATTAATTAATTAATTAATCATATATATATATGTATATATATTGCTGAAGAGGTCCAATCAAGCTGGGAATTGGCCCTACGGCCACGGCCCTTGCATCAAAACAATTTTAAACCTTTCTTAGCAATATTGATGTCGCGAACTCATCGGGACATATCTCGATCTCATCGGGATCCATTTAATCCATTTGCTCTCCATAATTGGAACTCGTCCAATTACTATTTTCTGATTCTCGAAACACTCTTATCGTGTGACCCTTTAGGTTCCCGATTATGTTGGCCACTTAGATTAACAATTAATCTGAGCAAGTCATGAGCGGTATCTAGCAACACATCATGACCCCAATTGACCGAAAAGTAATCGGTTTGATGTATTCATCACGAACCGGATCACAAACCCTTCCATGACAATTCTGGTGCAATTCGTCCTTTCACCATCCTATACCCCACTTGGTTATGAGTATGGTCAAGTGTCAACTCTCACTAGACCGAGTCTAGCCCAGTGATATCGGCTTCGTCACGGGACTCATTACTCTATATGTCAATGAAGACACTCTTCATGACATATATCTTTAACCGATTTAGTAATGATCCCGACAAGAGGCCGTGGGTATCTCTTACGCTAATCCAAGTGGTGAATCCTTTATTGGCTACTCAATTATCTTGAATACCTCGAAGCGCACCCAAGCACCACCCTATGAGTTACCTCTGAAGGCAACAAGGAATGGAGTCAAAGCAGGATCAAGATATCAAGATATCCTCGAGTACCTCAAGTCTAAGGATACTTGCATCATTGCTATGATGAGATTATCAACGACACTTAGATAAGATATCCATGTGATGATATCATGGCAGTCATCCAATGAACTTACTACCGCTAGTAAGCATCCACATGTCAATTCTAAATATCTCATATTTACGTTTCGAGATCCACCGCTTGATCCAATCAGGAATATGACATGTGCTAGTCTATCCGGATTAATGATGTCCGGTCTCATTAATCCTATGACTAGGAGAATTTAGATTGACATAATTGCACATGATAGGAACCTCAGTAGTATGATCACATCATAATTTCCTTCATGCTATGTCATATATCATGGACTTCATTAATTTGATTAAAGATCAAATCAATTCATAAACAATGTTTATGAATATCAAATTAATGAATAATGCCTTTTCTTTATTTATTCATAAAGTCTGCTCACGACTTTGAATAAAACGCGCTAAAGGGGATTGCCTTTAGGGCACAAATAAACAGTACCGACCTTGAACAAGTCGACTTATCCAATGAACAAGTCGACTTATCCGTACCGAACATGTGTAAGTCGACTTACCACTTACAAATCTCCCACTTGACCTAAAGCCAATCACCTTAGTATCTAATACCATAAGCGAGTCCATGAGAATCATAATTCTCCTGTGACAATGGCTTTGTCAAGCGAATGTAAACACTTTGCTCTGGGAATTCTCTATCGGGATATCATCTCGACTAATGATCTCCGAATCGGCGGCACGAGTTCGGATCGTCGATAAGACCTTGGTTCCTTTGCTGCGAACTAGCCCCATTGTATCACAATACAATCCTATAGGCCCATCACGCCTAGGGACCGGATCAAGTTCAAGAATGAACTTCTTGATCCAAACCGCTTCCTTTCGCGATCTCATGCGCAATGTACTCTGCCTCGGTTGATGAATCGCCCTCTCTTGTTTGAAACTTTTCAAATTGACCGCCACGCTATTCAGTGTGAATGTATATAACCTGATTGTGATTCAGAATCATCCTTATCAGATTAAACACTTGCATCTAAATGCCCGCTCACTTGGAGATTTCCATCTCCATAGATCAAGAAAACATCCTTATCGCTTCGCAAGTACTTGAGGATATTCTTGACGACCACCGATGACCCTCACCAGATCCGATTGGTATCCGCCGTAACACTTAGAGCATACGATACATCGGACCTCGACATAGCATTGTTCCATGCTAAACCTCTTTAGCATCTCATCTATGTACGATGATTGTGAAAGACCAAGCAACCTTTTGATTTATCTCTATAAATCTATATCCCTAGGATATAAGTTGCTTCACCAAGGTCTTTCATTGCAAATTGATTGGACAACCAAATTTTAAGCGATTGCAAAGATAGAGACTTCGTTTCCCGAGAATAAATATGTCATCTACATACAACAAAAGGAATACGATTGCAGTCCATTAACCTTCTTATACACACAATGATCATCCGGATTTTGTGAGAAATCAAACTCTTTGATTGACTCATCAAAACGGATAATCCAACTTCTGGATGCTTGCTTCAATCCATACATGGAATTCTGAAGCTTGCATACCATTTCGCCATTATAGGAGGTGAAGTCCTCTGGTTGTGTCATATACACATCCTCGGGAAGATTTCCATTCAGGAAAGCTGTCTTCACATCCATTTGCCATATCTCATAATCATAATGAGTGGCAATGGCTAGGAGTATCCTAATGGATTTAAGCATTGTTACGGGGCTGAAGGTCTCGTCATAGTCAACTCTTTATCTGTGAAGAAATCCTTTGGCCAGAAGCATTGCTTTATAGGTAATCAAATTACCATCCATGTTGGTTTTCTTCTGAAAACTCCTTTGCACCCTGTGGGTTTTATCCCTTCAGGTGTAACAACCAAAGTCCATACTTGGTTTTCATACATGGAATCCATTCAGATTTCATGGCACAAAGCCATGTTCCGCACTCGAACTTTCGAACCTATTCATAGGTAGTAGTAGGCGTCATCTCATATGAGCAATACGTCATTCGCTCACTTACGAAATTCATATCTCTCTAGAACGGTCGTATCCTACTTAACCTACAAAATTCGTGTGTAGTAGAAGGTTGAACTGTTACCTCATCTATATGAGTGGCAGTTTGAGTTCGAGCGATTGATCTATGTTTGTTCGAGCATCTTGAACTTCTCCAAGTTCAACTTTTCTCCCATTGTCCTCTTGTAAAAGAAACTCTTTCTTTAAGAAGACAAGATACTTGAAACAAACAACTTTTGTTCCTAAGCAAGGTAGAATTGATATTCCACGAACAAACACTTGTCGACTTTTACATCAAATGTATCTGATCGTGTCCGCTTCACGAAGGTGACAATCCCAAACTTTCGATGAGAAAGATAGGGCTTTCGGTTAGTCCATATCTCCATATGGAGTAACCACAATCGTCTTTAATGGAACTCATTTAACAAGTAAACAAATGTCTCGGCGATATTCCCAAAATGCAAAACCTATCATCAATCGCACTATGTCTAACAAGGTTCGATATCTCCTTTCACCACACCATTGTCTTTGCGGCGTGCAAGGTGGAGTGTCTTGAGATAAAATCCCATTATCTACGAGATAATCCAAAAGCTGTTGGTCTAAGCAAATTCTACCACGATCGATCGTAATGTATTCATACTTTTACCAAGTTAGTTTTCTACTTCATTTCAATTATTTGAACTTTTCAAACGCTTGATTTGTATCTCATCGATCAGTACCCATATCGTGAATAATCACCGATAAAAGTAATGAAGTAAAGATAACCACTTCTGGCATGGATGGACATCGGACCACATACATCTGAATGTATTAGGTCTAATACTCCAATCACTCGTTCACCCTTTCCCTTGAAGGGTAACTTAGTCATCTTGCCTAATAAATAAGATTCGCATGTGTCATATGATTCATAATCAAATGACCCTAAACTGCCACTCTTATGGAGCTTAGCGATGCGTGTCTCATTTATATGGCCAAGCCGACAATGCCATAAGTAAGTTGATTTTAAATTATCTCGATTATGTCTTTCGCGTCATTGACATTTATAACTGGATATGACATATCTAATATGTCAATTCTATTGCATAATGTACCAGTACCATAGAGCATTCCATTCGAACTAATAGAACAACCATTGCTTCTAAAAGTCAAATGGAAATCAGCTCTAATTAAACATAAAACATACAATATGTTCTTTGTTTAAAACAGTACAAAATGACAATCATCCAATTTGAATATAAGCTCACTAGGAGTGACAAGACATAAGTGTCTCCGGCTAATGTAGCAACTCTTGCTCCATTACCTACGAAGGTCTAGTTCTCCCTTTATGAGCTTTCATCGTGCTCGAGGCCCCTGCATATCATTATATATGTGAGCCACAACCGTATCAAATACCGATATGTTTTGATCAGAATAGTATTAACCTCAATGACAAACATATTTGAAGAAGTAGAGGCATCGATGCCTTCTTACGCTTCGAGGACTCAGATAGATTTTACAATTTCACCTCAGGTGGCGCTTTTGCCACAATGAAAGCAAAATCCTTTTGGGGCGTTTCTTTGGTTTTCCTTGATGGCACTTCCATTTGGTTTCTTGGCCTTTTCTTCTTTGAACCGAAGAAGAAGCATCCACCACTAAGACTTGCTTGTTATCCTTCTTGATAGCTTCTTTCATTTGTCTTGAAAGCGATTGATCATTCAAGAATTGTTGTGGATATTTGGTTCATCGATAGTTTAACACTAACCGTGAATAAGCGTCGACAATCCAACCGTAATTAAGTCTCTACTTAACTCATAATCCATTACAAATCCTAAGGCATCCAATCTCTCGATATAGCCATTCATCTTGAGGCATAGTACACAGATATCCTGGAGCCATCTTTGTCATGAAGAGAAGCCTTGAGGTCTCGAACCTTTCGCACCGAAGCTTACTCATCAAACAGCTCCCTAAGATGAAATACTATAGAGTGAGCATCCATGGACTCGTGCTGCTCCTACAGCTCTAGTGACATCGAAGCAAGCATAAAGCAAGTATCCATATCACTGTCCTTTAGATGCTTACAATATGCTTTCTGATCCCCATCAAGATAGCATCGACAAAGAAGTAATTGGAAGTGGAACATCTAGACGTATCCTAGTTCCTCGGATCTAAGAACAATTCTCGATTCCTCACCAATCAAGAAAATCGGTCCGTAAAGGAGAGCATAAATTCAATCGAAAGACTTCTTCAATCAACCTGGCGCGCGATAGAGAAGGAATGATAGGATAGAATTGCCTGCATGATCATAAGGACTTGCATGATATGCATATGGCTCCCACTAGTTTCCTAGAATCCATAACCCTCTTTACGAATCCAAAGAAACGATGTGACATAATGTCCTAGTGGGTCGATATCCGACATTGCTAAGAGTGACCTTGGGTTTACCCAACAAGCCACAACTTAGGTCAATCGGTAGGTATCGGACATACCAATTGTATCATCGATAACCGACATTAAGAATGACCTTGGGTTTACCCAATAAGCCACCTTAAGTCTCGGGAGGTATCAGATATACCAATTACATCTTAGACACAACTATCGATCAGTGCTATCAACTTGTTGATGTGTGCACTTACATTGGGTATCAACTCTTTGATGCGCATATATCTAATGTATGCTACCCAATTTCGCCTCTGTCCACGTTGACCTTGAGTTTACTCAACAAACCAACGCTTCTAGTGAAAACCGACCCATTAATCCGAAAATCTTATTTTCATGGTTCGAACATATTCGTATAGAGCGAGCTTGGGTTTACCCAACAACTCATCCCTATAAGAACTCTGGTTCTTACCATATTAATGGAAGGCGTTAGTTTTCATATACCGAGGAGGGATTTAGAAACTCTAGACTCCAAGCTGAAGGATCATAGTCGCCAGGACTATATGGAATGATTTAGGTTTCATCAATCACATTGAATCAATCCTTTTAATCATCTATCATCCAACTTGAGCATGCCACAAGTCGACTTACAACGAATGCAAGTCTCCTTATGCCCCTGCCCATACACAAGTCGCCTTGTCTTCTGCCCTCGCACAAGTTGACTTATCTGATATAAGTCGCCTTATGCACCTACCCGCACACAAGTCGCCTTGTACACTGCAAGTCGACTTATGCACAGACCCTGAACAAGTCGCCTTATACTCCAAATAAGTCGACTTGTCCAACAGAATTTGCTATAATCTCTAATCGGCTAATTCCTCAATCCATGCAATTCCAATTCACAACACCTACATACCTAAGGTAATATCTGATAAATTTGATGTATCAATGAACAATTCATTGAACCATGAAAACCTTAAATAGTCAAACTATATGAAAAGCTTGAAATGAGTCAAAACTCATTAATTTCCAAATAATTTAGGAACACCCAAATCATCATCCTAAGCATCTCTAGCTAGCACATACATTATCAAATTTACTTCAGCACATGCCATAAAAAATATGACGGTCAAAACAAACAAGATAATGCAATATACTAACGAGACGCTAATGTGATCAATTAGGCATCCGAAAATTCTAGGATAAACAACTTCAAGCAATTCAGTTTGGAAATCATACTACATCAAGATAACACATTTTTAATCACATTAAAAATGGTGCAAGGCATTGGAACTGAAAAAGCACACTCAATCAAGCCAAGCAAAACAGTCCCAACACTTTTCACCAAAACTGTCCAGTTCTGTACATTGCTTGAAATGATCAATGAAACAATTTCAATAAATCATGATAAAATTATATAGGTTACTACATGTTCATAAAATGCTACATGAATTGTTTCAGGATTTTAGGCCATCAAAAACGCAGTCAAACTAAATAACAAAACCGATTCAAAATCTGTGTTCATCAGCACAGCAATTCCCAACAGCATAGAATAAATTCGTGAATAAATATCCAATCACCTTGAAATCAAATTTTCATGCTCACAGACATTCAACAACATCTTAGAGACATTTAGGTGAAGGAAAATCCGAAAAACCATTTTTCTAGAATTTATTCTCGATTTTATACTCATGCCTGTTCCAGAATCGTTTCACAAAACAGCATCTATAACCTTAGGGAATTAATTAGCAAAACTATATCAAATCAAATCAATAAATTCTGAAAATTCATAGACATATTCTCTAACATGTTATGAACAATCCTGGGCAGAAAAATTTCGAAAAACATATCACAATATAAATTCGAAAATTGGACAGCAAGCATGCATCAACAGAAAATTCCATTAGGTTTCTGATCTTGCTTAGGTTTTAGCTTCATACGGGACACCAGACGCTCTGATACCACTGTAGGAAAATCCCGGGAGGTACATCACATGTACCGGCAGTGGAAAACAAAAATTTTTGTTCCCGGGACTTTCCCGAAACTCAGGATCCAGGTATCGGTATGAAGACATCAACCTAAATAGCCAAAAGAGACTATCTCTAAAGGTATCCACGCAGAGATCAGAAAATCTAACCGGATCAAACCTTTTGACCCGGGAATAGCTAGAACAGATTAAAGCCTGCTAGAGCCTACCTCTGTCCTGGAGAGCTTGGATCAACGTTGATGGAGAAGACTTGGAGAAAACTTGAAGAGATGAGATGAAGGAGAGCTTTTTCGATGATGAGAGAAACAAATTTCTTATAGGTTTTCTCAAAACCATTTCATCTTCTAACTCAAAAGCCACGATCATCATCTGGACTCTTCTTACTCATTCCTTTTGTCTTTTAACAATTAAAAGACTTAAAAGCTAATGGTGAGTCATCTTGCCCACGTTAGCCTCTTATATATATATTTATATATTATCCAAATTAAGCTTCCTCTCCATCCACGTTGCATATATATATATATATATATATATATTAATTAATTAATTAATCATATATATATATGTATATATATTGCTGAAAAGGTCCAGTCAAACTGGGGTCGGTCCTACCGGCCTACCGAGCCCCGGTACCGAAACAGCCCCGGAAACCTTTCTTAGCAATATTGATGTCGCGAACTCATCGGGACATATCTCGATCTCATCGGGATCCATTTAATCCATTTGCTCTCCATAATTGGAACTCTGTCCAATTACTATTTCTGATTCTCGAAACACTCTTATCGTGTGACCCTTTAGGCTCCGGTTATGTTGGCCACTTAGATTAACAATTAATCCGAGCAAGTCATGAGCGGTATCTAGCAACACATCATGACCCCTAATTGACCGAAAAGTAATCGGTTTGATGTATTCATCACGAACGGATCACAAACCCTTCCATAGACAATTACTGTGCAATTCGTCCTTTCACCATCCTATACCCCACTTGGTTATGAGTATGGTCAAAGTGTCAACTCTCACTAGACCGAGTCTAGCCCAGTGATATCGTTCTCGTCCCGGGACTCATTACTCTATATGTCAATGAAGACACTCTTCATGACATATATGCTAATCGACCTTAGTAATGATCCCGATAAGAGGCCATGGGTATCTCTTTCGCTAATCCAGTGGTGAATCCTTTATTGGCTACTCAATTATCTTGAATACCTCAAGTTGTACCCAAGCACCACCCATGAGTTACCTCTGAAGGCAACAAGGAATGGAGTCAAAGCACGGATCAAGTATCAAGATATCCTCGAGTACCTCAAGTCTAAGGATACTTGCATCATTGCTATGATGAGATTATCAACGACACTTAGATAAGATATCCATGTGATGATCTCATGGCAGGTCATCCAATGAACTTACTACCGCTAGTAAGCATCCACATGTCAATTCTAAATATCTCATATTTACAGTTTCTGAGATCCACTGCTTGATCCAATCAAGGAATATGACATGTGTTAGTCTATCCGAATTAATGATGTCCAGTCTCATTAATCCTATGACTAGGGAGAATTTGAATCTTGACATAATTGCACATGATAGGAACCTCAGTAGTATGATCACATCATAATTTCCTTCATGCTATGTCATATATCATGGACTTCATTAATTTGATTAAAGATCAAATCAATTCATAAACAATGTTTATGAATATCAAATTAATGAATAATGCCTTTTCTTTATTTATTCATAAAGTCTGTTCACGACTTTGAATAAAACGCGCTAAAGGGGATTGCCTTTAGGGCACAAATAAACAGTACCGACCTTGAACAAGTCGACTTATCCAATGAACAAGTCGACTTATCCGTACCGAACATGTGTAAGTCGACTTACCACTTACAATTAGAGTTTTAAATGAGGGATTTGAGAAATCGATGGATGCTATTGACTTAGTGAATAGTGAATTTTTGGTTATGAAGCGAGAGATAGCGGATTTGGATAGAGCGCTGGAAAATCATGATCATGCATTATATAATTTCAAATTAAGACATGTGCATTAGTGAATTCAATTGATTGAGCATCTAGTGATGATAATTCGTTTGAATTGTTATAGAGGCACCGTTGGATTGACGATCCATGGATATATTTGGGACTTCGAGCGAAGCTTCGGAAGTTACTGGTGAGTAACCTAGTTGGTTCCTCGATCTTTGTGTATTAATACGTTTGTGAATGTGTGAATTAGTTGCCAACGTGAGTGATACAAATGTGAATCGGTGTATAGAATTATGAGTAAGTGTTACGATTGTGACAAGCGAGTGCGATGATATATATATATATATATATATATATATATATATATATATATATATATATATATATATGTGTGTGTGTGTGTGTGTGTGTGTGTGTGTGTGTGTGTGCTAGTGATTGTGCAAGTGTTAGTGCATACTAGGCATGATTATAAGTGGTAACTAAGCGGTTGTGGTGAAGCATTTAGTGAGCGAGCTTTAAGCTCGATTATCGATGAATGGGCTGGGCAAAAAGGGAATAGTGCATACCCGGAGGGCTCTCCTATCCCAATGTGGTAGGCGAGAGTGCATACCCCGAGGGCTCTCCTACTTGCCGAAAATGTGATCATGGTGAAAAGTGCCCGAATCGGGACGGTGTTAACTTTCACCACAACAATGACATAAAATGAGAATTTGCATACTTTGTGCATCCGTGTGTAGTGAAATTGAGAATCGTGTGATATGTGCCAATGGTGAAGTGACATGTCTGAGTTATGTTATCGTATAAATGTGTAAATTGTGTACAGTGTTCTAAAATGCGTTAAAGTGTACTATGTGATATATTATGTGTATATGCATGAGTTGGGTGAACCATCGATGATGGTTTCTCATTGAGTTCGCAAACTCACCCAACATTGCAATATATTTTTCAGGACAACGTTAGTAGGATCCTAGCTCCCGTGATAGATTTTCCTGCCGTGCGAGTGCGTGATCAAGTGAAGCGATGGCACACAGGTCGGACAGCTGGGGCGATTTTTGGGATGATCTTAGTATAGACGTTTATATCAGATTCCCTTTTTGGATTATTGTATTTAGCCTGTAGGGGACTGATAGACTTGTCTATATTTTGGATTGATGCTATGAAATGAAAGTTTATTGTGGTTTTAAATTTTAGTGATTTGTATAATGCGGTTAAATTATATTGATGCCATGCGAGTATTTAGTGATTGTTTTCGTTAGTAGCACTTCCTTGCTGTGGGATATTCGTCGGAACGTCCCACGGGCGTCCCTGTGCGTACCCTACGGTAAGGGGGCGCTACATTAGATGGTATCAGAGCATGGTTTGGCATCTTTTGGGCATAGTATATTTTAGGCTTGAATTTCAGTGAGAAGCGAAAATTGATCAGATTCTTGTTGTTGTAGGTCATCCGTTCCTGGAGAGCAAGTGGATTAACCAGCTGACCTAGGATCCGTGGGAGCTAGTAGAGAGTCCCCTGTGCCTCATTCTGATGAGCTACCTCCAGAGTTCCGTGAGGCGGAGAGGAGGTATGATAGGCTGCATGGTGGAGGCTGTTGACTTCTATGGCAGCACCGACGCTACTGAGGCTGAGGGTTGGTTAGAGAGGACTGAGAGAGTCCTAGACCAGATGGATTGTGACGCAAAGGAGAGGTTCAATTATGCAGTGTCTTTACTTCAGGGTCCGGCTTATCAGTGGTGGAAGACTGTTCCGGGCAGTTCCACCAGGCCCTGCATGTTGACTTAGGATGATTTCTTGCGGGCATTCAGAGATAACTTCACGCCCAAGGTTTATTTAGAGATGAAGATGCAGGAGTTTCTTGAGTTGAGACAGGGGCAGATGTCAGTGACAGATTATGAGGTTCGGTTTAATGAGCTGTCGGCGTATGCGTCTGTTTTGTTTGCCTCTGAGTCTGATAGGTATCGAAGGTTTGAGGGCGGACTCAATATGGAGATCCGTGCAGTTATTGGCCCGATCGGACATGGACACCTTTGTTGGTGAGGCGGCGTAGTGAGGATTGAGCAGTTCTTGGCGAAGTCGACTGGTGGATCGAGACCTAGGGGCAAGAGGCCCAGTGATAGTCAGGGCAATGCTAGTAGAGGTTCAATGGCGTCGAGCAGGGCCCTTCAGTCCACTGGAGGAGCTCGGTGATCTGGTTTTGGGCAGAGGAGATTTGCTCGATCCTAGTGGTGGTCGTGGCGGTCTTTAGAGGTTGAGCAGATGATCCCGCTATGTGAGTATTGTGAGAGGAGACCTGAGGGAGTCTTGGAGGTTTACCGGGTGTGTCTCAGTGTGGTTCCATGGACCATCGACTCAAAGTGTCCTTTTACTGTAGAGGCCCAGTCCGCTATGACTGGTAGATCAGGCAGTACTACCTCGGTGCAGCAGAGCCGTGGAGGTGGATCTGGATGGAGAGGCCGAGGCCGAACTGAGGGATCCGTAGTGAGGTCCGAGGGACAGAGCAGCCGTCAGCAGTCCCAGGCTAGAGTCTATGTTATGACTCGGCAGGAGGCTCAGGAGTCTCCAGATGTTGTTGCGGGTATGCTTCTGATTTCTGGCTTTGAGGTTTATGCATTGATGGATCCTGGATCCACTCATTCTTTCATTGCACCGCATGTGGCATATAGATTGCATTATGATAGGGAGAGATTGTAGTGTGGGTTAGAGGTGAGTATACCTCTAGGTAGTACGACAGTTTTGGGAGAGGTTTGCAAGGGGTGTCCGATAGTGATTGATCAGGCAGAGTTGAGTGCAGACCTGATAGTTTTGTCTTTAAGAGCGGTTGATCTGATTCTAGGGATGGACTGGCTTACTGCGCATAGGGCTGTGATGGATTGTTATACCAAGGAGGTTGTGTTAGAATCTCTGGTCACCCTATTTGTTTCGAGGTGTTAGTCGCAAGCGGTGCAGTAGGATGATTTCCTTTCTGAGTGTCCTGAGGTTGATGCAGGGAGGATGTGAGGCCTATCTAGCTCACGTGGTTGATTCCAGGGTTGAGCAGAGGTTGCAAGATATTCCAGTGATTAGGGAATTTCCGGATGTGTTCCCCGATGAGTTACCGGGTTTGCCACCGGATCGGGAGACGGAGTTTGAGATTGACCTCGTTCCAGGTACCGCTCTTATATCTATACCTCCATATAGGATGGCACCGGTGGAACTGAGGGAGCTTAAGGCTCAGTTGTAGGAGTTGTTGGATAAGGGGTTCATTAGGCCGAGTGTTTCGCCTTGGGGAGCTCCAGTGTTGTTTGTGAAGAAGAAGGACGGGACTTTGAGGTTGTGCATCGACTATAGGCAGCTGAATCGGGTGACAGTGAAGAATAAGTATCCGCTACCTAGGATCGATGATCTATTTGACCAGTTGTAGGGAGCTCAAGTGTTTACTAAGTTGGACCTGAGGTCAAGGTATTATCAGTTGAGGATTGCAGAGGCCGATGTGCCTAAGAGTGTTTTCAGGAGCAGATATGGGCATTTCGAGTTCTTAGTGATGCCGTTCGGGTTGTCTAATGCCCCGGCAGCCTTCATGGCCTTGATGAATAAGGTCTTTCAGCCCTACCTGGATCAGTTCGTGATTTTGTTTATTGATGATATTTTAGTGTATTCGAGGAGTAGACAGGAGCATGCGGAGCATCTGAGGATTGTTCTGTAGGTCATGAGAGAGAGACGGTTGTTCGCCAAATTCACTAAGTGTGAATTCTGGCTTGATGAGATTGTATTTCTGGGGCACGTGGTGTCCGGTGAGGGTATTCAGGTGGACCCTCATAAGATAGAGGCGGTTATGAGTTGGGAGATTCTGAGGAGTGTGCCAGAGTTGCGGAGTTTCCTAGGATTAGTCGGATATTACCGGAGGTTCGTCAAGGGGTTTTCGTTGATCTCCGCCCCTTTGACGAAGCTATTGAGGAAGAATGTGCCGTTCGGATGGTGCGAGGAGTGCGGAAGAGCTTTGAGGAGCTGAAACATCGGTTGTATCTGCACGGTGTTAGGCATTCCATCTGGACCGGAGGCTTTGAGGTTTCTGATGATGCCTCGCATCGTGGATTGGGATGTGTATTGATGCAGCATGGGAGAGTTATAGCGTATGCCTCGAGACAGTTGAGGTCTCACGAGGTGAATTATCCGGTACATGATTTGGAGTTGGCTGCAGTGGTGTTTGCTTTGAAGATCTGAAGACATTATTTGTATGGGGAGACGTTCCAGATCCTCACTGATCATAAGAGTCTGAGATATTTGTTGAGTCAGCGAGAGTTGAATCTGAGACAGAGGAGATGGATTGAGCTGTTGAAGGACTATGACTGCACGATTGAGTATCATCCAGGGAAGGCCAATGTGGTGGCAGATGCGTTGAGTATGAGATCTCATATCAGTGTAGCTCAGATTCAGATTGGGAGACTGCCTAGCTTGATTCAGTTGAGAGCGCTTAATGTGTAGATGGATTTGGCTCAAGATGGAGCCTTGATTGCTACCTTGAGGCTGAGGCCTATGTTGCAGGACAGGACAGGAGAGTCCAGGGTCAGGATCCAGTATTAGTGAGATTGATGGATAGAGTCAGATCAGGATTGACTACTGATTTTGAGTTGAGAGACGGGACTCTTTGGATGGGTCAGAGGTTGTGTGTGCCAGATGTTGATGATCTGAGACGAGAGATTTTGGAGGAAGCGCATGTGGCCGCTTATGCGATGCATCCTGGTACTACCAATATGTATAATACCCTTAGGTTACATTTTTGGTGGCCAAGCATGAAGAGGCAAGTGGCAGAGTTCGTTTCTCGGTGTTTGACGTGCCAGCAGGTTAAGGCTGAGCACCAGGCCCCAGTTGGGAGATTGCATTCGTTACCCATTTCGGAGTGGAAATGGGAACGGATTACTATAGACTTTATTATGGGATTGCCTAGGACGTCGAGGCAACATGATGCGATCTGGGTCATAGTGGACCGATTGACCAAATCGTCTCACTTCTTGCCAATGCGAGAGAATAATACTCTCGATCAGTTGGCCCAGAAGTATGTGGCAGAGATTGTGCGACTGCATGGGGTCCCGGTATCGATAGTGTTAGATAGGGATCCCAGATTTACTTCGAGGTTCTGGAGGAGCCTGCAGTCAGCTTTGGGTTCGAGATTGAACTTTAGTACAGCGTTTCATCCTCAGACAGATGGGCAGAGTGAGAGGACGATCAAGACTATTGAGGATATGCTGAGAGCTTGTGTATTGGAGTTTAGAGGTGCTTGGGATCAGTACTTGGTTCTGGTTGAGTTTGCGTACAATAATCAGTACCAGAGCAGTATTGGGATGGCACCGTATGAGGCCTTGTATGGGAGACCATGTAGATCACCTCTTTCTTTGGGATGAAGAGGGTGTGAGGATGCTTGAGGGTCCCGAGTGATCCGAGATCTGATGGATAAAGTGAGATTGATTGAGTCGCATCAAGGTATTTCGGGATGAGCGAGAAGAGTTATGCGGATCGGCGATCGGCGTGAGATGGATTACTGATGTAGCAGCAGAGTATTCCTCCGAGTGTCACCTTGAAAGAGTCTTGAGATTTGGCCGTAAGGGCAAGTTGAGTCCTCGGTATATCGGTCCGTATGAGATTCTTGAGAGGATTGGATTTGTTGGCCTATAGATTGGCTTTGCTAGTGAGATGTCCCAGTTCGTGATGTGTTTCATGTGAGTATGCTCGGAGATACCGCTCGGACCCGACTTATGTGATTCCGGCTCAAGAGATTGAGATAGCGAGTGATCTGAGTTATGTTGAGAAGCCGGTGCAGATTATCGAATCGCTGGTCAAGCAATTAAGGGCGGGGTGATTCCATTGGTGAAAGTCTATGAAAGAACCACTCATCGGAGGAAGCAACTTGGGAGGCCGAGGAGCCTGAGAGAGGCGGTACCTCATTTGTTCGACCGGTCGGTATGAAATTCGGGACGAAATTTTATTTAGGAGAAGAGAATTGTAACATCCGTTCTGATGTGAAGGTCATATCGGTAATTTGGATGGGTTAGTGGGGTGCATTCATAATTGAACTGCACGTGCATTTTTGCCTCTGCATCAGTGACAATTGAGTAAATTGCACATGCATACATAGTGACATGCATTCATGATGGTTCCAGCATTTAAATTGTGATTATGAGTTGAATTGTGAATTTTGAGATAGTTGAATTAGATTTGATTTAAAGTGAAATTAGGGATAATTTGAGTGGAATAGTTGAGTTAGAGTGAGAATTGAATTTGTGGAATTGGAAATTTAGATTTGAGTATGTGATCGAGTGTTTTATATTTTTGAGGAATTATGAGAATTTTTCTGGAATTTTTAGAGTTATATGTCCGGACCGGGAAAATGACCTAGAGACTGATGATTTAGATTTCGGTTTCGAAAGTGAGTGGTAAATGGCTTGGAAATTTAGATCTGT
This sequence comes from Erythroxylum novogranatense, assembly GCA_029891385.1. Classification (NCBI taxonomy): domain Eukaryota; kingdom Viridiplantae; phylum Streptophyta; class Magnoliopsida; order Malpighiales; family Erythroxylaceae; genus Erythroxylum; species Erythroxylum novogranatense. The sequence continues at coordinate 52,751,550 of CM057233.1, read as the reverse complement.
GAGTTTGAGAATTTTTGTGATGAGCCATGTGAAATTTAGAGGCTGAGATTAAATGAAATTGAGGACTATGATTTATAGGTTAAATTGACCCCTTATATATATAGTTATAAGGTTTTGAATTTTGGGAGTTAAGCAATTTTCTTCTTCTTCCCCTTTTGCTCTCCGTCGTCGATCTTCCCCTTTCCCCCTTGGAGATTTTCGTTGGTTTCCCTTCTATTGTGGCTAAAGATCTGCTGGATCATTTGAGTTGTTGATGTCTAGCTTGGAGTTGGAGGCTCATCGTTGGTGTTAGAGGATTGAGAATTTCGGAAGATTTTTAGGGTTTCGTTCGATTCTTCGATTTGGTAAGTTTATTGCGTTAAATGTTGTTATTTATTGTGGTTGTTGCATTTATGGTGTTTAATGAGTTAGATGTGAGTAGATGAGTGTGTTTAATGCTAGTATAGAGAGAGAATGGTTGAAAATGGCGGAAAAAATGAATCGGAGAAGAAGAAGTTGGGCCGCACGTCATGACGTCGAAAAAGGTCACATGGCGCGAAAAGGTGTGCTTTCAAGCCGAGCGAAGATGACGCCATTGGCGAGCGAATGAGACGCCATGGCGAAGCTTAACGGATTTAGACGCCCTTGTGAAGTCAAGTGGTAAGCGTCATGGCGAGGAGAAGAGAGGTGTTACGCATGGCGAACGGATCCACGCCGCAATGAAGGCTGTCTTGTATGGGCGAGAGACAGTAAGTAGGGACAAAATTTTATCTGGATGTGTTTTGATTTTTAGGGTATATCTTTTGGTGTAGACCTCCAGTTGAGGTAATTCTAGATTCGTTATGAACTAGAGAAAGAGGTGTACAATTGTGGTAGAGATTGAGAGCTCGAATTTTAATTAGAGAGATTGTAATTACCGAAAGAGAATCCATTATAGTTTCAAATGCAACCTAAGAGTTATGTTTTGACTAATGAGAGTATAATTAGAGTTTTAAATGAGGGATTTCAGAAATCGATGGATGCTATTGACTTAGTGAATAGTGAATTTTTGGTTATGAAGCGAGAGATAGAGGATTTGGATAGAGCGCTGGAAAATCATGATCATGCATTATATAATTTCAAATTAAGACATGTGCATTAGTGAATTCAATTGATTGAGCATCTAGTGATGATAATTTGTTTGAATTGTTATAGAGCACCGTTGGATCGACGATTCCACGGATATCATTTGGGACTTCAGAGCGTAGCTCGGAAGTTACTGGTGAGTAACCTAGTTGGTTCCTCGATTTTGTGTATTAATATGTTTGTGAATGTGTGAATTAGTTGCCAGCGTGAGTGATACAAATGTGAATCGATGTATGCGAATTATGAGTAAGTGTTACGATTATGACAAGCGAGTACAGTGATATATATATATGCTTTAGTATTTGCAAGTGTTAGTGCATACTAGGCATGATTATAAGTGGTAACTAAGCGGTTGTGGCTGAAGCATTTAGTGAGCGAGCTTTAAGCTCGATTATCGATGAATGGGCCTAAGGCCAAAAGGAATAGTGCATACCCGGAGGCTCTCTTATCCCTAATGTGGCGAGGCAAGAAGGCATACCACGAGGGCTCTCCTACTTGTCGAAAATGTGATCATGGTGAAAAGTGTCCGAATCAGGACAGTGTTAACGCTCAATCACAACAATGACATAAAATGAGAATTTGCATACTTTGTGCATCTGACTGTGTAGTGAAATTAAGAATGCGTGTGATATGTGCCAATGGTGAAGTGACATGTCTGAGTTATGTTATCGTATAAATGTGTAAATTGTGTACAGTGTTCTAAAATGCGTTAAAGTGTACTATGTGATATATTATGTGTATATGCATGAGTTGGGTGAACCATCGATGATGGTTTCTCATTGAGTTCGCAAACTCACCCAACATTGCAATATATTTTTCAAGACAGCGTTAGTAGGATCCTAGCTCCCGTGATAGATTTTCCTGTCGTGCGAGTGCGTGATCAAGTGAAGCGATGGCACCTGGTCGGTCACCACCGGGCGATTTTTGGATGATCTTAGTATAGACGTTTGTATCAGATTCCCTTTTTGGATTAGTGTATTTAGCCTGTAGGGGACTGATAGACTTGCCTATATTTTGGATTTATGCTATGAAATGAAAGTTTATTGTGGTTTTAAATTTTAGTGATTTGTATAATGCGGTTTAATTATATTGATGCCATGCGAGTGTTTAGTGATTGTTTTCGTTAGTAACACTTCCTTGCTGTAGGATATTCGTCGGAACATCCCACGAGCGTCCCGATGCGTACCCTACGGTAAGGGGGCGCTACATTTACCCAATAAGCTCAACCATATCTATGTCCCAAAATGCACTACTGTATCAATGCCTCAAAGATCACTCCCAAATGCATTTAATAACTGCCAACTTTCGAACACCATTACTACTTCCCTTAACCAGTATCATATGTTATCACATCACACTAAAGTATAGCACACACTGAAAACACAATCAGTTCAAGAACACACTGAAGATTACACAATTGGAGTTGCTAACTCTATCCCAAGAAACTCCAGCTATCTGAATCTAAGAACATTTTGTTACCATATAACCATTCACAATGACAGCCTTCCAACCTACATCAGAACAGTTACATTACAGTTGCAGTGTACATGTGGAACATTTCATTCTGGAAGCTGTGCCTTATGACTCATCAAAGTGAACAGGCACATGTGAAGTCACTTCCTATTACGCACAAGTTGCCTACCATCAAACTGAACAGGCAAGTGTGAAATCATTTCCTATTAGAAACAAGTTACCTACCATTGTTGTCAAGTGATATATGGTTACGTGTAACCACTCATTACTACATGCAAAAGAACCCACGCAAAACAAGAAGTAATCCATGAAGAATCTGAACTGATGAAACAGTGTGCCAACATAAAGAAACAATGTGAGCTCCATCAAACTTCTTCATAGAATATCATAATATGAACTGTTATTTACATTAATGAATAAGAAAACTAAATGTAAACACAAAAACTCTAATTTCATCATTGTCAATTTTTTAACAAATTGATCAGTATACCAATAAAGCTTGAAGTTAGCTAGCTAATTGCTAAGTAGCTGCAATCTATAATAGCATTTCACAACCATTTAGCTCACATCAAAACTAGTTACTGCAAGAATGGGCCACTCTACAAGGAAAGCAACTACTTTGAATGATTGTTTCAGGAGATTGGCCTTGTGTATTCCTGCCACAGATTGGCCTTTTGTATTCATTATACTAAGACAATTTGCAGTAGCTATTAATCTCTATTAGTATAACTTCCTGAATGTCTCTTCTTTTACTTCCAACTTAAAGATATATCTAGTAAACAGGACTTTTATGAATAATGTTTGAAAAGATCTCATCATCTTGCTTTTCAAATTTCAAACAATGCAAATGCAAATGCCACAGAGATAGTTCCATCCTTAGCTTCCACCACTATTAAAATAACAGAGTCCGAAGAGATTCAATTTTACCAAATTAATGAAGAATCAGCCATAAACAGTGAGTATGATCCATATCATAACAATTGGAGATGGAAACGTACAGATCATAGGAAAAATGAGACAGAGGCATCTCTTCAAGAAATTTACGGAAATCTTTTGATGAAACAAGAAAATGCCAAATCTATTATCGACCCATAATGGAAATAATGAAAAGCACTTTATTCTAACGTTTCTACCCTCAAGATACGACAAACACCCACCTATACCTGGTAAAAATTCAAGAGCTATGACAACCAAACCTACCGACCTAAACTTACACAGCACGATCCAAATAAATCCCATTTGAAGAATCAAACGAGCAAATATAAACACAAAACTCATGTTATTGTTTATAATCAGTACAAACCATGCATACATACATACTCATGATATGAGAAAACACCAAAAAGCAAAAACAGTAGAAATCTTTTACTCCGATTTCAACAGACAATGACAAGCAGTATAACCTTTTTACTATATGGCCTATCTCCAACCATGATTAGACAAGCAGTATAACAGAAATAATCAACCTTAACAGTTGCATTGACAGTGATCCAATCTGGTTTTTCCTTTTTGCCTAGCCTCTCATCCTTTAATTTTAAAAACAGTCTAGTACCTCCCTTCCTTGTTAAACCAAGGAAATTCTGGTTCAATAAGCAGCTAATTTATAGAGATAGTTCCTAGTCACACATAGTTTTGAGTTTCTAAACCAATTTTCCTCATTACTGAAGTTGCAGTATCATAAAAACCAAAACAAAATGGTAATACATGATATTTGAGAACTTTTCACAATTAAAAGATGGAAATTGATGTTAGAGTAGTACCCTAAAGGCAATCGCCTTTAGCGCGTTTTGTACAAAGTTGTGTACATACTTTATGAATAAATAAAGAAAGGCATATTTCATTACTTTGCTGTTCATTATTTATGAATGGATATTGATCTATAAGCAAATTAATGAAGTGCATGGTACATGACATAGCATGAAGGAAATTATGATGTGATCATACTACTGAGATTCCTATCATGTGCAATTATGTCAGTAACTAAATTATCCCTAGTCATAGGATTACTGAAACTAGACATCGGTAATCCGGAGACTAACACATCTCAAGCTCCTTGATTTGATCAGCGATGGATCTCATAAGCGTAAATATGAGATATTTAGGGTTGAGATGTGAATGCTTACTAGAGGTAGTAAGTACATTGGATGACACTGCTATGAGATCATCACATGGATGTCCTATTCTAATGTCCTGTGATAATCTCATCATAGCAATGGTGCAAGTATCCTTAGACTTGAGGTACTCGAGGATATCTTGAATCTTGATTACGTGCTTTGACTCCATTCTTTGTTGCCTTCAGAGGTCACTCATAGGGTGGTGATTGGAGTGCACTTGAGGTATTGAAGGTAATTGAGTAGCCAATAGAGGATTCACCACTTCTGTGATAGCAGAAGATGATACCCATGGCCTTTTGTCAGGGTCATTACTTGGAAATCTCTAGCCGGAGTTCATATGTCATGAAGAGTGTCTTCAGTGACATATAAAGTAATGAGTCCCAGGACAAGAACTGAAATCACTTGGACTAGATTTGACGTGGTCAGTCTAGTAAGAGTTGACACTTTGCCCATACTCATAACCAAGTGAGGTATAGCAAGGTGAAAGGACGAATTGCACAGTAATTGTCTATGGAAAGATTCGTGATATGGTTCGTGATGAATATAGCTTCATTCGTCAAACCAATTACTTTCCGATCAATTGGGGGTCATGATGTGTTGCTAGATACCGCTCATGACTTGCTCAGATTAAGTGTTAATCTAAGTGGCCAACATAACCGGGAACCTAATGGGTCACACGCATAAGAGTGACTCGGAGAATTCGTAAAATAGTTTTGGACAGAGATCCAATAAATGGAGAGCAATAGGATTAAATGGATCCCGATGAGATCGCGACATCGATATTGCTGAAAAAGGTTTCCAGTGGTTTTTCCATACCGGAACCCGGTAGGACCGACCCTAGTGTGACTGGACCACTTCAGCAATTATATATATATATATGTGTGTGTGTGTGTGTGTGTGTGTGTGTGTGTGTGTGGTTTACGTGGAAGCAAAGGAGGAGAGGAAGCTTAACTTTATATATATATATATAAAGTGCCTAACGTGGAAGCTACATCATCTAAGCATTTAATGGTCTTTAAAAGTTAAAGACAAGTGGCATAAGATGATAAGATGAAGGCTAAAAGGATTAATCTTCGTGGGTTTTGAAAAAGGAAGAAAGGGTTTTGCAAAACCTAAGAGAAATTTGATTTCTCATCATCCTCTCTTCATCATCGTTCAAGCTCATCTCCTCTCCAAGTTTTTCGTCTCTTCTCCATCGTTTCTCAAGCTCTCCAAGGAAAAAGGTAAGAGCTAGCACTCTTTAATTTGTTCTAGTTATTTCTGGGTCAAAGGGTTTGCCCCGGTTAGGTTCTCCGATCTATGCGTGAATACCGTTAGAGACGGTCTCCTTTGGCCGTTATGGTTTGAGTTTGTTGTATAGACACATGGATCCTGGCTTTCGGGAAGGTCCCGGAACAAAAAAATTTGTTTTCCGCACCTTTTGCATGTTATGCACATACCGGGATTTTCCTACAGTGGTATCAGAGCCACTTGTGTCGTATATAACGAAGAAATCATAACAAGGTCGGAGCTGCCTATTGCTTGTGACGATGATGCATGTTAACTGTGTTAATTTCGAATTCAGTATAGAAATATAGTTTTCGAAATTTTCTTGCCCAGATGTGTTCATAAGATGTTGTGGAATATGTTTGAGGAAGACCAGAATTTATCAATGTGATTTGATATGGTTTTGCTAATTTATTCCCTAATGTTCTGGTTGCTGTGTTTGTGCACATTCCTTGAACAGGCATGCTTGTAAATTCGAGAATAAATTGTAGAAAAATTGTTTTTTAGATTTTCTTTCACCGACATCTCTCTAAGATGTTTATGAATGTCTATGAGAATGGAAAAATATTTTCGAGGTGATTTACTATTTATTTGAGAATTTATTGTGTGCTGCTGGGAATAACTGTGTTAAGGAACACAGATTCTACATTGGCTTTGTTGCTGAGGTTGGATGAGTTTTTGTTGGAAATAAATCCTAAAAAATTCATGGAGCATGTTGTGAACATGTTGTAACCTCTGTAATGTTCTCAGAATTTATTGAAATTGTTTCAATGATTTTTTCAAGCAAAAGACAGAGCATGGCAGTTTTGAGCAAGTTGCTGGAGCTGTTTTGTTTGAAATGAATGATTGTGTATTTCTCAATTCCAATGCCTTGGATCATTTTTAATGTAATTAAAAATGTGTTACATTGATGTTGTATGCTTTCCATATTGAATTTCTTGAAATTGGGTTTCCAAAAATTTTCAGATGTCAAATATGTCACATTAGCGTCTCGTTAGTGTATTTCGTTGTCTTGATTGTTTTGGCCGTCACAAATTTTGTGACCTGTGCCGAAGTAATCTTGATAAAGTGTAGACTACCTAGAGATACTTAGGGTGATAGTTTGATATTCTCAAATTATTTGGAAATCTAAATGAATAAGAGTGTATTCGTTGATTTCAAGTTTCATGTATAGTATAACTATATATGGTAAGCATGGTACAATGAAAGTGTTTCATTGGTACATCATAATAAAGGATATTACACTTGGTATTGTGAATTTGAACTACACGGATTGAGAAATTAGCCGATTAGAGAGCAAGCCAAAACCGATCGACTAGCACATGTACGGTCATTATACGCATACACCGATCGGTAGCACGTACACCGGTCGACTAGTTCGTGCTGTGATAATCCAAAGTAGTCGACTAGCACATGCACCAGTCGACTAGCACATGCACAAGTTGACTACAACATGCGAAGATCGGATGATGGATGATCAAAGGTATAGACTCAATGTGATTGATGAAATGCCCTAAATCATTCCATATAGTCATGGTGACTATAATCCTACAACTTGGAGAAGAAGATGATGAGACCAGAGCTTGAAATCCCTCACACATAATATGAAAACTAACGACTTCCATTAATATGGGGAGAACCAGAGTTCTTATAGAGTTGGGTTGTTGGGTAAACCCAAGCTCACTCTATACGGATATGTTTGAACCATGAAAATAAGATTTTTGGATTAATGGGTCGGTTTTTACTAGAAGCGTTGATTTGTTGAGTAAACTCAAGGTCAACGTGATGAGGCGTAAATGGGTAGTGTACATCAGATATGCAGCGCATCAAGAGTTGATAACCCAATGTGTGTGCATACATCACGAGTTGATAGCACTAGTCGATAGTTACATCTATGATGCAATTGGTATGACCGATACCTGTCGATTGATCTAAGGTGACTTGTTGGGTAAACCCAAGGTCATTTTAGTAATGTCGGATATCTATGATGCAATTGGTATGACTGATACCTACCGATTGACCTAAGGTGGCTTGTTGGGTAAACCCAAGGTCATTTTAGTAATGTCGGATATCGACCCACTAGGACATTTTGTCTTAAAATTTCTTGGATTCGTAATGAGGGTTATGGATTCTTTGAAACTAGTGGGAGCCATATGCATGTCATGCAATTCTTTATGATCATGCATGTAATTCTATTCTAACATTCTTTCTCTCTTTCCCTATAGGTTATTGAAGATGACTTCCAGCGTGAATTTGCGCTCACTCATGGATTCCAACAAATTAACTGGATCCAACTTTCTCGATTGGCTAAGAAATCTGAGAATTATTCTCATATCTGAGGAACTGGGCTATGTCCTAGATGTTCCACTTCCTGATCCACCTGCTGTTGATGCTTCTGATAAGGATCAGAAAGCATATCGTAAGCATCTCAAAGACAGTCACATGGCTACCTGCATTATGCTCGCATCTATGTCACCAGAGCTGCAGAAGCAGCATGAGTCTATGGATGCTAATACCATAGTGTTTCATCTTAGGGAGCTGTTTGATAGAGCAAGCTCGGTCTGAAAGGTTCGAGACCTCGAGGCTACTCTTCACTACTAAGATGACTCCAGGTTCATCTGCAGTGTAGTATGCACTGAAGATGAATGGGTATATTGAGAGGTTGGCTGTCTTAGGTTTTGTAATAGATTATGAATTAAGTGTTGACTTAATTCTAGTTGGATTGTCTGATAGTTATTCACAGTTTGTGTTAAACTATTGGATGAATCAAATATCTACGACAATCCCTGAGTTGATCAATCTGCTCAAGACAGCAGAGCAAGCTATCAAGAAGAATAGCAAGCAAGTGCTTATGGTGGACTCTTCTTCTGGTTCCAAGAAAAAGAAATTGAAGAAAAAAAGGTCTAAGAAACTAAAAGGAAGTACAGCCAAGAAGAAAACCAAAGAAACTGCACCAAAAGGAACTTGCTTCCATTGTGGCAAGGCCGCCACCGGAAGGCGAAGCCGTAAAGTCTATCTGGAAGAATTGAAGCGAAGAAGGCATCGATGCCTCGGTTCCTTCGTGTATGTTTGTCATTGAGGTTATCTTTTTCGACCATAACATATAGGTATTAGATACGGTTGTGGTTCACACATATGCAATGATATCACGGGGCCTCGAGGACGATGAACAACTCATGAAGGGAGAGATAGACCTGGGTGTAGGAAATGGAGCAAGAGTTGTTGCATTTACTGTAGGCACTTATTTTTTGTCACTCCCCAGTGGGCTTGTAATGAAATTGGATGAATGTTATTTTGTACCTGTTTTAACACAGAACATATTGTCTGTTTCTTGTTTAAATAGAGCTAGTTTTCATTTGACTTTTAGTAACAATGGTTGTTCTATTAGTTTGAATGGAATGCTTTATGGTACTGGTACATTATGCAATGAAATTTACATATTAGATATGTCACATCCAATTATGAATGTCAATGACACGAAAAGACATAAACGAGATAATTTAAAATCAACTTACTTATGGCATTGTCGCCTTGTCCATATAAATGAGAGACGCATAGCTAAGCTCCATAAGAGTGGTAGTTTAGGGTCATTTGATTATGAATCATATGACACATGTGAATCTTGTTTATTAGGCAAGATGACTAAGTTACCCTTTAAGGGAAAGGGTGAACGAGCGACTGGAATATTAGACCTAATACATTCAGATGTATGTGGTCCGATGTCCATCCATGTTAGAAGTGGTTGTCTTTACTTCATTACCTTTATCGATGATTATTCTCGATATGGGTATCTGTATCTGATGAGATACAAATCAGAAGCATTTGAAAAGTCCAAACAATTCAGAAATGAAGTAGAAAACCAACTTCGGAAAAGTATCAAGACATTACAATCCGATCGTGATGGGGAATACTTAGACCAACAGTTTTTGGATTATCTCAGAGATAATGAGATTTTATCTCAATGGACTCCTCCTTACACACCACAGCATAATGGTGCGGCAGAAAGAAGAAATCGAACCTTGTTAGACATGGTACGATCGATGATGGGCTTTGCAAAGTTACCAAAATCCTTTTGGGGGTATGCAATCGAGACAGTTGTTTACTTGCTAAACAGAGTTCCATCAAAGACAGTTGATGTTACTCCATATGAGATGTGGACTAACAAAAGACCCTATCTTACTCATTTGAAAGTTTGGGGTTGTCCTGCTTATGTGAAGCGAACACAGTCAGATAAACTTGATGCAAAGTCTGACAAGTGTTTATTCGTAGGATATCCTAAAGAAACAATGGGATATCAATTCTACCTTGCTGAGGAACAAAAGGTGTTTGTTTCAAAGCATGTTGTCTTTTTAGAGAAAGAGTTTCTTTTACAAGAAGACAATGGGAGAAAAATTGAACTTGAAGAAGTTCAAGATGCTCAACAGACGCAGATCAATCGCTCGAACTCAAAGCTCGTGACTCATACAGATGAAGTAACAGTTTAACCTTCTACAACACACGAAATTCGTAGGTCACGTAGGATACGCTCTGTTCCCGAGAGATATGGATTTCTGTGAATGAACAGAATGACGTATTGCTCGTAGAAGATGATGAGCCTACCACCTATGAAGAGGTTCTGAAGAGTTCAGAGTCTAAGAAATGGCTTCATGTCATGAAGGCTGAAATGGATTCCATGTATGAAAACCAAGTATGGACTTTGGTTGAGGCACCCGAAGGAATAAAACCCATAAGGTGTAAATGGGTTTTCAAAAAGAAAACCGACATGGATGGTAATGTAATTACCTATAAATTAAGGCTTGTGGCTAAAGGTTTTCGTCAAAAACAAGGAGTTGACTACGACGAGACCTTCAGCCCAGTAGCAATGCTTAAATTCATTAGGATACTCCTAGCCATTGCCACTCATTATGATTATGAGATATGGCAAATGGATGTGAAAACAACTTTCCTAAATGGAAATCTAGCTGAGGATATGTATATGACACAACCTGAGGGCTTCATCTCCTATGATGGCAAAAATGTTTGCAAGCTTCATAAATCCATCTATGGATTGAAACAAGCATCCAGGAGTTGGAATATCTGTTTTGATGAGGTAATCAAAGAGTTTGGTTTCTCACAAAATTCGGATGAATAATGTGTGTATAAGAAGGTTAGTGGGACTGCAATCGTATTCATTGTGCTATATGTAGATGACATATTATTACTAGGAAACGATGTCTCTATGCTACAATCAATGAAGATTTGGTTGTCCAAACAATTTTCCATGAAAGACCTTGGTGAAGCAACTTATATCCTTGGGATAAGGATCTATAGAGATAGATCAAAAAGGTTGCTTGGTCTTTCACAATCAACATACATAGACAAGATGCTGAAGAGGTTTAGCATGGAACAATCCAAGAGAGGTACCTTCCGTGACTCATGGGATAACACTCGAAATCTATGTGTCTAAGACACAAGATGAGAGGATGCGCATGAATATGATCCCGTATGCATCTGCGATAGGATCTATCATGTACGCTATGCTATGTACGAGACTCGATGTATCATATGCTCTAAGTGTTACGAGCATATACCAATCAAATCTGGTGAGGGTCCTTTGGGTGGTATCAAGAATATCCTCAATACTTGCGAAGAACTAAGGATGTTTTCTTGATATATGGAGATGGAGATCTCAAAGTGGCGGGTATCAGATGCGATTTTCAATCGATAAGGATGATTCCAAATCCCAATCAGGTTACATATTCACCTTGAGCAATGAGGCGTCGGTTGAAAGAGTTCAAACAAGAAACGATCGCCGATTCAACAACCGAGGAGTAGTACATTGTCTTCGCAGACACAAAGAAAGGAAGCGATTTGGATCGAAAGTTCATTCTTGAACTTGGTGTGATTCCTATTTGTGATGGGCCCATCTGATTGTATTGTGACAACAATGGGGCTATTATGCTTAGCGAAGGAACCAAGGTCTCATCAACGATCCAAACACATACTCCGCAGATATCATCTGATCAGGGAGATCATTGGACGAGGTGATGTCCAGATAGAGAGAATTCCTACAGAGCATAATATTGCTGATCCGTTGACAAAGTCATTGTCACAGAAGAGTTTTGATTCTCATGTACTCGCCTATGGTATTAGATATCAAGGCGATTGACTTTAGGTCAAGTGGGAGATTGTTAGAGTAGTGCCCTAAAGGCAATCGCCTTTAACGCGTTTTTTACAAAGTTGTGTACAAACTTTATGAATAAATAAAGAAAGGCATATTTCATTACTTTGTTGTTCATTATTTATGAATGGATATTGATCTATAAGCAAATTAATGAAGTACATGGTACATGACATAGCATGAAGGAAATTATGATGTGATCATACTACTGAGATTCATATCATGTGCAATTATGTCAGTATCTAAATTATCCCTAGTCATAGGATTACTGAAACTAGACATCGGTAATCTGGAGAGACTAGCACATCTCAAGCTCCTTAATTTGATCAAGCAGTGGATCTCAGAAACTGTAAATATAAGATATTTAGGGTTGAGATGTGAATGCTTACTAGAGGTAGTAAGTACATTGAATGACCTGCTATGAGATCATCACATGGATGTCCTATTCTAATGTCAGTGATAATCTCATCATAGCAATGGTGCAAGTATCCTTAGACTTGAGGTACTCGAGGATATCTTGAATCTTGATTACGCTTTGACTCCATTCCTTGTTGCCTTACAGAGGTCGCTCATAGGATGGTGATTGGCTACAGCTTGAGGTATTCGAAGGTAATTGAGTAGCCAATAGAGGATTCACCACTTCTGTGATAGCGAAGATGATACCCGTGGCCTCTTGTCGGTCATTACTTGAAAATCTCGTCGGAGTTCATATGTCATGAAGAGTGTCTTGGTGACATATAAAGTAATGAGTCCCAGGACAAGAACTGAAATCACTTGGACTAGATTTGACGTGGTCAGTCTAGTAAGAGTTGACACTTTGCCCATACTCATAACCAAGTGGGGTATAGCATGGTGAAAGGACGAATTGCACAAGAATTGTATCATGGAAAGGTTCGTGATATGGTTCGTGATGAATATAGCCGTCATTCAAACCAATTACTTTCCGGTCAATTGGGGGTCATGATGTGTTGCTAGATACCGCTCATGACTTGCTCATATTAAGTGTTAATCTAAGTGGCCAACATAACTGGGAACCTAATGAGTCACACGCATAAGAGTGACTCGGAGAATTCGTAAAATAGTTTTGGACAGAGATCCAATAAATGGAGAGCAATAGGATTAAATGGATTCCGATGAGATCGCGACATCGATATTGCTGAAAAAGGTTTCCGGTGGTTTTTCCATACCGGGACCCGATAGGACCGACCCCAGTGTGACTGGACCACTTCAACAGTTATATACATATATATATATATGATTAATTAATTAAAGAATTAATATATATATATGTGGTTTACGTGGAAGCAAAGGAGGAGAGGAAGCTTAACTTTATATATATATATATAAAAAGTGCCTAACGTGGAAGCTACATCATCTAAGCATTTAATGGTCTTTAAAAGTTAAAGACAAGTGGCATAAGATGATAAGATGAAGGCTAAAAGGATTGATCTTCGTGGGTTTTGAAAAAGGAAGAAAGGGTTTTGCAAAACCTAAGAGAAATTTGATTTCTCATCATCCTCTCTTCATCATCGTTCAAGCTCATCTCCTCTCCAAGTTTTTCATCTCTTCTCTATCGTTTCTCAAGCTCTCCAAGGACAAAGGTAAGAGCTAGCACTCTTTAATTTGTTCTAGCTATTCCCGGGTCAAAGAGTTTGCCCCGGTTAGGTTTTAGAGACGGTCTCCTTTGGCCGTTATGGTTTGAGTTTGTTGTATAGACACATGGATTTTGGTTTTTGGGAAGGTCCCGGAACAAAAAATTTTGTTTTCCGCACCGTGTGTATGTGATGCACACACCGTGATTTTCCTACAATTAAGACAAATGATGATGTACCAAACCAGAAGCTTGTTCATAGTTATAGGATCACCAAACTTATGTTGGGACCATGAAGATTATACTATATTCAGTATTTGCACCAGTTAGGAATCCATCATTCTTAGGATTAAAATAAACTAATATGGTTTATGAAAACATAAGGGAAATTGAGTTTCTATTTATGTAAAATTTCATGAACTATTTTCCTTCTTAGATAGAGGGAAGGAAGCAACTATACTAAAAACTAGGACGATACTAACTTATAATTCAAATCTTTCTCCTAACCTACTTAAAGAGAGATTATAATTCCTATGCACTAATCATTGAACCTTTCCATAAGTTCTTCACGAAATTAGTTCCAGGTGACGTATGAAGCAGATTGCTATGCACTAGTCACGATTCTCACCGACAACAAGCAGCAGTAGCTACTTTTGAGGTTGAGGAGAACCGCATTGGAGTGAAAGAGAAGCATGGATGCTGCATATAAAGAAATGCAGCAAAGCCATGGACATTGACTGCAGTAGCTAATTTTGAGGTTTCTAATCCGTACACAATCTCCATACCTACTTTTGAGGTTTTTGATCCATATCACTCAAAGCTAAGTAATGTGATTGTTTAAAGGTTCCTAAACATTGTAAGTAATCAACCTAAAAAATTGTCTATCATCTTTTATCTTCAAAAAACAAAAGGATTGATGATTTGCTATAATAGCAGTAACAACATACTAGCTTATGTGTTTTGAAAAAATAAGCCTTGACAACAATAGGCTATGTGTTTCTAATGGCCTATGTGTTTTTGGGTTCCAAGTGTTTCAGTTTTAGATGAGAAGGGTCCTAATAACATTCTTCCTATATTTTCATCCAAATCTCCTTATGAATCTCTTTTAGCTTCTCCATTACTAACTTTAGTTTTCTGTTAACTTACAAGCCTTACGCAATTAAGTATATGTTCTTGAGTCAATTAACATTATGTTCTTTCAATATGGCAACACCTAAACATATGGTAAAGTATATACCAAAAAACATATGGTAAAGCAACATAAATACCTCTTGATATTGCACCATCGAAATGACACCACAAGTGCGAGGATCATTGAACTTTTACTCAAAATACCGAAATGTAACATTAACATTTACATCAACAAGGTCAGCTACATTAACATTTACATCAACAAGTACAACTATATTAACATAAGGGTTATGAAGTGCTCGACATGGTTAATGCTATTGATGAGTATGCCATATTAATCCTAAGCAATAGCATCATCTTGTAAGAGGACATTGACAAGCCCCAACTTCTTTCATAGCAAAATAATAGCAAACCAAAAAGCCTTAATTGAATTATTTATATGTAGGTTTCTCAATAACTCAAATTAGCTTTTAAAAGATTGGTTTATAAAATATGGAAAGAGAGAGACTTGCAACTTCATCAACTTAAAATGATATGTCAGGACCAGCTGTTAACCTTTGTAGCTGCTGAAGAGTGGCTCCAACGATTCCAAGGGCAACAGAAGATGATGGCTCCAGGGAGAGGGAAGGGACGGTACGGTGGCTCGATAGGGATCCTAACTTCCGCAGAATATGATGGCTCTAGGGAGAGGGAAGGGACGGTGGCTCCAGGGAGAGGGACGGGAGAGTGCGATGAATGTTGATTTTCGTCAATTTACGTAGAAATTAAGATAATGTTATAAACCGCGTGGCAGAGATTGATGTTATAAACCGCGTGGGGTAAGCTAATTTTCAGGCCTTCTCCGATGTCTAACTCTCCAAGACGTTGTGGATAGTATTTTGCCACGTCCTATTACTGAAACGACGCAAAAAACATGGCAATTCAACGACGTCCTTATTCAACGTCGCCGTATTTTCCCACCTTTCCTGACGTCTAAAAAGACGTCGCGAAAGCCTCCTACATTTCGCGACGTCTTATACAAAGACGACGCGAAATGTTCGGAATTGCAATTTAATTAATAAATTGTTTGCATGTATTCAAGTCTTGTTATACATGAATAATTATTGATTATATATTCAAAATATTGTTGCATTATTAAACAAATTTATTTCATTACTAATATTTAATAGTTATTAAATAAATATTATTTTAATCAATAGTTAAATTTAAAATTAGCAAATAATTAAATAAAATTGTTTCCAGAAATTTAAAACATATTTAAATAAAAGCTAATAACAAATCAAATTTATTCAAATTAATTTTTCCCAAAATTTAAAATTAAAATTTAATAATTAAATTTGATCAAATTATAAATTATTCCAATATTCATATCAATTAAAACAAATCATGAATTCTAATTTTATTAAAACATTATTAACAAAATTTACCAAAATTTTATAAATTAATTATTATTTAATAAAATCTTGACAATCCACGACGTGAATTAGACGTCGCAGAATTTCTATTTTCTGCGACGTCTCCACAACGTCGTTAAAACTCATACAATCCCTGACGTTTTCACCAAACGTCGGGAATTATACGCCACTTTTTCGACGTCTTCATTCACGTCGCAAAATCGTTATGCCATCTACGACGTTTTCACTCAGACGTCGTAGAAACCCATTACCTACCTCACTATCTACGACGTCTATTGTGACATTCTAATAGACGTCGTAGATAGTTTTCTGCAACGTCTTAAGGGATTCTACGACGTCTATTAGACGACGCAAAATGTATGCTTTTGTTGTAGTGAACTGACTTTCTTGCTAGTGAGAATCCAAATTTGTCACAACAAAATGACATTATCTATATAAATAAAATTCGAAAATTGAACTCTAATAACTTGACCTCTATAGCTGATGTAATCAAGATATTGATGGAGAAGATTAACAAAATGTTTGTTTCTCTGAAATTGTTTGCTAGAAAAATGCTCCTACTTTAGCAATGCAAATCTTCGAAGGACTCGGGATATCTTGCTCTTAGTTTAATGGAAGTTAGGGAGTGTAATCGGCTTCCAATTGCATCTTCTATAGATGAAAGATACGTCCCTCCTTAAAAAAAGTGAAGGTATTCCTATGGCACCTCCACGCATTAATCTTAGAAATGATCGATAAGAAGTCAAGGCCCAAATTGTCCAAATATGTCATTTGTTATGCCTTGATGTGTCACATAGTTGAATAGTAAATGACAGTAAAGGATAACATAATAATATTGTGAAAGTTTTAAATTATAACAAGGTCTTTTAAATTGTCCAAACTATATAAGAATATGAATAGTTAACTCTTATATTAATCCTATATCATAATTATTGATATAACTTCATAAAATGATATGGTAAGTTATATATTTAATCATGCATGAATCATATGATTCTATAAAGAATTTTTATATTCCACACATGAATATCATATTTAAAATGTAACTGCTTTACATAATGGTTAGTTGCTTACATGGATTAAGCTTGTGAAATAATAGAATAATTTAAAAAAATAACAATAATAAAATATAATCTCTAAACAAATAAATTAATATATGACTTCAAGAACATAATGGATCTAATTCAAACATCACCCTTAGTAGTTAAAAGTGAATCAAAATCTTCTTTTCAAATTAACATAGATTTCAAGTCTTTATCTTCTTCTTTTTGGGGATAAAGGGATCATTATTAATGATTAATTTGAAAAAAACTTCCTATAAGAGATGGAATAGAATATCTCCACTAGATGTCAGCTCTGTAACTTAAAAGAGGAAAGCATTAAACACCTCCTTTTCAACTATACATACTCTATTTACATTCAGAGGAGACTGACTTATTCAAGCAGCTCCCCTCGCTCTCCCGTTTCATGGCCTAATCTCATTAAATGGTCAAGTAGAGTGTCCATGCCCACCCAAGCAGGACCGACTTAGAATTTTTTTTTTTTAAGTTGGGACAAAATTTTAATGGGAGCAATTTCTTATTTTTAATGAGGATAAAAATTTTAATTAAAATAAAATTTTATTTTTTGATGAAATTAAAATTTAAAATAATAATTTTCTCATGTAAAATTTTTTAAAGACAATGGATGCAAGTGACTTGCCCCCAATGTAGCTCCGCCCTGTCGCCAAGGAGATTGCATAGCCTTCAAAATTATCATCGACAATGCAATTTCTTTGCTACGTTAAAAAATGATTATGAGGGCTTCCCAAGGGATAATCAAACGCAAGAATGATTTATTATAAGGATTTTAATCCCTTAAAACACAATATCGATTTATATCAAATCATCAAAAATAAAATAAAGTAGAAATATACCTGAATTTACTGTAAAATCTGCATTGAAGTTTTGCGGTTTTGTCTTTCAAATTAGAATGTTGTCCTTTTTCTAGAGTTTTCTGTAACCTTCTGTTTTCTCTCCGATGATGGATTTAAGACAAAAATTTAGGTTACATTTAATTTAAAGATCATAACCATTTATATTAGGGTAAATCTCTAATCTAATTTCTAGTTTGACCTATTATAAAACTAAAAATTATAAACCCGATCTCTACACATATAGAACCTACACTTAAAATATATGCATAAAGCCAAAATAACGTAAACATATTAGATTACTTTAATTAATTAGGCTCAACTTTGTATAATAGTCTTTATATACAATTATACACATATAAACTCACATGTTTGATTAAAAGCGTGACAAATTACTAAATGAGCTGATTAACCTTGTCAGGGAATAAATTATTTGATAGAAGGTTAAACTATCATGTAGTAATTACATCATTAAAGTCTGGATTTCATTCTTCTGACCTTTTATTAATTTTTGATTGATATAAAATAAAGAGTTTAAGTGAGAGTTGACTTAATTTGTTAGTCTCCTCCGGATGCAGCCAAGAGGCTACAGGAAGTAAGAGCGTTGTAATTACGCCTTTTAGCTGGCTAACACTAGCAGTACCAGTGTACGACAAACAATCATGTTTCCAGTTTAGTGTTGGATTATCCCACACAGAGCCAGCTGCCTGTCTTTCAACTTTGCCGCTGCAGTCGATTGAAGAAAAGCGAATGTAAACTTAATGCCTAAGTATTACTCAAAAAGAGGAAGAGCAGAATCTTGGCATTTTCAGGCATTTGGGGTGAAATAGCCAAAGAATAGAAAGTACCCTAAGCACTAACTTCTTTGACCAGCGCTTTGTTTTTGTTCTCTTTTATCTTTTATCCACTCTGAAGAAATACGAGATGTCCTTTCTCTGCTATGCACGTGCTTTGTCTTGCTGATAAGCATCCTATTCCTGATCCCTTCCCATTAAACAGAAAAACCAAATCCATCATTCACACTATATTTCACGAGTTTAAATGCCTCTTAGGCGTTCTTATTTATTTTTAAAAAATCAAATTATTAACAATATCATTTATAAAAATATTTTAAAATAAAATTTATTATACAATTAATTATTACACACGTAACAAAGTTTATGTAATTCTTTTAATATTATCTATAAAATATTTTTATTTAAGATGAATAAAACGAAAAATTGATATCTTCTAATTATATATTTTTACTTTTCTTTAATTACCTTAATCTAACGCCCCTATAGCTTTATTTTTTCTTTTTCTAATTTCTTGAATTACAAGTTTATACAACAGATTCACTAAAGATGCTTATACCAAATCTTTGCACTTGCTTAATGGAGATTTAAGTATTGAGGAAAATGAGCCTGCTTAGATTATCCACGTCTCTTTTTGTTGAGTTCATATTTTCATACAATATTATAGTGTTCTATTCTCGTAAATAAATTTTACCATTTATTTATCTGTCTCGCAGTAAATTATATATGAGTCCTGTATGAATCCTATAAAATAAATGGTTAAGATTTTATTAGATAAAATAAGATAGAGTAATACTGAACAGAGATTCTTGTCTCTTTTTTTTTTTTTGATTGAAATTTAAACCATCAAGAAACTCCAACGTAGGCCAAAATGTGGCAATGGCAAATGATTCCGTTGACAATCAAACCACTGGAATCAGGCCACGTGTCCCGACCTTTATCCCTATTGATGCTTCGTTCAACTTTGGCTTTCACTTTACACTTTCGCTTTCCCTTTCACTTTCAGGTCCCCACCACTATTCTTTTCTTAGTCTCTCTGTTTTTTCTTGATGGTTCTTTTAACATGTAAAAAATAATGCTCAATTTGATTTGAATATAAATGAAGGGGCAAAAGCCACTCCATTGCAACATATCTTGTCTTTCTACTTAAACCCCTCCTTCCTTTCTTCACTTTCATGTCATTTCCATTCTTTTCTTTTTATCTGTTATTTCTAGCTATAGACACAGCGTCATTCCTTAGATAGAGAGATTATACATGCAGCTTCCATTTCTACTCCTCTTTAGTAAGGAGCAAACAACCCCACTTACGTCCTTCCAAACTGAGCTTTCAGGTTTTGTAGGTTAAGAACTAAATAATTAACCTTCTCTTCGTTATATACAATAGGTTATTCCTAACCCTCAGGTGTTGCTTTAATTCATTTATTCGTGTGTTTTCATTAGTTCTTCAGTACACATATTCAAGAAGCTGCGTGCACATTAGCTGACATGAAGAAAAAAGCGACGTGGTTCTTCAAGCGGGTGATATCCATGTTGACGTCAATGGGTAGAGCTAAAACCTTGTCTCTCAAAAGCAGAACCAATGCCTTGAGGACTCGGCTCATAATCTTCTCATTGCTCAGGGACAAGAAAATTCTTATGCCCACCTCAATCTCTCAGAAGTTCCATGCATTATTGGGCCACCGTCACAAAAATGGAGAAGAAGAAGTAGAAGAAGAAGAAGAAGAAAGAGATGGGGTCAACCAAGGCAAGGGAGCGCTAGTACTCTTTAACCATAACAGTAACACCATGTCGTTTCACAATAATCCAATAGACACCCTGTTCCTGGAGAACAGCATAGAGGACCATGACAAGGACAATAACTTGAACGAGTACGACGATGATCAGGAAGAGGAAGAGAGATATCCAGACCTGACACACACGCTGTTTGAGTCAGCAGACGATATGGGGCTTGAAGATCGAGGAGGATCGGTAATAGAAATGGTGAAGAATTCTAAGGAGGAAGCTGGTGAAGAGTTCAGGTTGGAGGATGAGATAGACCAGGTTGCGGACCTATTCATTAGAAAATTCCATCGTCAGATGAGGCTGCAGAAGCAGCTCTCCTTGAAGAGGCATGATCAAGAGATGCTTCAAAGGAGTGCCTAATCAGTTAATTATTCAAAAAGAAAGGGTGTATTTGCAGTAAAGTATCTCTTAATAGAATACTATATTATAAATGGTAAAGCTCTAATGCAACTTTTGCAGAATTTTGTCTCTTTTGTCTTTCCCTTTCGGTTTAAAGGTAATACGAAAAGCCCAAGTTTCAATTGGATTACAATACATAAGCTCACTTCGGAAGTTAGGATTGCAATTCGACAACAAGCATTTGGATATTCTCCGGCGGTGCTCCTACGTCCTATCTCTCCGGCGTTCATCTTCGGATCTTCCTCCAACACACAAACCCGTCTCCACTGAACCTCATCCGGAGCTCCATCAGCCTTTAGTCATCCTTCACGACGACCACCAACCACCATTGTCTGCTCTCCAGTCTCCAGTCGTCCTCTGTCGTCCACGCACGCAGCTTTCTGATCTGGGAATAATACCCAGATGTAAACCTGCCCGACCTGATATGGAATAATACCCAATCACCGATGTTAATTTCTGTTTGGGTGTGTATTTTCGCTTTCTTTTAGAATTTTTTTGGTTAATTGCATTTGTGTTGTGATTGTGAATGGGAAGTAGGAATGAAATTATAAAAGCATTTATGACTTTTTGTGCCGTTGGTCGGAGTTGAATAATGAATTGGATTTACGATTGAATTGAATGAAAGGAGTATGGTTTTGCCATTTTGGTTCATTTGTGGTTCAGTTGGTTTTGTTCATTTATGGTTTAATAATTGATTACTTGATTTATGTTAAATTTTGTAGTCATTGACTACATGCATTAAAATTTGATTAAAACATTAGAAAGGGTTTCAAATTTTAATTCAAAATTAAAGTTTTAACTTTACTTTATGATGCATGATTTAAACGTTAGAAAGTATTTAAAGATTTAACTTAACTTAAAATTAATAAACTGAGAATGTAAATTAGAAAGAACTCCAATAAATAATTAATTGACATAATCTTAAAATTAATGAAATGGTATTTAAATATTGAGTAAATAATTAATTGAATATAATAATAATTTAACTTATTGTTGGATTAGTTGTTGTCCAACCATGCAATCACCGTAGAAATAATTTGTTGACAAAATAGTTAGTGAATTATATTGAATATGAGAGGTTCTTTACATATCAACAATTGAATTATATTGAATGTGGGAAGTTCTTTACGCATCAACAACTGGATGCCTTGTGGATATTATAAGTCTTACGTGGAGTCACCGAAACAAGATAATGTAACTCTCACGACATACACTCTTTAAATCTTAACTTTCATGAGGCTTTTCTGAATTTTACTTTAGTTTCGCGCATCTTTACTTTTTTAGGTTTAATATAAAGATTTAAAGACTGTTTATTCTGCATAAAAGACTTAATGTTAACTCTGCTAATTTTGTTGATGAAATTACTAAAAGATTAATTTCTTACAAAATTAATATTTTATTTTTATTATAGATAAGTAGAGGGAGTTCATCTACTCTTGATTAAACTACTTCAAGAAGATATAATAATCAATCTTGGGCTCATGTTGCGTTAGATTCGTAATAAAGAATAGAAAAGTTTGCTTGTTTTGTAATAAGTATTTGAAAGGTGGGGTTAGTGTAGATAGTAAGTATTCTCCTATTGATCATTGAATTTCGCTTCAAGTTTTTGTTTTGTTTTTTCGTTTAATTTTACTTATATTTGATTTTTATGTTAAATTCTCTACATGTAATAGAATTGTAAATGTTTTTGTTTCAAGTTTAATTTCTACTTGATTGTTTTCTAATCACGAACTCTTGTTATAAATTATAATAGTTAAGGATATTTATTGTTCTTTTATTGGATATTTTGTTGTAATTATTATTAATTAAAATAATGAAATTATATTATTCTAATATTTTAAATACTTTGTATTATTCTTAATTTTATATTTGTATGAAGATGATTGCTTTTTATATTAATTGTGGTTATTATTTGTATGTGAAATATTTAAAATTATTGTTATTTGATATTAACTATGATTATTATTCATTATTATGATTTTTAGAAACAGAGTTGATATAAACTTGTAAATTATATAATACAACTGCATAATATACTAATAAATTATTTTGCAAACTTTAAAAATTTTGGGACTATTTTATAAATTTAAAAATTAGCAAGATTTCGGTATTGACCAATACCAATATAATACCATATCAGAATTTAATCTGATACTAAATTTGGTATGATATTCGCAATTTTGATCAAGAGATTCCGTTCATCAATAGCTCCAAGGTTCTTGAATTTTGGAAAATACGTACGAAGAAATTAGCTAAAACGTTTAAAAAAATTCCATTCACTTGAATGCCAAATATTAATATTTTAATTTATGGCATCTTTTAGAAAAACTTGCAACATTAAGATTTGAGTATTTTAAATTTATTGTTTATAAGATTAATTTTAAAATATTTAAAATTTTGATTCAAATTCTAAAACTTATTAAAATTTAACTTATATATTTAAAAATATTTATTAAAAATAAGATAAAGTGTGAAATCATAGTTTATTCAGTTTTTATTATAAATAAACATTTAAAATGATAAATTATATTTTAATAAGTTTAAATTTAATTAAAGATTTTAAGATTAATTTTTAAAATTTTTATTCAAATTCTAAAACTTACTAGAATTATTTATAAAATCATACATAAAAAGTTAATCAAAACTGACCTAATATTCTTAAGTACATGGATAGTTAGGATGAATGCTAGACGTGAATCTTAATTTATGGATAAAAATTGTTTAATTAGAGAATTAAAGTTGAATTAAAATTAATTTATCTAATTTTAAACACAATTTATGGTTATAAGTTATACGAAAACATCGTCTAGCCAACCAGTAGTGGCCATCGAAGTCAACTTTAGTATAAATAATAAACAATAATATCTTAATAAAATAAGATTTTCTTTATGATAAAGTACAATGTTGCAAATATCATACAGGACTTGCTATCGGATTGGGCTATGGTACAATAATGTACTAATGCTGGTCAATACCAGGTACTGTTTCAGATAATTTTAGTCCAAATTTTTTTAGAAATTGCAAAATAGTTCATTATTATATTATACTGTTGTACTATATACTTTATAAGTTTATATCAACCTTGTTTCTAAAAATCATAATAATAAATAATAACTACAATTAATATGAAATGATAATAATTTTCAGATATTTCACATATAAAGAATAATCACAATTAATATGGTAAAAGACAATTATCATCATATAAATATAAATTTAATAATAATAGAAGTGTTTAAAATATTACAAATTCATTATATAATAAATAATAATTACATCAAAATATCTAATAAAAGAATAATAATAAATATCCTTAACTCGAAAACTCTCAAACTATTACTATTTATGACAAAAGTTTGTGATGAGGAACCAATCAACTAAAAGTGAAACACAGAATAAAAACATTTACAATTACATTACATATATATAATTTAACATATACATCAAATATAAGTAAAATTTAAAGAAGAGAAAAAACAGAAATATGGAACTTCATTCAATCATCTACGAGAGGATACCGGTTATAACTACACTAACCCGAGTTATCATTTAGTATAAAATCTTCATAATTGAGAGAGATCTCATCATCATCATTCAAATTTAATGCACCAAATGACATATTAATGCTTTCTTAACCAAGATTATCTTCCAAGTCATTTACATCTATTAAATCTAGTTCCTTAAAAACCTAATCCACCAAAAGATCGATATTATTAATAGAAATTGGATTTGTTGAACTACTTGTGCTATTAAGACTCCTAATAAAAAATAAATTTTAATTATTAGAAAATTATAAGAAACTATATCAAAATTAATAATGATAATAACATACCTATCTCAAAGCTTTAAATTGTAACGAATGAATACCAAGTCATCCAATCTCTTATGTTCCAATCTATTCCTTTTCTTGAAATGGATGAATTCAAATGTGCTCCAGTTCTATTCACAGTCTATTGCACTCACATATTGACTTAAAATTCGAATTGTAAACCTTTGTAATTCTGGAGTATTACTTACAAATTGATCTCATCAAGAAACTGTAAATTGTAAGATAACAAATTAGTGTTACAAATAAAATAAAGTGATAATTAATTACTAACAAATAAGAAAAAAGAAATAATTAATACTTGGAGAAAGTTTTGCTATTTATAGAATAGCAATTGGCAGTCAAAAATTCCCGAAAGATAGTTTATAAAGCTCTATTTGTGAGCTTAAAAGTTCTTGCATCATTTCATGACCAACAATTTGTTAGAGTAGTGCCCTAAAGGCAATCGCCTTTAGCGCGTTTTATACAAAATTGTGTACATTCTTTATAAATAAATAAAGAAAGGCATATTTCTTTAATTTGATGTTCATTATTTATGAATGGATATTGATCCATAAGCAAATTAATGAAGTCCTTGATATATGACATAGCATGAAGGAAATTATGATGTGATCATACTATTGAGATTCCTATCATGTGCAATTATGTCAGTATCTAAATTATCCCTAGTCATAGGATTACTGAGACTGGACATCGGTAATCCGAAAAGACTAGCACATCTCATGCTCATTGATTTGATCAAGCAGTGGATCTCAGAAACAGTAAATATGAGATATTTAGGGTTGAGATGTGGATGCTTACTAGAGGTAGTAAGTACATTGGTTGATCTGCTATGAGATCATCACATGGATGTCCTATTCTAATGTCAGTGATAATCTCATCATAGCAATGGTGCAAGTATCCTTAGACTTGAGGTACTCGAGGATATCTTGAATCTTGATTACGTGCTTTGACTCCATTCCTTGTTGTTTTACACAGGTCGCTTGTAGGGTGGTGCTTGGAGTACGGTTTGAGGTATTGAAGGTAATTGAGTAGCCAATAGAGGATTCACCGCTTCTGTGATAGCAGAAGATGATACCCATGGCCTCTTGTCAGGGTCATTACTTGGAAATCTCTGATCAGAGTACATATGTCATGAAGAGTGTCTTCGTTGACATATTTAGTATTAAGTAATGAGTCCCAGGACAAGAACTCAAATCACTTGGACTAGATTTGACGTAGTCAGTCTAGTAAGAGTTGACACTTTGCCCATACTCATAACCAAGTGGGGTATAGCATGGTGAAAAGACGAATTGCATGGTAATTGTCTATGGAAAGGTTCGTGATATGGTCCATGATGAATATATGTTTATTAAATCAAACCAATTACTTTTCGGTCAATCGGGGTCATGATGTGTTCTAGATACCGCCATGACTTGCTTAGATTAAGTGTTGATCTAAGTGGCCAACATAACCGGGAACCTAATGGGTCACACGCATAAGAGTGTCTCGGAGAACTCGTAAAATAGTTTTGGACAGAGTTCCAATATACGGAGAGCAAAATGATTAAATGGATCCCGATGAGATCGAAATATGTCCCGATGAGATCGCGACATCGATATTGCTGAAAAACGTTTCCGGAGGTTTTTCCCATATCAGGACCCGGTAGGCCGGTAGGACCGACCCCAGTGTGACTGGACCACTTCAGCATTTATTTATATATATATATATAATCAATTAAATAATTAATTAATTAATATATATATATGTGTGTGTACGTGGATGGATGGAAGAAGCTTCCATTTTTGCTTAGTCATTAAGTGTATTTAATAGCTAGAAGACAAACTTGGAGAAGAGAAGAAAGATGATCGTTGGTATTGCTTTAAAAAGAAGAAAAGAAGAGTTTCTTTTCTTTGATCAAGAATTATCGTGGGTTTTAGAGAAAACAAAAGGATTTGAAGAGAAAGAGTTTCTCTCTCAAGCTTCATCTTCTTCAAGCTTCTTCATCTCTTCCTCCATCGTTTCTTCCAAGCTCTCCAAGGACAAAGGTAAGAGCTAGCACTCTTTAATTTGTTCTAGCTATTCTCGGGTCAAAGGGTTTGTCCCGGTTAGGTTCTCCGATCTCTGCGTGGATACCGTTAGAGACGGTCTCCTTTGGTCGTTTTGGTTTGACTTTGTTATATAGTTACATGGATCCTGGCTTTCGGGAAGGTCCCGGAACAAAAAATTTTCTTTTCCGCACCGTGGGCATGTGATGCTCACACCGGGATTTTTCTACAGTGGTATCAGAGCCACTTGTGTCGTATATAACGAAGAAACCATGACTAGGTCGGAGTTCCCTATTGCTTGTGACGATGATGCATGTTAATTGAGTGAATTTCGAATTCAGTATAGAAATATAGTTTTTGAAATTTTATTGCCCAGATATGTTCACAAGATGTTGTTGCATATGTCTGTGGAAGCTCGGGATTTATCAATGTGATTTGATATGGTTTTGCTAATTTATTCCCTAATGTTCTGGTTGCTGTCTTTGTGCACATTCCTTGAACAGGCATGCTTATAAATTCGAGAATAAATTGTAGATTTTTTTTTTTCAAATTTTCTTTCACAGAAATGCCTCTAAGATGTTTATTAATGTCTATGAGAAAGGAAAAATGTTTTCGAGGTGATTTACTATTTATTTGAGAATTTATTGTGTGCTTCTGGGAATAACTATGTTGAGGAACACAGATTCTACATTGGCTTAGTTTCTGAGGTTGAATTAGTTTTTGATTGAAATAAATCCTGAAAAAATTCATGGAGCATGTTGTGAACGTGTTGTAACCTCTGTAATTTTCTCAGAATTTATTGAAATTGTTTCAATGAGTTTTTCAAGCAAAAGGCAAAGCTTGACATTTTTGAGAAAGTTGTTGGAGCTGTTTTGTTTGAAATAAGAAATTGGTAGATTTCAGTTCCAATGCCTTGGATAATTTTTAATGTGATTAAAAATGTGTTACATTGATGTTGCATGCTTTCCAAACTGATTTTCTTGAAATTGGGTTTCCAAACAATTTTCGGATGCCAAATGTGTCTCATTAGCGTCTCGTTAGTATATTCCCTTATCTTGATTGTTTTGGCCGTCACAAATTTTGTGATCAGTGCCGAAGTAGTCTTGATAAAGTGTAGACTACCTAGAGATACTTAGGGTGATAGTTTGATATTTCCAAAATTATTTGGAAATCTAAATGAATAAGAATGTATTCATCGATTTCAAGTTTTTCATGTATCGTTTGACTATATATGGTAAGCAACAATGAAAGTGTTTCATTGGTACATCAAGGTAAAGTGTATTAGACTTGGTGTTGTGAATTTGAACTGCACGGATTGAGAAATTAGCCGATTAGATAACAATTCCACACGGATAAGTCGACTTACACATGCACAAGTCGACTTGTCCGTGCACTGTAGACGTATAAGTCGACTTGCACAATGTTACAAGTCGACTTGTTCGTGCATAGTTGCATAAGTCGACTTATACAGAGGCATAAGTCGACTTATACATACACAAGTCGACTTACAACATGCATAGGTGGGATGATGGATGATTTTAGGTATAGATTCAATGTGATTGATGAATTGCCCTAAATCATTCCATATAGTCATGGTGACTATAATCCTATAGCTTGGAGAAGAAGTAGATGAGACTTGAAAACCCTCACACTTAATATGAAAACTCACGTCTTTCATTAATATGGGGAGAACCAGAGTTCTTATAGAGTTGGGTTGTTGGATAAACCCAAGCTCACTCTATACGAATATGTTCGAACCATAAAAATAAGATTTTCGGATTAATGGGTCAGTTTTCACTAGAAGCGTTGATTTGTTGAGTAAACTCAAGGTCAACGTGGACAGAGGCGAAATTGGGTAGTGTACATCAGATGTACGCGCATCAAGAGTTGATAACCCAATGGGTGTGCATACATCACGAGTTGATAGCACTAGTCGATAGTTGCATCTATAAAGTAATTGGTATGACCGATACCTGCCGATTGATCTAAGGTGGCTTGTTGGGTAAACCCAAGGTCATTTTAGTAATGTCGGATAACTATGATGCAATTGGTATGACTGATACCTACCGATTGACCTAAGGTGGCTTGTTGGGTAAACCCAAGGTCATTGTTAGTAATATCGGATATCGACCCACTAGGACATTTTGTCATAATGTTTCTTGGATTCGTACTGAGGGTTATGGATTCTTTGAAACTAGTGGGAGCCATATGCATGACATGCAAATCCTTATGATCATGCATTTAATTATATTCTAACATTCTTTCTCTCTTTCTCTTTAGGTTGATTGAAGATGACTTCAAGTGTGAACTTGCGCTCGCTTATGGACTCAAACAAATTAACTGGACCAAATTTTCTCGATTGGCTGAGAAATCTGAGAATTGTTGTCAGATATGAGGAACTGGGATATGTCCTTGATGTTCCACTTCCTGATCCACCTGCTGTTGATGCTTCTGATGAGGATCAGAAAGTTTATCGAAAGCATCTCAAAGACAGTGACATAGCAACCTGTATTATGCTTGCCTCAATGTCACCAGAGCTGCAGAAGCAGCATGAGTCTATGGATGCTCATACCATAGTGTTTCATCTTAGGGAGCTGTTTGATAAGCAAGCTCGGTCTGAAAGGTTCGAGACCTCGAGGTTACTCTTCACTACTAAGATGACTCGGGTTCATCTGCGCAGCAAGATGTATCAAGATGAATGGGTATAATGAGAGGTTGGCTGTCTTAGGTTTTGTCATGGATTATGAATTAAGTGTTGACTTAATTCTAGTTGGATTGTCTGATAGTTATTCACAGTTTATGTTAAACTATCGGATGAATCAAATATCCACGGCAATCCCTGAGTTGATCAATCTGCTTTCAAGGCAATGAGCAAGCTATCAAGAAGGATAGCAAGCAAGTGCTTATGGTGGACTCTTCTTCTGGTTCCAAGAAAAAGAAACTGAAGAAGAAGAGAACTAAGAAACCGAAAGGAAGTATAGCCAAGAAGAAAACCAAAGAGACTGCACCAAAAGGAACTTGCTTCCATTGTGGCAAGACTGGCCACTGGAAGAGGAATTGTAAAGTCTATCTGGAAGAATTGAAGCAGAAGAAGGCATCAGATGCCTCGACTTCTTCAGGTATGTTTGTCATTGAGGTTAATACTTTTTCTGATCATAACATATGGGTATTAGATACCGGTTGTGGCTCACACATATGCAATGATATGCAGGGCCTCAGGGACGATGAGCGGCTCGTGAAGGAGAACTAGACTGCGTGTGGGAAATGGAGCAAGAGTTCTTGCATTAGCCGTAGGCACTTACTTTTTGTCACTCCCCACTGGGCTTGTAATTAAATTGGATAAATGTTATTTTGTACCTGTTATAACAAAGAACATATTGTCTGTTTCTTCTTTAAATAGAGTTGGTTTCCATTTGACTTTTAGTAGCAATGGTTGTTCTATTAGTTTGAATGGAATGCTTTATGGTACTGGTACATTATGCAATGGAATTTACATATTAGATATGTCACATCCAATTATGAATTTCAATGACACGAAAAGACATAAACGAGATAATTTAAAATCAACTTACTTATGGCATTGTCGTCTTGGCCATATAAATGAGAGACGCATAGCTAAGCTCCATAAGAGTGAAAGTTTAGGGTCATTTGATTATGAATCATATGACACATGTGAATCTTGTTTATTAGGCAAGATGACTAAGTTGCCCTTTAAGGGAAAGGGTGAACGAGCGACTGGAGTATTAGACCTAATACATTCAGATATATGTGGTCCGATGTCCATCCATGCTAGAAGTGGTTGTCATTACTTCATTACCTTTATCGATGATTATTCTCGATATGGGTACCATGTCGATGAGATACAAATCTGAAGCATTTGAAAAGTTCAAACAATTCAGAAATGAAGTAGAAAACCAACTTGGGAAAAGTATCAAGACATTACGATCTGATCGTGGTGGCGAATACTTAGACCAACAGTTTTTGGATTATCTCAGAGATAATGAGATTTTATCTCAATGGACTCCTCCTTACACACCACAGCATAATGGTGTGGCAGAAAGGAGAAATCGAACCTTGTTAGACATGGTACGATCAATGATGGGCTTTGCAAAGTTACCAAAATCCTTTTGGAGATATGCAATCGAGACAGTTGTTTACTTGTTAAACAGAGTTTCATCAAAGACAGTTGATGTTATTCCATATGAGATGTGGACTAACAAAAGACCCTATCTTACTCATTTGAAAGTTTGGGGTTGTCCTGCTTATGTGAAGCGGACACAGTCAGATAAACTTGATGCAAAATCTGACAAGTGTTTATTCGTAGGATATCCTAAAGAAATAATGGGATATCAGTTCTACCTTGCTGAGGAACAAAAGGTGTTTGTTTCAAAGCATGCTGTCTTTTTAGAGAAAGAGTTTCTTTTACAAGAAGACAGTGGGAGCAAAATAGAACTTAAAGAAGTTCAAGATGCTCGAACAGACGCAGATCAACAAACTGAACTGAAAGCTGTGACTCATACAGATGAAGTGTGATTCAACCTTCTACAACACACGAAGTTAAGTAGGTCACGAGGATACGCTCTGTTCTAGAGATATGGATTTCTCGTGAATGAACAGAATGACGTATTGCTCATAGAAGATGATGAGCCTACTACCTATGAAGAGGTTCTGAAGAGTTCAGAGTCTGAGAAATGGCTTCAAGCCATGAAGGTTGAAATGGATTCCATGTATGAAAATCAAGTATGGACTTTGGTTGAGGCACCCGAAGGAATCAAACCTATAGGGTGCAAATGGGTTTTCAAAAAAAAAACCGACATGGATGATAATGTAATTACCTATAAAGCAAGGCTTGTGGCTAAAGGTTTTCGTCAAAGACAAGGAGTTGACTACGACGAGACCTTCACCCGAAGAGTAATGCTTAAATCCATTAGATACTCCTAGCCATTGCCACTCATTATGATTATGAGATATGGCAAATGGATGTGAAGACAGCTTTCCTAAATGAAAATCTAGCTGAGGATGTGTATATGACACAACCTGAGGGCTTCATCTCCTATGATGGCGAAAAGGTATGCAAGCTTCAAAAATCCATCTATGGATTGAAGCAAGCATCCAGGAGTTGGAATATCCGTTTTGTTGAGGTAATCAAAGAGTTTGGTTTCTCACAAAATTCGGATGAACACTGTGTGTATAAGAAGGTTGATGGGACCGCAATCGTATTTCTTGTGCTATATGTAGATGACATATTATTACTAGGAAACGATGTCTCGATGCTACAATCAGTGAAGATTTGGTTATCCAAACAATTTTCCATGAAAGACCTTGGTGAAGCAACTTATATCCTTGGGATAAGGATCTATAGAGATAGATAAAAAAGATTGCTTGGTCTTTCACAATCAACGTATATAGACAAGATGCTAAAGAGGTTTAGCATCGAACAATCCAAGAGAGGGTACCTTCCCATCACTCATGGGATAACACTCTCAAAATCTATGTGTCCTAAGACACAAGATGAGAGGATGCGCATGGATATGATCCCGTATGCATCTGCGGTAGGATCTATCATGTACGCAATGCTATGTACGAGACCCGATGTATCATATGCTCTAAGTGTTACGAGCAGATACCAATCGGATCCTGGTGAGGGTCACTGGGTGGCTGTCAAGAATATCCTGAAGTACTTGCGAAGGACTCAGGATGTTTTCTTGATATATGGAGATGGAGATCTCAAAGTGAGCGGGTATACAGATGCCAGTTTTCAATATGATAAGGATGATTCCAAATCCCAATCAGGTTACATATTCACACTGAACAACGGGGCAGTCAGTTGGAAGAGTTCCAAACAAGACACGACTGCTGATTCAACGACCGAGGCAGAGTACATTGCCGCTTCAGACGCAGCAAAGGAAGCAGTTTGGATCAAGAAGTTCATTACTGAACTTGGTGTGGTTCCTAGCAGTGATGGGCCCATACAGTTGTATTGTGACAACAATGGGGCTATTGCGCAGGCGAAGGAACCAAGGTCTCATCAACGATCCAAACACGTACTCCGCAGATATCACCTGATCAGGGAGATCATTGGTCGAGGTGATGTGCAGATAGAGAGAATTCCCACGAGCGAGAATATTCTCGATCCGTTGACAAAGTCATTGTCACAGAAGAGTTTTGATTCTCATGTACTCGCCTATGGTATTAGATATCAAGGCGATTGGCTTTAGGTCAAGTGGGAGATTGTTAGAGTAGTGTCCTAAAGGCAATCGCCTTTAGCGCGTTTTGTACAAAATTGTGTACATTCTTTATAAATAAATAAAGAAAGGCATATTTCATTAATTTGATGTTCATTATTTATGAATGGATATTGATCTATAAGCAAATTAATGAAGTCCTTGATATATGACATAGCATGAAGGAAATTATGATGTGATCATACTATTGAGATTCCTATCATGTGCAATTATGTCAGTATCTAAATTATCCCTAGTCATAGGATTCTTGAGACCGACATCATGAATCCGGAAAGACTAGCACATCTCATGCTCCTTGATTTGATCAAGCGGTGGATCTCGTAAAGCCGTAAATATGAGATATTTAGGGTTGAGATGTGGATGCTTACTAGAGGTAGTAAGTACATTGGTTGACCTGTTATGAGATCATCACATGGATGTTCTATTCTAATGTCAGTGATAATCTCATCATAGCAATGGTGCAAGTATCCTTAGACTTGAGGTACTCGAGGATATCTTGAATCTTGATTACGTGCTTTGATTCCATTCCTTGTTGCCTTCTGAGAGGTCGCTTGTAGGTGGTGCTTGGAGTACGTTTGAGGTATTCAAGGTAATTGAGTAGCCAATAGAGGATTCACCACTTCTGTGATCGCAGAAGATGATACCCATGGCCTCTTGTCAGGGTCATTACTTGGAAATCTCTGATCAGAGTACATATGTCATGAAGAGTGTCTTCGTTGACATACTTAGTATTAAGTAATGAGTCCCAGGACAAGAACTCAAATCACTTGGACTAGATTTGACGTAGTCAGTCTAGTAAGAGTTGGCACTTTGCCCATACTCATAACCAAGTGGGGTATAGCATGGTGAAAGGACGAATTGCACGGTAATTGTCTATGGAAAGGTTCGTGATATGGTCCATGATGAATATATGTTTATTCGTCAAACCAATTACTTTCCGGTCAATTGGGGTCATGATGTGTTCTAGATACCGCTCATGACTTGCTTAGATTAAATGTTGATCTAAGTGGCCAACATAACCGGAACCTAATGGGTCACACGATAAGAGTGTCTCGGAGAACTCGTAAAATAGTTTTGGATGAGTTCCAATATACGGAGAGAAAAAGGATTAAATGGATCCCGATGAGATCGAGATATGTCCCGATGAGATCGCGACATCGATATTCTTGAAAAAACGCTTTAGGGGTTTTCCCATATCGGGACCCGGTAGGCCGGTAGGACCGACCCCAGTGTGACTGGACCACTTCAGCATTTATTTATATATATACATATATATATAATTAATTAATTAATTAATTAATATATATATATATGTGTGTGTGTACGTGGATGGATGGAAGAAGCTTCCATTTTTGCTTAGTCATTAAGTGTATTTAATAGCTAGAAGACAAACTTGGAGAAGAGAAGAAAGATGATCGTTGGTATTGCTTTAAAAAGAAGAAAAGAAGAGTTTCTTTTCTTTGACCAAGAATTATCGTGGGTTTTAGAGAAAACAAAAGGATTTGAAGAGAAAGAGTTTCTCTCTCAAGCTTCATCTTCTTCAAGCTTCTTCATCTCTTCCTCCATCGTTTCTTCCAAGCTCTCCAAGGACAAAGGTAAGAGCTAGCACTCTTTAATTTGTTCTAGCTATTCTCGGGTCAAAGGGTTTGTCCCGGTTAGGTTCTCCGATCTCTGCGTGGATATCGTTAGAGACGGTCTCCTTTGGTCGTTTTGGTTTGACTTTGTTATATAGTCACATGGGTCCTGGCTTTCGGGAAGGTCCCGAAATAAAAATTTTTGTTTTTCGCACCATGGGCATGTGATGCTCACACTGGGATTTTCCTACACAATTATTGTAATAATGAATAATGTTCCTCTACTAACTTCAGCTTTTTTTGTAAACTTCGGTCTGAAATATACATCAGGCTTCAAAAATGCCCCAGTTGCAAACAACGAAGAAGAAAGTTGTCTTTCCCATCTCTCATTAATGATTGGAAGATACAGTGTGTACAAAGAAAGGCTAGGTTTCATATTAGCCTTAATTTCTTCCTTGGACCTTTCCATGACATCATAAAATATCCCATTGTTTCCTTTGCTTCACTATCAGCTAAGTGAAATACCCTTACCAAAGGCTCACAAATACGAATAACAAATTGGCATTGAGACTAAACTTCTCTATCTTCTAGTATAATTATGGAAACCTCCACTCCAACATTAAATCTAGCATGCTGAGATGCAACCCACTTATCACAAGTCTTAACTCTTTCTTCATCGTAACAAAAGATTGAAGTAATAAGAAATTTGTTACAAATCTTATCACAGCAGGACAATAAAATTCCTACAATTGTTAAATTCCTTTCTCATTAAATTCAACACCCACACATGATTATAGATGAACTTGGTCACCTTTTTAACTTTATGCATAGTCTCATCGATAATAAGAAAATACTTAGGATCTCCTATTTCTCCAACATTAGGTTATTGCAATGTGTAGCACAAGGAGTCCAAAAAAAGAATTATACTTATTATGTAACCTTCTTCCTGCCGCTTTATAAACGATTTCATTGTCAATAATGAACTATCGGACCTCCCCCAGACCCTGTTTCATTGCGGGATTTCAGACTTGGTGATGATGATGATGATGATTGTCAATAATGAACTGAACAATATTTTATGACCCTACTTTATTCACAACTTCATCAAATATCTCAAATAAAGTATCAGTATTTCTAATTAGGCCATATGCATTGATAGACTTAAAAAAAAATGATCCATTCACAGAATAAACTAAAAAATTAATAATTGGTTCTTGTCTCTTATTTGTCCAACCATCACATATGATTGAACACCCAAAAGTAGCCCAATTCACTCTTCTTTATGCCAAATAACTTCTAATTTTAGAAACTAAACAATTTAAAAGTTTACCTCTTATTTATCAATCGAAGGAGCTTTGTATCCCAGACTGTAAGTAACTATTGCATCCACCATCTAGCTACTGTTATATCGACATTATGAGCGTATCTCTTGATTGCATTGCGCTACGAATTAAAGTTAGGCTCTAAGAGTTGTTCTTGGTTAAAAAAAAAATTAGTCAGCTGTTTTCTTCTTTTCCTCATATCAAGTCTATGTGTAACATTCACTTATTCCCGGGCCTAGGATGGAACACTACTAGTACTAGTACCACTACCACTACCACTACCATCTTCAACATTTTCACAATCACCATGGAAACCAATAAACGAACTTCTACTACTAATTTCAAAATTCAACCTTTCCCTTTTATCTTTCTCATGTTGATATTCTTCAAGCAATGTTTTCATTTGTCACTTCACACCATGACTAACTTTTTTATAGGGTTCTACATACCCATTAACAGCAGCTAAATGCTTTTTCAATCAAATGATTCTTTTACCTTTTAAATGCTTGTTACAAAATAAGCAAATTATACGATTCTTCATACTTGGGACTAATATAGCATGAGCCCAAGCTGGATCATTATATCTCCCTGAAACAGTTTGATCAGGAGTACTTGAACTGTGTTCCATTTTTTTTAATAATAAATGAAGAAATTAGTTTTGTAAGAAATTAATCATTTAGTAGTTTCATTAACAAAATTAGCAGTGCTAAGTCCTTCATGAGGCAATGCAACATAAATAATGTCTTTAACTCTTTATATTAAGCCTAAAGAAGTTAAGATTCATGAAACTAGAGTAAAATTCAGAAATAGATAGACTTTCCTATTGGAGAGTAGTAAATTCATGCTAAATTTAAAATCGAAGTACAATGTTATGTTTTGTAGTCTTGAAGGTTTAAAGATTTAAGATGATGGCTCAACGAATCCGAAAATTCAAGTCATTACTTAAACATCCTTAACTTTATTTAGCATATTCATCTTTATTCTTGTTTTTCAGGAATATGATTATTGCTATCGACATATCTTCATAGATCTTTGTTTTTAATAAATGTAATGAAATGGAATGCAAAACCTTAAACTTTCACACTTATCCGAAGATATAATGCCAAGGTACTATAAATGAGATAAAAATGGAATAATAAGAAAATAAGATTTTGAATATGCAACGACCATAAGATGGACTAATTTTGGGATAAATAAAGGTGAATATGCAAGAGACTTGATAAGATGGACTAATTTTCGGAAAAAGATTAAAGAAAACTTAGAGATGTAGATGCTTTTATGCTAATTTTCTATACAATAATTATAATTACAAAACCTCCTATTTAACTCTTCCACAAGACCACAATTGAATTATTATAATACTAAATTAATTATTTACCCAATATCCAAATAGCATTTTAATAATTTTAAGATTATGTCATTTAATTATTTACTCTAAATTTTCGATTTTAAGGTTTTAATTTAAGTTTAAAGTCAAACTTTCAAACTTTTAAATCATGCATGCCATTGTTGTGTATTTCAAATTTTCAATAATGAAAAAATTTAAGGAAAATTAATCGGACCACAGAAATGGATCAAACTCATTTTATTCAACTACAATCTATTATCCAACTAATGACAAATCACAAATGACAAATAAATTCACAATTCATTCCAATTTCCAACCCATTCATAATCACAAATGCAATTAAGTAAAAAAATTAATTGAAAAGTGAAAACAACACACCTAAGCAAATTCACAATCGATTTTCAGGTCAAGTTGGGTTTAGATATGGTATTATTACATATCTAGCAGTTATGAATACGTGAAAGATAGGAGGAGCGTAGCCAATGGTGACTTGGTGCAATGCTAGTCCTCGTGAAGGAGGACTGAAGCCTGATTGAGGTCCGGATGAGGCTTGGTATAGTGGAGGGTTCATATGGTGGAGGAAGATCCGAAGATGATAGTTGTGTGGTGCAGATATGCAATGGTTCGTGGTTGTCTTATCGCTGGAGAGGGTGAAAGAGAAGCATCGTCGGAGAAGGAGAGGAGAACGAGAGAGAGAGAATGGAGACGAGACAAGAGTGTGAGACAGAGAGAGAATGGAGATGAGTGAGCCTAAGAGAGAGAAAAAAATCAAATTAGCATAGGAGAGTGAAAGGGGGTTTGGGTAAAAAAATTTAGGCTTTTCCTAAATAGTTTTTCAGATTTCTAAACTTACAAAAAACTTAGATACTATTCTATTTTCCGATTGGTATAATATCAACCGATACAAACGATATTCTAAACATTGGTAAAGTAGATGGCCACTAGTTAGGTCCTAATTTATTTTTATTGTCAACATGTTTAAAAAGACTCAATTGTAAAGTTTGAGAAATTTTAAAATTAAATATGAAATATTTAATAAATATGGATTAATACAAGATATTACGCCTTATTTGAACCTAATTAATATTTAGTTGTAATTTTAATTAAAATTAATATTTCAATTAAATTGAAAAGACATATATGGTAAAATCGTAACTGTAGAATACGACCCTAATCGAAATGCATATATTTGTCTCATACACTAGGGAGATGATGAGAAGAGATATATTTTACACCATTATTTTTGGTGCAGAAATTCCTATAAAAATAGGAAATGCCCTACCTTTAAGTGCGGTTTGAAAAAGATTTGAGCTAATACTCCGTTAGGTAAGAATTATGAGAAGGATCATGTTTCACAATGTAGAATTAATTATGATTATAATTAATGTTTATTTTCTTTGTTAATTATGATATAAATTTTAATTAATTTTTTACATTGGAAAAATTAATCAGGTCTGTCTTGCTCAACGCCAGTGACTGGCACTTTCTTTGAATTGTTCTTCATTTTGATTCTTTTTGTACTTAGCCTCCTTCCTTGCACTTGCATGTGATTTTGTTTTTCTGAGGTGCTGGGTTCCTTCTTCTACTTACATACAGAGATGGTGTAACGAGAAGGGGAACACCATCTGTGAAATATGTTTTGTATTTTTCTAACTTTCTGTTTTGTCGGTGGTTTGAGTGGGATCTCACGGTCAGATTGTCGCTGATCGCTAGTGCTTTTAATGAACCTATCCCTTCGGGGTATGTTTGAGTCGAGCTTTGTAATGTGCGGGGTTTTGTTTGCGTTGAGACGCACGCCTCTTACCATCGAGCCACGTAGTTCAAGAAGTAAGAGACGCGGCCTCAGACTCAACAAAACCCGCGATCATGAGCTCGACTTCACACGCCTCGTGAGGGATATGATTCTAAAGGACCGCAGTGATCGAAGTGACAATACCTAACCCATGAGGTCCCAACCCAAACCAATCGGCATTTTTCATTTGCATTCTACCTGTTTTCCATACTTTTGATGGCGTTGAATTTGTTACTTGCACTACCATGTGTCCAATTATCAGTTTTTGGACTGATGGTTTAGTTTTGTTTCTGGTTTGAATACTCATCTCTGCCACTCGCTGCCAGTCTCTGTCCTATCTCCTTGTTCTGATATTGGCATATTCTATTTTGTTTCTCTGAAATACAATTTATAAAAGTATATTTTTAATTATACAGGATTAAAAAAATATTTTATAATTTTTAAGAATTAGGTATGGATTCTTACGAACCGGTACCAGCTCCCCAACTTTATACGAGCATAGAGTAAAGGAAGAAATCAAGTCAGGAGCGTGACCTGTCGAGCTGTTCTTCTTCTTCCTTGTAATAGTAGTAGTCTGAGTCGCATCCTGGTTGAGGAAGAAGATAAAAAAAGATATTAAAAAGAAAAACGAAAGGCAGGCGTATGATCGATGATGATGAGTGAACCAACAACCGAAACTCCTTGCGTCACCGTCGTTGTCAATGCCAGTTCCACAGGTGAACAAAATCTCAATCCATAACATCTCGCTTTTCATTCTTTTTACATTCGTAATTGTTCATCCCATTGTCTATGAATGGAATTTTAGGGTTCTACTTTATATAATAATCTTGATAATTACACTTCGCTTTTCGGTAATTTTCTGTCTCTGCGGTACTGTATCCAACAAAACGTGAATTTCCCCTATAATTTTGGATCCTGATAAATCCCTTCTTTCCCGTCTGATGCTTACCTGCGATGATTCTGTTTTCCTTTGAGCTTAACCTTCTTTTCTTTATTTCACTTTATGTATACATGTCTGTGTCTGTTTGTGTGTACATTTATGTGTTGGATGTATGTTTCGTTTATGTTTCCTTCAAGATGATGTAGATTTAACACTTGCTTCGCTGAACACACTGCTTTTTGGATTAGCAAACTCCTTATTTAAGGATTAGCTGTTCGTTTGAAAAATTGTCCTTTTTTAAAAAGAGTTGATTACCTATTTTCCCAACCCCAGTAATTGTTTCCATAGTCTCTGAAACAGAAAGTGAGGTAAAAAGGACATCTAAGGAGCAGAGAGATGCTCTGCCTGGCGAGCCTGTTTGTGCTGTCTGTGGCCGCTACGGTGAATACATATGCAACCAGACTGATGATGACATTTGCAGCATGGAGTGCAAACAAACCCTACTGGGAAGACTTCCCAGTACCCACACTTGTGCTCCCATTGTTCACTTGCCTCCTATAACTTTACCTGCTACTGATGAGTGCTTCTATGTCAGAGATTCTGTTAATGCCTCTGAATCTCAATCCTTGACAGATTATCAAACTGAATTGCTTAGAACAAAACTTCAAATCCGTGTTAGCAGCAAGTTGATTCCTCCTCCAATTTTGTCATTCTCTTCTTGCTGTCTTCCTCAGAAGCTCCTTCAGAATATAGAATCTACAGGATATGATATGCCTACACCCATCCAGATGCAAGCCATCCCAGCTGCTTTGAGAGGCAACAGCCTGCTTGCTTCCGCTGACACTGGCTCAGGGAAAACTGCTTCCTTTCTTGTTCCTATTGTTTCCCGTTGTGCAAGTTATCGCCTTAAACACTTCCATAACAATAAAAATCCACTAGCAATTGTTCTAACTCCAACTAGAGAGCTCTGTATACAGGTTGAGGATCAAGCAAAGTTGCTTGGAAAGAGTTTGCCTTTTAAGACTGCGCTTGTGGTTGGCGGTGATGCCTTGGCGGGTCAGCTCCACCGCATCCGCCAAGGAGTGGAACTGATTGTAGGAACTCCAGGCCGACTAATTGATCTTCTAAGGAAGCATGATATAAATCTAGATGATATAATGATGTTTGTTCTAGATGAAGTTGATTGCATGCTCCAAAGGGGTTTTAGAGACCAGGTTATGCAAATATTTAGGGCTCTTTCACAACCCCAGGTGTTAATGTATTCTGCTACAATATCCATTGACATAGAGAAGATGGCGAAATCTTTGGTGAAAGACATTATCTTTGTCACAATTGGGCAGCCTAACCAGCCTAGTAAGGCTGTGAAACAGTTGGCTATTTGGGTTGAGTCAAAGCAGAAGAAGCAGAAGCTGTTTGATATATTGATGAGTAAACAACACTTTAATCCACCTGCCATTATATATGTGGGTTCGAAACGGGGAGCAGATCTCCTATCTAATGCAATAACTGTGACCACTAGGTTGAAGGCTCTTTCAATCCATGGGGAGAAGTCCATGAAAGAAAGAAGAGAGATCATAAAGTCATTTTTGGTGGGAGAGGTTCCTGTGATTGTATCCACTGGGGTTTTGGGTCGGGGAGTTGATCTATTAGGGGTGAGACAGGTAATAATTTTTGACATGCCCAATAACATAAAGGAGTATGTCCATCAGATTGGGAGGGCATCCCGAATGGGAGAAGAGGGTACAGCTATTATTCTTGTGAATGAGGAGAACAAAAATTTGTTTCCAGAGTTAATTGAGTGTTTGAGATCTTCTGGAGCAATATTACCCCGGGAGCTTGTTAATTCAAGGTATGCTGTTTGCACTGTTTCTGTTGGTAGAGGTCATCGAAAGCGAAAGCATAAATTTTGAAACTTTATTAGTATTCTTTTATGGCTATTTTCCACTCATGTATAGATGGAAAAGAAAATTACTTTGCCATTGTATTGTTGAATTCCTTGGCTTCTATGAAAACATGGCATGAGGAAATTTTCTTCTTGAGGGAACTTCACGATTACTTGATGCAGTTGGAGATGGCTACCCTTGAGTGGCAAGAATGGTGTTTGCAGACGTATAAAATGGTCTGAAGCTTTGGAGATGCAACATTTTGTGGACCCTTGGAGAAAGAATCTTTCTTCCATTGATGATTTTGGTAGTGTTTAATTTGCACAAATCTTAGAGGATAGTCAGAATTTTGGGGAGAGAATACCAACATTAATGCAATCCAATATTTTCAAGCATAATTGTGCCCCTTGTTCTGCTGTAGCAATTTTGGTGGTCAGTCCCCGACTGTCTCAAGAGATCTTGATTCCCCAGCAGTTTCAAGTGGTGAAAAGTTTCTGGGATCAAGAGTGGGCATATGTGGGAAACTCTTTTGCTTCAAATGGGAAAGTATTTAGTATGCAGTGGAAACATGCAGATTAGTGATGCATTTATATCAGGCGTTGGTGATGAATGTGGGCAATGCCGCAATAGTGGGTTACAACTTGTACAAGCAGTTTTTGGGTTGTTTGGATGGATACGAATGCACATGATGAATAATTAAAGGTCCATAGTTGTATATACTAGTATATGATTAATGGTCTTACCTCTCTATACATGTGGATGAAATTTATGCCTTATAATGTTATGTCTTGCCGATGTGGATAAAATTTAATAATGGATGCCATTTATTTATTTATATTCATATCTTACTTTGATAAATGAAAGGTTCAGTCAAATTTCTACAATTATGAGGAGTCCATGAATTGTGCAGATCTTAAGTAGTACTTTTAGTGGATTGTCTATGCAATTTGTGGTGTAGTTTAAGAATGAACTAATGGTGGTTAATTCTGTTGTATAAGTTCAAAATGAACAAGAATGTATATATGTAAAAATCCGCAATAGCCAAGGAGAGAAAATTTTGGGCAAAGCAGAATTAGTAGATGGAAATTTTACCACGTTAATTTTTTATTTTTTATTTTTATAATAAGATAATTGTTACTTAAATGACGTTGTGAAATTAAAAACATAGTTAATTATATATTTTTAACTATAATTAAAAATCGACTTTCTACAACGCTTCAAATGTCCCCACTTCAGGTCTGCCACTATCGAAAAGCTCTTTTCGTTAAAATAGTTCGTTACGCACATCACTGATTTCATACTTCTCCACTGCCACTACTGCCTGCTCGGCAGCCTCCGCCATATTGTGCTAGCTCTTGTGAGCCCTCATGTACCTTTGCAGATTCGCATCTTGCTTAAACCTTTTCTCACAAAGCTCGCAGATGTGAACGACCCGAGGTGCGAATGAAATTAGCGCTTTCTCTTACAGTCGTCCACATCAAGGGTAAGTGCTTTTGGTCTCATTTTTTAGGGCAAGTCTTTTGGTCTCTTCTTACTTTCATTGATGATATTGCGGGATTCATAAGGCATCTTCGACCCATTATATCAAAATAGAGTTACAGGCTGTTTGAAAATCTTCGAATTGAATTCATTAACGAATTGAATTCAATTACATTAATGAAGTTGTGATTGAATTCAATTTACACTGTTTGAAACAAATCCAGTAATATTATAATTGAATTCAATTACATTATTTGGAACAAATCCAGTAATATTAAAATTGAATTCAATTACACTGTTTTGAACAAATCCAATAAGATTAGAATTGAATTCAATTATTTCATATGACATATTTAACTCTGACTACAAAATAATATTATCCAAAATAAAAGTCATTTTAGATAGATTTTAATCATTCAAAATAAGTGTCATTCTTGACTTTGTATGCATGTTTAGAATTTTACTTCCAAAAGTACTATTTAATAAGAATAAGAATAAGAATAAAATAAGAATAATAATAATAATAATAATAATAATAATAATAATAATAATAATAATAATAACAAGAATAAGAATAATTAGAATAATTATATTATTATTATTATAAATCCATAAATAAATAATTACATAAATAACAACAAGTAATAATAATATCGAATTTAATAATGTTATGAATAATAAATTAATAATAGACAAAAAAATTGACAAATGAAATGCCTAGCTTGGCCAAAAATGGCCAGGCTCGCGATCAGGATCGCGAGGGCGAGGCTGGCTAGTTTTATAGTTTTATTTATTTATATAGTAAATAAACACTTAAAAATAAATTATTTTAATTAATTAAATGTATTGTTTTTAATTATTTAATCAAATATAAATTGCAATTTATATATTTTGAAGATAATTTAATAATATATATTTAGTTAACAGAAATTATATTATAAAAAAATAAAGATCACGATTTTTATCATTTTCGAAAATCGCAAGAAACAAAAACCAAAACCGAAATAAATAAATTTCAAGTGAAGGGT
Source organism: Erythroxylum novogranatense (assembly GCA_029891385.1). Lineage (NCBI taxonomy): Eukaryota > Viridiplantae > Streptophyta > Magnoliopsida > Malpighiales > Erythroxylaceae > Erythroxylum > Erythroxylum novogranatense. The sequence continues at coordinate 52,707,005 of CM057233.1, read as the reverse complement.
GCGTGAACAGAAGAGCAGCAGTTTTGTAGTTGAATTCACGCGAATTAGGGCATGAATTCAATTTACAAAGATAGCGAGGGTTGAACCCCCACGTGGATTCAATTCATTGCCTTTTTTTGGTTCCAAACAATTGAATTGAATACAATCTCACGATTGAATTCAATTCACGACGTTCCAAACAGCTCGTTAGAGTTTCGTCCATTTTGAATATGTTATAATTATATACTTTACGTTGCAACCCACAATTCTAACTTTCACACCAAAAAAATAAATTATTAGCATATACTTTTTTACTTTTTATATTTTATTATTAAAATTATTTTATAAAATTAATCCAACTTAATTTTTTCATCTACATTCTTAATTACAATATTATTGTTATTATGTTTGAAGATTCGCATCTTGCTTAAACCTTTTCTCACAAAGCTCGCAGAAGTGAATGATACGAGCTGCGAATGAAATTAGCGCTTTCTCTTACAGTCATCCACATCAAGGGTAAGTTCTTTTGGTCTCATTTTTTTGGGCAAGTATTGGGTCTTTATTTTTTGTTGAAAGGTAAATATATTGAATAAAAAATATGTATATGGTCCTTCGGGCATACCCCAACTAAAGTTTGTAATCATAACATCAATATAATCTATAAATCCAAAATATCAAAAGGTAATTAGTTCCATAGGGTATAATTTATAAAAGATCTTATACATTACATTTTTTATCTTAGAAACTACATTACAGCTCCTAACATAAGCAAAATCTAACTGAATAGCATTCCTGGTCTTCCATACCGTATACATGATACACATGAATGCCATTCGTGCGACTTTGCTTCTAAGACGCGCTCCAATGTAATCTTTCCGAATACACTTGATGGAATTAGATAATGTAGACATGGCTCGTGTCAATCTCAGTCATCCCCGGATAACATTCCAAACGTCACCTGTAAAAGGATACTTAAAGAACAAATGGTCAACATTTTCTAGTTCAACATTACAAAATCTGCAGGTTCAGTCTATCTCCAAGAATAGTAAGTTATCCTTTTGTTGGCAATCTATTTCGAAGACTAAGCCATGCAATGAAGGAATATTTTGGCGGTATGTATTGTTTCTAGATAAATGAAATCTATAGTTGCCTAGTGTACTTGACTCGGAGTAGCTCATAGACCCTCTGTGAAGATAGGGTTCCATTGATACATAATTTCTGTATCCCACATACTATCGCCCTATAGCCACCCAACTTATCTACCAAAATATTTCGAATTAGTACCAATCTCTTTAGTAGGGGTGTGAGGTTCCCAATCTCATATTGATAAGCCCTTTAAGTATATTTCATGAATCCATCTCACCTACAAAGAATCAACTTCAGCATAGATATTCCACGACACTTTAGATAAAAGTGCTGAATTTTATAGTTTACATTTTTTCAATCCCAATCCACCCTCCTCCCTTGGTACACAAATATTGTCCCATGTCACCCTAAAATGTTTACCACGCCATAAAAATAATCTACATATGGAGATTATCCTCTTAAGGATAATTGTTGGAATGGGAAATGTCTTGAACCAAAATGATAGTACCCTTTGAATGATAGAATTGATCAATTCAATTCTACCAGCATATAAGAGAATCTTACCATTCTATGCATTGATATAAGCCTTTATGGATTCAATTAGTACAGAAAATTGAGCCACTGAGACCTTCATAGGTGCCAAAGGGACCCTCAAATATTGAACAGGAAACTCACCCACAGGATATCCTACCATCTATAAAATATCCGCCCTATCTAGTCCATAAACCCCAGCTAAGTAAATATTGGATTTTGAAGAATTCATCCTTAGCCCTGCCACCTCTTTTAGTTCATTCAACACATCCACTAATATACAGATATAAGTAAAATCACTTCTAGAGAATAACATGAGATCATCAACAAATGCAAAATGAGTGATGCCAAGTTGTTAACATTTCAGGTGGAAGTGAAAAAGGGTGTTGATGGTTCTCACTTTTAGTAATCTTGAAAGGTACTCTATGTTGGATCAGAAAAAGAAAGCATATCATATTTAGAGAAGCAGTAGCTTTCAAAAATTTTTAGAAATCTAAGTTGTAGCGGAAGCAATATATCCAAATCATCATGCTAATTCATACATGATATGATATAAGGATAATAATAAACATAAACAAGATAGAGATTATTACTTACTCCTTCGCTACAACTTTGACTCTCACTGTGATATCCTCTCCTTCTTCTTGTATCCAACCCTAGCTTTAGCCTTGCTTTTGAATTTTTTCCTTTGTCAATCTTTCCTTTTCTTATTGTTGTATCCTCAACCAATTTGATCTATCACTTGTTCTTCTTGGACAACTTGGTTAACAAGATCATTTGGTGGGAAAGGAGAAGAAATGTTTGGAGGAGATTTTTCTTAGAAGAAAGAAGGAAACAATGAGACTCTTCTCATTCAAGGTTTCGGCCATGCATAGGTGAGACGAGATAATTGGTCAAAACAATGCAAAAACCCTTTCTTACACACCTCAATTTTAGTTATGCATGAAAAGAAAGAAAGGGAGAGCATCCAAATGTATCATACCTTTTTTTAATCAAACATAAAGAAGCTATTAAATGAGACACTTCTCTTTTGATTTAAGATGGCTATATGAAAAGACCAATCACTTAATATGACATGCCAATTTCAATTTTATAGTGATGAAAGATGGAAGATGATCCATCCAATACACATTTTCCATCTTTAATCAAATGAATGCTAAAAATGTTACATTACATGCTATCATTAAAAGTTAACCATTAAACCATTTAATGGTAAGATCATAACTCCATTTAATGATAATAAAGCATAATAAATGCCATCTTTATTTAGCAATTCAGTGCTAAATATGCAGCTGCACATTTAGCCATAAAAAAACAAAAATACACTTCATTTCTTTAAGATTTTTTTTAATATAATTAATCTAATTAATTAAATTAAACCAAAGTCTAGCTCATTTCTAGATATTCATTTGAGCTTTTAATTAACCATTAATTAATGCAAGCCCATCATTAAATCATGGGCTTTAATACCTTCATTTTTATTTCTTACGTAACTTGATAATCTTCCTTGAAGCCAAGTGGAAAATCTTATTAGACTTAGATAATTCAAGCTTCAATAAGTCCATAATTAATTTAATCTCATTAGAATTAATTCTAGCTTATTAACTAAATGCCATTCCACTAAAGACAATTAGTTGAACTCTTGACTTATTAAATATTATGAGAACACATATTTCAAATAAGATGTCTAATTAATTTAGAACTCTTGATTATTCAACTGTGAGTAAATTAATTTAGATTCAAATAAGATGTCCAATTAATTTAGAACTGTTAATTATGCGAAAACATATTAAATATTATGAGAACACATATGAAAACTCTTGATTATTCAACTGTGAGTCAATTAATTTAGATTCTAATAATGTACATGCTTCTATACATCTCCATGTATATGTATATTATTTATAAAAAATCTTGGTACCTTTTGACTAGTTATATAATACTCATACATATAAAACCAAACTCTTTTGTTTCATTAATAATAAATATTTTTATTACAAAACTGTAACTGAAAGAAAATTAAGTTACAGGTAAATACACTTGCTTTCTAGGACATTAAATTTACATAAATCCAACAATCTCCCACTGCCTTAAAGCAAATATGACATATCCCTCATTCCCATCTCTTCTAGGTGACCCTTAAAGTTCTTTTGAAACAATGTCTTTGTGAACGGATCAACAAGAGTTTTTTCTGTGGGAATCTTTACCACATTCACCTCTCCATGTTGTATTTTCTTCCTTATGAGATGATACTTTTGCTCAATGTGTTTGGTAGTTTTGTGATTTCGAGGTTCTTCAGAATTAGCCACTGCCCCACTATTATCACAATAAAGTGTAATGATCTTTTCTGCCGCAGGAGCTACCTCCAGATCATTTAGGAACTTGGTGAGCTAGACTACTTTTACTACGTCACAAGCAACAACATACTTAGCCTCTATAGTCGAATCAACAACACAAGATTACTTGATACTCCTCCAGACTATGGCTTCACCTCCTAAAACAAATATAGAGCCAGAAGTTAATTTCCTTAAATTAACATATGATTAGAAATCAGAATCTGTATATCCTGTCGGAACAAGATTACTTCCAAAGTAAACAAGCATTAAGTTTTTTGTCCTATGAAGATACTTTAGTGTACTCTTAACTACAGTCTAATGCTCCATTTATGGATTGGATTGAAATATGCTTACTAGTCCTACTGTGTAACAAATATTAAATCTAGTGTAAAGCATTACATACATTAAACTCCCAACTGCCGAAGCATATGAAATGTTAAGCATGCGTTCAACTTCCTCTTAGGTTTTAGGTGCTTGTTCCTTTGAAAGTTTAATTCCATGTCTAGTAGGTGTGAAACCTCTCTTGAAATCTTGCATGACAAACTTATTGAGCATGTTCTCAATGTAGGTTAATTGAGACAAGGCTATCTGTTTGTTCTTACGATCCCTTATAAGTTTGATCCCTAGAACATAGTTAGCCTCTCCTAAATCCTTCATTAAAAACTATTCATTCAACCATCTTTTAATTGTAAATAACATAAATGGGGGTGTGTGGTGAGTGGTAGTGACACTTGTCACTGCCACTTGTCATCTTCTTATGGTCTCATGTGAACTCATACAAAACTAGTCTATTTGTCTCCAATTTTTACTCCAATTGTATCTTAAATTTTCAATAACACTTATCAATAATTCCTAAAGTCATGTATCAAAAATTCCAAAGCTATTTGACAGTAAATGCTACTACCGTTTATCATTTGGTTTGCCGCTGGGCCTTTTTCCTAGTCCAAAAAGTTACCCCCCCCCCAAAATTTTAGAAAATTTTTCTAAAATTCTCCAAAATTTTAAAACAACAAATTTCACTTTCCAAATCAATTTTCAATACCATTAACCCATAAATCTCAAAACAATCACATTTATTACCAATTATACGCGGATTGTTAATGAATGCAAGTACAATTATTGTTATGTGTATGTGCAAAAATTGCCATTCATATATATTTAGCGGCCATAATGTGCATGAATATGCCGAGCTATGTTTCCACACTCCTAACCCGTCCCAAATGACCAATTTACTCTTCCCATCGGTGATGGGATGTTACAATCATTCCCAACGAACAGAATGTCATCAACATACAAGATTAAAAAAATAATCATTCCATCTTGTATTCTTTTATAAACACAAGGCTCTTCTAGGTTTTATATGAATCCATAAGTTTTGATAAACTTATCAAACCTAATGTTCCAAGAACTAGATACTTGCTTAAGCCTATAAATGGCCCTTTGTAATTTGCATACCTTATATTCATTTCCTGACTCAATGAATCCTTCTAGTTGATCCATATAAATAGTTTCCTCAAGATCTCCATTAATAAATGCATTTTTGACATCCATTTGTCATATTTCATTATCGAAATAGCTTGTTATGACCAAAATAATCCTGATGGACTTAAGCATAGCAACCGAAGAAAAAGCCTCCTCATAGTTTATACCTTCTTTTTGAGTATAACCCTTAGCTACCAATCTAGCTTTAAAGGTCTCTACCTTTCCATATGATCCTCTTTTCCTTTTTTAGTTCCATTTACACCCTATGACTTTTACATATGGTAGTAGATCTACAAGGATCCAAACTTCATTGGTGTACATGGAATCTATTTCTGATTCCATCACCTTGAGTCATTTTTCTGCATATACATCATTAATAGCCCATGTATACGCAATGAGATCTATTTCTTCTTGATGTGAGATGACAATAAAGCCTTCTCCTAAACCTAGATACCTATCTGGCCGTCTCACAACTCTCCCACTACATCTAAGTAGTACTTGCTGTTTAGGTTGCACTTCTGATTCAACTCTTGAATCCATTTCGACATTTTGTTCTATTATATCCATAGCAACACTTGAATTGGATGAAATAACTAACTCCTTTAGTACTATTTCACTTCTTTCTTTATGATTTCTCACAAACTCTTCCTCTAGGAAGGTCGCATTTGTCGACAAAAATACCTTCTTATCTCGATGACTGTAAAAATAGTACCGTCGAGTTCCCGTAGGATATCCTACAAACAAACATTGTTCTGACCTTGGTTCCATCTTTGTGGATTCGGGTCTTAGAACATGGGTTAGGCAGCCTCAAATCCTTAAATGCTGCAATGAAGGCACTCGATCAGTCCACAACTCACTAGGTGCTTTAGGCACCGATTTGGATGGAGCAAAGTTAAGAAGATATATAGTCGTTTGTATGGCATATCCCCAGAATGATTCTGAAAGGTTAGCATATGACATCATTGATCTTACCATTTTCAATAGAGTCCTATTTTTCCTCTCAGCTATACCACTCTGTTGAGGTGTTCGAGGAGTTGACAAATTGCAAACAATTCCACTGTCAATTAAATATTGCTAGAACTCTCCAGATAAGTACTCACCGTCTCGATTCGATCGAAGTTGTTTTAATGGCTTGCTTATCTGCTTCTCAGATTTAGCTTTGAATTCCTTGAACTTTTCAAAAGATTCACTCTTTTATGCATCAAATACAAATAGCCATGTCTTGAGTAATCATTTATATAGGTTAAGAAGTATTCATAACCTCCTCTAGCTTGTACGTTCATGGGCCCACACACATCGGTATGTACCAAGCCTAACGTGAATTCAGATCTATTTCCTTTAGAAGGAAATGAGGCCTTTGTCATATTTCCTTCAATACAAGATTTATAGGTGGGTAGTGGATCTTTATTCAAGCCCGTAAGGATCCCATGCTTTACTAATTTGTCAAGTCTTTTGTGATTGATATGACCTATTCTTAAGTACCACAGATATTTAGAATTAATGCTAAAGTCATTGTATTGTCTTGGTTTTATTAATTCTGTGGTGTTTAGTGAGCCTGTCATAGGTTCTATAAAGAATAATTCTTGTTTAATTATCACATCACAAATAAAATTTTTATTCTCATATATTGAAAAAACATTTTTAAAATATATGGAATAACTAGATTTTTTTGGACAAAAAACATAAATCATGATCCTTACAATCATTGGCATGTAATAAACGTCCCCCAAATGTAACCTATGATTACTAGGAAAGTCCATGATAACTACTCTCATTGATTCTGCTGAAACATAAGATCCATTTGCTATCTTGACTTGAAACTGACCTTTAGGTAGTCTTTTTCTTTACTGGAACCCCTACAAAGAATTGTAAATATGGTTAGTGGCTCCTGAATCAATATCCAATAATTAGATAAATCTGTCACATTTCTAGTTCCTAACAAACTGAGGAAACTTATACCTTGTTTACTTTTAAGGGACTCAAGGTAGACTAGACAGTTTCTTTTTCAATGACCTATCTCATCACAGTGGAAACACTTTCTCTTGGTATTCTCTTTGGGCTTCTTTTTCATAGGTTGGGCCTTAACCCCTATTTGGGCCTTCTTTTTCATTAGACACTTTTTCTTTTGCTTGCCCTTACCCTTGGGCCTAGAAGAAGATGTTATATTAGCTTATAGTTAATGAGCCTTGATATTTAATATCTCCTCCATACTTTGAAGGGTATTCATCAACTCACTCAAGGTGTAATCCTTGCTGTTGAGCTCATAGTCTAACTTAAACTGCTGAAAACAAGAGTTTAAGCTATTGATGATCATAATCATCTGCTTATCTGCTTCCATGTACCCAAAGCATCTCTGTTGATCCCCATTTCCAAAGCCCAACCATCCATCCAGACTCATAAAGCGTAAGCGGGTTTCTTTGGAGGGTTATTCCAATGAACTCTCATTTTATTTCCATCCATATTTTTCAATTCAGCCTTTAAAAACTACATATTTTTATGGAAAGGTAGAAAACTTCAATAGGAGTCTATTACTTCAAGAGCCACCTCATTTGGAGGTCGGATGACGAAGTTATGGCCAAAAGAATCCAACATGTTTATGTTCTTAATCAATTTGTACCTCTCTTGGCGCAATTGCTGTAACTTTTTCTACGGATGTCAAATTGAGCTTATTCTTGACCATTTGAAAGAAAACTTCTAGATCTACAACTTTGATGAAGACCTAAAAAAGAAATTCTGCCTCTAAAAGGATCAGAAATAGGACAGAAGATGACAATACAAACTTAGAATGCACAGTAACTTCCTCTTAGAATGCACAGTAACTTCCTCTTAGAATGCACAGTAACTTTGTCTTAGAATGTACAGTAACTTCGTCTTAGAATGTACAGTAACTAAGACGATGAACTGTAACTAAGACGATGCAACATTACAACTTGTAATGCTCGTATCTCTTAAATCCGATGTCTAAAATTTACAAACTTTATATCGTTGGAAAGCTGGAAAGATCATCTACAACTTCCTAGAGACTATTTTCCCTAAATCAGCTCACATCAACCCAGAAATATCCTTGAAGTCAGTACATAAATTTTCATAGCTGTCACATACACACATCCTATGCAACATCACAACTTGTAAAGATCATAACTTCCCACTACGGTATTCAAAACTTACAAATTTCATATCGTTGGAAAGCTAAAAAGATCATCTACAACTTCCAAGAGGACTATTTTTACCAGTGCTACCCAGATCATTTCAGATTTTCCCCCGAAGTCAGTACACAATTCTATCCCTAAGGAAACTTAAAGTATGAAATGTACACTACCAGATAATAAGCACATCCTCAACATAACTTCTTCAATACTCAATTTATTTCCAAGTCAAAGTGAAATTCATACAAAGCTTCCATACATAGCTTTAATTACATATCGATATTACATCAAAATCCTAACACAAGTTACAAAAATACATTGGATGCTCAATGTTCAATATTCTTATAAAACTATTCGAAAGTCTAGTCACTAACTTAGTACAAAAGCTAACTATCTTGGAATTTATCCAATAGCCTTGCAAGGATCACTGATCTTCTCCATCTGCACCTGAGGAGTGGGAAAAGTCTTGGGTTGAGCTACACAACTCAGTAGCTAAGATATTTACAGCTATAGGTAACAAGCCACACACTCAACATATATGTGAATATTCATATATGCAACCATGTCGTTTCTTAATCTAGTAATACAAGTTCAACATTCACAATTTCAATTTATAACTTATAACTCAAACATGATCAAAGCATGACACACATATTTCATTATAGCTTAACATATCAAAATGCAAATGCACAAACAATTAGCTCAAGGGTTATGTAGAAAAAAATAGAGAAACTGAGGTTTACTCCATAAACGAAACGAGTCCACATTTCGAATCTCATGGGTCATAAGCGGGCAGCTGGGAGAAAGCTTTTTGTCGATGTGCACGTGACTACGAAACGGTTCCTCTCTCGCCCAAACACAATCAAATTTCATGCTTAATTCAATCATTCACAATCTCATATTCTGTTGGACCCCAAATTTTTGTTTTCTTGAAGTTACTAAATATGAATTTATTTGATTTATGATTTATGGTATAGTTTGATTTTATTGAAAATATTCATGGAAAAATTTGGATTTAATTGAGTTTGGTATGAAATAATATTTATGGAAGAGTAAATGGTTTAAGGGCAAAATGGTCAAGGTACTTAAGTTATGAGATTTTAGACTAAGTAAGGAAGGCAATTGAGTACATGTGCATTTTAGGGTTTAGGGATTAAAAGTAAGGAAAAGAAAAGAAAGAGAAATAGAAAAGAAGAAGAGAAAGCACGAAGAGAGAGTCGGCCGTGTGAGGGAGAAGAGAAGAGGAAAAGAGGGAAAGGTACCGTTTGAGGATTTTAGACAGATTTCAAGTATCCTGAAGGTAAGTCTAACTCTTCTATCATTGTTTGTGTTGGATTGAACATTTGATTTGTTGGAGATGAGTAGAAATCGTTGGGTTAGGGCTTGAGGTGAACTTTGGTAGATTTGTTGTTTTGGTTGTGATTTTGTGGTTGTTGTTGTGTTAGATAAGTGTAGCAATAGAGTTGGATGCATGATGTAGAGTTTAAGAGTGTTGAAGGAGCCAAAGGAGTAGTTGGATCTGCGAAAAATCTGGGAAAAATTGGGTTCGGATGAGTTTCTGTAACCCGCATGCCGCGACGTGTTCATGAGCACGCCGCGGCGTGCGAGGAAGGCTTGCACGCCGCGACGTGCGAGTATGCACGCCGCGGCGTGCGATTATGTTGGTGAGACGCGGCAAGGAAGTTGGCACGCCGCGGCTCGCAGGTCGCTCGCCGCGGCGAACTCAAAATGTTTCTGCTGTTTTGTTTTTAGTGTTTTATGCATATCTTTTGATACAGAGGTCCTTTTGGGGTGATTTTAGAGGCGTTGTGGACTAGAGACATAGATATACAAGTCTTATGAAGTGATGAAGTTATGAATTAGTTTCTAAGAATATGGAATTTTGGATGGAAGTTAAGAATGGAATTTAAGGTTTCAACATGAGTTTTGAATAAGATTTTGGTTCTTATTTTAGGAGACCAAGTGAGGCAAGAGGATCAAGAGGCTCAAGAGGAAATTCATTCCTAGGAAAGAACAAGCAAGGAAATTAGGCGGGTTCATGTTTATAATAAAGTATATAAGTTACTCATTGTTTAGTTCAAATCAAGCAAGATCTCATGCATTTACATTACATCATCCACGATCGCATTGCATACTACCATGAATGATTATATTCTACATTATGATTTGCATTCATGATTATTATCAAGATTTTTACAAAGGAATGTCTTCCTTTCACGAATACAAGTGCATGAAATCAAGTTTTACGAAATATTTATGACAAGCAAGTTTACAAGCAAGATTACAAGCAAGTGCCAGATTGGCAAACAAGTTTACAAGAACAAGTTGAATTATGCATACTTATGTGGGTTTGTGGTGTCCCTCACGATAGTCAAGTGCACATTGACTCACTTAAAAGGCTTCTCCCGCCTGCCCGATCGTGGCGTGGTTATCCCACAAGGATTCCTCACGAAACTACGCTACACATCAACATTTCGATGGCTATGTGTAGTACGTCATTTAACCCGGACACCCAAACCATCATGTTATGTGCTATGATTTGTTATGTGACATGCATCATGATTTGTTCAAGAATCAAGCATTTTGCAAGAAATGACTCATACATGCTCTAGTATTATGATTTCAACAAGTATCACGACAATGAGATATTTTGAATATTTTTGCTTATAGCGATATTATAAATATGTCCCCACGAGCTTTATAGCTCATCCTCTAATCTCCCCATGCAGTGACGAGCCGTAGATCGAGTGAGTCACGAGTTTGGCAAGACTCCGCTTTCATTTCATTATGATTATTTATTTTCAATGTTATGTTTGGACGGCAAGACCTTAGTTACATGTCAAGTATCATTGGTTCAAGAGTGTTTTAGATTTTTGGCTCTTGAATTCAAAGTTGTGGTCTGATTTGAGATATTCGTAAATCTTTATGAAACTCTTCTTTGGAGCATGAATTAGGAATATGTTTAAAAGCACGAAAGTTTCACGATGGGTCCATTGAACTTCCGATGGTCTTGTTTCTAAATCATTTAATTTGCATGTTTGGATGTAATTGTTTAAATAAGCAGGTTTGCAAGTATGTTTTTCCAACAGGCCCATTACTCTTCCGCGGGTCTTTTGTTTAAATGTATTATGATCACGTTTTCCCGCCACGCTCTCACGACAGATGTTGGGCTCCGGCAGTGGGGTCCAACATATTCTTATGCTTTTCTTTATACAAAATGCCATGGCTTAATGCAATGGCATAACATGATCATACACACAATTTAATTGTTTTATCACAATGTCATACATCATAATGCAATTTCAACTTCACACCTTTCAAGCAAGTCATTTAACACACCATACACACCAAAGGCATTTGCCCATTACACAATAACTATAAATAAATTATTTACCTTAAAAATCTTGAAAATCCAAATTCAATTGAGCCCTCCCTCTTGCTCTTGGGTAGGTTATTTTTGATTTCCTAACATAACCAAAATTTTCATTCAATTACAATTCGAAAGGAAATCTCCCAATTTCCATAATCACAACAAATCCATAACTTCAAAACCACCACAATAGAAATTAAAATAAATCAAGCTCAAACCTAACCTACCCATAGTCCATCTAGGTTAGGAAACCTAAAACCTAACTTAGAAACCTATCTTCTTCCTCCAATCATTCCCAACTCAAAAACCCCTTTCTCTCTCTAAGCTTCTTCATTCTCAACACAACAACCCATTTCTTTACTAAAGCAAGAAGAAGATGATGAACTTACCTTAAAAAGCTTGATTCTTCTCTTCTTTCCACGATTTTCCTCCCCCTTCTCTAGCTTTTTCTATTTTCTTCTCCTTCTCTTCTCTCTCTCTCTCATGTTTTCTCTCTTTTTTTCTCCTTCTTGGTTATTCACGAAATCTCCCACTCTTCTTCAAATTTTAAGACTCATTCTTAGCCCTTTCTTCCAATTATGCCCCCTCACTTACTTAGCCTTTCCCATTTTGCCGTTCCTTTGTCATTTATGACTCTACTCCTTTAATCCACTAACACAAGCCTACTAATTTCTAACATTTCATTCCAATATCAAATTTCTAGTTCGTCCCTCAATTTCTAACTAATGACCCAATTCTCAAAATACATAATTAAACAAACAAACAAAACAAAAATTAATAACTAGACAATTAATAAGAATTTAGAAGAAAATCAGGGTCCAACAATCTCAACCTCAGTGACTATAGAGATTACCTTAGGCATGTAATCCTGCATCGATTCACCTGGTTTTTGTCTGAGATTATGAATAGTCTAGATAGCTTTTACTCTTGCAGACCTAGTCTTTACACCAAACATGTCATGTAGGTGATGGACCATTGCACTAGCAGTTTTCATACAAGCAATTTTCTTTTGCAACATGTCGCTGACAGAAGCTAGAATATAACAATTAGTAGTTTCATTAGCATTCTACCAATGCTCATATTGTTGGACTATCTCAGGAGTTGAATCTCCACCCGGAGTTGAAGGCTCATTTTCAGTTAATCTCTATGACGTACGTTCATATTGAAGAATGATGTTAAGGTCACGTCTCCATTCATTAAAATTCTCTCCGTTTTCCAATTTATTATTTGTTAAGAGTAAAATGAGTGGATTCATTTTGTGGTTGATTATGTATGAAAATATAAATTATTAAAACAAGAGCATACTAGTCAATAATATTGGAACTTTGTATAAAATCATGATGCATGTATGCATGATGATAGATTTAACAAAACTTAAAAAATTAAAAACTTTATACAATGATTATTTTTTTAATCTATAATAGACTAAGTGACAGTAGGCCATCTTATCCATTAAAAGAAAAACTAGGACCCTCTCACTAAAAAGATACCAAGCATCTTCATGTTTAACTTTTAAAAAAGCGTCATAATTTGGTCCATACTTTTACCAATAGAGCTATAGTGGGTAGGTTATTGATAAAATATGTTGAGTGTTTAACCATTTGATTTATTTACTAAAGACACTTGCAAACCATACCTCGGTGAGAGCTCACATTTGCTACCAATAAGTGGAGTTATCTTTAAGGAGACTCAAACCATGTAAGATCTAGGATTCATGCCCTTCGATGGGGAGTAACAGTTTATCACATACAAATGGGCCATCATTTAGAGACTGTAGACTCTTACATGAGCATCCTCTCCCACTTAATCTTTTTGGGCTTTAAGTTTTAATAAATACCATCTTGTCTAGATGCAATTTATTATCCATCCTATTTCATTATATATCTCATACTTACTGAATGCATGGCAAAGTCTAGGGTTGACAATTTTCTAAATGACATGCAATCATATAATATCACATATTGTTTGCATTCATTTATCCATTCATCATATGAACTAATAAGTCACATTTGATTGTCCATCCTAGAAACATAAAAATAATTACAAGTCTTTTAGGCCCAAATATTCTTCTTGGACTTGGATCTTCTGCTTCGGACTCTTCGCGCACATGACCCAACCAATTCGATAAAAAGTGTGTAATGAATTTTCTTTTACAACAAAGTTTTTATTTTCATAAAACCGAATTGTTGTCTAATAGAAAACAAAAATCTGCACTAGTTTTTTTTATTTACCAAAACTGAAACTTTTGTATATGACATAAAAAAATCCAACACTTGTAAAAAAACCCGAAACTTTGTTCCAAAAACATTCATTCAACCAAAATTTGATAAAACAAAATTTCAGCACTTTTGTTTTCTAAAATCCGAAATTTAGCCAAGACACCATAATCAAAACTGAAACTTTACCTCTTCCTTTCTTCAATCTATGGCTTCTTCATCTTCATCTTTACATGATTTTGTACATTATATAATCAAAGAAAACATAAAGATGAAAACAAGGAGGAAAAATGACGATGATAGGCCACCCTTGTTGTTACAAACCAAATGAAAAAAAATTACAAGGTAACTTTAGAATCTATGGACAATCAAAAGAGAAAAACATTTACCACATATATATTTCTATCACATAAAAATAGCATACAAATGTCTCTGATACTAATTGTTCGATCGGAAAAGAAAACATGCAAGATTTGGTTAAATGGTAAATTTCAAAAACTTTTTAGAAATCATAACACAACATAAGCATAATAACCAAACCAACATGCATATTCATACATGAAACAGTATAAGGATAATAAACATAAGAAGAAGATGAAGATAATATTACCGAATCTTTCGCTACAGCTTTAATTCCTTGTTGTGCTATCCTATCCTTGGTAATGTATTTTCTCCTAGTTGATATATCATCTTCTTCTTGTTATTGTTCCCTCTTCTCAATATTGTATCCTTGACCAATCCGATCAACCACTTATTCTTTTTGGACAACTTGGTTAACAAGATCCTTTGGTGGGAAAGGAGAAAAAAACTTTGGAGGAGATTTTTCTTAGAAGAAAGAAGCCAAAAATAGAGACATTTCTCATGTAAATTTTGGCACTCTCATGCAAGATAGGAGAGAGAGTGATAAAAAATGCAAGAACCCTTTCTTACACCCTCCCAATTTCGATTAACTTCAAAGGAAAAAAGAGCTTTACATCAAATGCATCTCTTCTTTCTTTAATCAATCATAAAGAAGCCAATAAATGAGACTCTTCTTATTTATCTTTAAGATGACTATATGAAAAGACTATTAACCTAAATAAGACCTATCAATTTCGGTTTTTGATGATGAAAGAAGGAAGATGGTCCATTCAATGTACCTCTTTCTTCTTTATTCCAATGAATGCTAATAGGTTACATGCTATCTTAAAAGATCACTATTAAACTATTTAATGGTAAGATCATTACTCCATTTAAGATGATAATGCATGATAAATACCATCTTTATTTAGCAATTCAATGCTAAATGTGTTGTAACATCCCATCACCGATGGGAAGGATAAATTGGTCAATTGGGACGGGTTAGGAGTGTATAAATTGGTCTCGGCATATTTATTGTTGGATCCCGTATTCGGAACCCAACTACTTATACATATTCCCTCAATACGTACATGATTCCTTAGAAAACCTCGACTAATCCGAAAAATCCCGATAAATTTTTTTTTCTTATTCATCTTAACTCCATTTTTATGAGTCGGGTCTTAACCGAAGAACGAAACGAAGAACGAAACAAAAGTAAATTCAACGGAACGAAGGAAAAGCATACAGAAACGAAGAAACATACTGAAAACAAACTACGAAGCACATGAAAATCAAGACTAAAGAATTGTATCCAAGCAAATTACAAAGCAAATCAAGGCTCAAATCGAAAACAAAATAGATTGAAACGAGTGAATCGGATAACAAAGGATAGAAACAAACTAAACGGAAGCCAACGAACTTGAACCGAAGGTATAAGGAAGGAAACAAAACAAAAGTGAAAAAAAAGCACATCGGTTTGAAAGGCATAGTGTACAAAGCGAACATCTTGAAGCATGATTCAAATAGGTAAATCAACAAGACAAACGTGAGGCTAATTCGACAAAATTCAATTAAGCTAACAATTGGACATTTTGCAAGGAAAGGTAGGATACTTGATGAGAAGTCACTGGTTCAATTTCGGTGAATCGGAGGCCAAACGAGAAAGTTATAAGAGAAAATGCAAATGACCAAAGGAATAGTAATTGACCATATGAATAGTAACCGCCAATTTCCGATCCTTATAACTTTTACTCCGAGTTCCAATTAGAACACACCATATCTCATTTTAAAGATCTTGATAAACTCTACATCTTTTGTGAAAGATGAAAAATCCCGATATCGCTCTAAAGGGGCGAAAAACCCTTCCGAGGGTTCAGCCCAAAATGGCCAGTGAATAGTAATTCGGGAAACCCAAATGCATAATGGGCAGCAAACTTAAAACGCTCATATCTTTTTCATCTTAAGTCGAAAACTAACCCATTTTATACCGTTTTAAAGTTTTTAACATGCTCTAAAAATGTCTTAGAAGACTTCCACAGCGAATTCCCTCTCTAAGAGGGTCTAAACCTTAAGCGAAGTTGCTGCCCAAATTTAGGAAAATTTGGACAGCATCTCCCCTAAAAATGCTCTAGCCAAATCCTAAAGCTAAACCATCCAAGCTCCAAACCTGCACAAAACCACTTCAATCTTCCAATCACCATAGCACATCCCAAACACCAACTCAAAAGGGCAATATCACACTCTTAAGATTCTAAATAAAGCCATACAATCCCATCAACCCACTCAAAATGGCAACAACTTCATTTTTTTTTCGCTACTCATTTACAAGATTATAAAACAACACAAATTTACTTTTCTAACCATTCTTAAGCATACTCCCATCAATACATTTTGGAATGCATATACAAGATACATTTCTCACATTTACATGGAATTGAGCAAATACAATTCTTTCAAGGCATTTTAGCCTAAATACATCCAAAAGATAAAACTCATTTACAAAGCACAAACTAAAGCTTTGAGACTTCTAAACCAACAAAATGCATCGGATTTTCCTCAATCCCGATGCGATGACCCGGATTCTTGCTTGCTACCTGAGGAGGGGAAAATGGGGGGTGAGCTCGACGGCTCCGTGGGTAATAACTTAATAAACGAGAAATACGCGAAAACCGTTATTCATTCATTCAATCTTTTCATACAAGTCACATTGAGAAAAGCATTTTTAATTTGTCAAAACTCTTCACGAATACTACTTTTCAAACAATTACAAATTCAACAAATATCAAACAGCACATAACATTTCGAATGGTTTGGTTTCGGTCCTAATAGACGATCGCACATTCTCAAGATAGCGGTCATGTGCAAAACGTGGAATGAGGGGAGTCCAAATCGAACTCCTAAGCCACTCATGGGCAACCGGAGAAGGCTATCGAGAGGAGACAAAGTAATCGACTCTACGGAGGGACCTAACCAAACCCATACAATTCACATATTCATGCTTAAAACAAACAGATTGTTCAAGGCACTTTTCAAATTTGACTTTCAAATTGTTTTCAAATCGATCATTATCAAAACTAATTCAAATATTACAAAGCATCGGAATTCATGTTACAAACCATTTAACAATCCATTCTAACATAAATTCATACTCAAGAATATCACATATAAGTGAAAGACATCACATAAAGTAAGTCATACAAACATGCTAAGTCATTGGTGGAAAACATTAGTTTGCATTTATTAGAAAACTTTAATGCATATTATCTCAAGTATTAAGAAATCACCCACCTTGAATCCTTAAGCTTTGCAATAGGTTCACATGTCCTTCCTCAATCCCCAAACGCCTTTAATTGCCCTTAATCAAAGCATACAAAACCTTAATTAACACTAAATATCAAAGCTGGAAATTTCTAAAGAATGAAAACATGACTAAAACCCTATCTCACTTTGCCTATACCTTTCCTAAACCATAACCATCAAAGCCTATCTCAATTGTATCAATTATTTCCAAGAATCTCATGCCTTAAAACACCACACCAAATCTGATTTTTTTTATTTAATAATCCTTCCTCTTTCCCTTTTCCTTTCTTTCTTATTCTTTTTCAAGAATTCTTCAAACCAAGGCACAAAATTCTAACAAAGAACCATGATTTAACATAAGAGATACATGCTGAAATTTTCAAGGAATGGAACAACTTACATTTGAAATTAATCTAACCTTCCTTTTCTTTATATGCACTCTCAAACCACCATGGTTAAGGAAAAGGCAAAACTCTAACAAAAATCATGACTTAATAATGCTGAAATTTTTCAAAGCATGGAAAACTTCCATTTCAACTAACCTAACTTTCCTTATATCTTTATATGTTATAACAACCAAAACTCATCCATAAACCAAGCAAATCAGATTTTTCTTCTACTTTCAAATCCTTCTTCTTTTCATTAAAACCTCTTTAACTTTCCTTTCTCAAGCTTACAACCCTAACCTTCTTCTTCTTTTCCTTCATTCTACAAAACAACCATGAATTTACATGCTGAAATTTTCTTCAAGGATTGGAAAACTTGAATTTCAATCTACATAACCTCACCTAATCTTACCCATACTTTAACTAAGCAATTTGTATCAAAACTCATCCATAAAACCATGAATTAACCAATGATACACATGCTGGAATTTTCTTTAAAATGGGAAAACTTGAAATTGATTTAACATCACCTTACCTATACTCTAACTAACTTATTAACATCAAAACCTATCTAATTAATCAACAAACCATGAATTACCAAATGAGCAACATGCTGGAAATTTTAAGAACAAGGGAAAACATGAAATTCATTCCATCTAACCTTACCCATATCTTATCTCCACCTTTAGCATCAACACTTATCAAAAAAATCAACAAAATTCAATAATCTTCTCACCCAAATGCAACCCCACGAAATCAGAATTTGGCTTCAATGAAAGATAAAACCATTCCCTTTCCTTATTCTTTCATGAATCTCTCTTCAAATCACCATCTTCAAGCAAGAAAAGAGAAACCCATACAATAAAACCAAGAGATTTTCGAAATCCCTACCTTGAGAATGACCCACGACTTTCTTCTTCCTTTGGCTCAAATGGAAGACAACTCTTCCTCTTTCCTTTGGACAGCCGAAATCATCTCTTCTTTTCTCCTTGATGATTTCGTCACTTCTTTCTTCTCCTTTTGTTCTTGATCTCCTTTTGTTCTTGAAGTCACGAGCTCTCTCCTCTTTCAACCGAAACTTCCTTCTCTCCATTCTTTTCTTCTTTTCTTTCTTATCTCTTCTCTTTGGTTCTGGAATTTTCGTGAATTCTCCAAGTTTCTGTAGGCTAAAAACGACACCCTCTTATGTGTTTCATTTAATGAAACACAAATTACCATCTTGCCCCTCCAATTAAGCCTATTTCCAAGTTTGCCCATGTGCAGGATTTTGAAAAACTGATAACTTGCGTCCTGATTTCCAACATCTAAACGAAATAATTTGGACAAACTTTCTTCATGAAAATTGTTCCTCTAGATCATACAAATCCAACGCCACTGACGGCGCTCAATTCGGATCTAAAAAGAAGAAGTTATGACCGAATTAATAACTGACCTGCACAAAATCCGAAACTGAACTTTAACATAACTTCAGTCCAGAATTTGACAATCTTAGGGATGAAATTAAATTTCGATCCCTTCACAAGAATTGTAGCCCTATGTCTTAACTTTATTTTTCCTCAAGAATCACCTCAATCGGAATTGTATAACTCCCGAAAATTGCAAAATACTGAACTATGTTCAGAAAATTATCCAACTTATAACCTATAACCCATCTCTTACTTGGGTTCAATCAATCTCTTTCCATTTAATCTCCTAAAAATCAAAATTCTTCATAAAAATGAACGTAATTGTCTTAGGAATCCAACGCTTCAAGAATCAAATCAATCGGATGTCGGACGAAAGATTTATAACAAAAAATTGCAAAAAGGTCGGAGTTCAAGCAAAATTTACAAAACCTTAAATACCCACTTATAATTGAATTTTTCAAAAATCATATCTCTTAATTCCGAACTCGGAATTTGACAAATTTGGTGTCTATAGAAAGGTCAAAGGAAGCTCTACAACTTCCCTGGAGTACATAAAATCAAATTAGGTCTTTAAAGGAGTCAAAACCTCAATCAAAGATTCTGTTCAAAATAATTTTTCCTAAATGACTTCCAATTTTTAATCGCTCATAACTCCTAGTCCCGATATCGAAAAATTACAAACTTTATGGCGTCGGAAAGATCGACATACAAGCTACAACTTTCAGTAATACCACTTACTCCAATTCAGACTAAATCCATACGACGAGTGGCCTCGAAGCATAGAACATACAACTTTATACTTAATAGCATTTTCAAAACAAAGCATATCTTTGGAAAATCATAACTCTCAATCCCGACATCGAAAAATAGCAAACTTTATGTCCACAAAAAGCTCTCGACATAATCTACGAGGTTCGTGTAGATCATTTTTTCAAATTTTGCCTAGATCAAAAGTCAACCCTCAAAGGTCAAAAAGTCAACTATTTCACAATTTCTCATATTTTCACACTTTCTCTTTTTACTTCTTGCTATTTAACTTCATTTAAATAAACTCATCCACTTTTGAATATTTCTTATTTTTACTCAAAAATTGGGGTCCAACATTTCTCCCCCTCTTAAAAGAATTTCGTCCTCGAAATTCATACTTAGAAATCTCCAAGTACTTGCTGCGTAATGATCATAATCACTCACTTTCTTATCAAATTTCTTATCACACATATTCTTATTCTTAACTTATAACCATATTTCACTTCTCATATTTTATACCTCCAATATCGTATTAAAACACTATATCCTCAAAATTCCTTAACATATTTACACAAGTTCATGCTCCAAGTCTTAATGACCCTTAATATGGACCAATCCTTTGAATTGCTATACATATGTCTTTATCATGTATCTTATCTTTCAGATAATCCTTATTTCATCTCACAAATGTATAGTCAAAATCAAATCAACAAAGTGATCAAAGAAATCTAAACGTCATAACATTCTAACCTCAATATCATACACTTTCTTATGATCGTTCATATGTCTCATCACCTTAATCAAACAAATCAATTTAGGTTCTCCAAATAATTCATAACAAAGACATTCACATCATTTCCCAATTCTCACTAATTCAATCCTATTAATTTATCCCTTTTTACAATCTCATGCATGTCACTTAATCTTACCAAATCTATAGCCCAAGTAAGATCAATACTGGGCTCTGACATTCTCACAAATTAAATTTTTATCCTTATACACTCTCATCAATCTTATATGCCGATTAAGACCATAGATCTCGGGCTCGACACTTATCCGAAGATTGCTCATGAAACAAACATATCGCCCAAGTTCATAATACTGGGCTCTGATACCATAAATGTTGGATCCCGTATTCGGAACCCAACTACTTATACATATTCCCTCAATACGTACATGATTCCTTAGAAAACCTCGACTAATCCGAAAAATCCCGATAATTTTTTTTTCTTATTCATCTTAACTCCATTTTTATGAGTCGGGTCTTAACCGAAGAACGAAACGAAGAACGAAACAAAAGTAAATTCAACGGAACGGAGGAAAAGCATACAGAAACGAAGAAACATACTGAAAACAAACTACGAAGCACATGAAAATCAAGACTAAAGAATTGTATCCAAGCAAATTACAAAGCAAATCAAGGCTCAAATCGAAAGCAAAATAGATCGAACGAGTCGAATCGGATAACAAAGGATAGAAACAAACGAAACGAAGCCAACGCAACTTGAACCGAAGGTATAAGGCGGAAGGAAACAAAACAAAAGCGAAACAAAAGCACATCGGTTTGAAAGGCATAGTGTAGCAAAGCGAACATCTTCAAGCATGATTCAAATAGGTAAATCAACAAGACAAACGTGAGGCTAATTCCGACAAAATTCAATTAAGCTAACAATTGGACATTTTTGCAAGGAAAGGTAGGACACTTGATGAGAAGTCACTGGTTCGAATTTCGGGTGAATCGGAGGCCAAACGAGAAAGTTATAAGAGAAAATGCAAAATGACCAAAGGAATAGTAATTGACCATATGAATAGTAACCGGCCAATTTCCGATCCTTATAACTTTTTACTCCGAGTTCCAATTAGAACACACCATATCTCATTTTAAAGATCTTGATAAACTCTACATCTTTTGTGAAAGATGAAAAATCCCGATATCGCTCTAAAGGGGCGAAAAACCCTTCCGAGGGTTCAGCCCAAAATGGCCAGTGAATAGTAATTCGGGAAACCCAAATGCATAATGGGCAGCAAACTTAAAACGCTCATATCTTTTTCATCTTAAGTCGAAAACTAACCCATTTTATACCGTTTTAAAGTTCTTAACATGCTCTAAATTTTTTTTAGAAGACTTCCACAGCGAATTCCCTCTCTAAGAGGGTCTAAACCTTAAGCGAAGTTGCTGCCCAAATTTAGGAAAATTTGGACAGCATCTCCCCTAAAAATGCTTTAGCCAAATCCTAAAGCTAAACCATCCAAGCTCCAAACCTGCACAAAACCACTTCAATCTTCCAATCACCATAGCACATCCCAAACACCAACTCAAAAGGGCAATATCACACTCTTAAGATTCTAAATAAAGCCATACAATCCCATCAACCCACTCAAAATGGCAACAACTTCATTTTTTTTTTCGCTACTCATTTACAAGATTATAAAACAACACAAATTTACTTTTCTAACCATTCTTAAGCATACTCCCATCAATACATTTTGGAATGCATATACAAGATACATTTCTCACATTTACATGGAATTGAGCAAATACAATTCTTTCAAGGCATTTTAGCCTAAATACATCCAAAAGATAAAACTCATTTACAAAGCACAAACTAAAGCTTTGAGACTTCTAAACCAACAAAATGCATCGGATTTTCCTCAATCCCGATGCGACGACCCGGATTCTTGCTTGCTACCTGAGGAGGGGAAAATTGGGGGTGAGCTCGACGGCTCCGTGGGTAATAACTTAATAAACGAGAAATACGCGAAAACCGTTATTCATTCATTCAATCTTTTCATACAAGTCACATTGAGAAAAGCATTTTTAATTTGTCAAAACTCTTCACGGAATACTACTTTTCAAACAATTACAAATTCAACAAATATCAAACAGCACATAACATTTCAGAATGGTTTGGTTTGGTCCTAACAGAGACGATCGCACATTCCGCAAGATAGCGGTCATGTGCAACAGGAATGAGGGGAGTCCGAAATCGGAACTCCTAAGCCACTTGCGGGCAGCCGGGAGAAGGCTATCAGAGGGAGACAATGCACTGACTCTACGGAGGGGACCTAACCAAACCCATACAATTCACATATTCATGCTTAAAACAAACAGATTGCCCGAAGGCACTTTTCGAAATTTGACTTTCAAATTGTTTTCAAATCAGATCATTATCAAAACTAATTCAAATATTACAAAGCATCGGAATTCATGTTACAAACCATTTAACAATCCATTCTAACATAAATTCATACTCAAGAATATCACATATAAGTGAAAGACATCACATAAAGTAAGTCATACAAACATGCTAAGTCATTGGTGGAAAACATTAGTTTGCATTTATTAGAAAAACTTTAATGCATATTATCTCAAGTATTAAGAAATCACCCACCTTGAATCCTTAAGCTTTGCAATAGGTTCACATGTCCTTCCTCAATCCCCAAACGCCTTAATTGCCCTTAATCAAAGCATACAAAACCTTAATTAACACTAAATATCAAAGCTGGAAATTTCTAAAGAATGAAAAACATGACTAAAACCCTATCTCACTTTGCCTATACCTTTCCTAAACCATAACCATCAAAGCCTATCTCAATTGTATCAATTATTTCCAAGAATCTCATGCCTTAAAAACACCACACCAAATCTGATTTTTTTTTTTAATAATCCTTCCTCTTTCCTTTTTCCTTTCTTTCTTATTCTTTTTCAAGAATTCTTCAAACCAAGGCACAAAATTCTAACAAAGAACCATGATTTAACATAAGAGATACATGCTGAAATTTTCAAGGAATGGAACAACTTACATTTGAAATTAATCTAACCTTCCCTTTTCTTTATATGCACTCTCAAACCACCATGGTTAAGGAAAAGGCAAAACTCTAACAAAATCATGACTTAATAATGCTGAAATTTTTCAAAGCATGGAAAACTTCCATTTCAACTAACCTAACTTTCCTTATATCTTTATATGTTATAACAACCAAAACTCATCCATAAACCAAGCAAATCAGATTTTCTTCTACTTTCAAATCCTTCTTCTTTTCATTAAAACCTCTTTAACTTTCCTTTCTCAAGCTTACAACCCTAACCTTCTTCTTCTCTTTTCCTTCATTCTACAAAACAACCATGAATTTACATGCTGAAATTTTCTTCAAGGATTGGAAAACTTGAATTTCAATCTACATAACCTCACCTAATCTTACCCATACTTTAACTAAGCAATTTGTATCAAAACTCATCCATAAAACCATGAATTAACCAATGATACACATGCTGGAATTTTCTTTAAAATGGGAAAACTTGAAATTGATTTAACATCACCTTACCTATACTCTAACTAACTTATTAACATCAAAACCTATCTAATTAATCAACAAACCATGAATTACCAAATGAGCAACATGCTGGAAATTTTAAGAACAAGGGAAAACATGAAATTCATTCCATCTAACCTTACCCATATCTTATCTCCACCTTTAGCATCAACACTTATCAAAAAAATCAACAAAATTCAATAATCTTCTCACCCAAATGCAACCCCACGAAATCAGAATTTGGCTTCAATGAAAGATAAAACCATTCCCTTTCCTTATTCTTTCATGAATCTCTCTTCAAATCACCATCTTCAAGCAAGAAAAGAGAAACCCATACAATAAAACCAAGAGATTTTCGAAATCCCTACCTTGAGAATGACCCGACTTTCTTCTTCCTTTGGCTCAAATGGAAGACAACTCTTCCTCTTTCCTTTGGACAGCCGAAATCATCTCTTCTTTTCTCCTTGATGATTTCGTCACTTCTTTCTTCTCCTTTTGTTCTTGATCTCCTTTTGTTCTTGAAGTCACGAGCTCTCTCCTCTTTCAACCAAACTTCCTTCTCTCCATTCTTTTCTTCTTTTCTTTCTTATCTCTTCTCTTTGGTTCTGGAATTTTCGTGAATTCTCCAAGTTTCTGTAGGCTAAAACGACACCCTCTTATGTGTTTCATTTAATGAAACACAAATTACCATCTTGCCCCTCCAATTAAGCCTATTTCCAAGTTTGCCCATGTGCAGGATTTTGAAAAACTGATAACTTGCGTCCTGATTTCCAACATCTAAACGAAATAATTTGGACAAACTTTCTTCATGAAAATTGTTCCTCTAGATCATACGAATCCAACGCCACTGACGGCGCTCAATTCGGATCTAAAACGAAGAAGTTATGACCAAATTAATAACTGACCTGCACAAAATCCGAAACTGAACTTTAACATAACTTCAGTCCAGAATTTGACAATCTTAGGGATGAAATTAAATTTCGATCCCTTCACAAGAATTGTAGCCCTATATCTTAACTTTATTTTTCCTCAAGAATCACCTCAATCGGAATTGTATAACTCCCGAAAATTGCAAAATACTGAACTATGTTCAGAAAATTATCCAACTTATAACCTATAACCCATCTCTTACTTGGGTTCAATCAATCTCTTTCCATTTAATCTCCTAAAAATCAAAATTCTTCATAAAAATGAACGTAATTGTCTTAGGAATCCAACGCTCAAGAATCAAATCAATCGGATGTCGGACGAAAGATTTATAACAAAAAATTGCAAAAAGGTTTGAGTTCAAGCAAAATTTACAAAACCTTAAATACCCACTTATAATTGAATTTTTCAAAAATCATATCTCTTAATTCCGAACTCGGAATTTGACAAATTTGGTGTCTATAGAAAGGTCAAAGGAAGCTCTACAACTTCCCTGAAGTACATAAAATCAAATTAGGTCTTTAAAGGAGTCAAAACCTCAATCAAAGATTCTGTTCAAAATAATTTTTCCTAAATGACTTCCAATTTTTAATCGCTCATAACTCCTAGTCCCGATATCGAAAAATTACAAACTTTATGGCGTCGGAAAGATCGACATACAAGCTACAACTTTCAGTAATACCACTTACTCCAATTCAGACTAAATCCATACGACGAGTGGCCTCGAAGCATAGAACATACAACTTTATACTTAATAGCATTTTCAAAACAAAGCATATCTTTGGAAAATCATAACTCTCAATCCCGACATCGAAAAATAGCAAACTTTATGTCCACAAAAAGCTCTCGACATAATCTACGAGATTTGTGTAGATCATTTTCTCAAATTTTGCCTAGATCAAAAGTCAACCCTCAAAGGTCAAAAAGTCAACTATTTCACAATTTCTCATATTTTCACACTTTCTCTTTTTACTTCTTGCTATTTAACTTCATTTAAATAAACTCATCCACTTTTGAATATTTCTTATTTTTACTCAAAAATCGGGGTCCAACATTTATACATAAGAAGGCCTCCATATGCACATAAATTGAAATTTTTGCACATGCACATGATTGTACATGCATTCATGAAATTTTCCTGGCATCCGTGTTTATTGTGAAAAAATGTGTTATTTGTGTTTAAAAAATTAATTAGAGTGGATTTTTGTGTGTTTCATATTTTTAGTGAATTTCAGGAATTTTTTGGAATACTTTTCCGGAACAGAAAAATTGCCAAGTGACTGATAGATGGGGTTTTTGGTACTGGAAAAGACTGTCCAATGGCACTGAAAAAAATTGATATATGATTTGAGGAATTTTTGCTATGAGCCATTGAAATTTGGAGTAGAATTTACACTGTTTTTGGAAAAAGACCCGAAGAATGCTTTTAACCAGGACAAGTGGCAAGTGACACATGTCACTTGCCTATTATGTCTTGAACTTAATGGGTTGATATTTATCCGATTTGATGAGTGCTTCCACGACACTTCCTCTTAAATGAGCAAGAAATCACTTTGAAAGCTAAAACAATTCCTTTATACGTGGGTACTCTTCTCTTCTCCTTCTTCATTGATTTTTTTCATTCTTCACGGGAAGAGTGCTTGCTCCTCCTTATTCACACATAAGTGAAAACCTAAGCCTTTCCCTCCTTGGATGATGATGTTCGTATGGTGTGAGAAGTGAAGTAGGATTTGGTGAGGTGATTGAAGAATTAAGGATTTGAAGCTTGTTTTGGAAAGTCTTTGTGTTTATGTTCTTTAATTTTGTAGTTAGAAGCAATAATGATGACATCTTGTGCATCACTTGCATGAAGTTGTATGTTAATTGTATGGGTATAAGTGTATAGTTGTGTGAGGATGAATAACTTAACATGTTTTAGATTAATCTTAGATTGGCTTTAAGTGTTTTGGATTGGTTAGTATGATGTTGGATGAATGAAATGAAAGTAAGAAATTTGTGTAGGTTGTGTGCTGCCAATTGGGATTTATTACTCAAGTAATTGTTTTGATGAATTTATGGCTGAATTAGAGATCCAAATGGATGCATATTGATGTAGGTAAAGTGATGAAATGAAAAGAGTTAAGGTAGGGAGGAAATCTGGAAAATGTGACTTTGTGTAGGTTTCATATTTTGGCTCATAATTGAGCTGAGGTTTGTTTAAAATTAAACTTAAGAAGTATGGCCAGATTTCATATGAAGGAAGTTTTGTCCAATTATGGCTTTAAGGGTTTTAAATTTGGCATGAAAAGTGAGTTGTAAGTGCTGTAGGAACAGTAATCTGAACCTTGAGACCTGAAACTTTGATGATTTTTTTTGGGTTGAATTGGCTTGAATTTGCTACTTTAATCTTCATGAAAGTTGAAGATTTTTGTGTTAGCTTTCTAACGCCACTAAGTATGATTTTTTTTATTTGTACGTTGAACGTTATGGTGTGTTAATGTTCAGATGGTCATTCAGCTGAAAATGTGTTTTGTGTCTAAGTGACTCTAAGTGTATAGGTTTTGTGCTATTTATGTTCTGGTATTAATGTGGGACTGTTAATGGTGAAATTGGCTTTAGTGACCTCCTGAAAATTTGTAGAGGATTGTTGTTGCTTTCTAATGAGGTATTTTTTTTTGTGAATTTTGGATGTAAGTATTATTGGATATAAATTTGTAAAATTTTGTTATAGTTTAGGTTAAATGTTGATTTCATGAACCCTATCAGGATAGCCACCTTAGTGAGAGGATTTGACCTAGTTTGAATGGGAATTTGCTTTGAAGTTCTTCTTGAGAATTGTAGTATATTGTCTGAGCTTTTTATTGCTATATGGTATGTAATTTTTTGACAATGGGTTGGAAAGTTATGAATGTTGGAAGATTCTGTTACTGTGAGAATGAGACTTATATAGGCAGAAGTTTTGCTTGAGAATTTGAGTTGTTTAGAGGTTGATTTTGCTTCCAAGTTATTCATTAAACTTGTGGAACATGTTTTGATTTTTCTTTTTGACATAAATTTTGGAATTTTTGGCATAAGGAATGGAAAGATAGGATTTTTTTTAGTAGAGTGCAGTTACTGTTCATATGGTAGTTTTACTGTTTCATTGGGCAGAACCTTTGTTTGTGTTTTTGACCCTCTTATAGATTGAATTGGATTGGGGGTCTTCTTGAATATTGTAGAAAATGATTAGAGCTTTCTAATGGTGTATAATGTACCTTATTTGGAGTTATGAGTAAGAAGTTATGCGGATTGGAAGAACACAGTTACTGTTCATATGGTCATTTATGAGCAGTAACTTTGAAGTAGTTTTTGGCACCCTTAGAGGTGAGATTGGTTTGTGAGCCCTTCAAGGAAATTGTAGGGTTTCTTGTTGTCTTTCCAATGAGATCTTGTTTGTAATTTTTGGATAAGTGTGTAAAAAGTTATGCATGTTAGAAATTTAGATGGTGGAAGAGAGGGAAATAGTACAAACTCTCTTATCTTTTGTTTTGTCCTAAAGATTCTTTTGCTTATATCTTCGTCATCCGACATCCGATTGACCTGATTCTCGAGACATCGGATTCGTATATTATTTAATTTCATTATTTATGAAATTAGAAATTTTTAGAGCTGAAATTGACAGGGATCGGTTAGGTCGAAGTGAGGGGTCCGGGAAATAATTTTTCTGATTTGTATTTTATTTATAATTTGGGCCTATAAAGGTCCGAATTGAGTGATTCTTGTGGCTATAATTTTCTAATTTTTAGACGGAATTTTTGTTATTGGGAATTTGTGAATTAGTGTCGGGAATGTCACGAACATGCATTGTACACATTTAATTGCTACATGTGCATTATTAAATGTTTCTGATTCCCAATATGGTAATGTTGGATATTTGGACTGTTTTAGAGACGCTTTTGGAACATCAATTCACAGACGTTGCCGAAACTTTCAGGCTTTAGCTTCGGAAGTAAAGGTGAGTAACCTAGATGGTTTCTCGATTACTGATTGTTTATAATTTGGCACTTATAATACTATGGAGAATAATGGTGGGCTTGCTTTTGTTTATGACTGATTCTGGGCCGAAGGTGCCTGATGTACTTGGGAGATACTGACATAGGAGTGCCCTACTTGCTTCATGTGATTTGAATGTGATTGTTTGTGAACCATTTATGTAGATGTGTTAAGTTGGGATAAACTATGATGTTGGTTTGCTTTATTTTTGACATATGCATTCCTTGCATAAATATATGATCAGTAATTGGCAGTTGTGACCGGAGCAGCCACCGAGAGCTTAAAGCTCAACGTATTTGGGCCTCGAGCCCACAGCGATTCAGAGCCTCTGGCTCAACGATTAATGTGCCCTTATTGGGACAGTTTAGACACTCGGTCACAACATCGAAATAAAGTAGAAATGTGTTACATGCGCATGTCATATATATCTGATTTTTAGTTTCTTTGATTGGGCAAAAGGCAAACTGCCTTATGCTTCTGTGGTATTTCTGAATGTGAATTATGGATGTTTATGAATTCAATTGGTTATGTATGTCTAACCGTGTGAAATGTATAAATGGTCTATGTTCAAGTGAAATTGTGCAATGTGATTTAATATGCAACAATGTGAATATATGTTATATGGAACGATGTGTTGCATGAATTGAGTGAACCATCGATGATGGTTCCTCACTGAGTTCGCAAAACTCACCCAAAATTTGCAATTATTTTTCAGGACTCAGAAGAAGACCTCGTTTAACAACTGGCGTATGACATCTGCTGGTTAATGAAGTAGAGAAGGGGTCGGGATCAGTCCACATATGCATTAGTGTATTTTATTTTCTGAATTTTTGTACTAATGATATTGTATTTATGAAAAGGGCCCTGAGACCATTGATTTGTTTATGTAAATTATTTTCCGCATAAATTATAATGTGTGTGTGTATGTATTAAAGAAAAAAATTTATACTGAGTTTTGACTGAGTGATGTAGCACGCCACCCTCGCGGGGCACGGACTCGGATATCACCATCGATGTCGAGTACGAGTCATGCGGGAATGCGGTGTTACATGTGCAGCTGCACATTCAGCCCAATAAAATTGAAATTCCCTATACATTCAGCCCAATAAAATTCAAATTCCTTATACTTTCTTTAAAAAATTTTGTTTTAATAAAATTAATCTAATTAATTAAATTAAACCAAAGTCTAGCCCATTTCTAAATGTTTATTTGGGCTTCTAATTAACCATTAATTAGTACAAGCTCAATATTCAATCATGGGCTTTAAAACCTCCATTTATATTTCTTACTTTACTTGATAACCTTCCTTAAAGCCAAGTGGGGAATCTTATTGGACTTAAATAATTCAAGCTCCATTAAGCCCATAATTAATTTAATCTCATTAAAATTAATTCTAACTTATTAACTAAATGTTATTCCACGAAAGACAATTAGTTGAACGCCTGAATTACTAAATATTATGAGAGCACATATTTCAAATAATATGTCTAATTGCAAACCCTATTATAAACTTTATTATAGTCATCCGCACAACAAAGGGTAAAATTACCATTTTGCCCTTATGTTGGTTTTTTTTTTAGACTTCCCGTTTTATTTTATATGGTGATTAACACACAAGATTTTATCTTAGTGTTAAGACTTAATGGGTAGCTAATCCATCAAACACCTAGCGCTAGTTTAATCACCAATCTCTATAAAACATTTAGAAGTGATGATATCACTATAAACTCTTTATTTGAGTGAATGTGTCCCTGATACATGTTTCAATTAATAATTCAAATATGCAAACATTAGATTAATACTTTGTAAAAATCCATTCAGATCATATCAAGAATTATAATGAAACACATATGAGTTCACCACTCATCAAAATTGTGGTTTATAATAAGCAAATGTTAAAATGTATGCTTTAAAACTAAAGTAACAACCTACTTTATTCTTGAAAACATTTTTGATTCCAGATTCATTTAATAGTGCCATTATCGATAGTTGACTACTATCATAATATGAAACTCATCATTCCCTTGAAATAAACTCCCTTACTTACATGGAGATAAATCACAACATCACAATCTAAACCATAATCAAGCGATCATGCGACTAACTTGATTATTTAACTGTGAATCAATTAATTTAGATTATAATAATATACATGTTTCCCATACATCTCTATGTATATGTATATTACTTACAAAAGAATCTCGGTACCTTTTGACTAGATATATAATGCTCATAAAAATCAAGTTTTTTCGTTTTATTAATAATAAATATTGTTATTACAAAGCAGAATCAAGAAGATTAATTTACATATAAATACATTTTCTTTCCATGGCACTATATTTACATAACTCCAACATTTTTAAAATATTTATTTAAAATATTTATTCATAAGTAGATAATTATAAAGTTATAAACATCTAATGAAAATATTTATAAACGTGAGACTAAATTATAAAATTATTATAAAGTTATAATTAATTAAATAAACATATAATGAAAATTTTAAGATATTGTTTAAATAAAAAAGAAAGAAAGAAATAATTGAAAAAGAAAGAATAAAAAAGAATGAAAGAAAGAAAGAAAAAAGGAAGAAAGAAGACGGCTTGGAAGTCCAACTCTAATCCTCCTAAAATGGAGGAAAAAATGCCAAAATGGAGGAAAAATCAGCTACAATCTAGTGCTTTTTTCTTCTATTTTGGAGAGGAGCTACAACGCCACATTATTATTGTTCATCCTTTTTTCCTTTCAACTTTCTAGCTGTTTTTCTTTATTTCTTTATTTCTTTATTTTTCTTTTTCAACCTTCCAAGTATTTTTCTTTCTTTCTTTCTTTCATTTTTAATTCTTTCTTTCTTTCTTTCTTTTGTGATTTAAACACTATTCCAAAATTTTCATTATATGTTTATTTAAGTAATTATAACTTTATAGTAATTTTATAATTTAGTCTCATGTTTATAAATATTTTCATTATATGTTTATGACTTTATAGTTATTTACTTACTTAATAAATATTTTAAATAAATAATTTAAAAATATTCATTAGACAACATCAAATCAAGAAACCACAAATACATTGATATTAATAACTGAATAGCATAATAAATTACAAACAAGGATAAACTAAAACACACATACATAGATATTAATAGTCAAGCAGTACAACTAAATTAAAAAAAAAACAAAAGCAAAATATAATTAACTACTAATATAGAGTCGAAAACTTTAATAATTAGGTCGATTAATTTTAGTAAAATATTTGCCAAAAATATTATTTGAGGAATTTGATTGTGGCTATGGTTGATGGGATTGATGGGATCTTTGTTTGAGAATCCGTGCTTGTTAAGCTATAGTATAAGCACGACAACTAGGATCTCTAATTTGATTAAAGTCCTGAGACATAATTCTAATTTCTTCTTTCCATTGCTTCAAAGCCAACTTCTATCTCTAGGTCACTCTTATACATGTGACCCATTAGGTTCCCAGTTATATTGGCCACTCAGATTAACATTTAATCCAAGCAAGTCATGAGTGGTGTCTAGCAACACATCATGATCCCCAATTGACTGGAAAGTAAGTGATTTGACAAACAAACCTGTGCTCATCACGAACCCTCTCATAGACAATTGTTGTGTAATTCATCCTTTCACTATGCTATACCCCACTTGGTTATAAGTATGGACAAAGTGTCAACTTTTACTAGACTGACTACATCAAATTTAGTCCAAGTGATATTAGTTCTCATCTTGGAACTCATTACTCTATATGTCAATGAACATATTCTTCGTGACATATGTACTTCGACCAAAGATTTCCAAGTAATGATCCTGATAAGAGGTCGTGGGTATCATCTTCTACTGTCACAGAAGTGGCAAATCCTCTTTTGGATACTCAATTACCTTTGAATACCTCAAGTTGTACCTAATCACCACCCTATGAACAACCTTTGCAAGGTAACAAAGAATTAAGTCAAAGCATAGAATCAGTGTCAAAGATATCCTTGAGTACCTCAAGTCTAAGGATATTTGCACCATTGTTATGATAAGATTATCACTAACATTAAAATAGGACATCTATGTGATGATCTCATTGTAGGTCATCCAAGGTACTTACTATCTCTGGTAAGCGTCCATATCTTAACTTTAAACATCATGTTTACAATTTCTGAGAAATTGGGGGAGTTTGACATGTGCTAGTCTATCTAAATTAAAAATGTCTTGTCTCATTAATCCTATGAATAGGAATAATTTAGATATTGACATAATTGCACATGAAAGGAATCTCAATCGTATGAATACACCATGATTTCCTTCATATTATGTCATATATCATGGACTTCATTAATTTTCTTACAGACTAATATCAATTCATAAATAATGAACACCAAATTAATGAAATATGCCTTTCTTTGTTATTAAAAATAAGGTTCGTATACAACTTAGTACAAAATGTGCTAAAGGCAATTGCCTTTAGGGCACTACTTTAACAAGTTTTTCTTGGGTGGTAGTTAACTATGCCATCATATTTTTTAAACAATTCTAACCAATGTTGTTGCCTCAAATTTAACTTCTTTTATTTGATTAGGTACTTCAAAATTTTGTGATCCATGTATACTATACATCTTTCCCCATATAAGTAATACCACCAAATTTTCAAGGTAAACACTATTGCTGCCAATTCTAAATCATGTGTAGGGTACTTCTATTCATGTTACTTTAACTGTCTCGAGGAACAAGCCACCACTTTCCCTTCTTACATCAGTACACAACCCAAATAATTTCTAGAAGCATCACTATACATGTCATACTCTTTATCTGGAGTTGGCTATGTCAACAATAGAGCTTCGATGAGCATTTTCTTTAACTGCTCCAAACTAGCTTGGCATCTATTATTCCATGCAAACTTTGTACCATTCTGAAGTAAATTTATGATTGGAGAAGCAATTAATGAGAACACTTTGACAAAGCGTCGATAATAACTATCTAAGACAAAAAAACTTCTCACTTTTGTCACATTTTGAGGAGGGTTCCAATTGACAATCGCCTTAATTTTACTGGGATTTACCCTGATACCTTCTAAAGAGATGATGTGCCCAAGGAAAGAAACTTCTTTTACCTAAAAATCACATTTGCTCAATTTGGCAAATAATTTCTTCTCTCTTAAAGTCTATAGCGCAATTCTCAAATGCTGAGGATGTTCCTCTTCATTCCTCAAATAGAGCAATATATCATCTATAAATACCAAAATTGATTGGTCTAAGTGGGGTTAAAACACCCTATTCATCAAATCTATGAAAGCAACCGATGCATTAGTTATCCCAAAAGGCATCACTAGGAACTCTTAGTGGCTATATCAAGTCCTGAATGCAATATTTAGAACATTTAAATCTTTTACTCGAAGCTGGTAATAGCCTGACCGCAAATCAATCTTGGAGAACACTCTTGTACCACTTAACTGATCAACCAAATCTTCGATTATGGGTAATGGATACTTATTCTTTACAATTGCCTTGTTCAACTATCTATATTCTATACACATTCGTAAGATGTTGTAGTGCCCCCTTACCGTAGGGTACGCACCGGGACGCCCGTAGGTCCTTCCGATACATATCCCACGATATGGGTGCGCTACGATTCGATCAATACTAAAATCCACATGGCATCAATATAGTAAATCACAATATTTAAAACCACAGAAATTAAAAACCATCAATATCAATCCAAAATATAGACAAGTCTATCAGTTCCCTACAGTCTAAATACAATAATCCAAAAAGGAAACTGATACAAAAGTCTATACTAAGACATCCCCAAAATCCAATCCCAGCTGACCGACCTGTGTGCCATCACCTCTCTTGCCAGTGCGCTCACGCGGTAGGAGAAGTATAACTCTAGAGCTAGGAGTCTAATCTATCAGTCCTGAGAAATAAATGCAATTTTGGGTGAGTTTGCGAACTCAATGAGAAACCATCATCGATGGTTCACTCAATTCATGTATTACACAAATTGCGTACAGCACAACACATTAACAATTCAAATACCATATAGCAGTTACAGTCCAGCATACCAACACAGAATCCAGTAATCATTACATATCGATTATCATATTTATATGCAATGCATATGTGACTCTTTTTTTTTTCCAGTTATTCAGTGTTGTGACCGAGCGTGTCAGTGACAGTGTAGGAAAATCCCGGGAGGTACATCACATGTACCGGCAGCGGAAAACAAAAATTTTTATTCCCGGGACCTTCCCGAACCTGGGATCCGGTATCCGTATGAAGACATCAACCTAAATAGCCAAAGAGACTATCTCTAAAGGTGATCCACGCAGAGATCGAAAACCTAACCGAGTCAAACCCTTTGACCGGGAATAGCTAGAACAGATTAAAGGCTGCTAGACCTATCTACATCCGGAGAGTCAAGGAAATGTTGGAGACTTGCTTGGAAGAAGAGAAAATCGATGGTGCTTGATGAAGAAGAAGAAGATGAAATCACTTTCCAAGCTTTTCCTTAACACTTAAGAAAAACCTTTTGTCTTCCTCTCCTTTCAAAACCGTTGACCATCTACAAGCCATTAGCCTCCTTATGTTTATTTTTTAACCTTTAAAAAACATTCCATAAGAAGTTGCCAAGTGGTGGCTTTATTACCTTTCATTTAATTAAACATTAAACTAATGACTTTGAAAAGTCAAAAGGTAATCCTCCTCCCCATTCCAACGCACATGTCCTTATATTTATATATATTAATTAATTATTTAATTAATTAACATATATATATAATTACTAAGAGGTCCAGTCAAACTGGGTTTCATTCTATCTACTTTATCGGGCCCCGGTCTTTCAAACAAATTCAAAATCTTTCTTAGCAATATCGCTGTCGCGATCTCATCGGGACATATCCCAATCCCATTGGGATCCATTTAATCCTAATGCTCTCCATAATTGGAACTCTGTCTAATTACTATTTTACAGATTCTCTGAAACACTCTTAAGCGTGTGACCCTTTAGGCTCCCGGTTATATTGGCCACTTAGATTAACAATTAATCTGAGCAAGTCATGAGCGGTATCTAGCAACACATCATGACCCCCAATTGACCGAAAAGTAATCGGTTTGATGTATTCATCACGAACCAGATCACAAACCCTTCCATAGACAATTACCGTGCAATTCGTCCGTTTACCATCCTATACCCCACTTGGTTATGAGTATGGTCAAAGTGTCAACTCTCACTAGACTGAGTCTAGCCCAAGTGATAACAGATCTCGTCCTAGGACTCATTACTCTATATGTCCATGAAGACACTCTCTATGACATATTCACTCTGGCCAGAGATTTACAAGTAATGATCCTGACAAGAGGCCATGGGTATCTCTTCTGCTAATCCAGAAGTGGTGAATCCTTTATTGGCTACTCAATTATCTTGAATACCTCAAATCGCACTCCAAGCACCACCCTATGAGTTACCTCTCGAAGGCAACAAGGAATGGAGTCAGCACGTAATCAAGATTCAAGATATCCTTGAGTACCTCAAGTCTAAGGATACTTGCACCATTGCTATGATGAGATTATCACTGACACTAGATAAGATATCCATGTGATGATCTCATGGCAGGTCATCCAATGAACTTACTACCGCTAGTAAGCATCCACATGTCAATTCTAAATATCTCATATTTACAGTTTCTGAGATCCACTGCTTGATCCAATCAAGGAATATGACATGTGCTAGTCTATCCGGATTAATGATGTCCAGTCTTATTAATCCTATGACTAGGGAGAATTTAGATACTGACATAATTGCACATGATAGGAATCTCAGGAGTATGATCACATCATAATTTCCTTCATGTTATGTCATATATCATGGACTTCATTAATCTGATTAAAGATCCAATCAATTCATAAACAATGTTCATGAACATCAAATTAATGAATTATGCCTTTTCTTTATTTATTCATTCAGTCTGCATACGACTGTGAATAAAACGCGCTAAAGGAGATTGCCTTTAGGGCACAAATAAACAGTACCGTCCTTAAATAAGTCGACTTATGCAATGTACAAGTCGACTTATCGGTACTTTTCAAGAACAAGTTGACTTATCAGTAGTACAAGTCGACTTGTACTTACAGACAGTATACAATGGACTCGTCAGGGAGTAGGAGAGCCCTCATGCAGGATGCACTAACTCCCCTCGAGCTCGAAGCTCGGTTCAGTGATAGTATTTGAGCTTAAAGCTCTTTTTAGTAATAAGGCGACTCGGGTCACAACGTTCATTATCTGTTCATACATTTATGCATGAAATGCAAATGTCCAGTAATCCACAGTCATATGGCTATAAGCCCATTTATCACAGTTCCATAGCAGTCAAAAATCCAATTTATCAGAGACATGCATTTTGATCCTAATTATCCATGAAATCATACAGTTCACATTTCCAATCAATTCACACAGAGCATTTAACAACCAGAAATTGAGGAACCAACTAGGTTACTCACCTATAACTTCCGAGCTACTGCCTGGAAGTCCCAGTAATGTCCGTGGAATGACGATCCAACGGGGCCTCTATAACAGTAAAATAATTCCCCATTACTAGATGCTCAATTAAAACAATTCAATGATGCATAAATCTTAATTGAAAATATGTATGATGCATATTCATGATTTTCTGGCGCTAAAACCCAATACTGCTATCTCTTGCCTCATAACCAAAATTCACTATTCACTATATCGATATCATCCATTAATTTCATAAGTCTCCAGTTGAAACTCCAATTTGTCATAATAAAATTCTTAGGTTACAATATGAACTATAACCGACTTTCTTTCTATGATTGAGAACCCGCTAATTTAAATTCGAATTCTCATTCTTTACCTCAATTGTAGACCTCTTTCTCTAGTTCATAACGAATCAAGAATCATCTCAATTGGAGGTCTATACCAAAAGTTATGCCCTAAAAACCAAATTAATTCCATTCAGAATTCTCGCCCTTCGCCGCGACGTATGACCTTTCGTTGTGACGTACGGGTCGCTCGTCGCTCGTCGCGACGTCTCACTCATCACTCGTAGTGACGTACGCTCGTCGCGGCGTGCGCTTATTCCTACGTCGCGACGTGCGAACCCTGGTTCGTCTTCTCCGATCGACTTTCATTCTTTCTCTCTCTAAAAACCATCATTAAACACACTCAACTACCCACATCTCTAGCATTTAAACTCATTAATACATCAAACAAAAATAAATATCACATTAAAGCTATAAAACTTACCAAATCGAAGATCAAATCCGTAAACCCTAATTCTCCAGAATTCCACCTCAGCCTCAATCAACGATGGAAATCTCCCATAGCCATACTAAACATCATCTTCACCAAGCTTTCTAGTTGATCTTTAACCACAATGAAAAAGAAACCAGCAAGAAACTCCAAGAGGAAAATCAAGATCGTCGAAGGGAAGAGGAAGGAAGAAAGGAAGTTAGCCTAGGAAAGTTTTCTGCAATAATCAAATTCTAAGACTTATAAAGGGTTGATTTGAACCTATAGATCAACGTCCCCAAATTCATTAAAGTTCAGTCTCTAAATTCCAATGGCTCATCATAAAAATTTCTAAACTCACAGATCTAATTTTTCCATGCCATTTACCCATCAATTTCGGAACCGGAATCTAATTCATCAGTCTTTAAGTCAATTTCCCGGTCCGGACCCATAACTCTAAAAATTTCAGAAAAATTCCTATAAATTCTCAAAAATATAAGACACT
Organism: Erythroxylum novogranatense; assembly: GCA_029891385.1. Taxonomy (NCBI): domain Eukaryota; kingdom Viridiplantae; phylum Streptophyta; class Magnoliopsida; order Malpighiales; family Erythroxylaceae; genus Erythroxylum; species Erythroxylum novogranatense. The sequence goes on along the minus strand of CM057233.1, from coordinate 52,667,674 downwards.
AGATCCTATACTCCAATTTCAATTTTCAAATCTCTAAAATTCAATTCTCACTCCAATTTAACTATTCAAACCTAATTATGCCATAATTCCCAATAAATCATAAGTAAACCTAATTATCTCGAAAATTTACAAATCAATTCATGTTCACAATTAAATGCCGAAAAATGCCATAAATTCATGTACCTATCAATGCATGTACAATTAACCAATTCCTCTATAATTAGAGGTCAATAAATGCTCAATCAGCAAGATGCAGTATGCAATCCTACCCAGTCCCAATTTACCAAATAACCTTCCCATTGGTGATGGGATGTTACAATTCTCCCCTCCTAATAAAAATTTTTTCCTGAAATTTCATACCTGTCCGATCGAACAGATGAGGATACTAACTCCTCATGTGCTCCTCAGTCTCCCAAGTTGCCTCCTCAGCTGAGTGGTTCTTCCATAGGACTTTCACCAATGGAATCACCCTGCCCCTCAACTGCTTGACCCGCGATCCTATAATCCGCATCGGCTCCTCGACATAACTCAAATCCCTGGCTATCTCAACCTCCTGAGTCGGAATCACATGATTCGGGTCTGATCGGTACCGTCGAAGCATACTAACATGGAACACATCATGCAACTGGGACATCTCACTCAGTAGAGCCAGTCTATAAGCCAATGGTCTTATCCTCTCGAGAATCTCATACGGACCAATATACCGAGGACTCAACTTGCCCTTACGGCCAAATCTCAGCACTCCTCTCCAAGGGGACACTCGGAGGAAAACCCTATCTCCCACAACATACTCCATCTCTCGCCGATGCTGATCCACATAACTTTTCTGTCTATCTTGAGCCGCCTTAATGCGACTCCGAATCAATCTAACCTTATCCACTGTGTCCTGGATCAACTCGGGACCCTCAATCATCCTTACACCCTCTTCATCCTAATATAGTGGCGATCTACACTGCCTCCCATACAGAGCCTCATACGGTGCCATCCCGATACTGCTCTGATACTGATTATTATAAGCAAACTCGACCAGAGCCAAATACTGATCCCAAGCACCTCTAAACTCTAATACACAAGCTCTCAACATATCCTCAACAGTCTTTGTAACACCCCACTCCCGCGTGACCCGAACCCGATATCGTTGGCAATATCCGAGTCCGTACCCCGCGAGGGTGACGTACTACATCAGTCGGTCAAAACTCAGTATACAATTGTTTGTTTTTATTTTTCATTTGCGCAGAAAAGACAGTAATAATTTGAGCCCACAATCAGAAATACACAGTTTCAGTTTCAGCAGTAAACATTTTTTGTTATTACGATCATTCAGCAATAAGTTACAATCGTTTAATGTACAAAGAGCCATAACTAAATTGGGCTCATTACAGATACAAGCATCCTTGACAGAAAGTTCAGAATACAATTATGCGACACTAATGCAGACACGAACTGATCCCGACCTCTATCCTTCTCTATAGGTCTCCAATTAAATAAAACAGTGATCAAAGAATTATTACCTGGACACACATCAATTTCCTGTCCAAAAATTCCCAATTTTTCATGAAAAGAAATTCAATGTCTCACGAATCCGATGCCTCAAGAATCAGGTCAATCGGATGTCGGACGGAAAAGTTATGAGCAAAAGAAGAAAAATATATGATCCTAGTCGACTTGTTTGAGCATGCAAGTCAACTTATACCACTGTGTATGTACTAGTCGACTTATATGGGGTGCAAGTCGACTTATGCTATACAATAGCAGATCTGAAACAACGTCCTCCGACATCTCAACTTACATAGGGCATAACTCCCTATTCCAGACTCCAAAATGGACAAACTTGGTGTCTATTTTATAGAGAACAGAGAGCTCTACAAGTTTCATGAAGGACAAAAAAGCCAATTCCACCTTTAAGGGTGTCAAAAATGCAATCAAAGTTAATTCCCTCACAATGCCTCTCAAAACAGTGCAACATTTGTCAAAACAGTGCAACAGTTTATAAAATCCGTAATTTTCCAGTTCCTTAGTCAAAAATTACACAATAAATATTCTCAGAAATATCCCAATGTTATCAACAACTTTCATGAATAACCCAAAATCAAATTCAATTGTTAACTAGGTCAAACAATTCGATCAATGATGCTGCTCCAAAAATCACCCAATCTGGACAGTAATGTTCTATGAAGCATAACTCCCTGTAAATAAGTCAAAAAAATCACTACCTTATATCATTGGAAAGATAAAACCACATACTTCAAGTTTTATGATGAACTTAAGAGCCAATTCCATTTCTAACCAATTCAAAACTGTTATGCAAGTTTCTGCCATGATCAGCAGTTAACACCTTTATGCAGGTTCAGGTTTTGAAAACTCATAACTCCCAATTCTGATCTCCAAAATTTACATGCTATATACCATTTTCAAGATAAATGTTTCCTATACAACTATTCATAAGATCACTCAAGCTAATTCAATTCACAGAAATTTCTAAAATGGTTTCAAATCAGAGTGCTCGCAAATCTGACGCTTAGGCTAGGTTTCACCACCATGTCCAAAATCAGTCAATAGTTAACAGTGGATATTTTCCAATATACATATAGAAAAATTGAAAAATCAGTGGCAATGGAAATTTAACAATATAGGCTTCAAATTTCATGAAGACCATTTTTCCTAATTTCTTCTCAATTAATCTAGAAAAATCATCAAAACTCTAGGTTATGTGGTTTGGTTACTGTTCATTCCAGCCATCACCAGTAACTTTCCATGCTAAAATTCGCCCTCTTAAGACTAAAATTAGACAACACCTATTTCAGAAAAAAATGTAGCCAACAAGCCAAGTTTAATTGGGCACAAACCTTGACTCATTTGCATAACCACACAATGAGTTATGCTAAAAACAATACAGTAGGTCAAAAATTCATTTTCTAGCTTTCATCTTCAACTTAAATCCTATCACTTCTAATACCAATTCCACATGCATAAGCATCCTAATCACACAAAAATTGTGCCAATAGATCATCATAACCCATGATTAATGACCAATACACACCCATCAATGCATCTAATGTATAAATGAAAGCTTAAAACAAAAACTTACCAAATTAGCTTTCAATCTTCAATTCTTTCTTTGCTATCTACCTTCACCACTTCTCCACTTTCTCTACTTTCTAATTCTCACTTTCCACCCACAACATCATCATCCACTCAAGGCTTAACTTGGTCTTGGGTGTGCATAAAGAAGAAGCAATTAAAAAGCAAAGAAGGCTTCTTGTATGGGAGGAGGAGAAAACCATCGAAGGAGAGTAACAAAACAAGGAAATGGCAAGGTTAAAGAATAATAAAGCTTTCCAAATGAGTTTTTAGATATTTCAAGGAGGAGAGTCGTGTATAGATGAAGAGAATAAGACAAGTATAATAAATGAAGGGGGGGACACTTGGCATTTTTTAGAAAAAGATAAAAAAGATAAAAGACAAAAACTTTTTATTCAACCCTAATGCAATTTGACTCATTCTAGTCTAATGGCCATAATTTCAATCCCAAAATAATATACCCAATATTACAGTGCCATTGGATAGAGATTTTCGCTACCGAAAATCAACCGGTTCGCCGCTTTGCGATTTTTTTTCGATCTGGGAATTTTCTCCGAAAAATTCCAGAAATTTTTTTAAAATTTTCTTAAAATATAAAACACACAAAAACGCAGTCCAATAAATTTTTTAAATACAATTTCCACATTTATCATAATAAAATTCCATTTAGGCCCAATACCGGGAAATAATCATGAATGCATGTACAGTTATTACATGTGCACAATTTCATTGTTTGACCAATACCAATATGCATAACATTATCCAATTAGTCCTAATCATTCTCGACCTTTGCCAAATTACTATTTTACCCTTCCTGTCGGAGGTGGGATGTTACAATTCTCCCTTCCTTATAAAAATTTCGTCCTCGAAATTCTCAGTCAACGGTTCACTATGACAGTTATCAAATGACCCTACATGTCCGATACACTTTTCCACTCAATGATTCATTTTCTGAAAGGTCACAGTAACCACACTCAGTCAGTTGTTCAGTCACTTATTTGGCTAACTCATTATCACTCATCACAGTAGACGGACTCAACAAGGCTGTTAGTTGGCGATATCACTATCTTAACTATCTCACTTGCCATTTTCAGAGTAGCCACTACTTTTAGTTCCAATGCTATGACTTAAATCACTATTTCCGAACCTGTTATCATTCAATACCTTTTTCTCAATATACATACTTATTCTAATAACTTCCTTGATACCGTTTTTGCTAATTCTGCGTACACTTTGTTACTATGATACTTACAATAAAATAGGTTCTCTCGTCTGCGACACTTCCTTTTTCTTTGGTACCGACACAGTGACACTTATCTCTATTTTTTACTATAACCGGTGGTAATCCACCTAACGCATTTATCCCTCATATTTCAGTGACTCTTAGATCACCATTAATTCTATAATCATTCAGTCACAACTATATCATGAGGGTATAATCCTCTGCAGTCCAACTTAAGCACTTTTCCTATTGAACATTCAAACCTCTACGCACTTGAATCTATAACCACTTCGTTCTATACCCCTAGTGATTCAATTTCACTTTCGCATATACTTACTAGAATGTCTAGCTTCAACTGTTCACTTTCTTGTTCTAGCACTTTTTGTCGGGTACACATACTTCTTCTTTGAAGCATGCAATATTGTTTTTCCGATTTCACTTGCATATTCAGACTCATCATAGGACTCACTACTTTAACTCCTGCACTCTTAACCTTTCTTACCTTTATCTAGTATCACTAGATCTACAACTTCAATTTTTCAGTAACACTTCACAATTACCCATAATCTACTTAACATTCTTTGGAAATCCCAATATCTGTAATTGATCATTCATCAAAGCATTATCTATTCACTATTTGAGTTTAGTCGGTAGAATTGTCTGTTCATTTCAGAATTGTCGGTATAGTAGTCATTTATGCCCATCATTTTCCTCGAATTAACACAATGTATCCTTATAGGAATCTAAAGTCTCCAATACCATTTATCAAAGTCAGTTCAATTTATCTTATATCATTTTAACATATTGTCTCAGTTCATCACACACTGCCCACTCTCCAAGGGCATGCTCATCTTCAGTATCAAATTCCTCGATTATTCATATAGTTCTTTTTACTTTTCACTGTTCAACACTTTTAAACACATTTCGTCTATAAACATAGTCACTACCATTTGCTTACCTCACATAATTCCCTATTAGGGTCTTGTTGACTTTACCATACATCATTCAACTTTTTCATTGAGTCCACAAGTAGTGTATTTGCAATCCCTTTATGAAGGTAACACTACATCACGTCATTGTCAGTTTCCCTTTAGGACTTCTTGTCTCTACTCATTTTCTCTTTTCAATTTTTTTCCTGTCATTCACATCAACGTATGCCAATACCTAGTCATCCGTACTTGGACTTCCATAAATTCCACTTTATTTGAGTATTTCACTTCGCAGTTCGAGACTATTTTCTTCTTAGTTTCAAATCAAGATTTCTCAACAGTTTTGCATCACATATAGAGATCTATTCACTTCACATTGCAATAGAATCACCTCAAATTAAAATTCCACTTATGTAGTTGGATACTTTACATTTCCGTACACACAATACAGATAACCTCAGTCGTATATTTCACTTGTTATGTCTAAATCTCCTCTTGAGATATGACTCAATTTCACTTTTGATTTCGTCTGTACTTCTTTTCGTTTGACCATTAGTCTTGCTACCATCATTATACTGTTCACAAAAGTCTCATTAGCCAATTAGTGTCCCTAATTACTTTTCAATCATTCTCAACTATACGCACTATTTCAATCAAAACAATTTTATGCCATAATTTAAAGATCAGAACAGTCCTTGCACTAAGGTTCCATGTGACGGTCACATAAATACTTTCTTTAACACTTATTCCGTAATCTACTCCTCACCAAAACTTATTTCATCTTATTCGGAAGCCAATTAGTAACCTATACAATTCAGACTTCCATAAAACTCCTTTCCGTTTACGCTAATCCTCAAATAGAGGACTGATGCCATAATATGTACTTTTTTTCATTTCCTCTCATAAAGGTACATTCAGTCATCTTATGTCTTACTTTAACCCATTAGGAACTTTACACTTATAGCCACTCTAATCATTCACCGATCATCTCCTCTATGATTTCCATGTATCTTTCACATACGTTTCATTAATCATGATCAACTTTACTGTCCAATAGGTACTCCCAACGGTAAATCGACTTAAATGCGACAACTTTTTTCATATATCACTATCATTGTTTCAATTTTGTTTCCTAGTTTCATTCCCATATCATTCATGTATCAGCTTGACCTTTTAAGGTCATATCCACTTGGCTTATACAATGTCATCGCATTATTGCTACGTCTCTCTTTATTTTTCTCAAACAATCCACGATAGGGTATTCACATTGATATGACATTCGGGAGTGCATCACCCAAAACACGACAAAATCATTAATACAAATACACTGTATCTCTCTCTATTTATCCATCCATTTACCATTTCCGTTTCCTATACCTATATTCAACTAATCCAGAATTTTCCGATGCACTAGCAGTAAAAATTTCCAGTCTTTCTTTTCTCCGAATATCCCTTTATACTGATTTACAAGTATTCACATAACCATTTTGGTCCCTACTCATGCAATCATGAGTCCACTTCAGTTCATCTGTACACTTTCATCTCACCATTTCTATCTCTTTCTAACCTTAGAATCACTTCGTCTTTTTTTTTGTTTAAAGTAGACCATTACGGTACAATATTGATCTCATTCCAATCTCGCTATCATCCTCATCTATGATATCCACTAACACAAATGTAGTGAATCCCTATTTACCTTATCGGAGCATATACTTTTTACTCAGTTCCAATTATCCCCATTTCGTTGAATATACGAGTCACAACTCTAATTCCCTAATCATCTCAAACTTTTACTTGCACATAGGCATACTTTAACCAATGTGTTTCTCATATTCACAGTGGATCTCTCCATGCTGTAGAAATGTTCGTTTTCTTTCGCTGTAATATTGCCACTTTAAATCCCCTGATTCCTTTTGATATCGTTTCTTTCCTCAATTAACCCATGCCAACATAGTTATACTGATACCAAATTCGAGGGTTTATAATCACAGTATAACATACATCTCATTATTCAATTTTCCTTTTTCCCTTTCCTAATTACCCATATACTTTCCTAGTTTCACATTCTAATACAGTCTCATTTTTCTCTCTCTTAATCACTTAACACATATGCACATCGTAGGATTTATCCTCGCAACTCGAACTAGGGATCGATTACTATAGTGCAAACGACACGACTCAAATGCATAAAACTTGACCTATGTTTCAAATCGTGCCAGATACATTCAGTATTCTTTGGCTCGATACCACCTAAATGTAACACCCACTCCGCTTGACCAACCCGATATCGTTATAATATTCGAGTCCGTGCCCATGAGGGTGACGTACTACATCGATCGGTCAAAACTCGGTATACAATTTTTTTTTTTTCATTTCGCGGAAAAGACAAGAATAATCGAGCCCACAATCGAAATACGATTTCAGTTTCACGATAAACATTTTCAGTTATTACGATCATTCAGCAATAAGTTACAATCGTTTATTGTACAAAGAGCCATAACTAAATTGGGCTCATTACAGATACAAGCATCCTTGACAGAAAGTTCATAATACAATTATGCGACACTAACGCAGACACGAACTGATCCCGACCTCTATCCTTCACTTGTCTACAATAGACATACTCTCGTGTCAACCGGGGTATTCTTCAAGACCTGAAAAATAGATGCAAATTTTGGGTGAGTTTTGCGAACTCAGTGAGGAACCATCATCGATGGTCCACCCAATTCATGCATATCGCAAGCAATTCATAGTTTCAGTCAATGATACTTTCAGTATTATTTTATAACAATTTACAAAACTCATGCAATTTCGTAAATCAGTTATCACATTTGTATGCAATGCACATGTGACTCTTTTCCAGTTTATTACAGTGTTGTGATCGAGCGCTTAACAGTGATCAGTATTCAGTAGATGTGTCTAGGGAGTAGGAGAGCCCTCTGGGTATGCACTAACTCCCTTCGAGCACGAGGCTCGGTTCAGTAACAATGGCGACTCAGGTCACAACTATCATTATTATCAGTTTATGCATTGATGTATGCAATGCATATGCCCAATTTAACTGTCAGTATAAAACAGTCTGCCCCAGTAGAGGCGTCGAAATGCAGTACAGTGTAGCAAGCAGATCACAGTATATCATAGTGGATCACAGTACATCACAAGTGATCACAATCCAGTTAAGCAGTAACGGTACAATCAAATTATGTATCACAGTGTCACACAGTGGAAGCCAGTCAGTTCACAGAATCACAAACAGATATACTTCTATGTCAGATCTTCCAATTCATCGGACCCTCCGTCCGTAATCCGAGGCGAACGATCGCAATTTTGATCCCACAATTATTCTCCACAGAGTTATAAGTGCATAATTATAAACACTTACTAATCGAGGAACCATCTAGGTTACTCACCTGTACTTTCGAGCCAAAATCTGGAAGTCTCAGTGACGTCGGTGGACCGACGCTCCAAGTGTGACTCTATAATGATGACGAGATATAAACATTATCAATTGTTCAATCAGAACTATTTCAGAATGCACATGTAACACTTAGAAGGTGCACAATGCATGTTCATGATATTCCCAGCCCTAATCCCATTTTTTTCATCAGAAAAATCCGTTTAAAAATTAGAAATTCAATGGCGCTGACGGCGCTCAATTTGGACCTCTATAGGTCCCCAATTAAATAAAACAATGATCAAAGAACCATTACCTGGACCCACATCAATTTCCTATATGAAAATTCCCAATTTTCCATGAAAAGAAATTCAATGTCTCACGAATCCGATGCCTCAAGAATCAGGTCAATCGGATGTCGGACGGAAAAGTTATGAGCAAAAGAAGGAAAATATATGATCCTAGACGACTTGTCTGAGGATACAAGTCGACTTATACCACTGTGTATGTACTAGTCGACTTATATGGGGTGCAAGTCGACTTATGCTATACAATAGCAGATCTGAAACAACGTCCTCCGACATCTCAACTTACACAGGGCATAACTCCCTACTACGGACTCCAAATTAGACAAACTTGTTATCTATTTTATAGAGAACAGAGAGATCTACAACTTTCATGAAGGACACAAAAGCCAATTCCACCTCTAATGGTGTCAAAAATGCAATCAAAGTTACTGCCCTCACAATGCCTCTCAAAACAGTGCAACATTTGTCAAAACAGTGCAACAGTTTATAAAATCCATAACTTTCCAGTTCCTTAGTCAAAAATTACACAATAAATATGCTCAGAAATATCCCAATGTTATCAACAACGTTCATGAACAACCCAAAATCAAATTAAATTTTTAACTAGGTCAAACAATTCAATCAATGATGCTGCCCCAGAAATCACCCAATCTGTACAGTAATGTTCTATCAAGCATAACTCCCTGTACACAAGTCAAAAAAATCACTACCTTATATCATTGGAAAGATAAAACCACATACTTCAAGTTTTGTGAAGAGCTTAAGAGCCAATTCCATCTCTAACCAATTCAAAACTGTTATGCAAGTTTCTGCCATGATCAGTAGTTAACACCTTTATGCAGGTTCAGGTTTTGAAAACTCATAACTCCTAAATCTGATCTCCAAAAATTACATGATATATACCATTTTCAAGATAAATGTTTCCTATAAAACTATTCAGAAGATCACTCAAGCTAATTCAATTCACAGAAATTGTTAAAATTGCTTCAAATCAGAATGCTCGCAAATCTGACGCTTAGGCCAGGTTTCACCACTATGTCCAAAATCAGTCAATAGTTAACAGTGGATATCTCCCAATATACATTTCAAAAAATTGAAAAATCAGTGGAAATGGAAAGCTAACAATATAGGCTTCAACTTTCATGAAGACCAGTTTCCCTAATTCCTTCTCAATTAATCTAGAAAAATCATCAAAACTCTAGGTTATGTGGTTTGGTTACTGTTCATTCCAGCCATCACCAGTGACTTTCCATGCTAAAATTCACCCTCTTAAGACTAAAATTAGACAACACCTATTTCACACAAAATTGTAGCCAACAAGCCAAAGTTTAATTGGGCATAAACCTCGACTCATTTGTATGACCACACAATGAGGTATGCTCAAAACAGTACAGTAGGTCAAAAATCCATTTTCCAGCTTTCATCTTCAACTTAAATCCTATCACTTCTAATACCAATTCCACATGCATAAGCATCCTAATCACACAAGAATTGAGCCAATAGATCATCATAACCCATGATTAATGAACAATACACACCCATCAATGAATCTAATGTATAAATGAAAGCTTAAAACAAAAACTTACCAAATTAGCTTTCAATCTTCAATTCTTTCTTTGCTATCTACCTTCACCACTTCTCCACTTTCTCTACTTTCTAATTCTCACTTTCCACCCACAACATCATCATCCACTCAAGGCTTAACTTGGTCTTGGGTGTGCATAAAGAAGAAGCAATTAAAAAGCAAAGAAGGCTTCTTGTATGGGAGGAGGAGAAAACCATCGAAGGAGAGCAACAAAACAAGGAAATGGCAAGGTTAAAGAAGAATAAAGATTTCCAAATGAGTTTTTAGATATTTCAAGGAGGAGAGTCGTGTATAGATGAAGAGAATAAGACAAGTATAATAAATGAAGGGGGGACACTTGGCATTTTTGAGAAAAAGACAAAAAAGATAAAAGACAAAAACTTTTTATTCAACCCTAATGCAATTTGACTCATTCTAGTCTAATGGCCCTAATTTCAATCCCAAAATAATATACCCAATATTACAGTGCCATTGGATAGAGATTTTTGCTACCGAAAATCAACCGGTTCGCCACTTGATAATTTTTTTCCGGTCCGGAAATTTTCTCCGGAAAATTCTAGAAAAATTTCTAAAAATCCCTTAAAATATAAAACACACAAAAACGTAGTCCAATAAATTTTTTAAATACAATTTCCACATTAATCATAATAAAATTCCATTTAGGCCCAATACCGGGAAATAATCATGAATGCATGTACAGTTATTACATGTGCACAATTTCATTGTTTGACCAATACCAATATGCATGACATTATCCAATTAGTCCTAATCATTCTCGACCTTTGCTAAATTATTATTTTACCCTTCCTGTCGGGGGTGGGATGTTACAGTCTTGATCGTCCTGTCACTCTGCCCATCTGTCTGAGGATGAAATACTGTGTTGAAATTCAACCTCGAACCTATAGCCGACTGCAAACTCCTCCAGAACCTCGAAGTAAATCTGGGATCCCTATCTGAGACTATCGACACCGGGACTCCATGCAGTCGCACAATCTCTACCACATACTTCTGAGCCAATTGATCGAGAGTATTACTCTCCCTCACTGGCAAGAAGTGAGCCGATTTGGTCAACCGGTCCACTATGACCCAGATAGCATCAAACAGTCTCGGCGTCCTAGGCAATCCCATAATAAAATCCATGGTAATTCGTTCCCATTTCCACTATGGAATAGGCGGCGAACGCACTTACCCATCGGAGCACGGTGCTCACCTTTACTTACGGGCACGTCGATAACCGAGAAACAAACTCTGCCACCTGCCTCTTCATCCCTGGCCACCAGAAATGTAACTTAAGAGTGCGATACATCTTGGTAGTACCAGGATGCATAGCATACACGGCCAAATGAGCCTCCTCTAAAATCTCACGCCTCAAGTCATCAACATCAGGAACACACAGTCTCTGTCCCATCCACAATGTCCCATCTCTCAGCTCAAACTCCGAAGGCAAACCAGATCTCACTCTATCCATCAGTCTCACCAACACCGGATCCCGATCCTGAACTCTCCTGAGCCTGTCATGCAACATCGGTCTAAGCCTCAGAGTGGCTATCAGAGTTCCATCCTGAGCCAAATCCATCTGCACATTCGGAGCTCTCAACTGAATCAGGCCAGGCAATCTCTCAATCTGAATCTGAGCTGCACTGATGTGAGATCTCCTACTCAATGCATCTGCCACTACATTGGCCTTCCCTGGATGATACTCAATCGTGCAGTCATAATCCTTCAGAAGCTCAATCCATCTCCTCTGCCTCAGATTCAGCTCTCTCTGACTCAGCAAATGCCTCAGACTCTTATGGTCAGTGAAGATCTGGAACGTCTTACCATACAAATAATGTCTCCAAATCTTTAGAGCAAACACCACAGCAGCTAACTCCAAATCATGAACTGGGTAATTCGCCTCATGAGACCTCAACTGTCTCGAGGCATAAGCTATCACTCTGCCATGCTGCATCAATACACAACCTAATCCTTGCTGCAAAGCATCATTAAAAACCTCGAAACCTCCAGATCCCGACGGCAAAGCTAACACCGGCACTGTAGTCAACCGATGTTTAAGCTCCTCAAAACTCTTCTGACACTCCTCTGTCCATCTGAAAGCCACATTCTTCTTCAGAAGCTTTGTCAGGGGGGCTGTAATCACTGAGAACTCCTCGACAAACCTCCGGTAATATCCTGCTAATCCGAGGAAACTTCGAATCTCTGATACATTTCACGGGATCTCCCAACTCCTTACTGCCTCATTCTTGTGAGAGTATCTGGATCCACTCGGATACCCTCACCAGACACAACGTGCCCTAGAAACACTATCTCATCAAGCCAAAATTCACATTTAGTGAACTTGGCATACAACTGCCTCTCTCTCATAATCTGCAACACAATCCTCAGATGCTCCGTATGCTCCTGCTTACTCTTCGAATACACCAAAATGTCATCAATGAATACTATCACAAACTTATCCAGGTAGGGCTGAAAGACCTTATTCATCAAGGCCATGAAGACTGCCGGGGCATTAGTCAACCCAAATGGCATCACTAAGAATTTGAAATGCCCATACCTGCTCCTAAAAGCACTTTTAGGCACATCGGCCTCTGCAATCCTCAACTGATAATAACCTGATCGCAGGTCCAACTTAGTGAAAACCTGAGCTCCCTGTAACTGATCAAATAAATCATCGATCCTAGGCAGTGGATACTTATTCTTCACTTTCACCCGATTCAACTGCCTATAATCAATACACAACCTCAACGTCCCATCCTTCTTCTTCACAAACAGTACCAGAGCTCCCCATAGCGAAACACTCGGTCTGATAAACCCTTTATCCAGAAGCTCCTGCAATTGAGCCTTAAGCTCCCTGAATTCCACTGGTGCCATCCTATATGGGGGTATAGATATAGGAGCGGTACCTGAAACTAAGTCAATCTCAAACTCTGTCTCCTAATCTGGCGGTAATCTCGATAACTCATCGGGAAACACATCCAAAAATTCCCTGATCACGGGAATATCCTGCAAACTCCGCTCAACCCTGGTATCAACCATGTGAGCCAGATAAGCCTCACATCCCCCCTGCATCAACCTTAGGGCACTCAAGAAGGAAATCATCCTGGCTGGCACTGCCTGACTAACACCTCAAAAAACAACTCTGGGCTGATCAGGGGACTCCAAAACAACCTCCTTAGTATAACAGTCCATGACGGCCCTATGCGCAGTCAACCAGTCCATCCCTAAAATCACATCAATCTCCCTCAGAGCCAGTACTATCAAATCTGCACTCAATACTGCTCGATCTATCTGAATCGGGCACCCCCTGCAGACCTCTCCTAAAACCGTCGTACTACCTAGAGGTGTACTCACCTGTAACCCAAACTGCAATCTCTCCCTATCCCCATGCAGTCTACATGCCATATGCGATGCAATAAAAGAATGAGTGGATCCAGGATCCAACAATGCATATGCTTCTAAGCCAGAAATCAGAAGCATACCCGCAACAACGTCTGGGAAATCCTGAGCCTCCTGCCAAGTCATGGCATAGAATCTAGCCTGGGACTGCTGTCTGCTGCTCGGTCCCTCGGTCCTCACTACGGACCCCTCAGCTCGACCTCGACCTCGGCCTCGGCCCCTCCATCTGGATCCACCTCCACGACTCTGCTGCACCGGGGTATTACTGCCAGATCTCCCAGTCATAGTAGACTGAGCTCCCAAAGTCTCGGGGCAATTCCTGACTAGGTGGTCCATCGAGTCGCATATCAGGCAGGCTCCAGTCATCCACCGACACTCCCCACTGTGTCTCCTCTCACAATGCTCACATACTGGGGGAATTTGCCCTGATCCTCTAACACCTCCACTGCCACTACCAGTCTGAGCAAATCTGCCTCTATAACCAAATCCAGATCGTTTGAAGACCTCCTGACGACTGAAGGGCCTACTCAAGCGCCTTGAACCCTCCGTCAGACCGCCTCGACTATCACTCGGCCTCTTACCCCTGGGCCCCTGTCCAGCCTCGGTCTGACTCTGTCTCAAAAGTTGCTCGATCCTCACGGCAGCCGCTCTTAGCTCAATGAAAGTGCCCATGTTCGATCGGGCCAACCTGGTACGGATCTCCAAGTTGAGTCCGCCCTCAAATCTCCGGCATCTGTCAGCTTCAGTAGCAATAAGAACTGTGGCATATCCCATCAACTCGTTGAGCCGAACCTCATACTCAGCCACTGTCATAGCACCCTGCCTCAACTCAAGAAACTCCTGCATCTTCATCTCTAAATACACCTTGGGCATATAATTATCTCTGAATGCCCTCAGAAAGTCATCCCAAGTCAAAATCGGGGCTCGGTGGTACCGGAGCGATCTTCCACCACCGATAAGTCGGACCTCAAGCAGAAAGCCGCATAGTCGAAACGCTCATCAGAGTCGCAGTCCATCTGATCGAGGACTCTCTCAGTCTTCTCCAACCATCCCTCAGCCTCCGCAGGGTCTGTGCTGCCATAGAAATCGACAGTCCCCTGCTTACGCAGTCGATCATACCTCCTCTCCCGTCTCACGGGAACTCTCGGAGGCAACTCATCAGAATGAGGCATAGACGACTCCCTACTAGCTCCCACTGATCCTAGGTCAGCTGACTGATCAACTTGATCTCCAAGAACAGATGACCTACATCAAACAAGAATTTTAATCAATTTTCCACTTTTCTCGCTGAAATTCAAGCCTAAATACCCTATGCCCAAAAGATGTCAAACCATGCTCTGATACCACCAAATGTAGCGCCCCCTTACCGTAGGGTACGCACCGGGACGCCCGTAGGTCCTTCCGATACATATCCCACGATACGGGTGCGCTACGATCCGATCAATACTAAAATCCACATGGCATCAATATAGTAAATCGCAATATTTAAAACCACAGAAATTAAAAACCATTAATATCAATCCAAAATATAGACAAGTCTATCAGTTCCCTACAGTCTAAATACAATAATCCAAAAAGGAAACTGATACAAAAGTCTATACTAAGACATCCCCAAAACCCAATCCCGGTGACCGACACATGTGCTATTGCCTCTCGCCAAAGTCGCTCACGTGGCAGGAGAAGTATAACTCTGGAGCTAGGAGTCTAATCTATCAGTCCTGAGAAATAAATGCAATTTTGGGTGAATTTGCGAACTCAATGAGAAACCATCATCGATGGTTCACTCAATTCATGCATTACGCAAATTGCGTACAGCACAATACATTAACAATTCAAATACCATATAGCAGTTATAGTCTAGCATGCCAACACAGAATCCAGTAATCATTACATATCGGTTATCATATTTATATGCAATGCATATGTGACTATTTTTTTTCCAGTTATTCAGTGTTGTGACCGAGCGCGTCAGTGACAGTATACAGTGGATGCGTCAGGGAGTAGGAGAGCACTCATGCAGGATGCACTAACTCCCCTCGAGCTCGAAGCTCGGTTCAGTGACAGTATTTGAGCTTAAAGCTCTTTTCAGTAATAAGGCGACTCGGGTCACAACGTTCATTATCTATTCATACATTTATGCATACATTTATGCATGAAATGCAAATGTCCAGTAATCCACAGTCATATGGCTATAAGCCCATTTATCACAGTTCCATAGCAGTCAAAAATCCAATTTATCAGAGACATGCATTTCGATCCTAATTATCCATGAAATCATACAGTTCACATTTCCAATCAATTCACACAGAGCATTTAACAACCAGAAATTGAGGAACCAACTAGGTTACTCACCTATAACTTCTGAGCTACTGCCTGGAAGTCCCAGCAATGTCCGTGAAATGACGATCCAACGGTGCCTCTATAACAGTAAAATAATTTCTCATTACTAGATGCTCAACTAAAACAATTCAGTGATGCATAAATCTTAATTAAAAATATGTATGATGCATATTCATGATTTTTCGGCGCTAAAACCCAATACCGCTATCTCTTGCCTCACAACCAAAATTCACTATTCACTAGATCAATATCATCCATTAATTTCATAAGTCTCCAATTGAAACTCCAATTTGTCATAATAAAATTCTTAGGTTACAATATGAACTATAACCGACTTTCTTTCTATGATTGAGAACCCGCTAATTTAAATTCGAATTCTCATTCTTTACCTCAATTGTAGACCTCTTTCTCTAGTTCATAACGAATCAAGAATCATCTCAATTGGAGGTCTATACCAAAAGTTATGCCCTAAAAACCAAATTAATTCCATTCAGAATTCTCGCCCTTCGCCGCGACGTATGACCTTTCGTCGCGACGTACGGGTCGCTCGCCGCTCGTCACGACGTCTCACTCATCACTCATCGCGACGTAGGCTCGTCGCGGCGTACGCTTATTCCTACGTCGCGACGTACAACTCACTGCTCGTCGCGACGTCTAATTATTTCTGCGTCGCGACGTGCGAACCCTGGTTCGTCTTCTCCGATCGACTTTCATTCTTTCTCTCTCTAAAAACCATCATTAAACACACTCAAATACCCACATCTCTAGCATTTAAACTCATTAATACATCAAACAACAATAAATATCACATTAAAGCTATAAAACTTACCAAATCGAAGATCAAATCCGTAAACCCTAATTCTCCAGAAATCCACCTCAGCCTCAATCAACGATGGAAATCTCCCATAGCCATACTAAACATCATCTTCACCAAGCTTTCTAGTTGATCTTTAACCACAATGAAAAAGAAACCAGCAAGAAACTCCAAGAGGAAAATCAAGATCGTCGAAGGGAAGAAGAAGGAAGAAAGGAAGTTAGCCTAGGAAAGTTTTCTGCAATAATCAAATTCTAAGACTTATAAAGGGTTGATTTGAACCTATAGATCAACGTCCCCAAATTCATTAAAGTTCAGTCTCTAAATTCCAATGACTCATCATAAAAATTTCTAAACTCACAGATCTAATTTTTCCATGCCATTTACCCATCAATTTCAGAACCGGAATCTAATTCATCAGTCTTTAAGTCAATTTTCCGGTCCGGACCCATAACTCTAAAAATTCCAGAAAAATTCCTATAAATCCTCAAAAATATAAGAAACTAGATCCTATACTCCAATTTTAATTTCCAAATCTCTAAAATTCAATTCTCACTCCAATTTAACTATACAAACCCAATTATGTCATAATTCCCAATAAATCATAAGTAAACCTAATTATCTCGGAAATTTACAAATCAATTCATGTTCACAATTAAATGCCAGAAAATGCCATGAATGCATGTACCTATCAATGCATGTACAATTAACCAATTCCTATATAATTAGAGGTTAATAGATGCTCAATCAGCAAGATGCAGTATGCAATCCTACCTAGTCCCAATTTACCAAATAACCTTCCCATCGGTGATGGGATGTTACAGATGTCATCCTTTTTTTTGACATAAACGACTGGAGCTCCCCATAGTGACCTATTGGGTCGAATAAAATCCTTGTCCAAAAGCTCCTGTACCTAAATCTTCAACTCTTTTAACTTTGTAGGAGTCATTCTATAAGGTGCCCTTGAAATAGGAGCATTACCAAATACAATCTCAATAGATAGTTCTACCTCCTTCTTGGGTAGTAATGTAACATCATGTTATCCCATGTTAGGGGCTGGAACCCTAGAATAGTATATATAAGTGTTTACTAAGAAGTTAAAAAGTGCATCTCATGCTCATGTATAATATAGCAAACACACACACGTGAATATTGATTTTTACACATTAAAATGATTGTACATGCATTTATTGACATTTTTCGAGTATAATTGATTTTACAAATGTGATTTTATTGATAATTATGGTTTAATTGTATTAAAAAATGGTTTGGAGAGTATATTTATTGACTAAGAATTTTTTGGTAAAATTTTGGAAAAATTCTAAAATTTTGGGCATTTTTGGACTAGGAAATGCCAAGTGGTAGGACAATTGATAAATGGTAGTAGAATTAACTATCAAATGGTAGTTGAAATTTTGATAAATGACTTTGGGATTTATTGACAAGTGTTATTAAAAATTGAGAGATAATTGGATTAGCAATTGGAGACAAATAGACTAGTTATTAATAAGGTTCCAAATGTGACCATAGGAAGCTGACAAGTGGTAGTGCCAAGTGCCAAGTGTCACTACCACTCACCACTCATCTCTCACAATTTCACATTTTTGCATGATACTCTCCTTAATTTCTTTTATTTTAACTCTTGTTTTCATTTTCTTCGTGGTTTTCTCTTCTTCTTCATAATTTTGATTCACCAAACCTTCATTAACGTTACACTTGCTTTCATCTATCAATTGCTACTTTCATCTTGTTGTCTCTTCCATTTGCCACAAGAAAACCTTGAAGATCGTGTGACATCAGAAGTTAGGGCTTCTTGGTGTTTTTGAAGAACTTGGAGTTTCATCAAGTAAGTAGCTTGTTAATCTTCATGGGTAGTGTTAAATGAAACATTTATGATGAGTAATTTGAGATTGATGACTTAATCATGAAATTTTTTAATGTGAGAGTCGTGAGTGATGAAATGTATATATAAATGTCTTGCTTTTTTATATGTGATGATTAATGATTCATAAATTGATATAGAGATGATTTGGAGTTAGAATGAATTCTAAAAGGATGTAGAAAGAAGTGCAGAAAATCTGATTTGTGAATGAATATTTTTATATTCTGTTTTTTATTATTAAAACGTGGATCATTGGTTGTTTTAGATATGGATTGGATTGATTATTGAAGTTAAGAAAAGGCAAGTGTAGTGTCTTGAAAAGATAAGAACTAGGATGAAAGTTTTAAGATAAAGTGATAATGGTGTTTAAAGTGTGCTAGAATATGGTAATTGTAACATTTCCACTGGATATGTATCTGTATTTTAGCCATAACTTGATATGTAGATATCCAAATGAGATGATTTTTAATTTGGATTAAATTAGAGATATAAGGCTACATTTTTTATGAGATATTGAATTCAAATTCTATCTTTAGGAGTTTCAAAATTTGACTTAAAGTTAAGTACTGGGGTAGTAAATTGATGGATGGATACATGTGTTTGTGTTCTGTTTTAAGAGTATGAAAACCATGAGTGATGAGTTGTTATGTAGATGTTATGAGTTGTGAATGAAGGGTATAATGAAAGTGAAAGTTATGTTAACCAAGATGTTGAGTTATGTTCTTGAAATGAGATGAATTAAGGTGATATTTAGGAATGAAATGAAGGTGAAAAATGAAGTAGAACATGTGCAGCAAATTTTTGATGAAAGTATATAAGAATATGTTCTAATTTGGTGTTTATGATCAAGTATGGAATTTGATTTGTGTATAGATGATACTTAACTAAAATTGAGGTATAAATGAACAAGTTGTCAAATTAAAATAATGAACAAATGAGTTAAGGTTTGAGAGTTTAATGTAATCAATTTGGTCACTGAACATGCATTGACATAATCCATATACATATATGTGCATAAATGAATAATTATAATTTTGCAAAGTTGTGATGTGTATAAATGTGTATGCATTGCATGATTTAGAAGAGCATATTGAGTTATTGGAGTTACGTAAATATAGTGCCCTAGAAAGCAAGTGTATTTACATGTAAATTAATTTTCTTCCAATTACAGTTTTGTAATGAAAATATTTATTATTAATAAAACAAAAAGTTTGGTTTTATATGTATGAGCATTATATAACTAGTCATAAGGTATCAAGATTCTTTTATAAATAATATACATATACATGGAGATGTATGGGAAACATGTATATTATTATAATCTAAATTAATTGATTCACAGTTGAATAATCAAGTTGGTCGCTTGATTATGGTTTAGACTATAGTGTTGCTATTTATCTCCATGTAAGTAAAGGAGTTTACTTCAAAGGAATGATGAGTTTCATATTATGATAGTAGTCGATCGATAATGACACTATCAAATAAATATGGAATCAAATATGTTTTCAAGAATAAAGTAGGTCGTTACTTTAGTCTTAAAACATATATTTTAGCATTTGCTTATTATGGACCATAATCTTGATGAGTAATGACCTCAGATGTTTCATTATAATTCTTAATATGAACATAATATATTTTTATAACGTATCAATCCAGTATCTGTATGTTGCAATTATTAATTGAAACATATTTCAGGGAACATTCACTCAAATAAAAAGTTTATAGTGATATCATCACTTTTAGATGTTTTATGGAGATTGGTGATTAAATTGGTGCCAGGAGTTTGATGGACTAACCACCTATCAAGTCTTAACACCAAGATGAGATCTTATGTGTTAATCACCATAAAGAATAAAACGGGAGATTTAGGAGAAGGCTTTATTACCATCTCAGACTAAGAAGAAACGGATCCCATTACGTATACACAGGCTATTAATGATGTTGATGCAGAAAAATGGCTTAAGGCTAGGGAATCGAAAATAGATTCCATATATGGCAATGAAGTCTAGATCCTTATAGATCTACCATCAGATGTAAAAGCCATAGGGAGTAAATGGATGTACAAAAGGAAAAGAGGATCAGATGGAAAGGTAGAGACCTTTAAAGCTAGATTGGTAACCAAGGGCTATACTCAAAAAGAGGGTATAGACTATGAGGAGTCTTTTTCTCTAGTTTCCATACTTAAGTCTATCAAGATTCTTTTGGCCATAGCAACTTATTTCGATTATGAAATATGGAAAATGGATGTCAAGACTGCATTTCTTAATGGGGATCTTAAGGAGACCATTTATATGGCCCAACCAGAAGGATTCATTGAGTCAGGTAATGAGCATAAGATATGCAAGTTGCAAAGGTCCATTTATGGACTTAAGCAAGCATCTAGGTCATGGAACATTAGGTTTGCTAAGTTTATCAAAACCTATGGGTTCTTACAAAACCTAGATGAGCCTTGTATCTATAAAAGGATACAAGATGGAAAGGTTATTTTTCTAATCATGTATGTTGATGACATTCTGCTCATTGGGAATGATGTGGCAATGTTACCTATAATTAAGGGATGGCTTAATGAACAGTTTTCAATAAAGGATTTGGGAGAGGCTAACTATGTTCTAAGGTTCAAACTTATAAGGGATCGTAAGAACAAATAGACAGCCTTGTCTCAATTAACCTACATTGAGAACATGCTCAATAAGTTTGCCATGCAAGATTCCAAGAGAGGTTTCACGCCTAATAGAAATGAAATCAAACTTTCAAAAGAATAAGCACCTAAAACCCAAGAGGAGGTTTAACGCATGTGTAACATTCCAAATGCTTCGACAGTTGGAAGTTTAATGTATGCAGTACTTTCCACTAAACCGAATATTTGATACGCAGTGGGACTGGAAAGTAGATTTCAATCCAATTTTGGAATGGAGAATTGGGTTGCGGTTAAGTGTATACTGAAATTTATTCGTAGGATGAAGAACTTAATGCTTGTTTACTCTAGAAGCAATCTTATTCCGATAGGATATATATATATATATCAATTTCCAATCAGATGTTGATTCAAGGAAATCAACTTCTAGTTCTATATTTGTTTTAGGAGGTGGATGTAGGAAAATCCCGGGAGGAACATCACATGTTCCAGTAGCGGAAACAAAAATTTTTTGGTCCCGGGACCTTCCCGAAAACCCAGGATCCCGGTGTCGGTATGAAAACTCAAACCTGAATAGTCAATAGAGACTATCTCTAAAGGTATCCACGCAGAGATCGAAAACCTAACCGAGTCAAACTCTTTTGACCGGAATAGCTAAACAGAATAAGAGCTGCTAGACCCTACCTCATCTCCGGAGAGCTTGAGAATAACATTGAATCCTTGCTTGGAAGAAGAGAGAATCGATGATGCTTGATGGAAGAAGACTTGAAAATCCACTTTCCAACCAAAGCTTAACCTTTAAGCTTTCTTCTTCTTCTCCTTATCAAAACCTCGACCACACCCACCAAAATCCATGTTATATTGATTTTAACCTTTTAAAATCAATCCATAAGAACATGACATGTGGTGGAATGATGGCCATTCATTCTTTAAAGGATTAAAGTAATAAAGCTTTGACTTTTTCAAAGCTTATCTCTTCTCCCTCTCCCATTTCCAACGAAAACACATATATATATATATATAATTAATTACTTAATTAATTAACATATATATATAATTACTAAGAGGTCGATCAAGCTGGGGTGGGTCTACCGGCCTATCGGGCCCCGGTCTTTCAAACGACTCTAAACCTTTCTTAGCAATATTAATGTCGCGATCTCATGGGACATATCCCAATCCCATTGGGATCCATTTAATCCTAATGCTCTCCATAATTGGAACTCGTCCAATTACTATTTTCTGATTCTCTGAAACACTCTTATCGTGTGACCCTTTGGGTTCCGGTTATGTTGGCCACTTAGATTAACAATTAATCTGAGCAAGTCATGAGCGGTATCTAGCAACACATCATGACCCCAATTGACCGGAAAGTAATTGGTTTGATGAATTTATCACGAACCGGATCACGAACCCTTCCATGAACAATTCATGTGCAATTCGTCCTTTCATCATCCTATACCCCACTTGGTTATGAGTATGGCTAATATGTCAACTCTTACTAGACTAAGTCTAGCCAAGTGAAATCGGTTCTGTCGAGGATTCATTACTTTATATGTCCGTGAAGACACTCTTCATGACATAGTCATGCTCGCCGAGAGACTTAAAGTAATGATCCCGACAAGAGGTCAGGTATCTCTTCTGCTTTCACGTAGTGATGAATCCTTTATTAGCTACTCAATTACCTTCGAATACCTCAAACTGTACCCAAGCACCACCCTATGAGTAACCTCTGGAAGGCCACAAGGTGTTGGGACCGAGACCCAACTACATACAC
This sequence comes from Erythroxylum novogranatense, assembly GCA_029891385.1. Taxonomy (NCBI): domain Eukaryota; kingdom Viridiplantae; phylum Streptophyta; class Magnoliopsida; order Malpighiales; family Erythroxylaceae; genus Erythroxylum; species Erythroxylum novogranatense. The sequence continues at coordinate 52,644,314 of CM057233.1, read as the reverse complement.
TGCACACTATCCTTAGCTAAATGTTGGATCCGTTCGAACCCAACTACATAACCGTAAAGGAAAACGAAACGGAAAACAAAGCATAAGAATCGAAAGCTTAAGCTTACATCAAAACAAATGCAAAGCGAATGCGAAGCGAAAATAATAAACGAATCGAGTGGCGAATCGAAACAAATCGAAAAGTAGCGGCGGAAGCAAAAGCAAGCGGAAGCAAGAACTAATCGAATCAAGCGAACAGATTGCGAAAGCGAAATCAAAGCGATACATCCGACATCCGAAACAATTTTCAAAGGAAACGATCGACTGAACATAGGCGCGTTGGAAATCCTAAGACTAATCCGATGCGAAAATCCGGTATAATTTTTTTTTTCTTTTCTTATTCTCATTTCTTTTCTCATTACTCAATCACATACAACGTCATCTTCAATCCATACAGTCATACCCAATCTTATATAAATCCATACCAATCTCAAATTACATTTTTAACCCAGATTTTTATCGAAATTTCGGCAGCATAACGGCTGCCTTTTTCCTAACCCAAACCTGCAAGGGTAAAGAAATACACTTCTAAATGCCAAACAGATCTCGAAATCATCGGACTCTCCCATCCGGAATCCAAACACCAGCAAAACGCAAACCTAAATCTAATACTTCCATAATTCTCAATCTATCAACACATCAATCTCATTTTCTATGTCCAAATCACGATCATCATATTTATAATCAATATCCAATTCTCATCATTTAAAAATGACAATTTCACTCTAATTAACCATTCATGAATAATACAATTCCAGAAATCGAAATATGTTATACTCAAATCCCTTCTATAACACAATTTCTTGTACAATTTTAATATTTTCATAGGCATCATAAGTTAATTCCTTACAAATCCTTAATGGCTTTTAAGCCATTTACAAACATTTCAAATCTCAATTCACTCAAAAATTACAGATGATGCAGACATCGGATCAAACGTCTTCACATTCTTTCATCCGATCTCCTGCTCGAAACCTGGAGATGGGGATGAAAGGGGGGGTGAGCTCGGAAGCTCGTGGATAACACATTTATAAACTGATAAATAAGCAGAAAACATTTCTTTATAAACTTTTGCCAAAGGGCTAATGTTTCAAACTTTTCAACTTTGAAATATTTCTCTCAAACTCTTTTCAATTTTTCCAAACTTTTCATATCAAATTTCATAAATTTCCTGATCGAAAACCCCTTTTCTTCATTTTTCCAAAATTTCTCATAAACATGAATGCAATTACATCGGCAAATTATCACGCACATTAACAAAATAAAAAATCACATAACAGATCAAAATGGTCCGGTTTGGTCCCAACGAGCGTCTTTGCAGTCCGCATAGCGGTCCATGCGATAACAGAATAGAACGATTACACTTTCCATAAGCGGTCCAATTGTAGTCGTGAGGGAATCCGAAATCGGAGTTCCGTGCCACTAGCGGGCAGCCGAGTGAAGGCTTTACGAATAGAGACAGCGCTGACTCACCAAAGGACCTAACCGACCCACATAACACATAATCGAAACGAGATTTCAGAATGCCCGAAGGCACTTTTCAAATTCTTGATTTTCCACACATTCACATAATGCATACAATTCGATCAATTCATCATTCAAATACTAATTTCAAATATCAAATCATTCAATCAGTGTGCATAATTCAATAATGCATTTATGACAATTGAATTTAAACTTGTACCAATTTCTCGGAAATCATTCGGAAATCATATTTTCCAACTTTAAATCAATTCTTATTTTCAAACATTTCCAATAATCTATCAAGCATACAAAATTTTGCTTTCTTTCATTTTCAAAAATTCATATTAAGCTTACAGATTAAATTATAAATATGCTACCCACCTCGAAATGACGCTAGAAGCTTGTCCAAATAGTCAATTCTCCAAATTCCTTCTTCTTTCTTCAATTTAAAATTTCCCTAAGCCAATAACATCCAAATTCATCATCATAATTTGCATAATTCTCAAACTCAACCATAGGAAAACATAACCATCATAAATCCAAGTTATTTCAAACTCCAATTTTGAAAATCCCCAATTTTCAAAATTGGCCTAAACCAATACACCCAACTTAAATCTCATAAAACATAATTTCTTCAAAATTAATCTCACAATTCATCAATTCACATTAATTCCAAGACATCTAAATCCTCAATTTCAAAAATCCCCAAATCTTACAATTGGCCTAAACCAATTTATCCCAATTCAATACCATAAAATACAAATTCTTCGAAATTGATTTCATATATCATCAATTCATCATATTTCCTATAATTCTACACCAAAATATCTCAAAATTCTCAATCATAAAATTAAGCCTAAACCTTAATCAATTTTTCATCCCAAAATTAAACCCAGCCTGAAGCATATATTTCAAAATTAATTCCACAATCCACAAACTCATCTTATATGACATAATTCTAAACCGAAAATTAATCAAAATCTCAAAGTTGAAAATTTTCCCTTACCTCATTTCTCCACCAAATTCGAATTTTCCTAGCTTGAAAGGAAGCTCTCATGCTTTTCCACCTTTTTCCTCTTGAAATCCACTCAAAAATCCCTAAGAAACAAGGAGAAAAATTGAAACAAAGCTTTCTCTCTCTTCTTTTCTCCATACGAAACCTCTTCATTCTTCTTCTTCTTATTTCTCTCTTCTTTTCTCTGGAAAAATCGTGAAGCTCCTCTTTTAAAAATTTCCAGATCTTGTTTAAACGACAGCACATCATCAAATGGTGCCATGTCATTAAAAATGGCTAAAAAGACCAAAATGCCCTTGACTTGTTACCTTATGCCATTCTCATATGCGGTTTGATTCGCACTATCAATTTGAAGGAATTTGTCAAAACTTCCTTCTAGAAATGTTCCTCTCACTCATACAAACTAACGCCACTGACCGCGCTCAATTCCGAGCACTACATCAAAAGTTATGTGCGAAACAGTGCGGGAAAATCCATATTCTAACACATTTCTTATGTACGATTATTTCAGTCCCAAAATTCACATTCTTAATCCCAGAATTGAAACTCGCTGTCTTCATAACAATTGTATCCTTATGTCTCTAGTTTAATTCAAAACAAGAATCGTCTCATTTCGATTCCCAGATCAAAAGTTATACTCAAATTACTCACAGGTGTTCCCAATCCAAAAATTACACCCCAATCCGAACTTAAATTCAAAATTTAAAAGTCCTAAGGGCAAAATTGACATTTCATGTCTTCATATGATTTGTAGCCCCTTTTCTTATCTTTATTTCGCCTTAAGAATCGCTTCAATCGGATCTCTACAGATCCCGAATTTCACAAAACACTGAATCATGCTCGGAAAATTTCCCGACTCACTTTGATTAAATTAATCATCATTAATTTAATCTCAAAGTTCACAAATTTCTTATAAAATGAAATTCATTGTCTTAGGAATCCAACGCAAAAAGAATCAACTCAATCGGATGTCGGACGGAAAAGATATAGGCAAAATAGTGAGCAAAGGTCGGATTGAAAACAAATAAATCAAGAAATTGAAGAAGCAAATGGCGTCGGATGGCGACGGACGCCTAACTCATGAGGCGAGCCTTGCCCTCATGGCGAGAGCAGACCCGCCTCGTTAGGCGAGGCGTCGCCCTAGCGAGGGCAAGACGGGCGCCCGCCCGCTAGGCGAGCCTGTCGCCTCAGCGAGGCGCTGTTGGCGCCCCCGCCTGGCGAGCCTTTGCCTAGCGAGGCGCCGCAGCAACATCAAACTTTTTTTTTTCCACTTATTATCAAAAACTTCCGAAATTCATAACTCTTAATCCCGAACTCCAATTTTGACAAACTTAGTCTCTATAGAAAACTTGAGAGAAGCTCTAAATCTTCCAAGAAGAACATAAAACTCAATTCAACTCCTACGGGAGTCCATTTTCCGGTCTAAGATACTATCCTCTATACAAACTTATAAAAATCATACTTAATATTCCGAGATCGAAAAATTTCATACTTTATATCGAAATAAAAATCAAAACAAATCCTTCAATTTTCATGAAAAACATCAAAGCTCAATTAACCTCTAACTAGGTTAATTTCTCACCAAAGTTTCAACCATAATAAAAGTCAAACCCGATCAAACATAAACTTTGATGATCATAACTTTCACTCCCGATATCGAAAAATTACAAACTTTATGTCCACAAAAATCTCTTAACATAACCTACAAGTTTCCAGAAGACCATTTTATCAAATTTTGCCTAAATCATAAGTCAACTCTCAAAGTCAAATATTCTCTCTCCAAAAAGTCAAACTTTCTAAATCCTTCAAATTTTCACACTTTTTCATTCTACTTCTTGCTATATAACTTCATTTCAATCAACTCATCCACTTGATCATTCATATTACTAAATCAAATTGTCACTCAAGGTTCGGGGTCCAACATTTCTCCCCCTCTTAAAAGAATTTCGTCCTCGAAATTCATATTTACTTAACTCCAAGTAACTCATTCTTGCATAAATTTCTTTCTAAACAATGATCATCAAGCACTTTCTTACTAATTTCTTTCCACAACTCATAATCAATTTCTTTTTCATCACTTTTTACTCTTCATACCTATTCTCAATCTCTTCAAAATTTTCACTTCCTTAAATCATATATCACTCATATCATATCAAAACACTATATCTATAACTCATTATTTCTTCATATATGGGCACAAATTAATGGTCCATTTCTTAAGGAACCCTAATATGGTTTAATCATCATTATGTCATCATTCTTTCATCTATATCAATTCATCACAATTTCTCAAGAAGTTCTAATCTTAATTTCCTCAACACATTCCGAAAATCAAACATATTCTTAACACTCAAATCAAACCAATCATTTGAATTCGTCAAATAGTCATGCACATCAATTTCAAATTCCTAAAGACCATCATATTTCTTTCATCAAAATCAAATGACCACCTAGCACACTCTCACAAATTCACTTTTATCTTTACAAACTCGTATCAATTCCTTATTCATACTCATACGCCCAAGTAAGATCATATTACTGGGCTCTGATACCATAAATGTTGGATCCCGTTTCGAAATCCAACTACTTAACCTTAACACTTTCACTCTATGCTCTGATACCATAAATGTTGGGACCCGATCTGGGAACCGGATCCCAACCGGAAAAGCAGAACGAACGAATGACGGAATCAATAGAGACTAAGCGAAGGAGAGATGAAATTCGGATCGAAATTTGAATCGTAAACAATCGCGAAGCCAATAGCAAAAATAAACTCAAATCACAACGTAATCGAAGCAAAGCAAATGCGAATCGAATATAAAATCGAACGAAGCAAATCGAAATGAATCGAATCTGAAGTTTAACCGACGAAGCGGAATCAAAGGTAGCAAAGCGAATGCGAAACAAACACTTAACTAAGCAGATTCGACATCCGACAACAATTTTCAAAGGAAACGATCGATTGAACATAAAGCGTTGGAAATCCTAAGACTAATCCGATGCGAAAATCCGTATAATTTTTTTTTCTTTTCTTATTCTCATTTCTTTTCTCGTTACTCAATCACATACAACGTCATCTTCAATCCATACGGTCATACCCAATCTTATATAAATCCATACCAATCTCAAATTACATTTTAACCAGATTTTATCGAAATTTCAAAGATAATCGGCGCTTTTTCCTAACCCAAACTCGCAAGGTAAAGAAATACACTTCTAAATGCCAAACAGATCTCAAATCATCGGACTCTCCCGTCCAGGAATCCAAACACCAGCAAAACGCAAACCTAAATCTAATACTTCCATAATTCTCAATCTATCAACACATCAATCTCATTTTCTATGTCCAAATCACGATCATCATATTTATAATCAATATCCAATTCTCATCATTTAAAATGACAATTTCACTCTAATTAACCATTCATGAATAATACAATTCCGTAAATCGAAATATGTTATACTCAAATCCTTCTATAACACAATTTCTTGTACAATTTTAATATTTTCATAGGCATCATAAGTTAATTCCTTATAAATCCTTAATGGCTTTTTAAGCCATTTACAAACATTTCAAATCTCAATTCACTCAAAATACGTAGCGATGCGTACATCGGATCAAACGTTTTCACATTCTTTCATCCGATCTCACCGTCGAAACACGGAGATGGGGATGAAAGGGGGTGAGCTTCTAAGCTCGTGGATAACACATTTATAAACCGATAAATAAGCGAGAAAACATTTCTTTATAAACTTTTGCCAAAGGGCTAATGTTTCAAATTTTCAACTTTGAAATATTTCTCTCAAACTCTTTTCAATTTTTCCAAACTTTTCATATCAAATTTCATAAATTTCCGATTGAAAACCCTTTTCTTCATTTTTCCAAAATTTCTCATAAACATGAATGCAATTACATCGGCAAATTATCACGCACATTAACAAAATAAAAATCACATAATGATCAAAATGGTGCGGTTTGGTCCAAATAGAGCGCATAGCGATCAAGATAAGCGGTCCATGCGATCAGAATAGAACGCATTACACTTTCGCAAAGCGGTCCATTGTAGTCGTGAGGGAATCAAATCGGAGTTCCGTACACTAGCGGGCAGCCGAGTGAAGGCTTTACGAATAGAGACAATACGACTCACCAAAGGACCTAACCGACCCACATAACACATAATCGAAACGAGATTTCGAATGCTGAAGGCACTTTTCAAATTCTTGATTTTCCACACATTCACATAATGCATACAATTCGATCAATTCATCATTCAAATACTAATTTCAAATATCAAATCATTCAATCAGTGTGCATAATTCAATAATGCATTTATGACAATTGAATTTAAACTTGTACCAATTTCTCAGAAATCATTCGGAAATCATATTTTCCAACTTTAAATCAATTCTTATTTTCAAACATTTCCAATAATCTATCAAGCATACAAAATTTTGCTTTCTTTCATTTTCAAAAATTCATATTAAGCTTACAGATTAAATTATAAATATGCTACCCACCTCGAAATGACGCTAGAAGCTTGTCCAAATAGTCAATTCTCCAAATTCCTTCTTCTTTCTTCAATTTAAAATTTCCCTAAGCCAATAACATCCAAATTCATCATCATAATTTGCATAATTCTCAAACTCAACCATAGGAAAAACATAACCATCATAAATCCAAGCTATTTCAAACTCCAATTTTGAAAATCCCCAATTTTCAAAATTGGCCTAAACCAATACACCCAACTTAAATCTCATAAAACATAATTTCTTCAAAATTAATCTCACAATTCATCAATTCACATTAATTCCAAGACATCTAAATCCTCAATTTCAAAAATCCCCAAATCTTACAATTGGCCTAAACCAATTTATCCCAATTCAATACCATAAAATACAAATTCTTCGAAATTGATTTCATATATCATCAATTCATCATATTTCCTATAATTCTACACCAAAATATCTCAAAATTCTCAATCATAAAATTAAGCCTAAACCTTAATCAATTTTTCATCCCAAAATTAAACCCACTGAAGCATATATTTCAAAATTAATTCCACAATCCACAAACTCATCTTATATGACATAATTCTAAACCGAAAATTAATCAAAATCTCAAAGTTGAAAATTTTCCCTTACCTCATTTCTCCACCAAATTCGAATTTTCCTAGCTTGAAAGGAAGCTCTCATGCTTTTCCACCTTTTTCCTCTTGAAATCCACTCAAAATCCCTAAGAAACAAGGAGAAAATTGAAACAAAGCTTTCTCTCTCTTCTTTTCTCCATACGAAACCTCTTCATTCTTCTTCTTCTTATTTCTCTCTTCTTTTCTCTGGAAAAATCGTGAAGCTCCTCTTTTAAAAATTTCCAGATCTTGTTTAAACGACAGCACATCATCAAATGGTGCCATGTCATTAAAAATGGCTAAAAAGACCAAAATGCCCTTGACTTGTTACCTTATGCCATTCTCATATGCGGTTTGATTCGCACTATCAATTTGAAGGAATTTGTCAAAACTTCCTTCTCGAGAAATGTTCCTCTCACTCATACAAATCCAACGCCACTGACCGCGCTCAATTCCGAGCACTACATCAAAAGTTATGTGCGAAACAGTGCGGGAAAATCCATATTCTAACACATTTCTTATGTACGATTATTTCAGTCCCAAAATTCACATTCTTAATCCCAGAATTGAAACTCGCTGTCTTCATAACAATTGTATCCTTATGTCTCTAGTTTAATTCAAAACAAGAATCGTCTCATTTCGATTCCCAGATCAAAAGTTATACTCAAATTACTCACAGGTGTTCCCAATCCAAAAATTACACCCCAATCCGAACTTAAATTCAAAATTTAAAAGTCCTAAGGGCAAAATTGACATTTAATGTCTTCATATGATTTGTAGCCCCTTGTCTTATCTTTATTTCGCCTCAAGAATCGCTTCAATCGGATCTCTACAGATCCCGAATTTCACAAAACACTGAATCATGCTCAGAAAATTTCCCGACTCACTTTGATTAAATTAATCATCATTAATTTAATCTCAAAAATTCACAAATTTCTTATAAAATCAAATTCATTGTCTTAGGAATCCAACGCAAAAAGAATCAACTCAATCGGATGTCGGACGGAAAAGATATAGGCAAAATAGTGAGCAAAGGTCGGATTGAAAACAAATAAATCAAGAAATTGAAGAAGCAAAACGGCGTCGGATGGCGTACGGACGCCCAACTCGCGAGGGCGAGCCTTGCCCTCGCGAGGGCGAGAGCAGCCCGCCTCGCTAAGGCGAGGCGTCGCCTTAGAGAGGGCGCACGCGGGCGCCCGCCCCGCTAGGGCGAGCCTTCGCCCTAGCGAGGGCGCTCGCAGGCAACATCAAACTTTTTTTTTTTTCCACTTATTATCAAAAACTTCCGAAATTCATAACTCTTAATCCCGAACTCCAATTTTGACAAACTTAGTCTCTATAGAAAACTTGAGAGAAGCTCTAAATCTTCCAAGAAGAACATAAAACTCAATTCAACTCCTACGGGAGTCCATTTTCCGGTCAAAGATACTATCCTCTATACAAACTTATAAAAATCATACTTAATATTCCGAGATCGAAAAATTTCATACTTTATATCGAAATAAAAATCAAAACAAATCCTTCAATTTTCATGAAAAACATCAAAGCTCAATTAACCTCTAACTAGGTTAATTTCTCAGTCAAAGTTTCAACCATAATAAAAGTCAAACCCGATCAAACATAAACTTTGACTGATCATAACTGATCATAACTTCATTTCAATCAACTCATCCACTTGATCATTCATATTACTAAATCAAATTGTCACTCAAGGTTCGGGGTCCAACACAAGGAATGGAGTCAAAGTACAGGATCAGTATCCAAGATATCCTTGAGTACCTCAAGTCTAAGGATACTTGCACCATTGCTATGATGAGATTATCACTGACATAAATCCATGTGATGATCTCATGGCAGGTCATCCAATGAACTTACTACCACTAGTAAGCATCCATATGTCAACTCTAAATATCTCATATTTACAGCTTCGAGATCCACCGCTGATCCAATCAAGGAGTATGACATATGTTAATCGTGGGATTAATGATGTCCGGTCTCATTAATCCTATGACTAGGAAAATTTAGATCTTGACATAATTACACATGATAGGAATCTCGTGAGTATGATCACATCATAATTTCCTTCATGCTATGTCATATATCATGGACTTCATTAATTTGATTAAAGATCACTATCAATTCATAAAGAACATCAAAAATGAAACATGCCTTTCTTTATTTATTCATAAAGTGCATACATGACTATGAACAAAATGCGCTAAAGGGATTGCCTTTAGGCACTACTCTAACAATCTCCCACTTGACCTAAAGCCAATCGCCTTGGTATCTAATACCATAAGCGAGTACATGAGAATCAAAATTCTTCCGTGACAATGGCTTCGTCAACGGATCAAGAATGTTACGCTCTGTGGGAATCCTCTCGATCGCGACATCACCTCTAGCAATGATCTCTCGAATCGATGATATCTCATGAGAATGCGTGTTTAGATCATTGGTGAGACCTTGGTTCTTTGCTCGAGCAATAGCCTCATTGTTGTCACAATACAACCGTATGGGTCCATCACATTAGGAACCACACCAAGTTAGAAATGAACTTCTTGATCCAAACGACTTCCTTTGCGCCTCGATGCAAAGAATGTACTCGCCTCGATCGTCGAATCGTGATCGTCTCTTGTTTGGAACTCTTCCAATCGACCGCTCCGCCGCTCAGCGTGAAAACATAACTGACGGGATCTGCGGTCATCCTTGTTAGATTGGAAACTGGCATCCGTATGCCCGCTCACTTGGAGATTTCCATCTCCATATATCAAGAAAACATCCTTAGTCCTTCGCAAGTACTTGAGGATATTCTTGACACCACCCAAATGACCCTCACCAGATCCGATTGGTATCCGCCGTGACACTCGAGCATACGATACATCGGGCCTCGTACATAACATAGCATACATGATCGATCCTATCGCAGATGCATACGGATCGATCCATGCGAATCCTCTCATCTTGTGTCTTAGGACACATAGATTTCGAGAGTGTTATCCCATGAGTAATGGGAAGGAACCCTCTCATGGATTGCTCCATGCTAAACCTCTTTAGCATCTTGTCTATGTACGATGATTGTGAAAGACCAAGCAACCTCTTTGATCTATCTCTATAGATCTTTATCCCAAGGATATAAGTTGCTTCACCAAGGTCCTTCATCGCAAATTGCTTGGACAACCAAATTTTAACTGATTGCATCATTGAGACATCGTTTCCGAGTAACAGTATGTCATCTACATACAACACAAGGAAAACGATTGCATTCCCATTAGCCTTCTTGTACACACAGTGTTCATCCGGATTTTGTGAGAAACCAAACTCTTTGATTGACTCATCAAAACGGATGTTCCAACTCCGGGATGCTTGCTTCAATCCATAGATGGATTTCTGAAGCTTGCATACCTTTTCGCCATCTTGGAAGTGAAGCCCTCGATTGTGTCATGTACACATCCTGGCCGATTTCCGTTAAGGAAAAGTGTCTTCACATCCATTTGCCATATCTCATAATCATAATGAGCGGCAATGGCTAGGAGTATCTGAATGGATTTAAGCATTGCTACAGGGCTGAAGGTCTCGTCATAGTCAACTCCTTGTCTTTGACGAAATCCTTTGGCCACGAGCCTTGCTTTGTAGGTAATCACATTACCATCCATGTCGATTTTCTTCTTGAAAACCCATTTGCACCCTATAGGTTTTATCCCTTCAGGTGCATCAACCAAAGACCATACTTGGTTTATGTACATGGAATCCATTTCGGCTTTCATGGCACAAAGCCATTTTCGGACTCGAACTTTTCGAACCTCTTCATAGGTAGCAGTGCTCATCATCTTCTATGAGCACACGTCATTCTGCTCACTTACGAAATCCATATCTCTCGAAGGAAGGCGCATCCTACTTGACCTACGAACTTCGTGTGTCACAGAAGGTTGAACTGTTACTTCATCTGAATGAGTGACAGTTTCAGGTTCAGGCAGTTGATCTGTGCTTGTTTGAGCATCTTGAACTTCTTCAAGTTCAACTTTGCTCCCACTGTCTTCTTGTAAAAGAAACTCTTTCTCTAAAAAGACAGCATGCCTTGAAACAAACACCTTTTGTTCCTCTGAAAGCAAGGTAGAATTGATATCCTTTGGTCTCTTTAGGATATCCTACAAACAAACACTTGTCAGATTTCGCTTCAAGCTTATCTGACTGAATCCGCTTCACGTAAGCAGGACAACCCCATACTTTCAGATGAGAAAGATAAGGTTTTCTGTTAGTCCACATCTCATATGGAGTAACATCAAGCTGCCTTAGAGGGAACTCGTTTAACAAGTAAACAAATGTCTCTAGCGCATACCCCAAAACGATTTTGGTAACTTCGAAACCCATCATTGATCGTACCATGTCCAACAAGGTTCGATTTCTCCTTTCAGCCACACCATTGTGTCGGCGTGTAAGGAGGAGTCCATCGAGATAATATCCCATTATCTCGAGATAATCCGAAACCGTTGGTCTAAGTATTCTCCACCACGATCGGATCGTAATGCCTTGATACTTTTACCAAGTTGGTTTTCTACTTCATTTCAATTGTTTGAACTTTTCAAACGCTTGATTTGTATCTCATCGATACAAGTACCCATATCGTGAATAATCATCGATAAAGGTAATGAAGTAACGACAACCACTTCGGCATGGATGGACATCGGATCGCATACATCCGAATGTATTAGGTCTAATACTCCAATCGCCGCTCACCCTTTCCTTGAAGGGTAACTTAGTCATCTTGCCTAATAAACAAGATTCGCATGTGTCATATGATTCATAATCAAATGACCCTAAACTACCACTCTTGTGGAGTTTAGCGATCGTGTCTCATTTATATGGCCAAGTCGACAATGCCATAAGTAAGTTGACTTTAGATTATCTCTTTTATGTCGTTTGGTGTCATTGACATTTAAAATTGGATTAGACATATCTAATATGTAAATACCATTGCACAATGTACCAGTTCCATAAAGCATTCCATTAGAATTAATAGAACAACCATTGCTACTAAAATTCATATGGAATCCAAATTTATTTAGACAAGAAATGCATAATATATTCTTTGTCAAACGGGTACAAAATAACAATCATCCAATTCCAAGACAAGCCTAGTAGGAGATACAAAACATAGGTTCCTACGGCTAATGCAAGAACTCTTGCTCCATTTCCAACACGTAGGTCTATTTCTCCCTTCATGAGTTGCCTTTCATCGTCTCGAGGCCCGCATATCATTACATATGTGTGAGCCACAACCCAGATCAAATACCCAGATGTTGTGATCGAATAATGTGTTAACTTCAATGACATACAAACTCAAGTAGTCGAGGCATCGATGCCTTCTTCGCTTCAAAGAACTCAGATAGATTTTGCAATTGCGCTCCAATGGCCATCTTTACCGCAATGGAAGCAAGTTCCTTTCAGGCGCTTCTTTGGTCTTCTTCTTGATGGCGCCTCCTTTGGTTTCTTTACCTTCTTCTTCTTTGGGTTCTTTTTCTTCTTTGAACCTGAAGAAGAAGAAGCTACTACCAAGACTTGCTTACTATCACTCTTGATAGTCCGCTTTCATTTGTCTTGAAAGCAGATTGATCAGCTCAGGTATTGTAGTGGATATTTGGTTCATCCGATAGTTTAGCACGAACTGTGCATAACTGTCGGACAATCCAACGAGAATTAAGTCTATACTTAATTCATGATCCATTGCAAAACCTAAGACGGCCAATCTCTCGATATAGCCATTCATCTTCAGGGCGTACTGCACAGCAGATGTCCCTGGAGCCATCTTGGTGGTGAAGAGAAGCCTTGAGGTCTCGAACCTTTCGGACCGGGCTTGCTCGTCAAACAGCTCCCTAAGATGAAAACTATTGTATGAGCATCCATGGACTCGTCGCTTCGCAGCTCGGGTGACATCGACGCAAGCATAATGCAAGTCGCCATGTCATCGTCCTTAAGATGCTTACTATATGCCTTCCGATCGTCATCAAGCATCGACAAGAAAAGTGCATCCGAAGCGGAAAATCTAGGATATATCCTGACCTTCAGATCCGAGAACGATTCTCGTGTTCCTTATCCAATCAAGAAAATTCGGTCCGATTAGCTTGTTTGACTCCATTAGCGGCGAAGGTTCACACTTGACGACATTTTCAAACAACCTACACGAATAGAGAGGAAGAATGTTAGAATAGAATAGCTGCATAATCATAAGGACTTGAATGATTTGCAAAGAGCGCCCCACTAGTTTCATAGAATCCATAACCCTCATTACTTAATCCAAAAACAAAATGACATTATGTCCTAGTGGGTTGATATCCGATATTACTAAGAATGACCTTGGATTTGTCCAACAAGCCACAAGTTAGGTCAATCGGTAGGTATCGGTCATACCAATTGCATCATCGATAACCGACATTGAGAATGACCTTGGATTTGTCCAACAAGCCACCTTATGTCTCGGGAGGTATCAGATATACCAATTACATCTTAGACACAACTATCAATCAGTGCTATCAACTTGTTGATGTATGCACTTACATTGGGTATCAACTCTTTGATGCGCATACATCCGATGTATGCTACCCAATTTCGCCTCTGTCCACGTTGACCTTGAGTTTGCTCAACAAACCAACGCTTCTAGTGAAAACCAACCCATTAATCCGAAAATCATATTTTCATGGTTCGAACATATCCGTATAGAGTGAGCTTGAGTTTGCTCAACAACCCAACCCTATAAGAACTCGGTTCTTACCATATTAATGGAAGGCGTTAGTTTTCATATACCGAGGAGGATTTGGAAACTCTAGACTCCAAGTCAAGGATCATAGTCACGAAAACTATATGGAATGATTTAGGTTATTTCATCAATCACATTGAATCAATCCTTATAATCATCCATCATCCAACCTAAGCATGCCACAAGTCGATTTTCATCAAATGCAAGTCGACTTATTGCATCTGCCACACAAGTCGACTTGTTTGACACAAGTCGACTTATTTCACTCTGCCCATGTATAAGTCACTTACAAGAAGCTACAAGTCGACTTATACTGAAATCTTGAACAAGTCGACTTATTCTATACACAAGTCGACTTATCTAAAAACCTTGAACAAGTCGACTTATTCCATATACAAGTCGACTTATTTAGGGAATTTTGCTAAAATCTCTAATCGGCTAATTCCTCAATCAATGCAATTCCAATTCTCAATACCATCATACCTAAGGTAATATTCATTAGTTGATGTATCAATGAACACTTCATCGATCCATGAATGCCTTAAATAGTCAAACTATATGAAAAGCTTGAAATGAGTCAAAACTCATAAATATCCAAATAATTTAGGAACACCCAAATTCTCACCCTAAGCATCTCAAGCTAGTGCATACACTCAAACTACTCGCACTTGTCACAAAAATTGTGACGGCCAAAACAAGCAAGAAAATGAAATGTACTAACGAGACACTAATGTGACCAATTCGCATTCAAAATTATTGGAAAAGCAAATTCAAGAAATTCACTTTGGCAATCATACCACATCAAGATAACACATTTTAATCACATTAAAATGTTGCAAGGCATTGAACCGAAAAAGCAACCTCAATCAAGCCAAGCAAAAGCAGTCCCAACAATTTTCACCAAAATCGCCCAGATTCGTACATTGCTTGAAATGATCAATGAAACATTATATAGGTTACTACATGTTCAGAACATGCTACCTGAATGTTTTCAGGATTTTAGGCCATCAAAAACTCAGTCAACCAAAATAACAAAACCGATTAAAATTCTGTGTTCATCAACACAGCAATTCCCAACAGCATAGAATAAAATCGAAAATAAATATCCAATCACCTTGAAATCCAATTTCCATGCTCACAGACATTCACCAACATATTAGAGACATGTAGGTGAAGGAAAATCCAAAAACAGATTTTTCTAGAATTTATTCTTGATTTTATACTACTGCCTGTTCACAGAATCGTTTCAAAAACAGCATCTGTAAGCTTAGGAAAATAATTAGCAAAACTATATCAAATCAAATCGATAAATTCTGAAAATTCATAGACATATTCTCTAACATGTTATGAACATTCCTGGGCAGAAAAATTTCGAAAACCCTATCTCTATAGCAATTCGAAATCTGAACAGAAAACATGCTTCAACATCACAAGCAATTAGGGTTTATGATCTAGCTTGATTAAAGCTTCATACACACGAGGCACGCCTGATACCACTGTAGGAAAATCCCGGAGGAACATCACATGTTCCAGCAGCGGAAACAAAATTTTTGGTCCCGGACCTTCCGAAAACCCAGGATCCCGTGTCGGTATGAAAACTCAAACCTGAATAGTCAATAGAGACTATCTCTAAAGGTATCCACGCATAGATCAGAAAACCTAACCGAGTCAAACTCTTTTGACCCGGGAATAGCTAGAACAGAATAAGAGCTACTAGACCCTACCTCTGTCCTGGAGAGCTTGAGAATAACGTTGAATCCTTGCTTGGAAGAAGAGAGAATCGATGATGCTTGATGGAAGAAGACTTGAAAATCCACTTTCAAACCAAAGCTTAACCTTTAAGCTTTCTTCTTCTTCTCCTTATCAAAACCCACGGCCACACCCACCAAAATCCCATGTTATATTGATTTTAACCTTTAAAAATCAATCCATAAGAACATGACATGTGGTGGAATGATGGCCATTCATTCTTTAAAGGATTAAAGTAATAAAGCTTTGACTTTTTCAAAGCTTATCTCTTCTCCCTCTCCCATTTCCAACGAAAACATATATATATATATATATAATTAATTAATTACTTAATTAATTAACATATATATATAATTACTAAGAGGTCCATCAAGCTGGGCTCATTCCCACTGCACTATCGGGCCCCTGTCTTTCAAACATGTTCTAAACCTTTCTTAGCAATATTGATGTCGCGATCTCATCGGGACATATCCCAATCCCATTGGGATCCATTTAATCCTAATGCTCTCCATAATTGGAACTCGTCCAATTACTATTTTACTGATTCTCAAACACTCTTATGCGTGTGACCCTTTAGGTTCCGGTTATGTTGGCCACTTAGATTAACAATTAATCTGAGCAAATCATGAGCGGTATCTAGCAACACATCATGACCCCAATTGACCGGAAAGTAATTGGTTTGATGAATTCATCACGAACCGATCACGAACCCTTCCATGACAATTCTTGTGCAATTCGTCCTTTCATCATCCTATACCCCACTTGGTTATGAGTATGGCTAATATGTCAACTCTTACTAGACTAAGTCTAGCCCAAGTGAAATCGGCCTCTGTCGAGGACTCATTACTTTATATGTCCATGAAGACACTCTTCATGACATAGTCATGCTCGCCGAGACTTAAAATAATGATCCCGACAAGAGGCTGTGGTATCTCTTCTATTTTCACGAAGTGATGAATCCTTTATTGGCTACTCAATTACCTTGAATACCTCAAACTGCACCCAAGCACCACCCTATGAGTAACCTCCGAAGGCCACAAGGAATGGAGTCAGTACAGATCAAGATTCAAGATATCCTCGAGTACCTCAAGTCTAAGGATACTGCACCATTGCTATGATGAGATTATCACTAACATAAATCCATGTGATGATCTCATGGCAGTCATCCAATGAACTTACTACCACTAGTAAGCATCCATATGTCAACTCTAAATATCTCATATTTACAGTTTCGAGATCCACCGCTGATCCAATCAAGGAGTATGACATATGCTAATCCGTCCGGATTAATGATGTCCGGTCTTATTAATCCTATGACTAGGGAAAATTTAGATACTGACATAATTACACATGATAGGAATCTCAGGAGTATGATCACATCATAATTTCCTTCATGCTATGTCATATATCATGGACTTCATTAATTTGATTAAAGATCACTATCAATTCATAAAGAACATCAAATAAATGAAACATGCCTTTCTTTATTTATTCATAAAGTCTGTACATGACTATGAACAAAATGCGCTAAAGGGGATTGCCTTTAGGGCACTACTCTAACAGTGGAGCCATAGTTTGGAGGAGTGTCAAGCAATCTTGTGTTGCTGATTCGACTATGGAGGCTAAGTATATTGCTGCTTGTGAAACAGCAAAAGAAGCAGTCTAGCTCCGTAATTTCCTAAATGATTTTAAGGTAGTTCCTGAGGTAAAAAAGGCTATTACACTTTATTGTGATAATAGTGAGGCAGTAACTAATTCGAAAGAACCTCGAAATCACAAAGCTACCAAACACATTGAGCAAAAGTATCATCTCACAAGGGAGATAATACAATGTGGAGAGGTAAATGTGGTAAAGATTCCCATAGGTCAAAACCTTATTGATCCATTCGCAAAGACATTGTCTCAAAAGAGTTTTGAGGGTCACTTTGAAAGGATGAATGAGAATGAGGGGTATATCATACTTCCTTTAGGGAAAGTGGAAGATTGTTGGAGTTATGTAAATATAGTGTCCTAGAAAGCAAGTGCATTTTCATGTAACATAATTTTCTTCTAGTTATAGTTTTGTAATGAAAATATTTATTATTAATGAAATAAAAGAGTTTGGTTTTGTATGTATGAGCATTATATAACTAGTCATAAGGTAGCAAGATTCTTTGTAAATAATATACATATACATGGAGATGTATGGGAAACATGTATATTATTAGAATCTAAATTAATTGATTCACATTTGAATAATCAAGTTGGTCGTTTGATTATGGTATAGACTGAAATGTTGCGATTTATCTTTATGTAAGTAAAGGAGTTTACTTCAAGGGAATGATGCATTTCATATCATGATAGTAGTCAACTATTGATAATAGCACTATTAAATAAATCTGGAATCAAGTATGTTTTCAAGAATAAAGTAGGTCGTTTTAATCTTAAAACGTACATTTTAGCATTTTCTTATTATGGATCATAAGTTTGATGAGTGCCGAACTCATATATGTTTCATTATAATTCTTGATATGATCATAATGGATTTTCACAAAATATCAATCTAGTGCCTGCATGTTGAAATTGTTAATTGAAACATGTATTATAGTGATATCATCACATCTAGATGTTTTATAGAGATTGGTGATTAAACTGACAATCGGAGTTTGATGGACTAGCTACCCATCAAGTCTTAACATTAAGATGAGATCTTCTGTATTAATCACTATATAGAATAAAACGGGAGATTTAGAAGGAAAAATCAATATAAGGGCAAAATGATAATTTTGCCTTTTATTGTGCAGATGGTTGTAATAAGGTTCATAATAGGATTTGCAATTAGACATCTTATTTAAAATATGTGTTCTCATAATATTTAATAATTTAAGAGTTCAACTAATTGTCTTTAGTGGAATGACATTTAGTTAATAAGTTAGAATTAACACTAATAAGATTAAATTAATTCTAGGCTTATTAGATCTTGAATTATCTAAGTCCAATAAGATTCCCCACTTGGCTTCAAGGAAGGTTATCAAGCTAAATAAGAAACAAAAATGGAGGTTTTAAAGCCCATGATTGAATGTTGGACTTATAGTAATTAATGGTTAATTAGAAGCCCAAATGAACATTTAGAAATGGCTAGACTTTGGTTTAATTTAATTAATTAGATTAATTTTATTAAAACAAAATTCTTAATGAAATGAAGTGTATTTTTGGTTTTTAATGGTTGAATGTGCAGCTGCACATTTAGCATTGAATTGCTAAATAAAGATGGTATTGATCATGCTTTATCATCATTAAATGGAGTTATGATCTTACCATTAAATGGTTTAATGGTTATCTTTTAATGATAGCATGTAATGTAACCTTTTTGGCATTCATTTGATTAAAGATGAAAGATGTGCATTGGATGGATCATCTTCCATCTTTCATCACTAAAAAACTGAAATTGACATGTCATATTAGGTGATTTGTCTTTTCATATAGCCGTCTTGAAACAAATGGGAAGTGTCTCATTTAATGGCTTCTTTATGTTTGATTAAAGAAAGGTATGATGCATTGGATGCTCTCCCTTTCTTTCTTTTCATGCATAATCGAAATTGAGGTGTGTAAGAAAAGGGTCCTTGCATTGTTTTGACTAACTCTCTCCTCTCACCTATGTATGGCCGAAACCTTGAATGAGAAGAGTCTTATTGTTTCCTTTTTTCTTCTAAGAAAAATATCCTCCAAACACTTCTTCTCCTTTCCTATCAAAGGATCTTGTTAACCAAGTTGTCTAAGAAGGACAAGTAGTAGATCAAATTGGTTGAGGATACAACAACAAGGAGAGGATAGATTAACAAAGGAAAGGATTCAAAAGCAAGGCCAAAGCTATGGTTTGATACAAGAAGAAGGAGAGGATAGCACAGCGAGGAGTTAAAGATATAGCGAAGGAGTCAGCAATAATCTATATCTTGTTTGTTTATTATTATACTTATACCATATCATGTATAGATTTACATGATGATTTAGATATATTATTTCCGTTTCAATTTTGATTTCTAAAATTTTTTAGAATATACCATTTCTCCAAATATAACATGCTTTCTTTTTTCGATCCAACATGAGTGACAACATGCAGACGTTGCTAGGACTTCAAGGCAATAACTTTTTAGAGAAAATAGTGAGTAACCTAGATGGTTTCACTTAATTAATTGTTGTTTTAGATTTTCTATTGAATTTTTTTATGAAATTGATTATATTGATTCCAAACTTTGAAAGTTTGAGGCGTTTGATGCATGAACTATAAATATTAAAAGTGCTCCTTGTATGTGAATCTGACTAAAATAAGTGTACTCAACATTTTTATTGAATTCCGAACCAAGGTCCAATGATAAATGTGTTCTAAATGTGAAATTGAAATCTAATGATTGTTGAAAAAATGCAAATGTGATGCATTTCTTTACATGAATGCATGAAAGATAAAGGCAGTTGTGATCGAAGTCACCAGAAAAAAAGAGCTTAAAGCTCAGAATGTGATAAGAGCATTTAGCTCAATTGTAAATCTACTCGATATCTATTAAGGGATATGGGACATTATCTGAAACAAAATTGGTATCCACAAGGGATATGGTCTAGTAAAAAGGCACTCAATCACAAAGTAATAAATGAAAGTAAGTCTCATGAGCACTGCATATACATTTAATATGTATATTTGAATGATTGAAATGTAATGTTGATTTGTAATTGAATGAGAACATGAAAATTGTACACAAAATGCAATGTAATACTACATGATGATAAATAAAATGATATGAATTATACGGTTATATATGTTGATGTGTTGTATGAATTGAGTGAACCATCGAGGATGGTTAGCTCATTAGGTTCGCAAAACTCACCAAAATTGCAACGTTGGCATTTCAAGACCGAGAGAGGACACTAGTGATAGAGAGACTCTACAAGAAGCATAGTTCTTTTATTTTTGGATATAAGAAATGGCTCAAAGGTCGGTCAGCTGAGACAGAAGGATCTAGTCAGAAATTTTTGTAAAATTCCTTATGTATGTAGTGTGTTCTATAATTAATCTTGAAAATGTACATATTTGGATGATGTTGTAAAACTATAATGTATATTCGGTTCTTATGAAATGAAATGAGGAATTTGGATTTTAAATATTATGACATTTACATATTAATGATGATACCATGATTAAGTTAGAGATGTAAGTGCTCTAGCATGCTACCCTTATGGAGTAAGTATTCGGATATCTCTCAAAATGAAGGGTACGTGTCTTATAGAGTGGGGTGCTTCAAGTAAACCTAGTAACTCTTCTAGGAACACGTCAGGAAACTCATTTACTATCGGTATGTCTTGTAAGTTTGCCTTCTCCCTTTTTGAATCAAGCATTAAAGCCAAATATGCCTCACAACCTTTTCTAAGAAGTCATCTTGCTTACAAGACTGATGTTACATTAGTCAAAGGACTAGACTGAATACGATGCACCATTATTTCTGAACTATCAGAATCTTTGAGCACAACTATTTTCAACCCACAATCAACGATAACTTGGTGTTTAAAGAACCAATATGTGCCCAATATCAAGTCAAATTCATGGAAGGGTAGTTGTAATATATTAGTAGTAAATTGTTTCCATAGATCATAATAGGGCAATCTCTATACACTCTATTAACATATATGTTATAGCCTAATGGACTAGTCATATGTGTATAATAGGGTAGTCCATCTATTGATAGCATCCTATCACACACTCCCCTAGTGCAAATGTATGAATTAGTGGAACCTGGATTTATCAATGTATGCATATCAAGATCAAAGAGAGAGAAGATGCTAGCTATACTTCTGGGGTGTCCTATTCCTGAAGAGCCTTCATAGCATATGCCCATGCTAGACCAGCTAATGCCTCAAGATGACGAACATAATCAAATCCTATACTCAAAGTGTCCCTATACTAGCTTGGTCCACCTCTGCCTCTACCTCGTCCTCTAAATGCAATAGGTGCATTGGATGCCCCTTTGCTCCCTTATGGTACTTTACTCTGTTATGAGCCTTGTGGACAATTAGCCATCAGATGATCTGTACCTCCACATCTAAAATAGGCCCCACTCAATGTAACATCCCGTTACCCATGTTAAGGCTAGAATAGTGTATTATGTGACATTACTGAGAAACTAGAAAATTCATATCATGCTTAAGCTAAATATAGCATGCACATATACGAGAATATTGACTTTTTCACATTATTATGATTGTTCATGCATTTATCGATATTTTGGGTAAAAAATTGATTTATAAATAGGAATCGTGGATTATTTATATTGAAAATTTATTTGGTGATAATAATTATTATTTCGAAATTTTTGGTGAATTTTAGGAATTTCCAAAAAAATTTGGGGTATTTTAGAATAGGAAAAATATTGAAATATGGACCAATTCCTGTCTGACACGTGGACTGATTAAATATTGTCAAATGGCTTACATGCATGATGACATATGGAAGTGAGTTTGTGTTGGATCCCATTCCCGAGACCCAACTGCTTAAACACTTAATACGTTTTCATTGCTTAAACTGAACATGATCTCTCATAATCACTCTTGAATCGGAATGGAAAATCGAAAGCCAAAGCGAATGAAACGAAACAAATGTGAAACTAATAGGATCGAATCCAACTGAAATCGAATATCAAATAGGTCGAATTGAATACAGATGGAGGTCGAATACAAATGTGAAACAAACGGATCAATATCTGATACCAAATGGATTCAATTGCAACTAGAAAGTGAACTTGAAATCAAAGCACGAATCGAAAACAAATGGGAATTAAACACGTGAATCGGCAATGAAATGCAGATAGCGGAAAATCGAAACATATGTGACAATTGGTTCGAAAAAGCGAAATCGGAATTCAAAACAAATGAAAAGAAACAACTGCGAAGTAAATAGGATCGACAAATAAATCGATGGAAACTAAAATTGCAAATCCCGACATCCAAAGCGTGAACTTAAAAACTTGTCGCGTTAGAAACCCTTATGACTAATCCATCCAAAAACGGTGAAAATATTTTTCATTTCTTTCATCATTTAATCCATAATTATTTCATATCAAACCAAAAGGTTTCCTTCTGTGGAAACTTATCCTTAAACTCATACTCATGTTAATCAATGCATAAATTCATACACAAATTCACTTATTCATATACCACCATATAAAATCCGGCAGCATAACGACTGCACTTAAACAAAACCCAAACCTGCAAATAGCAAGACTCACTTCTATAACTTCCAGACAGATACACATACATCATGATCTACCGGACCCTCCATCCGGGATCTCAGCAAACGCAAACCTAAATTCTAAACCACCTCAAGTCATTTTCATATCAATTCATATTCATCACATTCACACTAATATCCCATCATCCAATACATTCATCCATATCTAAATATACATACATATGTCCCAATTGCATTCATAAACTCAATCCAATTAATATACAAAACCCAAGTAGCACAATCCAATACCATACACATTTCCAATTCCATGATTCACGTTCTTATACAATTGCATAATCCCAAAATACATTATGAACTAACTGCTTACAATACTTTAATGGCATCTCAAGCCATAATTCATTTCCAATAATATTAAACCAAATACACAAAGTACATAACATATACAAATGCTGATGTCTTGATGCCTTTCATCCAATCTCCTGCTCGAATACCTGGAGATGGGAATGAAAGGAGGGGTGAGCTCGGAAGCTCGTGGATAACATGTTTATTAAACAAATGATAAGCAAAAGTATTTTCAAACCTTACTTTTCGTTGATCGAAAATATTGAAGGGTTTACTTCTCAATAACTTTTCAAATTTGAAAACTTTCATAAATCTTTACCAACAGTCTTGCAAAACTCTCATAGTTGACAATCCAAGTTCTCATTTTGTCAAACTTTCAAACCATTGTACACATGAAATGCATTACATATACATGCAGTACATTCTAAACAAAGTAGAACATATAACACATCAATTGGTTTGGGTTGGTCCATAAAACAGGACGTACTGCACATTTCCGCATAGCGGTCCTGTGCATCCGTGAAACACATAGGGAGTCCGAAAACGGAGCTCCTATGCCACTAGCGGGCAGCCGGGAGAAGGCTTTTAAAACGAGACCAGTGCACTGACTCCACATGAAGGACCTAACCAAACCCATGTAACACGTATTCATACTTGAAAATTTCATATTGCCCGAAGGCACATTTCGGAAATTCAACTTTTCATGCAATGTCGTATTTAACACACTTACATTCACAAATTTTCATATATGCATGTAACAATGCAAACATATTCTCAAACAATCAACATAATAATTCAATCATCATGCTCTTTTCATCAAAAATCCTTCAAATACTTTGAAAAACAGTTAAATTAATCATTTCGTTTGAAAGTCCGAAACAGTTCTTGATTCATTCGGAAAATGATGAAACCAATCTTTCATAAATCATCCCAAAAGTCAATTTAGTCAACTCATTTAAAAACAATAGCTTAACAAACCAACATTATTAATTAGCTTATAATTTGTAAAATAAATATGTTACCCACCTCTTATCCATGCCATAAGCTTGCTCCAATCCTCAATTTGATCTTTACTTCTCTCTCTCTTCCAACTTAAAATCACCTAAGCCATAATCAACCCAAATCCAATATCATATCCATCATAATTCTCAAAATTGTTTACATAAACATCAAACCCATACTAAATTCATGATAGCTAAACCCAAAAACTTCAAAATTCTCCAGCTCATACAATTGGGTATAACCCTTAATACTTCTCATTCAAAATCAACCATTACTTAAGGCCTAAACATCAAAATTGAGCTTATAACTAACAAACCCACACCTATTTCAAGTAATCTAAACCAGAAATTTACTTAAAACTCAAAGATCAACATTTAACTCTTACCTTTTCTTTCTCTATTTTCGACATAGCTTAGCTCCAAATGAAGCTCTTTTCATCCTCCACATTTTTCCCTTCTTGAACATCTTGAAAATCTTTCTTGAAGACCTTGAAAACATCAGCCCTAGCTCTTCTCTCCTTCTTCTCCACGAAATCACCTTTTCTTTCTCCTTTTCTCTTTCTTTTCTTCCTCTTCCTTTAACATTTTCGTGACTTGATTCTAGAACCCACGACCCCTACTCCTTTTAATACATGCCATGTCATTAAAATGGGTGTCAAAGACCCAAATGCCCTTCCTCATATGCCTTTAAACTTTACTCCTTAAGTTGTCTTCCAGAAATGCCCCTGAATGTTTCTTCAAGTTATGCTCACTTTTGGACAAATATTATCACATCTAAATGAAGGAATTTGCTAAAACTTCCTTCTATAGAATTGTTCCTCTATGTCTTAACTTCATAATGCCTCAAGAATCGTCCAATTCGGAACACTATATCAAAAGTTATAGTCCAAACATGTCGGACATATCCTTTTACTATCACAGTTTCTAGAATTCACTTCCTTCCACAAATAAACATTCTTAAAGGCTAAAATAAAATTTTATTTCTTCATAACAATTGTAGCCCCATGTCTTAACTTTATTTCGCCTCAAACCTCGCTTCAATCGGATCTCCACAGATCCTTAAATTTGCAAAATACTGAACTATGTTCATAAACTTTCTTGACTCACTTTGATTCACATAATCTTGCTCAATTAAATCCCTAAAACTCATAATTTTCCATTAATATGAAATTTGGTATCTTAGGAATCCAACGCTTACAGAACCAAGTCATTTGGATGTCGGACGGAAAAGATATAAGCAAATGATGAGATAGGGTCGGATGAGGAAGGAAAAATGGCAAGCTCAGAATGAGGCAAAACATTCTGATTATCATATGATTCAATCAAACTTTTTCAATTCAAATCCAATTGATACAAATTTTCATGGAGAGAAATATATATGTGTTAGGAATTCAATGTTTTAAGAATCGCCTCAATCCGAGGTCGGATGAGTGAGTTATGATCAAAACAACTCAACATGTTCAAAACAGAAATCGATTTGAAACTCTTTTGGAGCAAATGCCATAACTTTCTCTAAAAATATCCAAATGCCTTCGTTCTAGCTCCATTTGAAATATAACTTCAATATCTACAACTCGTATTAGAGGCCTCAAAACGAGATTCGGCCTCAAAACTGGTGAAAATTGCATTTTACCCAAGGTGATCCGTAGCTGTCCGTTAAACGGACAGGCATGTCCGTTTAACGGACACGCACGGCCAAAACTGCATCAATCCTTCCGATAATGTCCGTTAAACGGACATCCATGTCCATCTAACGGACATGAACAAAGTAAGGGGTCCTTTTGACCCGTAGCTTTCCGTTAAACGGACTCCTATGTCCGTTTAACGGACATGGGTTTTCCAAACCCATTCAAACCTTTTCCCAAAGTTTCCTCCATCAAAACTAACTTCATAAACACTTATTATCTTCACATATTTACTTATTCATCGGTCTAATCACTTCATAACTATGCAAGCAACAACATCAAATCATGAACTTCTCAAATCTCAACTAAATTGATTCATCATGACCTCAAATTTCAAACATGTCATCATAGCTGTCACTAACATCAATCTTAAATAATATCATAACTTGTATCAACTATAACTCTTAATTCTGATCTCGAAAACATGTATACTTGATCTCGTTGGAAAGATAAAAGATCAAGCTACAACTTCAAAGAAGGCTACTTTTGCCAATTCTATGTCAACTATTCCCTAATTTCCCTTAAATCATCATACACATTTCTATCCACATGCAAAACTTATCATTCTTGCCAACTTCACTTCTTCTATTTTAATCTCATTCAACCAATTAAATTTGACATTGGAATCAATCCAATACTCAACCTCAATCCAAATGATTGCTTACATTCCAAAGCATCTTGTGATTATAAAATCTCTTACTTTTGCATAAGATCTCACATATATAACCATAATTCATACTTAAGATTTCCCAACTCATATCTTTACATAATTCACATTTCCTCATATATAACACAAATTATACACAACACTCATATACTTTCATTTTCATATTTCTAATTTTCGCTTCAAGGTTCGGGGTCCAACAGTTTGCAATACACATAGTTATATGTTTAGTAAGGAAATTTTTGTAACTTGTGTATTCTTCACTTGATTTGTTCTTCATCCACACCGAAAACACCAAGCTATTTCTATTATGAAATTGGTTATTGAATCTTACATCAAGTAAGAATTGTAGTTCATAGAGAGAGAGATTGATTTCTGTTAAAATCTCAGTGTTTGTCCATTCATCGAAATTTGAATTGTTGAGAATTTAGCTAACTTAAGTAAGTTGAGTTTTAAGCATTGTGATATTGTAAATGGTATTTTGATAATGCATGAATTAGAATAAAATACTTGTGATAATTGGAGTAAAATGAAAATGATGCAAAAATTTATGAGAATGGATAAATATAGATACTCTGTTTTGTTTTAGAGAAATATTTACATGTTAATTTCACTGTTGATATGCGTGAATCTGTGGAGTGTTTAGATAAATAAACTAAAATGGGTTTAATAATAAGGAATGAGGATTTGGTGAGATCTTATTATAGAAAGGAGTTAAATGAAGTGAAAGAGTAGATGAAAGTGAAAAGAAATGCATCAGATGAAAGATAGAAAAGTGCAAAAAATGGAAACATGCATGAATATGTCAGTTTTTGAATTGGATATGAATCTTGGATTTTGATCCATTTGTGTTGGGTTATATTGAAAGGGAAGTAGTATAGATGATTATTGCATAGGTGTATTAGTTGGAAAGTATAATAATTGGAAAATTTGGAATAAAATGGAAGAAGAAAAAGAAAACTGGGCTTTGGTGAAGAAGAAAGGATGCACGATCGTGCTTTTGCATGATCATGACATTGCTGATGGGTTTGAAGAAGCACGATCATGCAGATGCACTATCGTGAGATTCCATTTGTGAAGTCACGATCGTGCAGAAGAACGATCGTGACTTTATGTTTTTCAATGAGAGGTTATTTCTGAACATCCTTTGATCTTTTTGTTATAACTTCTTCTCTTGACATCCAATTGACATGGAACTTAAACCAATAGACTCATAACACATTGTTATTAATCTCTATAAAAAATTGTAGCCATCTGAAATGTATTGGTTGTTTAATTTAAGTTGAAAATGTTGAGGAGTACTAAAATATGATAACTGGGATGATTTCACTGAACATATTTCGATATTTTGACTATATTTTGATCAATATGCATCCAAATGGAATGATTATTGAGTTAAATTAAACTAGAAGCATATGGCTACTAATTGTTTGAAGAGATAGAATTTCATTTTTGTCTCTAAGAATTACAGAATCTTTAAAGCTAAATATAGAGTATAGTTACAGTTCAAAGAATAGTTCAAAGAAAATTGAGTATAACTTTTGGAATACTTAATCAAATTGTATGATCTTGGTGTCATTAAAAACTTAGGACATTGGAGAACAATTTTCTAAAAGGAAGTGTTACCTAATTGTTCCATTTACCTTATCAAAATGATCATGCAAAGTTAACTCGAAAGCATGTTGATTAGAAAATTTTGAAAGGATCAATTGGGTACGAAATTAGTTTCACATTGTTTTATTATGGTCCAAACCCTAAGTACATGTTATATTTATGAGGGTTTTAATATATGAATGATATGGTGACAAGAATCATGATAAGATACCCGATATTTTCATTGAACATGCATTGTGCATATTTTATATACATATAGGAATACTTATACATTTGTGGAACAATGTGATAAATGTACATGTGTTTTGTATGGTATAGAGGAACACATTAGACACTAGTTAGACATTACTGGACCATCCAGACAACAGCATATTGGAGCATACTATGAGTCAACCTAGATGATTTTCCTAGGATTGATTTAATTTGTTTAACTTCCAATTATTGGACTGTTTGTAAATTTTTATGAATCCCAAACTTTAATGATCCGAGGAGTTTGTTATATATTGGCAATGTTCTGATTGCTTTTAAATTCTAAATGATAATTGTATACTCAACGAAAGTTGAATGCCAGACTTAGGTCTGATGACTATGAGATTCTAACTGTGCATCATAAATTACTACTCTATATGGCATATTCTGTTATTTGGTGCATTTCATAAAATTCTTGCTCAAATAAAGGCTTTATGATAAAAGTAGCCAGTATGAAAGAGCTTTAAACTTAGAATTCTGGACGTAAAGCTTTGCTTCATGATTTCTATTTCTGACTGAGTCCAATGGGCCAATATCTGTATCTATATCTGAAAGCCACTCAATCATAACAATAATAACGAATCTAGAGTCTCATTTGCATCTGCATTTTTATATATATATCTATATGATGATAGAATTTTGTCTAAATTCGTGATGATAACATGATGTGCTAAGATAATGTGAGTATTTAGAATATTCATGTTCTGAAAGAATATATGTGAAATGTGTGATATTGTGTATTTGACTTGGGTAAAATCATCAATGATGGTTCACTCATTGAGTTCGCAAAACTCATAAAAATTACAATATGACTTTTTAGGTATGAGACAGGAGACCTAGTTTCTAAGACTGGACTAAAGGAAAATTTTGGATTAAGTTATATATCAAAGGTCTACCAGCTGACATCATAAGAGTTATAACTTGTATTTTGTAGCTTTTGTTATATAGAACTTGTTTAAGGATTATAAATCCTTGTTCAATGAATATAGTGTAATCTTTTGTCAATGAATGCAAGGAATGGTTTAAGTTTTAAAATATTGTATATCTAATATGATGCCATTTAAGAGATTATGTTTGTTCTAACATACCATTATCATAGGATATGTACTTGAATATCCTTTGGATGTGCAAGTATATACTATATGGTAGTGGTATGTTACGTTTCGATATCAGAGCATGGTTTGAAATCTATAGGGACCTATAAGAGTAAAGAGATATGATAAATAGTAAAAGACTCAGATGGTGATCTTAACTTTTTTTTGGTTATAGGTCACCTACCATAGGAGATCAAGTTAGAGAGTTAGCTGATATGGAGTCTGTAGAAGCCAATATAAATTCTCCTATACCTAAGTTTGCTTAAATGCCTCCGAGAATTTTGGAAAGGTGAGAAAGAAGATACGATAAATTGAGAAAACAAGGGGTTTTGGACTTCAACAGAAGTATAGACTCTGCTAAGGAAGAAGGATGGTTAGAGAGAACTAAAAGAGTATTCAATCAGATGGACTATAAGGCAGATGAAATATTTGATTATGCGGTCTTACTACTGCAAGGTCCAACATACCAATAGTGGAAGACTATTCTAGGCAGTACCACCAGACCTTGTAGTTTGACTTGGGAAGATTTTCTAAGAGTGTTTCGAGAGAATTGTATGCCTAAGGGAAGAGGCAAGATGAATCTCATGTTGATTCTAACAAAAGCTTCAGAAAGTGTTAGAACAGATCGTCTCGATTCCAGGCCAGATCAAGATAATCTAGGTCCTGACCAAGAGGTCAATTTTTTCAGACTGGGAGAGATAGAGGACAAGTTCCCTCTATCCAGTCTTAATAGTTGTCTAATTGTGAGCCCTATGGTAAGAAGCATGGTGGTGAATATTGGAGGTTAACGGGAGCTTGTTTCCGTTGTGGCTCTGTAGAAGATCTGATTAAAGATTATCCTGAGACTTTAGGACCACATTCTAGAGTTAGAGGAGGAACAATGACTGAGATAATGGTTCAACAAAGTAGAGATGTTGGATCTACACAAAGAGGTAGAGGTAGAGACAGAACTCAGTAAGCAAGGCCCAGTGTCAGGATTGAGATGTGGAGTAACTAGTCGTAATCTCAAGCCAGGGTCTATGCTATCACCAGACAGGAAGCGGAAAACTCCCCAAATGTGGTAGCAAATGTGTTGAATGTTTTTCATTTTGAAGCATATGCATTGGTAGATCCAGGATCTACACATTCATTCATCACACTGCATCTAGCATCTCGATTGCAATGTGAGAGAGAGATATTGAAATGTGGGTTAGAGGTGAGTACCCCAGTGGGTAGCACAATAGTGATTGGTGAGGTATGTAAAAGGTGCATAGTTCGGATTGATCAGGCAAAGTTAGAAGTTGATTTGGTTGTATTGCAATTAAAGGAAATAGATATTATTCTAGGCATGGATTGGTTTACTGCTCATCGAGCTGTAATGAATTGTTATACTAAGGAAGTAGTTTTTGAATCCCCTAATTAGTCGAGAGTGGTGTTTCGAGGAGTTAGTCAGGCTATGCCTGCTTGACTAATTTCATTTATAAGTGTGCTGAAATTGATCCGAGATGGATGTGAGGCTTATCTGACCCACATAGATGATACTCAAAATGAACAAGCCATTTAGTATATTCCAATTGTTAGGGATTTCCTGGATGTGTTTCATGTAGAACTACGAAATTTACCCCCAAAAAGGGAGACAGAGTTTACCATAGACCTTATTCTAGGTACCACTCTATATAAATTCCTCCATACAAGATGGAACTTGTAGAACTGAAGGAATTGAAAAGCCAGTTATAAGAGTTGTTAGATAAGGGTTTCATCAGGCATAGTGTGTCGCCTTTTAGAGATCCAATATTATTTGTAAAGAAGAAGGATGAAACTATAAGATTTTGTATTGATCATCGGTAGTTGAATCAGATAATAGTAATGAATAAATACCCATTGTTGAGGATTGATGATTTATTTGATCAATTATAGGGAGCTCAGGTATTCACAAAGTTAGACTTGAGATAGGGATATTATTAGTTGAAAATAGATGAGGTTGATGTACCGAAAAGTGCAGTTAGAATAAGATATGGGCACTTTGAGTTTTTAGTAATGTCATTTGGATTGACAAATGCCCCAGTAGCTTTTATGGCCGTGATGAATAAGGTATTTCAACCTTATTTAGATCATTTTTTGATTGTATTTATTGATGACATTTTGAGGTACTTGAAGTGTAGAGAAGATCATTCTGCACATCTGAGATTGGTTCCACAGATAATGAAGGAGAAACAGTTATATGCTAAGTTTAGTAAGTGTGAATTTTGGTTTGATCAAGTAGTATTCTTGGGTCATATAATGTCTAGATAGGGCATTCAGGTAGGCCCAAAGAAAGTAGAAGTAGTGATGAAGTGGGAGGCTCCGAGGAATGTGTCTAAGATTCGGAGTTTCCTTGGATTAACTGGTTATTACAGAAGGTTTATTGAGGGGTTTTCACTGGTCTCAGCCCCTTTGACAAAACTTCTGAGAAAGAATATGCCTTTCATATGGAATGATGATTGCCAGAGGAGTTTTGAGGAGGTAAAGCTTCGGTTAACTATAGCACCGGTGTTAACTATTTCATCTAGTTCTGGAGGTTATATTGTGTACAGTGATGCTTCATACCAGGGTTTTGGATGTGTATTGATGCAGAATGGCAAAGTAATAGCATATGCATTGAGACAATTGAGGTCTCATGAGTTTAATTATTCAATACATGATTTAAAACTTACTGTATTAGTATTTGTCTTGAAGATTTGCAGACACTATCTGTATGGAGAGACTTTTCAGGTGTTCACTGATCATAAGAGTTTGAAGTATCTATTGAGCTAGAAAGATTTGAATATGAGATAGAGGAGATGGATAGAATTGTTGAAAGATTATGATTGTACAATTGAGTATCATCTTGGAAAAGCTAATGTGGTAGTTGATGCATTAAGTCAGAAGTCCAATAACAGTGTGACTCAAGTATAATTATCGAGGTTACCGATCCTAGTTCAATTGAGAGCACTGAATGTTGAATTAAATTTGGGGTAGAATAAAACATTGATAGCTACATTAAAGTTAAGACCTGTATTGCATGAAAGAATCAAAGATGCTCAGAATAGAGATCCAGAATTAGTAAAGTTAATTGCGAAGTAAGTGAATCTGGATTCTGAATTTGAAGTGAGAGATGATACATTGTGGTTAAAGCAAAGATTATATGTGCCCAATATTGATGATTTAAGGAAAGAGATTTTTGAGGAAGCACATATAATAGCTTATGCTATACATCTTGGTACCACTAAGATGTTTAACACGCTAAAACAACATTTTCGGTGGCCTGGAATGCAGAAGCAAGTAGCAAAGTTCATTTCTAATTGTATAATTTGCTAGCAAATTAAGGCTAAGCATCAGGCTCTAATTAGAAAATTACATTCGTTACCTATTCTGGAGTGAAAATGGAAACAAATCACTATGGATTTTATTATGGGTTTGTCGAGGACTTCAAGGCAACATGATGCCATTTGGGTCATTATTGATAGACTGACCAAGTCGACTCATTTCTTGTTAGTGAGAGAAAATTATTCACTAGATGAGTTAGCTTAGAGATGTGTGAATAAAGTTGAGAGATTACATGGGGTTCTAGTGTCTATTATATCAGAAAGGGATCCTAGATTTACCTTAAGATTTTGGGATAGCTTACAAATAGTTTTAGGTATAAAATTGAATTTCAATACTGCATTTCATACTTAAACAGATGGTCAGAGTGAGAGGACGATCAAGACTGTTAAGGATATGCTCAGAGCTTATGTTTTAGAGCTTCAAGGAGCATGATATCAGTATGTAGCTTTGATTGAATTTGCTTATAATAATCATTATCACAGTAGTATTGGTATGGCTCCATACGAAGCATTGTATGACAGAAAGTGTCATCTGCCTTTATATTAGGAAGAATAGGGTCTAAGAATTGTCAAAGGCCCAGAATTGATTCAGGATACTGTTTACAAGGTGAAATTGATCTGTAGCAAAATTAAAGTAGCATAAGATAGACAGAAGAGCTATATGGTTAAACACAGAAGAGATATGGAGTACCAGGTAGGAGATAGAATATTTTTGGGAGTATCACCTTGGCGAGGTGTGCTGAGGTTTGGTAAGAAGGGTAAGTTAAGTCTAAGGTACATTGGTCCATTTGATATAATGAAAATAATTGGGCCATTAGCTTATAAGTTAGCATTACCTTCTGAAATGGCAGATACATAATACGTTTCATGTGAGTATGCTTAGGCGATATCGGTCAGATCCAACTCACGTGATACTGACTCAGGAGATTGAAGTTTCTAGTAATCTGAGTTATGTTGAAGAACCAGTTAAGATAACTGGCTATCAGAATAAACAACTGAGAAACCTAGTGATTCCACTGGTGAAAGTTCTTTGGAAAAATCATTGGAGTGAGGAAGCCACATGAGAAACGGAGGTGCATATGAGAAATCAGCACCCTTACCTATTTGACCTTTCAGGTAAGAATTTCGAGGATGAATTATTTTTAGGGGGGGATTGTAACATCTCATTACCTATGTTATGATAGAATAGTGTATTATGAGAAATTACTGAGAAACTAAAAAATTGTAGGGTCTGTGAACTCTGGCCATGCGGCCACACCCTGTAGGATCCATGGACTCTGGCCATGCGACCCCCAGTCAGATCCGGACACTCTGGGCTCGCGATCTGCAGTCAGTATAGGATCCAGACACTCTGGGCCTGCGATCCACTGTACAGTAAGGTTTTATCCCCTCTGGTACTTGTGTGAGTCACCACTCGAACACAAGACCTCAGGGTTTTGTCCCACTTTACGTGGACGCCTCTTACCATTAAGCCAATATTGCCCCTTTGCTAGCTCGACAGTTGACACTCAGTAATACCCTAGGTTTAATAACCTCATCGCCCACATAGTGATCTTTTTCCATTGACTTTGCTATTCAATACACTAAATTGCATCACTAGCTAAATTTAGAAATCCTCAATCACATCACCCTTTTCAATTATTTCAATCTCACTAATATCTCAATCATCATTGCTTTACATATTCATGGATACATCCAAAAATGTTTATGTACATCACCCTCGCGGGGCGCGGGCTCGGATATCACCATAAATATCGGGTTTGGGTGTGGCGGGAGTGGGGTGCTACAAAAATGCATATCATGCTTAGGCTAAATATGGCATGCACATACACGTGAATATTGATTTTTGCACATTGTTATGATTGTTCATGCATTCATTGACATTTTTTGGGTAAAAAATTGATTTATAAATGAGAATCGTGAATTATTTGTGTTGAAATTTTATTTGGTGATAATTATTATTATTTCAAAATTTTTGGTGAATTTTAAAAAATTTTAAATTTTTTTTGGAGTATTTTAGAATAGGAAAAATATTAAAATATGGACCAATTCTAGTCTGACATGTAGACTGATTAAATATTTAAAAAAAAATTACATGCAGGGTGACATGTGGCAGTGAGTTTGTAATACACGTAGTTATGTGTTTAGTAAGGAATTTCTGCAGCTTATGTGTTCTTCACTTGAGTTGTTCTTCATCCACATTGAAAACACCAAGTTGTTTCTGTTGTGAAATTGGTTATTGAATATTACATTAAGTAAGAATTGCAGTTCATAGAGAGAGTTTCATTTTTGTTAAAATCTTACTGTTCATCCATTCACCGAAATCTAAATTGCTTGGAATTTAGCTAACTCAAATAAGTTGAGTTTTAAGCTTTGTGATATTGTAAATGGTATCTTAATAATGCATGAATTAGACTGAAATACTTGTGATAATTGGAGTAAAATGAAAATGATGCAAAAATTTATAAGAATGGATAAATATAGATACTCTGTTTTGTTTTGCAGAAATACTTATATGTTAGTTTCACTGTTGATATTCTTGAATCTATGAAGTGTTTAGATAAATGAATTAAAATGAGTTTGATAATAAGGAATGAGGATTTGGTGAGATCTTATTATAGAAAGGAGTTAAATGAAGTGAAAGAATAGATGAAAGTGAAAAGAAATACATCAGATGAAAGATAAAAAAAAAGTGCAAAAAAATGGAAACATGCATGAATATGTGGGTTTTTGAATTGGATATGAATCTTGGATATTGATCCATTTGTGTTAAGTTATACTGAAAGGGAAGTAGTATAGATAATTATTGCATAGATGTATTAGTTAGAAATTATAAGAATTGGAAAATATGGAAAACATAGAAGAAGAAAAAGTAAACTAGGTTTTGGTGAAGAAGAAGGGATGCACGATCATGACTTCGCAAGTGCAACTGGAATCTCACGATCGTTCAAATGCACGATCATGACTTTCATGTTTTCCAAAGGGAGTTGTTTCTAAACATCCTTTGATTATTTTTATAACTTCTTCTTTTTCCATCCAAATGATATGAGACTTGAACCAAATAGACTCATAAAATAAAAAAAAATTATAGCCATATGAAACGGATTGGTTTTTGAATTTAAGATGAAAATGTTGAGGAGTATTGGAATATGATAACTGGGATGATTTCACTGAATATACTTCGGTATTTTGACTATATTTTGATTAGTAGGTATCCAAATGGAATGATTTTTAATTTAAATGAAACTAGAGACATATGGATACAAATTGTCTAAAGAGATAGATTTTCAATTCTATCTCTAATAATTACATAATCTGATTTGTAACTGAATATAGAGTATAGTTATAATTTAGAGAACAGTCTAAAGTAAATTGAGTATAACTTTTGGAATACTGAATCAAATTGTATGATCTTGGTGTCATTAGAAACTTAGGACATTGTAAAACAATTTTTTAGTAGGAAGTGTTGCCTAATTGTTTCATTTACCTTATCAGAATGATCATGGAAAGTTTTCTCAAAAGCATGTTGATTAGAAAAATCTAAAACGATCAATTGGGTTACGAAATTAGTTTCACTTTTTTTTATTGTGGTCCAAACCCTAAGTGCAAATTATATTTATGAGGGTTTTAATATATGAATGATATGGTGACAAGAATCATGATAAGATACCCGAAATTGTCATTGAACATGCATTGTGCATATTTTCTATACATAGATGTGCATATAGGAATACTTATACATTTGTCCAAAAGTGTGATATATGTAAATGTGTTTTGTATGATATAGAGGAACACATTGGACGCCAGTCAAATATTGATAGACCATCCAGGCAATAACATATTGAAGCGTACTGTAAGTCAACTTAGATGATTTTCCTATGATTGATTTAATTTGTTTAACTTCC
This sequence comes from Erythroxylum novogranatense, assembly GCA_029891385.1. Classification (NCBI taxonomy): domain Eukaryota; kingdom Viridiplantae; phylum Streptophyta; class Magnoliopsida; order Malpighiales; family Erythroxylaceae; genus Erythroxylum; species Erythroxylum novogranatense. The sequence continues at coordinate 52,607,080 of CM057233.1, read as the reverse complement.
AATTATTGAACTGTTTATGAATTTTTATGAATCTCGAACTTTAATGATCCAAGGAGTTTGTTATGTGTTGGAAGTGTTCTGGTTGCTTTTAAATTTTGAATGATATTTGTATAATCAACGAAAATTTAATGTCGGACTTAGGTCCGATTGCTCAGATAAAGGCATTGTGATCAGAGTAGCCAGTCTGAAAGAGCTTTAAGCTTAGAAATCTGCATGTAGAGCTTTGCTCCGTGATTTCTGTTTCTGGCTGAGCCGAATAGGCCAGTATCTATATCTGTATCTAAAAGGCATTTGGTCACAACAATAATAACGAATCTGGAGTCTTATATGCATATGCCTTTATATATATAAATCTGCATGATTATGGTATCTATTCTGAATTTGCGATGATAACATGATTTGCCAAGATAATGTGAGTATTTGGATTATTCATGTTCTGAAAGAATATATATGAAATGTATGATATTGTGTATTTGACTTGGGTGAAATCATCAATGATGGTTCACTCATTGAGTTCATAAAACTCATAAAAATTACAACGTGACTTTTCAGGTATGAAACAGGAGACCTAGTTTCTAAGACTGGACTAGAAGAATATTTTGGATTAAGTTATAGCTCAAAAGTCTGTCAACTAACATCAGAAGAGTTGCAACTTGTATTTTGTAGCTTCTTGTCATATAGAACTTGTTTAAGGATTGTAAATCCTTGTTCAATGAATACAATGTAATATTTTGTCAATGAATGTAAGGAATGGTTGAAGTTTTGAAATATTGTATATCCATTATGATGCCATTTAAGAGATTATGTTTTCTCTAACATACCATTATCATAGTACATGTACTTGAATCCTTTAGATGTTCGGGTATATACTCTATAGTAGTAGGATGTTACAGTCAACCATCGGCATTTACCCCAATGTCTCCTGGTACAATGTGGGCACTTTAATGGTCCATCTCCCTATCTAGCTGAGGAGCCTCAACTAGTATTAAATGTTGTGGACTTCCTTTGACATCTTTCTCTAATGGCTAAGCTATAGACTGACTATACTGGGGATGCACCTTACAAATCTCATATCCTCTTACTCAAAGATTAGCCACCTCTAGATAGATTCCTCCTTTGTGACCTTTCTCTCTTGGTTCTCTTGCTTCTCTACTTTGATAGCTGCTTCAACCAGTTGATAATAGCTCAACTGTTGTAGAGAAGTTATTTCCACTAAGTACTCTTGGATGGAATCATTCAATCCATCCTCAAAATGTTGGCAATAAAATGCCTTTGTCAGAATAGGCTCTAGAGCATACTTTCTAAGCCAGCTAAACTCCTTTTCATACTCAACCACATATAGGTTTCTTTGTCTCAAATTTAGAAATTGATTCATTTAACTTATTTATAAGCTTCTCTAATATACTTCTTCTTGAACTTTTGGGTAAAGAACTCCCAAGTTAGAGGGTTAGGTAGCTAAAGATGCAGTAGGACAAAATTTCATTAATCATAACTGCCCTTTGTCAGAGATAGGACAGATGGCCATTTCTATAAGTGGACACCTGATCTCATCTAGAATCCTCTATACGTGCTCTAACCATTATTCTGCTTTATCTGGTTCTTCTAAAGTCATGCCCACAAATTCTTTCGCCTAATGCTTTCTTAAAGCTTCCATAGGAGCTTTAGGCACGGCGATTCTATCCATCAATCTCAGCACATCACGAGATAGCTTTAGAAACATCGCCCCAGGTACTGATGGAACCAATACTTCACCCCTTGGAGGCTTAGGAAGACCCAAAACTAATTGATCTTTTCCTACCACACTATCAGTTAACTCCTCCTCAGCTTCACGATATCTTTCCATTTCTACTATCTATAAGAAAATCGGGACATCTGTGTTAGGTTAACATAACACCAAACAATATCACAAATTACTAGACTTTTATTGGTTAGAACCACCTAAACTGGGCTCTGATACCACAAAATGTAACACCCCCTATATGAAACTTACACCTACCCACACTGTTGAAACCCGATCTCGGAATCGGATCCCAACCAGAAAAGTGGAAAATGGAAACGAATGACAAAAGAATCTGAAGTAGAAATCTTAAGGCAAAAGAGTCGAATACGAATCGAAAACGAAAATGTGATGGAAAAGCAAAACATGAGGCGAAAGTCAAAGTATGCAAACGAAATCACAACGAATCGAATCGGAAACATAAGATGGAAGAAACGAAAGCGAAGAGAATAGGAATCGAATTATCGAATAACAAAAATGCGAAACAAATACGGAGCGAATTCATAGCATACAAACGGAGCAACTGAACTGAACAAAGGTCCGACATTCGGGAACAAATATCTTAAAACTAACTATCGCGTTGGAATCCTTAGACTAATCCAATACGAAACCGGTATAAATTTTTTTTCTTTCTTATTCATCTTTCATACAAATCAAACAAAAACAATATAATTTCCCCATTTGAAAAATTCATCCTCAATCAAAAACTCAATTCATATTATTATCATAATCATGCAATATCTCAACTTTATCTTTAACAAAACTTATTCTTATTTTAATTCTGTACTCAATCATTATTTTTAATAAAAATCAGGCAGTATAACAGCTGCATTTAAACAAACCCAAACCTGCAAATGGTCTTAAAACAAACTTCTATGATTCCCAATCAAAACTCAGAATCATCGGACCTCCCCCGTAATCCAAAACACATTCATATTTAAATCCCATTTATACTCTTATACAATTTCCTAATTCAATCCAAACGCAACCCAATCAAATTCATATTCAATCACAATACATAAACCATAATCATACACTAAAATCCATATGCCACAACCATGCACAAGTATATATCTCAAATCCATACATAACTTCATCATTCATACACATCATATACATCATACTCAAATATACACAATTTCATAATTCTCACACATCCTGACATAAATGCTTGTAATACAATAATGGCATCTTAAGCCATATCCAATAACAATACCAAAAATCCAAATTTACACAAAAGTACTCGTTATGCAAAATCGATCAAAAATTCTTGACATTCTTTCATCCGATCTCCTGCTCGAATACCTTGAGATTGGGATGAAAGGGGGTGAGCTTGACAGCTCGTGGATAACATATTTATAAATCGAATAATAAGCAAAAATCATTTCTAAACTTTTGCCATTTTATAAAAAAGATCTCACAGTAGCAAATTTTTCAAAAGCTTATTTCTCAAATCTTTCAACTTTTCAAATCATTTATAATAAATTTTCAAAATTTTCATGGTTGCAAACCTCAATTTCACATTTCTCAAAATTCTCAAATTTTTTCACAAATCATAAATAATTTCAAAAAGAAGAATGCATCACATTATAAATGCATCACAAATATAAACAAAATCAAAATCACATAACACATCAAACGGTTTGGGTCGGTACAAAACGGAACGTATTGCACATTCCCGCATAGCGGTTCTGTGCAGCCGTGAACGGAGCGTACTACACTTTCCTACATAGCGGTTCAGTGTAGCCGTGAACTTATGGGAGTCCGAAATCGGAGCTCCAATGCCACTAGCGGGCAGGTGAGAGAAGCCTTTAAAAACGAGAAAGTGCACTGACTCAAACTTAAGGGACCTAACCAAACCCACATAAACACATATCACACTTGAAATTCGAATTGCCTAAAGGCACGTTTCGAAAACTTAATTTTTCATATCGTGTCATACTAGACACATTAATATTCACAACTACACATACTTTCATATAACAATTTTCCATACACATATCATATTGCAAACCACAACTCACAAATCAATTTCATAACAATTCAAAATCACATTCGATTCATAACAATTCATAAACAAAGTATGCAATAACTTTTGATAATAAATCAAAATCGTTCATAAAAATAGATGTAACAAATTTATCAATTCCATAATTAATAAAATCCTTCAAGCATAAAGAATTTCAGAAATTTTAACAATTTATTCCAAATCATTGAAACAATAAACCTAACTTTTATAACAATTTTCATAATTTCATAAATTTGCTTAATTTATCAAAATCATTTAAACTTGTAACATTTTTCCAAAGCATTAGGAAAACAATACAATTCAATACTTTCTTTCTTTACTTGTTTGAAAACATAAACAATAATTTTGCAAAACATTTCACTTCTTGAATTTTCGAAAATTTATAATTAACTTATAATTCAAAAAATAAACATATTACCCACCTCAATTCCATGCTAGAAACTTGTCTAATGCTTCAATTTCTCCAAAGCCTTTCCTTAATTTTCCCTAATTTATAGCATAAATCCTAATTAATTAATCATTCAAAATTGAACCAATTAAACCATGCAATCATCAAAATTGACTTGATAGATCACAAACCCATAATATTCTTAAGCTTTCTAAACAAAAAACTCAATAAAATTTCAAAGCTAAAAAATTTCTCTTACCTTCAACCCTCACATTTTCGGATTTTTCTTAGCTTGGAAGGAAGCTTTCACCTTCTTCCATCTTTTTCCCCTTGAATCTACTCAAAAATTGTGCTTGAAGCCCCAAAAATTCGAAAACCTAACTTCACTCTTTCTTCTCTCTTCTTCTCCTCATCCGAAACTCACTTCTCCTCTCTTCTTATTTCTCTCCTTCTATTCTTCTTTTCCTTGTAATTTCGTGGGTTGCATCTCTTAAAAATGATAGCCCCTTTCTTCTAGTCTTTAATGAATGATAAATGACCCTTTTGTCCCTCCATATAAGCCTTAAACCTTAACCCTTTAAGTGAACTTCCGAAATTGCCAATGAACTTTATCTTCATTCATGCTTACTTTAGGACAATTTTATCACCATCAAATTGAAGAAATTTGTCAAAACTTCCTTCTAGATAAATGTTCCTCATTGTTTTAATTTCATAACGTCACTAAAATCATTTAATTTGGTGCACTACACCAAAAGTTATGCTCCAAACACTTCGGACTAGTCTTATGCTAACACATTTTCCAGCACTTTATTTCCATCCAAAAATTAATATTCTTAAAGACAAAATTGAAACTCGAATTCTTCATAAAAATTGTAGTCCTATTGCTCTAATTTAATCCAAATCAATAATCACCTCATTTGGATTACTAGAGAAAAAGTTATGGCCAAAATACTTTCAGATTTTACTAATCCAAGACTACACACTAATCCGAACTTCCATTCAAAAATTGAAAGTCTTAGGGGCTAAATTGAATTTCAAATCCTTCATATGCCCATTTCTTAATTTTATTTTGTCTCAATAATCAGTTCAATCGGATCTCCACAGATCTCGAATTTCGTAAAAGACTGAACCATGTTCAGAAAATTATCTAACTCACTTTGATTAAATCAATCTTATTCAATTTAATATCAAAAATTCACAAATTTCTCCTGAGGATGTAGATAATTGTCTTAGGAATCCAACGCTTTAAAAACCAAGTCAATTGGATATCGGACGAAAAAGTTGTGAGCAAAATATTGAACAAAGGTCGGATTGGAGGAAAGCAAATGACCAAAAGAACCAAAACGGCATCGTGTAACACGCAAAAGAAACGGCGTCGCACAAGAACCAGATGATGGGTGTCGAATCCACCAAAAATAATTTCCAAACACCAAACAAATATAAATTGCGCACAGTGGTAAATGGGGTCGATCCACAGAGAATGGAATAAATTGATTCTATTCAAATGTCAAAGAACGAATGAAATTAATTAAAAGGGGAGTTTTGGAGTTTTCTACTAAAACTACTAATTGAACTAATCACTAATGAATTATTAACTCAATTAATAAAATAACTATGATTCGACTAACAAAGAACGCAGATAAAATTGACTAACTCAATAAACGACAACTTAGCCAGGGAATTCCTAATTATGCATAGACCGCGATCATCGACTCAAATATTTTCTTTGGTTTAATAATAGGTTAGCTACGGTTACCAATTACCTCTGGCTCCCTCATTTCTTCTTAATTTTAGAACAATCAAAGAGACTCCTTTGAACTATTCCCTAATTAACTAATAACCCCTTCAAGACTCTCTCCGAGATTCAATTAATTAACAGCATTAAACTCCAAAGAAACACTACCCCTAACTGGCTACGCACTGACTCATGCTTCATCTAGTTAGATCACAAGTTTCTTCACATGAAATCAGACAAGTATTATGTCCTAGTGCGGTAGTGCCAATTGCCACAAACACTAATCACCCGGTTAACACCACCAAGTAAATCAGTTGGCGATATGCAAATTAACTGACTCTACAATCGGGCCCTAATCGCAAAATCAATTAATAAACAATGACAGTAAAACAGAAACTGTACGAATATTATAAACCAAATAATCAAAACAATAAGGTCTCACGAGTCAAAGCATAACAATTGGAATTCCCCAACTAAAACAGTTTAGCTACTCATAACGGAATTAAAGAAAACAAGATTCTTGTTTAGCATAGTCTAAATAACAAGGAAGATAAGAAAAACTAGAAGACAGAAATATTGAATGAGATCCCCCCTAAGCTGCTGTAGTTTCTCTCCTGCATGAATTTCTTTATTTTCTTTGTTTTCTGTACGGCTCTTGATTCTTCCCCTTTTTTCTAATTGCCGCCCTCTCTTCTATTAGAGCCTCCTAGGTTTTTGTATGAAGTGGGCCCTCTCTTTTTCCCACTTCCGTTGGGCCTCCTCTCCTATTTCTTATTCTTGTGGCTCCTTTATGATGTGACCATTAAGGGTCTACATCAATTAAAACATCTTGCTTCCTACTTGTTTCCTCTCCAAAACGACGCTCTTCTCCTTTAAAACGTTGTTGCCTCACATGTGTCCTCCCTTGTAGCGTGGATCTTTATTGCCTTGGTCCTCTTATTTTACCCTTTTGTCTCTAGTGATGATGTGACAATTAAGTTTGCAAAACCCTCCTTAATTCCCTTCATGCTTCTTCGTGTCTCTTGGTCACGCCTTTAACTACTCATTTAATTCACAATCGATGGGCTCCTTTCTTCAAATCTCTAAAAATTATAATTCCCTACAAGGAAATATTAAATCAAATTAAGTCCCAATAATTAAACCAATAAGAGGAATAAAAAAGAATAATTAAAACATAAATATTATAAAAATATGCACTTATCAAATCTCCCCACACTTAGATGATGCTTGTCCTTAAGCATAAAAGAGCACCAAGACACAATGAGAAACATTTCCACTCAATGAAACATGCACAAAGGTAATCTAAACTAGGAATGAGAGCGCAATCTTGTCCCAATGTCAATGAAATGTCAAATAAATGCAACAAATTTCCCACACGAGAAGACAAAAGCCTGAACTCAATTTGAAGCGCATGCATGAATTACCGAATTTTAATTAAAAACCAATCAAGCCTAGAAAACACACTTCACTTATCAGGTGGTTAGTATAGCCGAGGAATTTCGAATTTATGTGGTAGTCATGGGAAGATCGGGTTAATCTTAATTACTTAATTAGGTGTTTTTAGCTATAAATTACTCAGAATTGTCATTGGCCTTTTTACGGGAATGCAAACATTTGTGATGAATGTCATCCGGTTACTCGATCAATCACAATGCCAAGTGGCTTTAGCCTTACTCATAATTACTCAGATGCTTGCAATTTTTTTTTCGAGTAATCAGAGGAGTAGTTGGTTGCCTCACACGTCATAGTTGTTCGAGACCTTTTTACGCGAGCGCAAACATTTGTGATGGATGTCGCCCGGTTACTCAGTCTCGTCCGACCTTTAGACGGATTTTTGGCTTCGCTCACAACCACCTTTGGCGATTGGCAGAATGAATCTAACACCTTTTTATTTTTATTCTTCATTTCCTTTCTCCACCATAATTTCCCACCATCAATCGAAAGTTCAACACATATACTAACTCAACTTCTAAGCTTAACATGACTCTAGACAAGAAAGGCACCGATTAATCACACAATTTTTAAAATTCTAACCAATTAACTCAAGCCCGCAACTTCAACATATAGGACAAAATCATTAACATTTAATTAACATTAAGCAACAAGGGACTCATACTCTCGACTCCTTTAAAACAATCCACCATTACCTAAGGCACAACAATTCATCATGCAAAATGGAGCAAAAGAGGATTCCTAAGCACAGCCCAAAGTAATGCATCAAACAAGAACAACATGCATCTCAAAAGCTATAAATCTCCTCCCCACACTTAAAGCATATGTTGTCCTCAACGTAAAAGTAAATGAAAAGGGTAAACCAATGACTTCCCTGAATCCGGGGAGCGATGACGCACCGCTCAGAGGCGCGTAGCGATGGCGCCTAGGAGGGCTCGAATGCCGCATATATCTAACTGAAGCTCTGCAAGTGTCGCCTCTAGACGATCGAGGCGATTGAGGATGGGCTGATCCAGGCTGGTGGTTGGATGTGAAGATGAGGGCTTATACGTGAGCTCTTTTAGGCATCCCGCCAGTAGGGTGTAGCTAGTATAGTAAGGGACGAGAGCCAACAACTCCAATATCTCCGAATTTTTCCAACGTCGAACCACCTGAAAAACACAAGGAACGAGGGAAAAAAATCAAAAACAAAGAAAGAAGGAAACAAACGAGACAAAAAGAACACAAAATAAAGCAAAAGAAAAGAAAGAAAATAAAAATAAAAATAAAAATATGGGCTGCCTCCCAATAGTGCCCTTGTTTAACGTCCTAGGCTTGACGATCCTCGTCTCGATGTTAACCACCTAGATATGCGTATTTCAAATGCTCGGGAAGCTTTTTGAACTCCAGCTTTGGGGCCTACAAAATCGAAGGTAACAGTGTAGATTCTGATCGTGATAGCTTAATAGGCACAAATTTCATACTTGTAGTCTTAAGAGCTTCCAGAGCGTAAACCACATTAAGTATATCATCAGAAAATTCAAACCGATCAGCAAATCTCCTAACTCTATCAACAGACATGCTATGACACAAAGCATAATTCAACTCATCATCATAATTTAAAGCAAAAACCTCATGAGTCAAATCTTCAATGATATCAACATTATAAACACAAGACACATCTTCAGCACGTTTCATGGCATCATAAACATTGAATTTCACCACTTCTCCATCAAACTCTAAAGTTAATAAACCACTATGCACATCTATCTTTGCCTTAGTCGTGCTAAGGAAAGGCCTACCCAACAAGATATCAGAAGATTTAGATGAACTATCATTTTCTATATCAAGAACAAAGAAATCAGCAGGAAAAATTAATCCATTAACTTGAACTAGCACATCCTCTAAAACACCTTCAGGATAGACAATCGATCGATCCGCCAATTGAATTATAACTCCAGTACTAGTTAATGGACCAAGACCCAGAGAAGTATAAACAGATAAAGGCATCACATTAATAGAGGCTCCTAGGTCACACATAACTTTACTTATACCAATATTTCCAATTTTGCAAGGAATGGAAAACATACCTTGGTCGCGACACTTAGAAGGTAATTTCCTCTGTAAGACAGCTGAAACATTCTCACCCACACTCACCCTTTCATTACCTGTTAACTTACGCTTGTTTGTGCATAATTCCTTAAGGAATGTGGCGTAGCGCGGAACCTGTTTAATGGCCTCGAGGAGCGGGATGTTTACTTCAACTTTTTGGAATAACTCCATGATGCTTTTATCCTCCTTTTCCTTTTTGCTCTGAGCCAGTCTCTGTGGGAATGGGGGTGGAACCACTAAAGGTTTGGGTTTTTGAGGATTTTCAACTGGACCTGTGTCCTGTATGTGGTCACGTGTAAGTTCCCTTTCGGCTTCCTGTTCTGTCTCTGCACGGGAACCACGGGCGTGGTCATGTTTAGGGTTCTTGTCGACTGGGGGCTGCAATTCCTTACCATTTCTTAGGACAATAGCGCTCACATTATGCCTCGGGTCGAGTGTCTGAGACGACAGCTTGCCTTGAGTCTCCATTTTGCTAACTGAGGATGCTATCTGGCTCATTTAAGTCTCTAAAGTCTTTATACTCTCTTCTATCTTTTGAAATCTGGTTGCAGTGTCCTGTTGAAACCTCTCAGTATTAGTAGCTATCATACGGACAATTTCATCAAGAGGTTTACCTGAGCCCGAAGGCTGTTGCGGTGGTGGTGGTCCGTGATGGAAGTTCTGTTGGTTCGGTTGGTTGTTAGCATAACTGAAATTTGGGTGGCTTCTCCAACCGGGGTTATAGGTGTTTGAATAGGGATCAAACTTCCTCTGTTGGAACCCAACAACATTCACACTCTCCGGTGTTTCATCATGGAGTGTTGGGCACGCATCAGTCGTATGAGCTAGGCTAGTGCAGATGCCACACGCCCTCGCAGGTGGAGGAGTACCTACATTCAAATTCTGGACCAAAGTTGTTAGCAAAGATTTGACCTCATTGAGAGAGGTAAGATTTACCTCGTTCACCCTTCGCGGTATATCTGGTCGAGCACCGAATTGCTGGGAGTTGGCTGCCATAGTTGATATCAACTCCCGGGCTTCGACGGGGGTTTTGTTGACGATGGACCCGCCACTTGCGACGTCTATCATTCTGCGCTCCATTGGAATTAGACCCTCATAGAAATACTGGATGATTAATTGTTCGGATATGCCATGTTGCGGGCAACTTGCTAAAATTCTCTTGTACCTCTCCCAGTACTCGTAGAGGTTCTCTGAATCCTTCTGCTTAATGCCACAGATTTCACGCCTGATGTTGGCTGCTTGGGATGTTGGGAAATATTTCTCTAGAAACTGTCGGGACATCCCTTCCCAAGTGTTGATTGTCTCCGGAGGTAGGTAGTAGAGCCAGTCCTTGGCTGCATCTTGCAGCGAGAATGGAAAAGCTCTCAGTTTGATTTGGTCCTCTGTGACATTGCGGGGCTTCATGGAAGTACAGACGAGGTGAAATTCCTTCAGATGCTTATTCGGATCCTCGTTCTCCAATCCACGGAAGGTGGGCAACAAGTGGATGAGTCCGGACTTCAATTCGAACCCTTCTTGAAGTTCTGGAAAGTCTATGCACAGTGGATGCTATGCTTCAGTGGGTCTATCCAAGTCCTGGAGGGTTACATTAGAGCCATATCCTGCAGCGTGGTCACGGTTAAGCTTCTGTCGGGTCATTGTTCAAATTCAATCTCTTGTTAGTACTGCTTTGATGTCGACTCAATGGGGTCAATAGTCCACTAGCTTCTCCTTGCTTCTTCCTTTGTTTGCTCAACTTCCTTAGCCTCTTAACGGTCTTTTCAATCTCAGGGTCGTACAAGATGGAATCTCCCGTACGAATGTTCTTAGGCATAAAAAAACAAAATCAATTAGTTACCAATTTCCCGGCAACGGCGCCAAAATTTGATGGGTGTCGAATCCACCAAAAATAATTCCCAAACACCAAACAAATATAAATTGCGCACAGTAGTAAATGGGGTCGATCCACAGAGAATGGAATAAATTGATTCTATTCAAATGCCAAAGAACGAATGAAATTAATTAAAAGGGGAGTTTTGGAGTTTTCTACTAAAACTACTAATTGAACTAATCACTAATGAATTATTAACTCAATTAATAAAATAACTATGATTCGACTAACAAAGAACGCAGATAAAATTGACTAACTCAATAAACGACAACTTAGCCAGGGAATTCCTAATTATGCATAGACCGCGATCATCGACTCAAATATTTTCTTTGGTTTAATAATAGGTTAGCTATGGTTACCAATTACCTCTGGCTCCCTCGTTTCTTCTTAATTTTAGAACAATCAAATAGACTCCTTTGAACTATTCCCTAATTAACTAATAACCCCTTCGAGACTCTCTCCGAGATTTAATTAATTAACAGCATTAAACTCCAAAGAAACACTAACCCTAACTGACTACGCACTGACTCATGCTTCATCTAGTTAGATCGCAAGTTTCTTCACATGAAATCAGACAAGTATTATGTCCTAGTGCCAATTGCCACAAACATTAATCACCCGGTTAACACCACCAAGTAAATCAGTTGGCGATATTCAAATTAACTGACTCTACAATCGGGCCCTAATCGCAGAATCAATTAATAAACAATGACAGTAAAATAGAAACTGTATGAATATTATAAACCAAATAATCATAACAATAAGGTCTCACAAGTCAAAGCATAACAATTGGAATTCCCCAACTAAAACAGTTTAGCTACTCATAACGGAATTAAAGAAAACAAGATTCTTGTTTAGCATAGTCTAAATAACAAGGAAGATAAGAAAAACTAGAAGACAGAAATATTGAATGAGATCCCCCTAAGCTGCTGTCGTTTCTCTCCTGGGTGAATTTCTTTATTTTCTTTGTTCTCTGTACGGCTCTTGATTCTTCCCCCCTTTTTTCTAATTGCCACCCTCTCTTCTATTAGAGCCTCCTAGGTTTTTGTATGAAGTGGGCCCTCTCTTTTTCCCACTTCCGTTGGGCCTCCTCTCCTATTTCTTATTCTTGTGGCTCCTTTATGATGTGACCATTAAGGGTCTACATCAATTAAAACATCTTGCTTCCTACTTGTTTCCTCTCCAAAACGACGCTCTTCTCCTTTAAAACGTTGTTGCCTCACATGTGTCCTCCCTTGTAGCATGGATCTTTGCTGCCTTGGTCCTCTTATTTTACCCTTTTGTCTCTAGTGATGATGTGACAATTAAGTTTGCAAAACCCTCCTTAATTCCCTTCATGCTTCTTCGTTTCTCTTGGTCACGCCTTTAACTACTCATTTAATTCACAATCGATGGGCTCCTTTCCTCAAATCTCTAAAAATTATAATTCCCTACAAGGACATATTAAATCAAATTAAGTCCCAATAATTAAACCAATAAGAGGAATAAAAAAGAATAATTAAAACATAAATATTAGACAAATATGCACTTATCAGCAAACGGCAACGAACAGAGGAGATAAATCACAAAATGACGTCTCAGCAGGGAGGGAAAACGGCGTCGGATTGGAGGATAGCCCGGCTCGCCCTCGCGAGAGCTCACGAGGGCGAGGTCAGTCCTCGCCTATTCCTGTTTCAATATCCCCTTTTTCATATAAATAAATTTTGAATTTTCCAAAATCATATCTCTTGATTCCGAACTCCAAATTTAACAAATTTGGTATCAATAAAAAGCTTAAAGGAAGTTCTACAACTTCCATGAAGAACTCAAAAATCAATTCAATCTCTAAAGTGATCAAATTTCTAATCAAAGATTCTGTCCAATTTAATATTTCCCTACACAATCACATAACTTCCAAAATTTCTAACTTTCAACTCCAAGGTCCAAAAATATCATATTTTATATTACTGCAAAGATCAGAAAGCCACCTACAACTTTAATGAAGGACAAATAAATCAATTTTACCTCTAAGGGAGTCAATTTTTCAGTTAAAGGTTTTGTCCTCTAATAATGATGCCAAAATAGCAACAGAAACTTCCAAAAATCATAACTTCCTATTCCATGATCCAAAAATTGCATACTTTACATCAATGGAAAGATCAAAACAAAATGTAAAACTTTCATGAAGAACTTGAAAGCAATTTCAAACTCTAACTAAGTCAATTCTCAGTCAAAGTTTCTGCCAAACATGTTCTACCTAAAACAACATCCAAACTTTTAAATTTCATATCTTTCAATTTCCACATCCTCAAATAGCATATGATACATCATTGAACAGCTCGGAAAATCTCCTATGACTTTTATGTAGACCATTAACTTCAATTCAGACCACATCAGTACATAATTTGTGTCAAAGCACAATACACCTAAATGTACACTTATGGATATTTTCACAAAATAAAGCCAAATAACACTTAACTTTGACCGTTCATAACTTTCATTCCCGATATCGAAAAATATCAAACTTTATGGCGACAGAAAGCTCTCAATAGAAGCTACAAATTTCATGAAGATCATTTTCTCAATTTCTGCCTAAATCAAAAAGTCAATTCTCTATGACCAAAAAGTCAATCTTTTTTTTTCAATTCTTCATATTCTCACACTTTTTCTCTTTATTTCTTGATTTTCAACTCCATTTCAATCAACTCATTCACTTTAACTTTCATAAATCATATAAATCTACTCAAATATCTAAGTCATCAAAACCCATCACTTCATTTTTCATCAATTTTTTTAAGCATAAATACATTTATAATACAATACATATACTAACACACTCATTCAAGTTCAATTAATATTTCTAAATTCCACTCAAAACTCGGGGTCCAACACACACACATGGCACCTAAAATTCCTGTACATACATTCATGACATACAATTCTATTCAATGTTATACATGTACATATTACAAAATTTCATATCCCTCAACAATATCATTTAAAAGTAGTATTACATTATTCCATTAATATGGTAATCCAAAAGAGATATTACACACAACTTAAATACATAAATACAAACTGTTATGATAATACAATTTTCTTCATTACATATACAACCCATTCTTTAATCAAAAGACACATCCAGAGGTACTTTTACTCCCAACGATTGGCCTTGGTCTCTACAAATGATCCCTGTGCCTTACTCATATTACTTGTCCTACACAGATTAACACATGTGCTAAGTTTGAAAGCTTAGTAAGGAAACATTTAGTCACGACAATCATCCACCAAGCACACATACATTCTTGAATATCATAAACTCATGTAAACAATGATGACATAATTAAGCAAAGTACATAATGCAAAGATGCTTTAATATTATCCATACATCAAAATGCACATTTATAAGCCAAATATTGATATTCAAAGCTCATCAATACAAATTATTCATATTGTACTACTGTATTTCTTAATTATGACTGTTAAATTTCCTTTCCATGTTAAGCCTAGACATTTCCTGTAGGTGTGGATAATAGGAATTGTGGATATCCGAAGATATCAAACCATAGATATCCGAAAGCATAAAACTGTGGATACCCAAAGATATCGAGCTGTAGAGACACTATAGTCTCGAAATAAGACACCAATGGTGTCAAACTATAACAATTGTATTGTAACCCTGTAGGAATGCCTATCTATCCATCACTAAGACAATGAAGCAGGCACTGTCACATTTTCTTTAATCATTTAACAATTTTATGATTAATATATTGACAAGTCATATGATATTCATTTCAAATCATAAAATTTGTAAGTAAACTTGTATGGTTATACTAAGCAGTAAATCTGCATATAAATCATCTATATATATATATATATATGTAAATTTCTTTTAGCATGCATTATGTTCAATCTTAAATTTCAATGTTTAATCACCCCCATTCAAATATGGTAAGTCATATTTCATTTATTTCTATGTGTTTGCAAATTTTCATGAACATTAGAAAAGGTTTCGATATAGTTTAGTGAAAGAAAAATGGAAGCAAAGCACTCAAAATAGTGCAAAATCGGCTAAGCACATAGGGGGTCTAAAAATAAGCCAACAAATTAGTCCAAAAGCAAATCACACAATAATCTGCACTTGTTCTATGATTTTCACATAACAGTCATTCAAATTAATCTTTAAAGTCTTCTAAGCATTTGTTCCCCAATGTCTCTAATTTCTATATCTTCAAAGATCAAGCCATTTGGGCTTCTAAGTCATGAGAAAAGTACATAACATCACAAGTTGCTCCTATACAGGAGCAACATCAGGCCACTATTTTCAATCTCAATTTCCAATATCATGCAGCCAGAATTAGGTCCAGGTCTCTTCTAGATAATTTTAGTTATATGTGTTAAGTTTCATTTCCATTAGAATCATCCAATTTAGAGGTTTTTAGACTGATTTATAGCCAAAACAATACAATTGGTTCAAGTGAACCGAGAACCTAAGATAAAATTTCATTAAATGTGACTCTCTCTTGTCATATTCAACTAATTGATGCAAAATAACACCAAATCTCCATTCCAGAAACCATTCCATGCCTAAATCAATCTTTTTACACATTCAGATATACTCAAGTATATAAATTAATTAAGTGGAGTCTAAAATCTTGAAATTTGCTAATTAGCTCTTCTTTTAGTACTCCTCCTTCTCTTCCCTCTTAACTTTGCTTGATTCACCAACTAGAGCACCATAAATGCATATCTCAATCCCATATCCAACCTTATAATTCCAACTTTTCATGAGCAAAGCAAGAAAGATGAAGATGAGAAGAAAAACCACAAACTTTTACAATAATTTTCACTTTGGATTAGCTTAATTCCTTATGCAAAATGATGTGATTAAGGAGATGAAATGGAAAGGAGGTGAGAAGATGAAATTCAGGAGCTAAAACACTCCATACATGTTCCTCTCCCTACTCTTCTATTCTTACACAAATGTTTCAATCTCATTGGTTCATATCCAACCTTATAAATTCGTAATGAAAACATTACGAATTTACCCATATCTTTTAAATTAATTACCATTATGTCCCTTACTATGCTTAAATATAATTAGTTTTTTATGTTCACTTCTTAGTACACCCTAGACATACTATAATACTTTTAGGGTATATATTGCAGCCTTACATTTCTCTCCACCTTTAAATAATTTTGTCATCGAAATTTATACCTATATTGAATAGTTGTAGGTATTGAGTTCTAATCATCAATTCGGGTTCCCAAGCAGCCTCTTCAATGCCACGATGTAAGGTATCTTCAATATATAAAACTTAAAAATAAATTAATTATTAATAAAATTATTTATTTTATTGAAATAAATAATTCAAATATTAGTATTTATTTTAAAGATATTTTAATTATTAAATCAAATTTTATTTAAAATTTGTATTTTTGAAGATATTCTAAATTTAATTAAATTTATTTAATTTAATTACAAAAATTAAGTAAAATAAAGTTATTCATAATTCATATTAATAATTAATTTTAGTTAATTAAATATATCATAATATTCATAGTTCTTATTAATAATTAATATATTAAATAGTTAAATAATATTTATTTAGTCCATAGTAAATCAGATTTTAAAAATAGAAAGGAAAATTAATTTTTATAGTTTTGTAATATTTAAAAACCGAATGAAATTAAAATAAAACTAAAAAGTTCAAACAAATATTTTTTTACTTAATTTAAAAATAAAAATAGAGTCAAGTAGTAGAGCTGCCTCCTATTTTCGAGAAAGACGGTGACAGAATCAACACGCCTGAGTACCTACCTGAAGACAATGCAGTGAAGGCAGGACGAGTCTGTTGGACGTGAGAAACCAAACTGAAGGTAACATCCGAACAACCAAAACAATTACAAAGTGGATTTGATTATTTCGATTGCATCCGTTGAAATAAACAAAACAGGGGCAGCTTGCCTCTCTGTCTTTTGACTTTGCTGAGACTTGTTCAATATTTATATTTAGTGTATGTATCGTGTCCTGTCTACGGATACGCGTGAAAACAATGGAAATGGAAGTCCAATCTTAGATGCACAGAAATTATGACGTCATCCATCAACCAACCCATCTTCCTTCCCCGTTCATCTCTCTGTATTGTATCTATCCCATTGGGATCTTTCGTTCAAACCAAATAAAGTCATCTCCTTCTCTTTTCCCAGATTTAATACCATTTTATATGCTCGTTTCTTGTCCATCCTTCACAGGTAACTTTGTTTCCTTTCGGTAGTTTCCTATCGATTCTGAATTTCTTTTCACTTTTATATTATCTATAAACGTTCTTCAATCTGAAATTCCATTCTGGTTGGTTGGTTCCTCTGTTTACTTTGAAATGTCGACATTGCCTTCTTATATCAAATTCAGGATGGGTCGTAAGATTTATGCTTTTTGTTTGGACTACTCTTCCTGTATCCTTTTTGAAATTTCGTGTCTCTTTTTCCTTTTACCTTGTTTTCCCAGTGCATTGGAATGATTGATAATTGAAAGAGTCTTAAGTAAGAAGAAGACGAAGCAGAAGAGGAAGATGAATGAAAGACAGAGTGTGGGAGAATGTTCAAGATCAACCTCCCATAGCAGCCACCAAGATGTGGAGGACGATCGAATGATTGCTGTTGTACTTTCAGAAGAGTATGCAAAATTGGATGGTGCTGTTGCAAGACGCCTCTCCAATCTCGCACCTGTTCCTGTAACTTTTCATTCTGTCCTTAAAAAGTGTTTTCTGTCCTATGCTTGAAGTTTATGTTTCGAAGCTTGGTGCTTTACAAGATTTCATGTTTGAATGTCTTTTATGTACGGATTGTGGTCTTTATGATATGCGTGACCTGTTTATTCTATGATTCTCACCCTATTTTATTATCTTCACCATTCAGCATGTTCCCCGCATAAATTCCTACATCCCCAACGTAAATGATGCTAGTTTGGATCATCAAAGGCTTCTCCAGAGGTAGAATTTTAGTTCATGAACTTTAATTTTCTTTTCTTGGATTTCTTTTTTTTTTTTGTGTTGCAATATACAATCAGTATGAATTGTTCTCTATCTGTCGTGTGTGCGGAGTGGCAAAATATATCCTGTTGAGAAAAAGTAAAGTCAAATTACAGTAGGTTTATTCTTAGATGGTCATGGTTGCTTTTTGGAAACTTGACTGTGCTCATTCTTTGAGATGACCTTCACACATATTTTGAGGTTGACCATAAAATACATAGATGATTGATAAAGGCCAAGGAGAGGAATCGATAATTTTGACATGCCAACTACAACTGGTCTGCTTCGTTTGAGTCTGTCATATACATGCTTAAGCTCTCTCTGTTGGATTAAAGCCTAAAGAATTTGAGGAAAGATCTCTGAAGATTCCAAAGTTTTTTCTCATAAATGTTATTCAATGTGGGTGTCCCTGACTTGAGTACAAATTATTAATGCTAAGACTTGTAGAACTTATCTGCTTTTGCAATTCTTTAATACAATTTCAGGGCTTTTTTTTTCTTTTTCCTCTGAAATCATTTTCTATACTTTTTATGTAGTCAAGGTTGTCACTTGAATCCTTTTCAGGTTGAACGTGTATGGTCTATGTGAAGTAAAGGTTTCAGGTGACGGAAACTGTCAGGCAAGTCCAATATTGAATTCATGACTTCTCAATCAATCTCTTATATGCATGTCAGGAAAGCAACCTAATTAGCTTTTATTTTCCTTGGTTATTTTCCCTTTCTATTACTGCAGTTCCGTGCGCTTTCAGACCAGATGTATAAGTCGCCTGAGTATCACAAGCATATTCGGAAAGAAATTGTAAAACAGGTGGAGATTCTTTAAAGTGAGAAAAGGATTATGTATTTTTAATTAATGAAAATGAATTCAAGGTCCTCGCTTCAGATCTTGTCTAGAATAAATTAAAGAAGATTGTATGTACATTAAAAGTTTTAGAGAGGAAAAATCATTACTCCAGTTGCAGAATTTTGGATTGGATAATGAATAAGCATTGCAATTTGTTTCTAAGCGTCAACAAATTACCCTGTTGCCTCCTTATCTCTGAAATACATCAATGATGAAATCATGTTTCATGCATTAGGATCCTAGAATAAGTAGCATTAAGATTTATGATATAGAATGAGATTATAGCTAAATTGGGAAACAAGTAGATGCATTGCCCTAATCTTTTCCAACAGTAAAATCAATTTTTGCTACCATGAATGACAAACTGGTTGTTTCTACAACAATTGGCATCTGACTTATTTCCACAGTATGTCATAGCTTGCAAATTAACCATAAAACATGTCAATCATTTCTCTGATGCTAACGAAACACTAATCTCTAGAATCTGCAGTTTTTAGAGGGGAAAGAATTATAGTGAAATCTCCATATGCAGTTAATCTTCTTTGACCTCCAATTTATACTGATTGAATGGTTTCCTCATGCTGACCTGTCATCTTTGCTTACAGCCACACAGGTTCCTTTAATCCATCTCTCTAATTTGCGCGCCTGTTTTTATATCTGTTAGTTCAATTTCATATTCTTCATCAAAGACCAATAGTCACTGTTGTCTCCTTACTATTCTGATCCTTGTCTACTAACAATTTATCTAAATAGTTGTACCGTTACTATATTTAATGAGGAGATTTCACGTCTGTTACAAACATGGTTTTTGATGATCAAACATATGGCTTGATGTTTAAGCAAATAAAACTGAATTGATAATATTTTCTCATAATGTTTAAGCTTATCCTGTTCCAGCTGAAAGATCACCGCTCATTATATGAAGGTTATGTCCCGATGAAGTATAAGCACTATTACAAGAAAATGGCAAAGTATGTTGTTTTATTAAGGAAGCTTTTGATAATTGTTCTAGTGCACTTTTTGTTGTGTGAAAAAGATGTATTTTTGTTGGCTGATGTAGCTAAATTTTGTTGTACTGATTTTACTTTACTTTTTCTGTCAATAATTGTATAATGCAGATCTGGTGAATGGGGAGACCATCTTACCTTGCAAGCAGCAGCTGATAAGGTCCGATATCTCTTTGAACATAATACACCTTATTTGTGATATTTTTAATTTCACCACTAATCTGGCCCACTAGTTGAATCTTTTGTTTAAGCTTTGGATAAAATGAATGTCGAATTAGGAATATGGACATAGGTATTTATGAATGTAGACATCTGTTGTAAAAGTGACAAGTGGACAACATATCTCTTTCAACTACATTTTTAATCTTCAAAACATAATTGGACTGATAATCTTTGTACTATCCCTTTATGATGCGGACATTGTTGCTTATGGCAAGTAATATGTTGTTACTATTCATCAAAGTGAACAATCATCCAATGGTTACTGGCTGAGACACGATTAAGATAGCAGTAGACATATTATGCAGTTAGAGCATGCGATATTATCTCATATTTTCTTTCTGAATTTTTAACCAAATTTGTTGTGGCATTAGAACTATACTTGAAAATTGGTGGACAAAGGTTAAGAAGTTATTTAAGTTCTTGAATGATGCTCGAACTTTATTGGCCTTTAAACTCTTTAGGTGGGCCTGTTGTGTGTTTCTCCAATGGCCTGAATTTATACATGTCTTGATTATTTATTCAAACTGTAGGGAGGCCATCTTAAACTTGTGTGGCGCTTACACACTTATCTTGCTTAGGGACAAACTGGAGAAAGTATAACAACCAAGTCATTAACGTCTGTTGTAGCCTTGCAGCATTGAGAAGAATTTGGAAATTAGTAGTCTTAGACCATCATTGTTCCATATTGCGGTTGCAGCCTCCTATTGCAACTGTGATACCATGGCTACACAAACTTTTTTGGATTAGAAACAACAAAACATAATACAATCAGATATTATGGGGAAGTAAGGGAAATCTTCATTTACTTAATAGATGAAGCACGAGAATTGATATATCCTGCAATTAGGGAATGGCTGAAGGCAGATATGACTGCAATATGAATTTGAGATAACAGAAACTGTTAGATATTTTCATGGACATCTCCTTGACTACGAACCATAACAATACGCTTCCGGGATTTTTTTTATTCCAATTGGAATACTTCGATTAGACTTGCGTTTTCATGCAAAAATCATACACTTCTGGGATTTTTTATTCTAAATGAAATACTTTGATTATAATTGCCATCTTCACTTAAAATCATGGTGCTATTGTAGTGTGTCAATTATCAATTCATTTTTGCTTCTTTGTATGCAGTTTGCAGCGAAGATATGCCTTCTGACATCATTCAGAGATACTTGCTTTATTGAAATCACGCCTCTATACCAGCCGCCAAAGTGTGGTGAGAATTTTTCTAACTTCAGTATCAGATATGCAAGCCAGTATAATAAAACCTATGATACCACCTGCCGAGTGTTTCATATTTGACACTCCTATCTAAAAATTTGCTTCGTAGTTCCATCATTTTTGGTTATACCCCTCAACTGTCATGGAATAGGATGCTTAGTTTCTGCTTTCTGCACATCAGTGAATACAGTTGTTAACTAGTGGCGAGATACAAAGAAGTGTAATAGTCATATAAGTTAGAAATGATGTTAGTTACGTGTATTCAAGCATTCATCGAGGACAAGAACGCTTACAGATTTCTTTTTCTGCCTGCTAAATGATGCAGAATTGTGGTTAAGTTTCTGGTCTGAGGTTCACTACAACTCATTATATGAAATTCGAGGTGTGTTTCTCGTAAAACAAGTTGGTATATCAGGAAGGTTTACTTCACATTTTATTGATACACTGATTGGATAATAAAGTTTTGATCCCCGAACTGTTGCTTGTTTTCTGTTTAGATGTGCCAATCCCATCGAGACCAAAGAAGAAGCACTGGCTGTTCTAGACAAAACAGATTGTTGATAGTGGTGTACAGGAATTGGACTGAAAATTTTGCTTGGCACATTGCATATTTGTTACTTCATACAATATTAAATTTATAGCTATATAATATAATTTTACAGTTATAATGCAAGTATTCATTCTATTTTGAGAAGTAGCGTGCCAAATCTATTGATTATACATGACTGATTTAGCATCCTGGTTGTCCTTTTAAATTTGAAACTACTGATCATCAGACGTATACTATAGTTTACTATAACAAATTGCATATATTCAACTGAACCATTTAAGGCATTCAACAGCACTCTATACACTTAATTGAATTGTGAAATGAGACTACTAACCTCATATAAAGATCAATAGCATAAAAAAAAAGGACCTGCTTCATAAAGAGTCATTGATCATAAAGATCAATTATGGAATAAATTATCTACTTTCATAAAGAAGTTATAGCACAATACTTTCTTCTCTATAACCCTATGCTCATAACTAGGATTTGTCAAATACTTGACAAGAAGATTAACCATAAAGGCAATGTCAAGCTTAGTACAAACCTCTTAAGTAAATCAAACATCTAATTGTACTATTGTAAGAGATGCAACTTTTTCATGCTTTCACCCCCTCATTTCAAAGACAATACTCGTTGCTCAACTTCACCTTTGATTATAGGTAATATACTAGGTTTGTATTCCTACACTTTGAACTTATTTACCACTCAGTCGACATAAGCCTTCTTAGGCCAAAAACCTTCTTGGATATATTTCTATAGATCTCCACTTAAAGAACAAACTATGTCTCTTAAGATCTTTCATTTCAAAGTTCTTCAAAAAAAAATTTTCACATAGTTAAGTATGTTCTCATCGAAATCTAAATCTGTGACTATGTCATGGAATTTTAAGGATTATTATCATTATGCCTTCTTTAATATATAGATGGACCTTCTCAATCTTCAAACTTGTTGCTTATTCTCCTCTTGAATTGTTGCATATGTACTTCCTCAACTAGATCATTATTTAAAAATTTTATATTGACATTTATCTGGTGAAGCTCAAGATCAAAATATGTTTAAAGTCATAATGATTCTACATAAGTCCTTGGTTGAGACTGGTGAGAAAATCTCAATGTACTTCATTTCTTCTTTTTTAGTGTACCTTTTATCCACAAACCTTACTTTAAATCTTTTAATCTTACATTTAACTTCTCCTTTATTCTTAAACACCCACTTGTAACTATTGATTTTAAGTTTATATGGAATATTAAATTACTCTCAAACACCATTATCACTTATATACTATATCTCCTCGTCAATAGTTGTCGTCTATTTATCATAATCACTCCTCACTACTTTATTGTATGTAAGAGGATATATAATTTCTACTAAAATATTGTTTATCTCACCTATATGAACATCAAAATCCTTTTAGGCCCCTTATATCTTTATGAACATCTCAATAATGCTATAGGATTAAGTTGGTATCCACTACAACTTTTTCAATATTATTTATGCTATCTTTAACATCAAAAGCTAAAGTTGCACATAATGTTACTAGCCCATGCTCCTTAATTGCTTCAACTCTCAATGATATATCTACTAGATCATTTTTTTTAAACTTTGCAATTAATACCTCTACAATTATAGTAATATGAAACTTTTCAAACCTTCAAAATAACCTGTTAATATCTTTGGAGTCATCCTAGGATTTAACTTCTTCTCTAGTGTACTATGAATCTTGATCTTAATTGGACAACAATAAATTCTCAAATAGTTCAAACAAGGCTTCTTACCTATTTGTAGTTTAAAAAGAGTTTTAAAGACTTAACTTATTAGGAACATGGTATAGGATATAAAGTGTTTCTTTAGTGCCTCGCCCTACATCTACTCAAGAAACTTTGACCTTATCATCATGCTCCCCATTATGCCCTCTAGTATGCAATTTTGTCTGTTACTTCTGTTAGAGTAGTGCTTTGAAAGCAATCGCCTTTAGCGCATTTTGTACAAAGTTGTGCACATACTTTATGAATAAATAAAGAAAGGCATATTTCATTAATTTGATGTTCATTATTTATGAATGGATATTGATCTATAAGCAAATTAATGAAGTCCATGATATATGACATAGCATGAAGGAAATTGTAATGTGATCATACTATTGAGATTCCTATTATGTGCAATTATGTCAGTATCTAAATTATCCCTAGTCATAGGATTACTGAGACTGGACATTGGTAATCCGGAAAGACTAGCAAATCTCAAGCTCCTTGATTTGATCAAGCAGTCGATCTCAGAAACTGTAAATATAAGATATTTAGGGTTGAGATGTGGATGTTTACTAGAGGTAGTAAGTACATTGGATGACCTACTATGAGATCATCATATGGATGTCCTATTCTAATGTCAGTGATAATCTCATCATAGCAATGGTGTAAGTATCCTTAGACTTGAGGTGCTTAAGGATATCTTGGATACTGATTCTATGCTTTGACTCCATTCCTTGTTGCCTTACAGAGGTTGCTCATAGGGTGGTGATTGGGTACAGCTTGAGGTATTCGAAGGTAATAGAGTAGCCAATAGAGGATTCACCGCTTCTGTGATAGCAGAAGATGATACCCATGGCCTGTTGTCAGGGTCATTACTTGGAAGTCTCTGGCCGAAGCATATATGTCATGAAGAATGTCTTCATTGACATATTAAGTAATGAGTCCCAGGACAAGAACTGATATTACTTGGACTAGATTTGACATAGTCAGTCTAGTAAAGAGTTGACACTTTGCCCATACTCATAACCAAGTGGGGTATAGCATGGTGAAAGGACAAATTGCACGGTAATTGTCTATGGAAAGGTTCGTGATATGGTTCATGATGAATACATGTTCATTCGTCAAACCAATTACTTTTCGGTCAATTGAGGGTCATGGTGTGTTGCTAGATATCGCTCATGACTTGCTCAGATTAAGTGTTAATCTAAGTGGCCGACATAACCGGGAACCTAATGAGTCACACGCATAAGAGTGTCTCGGAGAATTCGTAAAATAGTTTTGGACAGAGTTTCAATATATGGAGAGCAGTAGCATTAAATGGATCCCGATGAGATCGAGATATGTCCCGATGAGATCGCGACATCGATATTGCTGAAAAAGGTTTTCGGGGGTTTTTTCCTTATCGGGACCTGGTAGGCCGGTAGGATCGACCCCAGTGTGACTAGACCACTTCAGCATTAATATATATATATATATATATTATTAATTAATTAAAGAATATATATATATATATATATATATATATATATATATGTTGCAATGTAGATGGAAGGGAGGAGAAGCTTATCTTTATTAACTTTATATATATATATATAAGCTAACGTGGAAGCTTCTCCACCTAGCTTTTGAATGTCTTTAATTAAGTTAAAAGACAAATAAAAGATGATGAAAAGAAGTAGAGGATATCCTGAGTTTTGAGAAAAAACCTAAGGTTTTAAGGAAAAGAAGAGTTCTTCTCCTTTAAGCTCTCCATCGATCTTCAAGCTTCTTTCTCCAATTTTCTCCTTCTTTCCATTGGTTTCAAGCTCTCCAAGGATAAAGGTAAGAGCTAGCACTCTTTAATTTGTTCTAGCTATTCCCGGGTCAAAGGGTTTGTCCCAGTTAGGTTTTCCGATCTCTGCGTGGATACCGTTGGAGACGGTCTCCTTTGGCCATTATGGTTTGAGTTTGTTGTATAGACACATGGATTCTGAGTTATGGGAAGGTCTCGGAATAAAAATTTTTGTTTTTCGCACCGTGGGCATGTGATGCTTACACTGGGATTTTCCTACAGTGGTATCAGAGCCACTTGTGTCGTATATAATGAAGAAATCATGACTAGGTCGGAGTTGCCTATTGCTTATTGCTTGTGACGATGATGCATGTTGTAAATGTTAATTTCGAATTCAGTGTAGAAATATTGTTTTCGAAATTTTCTTGGCCAGATATGTTCACAAGATGTTGTTGCATATGTCTGTGGAAGCTTGGAATTTATCAATGTGATTTGATATGGTTTTGCTAATTTATTCCCTAATGTTCTGGTTGCTGTGTTTGTGCACATTCAATGAACAGGCATGCTTGTAAATTCGAGAATAAATTGTAGAAATTTTTTTTTCAGATTTTCTTTCACCGGAATGTCTCTAAGATGTTTATGAATGTCTACGAGAATGCAAAAATGTTTTCGAGGTGATTTACTATTTATTTGAGAATTTATTGTGTGCTGCTAGGAATAACTGTGTTGAAGAACACAGATTCTTTATTGGCTTTGTTGCTGAGGTTGGATGAGTTTTTGATGGAATTAAATCCTAAAAAAATTCATGGAGCATTTTGTGAACATTTTGTAACCTCTGTAATTTTCTCAGAATTTATTGAAATTGTTTCAATGAGTTTTTCAAGCAAAACACATAGCTTGGCAGTTTTGGGAAAGTTGTTGGAGCTGTTTTGTTTGAAATGTATGATTGTGTAGTTTTCAGTTCCAATGCCTTGGATCATTTTTAATGTGATTAAAAATGTGTTATATTGATGTTTTATGCTTTCCAAATTGAATTTCTTGAAATTGGGTTTCCAAAAATTTTTGGATGTCAAATATGTCACATTAGCGTCTCGTTAGTGTATTTCGTTGTCCTGATTATTTTGGCCGTCACAATTTTGTGACCAGTGTCGAAATAATCTTGATAAAATGTAGACTAGCTAGAGATACTTAGGGTGATAGTTTGATATTCTCAAATTATTTGAAAATCTAAATGAATAAGAGTGTATTCATCAATTTCAAGTTTTTCATGTATAGTTTGACTATATATGGTAAGCATGGAACAATGAAAGTGTTTCATTGGTACATCAAGGTAAAGTGTATTACACTTGGTATTGAGAATTTGAACTGCACGGATTGAGAAATTAGCCGATTAGATAGCAATTCACATAGACAAGTCGACTAATACATGCATAAGTCGACTTGTATGCTTGGATAAGTCGACTTGCACATGCACAAGTCGACTTGTCTGTGTACTGTAGACACGTAAGTCGACTTGCACAATAGTATAAGTCGACTTGTACGTGCACAGTAGTATAAGTCGACTTACACATGCATAAGTCGACTTACACACTAGCATAAGTCAACTTACACATATACAAGTCGACTTACAACATGCAAAGGTGGGATGATGGATGATTTTAGGTATAGTTTCAATGTGATTGATGAATTGCCCTAAATCATTCCATATATTCATGGTGACTATAATCCTACGGCTAGGAGAAGAAGAAGAAGAGACCTGAAAACCCTCACACATCATATGAAAACTAACGCCTTCCATTAATATGGGAAGAACCAGAGTTCTTATAGAGTTGGGTTGTTGGGTAAACCCAAGCTCACTCTATACGAATATGTTCGAACCATGAAAATAAGATTTTCAGATTAATGGGTCGGTTTTCACTAGAAGCGTTGATTTGTTGAGTAAACTCAAGGTCAACATGGACAGAGGCGAAATTGGGTAGTGTACATCAGATGTACGCGCATCAAGAGTTGATAACCCAATATGTGTGCATACATCACGAGTTGATAGCACTAGTCGATAGTTGCATTTATGAAGCAAATGGTATGATCGATACCTGCCGATAGATCTAAAGTGGCTTGTTGGGTAAACCCAAGGTCATTTTAGTAATGTCGGATATCTATGATGCAATTGGTATGACCGATACCTACCGATTGACCTAAGGTGGCTTGTTGGGTAAATCCAAGGTCATTTTAGTAATGTCGGATATCGACCCACTAGGACATTTTGTCATAATGTTTCTTGGATTCGTACTGAGGGTTATGGATTCTTTAAAACTAGTGGGAGCTATATGCATGTCATGCAAGTCCTTATGATCATGCATGTATATCTATTCTAACATTCTTTCTCTCTTTTCCCTATAGGTTATTGAAGATGACTTCAAGTGTAAACTTGCGCTCGCTTATGGACTCGAACAAATTAACTGGACCCAACTTTCTAGATTGGCTGAGAAATCTGAGAATTGTTCTCAGGTCTGAGGAACTGGGATATGTCTTAGATGTTCCACTTCCTGATCCACCTGCTGCTGATGCTTCTGATGAGGATTAGAAAGCATATCGTAAGCTTCTTAAAGACAGTGACATGGTTACATGCATTATGCTCGCTTCTATGTCACCAGAGCTGCAGAAGCAGCATGAGTCTGTGGATGCTAATACCATAGTGTTTCATCTTAGGGAGCTGTTTGATGAGCAAGCTCGGTCTGAAAGGTTCGAGACCTCGAGGCTACTCTTCACTACTAAGATGACTCCAGGTTCATCTGCAGTGCAGTATGCACTGAAGATGAATGGGTATATTGAGAGGTTGGCTGTCTTAGGTTTTGTTATGGTTTATGAATTAAGTGTTAACTTAATTCTAGTTGGATTGTCTGATAGTTATTCACAGTTTGTGTTAAACTATCGGATGAACCAAATATCCACGACAATCCTTGAGTTGATCAATCTGCTCAAGACAGCAGAGCAAGCTATCAAGAAGGATAGCAATCAAGTGCTTATGGTGGACTCTTCTTCTGGTTCAAAGAAAAAGAAACTAAAGAAGAAAAGGTCTAAGAAACCTAAAGGAAGTATAGCCAAGAAGAAAATCAAAGAAACTGCACCAAAATGAACTTGCTTCCATTATGGCAAGACTGGCCACTGGAAGCGGAACTGTAAAGTCTATCTAGAAGAATTGAAGCAGAAGAAGGCATCAGATGCCTCAACTTCTTCAGGTATGTTTGTCATTGAGGTTAATCATTTCGACCATAACATATGGGTATTAGATACGGTTGTGGCTCACATATGCAATGATATGTAGGGCCTCGGGGACGATGAGATGACTCATGAAGGAGAACTAGACCTGCGTGTGGGAAATGGAGCAAGAGTTGTTGCATTAGCCGTAGGCACTTACTTTTTGTCACTCCCCACTGGGCTTGTAATTAAATTGGATAAATGTTATTTTGTACTTGTTTTAACAAAGAACATATAGTCTGTTTCTTGTTTAAATAGAGCTTGTTTCCATTTGACTTTTAGTAACAATGGTTGTTCTATTAGTTTGAATGGAATGCTTTATGGTACTGGTACATTATGCAATGGAATTTACATATTAGATATGTCACATCCAATTATGAATGTCAATGACACGAAAAGACATAAACGAGATAATTTAAAATCAACCTACTTATGGCATTGTCGCCTTGGCCATATAAATGAGAGACGCATAGCTAAGCTCCATAAGAGTGGTAGTTTAGGGTCATTTGATTATGAATCATATGACAAATGTGAATCTTGTTTATTAGGCAAGATGACTAAATTACCTTTTAAGGGAAAGGGTGAATGAGTGGTGGAGTATTAGACCTAATACATTCGGATGTATGTGATGCGATGTCCATCCATCTTTGGAAGTGGTTGTCTTTACTTCATTACCTTTATCGATGATTATTCTCGATATGGGTACCTGATCGATGTGATACAAATCAAGCATTTGGAAAGTTCAAACAATTGAAATGAAGTAGAAAACCAACTTGGGAAAAGTATCAAGACATTACGATCGGATCGTGGTGGGAATACTTAGACCAGCAGCTTTTGGATTATCTCGGAGATAATGAGATTTTATCTCAATGGACTCCTCCTTACACACCACAGCATAATGGTATGGCAGAAAGGAGAAATCGAACCTTGTTAGACATGGTACAATCAATGATGGGCTTTGCAAAGTTACCAAAATCCTTTTGGGGATATGCAATTGAGACAGCTGTTTACTTGTTAAACAGAGTTCCATCAAAGACAGTTGATGTTATTCCATATGAGATGTGGACTAACAAAAGACCCTATCTTACTCATTTGAAAGTTTGGGGTTGTCCTGCTTATGTGAAGCGGACAAAGTCAGATAAACTTGATGCAAAATCTGACAAGTGTTTGTTCGTAGGATATCATAAAGAAACGATGGGAAATCAATTCTACCTTGCTGAGGAATAAAAGGTGTTTGTTTCGAAGCATGCTGTCTTTTTAAAGAAAGAGTTTCTTTTACAAGAAGATAGTGGGAGCAAAATTGAGCTTGAAGAAGTTCAGGATGCTCGAACAGACGCAGATCAACTGCCTGAACCTGAAACTGTGACTCATACAGATGAAGTAACAGTTCAACCTTCTACAACACACGAAGTTCGTAGGTCATGTAGGATACGCTCTGTTCCCGAGAGATATGGATTTCTCGTGAATGAACAGGATGACGTATTGCTCATAGAAGATGATGAGCTTACTACCTATGAAGAGGTTCTGAAGAGTTCAGAGTTTGAGAAATGGCTTCATGCCATGAAGGTTGAAATGGATTCCATGTATGAAAACCAAGTATGGACTTTGGTTGAGGCACCCGAAGGAATCAAACCCATAGGGTGCAAATGGGTTTTCAAAAAGAAAACCGACATGGATGGTAATGTAATTACCTATAAAGCAAGGCTTGTGGCTAAAGGCTTTCGTCAAAGACAAGGAGTTGATTACGACAAGACCTTCAGCCCAGTAGCAATGCTTAAATCCATTAGAATACTCCTAGCCATTGCCACTCATTATGATTATGAGATATGGCAAATGGATGTGAAGACAGCTTTCCTAAATGAAAATCTAGCTAAGGATGTGTATATGACACAACCTGAGGGCTTCACCTCCTATGATGGCGAAATGGTATACAAGCTTCAGAAATCCATCTATGGATTGAAACAAGCATCCAGGAGTTGGAATATCCGTTTTGATGAGGTAATCAAAGAGTTTGGTTTCTCACAAAATCCGGATGAACACTTGTGTGTATAAGAAGGTTAATGGACCGCAATCGTATTCCTTGTCTGTATGTAGATGACATATTATTGCTAGGAAACGATGTCTCTATGCTACAATCAGTCAAGATTTGGTTGTCCAAACAATTTGCCATGAAAGACCTTGGTGAAGCAACTTATATCCTTGGGATAAAGATCTATAGAGATAGATCAAAAAGGTTGCTTGGTCTTTCACAATCAACGTACATAGACAAGATGCTAAAAAGGTTTAGCATGGAGCAATCCAAGAGAGGGTACCTTCCCGTGACTCATGGGATAACTATCTCGAAATCTATGTGTCCTAAGACACAAGATGAGAGGATGCGCATGAATATGATCCCGTATGCATCTGCGGTAGGATCTATCATGTACGCTATGCTATGTACAAGACCCGATGTATCATATGCTCTAAGTGTTACGAGCAGATACCAATCGGATCCTGGTGAGGGTCACTGGGTGGCTGTCAAGAATATCCTCAAGTACTTGCGAAGGACTAAGGATGTTTTCTTGATATATGGAGATGGAGATCTCAAAGTGAGCGGGTATACAGATGCCAATTTTCAATCTGATAAGAATGATTCCAAATCTCAATCAGGTTATGTATTCACACTGAATGGCGGGGCAGTTAGTTGGAAGTGTTCCAAACAAGAGACAACTGCCGATTCAACAACTGAGGCAGAGTACATTGCCGCTTCAGAAGCAGCAAAGGAAGCAGTTTGGATCAAGAAGTTCATTACTGAACTTGGTGTGGTTCCTAGCAGTGATGGGCCCATGCAGTTGTATTGTGAAAACAATGGGGCTATTGCGCAGGCGAAATAACCAAGGTCTCATCAACGATCTAAACACGTACTCCGCAAATATCATTTGATCAAAGAGATCATAGGACGAGGTGATGTCCAGATCGAGAGAATTCTCACAGAGCAGAATATTGCTGATCCGTTGACAAAACCATTATCACAAAAGAACTTTGATTCTCATGTACTCGCCTATGGTATTAGATATCAAGGCGATTGGCTTTAGGTCAAGTGGGAGATTGTTAGAGTAGTGCCCTGAAGGCAATCGCCTTTAGCGCATTTTGTATAAAGTTGTGTACATACTTTATGAATAAATAAAGAAAGGAATATTTCATTAATTTGATGTTCATTATTTATGAAGGGATATTGATCTATAAGCAAATTAATGAAGTCCATGATATATGACATAGCATGAAGGAAATTGTGATATGATCATACTACTGATATTCCTATCATGTGAAATTATGTCAGTATCTAAATTATCCCTAGTCATAGGATTACTGAAACTGGACATCGGTAATCCAGAGAGACTAGCACATCTCAAGCTCCTTGATTTGATCAAGCAATGGATCTCAGAAGCTGTAAATGTGAGATATTTAAGGTTGAGATGTGGATGCTTACTAGAGGTAGTAAGTACATTGGATGACCTGCTATGAGATCATCACATGGATGTCCTATTATAATGTCAGTGATAATCTCATCATAGCAATGGTGCAAGTATCCTTAGACTTGAGGTACTCAAGGATATCTTGAATACTGATTCTGTGCTTTGACTCCATTCCTTGTTGTCTTACAGAGGTCGCTCATAGGGTGGTGATTGGGTACAGCTTGAGGTATTCGAAGGTAATTGAGTAGCCAATAGAGGATTCACCACTTCTGTGATAACAGATGATGATACCCATGGCCTCTTGTCAGGGTCATTACTTGGAAGTCTCTGGCCGGAGCATATATGTCATGAAGAATGTCTTCATTGACATATTAAGTAATGAGTCCCAGGACGAGAACTGAAATCACTTGGACTAGATTTGACGTAGTTAGTCTAGTAAGAGTTGACACTTTGCCCATACTCATAACCAAGTGGGGTATAGCATGGTGAAAGGACGAATTGCACGATAATTGTCTATGGAAAGGTTCGTGATATGGTTCATGATGAATACATGTTCATTCGTCAAACCAATTACTTTCCGGTCAATTGGGGGTCATGATGTGTTGCTAGATACCGCTCATGATTTGCTTGGATTAAGTGTTAATCTAAGTGGCCAACATAACCGGGAACCTAATGGGTCACACGCATAAGAGTGTCTCGGAGAATTCGTAAAATAGTTTTAGATAGAGATCCAATAAATGGAGAGCAATCGGATTGAATGGATACCGATGAGATCGAGATATGTCCCGATGAGATCGAGATATGTCTCGATGAGATCGCGACATCGATATTGCTGAAAAATATTTCCGGTGGGTTTTCCCATCTAGGGACACAGTAGGCAGTAGGATGACCCCAATGTAACTGGACCACTTGACATTAATATATATATATATATATTATTTATTAATTAAAGAATTAATTAATAAATATATATATATATATATATTATACGTGGATGGAAGGGAGGAGAAGCTTATCTTTATTAACTTATATATATATATATATATATATATATATATATATATATATATATATATATATATATATATATAAATATAAGACTAACGTGGATCAATGAATCACCACTTAGCATTAAATGTCCTTTAATTGTTAAAAGACAAAATGGCTTATGGAAGAAAGAGGGATGATGTTCGTTGGCTTTTAAAAGAAAAGAAGAGAGGTTTTTGAAAAATCTAAGAGAAAGTGTTCTCTCACCAACGATCATCTCTCCTTCTCATCTTCACCAAGCTACTTCTCCTCCATCATCGTTGGTTTCAAGCTCTCCAAGGACAAAGGTAAGAGCTAGCACTCTTTAATTTGTTCTAGCTATTCCCGGGTCAAAGAGTTTGTCCCGGTTAGGTTCTCCGATCTCTGCGTGGATACCGTTAGAGACAGTCTCCTTTGGCCGTTATGGTTTGAGTTTGTTGTATAGACACATGGATCCTGACTTTCGGGAAGGTCCCGGAATAAAAATTTTTTGTTTTCCGCACCGTGAACATGTGATGCTCACACCGGGAATTTCCTACTGATTCGCCTCGTATCGACTTTATGCGTGTGTCTAAGTTAAATGTGTCCGACTTAAATCATTTTATTTTCTTTGTATTTGATCTCTTTTTGTTATACTTCAAAATCATATTTATGTAAAGTCATTTTGACTTAACAATCTCCCCCTTTTTGAGTATAACAAATTATATACAAGAAAAGAAAACAAAAATTTACAGTGCAACAATGCAAAAGTAAAACAAACTTATCTTCTTCCTTTCTTCGTCTACTGTGGTCACACCTTCTTTGTCTGAACATCCTCTCCTCTTCTGTTCATTTTCTTCTTTTTCTGCTCTCCCCCTATTTGTTATAATAAAAAATGATTAACGATTTTGATTCTTCAGCAGTTCTGCTATCATCTTTTTCAGATCATTCACCGTCTCCTTCATGTTGTTGAGTTTACCATGCAATTTGCTAACTTCATCTGGTGGATCAATTGATGAGGAGGCTTGAGCAACTTCTGCTGATGGAGGAGTGAAAGGAATTGAAGTAGTGTAAGCATCAGAGGATGGAGTGTAGTCTTCATTGATCTCAAAGGTAGGTGGACAAATGAACGTTTCAGCTTCAGGAAGATTTAAGTCAAAAGGAACAAAAGATAAGTAATCGTCTTCCTTCATAGGGTGGCGCTTGTGATTGTATAGACAGTGTATTAGACAAAGGGCTAATATGTAGAGCTGTCTGAACAAGGTATTCAATAAATGTTCCTATTTTTAGTCTTCCCCCTACTGGACAGTCTTCCTCCTTATTAGTATAGCTGCAGCTCGCTTTATCTGGATCCTGTGCAGGAGTGCATGCTTCATCAATTCTTCGCACTTCTTCTGCAATTTGATATGCAGACAGATCATCCTTGGCATCATCTTCAGGACATAATTTTGATTTCCCCCTGGTAAAATCTTTTGAATATCTTGGCTGTATATCCGGTGCAACCATTATCTTTGTATTTTCTGTGATTGGGAAAATAGTACACGGATGGCAGGGACGTTTTGAAGGATATGGCATAGTAGCAGCAAACCCCAAAGTATCATAGAAGATCTTTTCGTCTTCTTTTAGTAACTGCCATGTGTTACTATTAATCTCCATAGGTTGTACCACAGCTACTATCTTCTTCACTGGTTGAACACCGATTGCAATAGCAGTCCTCTGTCTGGTAACTACTTCCACCATTTTGATCTTTAACTTCTGTTTCCTCAAAAACTTATGGTAGTTGTATACCATCAGACACGGTTTATCATCATCCAAATCTGATACTGCTGTTGCTTCTTGATGTACTTCAGTAGGAGTTACCTTAATCGGACTTTCATCTACTGGCTCCTCCTGTTGAGCAATAGGTGTTTCCTGAACCATGCTTTCTTCCACTGGTTCCTCCTGTTGAACAATAGGGGTTTCTCAGATATCTTGCTTTCGCTTTCTATTTCTTCTCGAACAGCATCAATAGTTTCTTTCTGTTGACTAACTTCCTCAGCAGTTGAAGTGGTCTTCTTTCAACTAACCTTCTTAGTCTTTCCCTCTGCTTCAGTCAGTCTTACCGATTTCTTTGCCGGAGATTTTCCTCTCTCAGAATTTGATTTTCTCTTCCTCTCAGTCTCTTTGGCTTTTCTGGCCGTATCTTCTTCCAGAATAGAGACTAAGGATCTTGTGGCTCTGGGTGCACAAGATTTAGAAATTTCTTCTCGACTCTGTTCTCTGACAATCTTTTCTTCTTGTTGCCTCAGAGTCCTAATCCTCAAAGATCTTTTTGCTTTCTTCATAACTTCACTTAAAAGACTTTCTCCTCGTCTTTTTGGCGCACTTTGTTCTGTCCTCTGGGATTGGCTTTCTTTGAGATGAGGACTCGCCTGTTTCATGAGAGGTCTTCCTAGCACTCTCCTTAGTTCATCAGCAGGTGATTTGATACTCACTGGAGATTGAGAACTTGAAGCGGGAGTCTTCTTCAATACATGCTCCCCCTCAGTTCTTAACTTCCTTGAAGAGTCGACTTGGTCTTTGTCTACAGTGCTCAGACCCATTTGTCGTATTGTGTGTGCATCGATCTTGCTCTTCACAGGAACAATTCTTCTATTTCCTTGGCGCAGACGAATACCAGATTCCTTGAAAATCCTCGTCAGAAGCATGCCATAAGGATAACTAGTTGATTCCTTTATCCCCTTAATCATATAATGAAGGATTAAGAAGGGTAAATCTATGGGATTCGATTCGATGGGTAGAGCAGGACATTGTTCATCCGAGTGGTCACCAAATGTCTTGAACCAACTCTGGGAAGAATGCAATTAAACAAAATTGCGTGAAGCACCCTAGCCTTTGGAATCAAATTGGATGTCTTCCTCTCCCTTGAATCATTTGTGCCATATAATTGCCTTCTGATATCTTCTTCCTTCATACCGACTTGGGACATCCATCCAGCCTTGGTAGACAGTTTCTCACCAACCGATGGATAATCGGTCACCTTCTTTATGAGCTCCTTTGTCATAATGATAGATATTCTATCTACAGAAGATACGATGGTGTTATCTATTAGATGAGCGTTCTTCCAAAACTCATATACCTCATCTGTGTATACTGGTTCTTGAGTCTGGAAGAAGTTCCTCCAACCAGCTCTTATGATTTCTGATTCTACATCCATTCTGTCTCTTCTTAGTGACTCAAAGTTCACAAGTCTTCCAAAAATCATAGCTGCTTCTATTGTGTAGAGCAAAAACTATCTTCTGGAGAACTTTTTGAGTGAGATGTTTTGAGAGAATTGGTAAAGCCGAAATGAACCGTCAGGAGATGATGAAAAGACTGCAATGATTTCACCTTCAGTCTACTTGTAGGATTACAGTCTGGTGTTACTCCATATGAGATGTGGACTAACAAAAGACCCTATCTTACTTATTTGAAAGTTTGAGGTTGTCCTGCTTATGTGAAGAGGACACAGTCAGATAAACTTGATGCAAAGTCTGACAAGTGTTTGTTCGTAGGATATCCTAAAGAAACAATAGGATATCAATTCTACCTTGCTGAGGAACAAAAGGTGTTTGTTTTGAAGCATGCTGTTTTTTTAGAGAAAGAGTTTCTTTTACAAGAAGACAGTGGGAGCAAAATTGAACTTGAAGAAGTTCATGATGCTCGAACAGACGCAGATCAACTGCTTGAACCTGAAACTGTGACTCATACAGATGAAGTAACAGTTGAACCTTCTACAACACACGAAGTTCGTAGGTCACGTAGGATACGCTCTGTTCCCGAGAGATATGGATTTCTTGTGAATGAACAGAATGACGTATTGCTCATAGAAGATAATGAGCCTACCACCTATGAAGAGGTTTTGAAGAGCTCAGAGTCCGAAAAATGGCTTCATGCCATGCAGGCTGAAATGGATTCCATGTATGAAAACCAAGTATGGACCTTGGTTGAGGCACCCGAAGGAATCAAACCTATAGGGTGTAAATGGGTTTTCAAAAAGAAAACCGACATGGATGGTAATGTGATTACCTATAAAGCAAGGCTTGTGGCTAAAGGTTTTCGTCAAAGACAAGGAGTTGACTACGACGAGACCTTCAGCCCGGTAGCAATGCTTAAATCCATGAGAATACTCCTAGCCATTGCCACTCATTATGATTATGAGATATAGCAAATAGATGTGAAGACAGCTTTCCTAAATGGAAATCTAGCTGAGGATGTGTATATGACACAACCTGAGGGCTTCACCTCCTATGATGGCGAAAAGGTATACAAGCTTCAGAAATCCATCTATGGATTGAAACAAGCATCCAGGAATTGGAATATCCGTTTTAATGAGGTAATCAAAGAGTTTGGCTTCTCACAAAATCCGGATGAACACTGTGTGTATAAGAAGGTTAATGGGATTGCAATCGTATTCCTTGTGCTATATGTAAATGACATATTATTGCTAGGAAACGATGTCTCTATGCTACAATCGGTGAAGATTTGGTTGTCCAAACAATTTGCCATGAAAGACCTTGGTGAAGCAATTTATATCCTTGGGAGAAGGATCTATAAAGAAAGATCAAAAAGGTTGCTTAGTCTTTCACAATCAATGTGCATAGACAAGATGCTAAAGAGGTTTAGCATGGAGCAATCCAAGAGAGGGTACCTTCCCGTGACTCATGGGATAACACTCTCGAAATCTATGTTTCCTAAGACACAAGATGAGAGGATGCGCATGAGTATGATCTCGTATGCATCTGCGGTAGGATCTATCATGTATGCAATGCTATGTACAAGACCCGATGTATCATATGCTCTAAGTGTTACGAGCAGATACAATCGGATCCTGGTGAGGGTCACTGGGTGGCTGTCAAGAATATCCTCAAGTACTTGCGAAGGACTAAGGATGTTTTCTTGATATATGGAGATGGAGATCTCAAAGTGAGCGGGTATACAGATGCCAGTTTTCAATCTGATAAGGATGATTCCAAATCCCAGTCAGGTTACGTATTCACACTGAATGACGGGGTAGTTAGTTAGAAGAGTTCCAAACAAGAGACAACTGTCGATTCAACGACCGAGGCAGAGTACATTGCCGCTTCAGAAGCAACAAAGGAAACAGTTTGGATCAAGAAGTTCATTACTTAACTTGGTGTAGTTCCTAGTAGTGATGGGCCCATGCAGTTGTATTGTGACAACAATGGGGCTATTGTGCAGGCGAAGGAACCAAGGTCTCATCAACGATCCAAACACGTACTCCGCAGATATCATTTGATCAGGGAGATCATAGGACGAGGTGATGTCCAGATCGAGAGAATTCCCACCGAGTAGAATATTGTTGATCCGTTGACAAAGCCATTATCACAAAAGAGTTTTGATTCTCATGTACTCGCCTATGGTATTAGATATCAAGGCGATTGGCTTTAGGTCAAGTCGGAGATTGTTAGAGTAGTGCCCTGAAGGCAATCGCCTTTAGCGCATTTTGTACAAAGTTGTGTACATACTTTATGAATAAATAAAGAAAGACATATTTCATTAATTTGATGTTCATTATTTATAAATGGATATTGATCTATAAGCAAATTAATGAAGTCCGTGATATATGACATAGCATGAAGGAAATTGTGATGTGATCATACTATTGAGATTCCTATCATGTGCAATTATGTCAGTATCTAAATTATCCCTAGTCATAGGATTACTGAGACTGGACATTGGTAATCCAGAAAGACTAGCACATCTTAAGGTCCTTGATTTGATCAAGCAGTCGATCTCAGAAACTGTAAATATAAGATATTTAGGGTTGAGATGTGGATGTTTACTAGAGGTAGTAAGTACATTGGATGACCTGTTATGAGATCATCACATGGATGTCCTATTCTAATGTCAGTGATAATCTCATCATAGCAATGGTGCAAGTATCCTTAGACTTGAGGTGCTCAAGGATATCTTGAATCTTGATTCGTGCTTTGACTCCATTCCTTGTTGCCTTACTGAGAGGTTGCTCATAGGGTGGTGATTGGGTGCGACTTGAGGTATTGAAGGTAATAGAGTAGCCAATAGAGGATTCACCACTTCTGTGATAGCAGAAGATGATACCTATGGCCTCTTGTCAGGGTCATTACTTGGAAGTCTCTGGCCGGAGCATATATGTCATGAAGAATGTCTTCATTGACATATTAAGTAATGAGTCCCAGGATAAGAACTGATATCACTTGGACTAGATTTGACATAGTCAGTCTAGTAAAGAGTTGACGCTTTGCCCATACTCATAACCAAGTGGGGTATAGCATGGTGAAAGGACAAATTGCACGGTAATTGTCTATGGAAAGGTTCGTGATATGGTTCATGATGAATACATGTTCATTCGTCAAACCAATTACTTTCCGGTCAATTGGGGGTCATGATGTGTTGCTAGATACCGCTCATGACTTGCTCAGATTAAGTGTTAATCTAAGTGGCCAACATAACCGGGAACCTAATGGGTCACACGCATAAGAGTGTCTCGGAGAATTCGTAAAATAGTTTTAGACAGAGTTATAATATATGAAGAGCAGTAGCATTAAATGGATCCCGATGAGATCGAGATATGTCCCGATGAGATCGCAACATCGATATTGCTGAAAAAGATTTTCGGGGGTTTTTTCTATATCGGGACCTGGTAGGCCGGTAGGATCGACCCCAGTGTGACTGGACCACTTCAGCATTAATATATATATATATATTATTAATTAATTAAAGAATTAATATATATATATATATATGTTGCAATGTGGATGGAAGGGAGGAGAAGCTTATCTTTATTAACTTTATATATATATATATATATATATATATAAGCTAACGTGGAAGCTTCTCCACCTAGCTTTTGAATGTCTTTAATTAAGTTAAAGACAAATAAAAGATGATGAAAAGAAGTAGAGGATATCGTGGGTTTTGAGAAAAAAAACCTAAGGTTTTAAGGAAAAGAAGAGTTCTTCTCCTTTAAGCTCTCCATCGATCTTCAAGCTTCTTTCTCCAATTTTCTCCTTCTTTCTATTGGTTTCAAGCTCTTCAAGGATAAAGGTAAGAGCTAGCACTCTTTAATTTGTTCTAGTTATTTCCGGGTCAAAGGGTTTGTCCCGATTAGATTTTTCGATCTTTGCGTGGATACTGTTGGAGACGGTCTCCTTTGGCCGTTATGGTTTGAGTTTGTTGTATAGACACATGGATCCCGGCTTATGGGAAGGTCCCAGAACAAAAATTTTTGTTTTCCGCACCGTGGGCATGTGATGCTCACACCGGGATTTTCCTACAACTTCATTATGCTCAAGTGTCCTTAACATGTCGTACTATACAACTTTGTCACGACCATCTAGAAACCAAGCAAAATGTCCCTTCTTATAAATCAAATCTTCATCTTTTCCATGTTCTCTTTACCACAATTTGACCTGATAATCTTAATAGGTTTACTGAGTTGCTTCTTAATCTCTATCTTAAATATTTTGCAGTTTTACAAGGCCACTTATTGAATAATAAGGTACAAGTATCTATATGGCTAGTAATCATTAATAAAAGTCAAATAACTTTTCCCATCATTGTGGAGTTCAAAGATCTACTAATGCCTATACGAATTATCTTTAAAACTTCACTACTCCTAATGACACCTTTGAAATATGACCAAGCATCTTATGACACAAAGTGAATGTAATTTCCTTGGTTAAACTCCTTTTAATTCCTATTTTTCAACATTTATAACTAATTTACTAGGATCCTTCAAATCCAAAAAATAAAGATTATTATTCAACAAACATTTACCAATGACTATAGAATTAAAGGACAATGAGACCTTTTTTATTATTGAAAATTCAAGTGTATCTAACATCATATTCTATAAACTAAAATTAATCTACAATTTATAGTTGACACCTTATTACTTTATTCAACACTACTACATCTAATCTAATTGGAGTATTGTACCTTTGTAAGCATTATGACAGTTAATAAAGGTTGGTAGTTTGTTGTATCTTTAGTGCATTCTTTGTTTATTATTGCATATTTACTTTTCTAAGGTAAACAATATCCTTCTTTAAACTCTTATTCTTTTCTACTTCTTATTTTGATACCCATAATTCCCTTTGGATTTAAAGGATTCAAATGCCAAATTTACAGTGTCACCCTTCTTATGCTTTATCTTTTCCTCATCTTAAACACAAAGTCATGATTGACTTATTCACCATTCGCACCTCCTTCCTGGCATTATATGTTATCTTTAAGGAACTAAAGACAAATGTTAAAAAATCAAGTGCTTGATAGGTTCAAAAAGACTCCCCTGCTTCTTCTTCTGACTCGTTGCCGACAGAATCCTCGATGGCTGAGACTCAGGCGGTGTACGGACCCTGGCTCCAAGTCCAACGCAGGGGTCACCGTACCCCCTCTACTCCAACGGTAACACGATCTGACAACCCCAGGCCATCCCCCCACGACACGTTGCCTAGCTCACACTTCAAAGTGCTCGCAGACGACCCTAGCGCCCCCTCCGA
This sequence comes from Erythroxylum novogranatense, assembly GCA_029891385.1. Lineage (NCBI taxonomy): Eukaryota > Viridiplantae > Streptophyta > Magnoliopsida > Malpighiales > Erythroxylaceae > Erythroxylum > Erythroxylum novogranatense. The sequence continues at coordinate 52,565,117 of CM057233.1, read as the reverse complement.
TACTGTCGCGCCTCCTACCTCTCCAGCGCCCTCTGTTAACCCTCTGGCTTCTAGATCCTTCCCTCGTCCGGCGCGCATGGGTTTTAAGGCCTCTTCCGTGGGCCGGGCTTCGACCCAACGTCCGGCCCTGCCTAAGGGGCCTATCTCATCCCCCCCTCGGGCCCGATCCACAGGCTCTTCAATCCAAGTTCCTCAGGCTTCCCCCTACCCCCAGCTAGACCCCAGCCCGTACCTACCACGGCCTCACCCAAACCCCTCACGGCCCCCACCGATGGCCCACACACCGGCCTCAGTATCCCCTCTCATGCAGTCCTCGTGGTGACTGATCCACATTTGGCTAGCTTCATGCAGTCTGCGACAGCCATGGCTAATATGGAGGAAGTTTCGGACAGTCCAGATGTTGCCATAGCCACCCCTTCCGCCTCTAATCTTCCAGACCCTCCGGACCCCGGCCTACCTACCATAACCCCCGTGACAGCTATGGAACTAGAGGACGGCCCGTCCACTGCTACTCTGCCTTCATCCTCATGTGAGGATCCCGCTGCACAATCTGCGATGGTGGACGTAGTCCACGTTTAGACTTTCCCTCCGCTTTTTTTTATGTCCATTTTCCTTTGGAATTGCCAGGGGGCTGGTGGCAAAACATTCCGGCCCGTTTTTAAACACTTCATCTACCTTCATAAGCTTCTGCTGGTCGTTTTGGTTGAGCTGCGTATCAGTGGAGATCGGGCACTTTTCGTGATCCGCTCCTTAAAATTCCCTCATTCCTTCCGGGTGGAAGCTCACGGATTTTCAGGAGGCATTTGGTTGCTCTGGCAGTCCGACGTTCAGGTTACGGTCCTTCTAGCCCACCGTCAATTTCTGCATGTCAGGGTCAATTGGTCCTAGCTCTCGTTTAATTTCACAGCCATCTACGCGAGCCCTACGTATTCCCTTCAGCACCATCTGTGGATCACCTCCGGAACATCGCCCAAGCTATGACTCTTCCTTGGCTCATAGGGGGTGACTTCAATGCTAAATTTGATCGAGCTGACAAACGAGGCGCAGAGCCTCACCACCGGGTCTTCAATCCTCATTTTCGGGACTGCATTCAGTGCTGTCATCTCCAGGACCCGGGATTTACTGGCCCCCGGTTCACGTGGTGTCGGGGCACTCACCTTGCTCGGTTGGATCGTGTCTTTTGTTCCCCTTCTTGGCTTCACTCGGTCCCCCACACGTCTGTTACCCATCTGCCTTTCCTCAAGTCCGATCACCGACCCCTCCTCGTGCAGTTCCTCCAACGCATCAGACACTCTACCACGACGCGTCCTTTCCGCTTCCAATCTGCTTGGGTGACTCATGAGGGCTTTCCACGCACGGTCGCCGACCATTAGCATTCTCCTCTTCCTACACTTTGTGCGCGGGTCCATCATCTGGGAGAGCAATTACGGATGTGGAATCGCTCGGCTTTTGGACACATCTTCTCTCGCAAACGGCGGCTTCTGGCTAGACTCACCGGGATCCAATGGGCTTTGGACACCCGTCCCTATCATTCGTTGCAAGCGTTGGAAGTTACTCTCCGTCAGGAGCTTGAGCACGTTCTTCTCTAAGAAGAATTATACTGACATCAACAATCTCGAGGGCAGTGGCTGGGACAGGGTGATCGTAACACCAAATATTATCATACTCTTACGACTTCCAAATGTCGGAAGCTCCACATTACCTCTTTACAGGACACTTCGGGGTTGTCGCATTCCGGCCATGCCGCCATTCGCAGCATGGTCCAGGGGTTCTTTCAAGAACTCTACACTGCGGACTCTCCTCCTATTGCGCGTCCCCATCTCCCGGGCGGTTATCCATCCCTCCCCCAGGCCGCAGCTCCTGACCTGCTTCGCCCTCTTTCCCCCGAGGAGGTCAAATCTGCCTTTTTTGCCTAAGCTCCCAACAAAGCCCCAGGTTTCGACGGGTTTACGGCTTTCTTCTACCAATCGCAATGGGACATCGTCGGGCCTTCCTTGACTCGCTTCCTCCAACTCACTTTCCAGCACACGGTGTGGGAACAGGAGCTTAACCGCACCATACTGGTTCTCCTTCCCAAGGTTCCTTCCCCCACTACCGTCACACAGTTTCGTCCTATCGCTCTGTGCTCGGTTATTTACAAAGCTCTTACTAAGATACTCATACGCAGACTTCAACCTTATCTCGACAATCTGGTTTCCCCGAATCAGTGTAGCTTTGTCCCTGGCCGCTCTATCACTGATAATATCATTATTGCTCAAGAAATCTTTCATACGATGCGTCAGAAATCCGGCAAGAAGGGCTTCCTGGCGGTCAAGGTGGATCTTGAGAAAGCTTATGACCGACTCTCATGGGATTTCATACAGGACACCCTCCTCGAGATAGGGCTCCCCGGGTCATTTATTTCCCTCATTATGAAGTGCGTATCCACCGTTTCTATGCAAGTCACGTGGGACGGGGAGCTCAGTGATGCCTTTTCCCCTACCAGAGGGATTCGTCAAGGGGATCCCTTATCGCCATATCTGTTTGTCCTTTGCATAGAACGCCTGGGTCACCTCATCACTCATTCCGTAGCACAGGGTCGCTGGCAACCGATTCGTCTCAGCCCGAATGGTCCCTCGGTGTCTCATCTTTTCTTCGCGGACGATCTCATCCTTTTTTCTGAGGCCACCACCGCCCAGGCCGAGGTTATACGCGCTACTTTAGCCGATTTTTGTAGTGTCTCTGGTCAGCGGATTAGTCATACTAAATCTCGCAGCTTTTACTCCAAGACGTTCCGCGAACTTTGGCCCGCCAGCTGAGTCGGGAGTTGGGATTTCAGCAGACCACGAACCTCGGTCGTTACCTGGGCGTTCCCTTACTCCATGGTCGGGTCACCTAGCGCACGTACCACTACATCCTGGACAAGGTGCATCAGCGCCTCTCTGATTGGACAGGGCAGCAGCTATCTTTTGCCGGACGTACTACCCTCATCCAATCCGTAATTTCCGCCCTTCCCACATATACCATGCAGACTGTTCGTCTTCCTCGTCGTCTCTGCGACGAATTAGAAAAACTCATGCGCAATTTCCTTTGGGGCTCCACCCCTGGGGCCCGGAAAGTCCACCTTGTGCCGTGGGACACCGTTTGCACACCCAAGGATCTTGGCGGGCTGGGCCTCCGTCGTATTCGGGAGTCCAATGACGCGCAGTTAATCAAATTGGGGTGGACTCTGCTATCGACTCCCGACAAACTTTGGACCCGCATTGTGGCCGCTAAGTACAGACTGAATGTCCATAGTCCCCCCCCCCAGTCTTGGAGGCCAAGGGAGGGTCCATGACCTGGAGGAGCATTAAAGCGGTTTGGCCTCATGTCATTAGCCCCATGAAATGGGCGATCTTTGATGGGAGGACCACACGTTTCTGGTTAGATCCTTGGGTCGATCAATCGGGTCCGCTTATCTCCCATGCCTTACGGACTATTCCCCCATCCATGCAGTCCCACCTGGTGCAACACTATTTGGATTCCACGGGTAATTGGGCTTGGCCTCAGTTTCAGTCCTTCCTTCCTCACTCTCTTTGTTTACTTATTGCAGGTATTCCCCCGCCTCATCTCCGCTCGGGGGAGGACAGATTGACCTGGGGTTGGTCGGATTCTGGCCAGTGCACTACGGCCTCCGCCTACTCGATGCTGATGGCTCAGGAGTCCGAGGCCTCTCTTGGCTCTTGGCGGCTGCTCTGGTGCTGGCCTGGTCCTCAACGTATCCGTTCCTTTCTATGGCTACTGGCACATGACCAACTCCTCACCAATCAACAACGAAGGCGCCGCCACCTTTATCCGACGGCCGATTGCCCTCACTGCCAGGCCGAGGAATCCTCTCTACATGTGATGCGGGATTGCCCCAGAGCTCGAAGTTTGTGGCTCTCCTTCCCTTCCCTGGACCATTCCTACGACTTTTTCAGTCTGCCGTCCCAGGATTGGCACTCCAGAAATCTACACAGCTCTCGTCAGATTTATGGTCTCAATTGGTCCCTTCTTTTCGGGACGACCTGCTGGTTTTTGTGGTCGTGGCGGAACCGGTCCATTTTTTACCCCCAATTCTCCTGACCCTCTTCCCCGGTCCACAAGGTTCTTGCTTACACTCACCAGATACACAATGCCTTGTGCTGGTCCCAAAGTCTAGTGTCAGGCCAGCCCCTGCGACACATGCAACTCATCAGCTGGAGCCCTTCAGAGCCAGCCTGGGTGAAGTTCAACACCGATGGGGCCAGTCGGCTAGTTCCAGCATTGGCTTCAGCGGGCGGCCTTATCCGCGATAGCATCGGTTCCTGGCTTGGAGGCTTCGTTCAAAACCTGGGCTGGTGTAATTCTTTCACAGCCGAGCTGTGGGGCGTCTTCATTGGCTTACAGTTGGCCTGGAAGCTAGGTTACCGCCGAGTGCTCTTGGAGATGGACGCTCAGGTCGTGCTTCAGGCTATTTCCGATTCGGATACCCGCCTCACATCTCTTAATCCCCTCTTGGTCGGCATTACGGAGCTTCTCAGCCGCAACTGGACGGTCTTCCCTCATCATATACACCGGGAAGGCAATCGCTGCGCGGACTAGTTAGCTTCCGCCGCAGTCAATTTCGATTTGGGGGTTACCACTTTTGTATCTGCACCCTCCGGGTGCCTTTCATTCCTCCTCGAGGATATGGCTGGGTCACGTTACCCACGACTTACGATGTAACTGTTTGTTCTCCTTTCCCTTTAATGCAAAAAAATAAAAGAATCTAATATAGACCTATTGGATATATCTTGCATCTTCATAATATAAGCGCTAACCTTATTATATGCTCCATCATATCTTAATGAAGTCAACATGTGCAAAATTTCACCTCCCTAAGCCTTTTCACAGTCAGTGAAGCTCTCCTTCAACGTTGTCATGAATCTTTTTGCATTATTTTTAGTGAATAAACCACCTTTAAAGGATGGTGGAATCGAATTCTTCATCAGCATGATCCAACCTATTTTCCCTTTCTACTTATAAAAATGAACTACTAAACCAAATGAGATCCTAACTTATTATTTTGATACTTATGAAATACATTACTATTAATGAATTTTTTGGTAATAATAGTAGTAGCTTTATTGTGGTGAAATTTATCAATATGTGAAAGATAAATTTCAATAAAGGGAAAAAATAATAAATTGAGAAATCAAAGGATGAAAAAATAAGCAAAGTAGAGAACATATGCGAGTTAAAAGAATTTCAAGGATAGTGAAGAAATAACAATAAGGAGAATCAAATATATTAATATTTAACAAATCATTGTAATCATTTTATAACCTTATCTTGGTCAATTTAGTAAATTAAGGGCTCAATCATAGCATGATCATTTACATTTAGGGAATAATGTATAACTCATTTCATAATCAAGAACATATTTGTTTTGAACTTTAAAAAAAATCTTTTGATTTTAAAATAAAGGCAAAAAGCGTACATTTAACCCATGTAACTTTTACCAAAATATAAGTTGAAGCTTGTATTTTGAAACGTCCATAATGAATCATAATATTTACAAAACATTCAAATTAAATCATGAGTAAAGCAAAATTGGACGAAGTTAAGTCTCTATATATTATGTGCCACAATAATGTTATGTAGTATCACTACAAGAAAGATGTTTATTGGCGACGGAAAATCACCGACGGTCTGGAAACCGTTACAATTACCGACCGAAAATGGACAGCTGTCGGGGAAGATGGTTGTGGAGAAGAAGTTTTGCGACGGTACAATATTCCATCGCTAAATGTTGGGGAGGGAATTTACTGACCAAATTTTCGATCGGTAAAGTGATCGGTAAAAACGTCGGATTGCAACCCCTCAATTAAAGCAAAACGACGTCATTTTGGGTTATTTCAAAACGACGTCGTTTTGAAAACTTATTAAACCCTCTGCAGATCCTTTCTTCCTCTCTCCCGCGCGACCTTCGTTTCTTCCTCTCCCTGCTGCGCGACTCCCCCTCCACCGTTCCTCCATCGCTGCCACCTGTCGCCGAGTGGAGAGCTCCAACGCCGCCGGCCGGTCTCTGACAGGTAACCCCCTTCTCCCACGACTCCTCTTTCTCCTCCCTCCCCTCTCCTTACTTCGGGTATCGTATAAATATCAATTTGTTTATAAGTTTTAGCTTTTTAAATTTATTATTTAACTTACATTTTTGTTGGCTTCAGAATATTGAAATTCTAGTGCAAGATGGATTTTGTTATTATGGAAATTGTAATTGTATGTTAGTTTTCTCTTGTATTTAATTGATGTCTACGAGTGGGTTTGTCATATAAATTGAGATTTTGAACTTTTATGTTGAAATTATAACAATTATGGTAAAAGGTTAAATTTTTCAATACATATATTTGTGTAAATTTAGTCATCATTATATATTCTCCTGTAAAATTGGTGTGTGTATGTTTGTGTGTGTGAATTCAAATTATATATTATTTCCATATTTAGAGAATTTGGATTAAAATTATTAATTAAAATTTAGGTGAATGACAGTTAGCATTATGGTGTAGGTTTCAATGAGCATCCTTTACTTCTATGATATACAATAATCTAATAAGCAATTAAATGTGAGCATTATATAGACACTTTTTCCTATATTATTTTATGAGATTGGATTCATAATAATAGAACTTATCACATGAAATGTATAATTGATAAAATAAGTTTGCCTCTACATATGTTTATCATATTGCATGATTATATATTTTGAATTGACACAACAAAATGAAATGTTGAAATATTTTAATTATGTCAAATTGAATTTCATTATCATTAATTTAGTAATCACAATATAAATATCTTAACTTTAAATAATATTATCGATTTCATAATATTACAACCATGATAAGAAGACATTTATGACCATTTACAAGAGTCCCAATTAACTTGATCTTATAGTATATTGACAATTAAATGTTGTGATTGGACTATTTTTACATATTGCATTTATATGTACAATCACCATAACTACTTGACACCTTAAATTTTTTTACACACACAACTAGTGCCCAACACACAAATTTTCTAAAATTTTCCTCTTATCTTTCGAAATAAATAGTCATGCATGTTTATGAAACAATAGGATGTGATTGCATATGTCGTGAAGGACAACTATGAATTTGTATCTCACACTTTAGTTTTAATCTTAGTAGTAAATATTTTTGTTATGTGCAAAAAGTAAAGTATTATTCTTCGTACATACTGATAATCATTTATAAGTATTCATTTACTTTTTGGAATTTAACCAAACATTTTATTCTATGATATTAAAAAATGGAAAACATAACAAAAAAGGATATGGTATTCTCATGTGGAAAATTAAGTTTCACACTTGTTTGTTGAAAACTAAGGTATTTACCGGCGGTAAATTAAACCGTTGAAAAAAGTAGTTGAAGATACCTTTGCCTCACCGATGGACCAAATGACCGTAGCAAAATTTCTCTGATGGAATCTTACTTGCCCATTCCGTCGTTATATAAATACCGACAACAAACTTTTCGTCGTAAAATTGCGACGAATTATTTCGGTCAGTATTTTTACCTGTGGAAGTTCACCGACCGATTTTTTTGTTAGAGTAGTGCCCTAAAGGCAATCCCCTTTAACGCTTTTTGTTCATAGTCATGTACAGACTTTATGAATAAATAAAGAAAGGCATGTTTCATTTATTTGATGTTCTTTATGAATTGATATTGATCTTTAATCAAATTAATGATGTCCATGATATATGACATAGCATGAAGGAAATTATGATGTGACCATAATCCTGAGATTCCTATCATGTGCAATTATGTCAAGATTCAAATTTTCCTAGTCATAGGATTAATGAGACTGGACATCATTAATCCGGATGCACTAGCATATGTCATACTCCTTGATTGGATCAGCGGTGGATCTCGTAAAGCGTAAATATGAGATATTTAGAGTTGACATATGGATGCTTACTAGTGGTAGTAAGTTCATTGGATGATTCGCCATGAGATCATCACATGGATTTAATGTCGGTGATAATCTCATCATAGCAATGGTGCAAGTATCCTTAGACTTGAGGTACTCGAGGATATCTTGATCTTGATCTGCATTTTGACTCCATTCCTTGTGGCCTTCCGGAGGTTACTCATAGGATGGTGCTTGGGTACGATTTGAGGTATTCAAGGTAATTGAGTAGCCAATAAAGATTCATCTTCTGTGAGAATGTAAGAGATACCTCGCCTCTTGTCGGGATCATTACTTTAAGTCTCGGCAGAGCATGACTATGTCATGAAGATTGTCTTCATGGACATATAAAGTAATGAGTCCTCGACAGAACCGATTTCACTAGGCTAGACTTAGTCTAGTAAGAGTTGACATATTAGCCATACTCATAACCAAGTGGGGTATAGGATGATGAAAGGACGAATTGCACAAGAATTGTCTACATGGAAGGGTTCGTGATCCGGTTCGTGATGAATTCATCAAACCAATTACTTTCAGGTTAATTGGGGTCATGATGTGTTGCTAGATACCGCTCATGACTTGCTCAGATTAATTGTTAATCTAAGTGGCCAACATAACCGGAACCTAAAGAGTCACACGATAAGAGTGTTTGAGAGAATCGTAAAATAGTATTGGACGAGTTCCAATTATGGAGAGCATTCGGATTAAATGGATCCCGATGAAATCGAGATATGTCCCGATGAGATCGCGACATCGATATTGCTGAAAAAGGTTCTCGGGGGTTTTTCCCATACCGGGACCCGGTAGGACCGACCCCAGTGTGACTGGACCACTTCAGTAATATATATACATATATATATATGATTAATTAATTAAATAATTAATTAATATATATATATATATGTTGAATACGTGGAAAGCATGAAAGAAGGAAATGGAATCTTCCATTTTACATGCTTAGTCATTAAGTAATAAATGACTAAAAGACAAAAGGAAGAAGATAAAAGATGATGATGCTCGTACATGAAGAGAAGGAAGTAGGTTTTGGAAGAAAAACCTATGAACTTGAGAAGTGTTCTTCGTGGGTTGAAAAGGAAGAAGGAAAAGTAATTTTTCATCTTTCAATCTCTCATCAAGCTCATCTTCATCTTTCAAGCTTCTCCTCCAACGTCTCCTCAAGCTCTCCAGGACAGAGGTAGGCTCTAGCAGGCTTTATTCTGTTCTAGCTATTCTGGGTCAAAGGTGTTTGATCCGTTAGGTTTTCGATCTCTGCATGGATACCTTTAGAGATAGTCTCTATTGGCTATTCAGGTTTGAGTTTTCATACCGACACTGGGATCCTAGGTTTTCGGGAAGGTCCCGGGAACAAAATTTTTGTTTTTCGCTGCTGGAACATGTGATGTTCCTCCGGGATTTTCCTACAGTGGTATCGAGCGCGGTGTCGTGTATGAAGCTTTAATCAAGCTAGATCACCACCCCTCATTGCTTGTGATGTTGTAGCATGCATTCTGTCCAGATTTCGTATTGCTATAGAGATAGGGTTTTCGAAAATTTTCTGCCCAGGATTGTTCATGACATGTTAGAGAATATGTCTATGAATTTTCAGAATTTATCGATTTGATTTGATATAGTTTTGCTAATTAATTCCCTAAGGTTCCAGATGCTGTTTTGTGAAACACTCTGTGGACAGGTATGAGTATAAAATCGAGAATAAATTCTAGAAAAATCTTTTTCTGGATTTTCCTTCACCCACATATCTCTAAGATGTTGGTGATTGTCTATGAGCATGGAAATTGAATTTCAAGTTGAATGGATATTTATTCACGAATTTATTCTATGCTGTTGGGAATTGCTGTGCTGATGAACACAGTTTTTGAATCGGTTTTGTTATTTTGGTTGACTGATTTTTTGATGGCCTCAAATCCTGAAAAACTTCAGGTAGCATGTTCTGAACATTTAGTAACCTATGTAATTTTCTCAGAATTTATTGAAATTGTTTCATTGATCATTTCGAGCAATGTACAGAACTGGACAGTTTTGTGGAAATTGTTGAGACTGTTTTGCTTGGCTTGATTGAGTGTGTTTTTCAGTTCCAATTTTCACCATTTTTAATGTGATTAAAATGTGTTATCTTGATGTAGTATGATTGCCAAATTGAATTGCTTAAAGTTGCTTTTCCAAAATTTTCGGATGCCTAAAAGGTCACATTAGTGTCTCGTTAGTATATATCATTATCTTGTTTGTTTTGGCGTCATAAATTTTGTGGCTTGTGCAAGTAATTTTGAGAAAGTATAGACTAGCTAGAGATGCTTAGGGTGAGAATTTGGGTGTTCTTAAATTGTTTGGATATTTATGAGTTTTGACTCATTTTAAGCTTTTCATGTATGGTTTGACCATATAAGGCATTCATGGATCAATGAATTGTTCATTGATACATCAATTTACTGATATTACCCTAGGTATGATGGTATTGTGAATTGGAATTGCATGGATTGAGGAATTAGCCGATTAGAGATTATAGCATTTCTCCTGGATAAGGCGACTTTGCATGGCATAAGTCGACTTGTTCAAATCTCTCAGATAAGTCGACTTGTAGCACATTACAAGGCGACTTGTATATGGGTAGTGTCATAAGTCGACTTGTATTATACAAATCGACTTGTGTGTGGGCAGAAGCATAAGGTGACTTGCATTCGATGAAAGTCGACTTGTGACATGCTCAGTTGGATGATGGATGATTATAAGGATTGATTCAATTTGATTGATGAAACCTAAATCATGCCATATAGTCCCTAGTGACTATGATCCTTCACTTGAGTCTAGAGTTTCTAAATCCTCCTCGGTATATGAAAACTAACGCCTTCCATTAATATGGTAAGAACCGAGTTCTTATAGGGATGGGTTGTTGGGTAAACCCAAGCTCACTCTATCTGGATATGTTGAACCATGAAAATATGATTTTCGATTAATGGGTTGGTTTTCACCGAAGCGTTGGTTTGTTGAGTAAATTCAAGGTCAGCGTGGACAGAGGTGAAATTGGGTAGCATACATCGGATGTATGCGCATCAAAGAGTTGATACCTAATGTAAGTGCATACATCAACAAGTTGATAGAGCGATCGATAGTTGTGTCTAAGATGTAATTGGTATATCGATACCTCCCGAGACATAAGGTGGCTTGTTGGGTAAACCCAAGGTCATTCTCAATGTGGGTTATCGATGATGCAATTGGTATGTTCGATACCTACCGATTGACCTAAGTTATGGCTTGTTGGGTAAACCCAAGGTCATTCTTAGCAATATCGGATATCAACCCACTAGGACATTATGTCACTTTGTTTCTTTGGATTCAGTAATGAGGGTTATGGATTCTATGAAACTAGTGGAGCTCTTTTGCATATCATTCAAGTCCTTATGATTATGCAGCTATTCCTATTCTAACATTCTTCCTCTCTATCCGTGTAGGTTGTTTGAAAATGTCGTCAAGTGTGAATCTCCGCCGCTTATGGATTCCAACAAGTTAATCGGACCGAATTTTCGATGGTTAAGGAATCGAGAATAGTTCTCGATCCGAAGGTCCAGGATATATCCTAGATTTTCCGCTTCGAGATGCACTCTGCTTGTCGATGCTTCGATGATGATCGAAGGCATATAGTAAGCATCTAAAGGGCGGTGACATGGCTACTTGCATCATGCTTGCCTCGATGTCACTAGAGCTGCGAAGCGATGAGTCCATGGATGCTCACACTATAGTATTTCATCTTGGGAGCTGTTTGACGAGCAAGCCCGGTCCGAAAGGTTCGAGACCTCAAGGCTTCTCTTCACCATTAAAGATGGCTCGAGGACATCTGGCATGCAAGACGCATACGAAGATGAATGGCTATATTGAGAGATTGGTCGTCTTAGGTTTTGCAATGGATCATGAGTTAAGTATAGACTTAATTACGGTTGGATTGTCCAAGCAGTTATGCAGTTTGTGTTAAACTATCGGATGAACCAAATATCTACTACAATACGAGGTGATCAATCTTTCAGAAACAAGTGACGGAACTATCAAGAGTGATAGTAAGCAAGTGTTGGTAGTAGCTTCTTCTTCTTGAGTTCCAAGAAGAAAAGAACCCAAAGAAGAAGAAGGCAAAGAAACCAAAGGGAAGCGCCATCAAGAAGAAGACCAAAGAAGCTGCCCGAAAGGAACTTGCTTCCATTGCGGTAAAGATGGCCATTGGAGGCAATTGCAAAGTCTATCTTGAGTCATTTGAAGCAAAAGAAGGCATCGATGCCTCGACTACTTCAGTTTGTATGTCATTGAAGTTAATCATATCGATCACAACATTTGGGTATTTGATCTGGTTGTGGCTCACATATGTAATGATATGGGGCCTCGAGGACGATGAGGCAACTCATGAAGGGAGAAGTAGACCTACGTGTTGGAAATGGAGCAAGAGTTGCTGCATTAGCTGTAGGAACCTATGTTTTGTATCTCCCTACTGGGCTTGTACTGGAATTGGATGATTGTTATTTTGTACCCGTTTTGACAAAGAATATATTGTCTGTTTCTTGTCTGAATAGAGCTGGATTCCATATGAATTTTAATAACAATGGTTGTTCTATCAATTCTAATGGAATGCTTTATGGAACTGGTACATTGTGCAATGGTATTTACATATTAGATATGTCTAATCCAATTTTAAATGTCAATGACACCAAACGGTATAAAAGAGATAATCTAAAGTCAACTTACTTATGGCATTGTCGGCTTGGCCATATAAATGAGACACGCATCGCTAAACTCCATAAGAGTGGCAGTTTAGGGTCATTTGATTATGAATCATATGACACATGCGAATCTTGTTTATTAGGCAAGATGACTAAGTTACCCTTCAAGGGAAAGGGTGAACGAGCGATTGGAGTATTAGACCTAATACATTCAGATGTATGCGGTCCGATGTCCATCCATGCCAGAAGTGGTTGTCGTTATTTCATTACCTTTATCGATGATTATTCACGATATGGGTACTTGTATCTGATGAGATACAAATATGAAGCGTTTGAAAAGTTCAAACAATTCAGAAATGAAGTAGAAAATCAGCTTGGTAAAAGTATCAAGGCATTACGATCCGATCGTGGTGGAGAATATTTAGACCAACAGCCAGGATTATCTCGTAGATAATGGGATATTATCTCGGTGGACTCCTCCTTACGCCGCAAAGACAATGGTGTGGCTGAAAGGAGAAATCGAACCTTGTTGGACATGGTACGATCAATGATGGGTTTCGCAGTTACCAAAATCGTTTTGGGGTATGCGCTAGAGACAACTGTTTACTTGTTAAGCGAGTTCCTCTAAGGCAGTTGATGTTACTCCATATGAGATGTGGACTAACGTAAAACCTTATCTTTCTCATTTGAAAGTTTGGGGTTGTCACGCCACGTGAAGCGGATTGATCGAGATAAGCTTGAAGCAAAGTCGACAAGTGTTTGTTTGTAGGATATCCTAAAGAGACCATGGGATATCAATTCTACCTTCTTTGAGGAACAAAAGGTGTTTGTTTCAAAGCATGCTGTCTTCTTAGAGAAAGAGTTTCTTCTGCAAGAGGACAGTGAGAGCAAAGTCAAACTTGAAGAAGTTCAAGATGCTCAAACAGACAGAGATCAATCGCTGAACTCGAGACATCACTCATTCGGATGAAGTAACAGTTCAACCTTCCGTGACACACGAAGTTCAGAGGTCAAGTAGGATGCGATTGTTCCTTAGAGATATGGATTTCGTAAGTGAACAGAATGACGATTGCTCATAGAAGATGATGAGCCCGCTACCTATGAAGAGGTTCGAAAAGTTCAGAGTCCGAAAAATGGCTTTGTGCCATGAAAGCGAAATGGATTCCATATACATAAACCAAGTATGGACTTTGGTTGATGCACGAAGGATAAAACCTATAGGGTGCAAATGGGTTTTCAAGAAGAAACCGACATGGATGGTAATGTGATTACCTACAAAGCAAGGCTTGTGGCCAAAGGATTTCGTCAAAGACAAGGAGTTGACTATGACGAGACCTTGATTTCGTGAAGAAGGTGCTCAAATCCATTCGGATACTCCTAGCCATTGCCGCCATTATGATTATGAGATATGGCAAATGGATGTGAAGATAGCTTTCTTAACGGAATCGGCGAGGATGTGTACATGACACAACCAGAGGGCTTCACTTCCATCGATGGCGAAAAGGTATGCAAGCTTCGTAAATCCATTTATGGATTGAAGCAAGCATCCAGAGTTGGAACATCCGTTTTGATGAGTCAATCAAAGAGTTTGGTTTCTCACAAAATCCGGATGAACACCGTGTGTACAAGAAGGTTAATGGGAATGCAATCGTTTTCCTTGTGTTGTATGTAGATGACATATCGCTATTCGGAAACGATGTCTCATTGATGCTGTCCGTTAAAATTTGGTTGTCAAGCAATTTGCGATGAAAGACCTTGGTGAAGCAACTTATATCCTTGGGATAAAGATCTATAGAGATAGATCAAAGAGGTTGCTTGGTCTTTCACAATCATCGACATAGACAAGATGCTAAAGAGATTTAGCATGGAGCAATCCAAGAGAGGGTTTCTTCCCATTACTCATGGGATAACACGCCGAAATCTATGTGTCCTAAGACACAAGATGAGAGGATTCGCATGGATCGATCCGTATGCATCCGCAGAGGATCGATCATGTATGCTATGTTATGTCACGAGGCCCGATGTATCGTATGCTACGAGTGTCACGAGCGATACCAATCGGATCTGGTGAGGGTCTTTGGGTAGTATCAAGAATATCCTCAAGTACTTGCGAAGGACTAAGGATGTTTTCTTGATATATGGAGATGGAAATCTCCAAGTGAACGGGCATACGGATGCCAGTTTCCAATCTGACAAGGATGACTCCAGATCCCAGTCAGGTTATGTTTTCACGCTAAACGGCGAAGCGGTCAGTTGGAAGAGTTCCAAACAAGAGACGACTGCTGATTCGACGACCGAGGCAGAGTACATTGCTGCATCAGAGGTGGCAAAGGAAGCTATTTAGATCAAGAAGTTCATTTCTGAACTTGGTGTGGTTCCTAGCTGTGATGGACCCATACAGTTGTATTGTGACAACAATGGGGCTATTGCTCAGGCAAAAGAACCGAGGTCTCACCAACGATCTAAACACGTACTCCGCAGATGTCATCTAATTCGAGAGATCATTGCTAGAGGTGATGTCGCGATCGAGAGGATTCCACAGAGCGTAACATTCTTGATCCGCTGACGAAGCCATTGTCACGTAAGAATTTTGATTCTCATGTACTCGCTTATGGTATTAGATACCAAGGCGATTGGCTTTAGGTCAAGTGGGAGATTGTTAGAGTAGTGCCTCAAAGACAATCCCTTTAGCGCTTTTTGTTCATAGTCATGTATGACTTTATGAATAAATAAAGAAAGGCATGTTTCATTTATTTGATGTTCTTTATGAATTGATATTGATCTTTAATCAAATTAATGATGTCCATGATATATGACATAGCATGAAGGAAATTATGATGTGATCATAATCACGAGATTCCTATCATGTGCAATTATGTCAAGATCTAAATTTTCCTAGTCATAGGATTAATGAGACTGGACATCATTAATCCGGACGAGACTAACATATGTCATACTCCTTGATTGGATCAAGCGGTGGATCTCGAAGCTGTAAATATGAGATATTTAGAGTTGACATATGGATGCTTACTAGTGGTAGTAAGTTCATTGGATGACTGCCATGAGATCATCACATGGATTTAATGTCGGTGATAATCTCATCATAGCAATGGTGCAAGTATCCTTAGACTTGAGGTACTCAAGGATATCTTGATCTTGATCTGCATTTTGACTCCATTCCTTGTGGCCTTCTAGAGGTTACTCATAGGATGGTGCTTGGGTACGATTTGAGGTATTGAAGGTAATTGAGTAGCCAATAAAGGATTCATCATACGTGAGAATAGAAGAGATACTCGCCTCTTCGTCGGGATCATTACTTTAAGTCTCGCCGAGCATGACTATGTCATGAAGATTGTCTTCATGGACATATAAAGTAATGAGTCCTCGAGACAGAACTGATTTCACTTAGGCTAGACTTAGTCTAGTAAGAGTTGACATATTAGCCATACTCATAACCAAGTGGGGTATAGGATGATGAAAGGACGAATTGCACAGTAATTGTCTATGGAAGGGTTCGTGATCTGGTTCGTGATGAATTCATCAAACCAATTACTTTCCAGTTAATTGGGGGTCATGATGTGTTGCTAGATACCGCTCATGACTTGCTCAGATTAATTGTTAATCTAAGTGGCCAATATAACCGGGAATCTAAAGGGTCACACGCATAAGAGTGTTTCAGAGAATCTGTAAAATAGTATTGGACAGAGTTCCAATTATGGAGAGCATTCGGATTAAATAGATCCCGATGAGATCGAGATATGTCCCGATGAGATCGCGACATTGATATTGCTGAAAAAGGTTCTCGGAGGTTTTTTCCATACCGGGACCCGGTAGGACCGACCCCAGTGTGACTGGACCACTTCAGTAATATATATACATATATATATATATGATTAATTAATTAAATAATTAATATATATATATATATGTTGAATACGTGGAAAGCATGAAAGAAGGAAATGGAATCTTCCATTTTACATGCTTAGTCATTAAGTAATAAATGACTAAAAGAAAAAAGGAAGAAGATAAAAGATGATGATGCTCGTACATGAAGAGAAGGAAGTAGGTTTTGGAAGAAAAACCTATGAACTTGAGAAGTGTTCTTCGTGGGTTGAAAAGGAAGAAGGAAAAGTAATTTTTCATCTTTCAATCTCTCATCAAGCTCATCTTCATCTTTCAAGCTTCTCCTCCAACGTCTCCTCAAGCTCTCCAGGACAGAGGTAGGCTCTAGCAGGCTTTATTCTGTTCTAGCTATTCCCGGGTCAAAGGTGTTTGATCCGGTTAAGTTTTCTGATCTCTGCATGGATACCTTTAGAGATAGTCTCTATTGGCTATTCAGGTTTGAGTTTTCATACCGACACTGGGATCCTGGGTTTTCGGGAAAGTCCCGGGAACAAAATTTTTGTTTTCCGCTGCTGGAACATGTGATGTTCCTCCCGGGATTTTCCTACAGTGGTATCAGAGCGTCTGGTGTCGTGTATGAAGCTTTAACTGAAGCTAGATCACCACCCCTCATTGCTTGTGATGTTGTAGCATGCATTCTGTCCAGATTTCGTATTGCTATAGAGATAGGTTTTTCGAAATGTTTCTGCCCAGGATTGTTCATAACATGTTAGAGAATATGTCTATGAATTTTCAGAATTTATCGATTTGATTTGATATAGTTTTGCTAATTAATTCCCTAAGGTTCCAGATGTTGTTTTGTGAAACACTCTGTGGACAGGTATGAGTATAAAATCGAGAATAAATTCTAGAAAAATCTTTTTCTGGATTTTCCTTCACTCACATATCTCTAAGATGTTGGTGAATGTCTATGAGCATGGAAATTGAATTTCAAGGTGACTGGATATTTATTCACGAATTTATTCTATGCTGTTGGGAATTGCTGTGCTGATGAACACAGTTTTTGAATTGGTTTTGTTATTTTGGTTGACTGAGTTTTTGATGACCTAAAATCCTGAAAAAATTCAGATAGTATGTTATGAACATTTAGTAACCTATGTAATTTTCTCAGAATTTATTGAAATTTTTTCATTGATCATTTCGAGCAATGTACAGAACTGGACAGTTTTGTGGAAATTGTTGAGACTGTTTTGCTTGGCTTGATTGAGTGTGTTTTTTCAGTTCCAATACCTTTCACCATTTTTAATGTGATTAAAAATGTGTTATCTTTATGTAGTATGATTGCCAAATTGAATTGCTTAAATTTGCTTTTCCAAGAATTTTCGGATGCCTAAAAGGTCACATTAGTGTCTCGTTAGTATATATCATTATCTTGTTTGTTTTGGCCGTCATAAATTTTGTGGCTTGTGCCGAAGTAATTTTGAGAAAGTATAGACTAGCTAGAGATGCTTAGGGTGAGAATTTGGGTGTTCTTAAATTGTTTGGATATTTATGAGTTTTGACTCATTTTAAGCTTTTCATGTATGGTTTGACCATATAAGGCATTCATGGATCAATGAATTGTTCATTGATACATCAATTTACAGATATTACCCTAGGTATGATGGTATTGTGAATTGGAATTGCATGGATTGAGGAATTAGCCGATTAGAGATTATAGCATTTCTCCCTGGATAAGGCGACTTGTGCATGGCATAAGTCGACTTGTTCAAGGTCTCTGTATAAGTCGACTTGTAGCACATTACAAGGCGACTTGTACATGGGCAGGTGTCATAAGTCGACTTGTATTATACAAGTCGACTTGTGTGTGGGCAGAAGCATAAGGTGACTTGCATTCGATGAAAGTCGACTTGTGACATGCTCAGGTTGGATGATGGATGATTATAAGGATTGATTCAATTTGATTGATGAAACCTAAATCATGCCATATAGTCCTAGTGACTATGATCCTTCAGCTTGGAGTCTAGAGTTTCTAAATCCCTCCTCGGTATATGAAAACTAACGCTTCCATTAATATGGTAAGAACCGAGTTCTTATAGGGATGGGTTGTTGGGTAAACCCAAGCTCACTCTATACGGATATGTTGAACCATGAAAATATGATTTTCGATTAATGGGTTGGTTTTCACCGAAGCGTTAGTTTGTTGAGTAAACTCAAGGTCAGCGTGGACAGAGGTGAAATTGGGTAGCATACATCGGATGTATGCGCATCAAAGAGTTGATACCTAATGTAGTGCATACATCAACAAGTTGATAAAGCGATCGATAGTTGTGTCTAAGATGTAATTGGTATATCCGATACCTCCGAGACATAAGGTGGCTTGTTGGGTAAACCCAAGGTCATTCTCAATGTCGGTTATCGATGATGCAATTGGTATGTTCGATACCTACCGATTGACCTAAGTTATGGCTTGTTGGGTAAACCCAAGGTCATTCTTAGCAATATCGGATATCAACCCACTAGGACATTATGTCACTTTGTTTCTTTGGATTCGTAATGAGGGTTATGGATTCTATGAAACTAGTGGGAGCTCTTTTTGCATATCATTCAAGTCCTTATGATTATGCAGCTATTCCTATTCTAACATTCTTCCTCTCTATCCGTGTAGGTTGTTTGAAAATTTCGTCAAGTGTGAATCTTCGCTCGCTTATGGATTCCAACAAGTTAACTGGACCAAATTTTCTTGACTGGTTAAGGAATCTGAGAATAGTTCTCAGATCTGAAGGTACTAATAGAATAAAGATAAAAAGTACTAATAGGAAAATACTATACATAAAAGTGTTTAAGGTAAGTACAAGATATGATAATATAAGAAAAGGTTCAAAAAGCCTATAAAAAATGATAAAGACCTTTTTATGTAGGATCTTTTACTCTTTTCCTAGTTTACCAAAGTTTCCTATTGATGGTCAAGTCCTTAATAAGCTCTAGCAGAGCTATATCCTTCCTAATCACCATATTAAGATACCTAAATTACCTAAATCTTGTCCCCTTAATTTATTATCAATGTTAGATACCCTCAATTTATCTCTTACCACTTCATTCTTAACTTTATCTCTTCTTGTAAGGTTACACATCTAATAGAGCACCCTCATCTTCGCTACCATAAACTTATGACTACGAACTTGTTTGAGGGGCCAACACTCTATCCCATAAAGCATAGTTCGTCTGATAGCTAAACAATAGATTTTACCTTTTAGTTTAAGTGGCATCTTCTTGTCACGTAAAACTCCTGATGCACTCCTCCATTTAAGCCACCTGATTTAATACAGGTAACTATGTATTCATCTATCTCACTATTGCTTTGAATGATGGATCCACAATCTTTTTATGTTATAGCTTTTGATCCAATCTTTATCTCCATATCTACTGCCATCTTATGGCTTAAAAAGCTAACAACTTTGAGATTAAGATGAATATTATATAGATGGTACAACATTATGTCCAATTTGATGGACTACAAGATGAGGATTTGAACACACATTTCTCAAATTTTTTGGTGATTTGTGTATTGAATGAATTTTTTCATTTGAATGAGTGGCATTTTCTCTTAGTTTTTGCATACAGTCATTAGGTTTTATACATATTTTCCTGCCATACATAGTTTTTCTGAATTTGCATTTATAGTAGTTTATGTTTAATTTGTAAATAAAAAACGACAATGAATAGGACTTTGGTTCAAAAAAGATAGCTAAAATTTTGTTGGGAATGCTCATATTAGGATTATTTTATGCTGCCAAATAGCAGGTCCAAAACACTGCAGTAAAATGCAGAGAGGAATATCCAAAATGCAGGCAGAAAGGCAGAAAACGCATAAGGTGCTAGGTTTAATTGGGAGATTTTAATTCCATAAGAGCAAGGCAAGGACAACCAAGAAGACATGTGCAGAGAAGGAGGGAGCTACTATGCGCAAAAACAAAAACAACATAGCAAACCCACCAAAATGACAACCATCAGGGGCGCACAAGAGGAGAGTAAATCAGCAGGAGAGGAGCAACGCACCAAGGACACACGCACATAGGAGGCTAACGCACCAAGGGGTGCACCAGGAAGCTGACCACGCGGGACGCACAAGGAACTAACTGAGACACATGCAGCTAGAGAGACACCAGTTTGAGGACACGACACACAGAGGCAGCTCCAAAAATTGAACCCACAAGGGGAGACGGAGAAACACAATAAAGCAGTGGCACAAGGGGAGGCACAAAAACGCAGAGAGGGAGATCCTAAAAACCCATTCATCCTCTGTTTATTATCTGGTGTCTCTTATGTTATTTACCGACTGTGATTTATGTGGTTTTCATTCTATCATGAGTGAGTAGCTTCCTTGAAGCTTCAAGGTTGGGGTTGAAGCTTTTAGTTAATTTTTTGTGGATTGAATCTTAATTGATTTATGAGAATGGGTTTCATGGTTTTGATTTCTCTGTTTTGAAATTGATTTTGCTGGTATTGTATTTAGCCAACTATTACTTGACATTAGTTGTTAATTGAAGAACTGATAGGTGAAAATTAATAACAGAACCCTAAAACAGGGAACTTATAAATTTTAGATTTATATATAGACTGAATTTATGAGAGAAAACTAGGTTAGCAAAGAACTTAATGAGTTATGCTTAATTGCTAGTTCACGATAGTAGATTAGGATTATTGCATAATACTCCTTTGATACCTTGCAAAATGATCTAAGAAACTCTAGGCTCAACCTTTTATCAACCAAAATTTGCCTAATAAATTGATCCAGGTAAAGTCTATAGAAAACGCTAAAAGTGGAACCATCTTTGAAGCTTATCACATTCCATTCGGACTAATCCCTAGAGACATTCGCATCATTGTTTAGCATTGGTTTTTTATTATTTTTGATAGTTAAATTCCTTAATTTTATTCCCCATTCTTGCACAACTGCTTAGTCCAATTAATTGAGTAATTCAAGCCTAGTATTTACACAATTACTCCTTGTAGGACGATATTATACTATACTACTTGAGACCCGTGAACTTGCGGAGTTACATCATTGTGACACTTTCAAGATCCACAAAGCCAATGATGATGTGATAAGACTATGATTATTCCCATTTTCTTTAGGGGAAAAGGTGAAGCAATGGTTGAACTCAATATTAAGATCATCACTTATTTCATGAGATCAAGTGGCAGGGAGATTTTTATTGAAACATTTCCCAATAGCAAAGATCGAAAATTGAGGAATAATATCTTCTGCTACTCCTAGACTAATTCTGCAGAATTATATGATACATGGGAGCGATTTAGGAAGATGTTAAGAAAATGCCCACATGATGGTTTACCACTTTGGATGCAGATCCAAATCTTTTATAATAGGCTACATCAGAATACAAGGCAGTCAATTGTATTCTGATGTAGCAGCTGGGGTACTTTAAATAAAAAGACATTAGAAGCAACCCACGATCATATTAAAGATATGGCAATGAAAATTTATCAGTGGTGCTCCTTATAAGCAATAATTAATAAGCCAACAGGGGTATGTGAATTAGAGGTAGTGGTGTAGTCAACGAACCAGGTGGAAATGCTAAACAAAAAATTTGATAGCCTGACATTGAATCCATAATGCTAAGTTATGCAGCAAGAGGTGTGTGGGTTAGAACATTCAAGTCAAAACATTCAAGTAGTGCAACTTTAGCATATGGATTATATGGGGAATGCTCCTAGACCCCAAAATAATCCATATAGTATACTTACAATCCTAGATGGAGGGAGCACCCCACTTTCTCTTGGAGAAATCAAGGGCAAGCAAGGAACAACCCTTTATTGGGATTTTAGCAACAAGAACATCTCAAGCTAAGAAGCTTACTCTATAATTGCTCAAGATTATGGTGCAAAACATTAGTGGGAGAAGGCTTCTATATGTAAATTAGAGGTTTAGATTGATCAAATTACTAAATTAGTGTATGAAAGATTGTATAGGAGTTTGCCTAGTACAACTAAAACAAATCCTAAAAAACCGTGCTACAAAAATCACCCTTAGGTATCCAAGAAGAAGAATGAGAAAAGAAAAAGAAGGATGCAAAGAGTCAAGTAAAAGCTAAAGGTGCATATGTGTTAAAGTTTCATAGCTTAAAATATTTAAAATTGTCTAAATATTTTTCATGTTGCACGCATTTATAGGGAACTACATGCTCTTTACACATGCTCATGTGAACTTACATGGTTAGATGCATGCCTGTATAATAGACCATATAAGTCCGCGATGACAAGACGACAACATGCAAATAAAATACCAATGAAGCAAAAATCAGGTGAAGGGTCATCTAGAGACTCGAGGGGAGCTTTCATAATTAAGCCACCAAAGCAACCTTTGATGCTATTTTTTAATGTTGCGACACATGAGGAGCAATGTCAATAGCTTAAAACGAAGACTTTTGTAACAAGCCGCAACATTGAATAGGAGGCATTGGGGCATGTCAATTTGGTCCAGCAAGTTTGAGACCTTATCGATGCTAAAGCAAGGTCCCGATTTTTTAAGATCGTGGTACCCTCTTATTGGGAATGCTTGAGGTGCTCTCCATATTCTTTGTGGAGAAGGGATGGCACGATTGGAACTGAATGAACACTATTTAGTTTTGATTGCTAGGAGAGATGGTTTGAATGAGCTATTTGGAGTTGTTCATCATAATGGGGTTGTATGACCAAGAGTTTATGGGGAAACATGCCTATTTAACCTCGTGGACAGACTTCTCGTATGTGATGTCCTTTTGGTAAATTTAAAATATGATCAACGAGCACTATGATTACAACTTGAGTAGATACAAGGCCTCATCTCTACAACAGCTAATGATTAGTTATCTATATGGACTATTGAGTCATACGTTAAACGGATGGGGTGACAGCCTTGTCATCGTCAAAAATTTGGATGTGTTATACCTTTGGACCATGCATTAGCCCATTTTAGCAGACATTAGAGTGAGGAGAAAAGGTCAGGACAATCTATATCGAACCTTATGTGACAAAGTTTGCACACAAGATAAAAGTCTTTAACAAACCACTAGCGATGCGACTAAAGGGTACCAAGAAAGTTGTATGTCGAGGAGATAAAGCATATGCATATGTGAGCAGATAACAGGGACCTACGAGTGACGTCTACCACTTAATTGGAGTTCCCAACGAGTCGGTCACATTGGGAGGAGCTAGGGAGGAGCCACATTGACCCATATCAGACAAGAGGCGTCATATAGGAGGAGGATAATTCAAAAGTACCCAGGATGTAGACACCACACTAGGACTAGTTGAAAATAGCTCAACTAGAGAGACACATGGGACTACTTATAGGTGCCCAACGTACTATTTGATTATAACAAGTAAAGATTATAGAGCAAATGGGATAGCTTGAGACCTATACTAGATGGATGGGGGATCTACTGATGTAGATGGCGATCCATCAAGGAATGACTTTTCAATCACCACTATCTGGAGCAACTACATCATCATCAGCTCCTCCCCATTTTGAGGATGTACAACCCGAGAACCCTTCATCGACGGACATTCCAGAGTCACAACATTATTAAGGAATGTTTTAGTTTCATCTTTTCTTTTCTTTTTTTATTACTTTTATATCTTTCTTATTTTCTTCCCTTTGTTATTTTCATCTTAACTAAACGTTAATGCAATGATATTTTCATTTATTTCATTTTTATTTTCATGTTTTTAGGTATTTTTGTTATTTTTATTTTGTTTTATCTTTTTATCCATTTGTATTTATATTTTCCAAGGATGATTATATCTCATATCAGATGGATCCCTCATCAAAAGCAGAATTCTTAAATTCTTACTAAGGAAATTCCAAATTCCAGCCATTTCTTACTTTTTATTTATATATGCTTATATTGTGTACATTGGAGATAATGTATAACTTTAAATGTGGGAAGGATTTCTTAAGCATATTATAATATTTATTATTAAATTTTATTAACTAATATTCTGTATTAGTTAAAATATGTCCAAAATACTTGAGATCATTATTGATTATTTAATTAAATTAGTATGTAAAAGATGAAAGTTAGAATATACTTGTTTTTAAGACATATTTTAGTAGTCATTGAAATAGCTAATCTGAATGAAAATTTTATATTATTTATAATCATAACATCCATTTTGTGAGGTTCTATTCTTAAGAGCAAATACAAAAATTTTAAAGTTTTTTTTTCTATCATGTGTATTATTGTGCATAGTTGAATAATTCTAGAAATTGCTTGTCTTGTTCATATTAAGACCACATTTGTTAAATTAGAAGCACAGAAGTTATAAAGGCTTTTAGATTTAACATTTGTTTAGCCTATTCTCTTGATTATTACCCTACCATATTTTATCCTTTAAGAGTAAACATTTTGAGCTTTAGCATTATTCATTGATTACAATCACATTAATAGCCTTTACCTTATCTTTCTTGAAGCCTTTTTATTAATTTAAACCTTGAAGGCCATTTACATTACTTAATTGTTTGAAACTTAAAATTTGTAAAGGTCTAACATTTCTTTAATAATTGATAGATGATGAATGCTCGTATTATTGTGAAAAGAATGCGTTAAAGTTATGGCACCAATGGATTTAAAATACAAAGGACCTATATTATGAAAGAATAAGTTTCTTGTAATGTTGTTTCTTATAAATTTCCTTCAATTTTATCACCATTTTCATTATACCAATCATACCTTACCTAAACCCTATTAAAACCTTGTGATAAGACCTTTTGATTTTAGTTTCTAGTTTACTTACTAGTGGTGTAGATATGATAATATTGCAAGCTTACGGGTAAGAGTTCTATTATGAATTGATTTGAGAGTTATTATACTTTAAACTAAATACTTAATTGCATTAAGTGATACCTTGGTAAGGGCATAAAGATTTGTGCTTTTGATTTAAAAAACATTAATGATGTGATTATTATTGGTATTGACTTATGAAGGTTAGTTCTAGGATAATTGGAATCCCATTGTATGTTAATTTGATTGAAATGACATCAAGATTTTAAGTGTGAATGGACAAGTTGACGTTAATAAGGGATGGATGTTTGTAAGATAAATGATTTTGATTATAATTTGCTTTAGGACAAGCAAAAGTTATAGATAGGTTGATTGTATATATCCCAAAAACTATAGTTTTTACTATAAAAGTACGTGATAAAAGGTAAAAGGAGAGGAAGTAAGTTTGAAAGGGTTTTTATGTCATAAGGAACAATAATTCTAATCAGAGGATGAGTGAAACACGAGGAATACATCAAAAGATCCGATAGATAACTTGCAAGAAGATTCGTTAGAAAAACAAATGAGAATTAAAATTATGATTTCTTTTGTTTCTAGTTTTTCTTCTGCATATTTGTTTTTGATTTTGTTTCTTATAAGTAGGATTTGATTTGTTTAGTGCTTAGGAGTGATGAAACTTAAGTCATGATAAGAATATGATTTGATCTTTTATTTAATATAGTTTTATTGATTGGTTTATTGAAATTCAATTATGCATTATAGGATTGTTCTAATATATCCTAAGTTTTAGTTCATGATTTGATTTCAGATGATTGGGATTGAGAAATTATTTTGTATGAATAGATCTACCGTAATTGGAAGGAGATGCATGTAAACCTATATGTAGGTTGATATAAATCCTCTAGATTTAGGTTAAACCTAATATTGAAATTAGCGAATCAATAATGCAATTAGGGGCTTTAACTAAAAAAAGGTTTCAGTTGATCATCTAAGGGATTAGTTGTTAACAGTCTTGGGAAAGATATTAGCATAAGATAAGAAATTCCAAATCCAATAATCAATAATATAATTGCATGATAAAGATTAACATTGAAGAATTCTTAACGGGATTCATCACCTAGTTACCATTTATTACTCTTCCAAGTATTTTCCTTTGTCTGAGTTCATTATTGTTTCAATCGTAGTTGAGTTTGCTTAGTTTAATATTTAATTAAATCTACAATCTGATTTGACAATTAGATCTTAAGAAAAGGGTAAATAATAGTATTTGCAGCCCTCGTAGATCGACTACTTATGTTAGCTACAGCTGCGTGATATACTTGCGGTTTAACATTGATAAAATTCTTATTAAGTTTAAAAATAAGGTAAATAATAGTATTTACAGCCCTCGTAGATCGACTACTTATATTTACTACAGTTGCATGATATTCTTGCAGTTTAACATTGATAAAATTCTTAATAAGTTTAAAAATAAGTCAATCATTATTCTTAGTGGACTAATCCATTATTATTGCAAATAGGAAGGGGCTTAACGAGGACCCTCAGTGTAGCTTGATATTGATAAAAACACATTCTGTATCTCCTCATGTTGTCTTTACTTTAGTATTAAAACCTTTATACATATTCCCAATAGCTTGTATATGTGTCAAAGAAACTCTTTTTAACTTTTAAACACCTCCTTATGACTTTCCTAGGTTCCCTATCATAAGTCTTCTCTAAGTTAATGAAAATCATAGATAGCTTCTCTAATTTATGTCTTGCTATCTTTCCCTACAATATTCCATTAATCTTCTAAGGAGGTATATAACTTTTATTGTGGACCTTTCTAACATGAAATCAAATTAGTTCTCCAAAATCAGTTCACCTTTTCTCAATCATTCCCTCGCATAACTTTATTTCTAATTAAGTAGCTTAATACCTCTATAATTATTACAAATTTGGATGTCTGCTTTGTTTTTGTATAGAAGAATTAGTGAACTAAGTCTCCACTCAACCATCATTTTGATAGACTTAAGGATCGTAGTAACAAGTTTAGGTAACCAAGTGATACCCTTTTCTTCTATGCTCTTCCACAGCTCTATGGGTAGCTCATCACGTCCTACTACATTTCCACTCTTCATCTTCCTTAAAGCTCCTTTAATTTCTTCTGTTATAATTTGTTGACAATAAATGAAGTTCTAATATTTCTCAGGCATGCTAACATCACCAAGGATATGTTGTCATCTCTGTCTTCAATAAAAAGTCTATAAAAGAATCTCTACCATTTTTTGTTGAATTCATTTTCATCTACGAGCATCATCTTGCTTCGTTCTTTATACAAAGAACTTGATCCAGTCTCTCACTTTCCATCCCTAGCTCTAGCTAACTTAAATATATCCCTTTCTCCAACTTTGGTTTCTAATCGTTGATATAATTTCTCGTAAGCTTTACTTTTGGCTTCTGAGACTAACTTCTTTGCTTATTTCTTTACCATTTTTTTAATTTTCATTATTAATTACCCTCTTTATATTTATGCTTCTATTTAATATAACTTTATAGGAAACCTTCTTAATATTCACCTTTTCTCATACATATTTATTCCACCACTAAGACTCCATCTTATTGCCCTTATTCCCCTTATAAAATCCTATGATCTCTTTACTTGCATTCCTTAAAAAAGTTGCTACTCCCTCCTACATCTGGTTAGCATCTCCTTCTAGTTATCATTCTTTTCCAAATATTACTCCATCCCTAAGTTATTCCACAGTATCTCCTTTTGGATTCCACCTTCTAACTCTAGTATAAAATCCACTAATTATAAAATCCACAATTACAATCTAAGTTGAGTTGATAAGAATGCCTTAGGTTTCACTTTAAAATCCTTACAACTAGGTTGACCGTTGTGCCTTATGAGAAAGTAGTTAATTTGACTCTTTACCGTTCTACTCCTAAAAGTCACACGGTACTCCTTTTTTTAAAAAAATGAGTTGGATCTTACCAGATTAAACTCTACTATAAAGTCCAACAAAACAATCACATTGTCATTCCTATCTCTATACTTGAAACTCGTATGAGCTTATGAACACCCGTCTAAGGTTACCCTTATATGACTATTAATGTCTCCTCCTATAATAACTTTCTCATTAGGGAGAATCTATTGAATCACCTCATCTAGCTCTTCCCATAATTGGTGTTTAAGCTATTCTTGCAAAACACACCTCATTGAAAACAACATATATCACCACAATCTTTAAGGATAAAATCATAACATTACTATTGATTATCCCCACATAATGAGTTCCTTTATAACCAACATCCCTCTACCATTATGTTGCCTCTAACACCCTAAATATCAAAGTTTAATTCCATTAATCTCTTTCACTTTAGCTCCCATCCACTTTGCCTAAAATCTCCAACAATTTTAATGACTTCCTAATAAGAGTCCCGATGTTTCAAGAACCTATTCTTAACTTAGTAACAATTTCTCTTCTCTTAGACCCAAAACTCACTGAAGGGCTAGCTCTTGGTTTTATCTTTCGAATTCAAAACCACCATTCTTATCCTAAATATCCAACACAAGCTAAGAAAAGCAACAACGAAATGGAACATAAAAATTTAGATTAAAGGGATATACTAGCTATAAGCCACAAAGAGAAACTACTAAAATAAATGAAAATAGGAATCAAATAATCTATACTAATAACAACACTTGGAAATAAATAGCAATAGTAAAAAGGAAAAAAGAAGATATCAAAGGAGATAAATAAATAAGTTACACTAACCAAAATTTGAAATCTTTTTAGCTTTTGTCAAAACAAATCAATCTAAACAAACCTTTAACCAATAATATCAAAGTAAAAAAGAAGAATATTAAATCTTAAAATAAGTACAACAATGGTAGCGAATCATAACATTATACAAATTAACTAGACCTAAGACTATAGCTATTGGTAAGTCTAAGTCGATACCACAGAAAGTGTTCGATTAGCTTTTGAAATAAAAATAATTGATGTTTAGGTTATGGGGGGTGTAAGGCCCCAAGATATACTCTGGCAACATTATAGCATGTTTAAGGTGTATTAAGAAGTGCATATAACAAATTAAGTGCATCTAAGTATAGTAAGAGACATAATGGTATTTATGTAAAAGACATAGGTAAATTGGTAATTTGTTCATCTTTTCATGGACATATATATTTAGACATGAAATATGGATGAGAATGAAGAAGAAGGACAAATGTGTAATTTTCCTAAAGTCAACTCATGGACAAATTGGATGAAAACATGTGAGACCAATAAGATTAAAGCAAGTGTGTCTAATAGAATTGTAACACATGGTCTAATAGCATTGTAATACATGGCCCAATATAATTGTAACACATTCTCCAATAGGATTGTAACATACGGTCCAATAGGATTGAAACATGTGTCTAAGACTAGAAAATTCATGAGGGGAGTAGAAGAGAGGGGAGAGGGATATGTATGTGGGGCAGAATTTTCTCTTCTCATCTCCTTGCCATTCCATCTCCTTAATCGCACTATTTTGTACAAGGAATCAAGCTAATCCTAAGTAAAAAAAACAAGGTAAAAGTTTTTTTTTCACTTCTTCATCTTTCTTGCTTTGCCCATGAAGAGTTGGAATTATAAGGTTGAAATTGGGATCTAAGATTTGCATTTTTGGTGTTCTAGTTAGTGAATCAAGCAAAGCCAAAGGGGAAGAGAAGGAAGACTATTAAAAGAAGAGCTAATTGGTAAATTGTGAGGTTTGGAACTATAGTTAGTCTAATTTCTCTTTGTGTGTAAGCTTGAATGGATACAAAGATTCACTTGGATGTGGAATGGTTATTGGGATGATGCTTTGGAGTTATTTTGGTGTTACCTTGCATAGAATTGGTTGAATATGATAACAGAGTATCGTGTAGTGGAATTCTATCTAGAATTTATTGAACCAAACACATTTTAGGTCATAACTCAACCTACATACCCCTAAATTGAGTTATTTCAATTTCATATAAAACCTAAGCCATATAAATAGAAATCTCTAGAAGAGACTCTGAATTAATTATGGCTTTATGACATTAGAAATTGAGATTGAAAATGGTGACATGATACTGCCCCTGTTTTGGACTAGCTTGCGATATTTGGTATATATATCTCATGATATAGAAGTCCAAATGGTTTTATTTTTAGTTCTTTGGAAACTATACACATAGGAAACAAATTTTTAGAAGACCTCAAAACCTAATTTGAACGTTTTATATGTGAAAATTTTGGAACAATTGGAGCTATGAATTATAAGCAGGGGATATGCTAGGAAGGAAATTATACTATCTTTAGTTTGTTTTCTTTTCAATTTTTATCAAATCATATCTGAACCTTTTTTAATGTGTATGAAACTTTTCAAACAACTAGAAATAATAAAATAGGACTTACCTAATGTGAATTGGGTGATTGAATATTGGAATTTAAGATTGAACATAATGCATCCTAAAGAAAAATTACATGTACATAAATGATTTGTTTGAATATTTATTGCTCATATGTGTGTAGTACGATTATGCAAGTGTGATTTTGATAACCTTTTAATGGTGGTAAGTTATGACTTGCATTTATGAATGCAAATATAAATTTTATGACTTGAAATATATAGGGTTATAGTGCAGCTGTTATAGTTAGACATCAATGGTATCTTCATTTCAAGACTATAGTGTCTCCACATTTCGATGCCTTCGAGTATCCATGATTTGATACTTTTGAGTTTCCACAGTTTTGATATCTTCAGATATCCATAACTCCCATTATCTACACCCATGGGAATGTACAGGCCTAACACAGAAAGTAAAGTAAATAGTTATAAATAAGAAATACAACATGACAACATAAATAATTGGTATTGATGAGCATTTGCATTTATATTGATAATTTGTATCAATGAGCATGTATATTGATAATTTGTATCAATAAGTATTGAATATCAATGTTTGGCTTATGAATGTGAATTTATGGTATATGAATAAAATATTAAAGCATGTTTGCATTATGTACTTTGATTAAGTATGCCATCTCTATTTATATGAGTTATAATGTTTATGAATGTGTGTGCTTGGCAGGTGACTATTGTGAATGATCATCCAAATTAAGTGTTTTTTCACTAAGCTTTCAAACTCAACACGGGTGATAATTCGTGTAGGTCCAAGTAATAGGAGTAAGAAAAAGGTAACATCTGCAGAGTTTAAGGCCAACAACTAGGAGAAAAATTACCTTTGGAATGTGTCTATTAGTTAAATATGATTGTACGTGTAATGAAGGAAGGAAATTGTATGTTTTCTTTTGGATTATCATGTTAAGTAAAGATGTATTACTACTTTTAGATGATAATGTTAAGTGATGTGAAATTTTGTAATACGTATATGTATGAACAGAAAGATGTGTGATGAGAGTCTCTATAAATGAATAGAAATGTATGTCATAACTATTTGTTCTAGAAATTGGTTACCACTATAGGCTTGGTATAAGGGGTGTTATAGGAGGTTTTATTAGTTTTCAAATAACAAAATAAAATGAAACTAAACTAACAAAAGCAAAGTAAAGAAAACATAATGATGAAAAGTGATGAATACGTTAGAGACCAGGTTATTAGTTCAATCTCGGCTAGACACAATTAAACATACTTCGTTGAATTTTTGTTCTCATATCTCTCTAGCAACTATTAATCATAAGTTAATGATAAGCTCTACTAACCCCAATTTTCTCTTAAGTCGTGTTTAACTAAAATAAGCTCTTTAAGTGAACCTAGCTATCGAACAACCTAGAACAAAATCTGTAGATTTAATTGTACAAGTGCATTATGAGTTAGGAAAACATATTAATGAAGGCAACAACCACATACACTTGGGTCATTTAACCTAAGTTACGTTATCCCTAATGATTCGACTCCAATAGGAAACAAAACAATTACATATTGTATCTGTAATGATTCGAAGCCATTAGTTGCTAATCTCAATACAACAATTGTGGAGTGTATTAAATATTCTACCAATATCCAAACACAACAATTATAAATTGTGTTTAAGATTCTAGCAATGGGTTCATACATAAATAATCTAACAATAATGAAAATATGATCATTCATACATGAAAACCCAATTCCATAAGTATAGGCTAACACAAACAATTCCTAGAGAGAGAAATAACAAAAAATACAAAGACAAAATGTTTAATTGGGTTCTTCGACATCGATATCACCTCTGAATCAGTGTCGGGAAGCTTATCCCTCCATGAGTCTCTAAAGAATTAGCGGTTTGCCCCTTCTTCCCTTACAAAACTGAGACTTTACTTCACAAAATTTTTCTTCAACATTTTATATGTTTCTGCCTTAGTAATATTGTATTTATAGTGAAAATTATAGGTTTTCGAATATCAGGTGTTAAAGTCTCGGGTGTAAGCTACGTTGTCATTGGTGTGAGTGAGTGTCATGCTTGTAACTTTTATGTCGCGGCGTGAGCAATTTTCTGCACTCTTCATACTTGATGTTTTCAACATACGCTCTTTATTTTTTGCATTTTCTCGTCTCCTCTTGCTCTTCTCCTTCTTGTTTTATGAAGACAAGTGGGTGTAAATCTCAAGAAGATGACTCAAAGAATGTTCTTTCAATTCTCTTTATTTCTTATGCTTCTGAATTGTACCTAAAATCAAATATGAATTAAAGTGAATGTCTTAAGCATTTTATAGCAATAATTACTAAGTTTTATGGAATAATGTATAATCAATTAAGCACATATCTCATAATAAACAAAAGTGAAAAATCACAAGCACAAATGATCGCAAACAAATCTATACATAGATGCTCCAAATTTAAACCAATAATAGGCACCTCTTGTCTAAAACAATAGGATTAGAGAAAGGCATTATCAGAAGAAAGCCACAGGAAGAAACTAGAAGCCAGGCACAAGAAACTCCAAATAAGTTCAAGCTTGAAATAAGAGCCACTAGTGCATTACCCAAAGTCATGTTCTGAATATGGATGAATTGGGTATTGATGGCTCTAAAATGTATATGTATATTCTAGGTGTCTTTGGATTTTAGAGAGAAAATGATTAACCAACTTTAAGGTTTGACAAATTCAAGCTTCTAATCTAGGAATAAAAGAAAAAGAGAGTAGCAGAAGAGAAAACAAGGAAATCTAATAACCACTAATAGGCCTTTACACATCTCATACGTTCACACTCGCTAATCTGTATAATAGATCGTTTCTAAGTAAAGAAAATCACTCTACAAATGGCACCAAAGATGAATTATAGAGTCTACATCCTTGTGGTTAGTGGAGAACAATCAGTATCCAACAACTTTATAGTAAGCAATCTAGTAAATGTCTCTTTAGCTTCTAGATCTTCTTTAAAAGAGATCCAATTCAAGAATAAACCAAACACATAGATTTAAATCTAGTTTACAAGATCCAAAGACACTAAAACTCCACAGACTAAGGAGATCCCATTAGATCTTCAGATAAGAATTGCTGAAAGAGCTTCCTTATATAAACAAGCACTAATTGAAGTAGTAGATACCAGTGAATCCAAAACGTTGAGACATGGGTAATTCAAAAACCACAAAAAATGAAATTACAGAGAATAACACCCAAAAACCCTCTAAAGAGAGCAAAAAGAGAGACTAAAAAAACACCATCAAAATATCGAATAGGTAACAAACGAATATCAAAGTGGGACAATATTAAAAACAAGCAAACCTAGAAGAACTTCAAGGCGATGTCCCTCCACGACCTCTACTTGTTAGCCCCAAAAAAAATTTTAGGATTAATCATGATTAGATTAAATTGATTAAGTTAGACTAGCATTAATTAAGGTGTCATAAATTAATATATGATAGCATTAATGAGTTAGGTGAAGAATTTATGAAGTTAAATATGTTAGTTGGACTTAGGTGAGTTAGGTGTAATTAATGTATTAATTGGGCTTTGGGTCCAAATGAAGTAAGAAAGAAGAGAGGAATTTAATGCAATGGGCTTGAAGGAAAAGAGTTAGTGGGCTTGAGTAAGTAAGGAGGAGAAATGAGAAAGAAGAAAAAGAAAGAAGAAGGAAGTAAGTTGGGCTTAGGCTTATTGGGCTTAAGTAACTTAGAAAGGAGTATATAAGGAAGGAGATAAGTGATTTTTGTAGGAAAAGAAGATAGAAACGAAATTTGGAGGAGAGGAAGGAAGAGTGTCGTGAAAGGAGGGAGGAAAAGGAGAAAGAAGAGGCTCGTTAGGGTTTGGCATTTCCATGAAAGTGAGTGGGTTTTTGAAGAAAGTCCAAGAAGAAAAAGTGTGGAGGAGAGTCTAAGCTTCACTTTGAACCAAGAAACCACTTAGTTGGTTAAGGATTTAAGGTAAGTTCTTGGTTTAAGGTTAAGTTTTGTTTGGGTTTTGGTTAGAAGGATGAAGAATAAGATGGGTCTAGTGATTCTCTTATGAATTTCATGATTTAGATTTTTAGGTATTTCAATTTCTAAACCCTACGTTGATATGGGGTTATTTTCTTGTTATGCTTGAAGGAAGACAAGAAAGAGGAGAAGAGCAAGGAGAGGAACTTCCTTAGGCAAGTTTAAGCAAGGATAAAAGGTGGGTTTCATATTTATCTTTATGTATATAAGCTACAAATGTAAATAAATGCATGACATTAATGAGCTTTGATCACTTGGTTGTTGTATTAAATGTGTGTGATGGAATGATGAATGTGAGTGTATTAAAAGCTTGATGATGATTGAAACGGTCATGAAGAAACTTGTTGAATGAATATAATGAAAGGCATGAACGATGTATGAAAAGATGATTTCAAAGAAACAATGAATTGGATAAGAACAGTCCAATTTCCTTGTATGATTCATGATTGCTATGTTATGTGGGTAAGGTATTGTCCTAAGAAGCATCACGTGCACGTTGACCATGAAGCTTCTTCCTGGCTGCCCGATTGTGGCATAGGATGATCCAACATTTTGGACTCCTAAAGATTTGCCCATATAGACTCATGAAATGAGACTATATGGTTGCCAAGAATAAGGACTTACCGAGTCATTTGATGTGTTTCATATGTGATTACATGAAAATGCAAGAATGATGAATGTTTGAATTGTGAGAAATTATGTTTGAGTATTGATGAACATTGCATGATGCATGTATTATGATTGTATTGAAAGATTGCTAAAAGTAGGAATAACTAATAGGACTGCTTGATATATAAATATAAATGTCTTACCCACGGAGCGAAAGCTCACCCCCTAAAAAATTTTCCAGGAAATGAGCAGGATCCCGAGGAGCAAGCTTAAAGACTTTTACTCCAAGATTTTCTTTTGATTTTGTATTTGAAATGATTTTTGTAAAACAATGCTTTAGTTGCATTTTGAGAAGATATTGTATTTTGAAACTTCATTGTAATTGGGCTTGAAATGCCCACTAAAGCATTGTGAGCTACTTATTTGAAGGTAAATGAAATGCAAGAATGCTAAGTTCAAATGTATTTTGAGAAATCCATGCATGTTTAAACCAATTGCATCATTATTATAGTTTGGATATGATAGATGATTAAGAGTGTGGCTGTTGCTTCGAATGGTGTTTGAAGATACCTTAGGGTTTAATCATGTTATATGAGGTTGTACGATGAGTCTTACGCAGGTGGAAGTATTAGGATTGAAAAATTGGATAGATGTACTTTCAAGGGAAGAGCTGTCAAATTTTCCCAAAATTTGATGAACTTAGCCTCGATTTTGACCTTCGTAGGACTTGAATTAGATAAATGAGCCCTCATGAATATTGTAGTAGAAGGTTAGAGCTTTCTAAGGGTATATCGTTTGCTAAATTTGGAGTTAGAAATCAGAAGGTAGAAAAGCAGAAGATAGAAATCAGAAGATAGAAAAGCAGAAGATAGAAATCAGAAGATAGAAAAGCAGAAGATAGAAATCAGAAGATAGAAATCAGAAGATAGAAAAGCAGAAGATAGAAATCAGAAGATAGAAAAGCAGAAGATAGAAAAGCAGAAGATAGAAATCAGAAGATAGAAAAGCAGAAGATAGAAATCAGAAGGTAAAAAAGCAGAAGATAGAAAAGCAGAAGATAGAAATCAGAAGATAGAAAAGCAGAAGATAGAAATCAGAAGGTAGAAAAGCAAAAGATAGAAATCAGAAGATAGAAAAGCAGAAGATAGAAAAGCAGAAGATAGAAAGCAGAAGATAGAAAAGCAGAAGATAGAAATCAGAAGATAGAAAAGCAGAAGATAGAAATCAGAAGATAGAAAAGCAGAAGATAGAAATCAGAAGCTAGAAAAGCAGAAGATAGAAATCAAAAGGTAGAAAAGCAGAAGGTAGAAATCAGAAGATAGAAAAGCAAAAGATAGAAATCAGAAGGTAGAAAAGCATAAGATAGAAATCAGAAGATAGAAAAGCAGAAGATAGAAAAGCAGAAGATAGAAATCAGAAGATAGAAAAGCAGAAGATAGAAAAGCAGAAGATAGAAAGCAGAAGATAGAAAAGCGAAGATAGAAAGCGAAGATAGAAAAGCGAGAAGATAGAAAAGCGAAGATAGAAATCGAAGATAGAAAAGCGAAGATAGAAATCGGAAGGTAGAAAAGCGAAGATAGAAATCAGAAGATAGAAAAGCAGAAGATAGAAAAGCAGAAGATAGAAAGCAGAAGATAGAAAAGCAGAAGATAGAAATCAGAAGATAGAAAAGCAGAAGATAGAAATCAGAAGATAGAAAAGCAGAAGGAAGGAAATCAGAAGATAAAAAGCAGAAGGAAGGAAATCAGAAGATAGAAATCAGAAGGAAGGAAATCAGAAGATAGAAAAGCAGAAGGAAGGAAATCAGAAGATAGAAATCAGAAGGAAGGAAATCAGAAGATAGAAAAGCAGAAGGAAGGAAAGCAGAAGATAGAAACCAGATGATAGAAATCAGACGATAGAAAACCAGATGATAGAAATCAGACGATGGAAAAAAAAAATAGGACGCTGCAGAATGTAAGAGATAGAATCAGCCTTTGTAGTCTTCATAAGAGTTGTAGATCTAGATGTCTACTTTCATATGGTGAAAGAACGAAAAAATTTGGAGCTATAGATTAAAAGTTATAGCAATCGCGCCAAAAGAGTTTCGATTCGATTTCAGAAGTGAGCGTGGTCCGTTGTTTTGGGCATATTTCCCTCATACGACCTGCAAATGAGGTGAGGCTTGAACCATTGGATTTATAAGACATATATATTTCACTCCCTAAAATTCAGTATCAATTTGAGTTAAGTTGAGAAAGTTTGCACTAAAACAAGTGAAAGGTCAGTTAAGAGAGCATGTTTCGGGTATGAATTATCTCGGGTTTTTGAAGTGTATCTTGAGTTATATGACTCCGATTAAGGTGATTCTTGTTTCAGGGAGAACTTGAGACATAAAGCTACAAATTATATGAATAAGTCAACCCATGATTTTAGGATATACATGGTGTGTGCTTGCCACGAAGGTGGAGTTACAATTAAGAATCCTGCAAGATTATAAGCGCAAGGTTTCAGGACAATGAAAATTGGGCTCCGAAAATGGGTTTCGACATCTATGGTACTAAAGTAAGAGTAAGAGTGTCAAGTTTAAGGTCTCGGCAAGGCAAGTGTCTCGGGAATGGGCTCCACTCGGGGCTCACATCCCGGGACAGTCGGGCTCCTGGGTCGGGGTCTGACATCTGTGGTATTAGAGCGAAACCGGGTTTAGGGTTTCCTAGGAACCTTAGTGGGATGTCTAAGGGTCAAGTCAGCATGCATTTTCCTACATGAATTATATGAAGTATGTGCACTGTTTTAAATGCATAACATGCAACATTGTTTTCAAATGAGTGAATTGAATTTGTTTTATGTGAACTAAAGATTTTCACTGATTTTTTTTAAATTGAAGGAGTAATGCCGCCTCGAAAGAGAACTCGAGGAGCTCAATCTCGGCCCAGCTCTCAGTGCGGAAGTACGGATGAGTCGTATGTTCCGCAGGATGCAGGGACCATTCCTGTTTCCGATTCCGATGCACCAAGTGTGCAACATGAGCCGCCTCCACCTCCTCCTCCTCAAGTGAACCCTATGGATCCCCAGTTCTTCCAGGCATTCGCCCAGGCTTTCACTTATGCCATGGGCCAAGGAAGACAGACTCAAGTACCAGCCCCAGTAGAGAAGAGCGGGCAGTATGATAAGCTCCGAAAGTATGGAGCAGTTGACTTCAGCGGGACCACTAATCCCGAGGAAGCTGAAGCATGGCTGAAGAGGACCGAGAGGGTCCTAAATCAGATGAAGTGCAATGATGATGAGAAGCTCGATTATGCGATCGACTTCTCGAGGGATGCCTTGACTTGGTGGGAGTCGGTGCCCATGATCGGAAGTACCTCCGATACTGACATGGAGGGAATTCCTAGAGGCCTTTCGGAGGAAGTATTTCTCGATGGTCTACATGCGAGGATAAGGCCAGGAATTTTGAATCTCGCTCGGAGGAGTTGAGTGTGGCGAGTCTGAATTGAAGTTCACTCAGTTATCACAGTATGCAGCCAATATCGTGGCAACTGAAGAAGACAAATGCCAGAAATTTGAGGGTGGATTGCACCTAGGGATCCGAGAAAAAGTGGTGATCCACAACTTCCGTGATTACCAGCAGCTGGTGGATGCTGCTCTTCAAGCTGAGAAATTTGAGAACATCCGGGCCGAAGTGACTAAGAAGAGGAAGAACAGAGAGCAGTTCTCCAGAAAAGGCATGAGTGCTCCAGCACCTGCTAGGAGCATTAGAACTCAGTATACGCAGAGTGGTGTGGGTAGCAGTGGCCCCACTAAGAGTAAGCGGCCTAGGGATACTTCAGTGCAAGCTTCCAGTGTGGCAAGTCTAGGATGGACAGGTAGAGGAATCCCGTGTGATCCTTGTGGGAGATTTCTGAGGGAATGTCTGCTGAAGATAGGAGCATGTTTTGGTGTGGCCAAAGGGCACCGAATCAAGGATTGTCCCAGCGATCGAGCGAGAAGGGTCTCGATCTCGAGCCCCAAGAAGAAGCGAAAGCAGTGGCATCTCGGCCAGTATATGGTGTGGGCAGTTCAGGAACTGCAAGGAAGGCATATCCGGCAGGGAGACCTAGAGGACAGAGTCAGGCACCAGCTCGAGTCTTTGCCATGACCAGGGAAGAAGCTGCGGCCGCTCCGGAAGTAGTGACGGGTATGGCTATGCTATTTGACTCTCCTTTTTATGTGTTGATTGATACTGGCTCCACCCATTCATTTGTATCTGTAAGTATGAATATGCATGTTGTGTGTCCTGAGGTTATGGACAATTTTCTGGTTGTTAGTACTCCTTTAGGAGGTAAGGTGGTGATTAGTATGATCTATAAGAATTGTGAGCTCAGTATCGACGGTGCTAGATTGGTAGTAGATCTACTACCTCTAGACCTTCAAGGGTTGGATGTCATTTTGGGGATGGATGTCATGGAGAAGTATAAGGCGAAGCTAGATTGTAGTTTGAAAGAAGTAGAGTTTGATCTGGGCAATGATCAGAAAGTGGTTTTCAAGGGGGACAGGAAGCTGCTAGTGCCGAGGATCATTTCGGCTATGTTGGCTGACAATATGATGAGCCAAGGTGTGAGGCCTTTTGGCGCATGTAGTGGATTCAGAAGTGAATGTGGGTGATTAGAAGATTATCGAGTTGTGAGGAGTTTCTGATGTATTCCCGGAAGAATTACGGGGTTCTTGCGGTGAGGAAATAGAGTTGAAATTGACTTGATTCCGAAACCGCGCCAATCTATACCACCTTATAGAATGGCTCCGGTTGAATTGAGAGAACTCGAGGAGCAATTGCAGGAATTATTGGAGAAGCGGTTCATCGGCCGAGTTCTTCACCTTGGGGAGCTCGGTCTGTTTGTTAGAAGAAGGATGGAGCGTGGAGGATGTGCATTGACTATAGAAGGCTTAACAAGATGACGATTCGAACAAGTATCCGTTGCCACGGATAGATGATTTATTTGATCATTCTGAGGAGCAAGGTCTTTTGAAGATTGACTTAAGATCGGGATATCATCAACTCGAATCGTGGAGTCGATGTAAGTAAGACGACTTCGGGACCCGTTACGGGCACTATGAATTTAGGGTCATGCCTTCGGATTGACCAATGCCCAGTGCCTTCATGGATCGATGAATAGGGTGTTTAATGAATTCTTAGATCAGTTTGTCATTGTGTTCATTGATGACATTCGATCTATTCTAAGGATGAAGGAGAGCATGAACGACATCTCGAGATTGTATTGCGAGAGATTGAGAGAGCAGAGCTGTATGCCAAATTGATGAAGTGTGAATTTTGGCTCGTGAAGTAGTTTTCCTTGGACATGTGATTTCTAGCAAAGGATTCATGTTGATCAGGAAAGTAGAAGGCTGTGGTGAATTGGCAAGAGTCTAAGGCGGTGAAAGAGGTAAGAAGCTTCCTAGGCTTGGCGAGGTTATTATAGGAGATTTGTAGAAGGATTTTCAATGATAGCTGCCCCTATGACTAAACTGTTAAGAAAGAATCAGCAATTCATATGGAGTGCGGAATGCCAAAAGAGATTTGAGGAGCTCAAGAGCAGATTGACAAGTGCTCCAGTATTGGTTTTGCCCAATGGAGACCAGGGTATCTGATTGTCTGATGACGCTTAGAGGAAGGGTTTAGGATGTGTGCTGATGCAGAATGACAAAGTGATAGCTTATGCTTCACGACAGTTGAAGCCATATGAGTGGAATTATCCGACTCATGACTTGGAGTTAGCGGCGATAATTTTGCCCTAAAGATTTGGAACACTACTTGTATGGGGTTGGACAAGGGTCTTCACGGACCACAAAAGTCTTAAATACATTATGAGTCGAAAGAGTTGAACTTAAGGCGAGGCGATGGTTGGAGTTGCTCAAGGACTATGACGATGATAGAGTATCATCGGGAAAGGCGAATGTAGTGGCGGATGCTTTGGCGGGAAGTCATCCATAGCTTATGTGCAATCGGTTTACTTGCCTCTGTTGGAGCAGATGGCCAAGTTGAAGATCGATTTAAAGCGAGAATGAATCGGATGGTGTTATTGCTCGATTGAGTGAGA
This sequence comes from Erythroxylum novogranatense, assembly GCA_029891385.1. Taxonomy (NCBI): domain Eukaryota; kingdom Viridiplantae; phylum Streptophyta; class Magnoliopsida; order Malpighiales; family Erythroxylaceae; genus Erythroxylum; species Erythroxylum novogranatense. Next base: position 52,523,751 of record CM057233.1, on the reverse strand, counting down.
CTATCCTTAGGGAGAAGGTCAAGGAGTTGCAGGAGCGGATCTGAAATTAAGTAAGTTGAGAGATGAAATTCAACATGGTAGCGATCGAAGTGCAAGTAAGGGATGATGGGCTAATGGTAGTCGGAAGCAGGTTGTGTATTAGAATGATAAAGCGATTAAGGATGAAATCATGGATGAGGCACACAATCGCCTTATTCCATGCACCGAGCAACACCGAATGTCTGAGATTTGAAGGAACATTTACGGTGAAAAGGCATGAAGAGGGCGTGGCTGAATATGTGGCGGATGTCTAGTGTGTCGGCAGGTCAAGGTGAACACCGGGCACCTTCAGCATGCTAAGGCCATTGTCCATTCTGAATGGAAGTGGCAAAGGATCACGATGGATTTTCGATGGGTTTGCCTCGGACCCAGAAGCATGATGCCATTTGGGTTATAGTTGATCGGTTAACCAAGTCAGCCCATTTTCTGGCAGTCAAGCAAACAGATTCATTGCAAGTCTTAGCCAGGAAGTATATTGATGAAGTGGTAAGGTTGCATGGAGTTCTGGATTCTATAATATCCGACAGGGATCCACGATTCACATCGAGATTTTGGGGAAGACTGCAGGAGGCATTAGGAACTAGGCTGAATTTCAGTACGGCGTTTCATCCTCAGACGGATGGTCAGTCTGAGAGGACAATCCAGACTCTAGAGGGGATGCTTAGAGCATGTTTTATGGACTTCAGGGGAGCATGGGATGATCATTTGCCATTGGTCGAATTTGCTTACAACAATTCGTACCATTCGAGCATACAGATGGCTCCTTATGAAGCCCTTTATGGCGAAGATGCGAGGACTCGATATCTTTGGGATGAGGAAGGTGAGAGGAAGCTAGTGGGACCAGAGTTGGTCCAGATGACAGTTGAGAAAGTGGAGGTAATCAAACAGCGACTTAAGGCCGCCCAGGACAGAATGAAAAGCTATGCCGATGCTAACAGAAAAGAAATGGAATATGCAGTGGGTGACAAGGTGTTCCTCAAGACGTCTCCATGGAAGGGAGTTATGAGATTCGGTAAGAAGGGAAAGTTAAGCCCTCGGTATGTGGGTCCGTATGAAGTATTGGAGAGGATTGGGCCGTTGGCCTATAGGTTAGCATTGCCGTCAGAATTGTCGCAGATTCATGATGTGTTCCATGTCTCGATGCTGAGGAGGTACAGATCAGATCCTTCTCACATCATTCAGACCTCAGAAGTTCAGCTGAGCGATGATTTGAGTTATGAAGAAAGACCTGTGGCAATTCTGGATAGCAAGGATAAGATCCTCAGGAACAAGACAATCAAGCTAGTCAAGGTCTGTGGAGGAATCATGCGATTGAAGAGGCGGCGTGGGAACCTTTGGATGCAATGAAGGAGAAGTATCCACACCTCTTCAATGACTCAGGTAAGAATTTCGAGGACGAAATTTCTTAAGGGGGGGAGAAATGTTAGCCCCAAAATTTTTTTTAGGATTAATCATGATTAGATTAAATTGATTAAGTTAGACTAGCATTAATTAAGATGTCATAAATTAATATATGATAGCATTAATGAGTTAGGTGAAGAATTTATGAAGTTAAATATGTTAGTTGGACTTAGGTGAGTTAGGTGTAATTAATGTATTAATTGGGCTTTGGGTCCAAATGAAGTAAGAAAGAAGAGAGGAATTTAATGCAATGGGCTTGAAGGAAAAGAGTTAGTGGGCTTGAGTAAGTAAGGAGGAGAAATGAGAAAGAAGAAAAAGAAAGAAGAAGGAAGTAAGTTGGGCTTAGGCTTATTGGGCTTAAGTAACTTAGAAAGGAGTATATAAGGAAGGAGATAAGTGATTTTTGTAGGAAAAGAAGATAGAAACGAAATTTGGAGGGAGAGGAAGGAAGAGTGTCGTGAAAGGAGGGAGGAAAAGGAGAAAGAAGAGGCTCGTTAGGGTTTGGCATTTCCATGAAAGTGAGTGGGTTTTTGAAGAAAGTCCAAGAAGAAAAAGTGTGGAGGAGAGTCTAAGCTTCACTTTGAACCAAGAAACCACTTGGTTGGTTAAGGATTTAAGGTAAGTTCTTGGTTTAAGGTTAAGTTTTTGTTTGGGTTTTTGGTTAGAAGGATGAAGAATAAGATGGGTCTAGTGATTCTCTTATGAATTTCATGATTTAGATTTTTAGGTATTTCAATTTCTAAACCCTACGTTGATATGGGGTTATTTTCTTGTTATGCTTGAAGGAAGACAAGAAAGAGGAGAAGAGCAAGGAGAGGAACTTCCTTAGGCAAGTTTAAGCAAGGATAAAAGGTGGGTTTCATATTTATCTTTATGTATATAAGCTACAAATGTAAATAAATGCATGACATTAATGAGCTTTGATCACTTGGTTGTTGTATTAAATGTGTGTGATGGAATGATGAATGTGAGTGTATTAAAAGCTTGATGATGATTGAAACGGTCATGAAGAAACTTGTTGAATGAATATAATGAAAGGCATGAACGATGTATGAAAAGATGATTTCAAAGAAACAATGAATTGGATAAGAACAGTCCAATTTCCTTGTATGATTCATGATTGCTATGTTATGTGGGTAAGGTATTGTCCTAAGAAGCATCACGTGCACGTTGACCATGAAGCCTTCGCCTACTGCCTGATTGTGGCATAGGATGATCCAACATTTTGGACTCTAAAGATTTGCCCATATAGACTCATGAAATGAGACTATATGGTTGCCAAAATAAGGACTTACCGAGCCATTTGATGTGTTTCATATGTGATTACATGAAAATGCAAGAATGATGAATGTTTGAATTGTGAGAAATTATGTTTGAGTATTGATGAACATTGCATGATGCATGTATTATGATTGTATTGAAAGATTGCTAAAAGTAGGAATAACTAATAGGACTGCTTGATATATAAATATAAATGTCTTACCCGACGAGAATAAAGCTCACCCTAAAAATTTTCGAGAAATGGCGGGATCCAGGAGCAAGCTTAAAGACTTTTACTCCAAGATTTTCTTTTGATTTTGTATTTGAAATGATTTTTGTAAAACAATGCTTTAGTTGCATTTTGAGAAGATATTGTATTTTGAAACTTCATTGTAATTGGGCTTGAAATGCCCACTAAAGCATTGTGAGCTACTTATTTGAAGGTAAATGAAATGCAAGAATGCTAAGTTCAAATGTATTTTGAGAAATCCATGCATGTTTAAACCAATTGCATCATTATTATAGTTTGGATATGATAGATGATTAAGAGTGTGGCTGTTGCTTCGAATGGTGTTTGAAGATACCTTAGGGTTTAATCATGTTATATGAGGTTGTACGATGAGTCTTACGCAGGTGGAAGTATTAGGATTGAAAAATTGGATAGATGTACTTTCAAGGGAAGAGCTGTCAAATTTTCCCAAAATTTGACAGAACTTCGCCTCAGATTTTGACCTTCGTAGGACTTGAATTAGATAAATGAGCCCTCATGAATATTGTAGTAGAAGGTTAGAGCTTTCTAAGGGTATATCGTTTGCTAAATTTGGAGTTAGAAATCAGAAGGTAGAAAAGCAGAAGATAGAAATCAGAAGATAGAAAAGCAGAAGATAGAAATCAGAAGATAGAAAAGCAGAAGATAGAAATCAGAAGATAGAAATCAGAAGATAGAAAAGCAGAAGATAGAAATCATAAGATAGAAAAGCAGAAGATAGAAAAGCAGAAGATAGAAATCAGAAGATAGAAAAACAGAAGATAGAAATCAGAAGGTAAAAAAGCAGAAGATAGAAAAGCAGAAGATAGAAATCAGAAGATAGAAAAGCGAAGATAGAAATCGAAGGTAGAAAAGCGAAGATAGAAATCGAAGATAGAAAAGGAAGATAGAAATCGGAAGATAGAAATCGGAAGATAGAAAAGCGAAGATAGAAATCGGAAGATAGAAAAGCGAGAAGATAGAAAAGCGAAGATAGAAATCGAGAAGATAGAAAAGCAGAAGATAGAAATCAGAAGGTAAAAAAGCAGAAGATAGAAAAGCAGAAGATAGAAATCAGAAGGTAGAAAAGCAGAAGATAGAAATCAGAAGGTAGAAAAGCAGAAGATAGAAATCAGAAGATAGAAAAGCAGAAGATAGATATCTTATATTTTGATTCCTAAAAATTCAAGTGAATTTGGGTAAGAATTGTTCCAACTTTTTGTTTATTTTTTAATGTTGGTTATGCTCGAGGTGTAGAAAGAAAATCATACCCATTATAATATGTTCTTCCTTCAAAACCAGAATTATTAAAGCATATATTCACCATCTCCAACAAGCTTAAGAAATGGAAAAGGATTTTAAATCATTACATAAACCTCAGCAAAGAAGAACATAAGTTGTCAATCCAGTAACATAAGTTAACTTAAGTTAGGATACAATTAAGTTAATTAGACTAATTAGAGTATATTGTAATTAAGTTAAGTTAATAAGGTTTTATTATATTTTATTAAAATATAAGATAAAAATCAAACTATTTAAACCTAAATCTAACATATGAGTCAATTATGCCACTTGACATAATATGACCCATATGTTGATTTAAAAATATTAAATTCATACTAAGTTATCACAGACGTGAAGCATAATGAACAAACGCTTAACTTTGTCTTCTTTGTTTTTTCATTCAAGATTTTCTTTTGAATGTTTTGCAAATGATATGGTTGATTTTGAATACTTCAAAATGTTTGAGTTTAACTTATATTATGATAAAACGTAATGTTAGGTTTAACTTATATTTTGATAAAAAGGTAGAGTTAAATTTGCACTTTTTACCTAAAATAAACTTTAGGAAAGTTTTAGAAATGGTTTTTAAGTCTTTGTCAAAAGAAAGTGTTTTATCCTTGAAAGTCAAAGTTTTCAACTTAGTTTCTATAAGGATTTGACCAGCCTAGCAGTTTGGATCAACTAGCAAAACAAAATGATAAAAAAGTTATAAAATGTGCAGTAAGTGATCAATCAGTCGGTGGTGTGTTTTAAAAGTTACAAAAATTGTAACTTTTGTTAGCGATGGGGTTGAATAGATCTTTAAGTTTTTTGTAAAATTCTACAATAAAATCAGAAGTTAATTCACACAAAAACAATTTAATCAAATCTAAATGTAAAGAGTAGGGAAGAAGACCAAACACTATTTTTATAGAGGTTCGGTGCTAAGACCTACGTCCTCTACCTAAGCTCCCACTTAGGATTTTGCAAACCACTTTATTACACACTTTGTAGTTCAGTGTGAACTCTTACAATACCGCTTGATTTCCGGCTCAAGCTACCTTTACAAATGATTTGTCTTCCGGAACAAATCCTACAAACACCACTTGATTTCCAGCTCAAGCTACCTCACATGTGACCTTTCACTAGTCACTCAAATTGTAAGAGAAATAAGATAAAGATTGAAGAACAAAGCTCAATACAATGATGTAACAAGATAATAGCAATAGTGAGCAAAATATGAAGCAATATTGGAGTTTTTTTCTTGTAGAACTTCTCTAGTGTTTTTCCTTGATCATCCACTCTTATACTTAAAGAAAAATAGCTGTTGGAACTCATTATAGTCGTTGCATGATTGTTATAGTCGTTCCTTAACAATCTCCTTTCCATTTGTGGCTAATTGGACCGTTGGAATTAATTTGTTGTACCCATAAGTCGACTTGTCTAGTATATTAGTCGACTTGTGTCAATGATTTATGTAAAATTTCATCTCCGCTCTTTTATAAGTCGACTTGTGGTCCTCGATAAGTCGACTTATGTTGTTCTAGTCGACTTGTGCTGTTCAGATCCTGGTGTATAAGTCGACTTATGTTGTGCAAGTCGACTTGTGTTGTCTTCAACGGTAACATCCATCCAAATCTTCTATAATCCTCTTTATTAATGTCTCTTTTATTAACAAGGAAACTTCCATCGTGATTCTTCAATGATTTATCACTTGTCCATCTTGATTTGCATTATTTATTGAATATCAATCCCAAAATACCTGAAACAATTTCTTAATCAATTCTATACATTTTATTATTATCAAAACATAAGTGGGATTTAATTTGTCAACCACCATTGGTCCAACAATCTCCCCCTTTTTGATAATGACAAAACCCTTAGAAAATGTTTAAGAAATGAAAACAAAGAAACATTGATCAATGTTTTTATACCTTGTCATTTTGGTTAGAAGTCTCCCCCTCAATCATATAAATCATTGAATTTAATAACCTTGTAAGATCAAATTCATAAAAGTAATTTGAAATCATGATAGACTTTAAATTAAAGACAATTATCACATACTCCCCCTTAATCAAGTAACTAAAGAATATCCAATTTCTCATTTTTCTCCCTCTTTTTGTCATAATCAAAACAACTAATACAAACCAACAATAGATGAAATATCGCAATCACATTAAATAGAGAAGCAAGTCATCAAACACAAATAGTCTCAAGTAGCAAGAAAATACAAATAATATGAAATGTTGGTCTTGTCTAGATACACAAACCATCATGGTGGAGAAACATCATCATGAATAAATCTCAAAAGTAGAAGAGAATTTGTTTTCGGAGATTTTGTGAAAAAGACAATTTTTAAAGAAGACCCAGATAACTTATATTCGATTGGCAGTTCATAAGCAAACACAAAGAAAATGCAAAGTCATTTACATAACATAACAATCCAACAATGGAACCTGTGTAAACATAAGTCAACTTGTTTTACCTCCATAAGTCGACTTATCGACCCTCATAAGTCGACTTGTCGATTTGCATAAGTCGACTTATCCTGAAATTTCTTCATTTCTATAGTGTTGTGTATATCATAGGTCGACTTATTGACCCACACAAGTCGACTTGTTAGCAGACTTGTCACCAATTAGTCGACATCCACTATCAATGTACCATGTGCTTGATAGATCTTCATTCCTTGATTGTACCTACAACTAAAACATCCTTTCTTCTCATTGATACCCAAGCCATCTTTGGTCCATTTTGGTTAGTCATATAAACCACATTAGGAGGTGTTGTACCTTTAATCACCCAAATTTTCTTAACATTGATACATCTCCTAATACTTTTACATGTAATTTCTATATGACCATCTTTCAAGCATCTAGCACATTGAGCAACTTTTCTGTCTTTAGTGAATTTCGAAATCAAGGAACAATCTCTATGAAAGGGATCATATCCTAAACTATGTTTAGAAATTGAATATCTTTGTAAAGACAACATCTCTTCAAACTTTGCATTTCCACCAGCAAATTTTCCAACCACATAAGAAAACTCCTTTCTAAGTCTACCAAGTTCATTAGTAAGATTTTCTTTTTCAGTAAGGCATGCAGAATGATCTTCCTTAGTGCATTCCAAATCATCAACAGTCTTAAGCAAAACACTATTTTCAGCAACTAGTTCTCTTATTTTCTTTCTCAATTTCTTGTTGATCTTAATAGCTTCTTCAAAATCAATTTGTAAAGCAATAAAAGAATCTCTAAGTTCTTGATCTGAGATTATTAGCTCATCCTCATCATCACTTGTCAAGAAGCTATCTGCTATAAGAGCAAGGTTGTTTTCATCATTGCTTTGATATGCTTCCTCATCATCACTCCACGTGGCTATAAGGCTAGCTTTCTTTTTCCCATTGTCATTTTTCTGGAGATTTGAATTTGAGGATGAGATTTTGCATTCTCTAGCATGATGTCCTCTTTCCATGGTGTATTTCTTTCTTTCTTCATTTCTTCCACTACGTAATTCTTTCCTCCTATTTTTGAGTAGTCCTTTGAACTTTCTCAAGTTTCTAGCATACATTGCTATTTCTTCATCTTCGTCTTTTTCATTTATTTCTTCATCACTTTCATCAAGAGAAGAAGCATTAGATTTTAAAGCAATTGACTTTTGTAACTTACCTCTACCTCCTCTTGATTTGAGAATGATCTCATAGTTGATGAGTGATCCCACCAAGGCGTTGAATTCCAGATGGTTAAGATCTTTAGACTCCATAATTGCGGTGACTTGTGAGTCCCATTCCTTCGGTAGTGAGCGAAGAATTTTCTTCACCTTCTCGCTATCCGTCATGTGCTTTCCAAGATTTCCTAATTCATTGATAATTTCTGCAAAACGATCAAGCATCGTGGAAATAGACTCACCTTCCTTCATGACAAATATTTCATAGTCATGGAGAAGCATGTTAATCTTTGTTTCCCGGACTTGGTTGGTTCCTTCATGGGTGATGCGAAGTCTTTCCCACATTTCCTTGGCACTGGTACAAGAATTAACTCGGTTTCTTTCCTCAACCTTGAGAGCACAATATATCAACTTCATAGCTTTTGCGTTGATGTAAGCTTACCTCTAGTCATTGTCATCGCATTCCAGCTCCGTTTTTAACTCACCATTTTCTTTCAACGGCGGTTGTGGACCGAAGATAATGATCTTCCAATATTCTACTCTCTCGCTTATAATGTGATACTTCATAGGATTTTTCCAAGAAGAATAGTTAGTACCATTAAATAAAGGAGGGCGATAATTTGTGTTACCTTCTTCCGCTAGTTTGTTGTGTGTCATCCCTAGATACTTCTACTCTGATACCAATTGTTAGCGATCTAGAAGGGGGGTTGAATAGATCTTTAAACTTTTTGTAAAATTCGACAATAAAATCAGAAGTTAATTCACACAAAAACTATTTAATCAAATCTAAATGTAAAGAGTAGGGAAGAAGACCAAACACTATTTTTATAGAGGTTTGGTGCTAAGACCTACGTCCTCTACCTAAGCTCCCACTTAGGATTTTGCAAACCACTTTATTACACACTTTGTAGTTCAGTGTGAACTCTTACAATACCGCTTGATTTTCGGCTCAAGCTACCTTTACACTTGATTTGTCTTTCGGCACAAATCCTACCAACACCGCTTGATTTTCGGCTCAAGCTACCTTTACAAATGATTTGTCTTCCGGCACAAATCCTACGAACACCACTTGATTTCTGGCTCAAGCTACCTCACACGTGACCTTTCACTAGTCACTCAAATTGTAAGAGAAATAAGATAAAAATTGAAGAACAAAGCTCAATACAATGATGTAACAAGATAATAGCAATAGTGAGCAAAATATGAAGCAATAGTGGAGTATTTTTCCTGTAGAACTTCTCTAGTATTTTTCCTTGATCATCCACTCTTATACTTGAAGAAAAATAGCTGTTGGAACTCATTATAGTCGTTGCATGATTGTTATAGTCGTTCCTTAACAATCTCCTTTCCATTTGTGGCTAATTGGACCGTTGGAATTAATTTGTTGTACCCATAAGTCGACTTGTCTAGTTTATAAGTCGACTTGTGTCAATGATTTATGTAAAATTTCATCTCCGCTCTTCTATAAGTCGACTTGTGCTGTGTAAATCGACTTGTGGTCCTCGATAAGTCGACTTATGTTATTCTAGTCGACTTGTGCTGTTCAGATCCTGGTGTATAAGTCGACTTATGTTGTGCAAGTCGACTTGTGTTGTCTTCAACGGTAACATCCATCCAAATCTTCTATAATCCTCTTTATTAATGTCTCTTTTATTAATAAGGAAACTTCCATCTTGATTCTTCAATGATTTATCACTTGTCCATCTTGATTTGCATAATTTATTGAATATCAATCCCAAAATACCTGAAACAATTTCTTAACCAATTCTATACATTTTATTATTATCAAAACATAAGTGGGATTTAATTTGTCAACCACCATTGGTCCAACAACTTTGTGTTTAGCTGACTCTGACTAGTCTATACCCGAACCAATAGATGTCCGGCTAGTCAAACATATCCAAAAACTAGTCATTGTAACAACTATTTAAGTTGGTTTTGAGTATAAATAAATCAAATATGAGTTGTGGGAGCAACCATTTGACATATTTGAAAATTGCAAAGTACTTTGAGAGGCTACAGAGTGCGTGTGTATAAGATATAATGTATATTAAACATTTGTTCATTGGTGTGGGTGTAGGATGAAGTTTTTTTAGTCTTATAATTATACAATAGGATAAATTGCTTGTTACACTTTTTGAGAGTTTATCTTGGCCTTAAACAAGATTTTTAAAGGATTCCTCTTAACCCGTAATAAAGTAAGATGCTTGTAAGGATTACGTGACAAAGAAGATATTATATAGTAGGTCTTTCTTCACCTATTAAAAGAAGAAAATTGTGAATTCTCAAATGGAATTTTTACTATTATTGTGTTTATTGTGAATTTTAAAATGAATTTGTTATAACTATTCATTAGAATGAGCATTTCATTTAGTAGTTTACAAAAGGACAAAAGTAAGCACACACAATTTGCCTTCCTTGTGTGTTATCCAGGAACAACGATTGATACTAAAAGAAGGTCTTACTCATTGCATATAGATTTTAATGAAAATTAATAAAATTACTATAACATAATTTGATTCACTTTTGATCAAGAAAACCAAAGTACATACAGACCCTCATTCTTTGATGGAAATAATTACCTATAAAATAAATTAGTCTTATGGATTAAAAATTATATGTGCCTTGATATAAGTAAAAGATATAAATATGATAAATATAAAATATAAAAAATTCCAATTTAATTTAATAGCAGTAAAATTTAATCAAATTATTTATTTATTTATAAAATTTGTTATAAATAAAAACAAAATTGGTCATCTTATTTATTAGTATTAGTACATGATTTAAAAAATTTAACAAAAGACTTAATTTATTATTATATTAGACTAATAAGTATATTATTAATAGTTTACTATTATATTAGACTAATAAGTATATTATTAATAGTTAAGAAATAAAATTAATTAGTATTATATTTTATCATATTATTATACAAGTAATGATATATAAATATGATAAATCAATAAAATTAATGATTCAATCTGTTTGACTTATACTACCTTTGGTTTGCTATCATAATCACAAAATATGATACGACTGTCCACGTGTTCTAAAAATATTTTTTAAAAACTAATAAAAAAATCTAAGAGAAGAAATTAAGGTCTAAACAAAGGCCTAGGAGTTAAAACCCCACACATGTCTTCTAAAAGGATAGTAACAAAATGACTTAGGACTTTTAACAAAATGCAAGAGCACACCAGATATTTTTAAAGTATACACTATTTTGGTATAATTCATATAATTATAAGAGAGTTTGTAATCTTTTATCATCAAAATTATAACACTAATTACTTGCTACTAGATTGAAGGAAGCTATGGCCCCGTTAATTAGTGCTAATCAAAGTGCCTTCTTGTCGGATCGTTACATTGGTGACAACTTTCTTATTGTTCAAGAGCTTCTGAAAGGGTATTTTAATTCTTCGAGCCCACCGAATTGCACCCTGAAGATTGATTTTCACAAGGCCTTTGATAGTATCAATTGGAGTTTCTTACGCTCTATGTTGGAGGCCTTTGGTTTTCTAACTCAATTTAACCGATGGGTTATGGAATGCATTACCTCAACCTCGTATTCGGTATTGCTTAATGGTTCCCCTATTCAGTACTTCAAAGCTGCTAAGGGCATTCGCCAGGGGACCCCCTTTCTGCGTATATTTTTCTTCTGGTCATGGAAATCGTTAATGCAATTATAGGATCCGCAGCTCTTTCTAATGCCAACTTCAAGTATCATTCGAAGTGCAAGGCAGTTGGCCTTACTAAATTTTGTTTTGTAGATGACCTTCTCTTATTTTGCAGCGCGGATTTGGATTCTATTCTAACCTTTATTCATGTTCTCAGTATCTTCAAACTTCACTCTGGGCTGCAGATTAATTAGCATAAAAGCCACTTTCTTTTGTCTAAAGGTGCGGTGTCCTTGGCTTCCTCCGTTTCTGAAGCCATGGGTATAATATCGAAAGATCCCCCTTTGCTTTACCTTGGACTACCTGTATCTACTAAATGCTGATTGTCGCCCCCTGTTAGAAAAAATTCAGAAAAGGATTAAATCTTGGGTGAACAAATCTCTGTCATATGCCGATAAACTTCAACTTAAAAAATCCGTCCTTAATTCCCTGCATATATATTGGAGCTCTCATATTTTCTTATCCCAAAGCACCATTAAAGAAATTGAAAGGCTTCTCATATCCTTCTTATGGAGCCATTCGAATGGTAACTGCGGCGCCTCCAAAGTGAAATGGTCTTATCTCTGCTACCCTAAGGAGGAAGGAGGTTTAAATATTCTTTCCATTAAAACTTCTAATCGCTCTTTGATTCTCAAACGTCTATGGTGGATACTAGAGGATAAGAAAACCTTATGGATCCAATGGTTACATACTTATTTTCTTAAAGGCAACTCCATATGGGCTCTTCAGCCGAAAGCCACATTTTCCTTTTTCCTCAACTAACTTATGAAATTAAGGGACGATATTCACTTAGAGACTTCCTGTGTTATTAAAGATGGACGTGCGGTCTCTCTTTGATATGATAATTGGTCTAGTTGTGGTCCCTTAATCTCCCAGGTGAATCTCACAAGAATTTCCCCTTGTTCCCTCTTAAAACACGTATGATTGCATTCATTAATGGGAACTCGTGGAAATTCCCAAGAAGTCTGTGCCATCTCCAACCTAGCTACTCCCCAACTCCTCAAGAATCTGATACTTTCTTTTAGAAGGGGAAGCCTTTGCACAAACTGACTAATCGTTACATTCGTGACAACTTGCGGCGATGCAGATTCCCTGTTCCCTGGTCAACCACCGTGTGGAGAAGTCATCTAATGCCCCAGATCTCCTTCATTTTCTGGTTAGCTATCTAGAATAAACTATGCATAGCTGACCGCATTCCTTATGTGCACATGGATCCTTATTTCCCAATGTGTTCCCTTTAGCTGGAAACTTGTCCTCACCTCTTCTTCGTTTGCTCCTTCAACTACTCTATTTGGCGAACTGTTTGTGCCTTATGTTCCTGGACTGATCCGGGGTCTGAGCTTACCGATATCACTAGCTATCTTTCGTCACTTGCAGATTCCAACAAACCTATACAGATTATTGTCTTAGGGGTTTGTTTATACTCGCTTTGGAGAGAAAGGAACCTTCGATGCTTCCAGAACACATCCTCTACTAAAGAGAGTTTGATCTTCTTAATCATGTCTGACATAAGAGCGATTGCTTTGTCCAAGCATGTAACTTGTAGCTCTACTGTTTGCCAGGCCTTACGACTGTAGTAGATAGAAGAATGTGATTGCAGTCTTCGCGAGTGGTACTAGGGGACTGCTGACGTTTATTCCCCTCTAATATGTTGTCATGGTTTTTCTTATTACTGCACTTGATGTCTTGTTTCTTACTGGCTCTCTTCTTGCTTTGTATGTAAAGGGTTCGCCCTTTTTATTGACTTTGTAACTTTCTATTTCTTTAATTATTTCATTTCCTTTTTTCAAAAAAAAATTATAACACTAATTGATCATTATATCTTCTCATCAGGTTCATGCATAATTACCCTTTTTTGACAGGTAACAATACCAATTTAAGAAACAAAATAATTTAAAAGGTGATTAAATTCATTGAGATAGCCAAAATTAATAAAAAAAACATATAGAAATAATAAATAGAAGTGCTTATGGCTAGTCAACCATTCAATCAGTCGAACGCACCGTATGATCAACTATTTGATCAAATAAAAAATGCTGCTTAATCCACTGATGATTGGCTGGACCAAACTCCTTAAAAGTTATCAAAAGCTACCACGCTCGATACTTTAGGCCCTGTTTGATTGAACGATAATTAATGGAATGGAACGGAAAGAACAATTTATAATCGAATAGAATGTAATATAGTAAAAAGTTATTTGGGAGGAATAGAAGGGTTCATAATGTAATGTAGTGAAATGTTATTTGGAAGATGGATGGAAAGTAATGTAATGTATAATAAATGACTTTTATACCCCTTATATTAAAATGATTGTTGCAGGAGGTTTATTATTTTATTATTAATTATATAAAAATATTAGTATTAATTATTTAATATATTTTATTTTATTTTATTTTATTTAAATTTAAAATAATTTATTTATATTTTATATAAAATATATACAAGCAATTAAAGAATAATTTTATATATTTTGTATTTTCATTAATAAAATTTTATTAAATTTTATTTATTTATTATTAATTATATACAATTTATTATTTATTATATAAAAATAGTATTATTAATTATTTATTTTATTTTATTCTATGTGATTTATATATAAAATAATTTATTTATATTTATATTTATATAGAAATATATACAAACAATTAAAGAATAACTTTTAAATATATTTTCTATTTTCATTAATAAAATTTTTATTTATTTTATTAATTATATACAATTTATTATTAATTATATAAAATATTATTAATTATTTAATAAATTTTAGTTTATTTTATTCTATGTGATTTATATATAAAAATAATTTATTTATATTTATATTTATATAGAAATATATACAAACAATTAAAGAATAATTTTTAGATATATTTTCTATTTTCATTAATAAAATTTTATTTATTTTTATTAATTATATACAATTTATTATTAATTATTTAATAAATTTTATTATATTAAATTTTGATTTATATTTAAAATAATATATATATATATATAGAAATATATATAATTTTAATATATTTTATTAATGAAAAATATATAATAAATATTATTTAATTGTTTGTATATATTTCTATATAAATAAATAAACAAATAAATACTTTTTAAATATAATTTTATTTTATTATTAAATATATATAATTTATTATTAATAATATAAAATATTATTAATTATTTAATAAAATTTATTATATTTAATATTAATATATTATATTTAATATATTAATATTATGATTTGTTCGAGTTGATGTTAAGAAGAATGATTGAGGTATATTAGGTAGTATGTATTTATTAATTTACGTTTCATCCTAAACCCTCCGAATCAGAGGTTTCTTATTTTCACTGTTTAGGATGGAATGAAACATAACATAAAACCCTCCGCTTCCATCCCATTCCATTACATCTATTATGAAACTCTCAAACAAACAATGGAAATGTGTTACATTTCATCTCCTTCTATTCCTAACCCCTCAACCAAACATGGCCTTAGGGTTCAATAGTTTGGTAAGGCATTGTCTTAAATTTTCATAAATATGAAATGGCGAGCAATATTTTTCATAAAAAGCTCTTCAGAACTTCCAAAACATAATATTTAAGCACAATAAAGTTACAAGATCAATTAACAACCCTTTTTGATGCAAGGATTAACTAATCTCATGATTTATACATAAACAAATAATTGTAGGGTTTCATTTAAATAGTTTTCAAAATTTTAGGTTTTTCTAATCCAAAATTTTAACCTATTTAAACAATTAAGAGTCATAGAACATATACTAAAGCATACTATGATATATCTTATATAAAAATGCATATATTAGAAGGAAGTACATAGAATCATTTAATTACATTCAATTGAATTAGATCATGAATAATATAAGGCTATTAGGTAGAGATGGCAACTCCCAATCTCCAAGTCTAGTTGCAGTAAAAAGAGATTTCTTTCTAGTAGGGATGGCAGTGTGCTTTCAATTCAATTAATATCTGCACTACTCGACCTGCAAAAATGGATATAGAGGTTAAAAAATATATTTTAAATGGATGCTGAAAATAGATTTGGATATGGGTCTAGTGATAACTAGAACCAATGGATACTCATATCCTACCCTTTTTTATTAACTCTATTTTTCTATTTTTTTCTTAAATATTTTATAGTTAAATTTAATAAAATATTAATATTTTTTAGAAGAAATAGCTTTAAAATACCCACTTTACTCCTCAGTCCTCATCTTTTTCATCAAATTCTTATAGGATGATAATAATGTAAATGATATGGAGACGAAGTTTTGAATGTTGTGGAGTTCACGCAAAGACAATTTGAAGCTTTGGATATTTCAGTCTTTGTTTCAGTTCTTGATTATGAAAAATATATGTTGCCTTTGCACTAGACATGATGATTTTTATTATTCCAATTATATGGTTTTTTAATACATACAAATCAAAATCTTGACTTATTATTATTAAAGTAATTTTGATTTGGAGCGTTTGCAAAAATCTATTTTTTAAATTTTCTATTTAGAAGTTATATTTTTAAGTATTATACAACCCAATAGATATCCAAAAACCCGAACAATCCAATAGATTTGGATATGGGTAGTAAATCATAAAAATCGATGGATATGGATATAGATATGAGTTGAGTCATAAAAAATAAATATGAATATAGATTGAGTAATACCCGAACCGAACCCTACCCATTGCCATCCCTACTTTCTAGGAAGGGATCTGGGTCATTTAGAATATGACTCTACGTTGGCCCAGGCTTACATCCATTCTAAAGTTCAATCTGTTGATTTATGCCTTATAGCCAATCGCTTTGGTTGTAGTTTAGTTACAAATTATTTAAAGGCATTCTTTATCTTATGCATGTTTAGATGTATATGATAAAAGTCCATGGGATAATTGTACATTGCAAATAAAATTATAATGAGATTATAATTATAAGATTCATATTGTATTTATGTATTATTCTTAAATATTCCTAGTCATTGTTCTATTAAGATTAGACATTAATAGAACGTAAAAAGACACACACATTTTTTTCCTTATAAATGAAGTAATCGATCTTATAAGCTAAAGTATAGATATACTCAAACAAACTGTAGGTGCTTGTTAGAGTACAAGTTCACTGACCAGAATCGATATGAAAAATCTATTTGGAACATTACTTATATGTCTATAGAATTCTCATTGTGATGATTATATAAATGATCCTTTAACTTGAGTTCATCAAAGTTATCTTGTATGGGGATTTCTATATTTTGATACTACTTATGATCTATTTAATCATAGGTCGTTTAATCGGTATTCAGTGGATGTAGCATGAACTATATGGAGATAACTGAGTGATCAATATAGGATTCCTCATCCTAAAGTAATTAGGGAGAATGTTTCGTTGTTCTCGATTAGTATTGATTCAAGAAATCCTTGGCCAAGATGAAATGATGCTTTGTAAATAGTTTGCAAATATCATTAATTGAATCAATAACTAATGGTGGAGAACTAATATGATTAGACTTAAAATAGAGTAGATATTAAATTCAAATTCTATGTCTAATCAAAACATTATGTGATAAAAGGATTGAATTATACAAAAAAAATTATGCACGAAAAGGTTAGTCAAAACCACTTTGACATTTCAAAATATTTGGGTGGTCGTGATGCATTGCTAGATATCAATCTTGATCTATGTTTATAAATTATTTAATTGGAGAATTAAATATAAATTAAAAGAAGTTTTAATTTATCTAATTTTAATTATGAATTAAAACTAGATTTTATAATCATTGCTAACATATTTGGGAACCTAACAGTCTCACATATAAAGCAGGTTGAAGAAAACAAAATTAATTTAATCAAGTTGAACTTGATTGTAAAGTCTGAGAAACTTGTTGATTAAATATGATATATTTAATAAATAAGGATCAATATGAGATATTGAATCCTATATGGGTATAATTAGTATTTAATTAGAATTATTTGTAATTTTAATTAAAGTTTAATTGAAATTAGAATTTAATTTCAATTAAATTACTAAAACGTCCAAAGTTGATTATAAATAGGCGTAAGCTTTATGAAACTAGCGCTTCTTGCTTAACCCTCTCTGTAAGAGTTATAGAGTTCTCTCAACCTGTTTTGTGGATACCGTTAGAAGCCAAACACTTGTGCGGCTACGATGGTTGAGACGGATCAATTTCAGAAATAGTTCAAGGGATACGACAAGACAAAGATCAAGATTCGGAATAAGGTACGAATTAAATTTCCATTTTATCATAATTTGCGTTGATCATTTTATATAATTAAATAGATGTACGACCCCACCCTCATAAGATACGTACCCGACATCCTGAGTGATGTCCAAGTGTAAATCCCGCAAAGGTGGCATGTTAGAACGGTCAAACTCTCGAAAACTCAATACAAATTTTTTTATTCGAAAACAATTTTCATAAGCGTACGTAGAAATCAATAATCAATTTCAGGCCCATTCTTTTCTTTCATAACATCAAAATCACATTTATTATTATTCCACTCAAGATCATCCTCATTTACAAACCTTTCCATTTTGGAAAGTTATTACAAACAGAATATTCAAATATACATCTTACAATAATTGTGGAAGACTCAATTTGATACAAAAATAAGAAAATATAAATGCAGACGTCAACTTATCCCAACCTCTACCTCTTGCTTCAATGTAGTGGCTATACTCCCGTTTGCCTAATGGGGTAATTCTTTTGAACCTGAAAATATTGCAAATTTTGGGTGAGTTTTACAAACTCAATGAGTGACCATCCTCAATGGCTTACTCAATCACAAAACACATACAGATCATGCAATCACTTAATTTCACATCATTTCAATTATAATCAAATAGCATCACATATCATTTTAATCACTTATTTCACAATTCACATCCAGAGCAGTCACACAGTTCATTTTGTTCATTTTAAACATATATATCAATTTTCATATGCAATACATGTGAGACTCACTTTCATTTATTATTTTGTTGTGACCGAGTGCCTATAACTGTCCTGTATCCATTGTAGATACAAGGCTTATTGATAACTGTCCCATATCTATTATGAATACCGGGCTCATTAATAACTGTCCTGTATCCGTTGGAGATACTGGACTTATTTTACATAGTGAGCCTTTGGCTTTTAGTCACTTTCTGAGCTCTAGGTTCTTTTCACATTTTGAGCTCTAAGCTTTTTTTCAGTGACTACTCCGGTCACAACTACCTTTATCTTTCATCCATTCATGTAATAAAATGCATCAATCACATATGATCAAGTTTTCACTTTCACATATCATCGGACATTAGTCCGACATTCAACATCAAAGTTAATAATCATTCTTTTTCATTCATATGCATATTCACATTTTTCTTCAGAACTAGGTCCGGCATTTAACAATCAAGTCATGTATCACGTATTTCATCAAATTCACATACAATGAGTACTTCAATATCTTAATCATACCTCACAATCATTGGACCTTCTATCCGGAAATTAACACAATCAATCATATTCATATGATCATTCAGTAGTCAATCAATACAAAAATTCAAAACAGAACAAACAATAAAATGAGACCATCTAGGTCGACTCACAGTACGCTCCAGATTAGCATTAGCTTCTGTGATTTGGAAATGTTTGAATATGGGCGTTTATCCTGCACATCAAAATTATGCAATACACACATTGTACCCACACATTAATAACTTTGAACAATTATAAGCATTTATTTATGCACAAATGTATATGCGGACTCTGTACAATGCATGTTCTTGACAACCTCGGGTATATTATCAAATTTCATATCTTATTCACATTCTCATTTTATAACTCAATTACTCGTCATTTCATTTTTAGCATTATTTGCTCTCGTAAAATCAAATTCTCATTCACTTTAACTTTAACTTTAACTTTAACTTGGTACTCATTACTCATTACTCATTTCCTTTGAATCACAACCACAACCATATGAACCTTTCATCTCCTTTATATACATGTCCTTGGCACTTTAATACCAACAATTCATTTACCATTGTTATTCTAACATTATATGATCATATAATATCCAAACTCTCATTCTTTCTTATAAATTCTTCAAAATTCCAAACCTTCGGGTCTATTTTTCATTATCAATTAGACAATGCAAATAAGGTAATTTGGCAAAACTTTCTTCTAATAACATGTTCCATATTGTCTTAAGTTTATAATAACACCAAGATCACTCGATTTGGTTAATATTCCAAATTTTATACTCCAAATAATTCGTACCATTCCTTAGTTGTAATAGTATTCTATACCCAAATTCAAGTCAGATTATGAAACTATGGAGATAGAATTGAAATTTGATTTCTTCATAAAAAAATGTAGCCTTATGTCTCTGTTTTAATCTAAATAAAGAATCATTCCATTTGGATGTCTATAGACCAAGATATGGAAAAAATACATGTTCAGTGGAAACATTGCATTTATAAATGTCCAGCACACTTTAACAAGATTCGTCTTTAACTCTAATTCATCCCTACATCTTAAAACATCACATTTGCTTACTCTATCACTTCTAGCTTATTTCCTCTTCATTCTCAGCTCATTATCATTCACAAACAAATCAAAATCTATTATTACTAATAAACATAAAAAACAAAACATTCTTATATGAATGTTAATCCTAGTTTCTGCACTTCTTCATTTTTCTGCATTTTCCATGTTCTGCACATTCTCCATTTTCATTTCACCATTTCAACTCCCATTTAGCTCCAAATATTAAAAAACAAATCAAAATTCATGATTAACACCAAATATCAAAAACATTATATTTTCACGCATTTTCACTTTTCTGCACTTTCTTCACTTTCATTTTTTCTGCATTTTCACTCACTACACATTCTTCATTTTCTTCTCAACTTTCAGTTTAATCATTGATTACTCATATCCAGACATCATCTTACACCTATTTCTTATCTTTAAACTCATTATAGTTTATTTCTAAAAATATCCAAAATATTCACGTATAACAATAAAGACATCAACAGAAATAGAGCATACATCAACTTTTCTCCTGAAATTTTCTGCACTAATTTATGCATGGTTTCACTAATCTTTCAACTCCAAAATTAATTTTTATAATATCTTATAACATAATGATCATTAAATATGCACAATAACACATACAACATAACCAAAACCCATACTCGCGTTTTAGCAAAATACTTATCCTCATTGTATAAACATTTACTGTTAACTAATGTGATGTATGATTTATTTTACATATCATGAAAACCCATACGATACTTACTTGATTAGACTTCAATCCTTTAAAATCACTTGGACCCACGCTTTCCATTATCACATGATCATCCACAATCTAAGGTGGTAGGGTTAGATATTTTGGTGATAATGAAGAAGAAAGCAAAATGAGATAGCAAGTGAGAAGTGAGAGTAAGACTTATGTTGTGAGGGTGAACGATTTCTGAAAGTAATGAAGCTTCCAGAAGATGAAGAGAGTCACGGAGAAGATATTTTAAGAATAGTGTCTTGGTCTTTCAAATTAAAATAATCATGGCTTAAGACTTGAACACTTGTCCAGTTTCCGAAGCTTTAACTAGTGTCTCATTTAACTAGTTCAATCTTCTCTAAACTTTACTCCAATTGTTCCTAAATTTTCAATATTTTTTTTCACAAATTCTAAAGTCATCTCCAAAATTCTTCAATATTATTTGACTCTTATTTCTATTATCATCCATCAATTAACTCGCCATATGACATTTTTTCTAATCTAATAATACCCATAATTTTAGAAAATTATCAAAATTCACCAAAATTTCACATCAATAAATACACTCTCTAAATTAATTTTTCTGCATATATATATAAACCGCAATTCTCAATAATAACATAATTTATAATCCAATTATACCCGAACAATGTCAATGAGTACATATACAGTCAATGTAATATGTGCAAAAATTCAAATTCACGTGTGTGTATGCTAACAATATGTATGAGTATGAAAATGTAGTTTTCTTAATCTCTCATTAATCTCACATGTACCGTATTTTTTAGTTCTAACTCTTAATATGAAAACGGGATTTTACAATAGATCTTAGTTTTCATGAAATCAAAAGTTACGAAAAAGTTTCATGATTATTTCGCTACAGTTGGGATCGGGTCTCAACCCAGTTTCTCAACACAATCAACTTGAAATTAAACTATTAACTTTAGACCGGGTTCAATCGGACCTAATTTGTCAAGTTTAATATTGGAAATATGTAGATTAGAACACATATACATTGTTCTTAAAAGTTGTAGAATCAATTATAACATATGCTCTTCTCTTTTTTCCCCCCTCAAATTTATATTAGATTGTAACGATGTATGCCTAGCATCTTATAACTCCTTTACATATGTAGATATGTCAATTTTGACTTGGCCTGACTCGATTTTGACCCAGATTGATCGATCACGAGCTAAAAGTGGTTGGCTCAATCGTCGTTTTTGATATTTAAAAAAAAATTATAAGATGTGCCAAATTGACCCAACCCGCCCGTAGCCCATCGGGCCGTGGTGGAGCTAGACCACGGCCCACCCTAACCCGTGGTGACATTCCTATACATAGGGTTATGAGACTGTAAAAAAGACAGATTAATAAATATATGGTTTAGACCATATCTTTAAAGTGCCGTAATATCCTTACACATATCATATCACATCACATTTAATAACTGCTGAAAAAGCTAAACTTATAAAAAATCACAAATAACTAAAGATTGACAAATATCTTTTTGATCTACTTATAAAATAAAAAATTAAGGAATTGTATCTCACAAGAAAATTTTAAAATGAACCTTTTTATTACATAATATATTTTCGTGAGGGGGGGGGGGGTTGATTTCCGTCGACCAACTAACGTGACTTCGACTGTTATGGTTCAGTTCAGTATGTGATCACCCAAGATAACAGGAAAACAACTGAGAAACCCAGCAGAACTGTGGGATCCAAGCTGGCCTGCTAACCTGGACGACGACGTGTATTTTATAAAAGTAGAGGGACAGCCGTGTGTGCATCTGTATATATTCTGTCAAGACTGCGTTGTCGTGAGATCCAATGCGAATTACTTGATTGCCAAAACCCCCAGAGCACAAGCAAGGGCACTGAACACTCTAAAATCGGAAACTTGTGAAGTTTGGAAAACGACCAATCACATCTGGCAGCCGGCTATTGTTTTAATATGTAATTAATAATTCCTCTCTTTATAAACCCCTTCAGGCCTGCCAAGTCAATCGATGTTACGTCGCTATGGACTGTTTTATGCTTTGAAATATATGGTAAGTAAAATAATATAATATTAATAGTTTCTAATGTACATGGTCTCTCGAGTTGTTCGAAACCTTCATTTATCCTGATACAAACAAATTAGTGTTGGATTTATGCCTTATAGCGAAAAGGTTAGTTGTATTTTAGTGATAAAATAATTTAAAGATTTTATTTTATTTTATACATATTCAGATGTATATAATAAAGTTTATAAAATAAATATACATTGCAAATAAAATTATATTGAGATCATAATTATAAGATTCATATTATATTCATGTATTTTTCTTAAATTATTTCTAATTATTGTTTTGTTGAGACTATATATTAATAGAGTATAAAAAATTAATTATATTTTTCCTTATAAAGGAAGTAATATATCTCTTAGATTAAAGTATAGAGATATTTAAACAAGCATATGATGTTTGTTAGAGAACAATTCACTAAATTGATATCTCATGTGAGAAATACACTTAGTGCCTGTTTGGTTCAGTTTTTGGAGACTCTAAAAGTACTTTTTTTCACCGCAAAAGCTATTTTCAGGAAAAAAAAAAAGGTGTTTGGCTACAAACTTCAAAAGCACTTTTTAAGTAGAAATAACTTTTGAAAAAGTTAAAATACAGCTTTTTCAAAAGCTAAAATTTGGAACTTTTTAAAAAAGCCCCAATTTTAGCTTTTTCGGAAAGCTCTTTTCTCCTCCAATTCCTGTCACTTACGCAAAGAAAACCTCTCAAAATATTGTCTGTTTTGTTTCTCTATACCATTAGCCGACTTTTTGTTTCTCCTGCTCATCGTTGCCTCTCATCTTCTCAAGTTAGCTTCTTTATATTTTCGTTTGTCCTAAACATTTATTTTTCTGCGCCTTCAATGCAGAAGGTCTGCGTTCGACGTCTGCGTTGTCTGCATGTTCAACGCAAACCTTCGTCTGCCTGGTCTACGTGAAACACGCAGACGGAAGGTGTTCAACGCAGACCTTCGTTTGCCTGGTCTGCATTGAACAACGCAGACCTAACGCAGACGTGAACAAAATGATGCTTATAATTTAAACAAATTCCAGTCAAAAGTTACACAGTACTGTAAATGATGCTTATATTATTATGAGTGTTAAAGCCAACCAACTGTAAACTATACTATTGCACGGCTTTTGATTGTAAGGCTGATAAAAAGTTTTAAAACACAATTTGCAGAATTACTTTTTTAAAAGAAAAATTGCAGAATTACTTGTGAGGTTGAAAGATGGTAATTTGCAAATTGGTATACTTTAAAAATTATATAGCATAAATAATTTTATTATAAAATAAAATATAGTTACAATTAATAAAAGTGCTTTTTATTTTTATGTTGTCAAACAGTCTACTGTATGAAGCTCTTTTAAAAAAGCTGTTTTTTTAACTGACAGTCAAACAGTCAACTAGCTTTTAAAAAAAGCTCTACTGACAAAAGCTCTACTGATAAAAGCTCCACTGATAAAAGCTCAACCAAATGGACCCTTAGAACATTAATTGTATGTTTATGAAAATTCTCATATAATGATTGTATAAGTGATCATTTAAAATAATTTCTTCAAGGTTATCTTATATAGGAATTCTTATATTTTGATGATATTTATGAACTATTCTAGTCAATGGTTGAATATAGTATGAACGATATATAGATAGTTGAGTAATTAATTATAGGATTCATTATCTTAAGTAATTAGAGATAATGTTTAATTTTTATCGATTGCAATTAATTTGAAAATCATTGACCAAGGTGGAATGGTACTTTGTAATAGTTTATAAATATCATTAATAGAATCAATTATTAATAGTGGAGAACTAACATGATTGGATTCAAATAAAATAAACATTAATTTCACACTTTATGTTTAACCATAACATTATATGATGAAAAGATTAAATCATATGAAAAATTATGCACAAAAGATTAGTCAAAATTACTTTAATATTCCTAAATATACGAGTAAACATGATATATTACTAGACATCAATATTGATCTATAGATGTAAAATATTTAATTAGAGAATTAAAGATAAATTCTTTAATTTATCTAATCTTAAATATGATTTATAATTATAATTTATATTCATTGCCAACATATTTAGGAACCTAATGAGTCATACATAAAAATGAGTTAGAGAGAGAAATGATATTTTAATCAAATTGGGTTTGATTATAAAATTTGAAAAACTTTATGATTAAATATGAAATATTTGATAAATAAGAATTAATCTGAGATAGTGGATTTTATCATGACATAATTGATATTTAATTAAAATTATTTATAATTCTAATTAAATTTTAATTAAAATTAGAATTTAATTTCAATTAAAATACTACAATGTAAAATTATATATTATAAATAGGCTTAAGTTCTAAGAGAGCTAGCATTCCTTGCTTAACTCGCTCTATAATAGTTATAGAATCTTCTCAACTTGTTCTGTAGACCAAACACTTAGTACAGTTATGGTAGTTAAGATAGACTGATTTCAAAATCGAGTCAAAAAATACGATAAGAAAAAAAATCAAGTTTTAGAATAAAGTAATAATTATGATTTATACTTTATTATAATTTATATATTAATTATTTTATAAAATTTAAAATGATCTTAACTTTTATAATATCAAAATGAAAAAGTTTTCATAATTATTTCGTTATGAATAATATGCCACACTGCCCTAAGACTTACCACATTGCAATATTCCTGAAAAGGTTCCTAAGTTGTATATACTGAACTCCGGCTAAGAAGTGGTAATTCTAATAAATAATAAATGGATCGGGTGGTCTTGATAATGACTATGGATATATAGTAGTTAGTTAATGCCATTAAGCATCGGTTGCTGGCTCCAGCTGACTGCATGTGGACAACAAGAGGCGTCAAGCACACGTGGGTTACACTGCAACAAACGCACATGCCACCCCCAATTCCGACTTCACGCACGATGTGCAATCTTTTACTATGTCTTTGTTAGGCTCTTCTACAGTCTCCAATGTTAAAAAGGCTGTTTATTTTCCTTTCGCATAACAACCGTATAATAACATTATCCCTCTCGTATACTTCTTTTAAATAAGTCTATGGCATGCAAGCAAAATCCAAGTATGTGAATCTTGTTTCAAGCTCTGTTTTGAAAATTGGATCAGATCAGTCAGTTCAGCCGGTTTAACCAGTGATCAGTCGATTATCCGGTCGGTTATTCGGTCCGGTTTATTTTTAAAAATCGGTTCTTAATTGAATCAGTGAGAACCGGTCAAAATTGATTAATTGACCAATCGGATCGATCAACTTGGATCGGTCCGACCACTGATTCAACAAAATTTTTATTTTTTTGTTTTTTGTTTTTTATTTTTTGTATATTTTTGTATTTTTTTAATATTATTAATATTATATATAATTAAATATAATTATTACATAATTATGATGTCACATCGATTTAATCGGTAGTTAAATCGGTTCGATGGAATAAACAAATAGTGGATAAGTTTTTTAATCTCAGGGCTAATTGCATCTAGAATCTTATGGATGACAACATCTCTTAAATCGAAACAACTCACATGCCTCTGCTTTTCTTTTAGTTATTTCATTTCCCTCTGTGTTCTGCCTTTGAGTGCACATTCCCCAAGAATCATAGCTCTTTTAGTATTATTTACCATCTCAAACGAAAACCAAACATAGAAATGAACAACGAAGCGGCGTACACAGAAACACCATGCTGTTACATGTACAAAAAGATGGATAAGAACAGCAACATTGAGCTCTGTAATATGCCCACTTGTTGCATTACAAGTTCACAACAGATATAACAGAATTAAGGAAACATATGCTTTTGAACCCAACTTATTAGTCAATGGACCATAGCTAGCTCCCACACTCAAAACAGTTGAACATGCAACATTGATTAGGCATGCAAATGCATGGAACGAGGACAAAAGGAAAAAGAAACAGAGAACCTGGAGCCAAGACCAACCAAGACCTCTTCTGAGACTTTGCTTGCAAACTGTCTTGAATGTGAGTGGCCCTTTTTTTCCCTGCAATTCACATGTGGGAAAGAGATACGCTGTTAGTTGTTGGCCTTGCAATGCCTTTGAGATCACAATCATGTGAAGTGAGTGGCAATTTCTAGCCTTTTACGTTCACTCTCTTGACGTGGTCTAAACTCATTTTCCTCCAAATTTTAGTCTTCTTTTTTTCCCCCTTTCATCATTTTTCCGGTGAAATAAGGTACGAGACAACTATATACCGTCAATTTGTTTCCGCCCCAATTCTCATCATTTAAGCAATAACATTTGCATTTGTAAGTTCGGATAATATGTCTTCCTCTTTTGTTTCTCTCTTCTTTTCTTAAACAAAAGAAAAGTATATATATTATAGCATCATATATAAATATTACGTTCTCTACTTGGGTCTGCCTATATAAACAAGTCCTATAAGGTCCAATCTGCAACATAAGGAGTCTTCCACAGACCAGAACAGATGGCTCCTTTCTTATGGCTAGTATGCCTAAGTTTCTTGCTTCTAGCTTCTGGAACATGGAGTGCTTCCCCGAGACAGCCAGTTGATGTTGCTTTTGGCCGAAACTACGTTCCTACTTGGGCTTTCGACCACATCAAGTACTTGAATGGAGGTTCTGAGATTCAACTCGTGCTTGATAAATACACAGGTATATATATACATGTTATGCAAGAACCAATGTTCCCATTATCAGTTAATGAGCTAGCTATAGCTTCGGAGTAATTTTCCTACAAAATCTGACTACTACTCTCTGCCTCTTGTTTATAATTGGAAAAAGGCACGGGCTTTCAGTCAAAAGGCTCTTATCTGTTCGGTCATTTCAGCATGCAAATAAAAATGGTTCCCGGGGATTCTGCTGGAACAGTTACTGCTTTCTACGTATGGACTTCTCTTATTCTGTAATGTTACTTATGAATCGTATCAATAACCTTTATCAGATAATTATTTTTGGTCTTTCCTGCTTTATTTTCATGCATGGAGATGATGATTATTAAATCTGTTGTGCAGTTATCCTCCAACAGCAATGAGCACGATGAGATAGACTTTGAGTTCTTGGGAAACAGAACCGGGCAACCATACATATTGCAGACAAATGTTTACACAGGAGGGAAGGGAGACAAAGAGCAGAGAATTTATCTGTGGTTTGATCCTACCAAAGAATATCACTCCTATTCTGTCCTATGGAACATGTACCAGATAGTGTATGATTCTTTAACTTGCACAATAGCAGTAACTAATATTGTAGTTACATATCTTGTTCATATTATGCATGTAATATGACTGTCCTCACAAATTCATACATACGCAGATCTTCTAATTGTTTAAAAATGTTGGTGGGTTCAGGTTCTTTGTGGATGATGTACCAATCAGGGTATTCAAGAACAGCAAAGACTTGGGAGTGAGATTCCCATTCAACCAACCAATGAAGATATACTCAAGCCTGTGGAACGCCGATGACTGGGCAACAAGAGGAGGTTTGGAGAAGACTAATTGGTCAAAGGCTCCGTTTCTAGCATCATACAAGGGATTCCACATAGATGGTTGTGAAGAATCAGTGAACTCAAATTTCTGTGCAACACAAGGCAAGCGTTGGTGGGATCAGAAGGAGTTTCAAGACCTTGATGCTCATCAGTACAGGAGCTTAAGTTGGGTTCGGAAGAAGTACACAATCTACAACTATTGTACTGACCGTGCTCGCTTTCCTGCTGTACCGTCAGAATGCAAACGTGACCGTGACATTTAATCGTCAAATTCAAATATATATTGATTGTGCTACAAATATATTGAGATGCCTACATATAAGTCTTATTAATGGCAGCAGCCACCAAAGCAGGAGAGTATCTTTTTAATTTTGCTACTTACACCAGTTGAGCATAGCTCCTTTATCACAAAGTAGTCTTGTCTAAGTTTATGATATTTGATTGTATGGTCCAATAAGTTTATGATATTTGATTGTATGGTCCAATCTTTTCGGGAAACATCATATATATAAAGGATTTAGTCGCTATGGTAAAGTTGGTATTTGAGCATTTGCTTCTCCTCTTCTCTCCTCATTGTAGTATGTATTTAATGTTTAGTCTCTTTGGAGATGATGAAGTGGTCAGGATCAGTCTCGTGAATCTATAAAGTTCAGGGCTCAAGTTTGCACATGATCTGAAAATTACTTAAGAATGGATAGTGGAATATCACCTCCACGTTCAATTATTGACTCAACAGGAACCATCATTGTTACGTGCGATGGCATCTTCAACATATTTTAAAAAGGTTTGAGCAAAGGGTATGGATGATGCAAAGAAAGTGACGTTGCTTTAATAACTCTTACTTAGCATGTTTGCTAATTTTCACCGTCCACGGTGTCACAAAGGTCTACTTTGGGCCCGAATTTTTACTACTAAGTCGTGCTCACTTTCGCATGGCAATTCCGCTTCGATCCGCTTAAGCAAGATTTAGCTTTTTCAGGCGAACGTCACCGAACAATTCTGTTAGCCCTCGAACATCTCACGTGCACATAAGTGTTTAAAGTGTTTCTCTCACACACAAAATAATACAAGGTCTCGTTTGGTTAGCGGGAAAGTAAAGTAAATTTGGAATATAATTCGTCGAAAAATAAATCGATGGAAAGTAAAGATATTATATGTTTGGATACTTGTAAGAATTCTAATAGAAAAGTTGGGTAGATTCTTAATATAGTGTTTGATATGAAACAATATTTTATGGAATGTAACTAAATTTTGACTTGTATTTTCAATCATATCCTTATAAACTGAATAAAGATTGAAATCGTTAAATAAGAAAAAATATAAACCTGAAGATTGTCGATTGAAATTTTTGAGTAAAAATATTCAAAATTCTACTAAACGAAGAACAATAAGAATAATTGAAGATAGTATTATGACTATCAATAGCGCACCAAAATCGGTACGAAATAAAAGATGGGTCGTATCGAGTTTAAATATTACATCCTGTTACCATGATAAGGCTTGAATAGTGAACAAGAGAAATTATTGAAAAATTAGAACATATATAATTCATGCTTAAGTTAAATATAACATGCACATTCATATGGCTGTGCATGCATTCATTGACATTTTCAGGTATAATTGTGTTATTAAATGTGACTAAAATGTGATTTGATAATTTTGGATATTTTGGAAATTTGAAGTATTTTTAGAACAAGCAAAATATTGAAACATGGACCAATTATAGTGTGACACATAGACTGATTAAATATTGACAAATGACTCACACGCATGGTGACAAGTGAAGAGGTGTGATACTAACACGTGGATTAATGAGTTAGTGACAAAGGTGTTACATGCAAGAGAACACGTGGTTACATATTTTAGATGGAAAGATTGTTTCCTGCAGCTCTCTTTCTCGTTGCTCTTCACCGAGGGTAACATTATTGTCAAATTTTCTTCTGGTTTACCAAACACCGAACATCAATTGTTATTTTGTGTCATTGATTCACTCTCACTATTGGGAAATATTGCTTAACTAAGTAAGTAACTCTGATGATGTTTTACGATGTAAATATATGCATGCATGCATGTGTTTGAGAAGTGTAGTTTCTGTGATGAATGAATTGTTTTTGCATATGTGAGGAACAATATGTCATAAGATAGTAATGAGGTGAGTTTTGAGCTAGAAGAATCATTGAAACTGTGTTTAGGAAGAGTGCAGAAATTCAAGAAAAATGATGAACATATACTTTGTTTTTCACTATACATGCATGAATATATGGTTGTTTTTATTATTCACGCATGAATTTGTGGAAATGAATTTAAGTGAGTTTAATAATATGATATGAAGTGTTAGTGAGGTCGAAGTATAAAGTTGATAAATTGCTAAGTTATTGATGAAATGAAAGTGGGGAAAAATAAAAAAAAATGCATCAGATGAAAGTAGAAGAGAAACAAAATACAGAAAATAGAATTTACATGTATAAGGAATTGAATTTTTGATGTTTATGTGTGAATCTTAGGCTTTTGAATTGTTTTGTGTTGATGACCTAAAATGAAGTTAGAAGAATTGGTTTATGTGTTTTAGGTGTTAAGTGAAGAAGATTGAATTGTGAATAAAATTCTAGAAAATTATAGTAGAGAGAAGAAGTGAATATAAAGTTTCAAATTTTTGGTGTTTGAATGGTAAGTTTGAATCTGATTTGTTTAGAGATTGAATTGGGTATAGAAGTGCATAATAGATGTGTTAAAAGTGAGTAATCTTGAAAAGAATGAAAATAAAATGGAAGGAGAAGAAGTTGTTCGTGAAGAAGAGAAGAAATCGCAACTTCGTTAATGAACATTACAAAATTGCGATTGTGCTTCTGCACGATTGTGACTTCGTTGAGGAAGGTCGCCAATCGCTATCATGCTTCTGCACGATCGCAATTTTCAACGTTGAGTTTGTTTCTAAACATCCTTTGATATTTTTCTATAAATTCTTTACCCAATATCCAAATGAGTTGATTCTTGAACTAAGAGACTCCTAAGACATTGATCTTCATCTCCACCAAAAATGATAGCCATCTGAAATGTTTGATCAATTCATGATGAAAATGTTGACTGTGTTGAAGTATGATAATTGGAATGATTTTATTAAACATACTTTAGTATTTTGAATATATTTTGATCTATAAGTTTCCAAATGGAACGATTCTTAATTCAAATTGAACTAGAGATATAGGGCTACAAATTGTCAGAAGAGATCAAATTTTAATTCTGTCATTAAGAATTGCAAAATCTAACATGAAGTTGAATATAGAGTACAGTTATGTTTTAAGAACAGTCCAAAGTAAATTGAGTATAACTTTGGGAATAATGAATCAAATTAAATGATCTTTGTATCACTAGAAAGTTAAGAAATTGGAGAAAACTTGTCTGGAAGAAAGTATTGCCTAATTATGTCATTCATATTATCATAATAATGATGCAAGTTAAACCGAAAGCATGTTGTTAGAAAAATTTGAAAGGGATCATTTGATATGCATGAGCATGAGTTAAGATCTCACACCCATGATATTTGGACATGCACAGGCATGAGTTAAGTTCTCACACCTGTGACTGAATTAATTTAAACTGCACGGACGTGACTTTTGTTCGTTATTACACACGGATGTGCAAGATGTGCATACCTGTGACTTAGCTCTTGAATTGTAAATTATTTTTGAGGGCTTTGTGAATGATTTGGTGATACGAATTATAGTAAGATACCCAGGATTGTTATTGAACATGCATTGTGCATAATTTCGATATACATAGATGTGTATAAGGAAATAATTATCATTTGTGCAAAAGTGTGATATTTGTAAATGTGTTTTGTATGATATAGAGGAGCACATTGGACGACAGTCAGACATTGCCGGACCATCTAGGCAATAGCATATAGGAGCGTTCTGTGAGTCAATCTAGGTGATTTTCCTAGGATTGATTCTATTTGTTTAATTTCCAAATATCAAATGTTTGTGATTTGTTTATGAATTCCAAACTTAAAGTCCAATGAGTTTTGGTTCTGCCGGATTCTGGCAGAACTGGATGTTGCCGTTCGGATCCATAAGTTGGTTGCTTTCTGTGATGAGTTCGACGTGAAGGTACCTGCAAAACAAAGAAGGCACGTCGGGAGTTGTGTCCCGATTAGCCCCTCAAACGCTCAAGTCAGTCTTTTGGTGAAGGTGGGATCACTGTAAAACCGAGAGAGCTAGGTTTATGATTACGCACCTTTGTTACGATAGAATTATACCTTATATATGGAACAACAACTAGGTTTAGGTCTTTACGTGTGCATGGGAGTCTCTCACATGCGGATGGGCTAAGGAGAGCGTGGATAGGGCCCGGGGCTTGACATAGCCGTTAGGTATAAGACCGATCTTTGAAGAATGGACCGGTCGGCCCACGGGTCGTCTGGGTTCGGGCCCTGCACGACCGACCCGACCATAAGCCCCCCTACTCCTCAAGTCTGAGCGAAGAGAAGGGTCGGAGGAGTATATAGAGGTTTTGTAGCTCGTACATAGGATAGCTCGGGGCTGGCCCGATCGGTCGAATATTGGCATCATAGCTCACCCCTGAGATAGCTCGGGGTAAGCCCGATCGATCGGATTTCGACGGGTAGTGCGTGACTGCTCGCATTGGGATCGGTCGGCTGGATGTCCCTACTCGATCGGCATTGGCGTTTTTTGCACGACAGCCCGCGCCTAAGCAGGTCAGGGGTCATCATTAGCGAGCACGTGTTGGTACTTGGCTCATTTATTATTTGACGGCGCGTGCTCTCTGACAGCCTTTCAGAATCTGAAGCGTATCGTCATTGTAACCGTTGTGCAGTTGTCCCGTTTGTCTTTTCAACCGTCGCGTCGCTTTGATTTTTGAACAACCCTAGTTCTCATTGGCTCGGATCATGCCGCGTTTCCGAGCATAGCTCGGATTTTCTCCACGCGTCGCATCTCGATTGGATTGCTCATTCGAGCGTTCCCTTATAAATGCTCAAAATCAACCAACTGTTTGGTTTTCTTCACTTTTTCTTTCGTTCTTACTCTCGTTCTGCTTTCATTTGCTTTTTCTTGCTCACAGTTTCTGGAGCTTTCCTCCCACTGCCGTACAAATTTCCGACCTCATATCACTAAATAGGTACGTCCTCTTCCCTTATTTCCTCTTCTAAATTTCCTCTTGATGAGCATGTCGTCCACCGGTTCCCGAAGTGGGGTTTCTCCAAGGGATGACGTTGCCGAAAGGGTGTCTGAAGTTGTGGCTGAGGCGATGGCGACGTCGAGTTTGAGAGACGTCGAAGAGATCTCGACAAGAGAGCGGAAAGATGGGATGGTCGTAAAGGAGCTGCCCAAAGGTAAATCGAGGATGACCGCGGCGGAGTTGAGTCGGTCGATTCTTAGGAATGATATCCCTCGATCCTGGGAGCCTAGGCTGGTCTCGGAGAATGAAAGGATCTACAGCAACATAAATGGGTGTTTCGCCGTCTCTGAGAGTTTTTTCTCGGTCGACAGCTTGAGACTTCCGTACACCCCGGTCATTGATGAAGTGTGCGCTGATTATCAATTAAGACCGAGTCAGATTCCTCTGAATGGGTGGAGGTTTATTAATGGCCTGGCTTTATTGTGCCATCAGTTTGGTTGTCTGCCCTCGGTCAACATCCTGCGCCACTTTTTGAGAATGAGCCAGAGTTTAAGCTCTGGGGGTTGGATTCTTTCTCTGATGTACAAAGATGCCCGATATCGCCCAGCCGAAACGACTCCTAAAATTACCGGTTGGCGAACGAAATATTTCTTCGTGAAGCCTCCGGGATCTTCCTCCGAGTCCCAGCCGTGGAGGTATCCCTTAGCCGAGCGATGGAACGACCCATCGAGCCTATTTCTTTCTAGAGAGGAGCGGGAGGTGGTCGTTCGTATAAAGGAACTCGACCAATATAACTTCGCTCAGCTCATTTCGGGATACCGTGGGGGGGCCTCGACCAACTCTTTTCTAATTGACCCCCCGCCACAAGTTAGCGGGCTAGGAAAGGAAGTCGCCCCGCCTGGTTGACCTTTCGTGGTTGAATTGTTTACCATGCTTGTAGGTTTTGGTTCGATTTCTAACCTGTTTTTGTTGTTGTTGCAGCCATGGTCAAAGTTCATGCTTTCCCCCCAAAGTCTGCCAAGGGCAAGCGCAAGGTTGCCGGGCTTTCAGAGGCCAGAGGACAGGAGGATAGGGGGGAGATCAGTTCAATTGTCGCTCAGCCCACTGCTTCCGAGCAGCAAAGTGTTCCTCCTACCGTTTCCGAGCCATCTGCAGCGCCTGTTATTGTCGTCCCGCCTGGTGGTCGCCTGGTAGTTATTGAGGAAGAGGAGGAGAGTGATCGACCTCTTAAGAGGAGAAGGGCCGTTCAAGTAGCTGACCGATCTCGTCCTTTAGACCAAAGCAAGGGGAAGGAAAAAATGGGGGATCGTGCTGTCCCGTCAGCTAAGGGTAAAGGGAAGAAGCAAGCGGGGAATGCTGATAAATGGGAGCCAGAAATTAGTCTTGATAGGACTGCCTCGATTGCTGACGTCGAAGTGGCTCTTCATATCACTGAGAGGGTCATTCCTCCTTCGGACGGGGAGCGCTTTGACTCGTTGAATGTTGAGGAGTTGACGGGCTGTGCCATCCGTAATTCTGTAAGGGAGGTGGCTTTCGCTCTGTCTATGCGTCAGCGCATCGAGTTGCTGGATCGGGAGGTCCATTCCCTCCTTGAGCAGGGGGATAATTTAAAGAACGAGCTCTCAGAGGCCAGAGAGGAAAGAGATTTCTTCCGGGCTCAACTCTCTTCCTTGGAGGAGGAGAAGAAACTTTGGGAGGAGGAGCGCGACATCCTGAGAGCTCAGCTCGCTTCGGGAGAGGAGGAGAGGAGCGCCTTGAAAGGTCAACTCACCGCGGAGGAGGTTGAGAGGGTAAGGGCGATGGCGGCGAGGAACAAGCTGTCTGAGGAATGCGCAGTGTTGCAAGGGAAGCTGGAATCGGAGAGAGAGCTTAAGGAAAAATACCTCGAGGACTGTCATGCGGTGGTGAGTGGCCAGGCGAGAGTCGAAGATACGCTGAGGAGGGAGCGAGCCTCCATGAAAAAACAAAGGATCGAGGCGATCAAACGATGGCAGAGGCGGTTCTTGCAGGAGGAGTGCTTGGAGTACTCTTGTGACTTAGCCCTCATGATCCTGAAAAATTGCTATGGCTTTTGCGTCCCTGAGGGGTCGGACGGTCCTCCATTTGAGGGATTTGCCGAGCCGATGCTTCTTACCGCTATTGGCCTCTCTCTGGAGGAAGTAAGCGAGAGAGCCATGGAGGACCGAGGGTCAATCCCGGATGAGGAGCTGGACCTTAGCTCGGCTGGGGAGGACGAGCTTCCTTGTGAGGATATTTCTCCGGCCGCTCCTTTGGACCCTGCTCCCGTTTCGACGTTTTCGCCCTCTTTCGAGGCTTCCCCTGGACAGCCGCCCACTTCTCCTTCTGCTGATTTTTTAAGCTCACCTGGTCGGGCTTGTGACCAGGGCGGATTTAAAGAAATAAAATTTTTGTTTTTATCTCCATTATTTTGATGTCGTTTCTGTATCTGTTTTCTTATAGTTCGTTTGGTAGTGGGGTTTGGTAGTCGATCTGTGTCGATGCCGAGCGAGGCGAGTGAGGGTCCCAAGGATCTTGTCTTGGCGACTCGACCGACCGTAGTCGATCTATGGAGATGCCGAGCGATGGCGAGCGAGGGTCCCAAGGATCTTGTCTTGGCGACCCGACCGACCGTAGTCGATCTATGGAGATGCCGAGCGATGGCGAGCGAGGGTCCCAAGGATCTTGTCTTGGCGACCCGACTGACCGTAGTCTATTTATGGAGATGCCGAGCGATGGCGAGCGAGAGTCCCAAGGATCTTGTCTTGGCCACCCGACCGACCGTAGTCGATCTATGGAGATGCCGAGCGATGGCTGATTGGATTTTTTACTCTTTGCCACATATAATGGAACTTTTCATTGCCAAGAAACCTGAAAACCCCTTTATTGATGATAATGAGGGCATGGGCCGTTAAAAAACCTGTCTGGCAGGGACAGGAAAAAGGTTTCCACGTGTTGTATACAAAAACGGTAGTAAGCAAAGACTAACTAAAATAAAACTTATCTATTGGTAGAACGCCTTCAAGTTTCGAGAGTTCCAAGGCCTTGGTAGAACCTTCTCTTTCGCATCGCGTAGGATGTAAGAGCCATGCTCGGCTTGTTTTATCACTTAATAGGGTCCTTCCCATGCCTGTCTGAGTTTTTCAGGATGTTTCCCAGCCGCCTCGGCCTTTCGCAGGACGTACCCGCTTACCTTTACGTTGCTCGGCTTTACCTTTCTGTTGTAGAATTTGATCGCTTTTTGCCTGATGGTTTTCGAACGAGCAGCTGCCCTTTCTCTGTCTTCACTGAGGAGAACGAGTTCCGCTCTGCGGGCTTCATCATTCCACTTTTCTTCATAGCCCGACACCTTTTGATTATGCAATGCCACTTCTACTGGAACCAGGACTTCTGCCCCGAAGGTCATCCTGAACGTTGTTTCTCCTGTGGCTCCATTTGGTGTGGTTCTGTACGCCCATAATACTTCGTCTAATTCTTCCACCCAAGTCCTTTGTCCATCTAGGCACTTCTTGAGAGCACTCATTATTTTTTTGTTGGTATTCTCCGCAAGGACGTTGCTCTGAGGGTGAGCTACTGAGGTTAACTGTAGTCTTATCTTTAGTCGGTCGCAGAAGTCTCTGAACTTGTCGTTATCGAACTGCCGACCATTTTCTGTAATCAACACCATAGGCATCCCGAAGCGGGTTAATATATTTCTTCTCACGAAATTCTCCACCTTTTGTTCGGTGATTGTGGCGACCGCTTCCGCTTCAACCCACTTGGTGAAATATTCTACTGCCACTACCAAGAACTTCTTCTTTCCAGGACCGAGAGGGAAAGGCCCCAGTATGTCCATCCCCCACTGAGAAAAGGGGATAGGATGGCTCACGATTTTCATCCTTTCGGTCGGTTGATGAGACAGGCTATAATTTTTCTGGCAAGCCTCACACCGGTCGACTTTCTCCTGGCAGTCTCTTCTCATTGTCAGCCAGTAGTACCCCTGTCTGATCAGTCTGTGAGCCAACATTCTGCCTCCTACATGATTTCCGCACATTCCTTCGTGGACTTCGGCCATTGCCTGCTCGGCTTCTTCTTCATTCAAGCATCGGCGGTGGCGGTCGAAGATCGCCAGTATAGAGTGCCATTAATGACCGTGTACTCACCGCCTTTATTCTCGGTTCTTGGCCTCCAATGCTTCTTAGGTTGTGTTCCTCCAAGAGGTCTTGTCGATCGGCTCCATCCAACTCGACCGACCGGTGCTCACATCAAGAACTTCTTGGGTTTTACGGATGCTAAATTTGGTCTAGTCGTTCGACAGACATTATTTTGGCATCTCGATCGGAAGCCATTCTGGAGAGCGCGTCTGCCTTAACATTCCGGGCTCGCTCTATTCTATTGATCGAATATTGCTCGAAGTTTCTCAACTCCTGTTTTACCAACTCTAGGTATTTGATCATGTTGCTCCCCTTGGCTTCATACTGTCCAGTAACTTGGCCGACCACTACTTGGCTATCGTTGTACACCTTTAAGTGTTTCACTTCCATTTCCCTGGCCAATTGGAGGTCGGCTATCAGGGCCTCGTATTCTGCTTCGTTATTGGAGACCTTGAACTCGAGCTGAAGGGCATATTCCACCCTTTCTTCATTGCGCGGGCTGATCAGCACTACTCCCGCTCCGCATTGTAGAAAAATCCCGGTGTGAGCATCACATGCTCACGGTGCGGAAAACAAAATTTTTTTATTCCGGGACCTTCCCGAAAGCCAGGATCCATGTGTCTATACAACAAACTCAAACCATAACGGCCAAAGGAGACCGTCTCCAACGGTATCCACGCAGAGATCGAAGAACCTAACCGGGACAAACCCTTTGACCCGGGAATAGCTAGAACAAGTTGAAGACTGCTAGATCTTACCTTGTTCTTGGAGAGCTAATGAGAATAACGATGGAGAGGAGAAAAGAAGCTTGAAAGATGATCGATGATTCTTGATCTATAAGAAAGAAACTCTTTCTTTTCTTCCTTCAAAAGCCAACGAACATCACCTATCTTTCTTACCTTTGCATATGTCTTATAGCCTTTAAAGACATATTAAAGCTAATGGTGGAGGCTTGTCCACGTTAGCCAATATATATATATATATATATATATATAATAAAGTTAAAGATGATAAGGCTAACTTCCTCTCCTTCCACGTATCAACATATATATTAATTAATTAATTAATTAATTCTTTAATTAATTAATTATATATATATATAAATAAATGCTGAAGTGGTCCAGTCACACTGGGGTCGGTCCTACCGGCCTACCGGGTCCCGGTATGGGAAAAACCCCCGGAAACGTTTTTCAACAATATCGATGTCGCGATCTCATCGGGACATATCTCGATCTCATCGGGATCCATTTAATCCTTTTGCTCTCCATATATTGGAACTCTTTCCAAAACTATTTTACGAATTCTCCGAGACACTCTTATGCGTGTGACCCATTAGGTTCCAGGTTATGTTGGCCACTTAGATTAACACTTAATCCAAGCAAGTCATGAGCGGTATCTAGCAACACATCATGACCTCCAATTGACCGGAAAGTAATTGGTTTGACGAATGAACATGTGTTCATCATGAACCATATCACGAACCTTTCCATAGACAATTACCGTGCAATTCGTCTTTTCACCATGCTATACCCCACTTGGTTATGAGTATGGGCAATGTGTCAACTCTTAACTAGACTGACTACGTCAAATCTAGTCTAAGTGATTTCAGTTCTTGTACTGGGACTCATTACTTAATATGTCAATGAAGACATTCTTCATGACATATATGCTCTGGCTAGAGACTTCCAAGTAATGACCCTGACAAGAGGCCATGGGTATCATCTTTTGCTATCACAGAAGTGGTGAATCCTCTATTGGCTACTCAATTACCTTTGAATACCTAAAGCTGTACCCAATCACCACCCTATGAGCGACCTCTGTAAGGCAACAAGGAATGGAGTCAAAGCACAGAATCAGTATCCAAGATATCCTTGAGCACCTCAAGTCTAAGGATACTTGCACCATTGCTATGATGAGATTATCACTGACATTAGAATAGGACATCCATGTGATGATCTCATAGCAGGTCATCCAATGTACTTACTACCTCTAGTAAGCATCCACATCTCAACCCTAAATATCTCATATTTACAGTTTCTGAGATCCACTGCTTGATCAAATCAAGGAGCTTGAGATGTACTAGTCTCTCTGGATTACCGATGTCCAGTCTCAGTAATCCTATGACTAGGGATAATTTAGATACTGACATAATTGCACATGATAGGAATCTCAGTAGTATGATCACATCACAATTTCCTTCATGCTATGTCATACATGATGGACTTCATTAATTTGCTTATAGATCAATATCCATTCATAAATAATGAACAACAAGTTAATGAAATATGCCTTTCTTTATTTATTCATAAAGTATGTACACAATTTTGTACAAAATGCGCTAAAGGCGATTGCCTTCAGGGCATTACTCTAACAATCTCTCACTTGACCTAAAGCCAATCGCCTTGATATCTAATACCATAGGCGAGTACATGAGAATCAAAACTCTTTTGTGATAATGGCTTTGTCAACGGATCAACAATATTCTGCTCGGTGGGAATTCTCTCGATCTGGACATCACCTCGTCCAATGATCTCCCTGATCAGATGATATCTGCGGAGTACGTGTTTTGATCGTTGATGAGACCTTGGTTCTTTCGCCTACGCAATAGCCCCATTGTTGTCACAATACAACTGCATGGGCCCATCACTGCTAGGAACCACACCAAGTTCAGTAATGAACTTCTTGATCCAAACTGCTTCCTTTGCTGCTTCTGAAGCGGCAATGTACTCTGCCTCGGTCGTTGAATCGACAGTCGTCTCTTGTTTGGAACTCTTCCAACTGACCGCCCCGCCATTCAGTGTGAATACATAACCTGATTGGGATTTGGAATCATCCTTATCAGATTGAAAACTGGCATCTGTATACCCGCTCACTTTGAGATCTCCATCTCCATATATCAAGAAAACATCCTTAGTCCTTCGCAAGTACTTGAGGATATTCTTGACGACCACCCAAAGTGACCCTCACGGGATCCGATTGGTATCTCGCCGTAACACTTAGAGCATATGATACATCGGGTCTCGTACATAGCATTGCATACATGATAGATCCTACCGCAGATGCATACGGGATCATACTCATGCGCATCCTCTCATCTTGTGTCTTAAGATACATAGATTTCGAGAGTGTTATCCCATGAGTCACGGGAAGCTACCCTCTCTTGGATTGCTCCATGCTAAACCTTTTTAGCATCTTGTCTATGTACGTTGATTGTGAAAGACCAAGCAACCTTTTTGATCTATCTCTATAAATCTTTATCCCAAGGATATAAGTTGCTTCACCAAGGTCTTTCATGGCAAATTGTTTGGACAACCAAATCTTGACTGATTGTAGCATAGAGACATCGTTTCCTAGCAATAATATGTCATCTACATACAGAACAAGGAATACGATTGCAGTCCCATTAACCTTCTTATACACACAGTGTTCATCCGGATTTTGTGAGAAACCAAACTCTTTGATTACCTCATCAAAACGGATATTCCAACTCCTGGATGCTTGTTTCAATCCATAGATGGATTTCTGAAGCTTGCATACCTTTTCGCCATCATAGGAGGTGAAGCCCTCAGGTTGTGTCATATACACATCCTCAGCTAGATTTCCATTTAGGAAAGCTGTCTTCACATCCATTTGTCATATCTCATAATCATAATGAGTGGCAATGGCTAGGAGTATCCTAATGGATTTAAGCATTACTACTGGGCTGAAGGTCTCGTCGTAGTCAACTCCTTGTCTTTGACGAAAGCCTTTAGCCACAAGCCTTGCTTTATAGGTAATTACATTACCATCCATGTCGGTTTTCTTTTTGAAAACCCATTTGCACCCTATAGGTTTGATTCCTTCGGGTGCCTCAACCAAAGTCCATACTTGGTTTTCATACATGGAATCCATTTTAGCCTGCATGGCATGAAGCCATTTCTCAGACTCTGAACTCTTCAGAACCTCTTCATAGGTGGTAGGCTCATCATCTTCTATGAGCAATACGTCATTCTGTTCATTCATGAGAAATCCATATCTCTGGGGAACAGAGCGTATCCTACGTGACTTACGAACTTCGTGTGTTGTAGAAGGTTGAACTGTTACTTCATCTGTATGAGTCACAGTTTCAGGTTTAGGCAGTTGATCTGCGTCTGTTCGAGCATCTTGAACTTCTTCAAGCTCAATTTTTCTCCCACTGTCTTCTTGTAAAAGAAACTCTTTCTCTAAAAAGACAGCATGCTTCGAAACAAACACCTTTTGTTCCTCAGCAAGGTAGAATTGATATCCCATTGTTTCTTTAGGATATCCTACGAACAAACACTTGTCAGATTTTGCATTAAGTTTATCTGACTGTGTCCGCTTCACATAAGCAGGACAACCCCAAACTTTCAAATGAGTAAGAAAGGGTCTTTTGTTAGTCCACATCTTATATGGAGTAACATCAACTGTCTTTGATGGAACTCTGTTTAACAAGTAAACAGCTGTCTCGATTGCATATCTCCAAAAGGATTTTGGTAACTTTGCAAAGCCCATCATTGATCGTACCATGTCTAACAAGGTTCGATTTCTCCTTTCTGCTACACCATTATGCTGTGGTGTGTAAGGAGGAGTCCATTGAGATAAAATCCCATTATCTCTGAGATAATCCAAAAACTCTTGGTCTAAATATTCCCCACCACGATCTAATCGTAATGTCTTGATACTTTTCCCAAGTTGGTTTTCTACTTCATTTCTGAATTGTTTGAACTTTTCAAATGCTTCAGATTTGTATCTCATCAGATACAAGTACCCATATCGAGAATAATCATCGATAAAGGTAATGAAGTAAAGACAACCACTTCTGGCATAGATGGACATCGGACCACATACATCTGAATGTATTAGGTCTAATACTCCAGTCGCTCGTTCACCCTTTCCCTTAAAGGGTAATTTAGTCATATTGCCTAATAAGCAAGATTCGCATGTGTCATATGATTCATAATCAAATGACCCTAAACTTCCACTCTTATGGAGCTTAGCTATGCGTCTCTCATTTATATGGCCAAGGCGACAATGTCATAAGTAAGTTGATTTTAAATTATCTCATTTATGTCTTTTCGTGTCATTGACATTCATAATTGGATGTGTTGGACCCCGTTTCTAGAGCCCAACTCTATAACGATTACCTTATGACGATATCGTACTCCGATGAAGTTTCCTGATTCATCTTCTTGCTTTGATACTGCAAATGTGATCCAACTTGGCACACATATCATCATACTGAAGCGCGGTTCCTTGAAATCCTTTCTTGCTATGCTACCATACATGATGAGCCCCGCTCTCGAAGTCCAACCGTTGAACCATAAGCGTGGCGCAATCTAAAGAAATCGTGAAGCTTAAAGTCTCATACCATTTGATGTTCTCTTTTTCCATAAAATAAAATCAACAATAAATCACAATCAAACATATTCATATCCAATCCATAACTTTCTCCAGAATACCACATTTCCACTCAATCTGATCAAGCTCTATGGCATTCCAAGCCACAATACAATATTACTATCAAAATCCGAATATACAAAAATATACAGTTCCCAAAATTCTCAATACCAATCTAACTTAAACAATACAACATAGATACATATACAAATCGAAAACCTTCACTTCCCTTCACCCGATCTTCTTCTCATCACCTGTGGATGGGAATGAAGGGGGTGAGCTTATAGCTCGTGGGTAACAGGTTTATAGCAAAGAACAAGCAAAACCGTTGAAAAGTTTGTTTGTTATACAAAAGTCATAATCAGTTCATAAAACACTTTGCTCCCAAATTCTCGGTCAAATCCGAAATCTTGAGTTCAAACTCATATTTGAAAAGTGTCATTTCATAGTGAAAAATGTTATCACATCAACACAATATGTTCATTCAATTATCAATACAAATGCTCAATTTATGCACATACTTGACAATTCATCGATGCAATGCACAACCAAATGGCTCGAGAGTTCCGTAGTAACGATCCGGATAAACCGAAGTTTAATCCGTAAACAAAACGAGTCCGATTTCTCAAGGATCTTGTGGACTCAAGCGGGCAGCCGGGAGAAGGCTATACGTCGACGTGTACGTGACTCCATCCGTAACTCTCTTACCCAAACAAAGCACATAACGAATCGTTCCATGCTCAAAGCATGTTATTGTTTTTCAAAGCTTTCATGCTCTTTCTTTCTTTTCCGAATATACAAAATGCTACGAATTTTTCAAGGCATAACATAAAGCATTTCAATGCATTTCAATCTTTATTTTGAAATTCATCAGAAAAGTTCATATGCTGAAATATGTAGAAATTTTGCAAATCATTCAATAGAAACAAAACGATATTTATGAAGTAATTGAAATCATTCTTGTTTTGGGAGTAAACTTTAGTGGCTCATTACTAAATTATAAACATGAAACCCACCTGAATTCCATTGCTTATCAGATGTCTCTCCTTTTATCCTCTTGCTTTCCTTGATTCCCTTTGTCACATGCCAAATTCCTATTCAAATAGGAATACAAATTAAGGATCCACTTATTGCATAATCACTAAGATAAATTCTAAACAAACTCAAACTTTGCCAAAAGTCCCCACCTTCGGGTCACTTTTTCCATAAAAGTCCCCATTGCCTTACGTTTCTATTGACCTCAAAATCATTCAATTAGGTTCAAAACCCGAAAGTTATACCACAAAACATATTGAGACTATTCTTATGTTGACACAAGAATCTATTCTCAACTCCCGACCTAAATTTGAGAATCTTAAAGACTGAATTAAAACTTCTTTTATTCATAAAACTTGTAGTCCTTTATTTCTAGCTCACAACGAGTCCAAAATCACCTCATTTGGACACCTACATCAAAAGATATGCCCAAAAATATCCAAATTTCTCTTTGCTAGAAGCAGGGGCTCGCCGCGGCGAAGCCCCGCTCGTCGCGGGGAAAGGGCTGCTCGTCGCGACGTCACCCCATTCGCACGTCGCGACGTCGCCCCTCACGCACGTCGCGACGAACGCTTCACTTACACGTCGCGGCGTGCCTCCTTCACACATCGCGGCGAACGCTTCCCCGCTCGTCGCGACAAATTTAATTATTATACGTCGTGACGAACTCCACGTCGCGGCGTGTTCATACGCACGTCGTGGCGTGCGGGTCTGGAGCTCGACTCCGAAACTCGATTTTCGGCATTTTTCAACTTCAATCCTTTCCCAAACTCAAAT
The DNA here is from genome assembly GCA_029891385.1 of Erythroxylum novogranatense. Classification (NCBI taxonomy): domain Eukaryota; kingdom Viridiplantae; phylum Streptophyta; class Magnoliopsida; order Malpighiales; family Erythroxylaceae; genus Erythroxylum; species Erythroxylum novogranatense. Next base: position 52,478,902 of record CM057233.1, on the reverse strand, counting down.
ACAACACACATAAGCCTTAGATCATATCTTATACTACATTTCTAACCCATTAGCAACTCAAAATCAGACACAAACACCTAATCCCACGAAATCTAGCCATTTCCCACTTTCAAACCCTAAAACCATCGATTCTGCTATAACCAACCTATCTTTAAGTTTAATCCAACCAAAACAAGATTAAACAAAGCGAAACTTACCTGACAATAGCTTCAAACTGTCAGAAATCCTCAAAAAACGAAATCCCTCTTCTCCTCTCTTCTCTTCTCCACCGACGGCTTTCCTCTTCTTCTTCTTCTCTTTTCTCTTCTTTTCTCTTCTTCTATTTTCCTTCTCTTTCTTTTTAATCCTACTTAATTGTGCAATGTCCATTTTGCCTTTCATTTAAGCCTTAAGTCTTAAAATCTTACGTGCCAAGACCAAAATGCCCTCATAAACTTTTACCCTATAATATCCATTTATACCACATTAAACTCAAATAAACCGCAATTATCCACTAATATTCTCAAATTAATCAAACTAAGCCATAAACACATAATTATCACAATCCATGCTTAATGACATCATAAAAAAAAAATTCGGGGCCTAACATTTTTCCCCCTCTTAAAAGAAATTTCGTCCTCGAAATTCTTATCTGATCGAACAGGAGTGCAGGATGTTCCCGTAGTTCTCATCAATCTTCATTAGTCTAACACTTTCTTCCAACTGACCGTGGTCAACAGACTCACTCGGTCTTTCAACCCCTTTTTTGACCATTTACTGTCTTAACTCGTTGCTCAGTATTCTTCAAATCACTTACACTTTTTCCACTTTCTGTGTCGATAAAACCAATACCATATCATATCAATATTTCCTTAACATACTCACGAATATCACATTTCGAATCCAAGACATCTCTTATCAGAAGCACTAACTCATAATCATTTCATGCAGTCCAATCATATTGGGCTTAGCAAATCCTTTGTCATAACTTGAACACACCTTGTACCCCATGAGCACACCCTGAAAGGTGATACCCTCAGAGACAAATCATCTTTCACTTGCTAATTCACATCACTTAGTATCAGTACCTTTAACCCTTACGATTATCTCACTGTTTTCCATGTCCTTAGCACGGACTCACCTAATTCATCCATCTTTCTTGAATCACTGTATATTACCTGTCCATAGCATCTCCAATTCTAGTCTTCAATGGCTTTACTCAACATAATACGAAAGCGATGACTCTTTCTATCATCAAACTCCTCATACGAAGTTCGATTACAATCACGATGACAACGATTGTGATGCTTAAGGTCAAATAGAATCATACCTTGGTCTCATGTCCATATGAACTCCAAACTATAAACTTGAAGCATATCTCCGATAGTTAAAATCGTCGACAATTCAAACTTTCCGTCACTTGACATTCTAGGACGTATAGCTCAAATCACCTCTTATACTTTTCTGACAGCCTCTTTGCTCAATCATCCCTGCCGGGACACATACTACTTATCTCAATCACCCGGTATCCTTTTTCCTACTCGAGATCAAAATGCACATTCGTTTTCAATTTCTTGATAAGGTTCACAATTCCTGAATCCTCAATTTGCACTTTGTTCATGTAAAATTGATCTTACATTTTCCGTGACTAATGGCACATCCTTTTGCCTTGAATTCGATTCCATTCAGCACTCTTTATTGCACTACATCGGATAACCTCTATATCTGAATTCATACTTCATGGCTACTGAATTCTCTATGCAATACATCTGATTACAACATTAGCTTTATCATTTTTGCTCTCATTTGCTCAGCATGACCCATTGTCTCAGTCTGGCAGTTCACAATTTGTATACTTTACACACAATCAAAATATTTCTGTACATATAATGTCTCCAGCTTTCAAGCAATCACTATAGCAACACTGTTCAATTCATGTATCAACACTCAACTTATGAGGTTTCAATAGTCTCCATGCACACCTAATTCACTTCACTTTATTGCTTTGAATCTTATTCGATCTCTTATGCAACCATCCCGATATACCATACTGTTGAATTTCCAAGTCTAGATGATATAAAGAATATCGGTAATATAATTCCTCAAAATTTTCTTTACCTTCGTCCCACATACGATTTACTCATTTCGCCACAAGTAATCAAGCTATTCTTCTCAACTCTTCGAATACACTTAACATATCATGAAACTTCACTTGGATCACTTTAATCTTCAATACTAACTTGAGCAAATATTGTCAAAACTCCATATGTCCACTATTGGTTCTAACAATTTCTCAATTAACTGATTCCTCCATGAGATAATATCACCTCTTGTTATTTTCCAATTCCCAATTGTCTTACCTTTCTTGTTGATTTTCTCCATTCTTTAGATTTCCTCATAATTCACATTGATGTATTCTAACGTCTACTCATTTATGCTCGTTCCTCCATACACTCTAGTTTACTTGCTATCTGAGCTTCCTGAGCTTATCACGCCTTCATCGGATAAACTTGCAATTCCCGAACATACTTACCCAGAACATAACATGAACTTATATACTCCTCATATTGGCAATTAATGCCTCCTCACTTTTAGGAATCCACCTCATAGTCGGATCCTTTACATCAAATCAAAATACATACCTTCTCAAGAGTATCTTCTACCTCTTTTACTGAGTCTCATTGGAATAGAATTCCAATACTCACTTTCAAATCATTACATATTCCTTTCTCGATCGGTTCTTTCATTGATCATTCTCCATATAAACTATCTCGATCGCTTAATCGAACTTAGTGAAGTTCTTCTTCAAACGAGAATTTCTTGCTACTATCATATATACCGCCCATTCTATTCAAACTAATCTTTATCAATCACTTACTATCATCATCACATCACCAGTTACCTTTAATCCCTTGAGAATACCAACTTTTCTCATCCTCATACGGTGATAATGTCCAAGTCACTCAAAACTCAAAGGAGTAACGAACATACTAACTATCACATATGCTTGGCTGGGCATCGTCAAAGTCATGCCATTTATCTTACACAATTAATTCCTTGACCTTGACAACAGTTCGCTCCTTATCGAACATACTAACACAGATTTTATGCTAGTTTTTCCAAAATTCACTTTTTCTTATACTATATCATTTCATCATGGATCCATTACCATATTGAGTGCATAAGGCTCACTTCTTTGCCCTACAAAAGCTTCATTCTTTCCTGGGGCTACCGATTCATCAGTACTCTCCTCTTTTGTCAGAGAGTCGGATGCAACTAATCCTTTCAGAACTCCTCGCGTCCTTTTACGAAGTGGAGTTCTTTATTCTTTTTCCTCAATCTCATTCATGGATGATCTTATACACATTTGCGATTGTCCCCATACTACATATCATTTCATTCGTCTCATATAAGGTCATTTATGTCTACTTCATTTCCCTCTATTCGTTTCATCTTCCACATGTAGATCCTCAATAAATTCGAAATTGTCGATGCATAATCATCATGAACTTGACCTCAATTCCACCAATGTCCTCGTCGCGAATCATCACTCTTGTCGCCTTATCAAACAGCCATTTCGGTTTCAAATTTCCTCGCCTTAAGATCATAACAAAGTTATGCTTCCATTGCACTCTACTCGAACACTCTAATCTCATCGTATACTCATATCCCTATATGTCTCAAACAATCCATATCTATATCACTTTGAAAACATAACACCACAAGACAATATTGCCGCCATGTTCCATACTACATCCTCCAGAACAATTTCCTTGAATCATTATCAGTCCCGTTTACCCATCCACCACAAATCATATCCACCACTCAAGATTCCTTAACATAGTTCACTAGCTAATGATCCAATTTCGTAAGGAATCCCATATGGACCAATCATCATTTCATACTCAACCTATTGATCTTCCACATTCTTCATCCCATCGTTCAAACTTTTATCTCACGCATGGAGATTCAACATCAACTTACCCCAATTCATCACGAAATTCAATTCTCAAATTTCGTAACACATTCCTCAAATGAATCAACATTCTTGTCAATCTAAATCAAACAAGCACCTTGGTTCCTCACGTAATTCATGAAAATTCCACCACAAAGAAAATCACATTCTCACCGACCATTCGGACACTTTACAAACATAAGCACCCATGCAAGATCATAATCTTTGGGCTCGATACCACAAATGTTGGACCCGCTTCGAGCCCAACTCTATAACGATTAACTTATGACGATATCGTACTCCATGAAGTTTCTCGATTCATCTTCTTGCTTTGATCTCGCAAATGCGATCCAACTTGGCACACATCATCATCATGAAGCGCGGTTCCTTGAAATCCTTTCTTGCTCTGCTACCATACATGATGAGCCCGCCTCAAGTCCAACCGTTGAACCATAAGCGTGGCGCAATCCAAAGAAATCGTGAAGCTTAAAATCTCATACCATTCGATGTTCTCTTTTCCATAAAATAAAATCAACAATAAATCACAATCAAACATATTCATATCCAATCCATAACTTTCTCCAGAATACCACATTTCCACTCAATCTGATCAAGCTCTATGGCATTCCAAGCCACAATACAATATTACTATCAAAATCCGAATATACAAAAATATACAGTTCCCAAAATTCTCAATACCAATCTAACTTAAACAATACAACATAGATACATATACAAATCGAAAACCTTCACTTCCCTTCACCCGATCTTCTTCTCATCACCTGTGGATGGGAATGAAGGGGGGTGAGCTTATAGCTCGTGGGTAACAGATTTATAGCAAAGAACAAGCAAAACCGTTGAAAAGTTTGTTTGTTATACAAAAGTCATAATCAGTTCATAAAACACTTTGCTCCCAAATTCTCGGTCAAATCCGAAATCTTGAGTTCAAACTCATATTTGAAAAGTGTCATTTCATAGTGAAAAATGTTATCACATCAATACAATATGTTCATTCAATTATCAATACAAATGCTCAATTTATGCATATACTTGACAATTCATCGATGCAATGCACAACCAAATGGCTCGAGAGTTCAGAGTAACGATCCGGATAAACCAAGTTTAATCCAGTAAACAAACGAGTCCGATTTCTCAAGGATTTCGTGGACTCAAGCGGCAGCCGGAGAAGGCTATCGTCGGCGTGCACGTGACTCCATCCGTAACTCTCTTACCCAAACAAAGCACATAATCTAATCGTTCCATGCTCAAAGCATGTTCTTGTTTTCAAAGCTTTCATGCTTTTCATGCTCTTTCTTTCTTTTAGAATATACAAAATGCCACTAATTTTTCAAGGCATAACATAAAGCATTTCAATGCATTTCAATCTTTATTTTGAAATTCATCGAAAAGTTCATATGCTGAAATATGTAGAAATTTTGCAAATCATTCAATAGAAACAAAACGATATTTATGAAGTAATTGAAATCATTCTTGTTTTGGGAGTAAACTTTAGTGGCTCATTACTAAATTATAAACATGAAACCCACTGAATTCCATTGCTTATCGATGTCTCTCCTTTTATCCTCTTACTTTCCTTGATTCCCTTTGTCACATGCCAAATTCCTATTCAAATAGGAATACAAATTAAGGATCCACTTATTGCATAATCACTAAGATAAATTCTAAACAAACTCAAACTTTGCCAAAGTCCCCACCTTGGTCACTTTTTCCATAAAGTCCCCATTGCCTTACGTTTCTATTGACCTCAAAATCATTCAATTAGGTTCAAAACCCGAAAGTTATACCACAAAACATATTGAGACTATTCTTATGTTGACACAAGAATCTATTCTCAACTCCCGACCTAAATTTGAGAATCTTAAAGACTGAATTAAAACTTCTTTTCTTCATAAAACTTGTAGTTCTTTATTTCTAGCTCACAACGAGTCCAAAATCACCTCATTTGGACACCTACATCAAAAGATATGCCCAAAAATATCCAAATTTTCTTTCTTTAGAAGCGAGGCTCATGCATGGCGAAGCCCTTTCGTCGTGAGGAAGGGCCGCTTCGTCGCGACGTCACCCCATTCGCGACGTTGTAGCGTCCCTCACGCGTCGCGATTTAACGCTTCACTTACGTCGCGGCGTGCCTCCTTCACACGCCGAGGCTTAACTTCCCCTCTTGTCGCGATTTAATTTAATTATTATACGTCATGATTTAACTCCACGTCATGGCGTGTTCATACGCGACGTCGCAGCGTCTTGGTGCGAGCTCGACTCAAACCCGATTTCCGGCATTTTCCAACTTCAATCCTTTCCCAAACTCAAATACAACACACATAAGTCTTAGATCATGTCTTATACTACATTTCGAACCCATTAGCAACTCAAAATCAGACACAAACGCCTAATCCCACAAAATCTAGCCATTTCCCACTTTCAAACCCTAAAACCATCGATTATGCTATAACCAACCTATCTTTAAGTTTAATCCAACCAAAACAAGATTAAACAAAGCGAAACTTACCTGACAATAGCTTCAAATTGTCAGAAATCCTCAAAGAATGAAATCCTTCTTCTCCTCTCTTCTCTTCTCCACCGACGGCTTTCCTCTTCTTCTTCTTCTCTTTTCTCTTCTTTTCTCTTCTTCTATTTTCCTTCTCTTTCTTTTTAATCCTACTTAATTCAGGTAATGTCCATTTTGCCCTTTCATTTAAGCCTTAAGTCTTAAAATCTTACGTGCCAAGACCAAAATGCCCTCATAAACTTTTACCCTATAATATCCATTTATACCACATTAAACTCAAATAAACCGCAATTATCCACTAATATTATCAAATTAATCAAACTAAGCCATAAACACATAATTATCACAATCCATGCTTAATGACATCATAAAAAAAAATCGGGGCCTAACAGGATGTGACATATCTAATATGTAAATTCCATTGCATAATGTACCAGTACCATAAAGCATTCCATTCAAACTAATAGAACAACCATTGTTACTAAAATTCACATGGAAACCAAATTTATTTAAACAAGAAATGATAATATGTTCTTTGTTAATACAGTACAAAATAACATTCATCCAATTTAATTACAAGCCCAGTGGGAGTGACAAGAAATAAGTGCCTACGGCTAATGCAAAGAACTCTTGCTCCATTTCCCACACGCAGTCTAGTTCTCCTTCATGAGCATCTCATCGTCCTCGAGGCCTCGTGATATCATTGCATATGTGTGAGTCACAACCGTATCTAATACCCATATGTTATGGTCGAAGCAGTATTAACCTCAATGACAAACATACCTGAAGAAGTCGAGGCATCTGATGCCTTCTTCTGCTTCAATTCATCCAGATAGACTTTACAGTTCTGCTTCCAGTGACCAGTCTTGCCACAATGGAAGCAAGTTCCTTTTGGTGTAGTCTCTTTGGTTTTCTTATTGGCTAGACTTCCTTTCGGTTTCTTAGACCTTTTCTTCTTCAGCTTCTTTTTCTTGGAACCAGAAGAAGAGGATGCCACCATAAGCACTTGCTTGCTATCCTTCTTGATAGATTGCTCTGCTGTCTTGAGCAGATTGATCAACTCAGGGATTGTCGTGGATATTTGGTTCATCCGATAGTTTAACACAAACTGTGAATAACTATCAGACAATCCAACTAGAATTAAGTCAACACTTAATTCATAATCCATAACAAAACCTAAGATGGCCAACCTCTCAATATACCCATTCATCTTGATGCATCTCGACCGCAGATGAACCTTGAGTCATCTTAGTAGTGAAGAGTAGCCTCGAGGTCTCGAACCTTTCAGACCGAGCTTGCTCATCAAACAGTTCCCCAAGATGAAACACTATGGTATTAGCATCCATAGACTCGTGTTGCTTCTGCAGCTCTGGTGACATAGATGCGAGCATAATGCAGGTAGCCATGTCACTGTCTTTAAGATGCTTACGATATGCTTTCTAATCCTCATCAGAAGCATCAGCAGCAGGTAGATCAGGAAGTGGAACATCTATGACATATCCCAGTTCCTCTGACCTGAGAACAATTCTTAGATTTCTTAGCCAATCTAGAAAATTTGGTCCAGTTAATTTGTTGGAGTCCATAAGCGAGCGCAAGTTCACACTTGAAGTCATTTTCAATAACCTATAGGGAAAGAGAGAAAGAATGTTAGAATAGAATTACATGCATGATCATAAGGACTTGCATGACATGCATATGGCTCCCACTAGTTTCAAAGAATCCATAACCCTCAGTACGAATCCAAGAAACATTATGACAAAATGTTTTAGTGGGTCGATATCCGACATTACTAAAATGACCTTGGGTTTACCCAACAAGCCACCTTAGGTCAATCGGTAGGTATCGGTCATACCAATTGCATCATAGATATCCGACATTACTAAAATGACCTTGGGTTTACCCAACAAGCCACCTTAGATCTATCGGCAGGTATCGATCATACCATTTGCTTCATAGATGCAACTATCGACTAGTGCTATCAACTCGTGATGTATGCACACACATTGGGTTATCAACTCTTGATGCGTGTACATCTGATGCACACTACCCAATTTCGCCTCTGTCCACGTTGACCTTGAGTTTACTCAACAAATCAACGCTTCGGTGGCCGACCCATTAATCCGAAAATCTTATTTTCATGGTTGAACATATCCGTATAGAGTGAGCTTGGGTTTACTCAACAACCCAACTCTATAAGAACTCTGGTTCTTCCATATTAATGGGCGTTAGTTTTCATATGATGTGTGAGGGTTTTCGTGTCTCATCTTCTTCTCCTCCAAGCCGTAGGATTATAGTCACTATGACTATATGGAATGATTTAGGCATTTCATCAATCACATTGAATCTATACCTAAAATCATCCATCATCCCACCTTTGCATGTTGTAAGTCGACTTGTGCTAGTGTGTAAGTCGACTTATGCTAGTGTGTAAAGTCGACTTATGCATGTGTAAGTCGACTTATGCAACAGTAATGTCTAACAAGTCGACTTGTACTATTGTGCAAGTCGACTTATGCGTCTACAGTGCATGGACAAGTCGACTTGTATCTTTATTAGTTGACTTATCCATATGGAATTGCTATCTAATCGGCTAATTTCTCAATCCGTGCAATTCCAATTCACAATACCAAGTGTAATATCCTTTATTATGATGTACCAGTGAAACACTTTCATTGTTCCATGCTTACAATTATACATGAAAAACTTGAAATTGATGAATACACTCTTATTCATTCAGATTTCCAAATAATTTGAGAATATCAAACTATCACCCTAAGTATCTATAGGTAGTCTAAACTTTATCAAGATTACTTCGGCACTGGTCACAAAATTTGTGACTGCCAAAATAATCAAGACAACAAAATACACTAACGAGATGCTAATGTGACATATTTGACATCCGAAAATTTTTGGAAACCCAATTTCAAGAAATTAAATTTGGAAAACATACAACATCAATATAACACATTTTTAATCACATTAAAAATGATCTAAGGCATTGGAATTGAGAAATACACAATTTTACATTTCAAACAAAACAGCTCCGACAACTTTCTCAAAACTGCCAAGCTCTGTGTTTTGCTTGAAAAGATCATTGAAACAATTTCAATAAATTCTGAGAAAATTAAAGAGGTTACAACATGTTCACAAAATGTTCCATGAAGTTTTCCAGGATTTATTTACAACAAATACTCATCCAACTTCAGCAACAATGCCAATGTAGAATCTGTGTTCCTCAACACAGTTATTCCCAGCAGCACACAATAAATTCTCAAATAAATAGTAAATCACCTCGAAAACATTTTTCCATTCTCATAGACATTCATAAACATATTAGAGACATGTTGGTGAAAGCAAATCTGAAAAAAAAATTTCTACAATTTATTCTCGAATTTATAAGCATGCCTGTTCATTGAATGTGCACAAAGACAGCAACCAGAACATTAGGGAATAAATTAGCAAAACCATATCAAATCACATTGATAAATTCCGAGCTTCCACAGACATATGCAACAACATCTTGTGAACATATCTGGGTAAGAAAATTTCGAAAACTATATTTCTACACTGAATTCGAAATTCACACAATCAACATGCATCATTGTCACAAGCAATAGGCAACTCCGACCTAGTCATGGTTTCTTCGTTATATACGACACAAGTGGCTCTGATACCACTATAGGAAAATCCCGGTGTGAGCATCACATGCCCACGGTGTGGAAAACAAAATTTTTTTGTTCCGGGACCTTCCCGAATGCCAGGATCCATGTGTCTATACAACAAACTCAAACCATAACGGCCAAAGGAGACCGTCTCCAACGGTATCCACGCAGAGATCGGAGAACCTAACCGGGACAAACCTTTTGACCCAGGAATAGCTAGAACAAGTTGAAGACTGCTAGATCTTACCTTGTTCTTGGAGAGCTAATGAGAATAACGATGGAGAGGAGAAGAGAAGCTTGAAAGATGATCGATGATTCTTGATCTATAAGAAAGAAACTCTTTCTTTTCTTCCTTCAAAAGCCAACGAACATCACCTATCTTTCTTACCTTTGCATATGTCTTATAACCTTTAAAGACATATTAAAGCTAATGGTGGAGGCTTGTCCACGTTAGCCAATATATATATTTATATATATATAATAAAGTTAAAGATGATAAGGCTAACTTCCTCTCCTTCCACGTATCAACATATATATATATATTAATTAATTAATTCTTTAATTATATATATATATATATATATATAAATAAATGTTGAAGTGGTCCAGTCACACTGGGGTCGGTCCTACCGGCCTACCTGGTCCCGGTATGAGAAAAACCCCCGGAAACGTTTTTCAGCAATATCGATGTCGCGATCTCATCGGGATATATCTCGATCTCATCGGGATCCATTTAATCCTTTTGCTCTCCATATATTGGAACTCTGTCCAAAACTATTTTACGAATTCTTCGAGACACTCTTATGCGTGTGACCCATTAGGTTCCCGGTTATGTTGGCCACTTAGATTAACACTTAATCCAAGCAAGTCATGAGCGGTATCTAGTAACACATCATGACCCCCAATTGACCGGAAAGTAATTGGTTTGACGAATGAACATGTATTCATCATGACCTATATCACGAACCTTTCTATAGACAATTACCGTGCAATTCGTCCTTTCACCATGCTATACCCCACTTGGTTATGAGTATGGGCAATGTGTCAACTCTTAACTAGTTTGACTACGTCAAATCTAGTCCAAGTGATTTCAGTTCTTGTGCTGGGACTCATTACTTAATATGTCAATGCAGACATTCTTCATGACATATATGCTCCGGCCAGAGACTTCCAAGTAATGACCCTAACAAGAGGCCATGGGTATCATCTTCTGCTATCACAGAAGTGGTGAATCCTCTATTGACTACTCAATTACCTTCGAATACCTCAAGCTGTACCCATTCACCACCCTATGAGCAACCTCTGTAAGGCAACAAGGAATGGAGTCAAAGCACGTAATCAAGTATCAAGATATCCTTGAGCACCTCAAGTCTAAGGATACTTGCACCATTGCTATGATGAGATTATCACTGACATTAGAATAGGACATCCATGTGATGATCTCATAGAAGTTCATCCAATGTACTTACTACCTCTAGTAAGCATCCACATCTCAACCCTAAATATCTCATATTTACAGTTTCTGAGATCCACTGCTTGATCAAATCAAGGAGCTTGAGATGTACTAGTCTCTCCGGATTATCGATGTCCAGTCTCAGTAATCCTATGACTAGGGATAATTTAGATACTGACATAATTGCACATGATAGGAATCTCAGTAGTATGATCACATCACAATTTCCTTCATGCTATGTCATACATCATGGACTTCATTAATTTGCTTATAGATCAATATCCATTCATAAATAATGAACAACAAGTTAATGAAATATGCCTTTCTTTATTTATTCATAAAGTATGTACACAACTTTGTACAAAAATGCGCTAAAGGCAATTGCCTTCAGGGCACTACTCTAACATGCATCCCTCGGCATTGGATGACTGGTCAACAAACAAGCTCCAGGCGGGAGATTGCTCACACTGCGAGTCTGGTTGACTCATTTCTGCGATGAAGTCTGCCAACACCTGTGCCTTAATTATCGTCCGAGGCTTATACTGGATATCAAATTCCCCCAATTCTACTGCCCACTTTATTAGCCGACTCGAGGTTTCGGGCTTTTGAAGACATTGCCTGAGGGGTTGGTCAGTCCATACTTCGATGGTGTGACTCTAGAAGTAAGGTCTTAACTTCCGCGCTGACATTATCAAAGAGAGAGTCAGCTTTTCTATAGGTGCATATCGCGTCTCTGGTCCGTTCAACACCTTACTGACGTAGTAGACCGGGCATTGTTCATTTGCCTCCGAGCGGACAAGAACTGCGCTAATCGACCCCTCCGTGACTGCCAAGTATAGAATCAGATTCTCCCCTTCAACCGGGCTCTGCAAGATGGGCGGGCTGGACAAATATAGCTTTAATTGCTGAAACGCCCTTTCGCACTCATCTGGCCATTGAAACTGTGTCACATCCGTTTTCCTTAAAACTTTGAAAAATGGGAGGCACTTGTCTCCCATCCTGGAGACAAATCTGCTCAGCGAGACTATCCGACCGGTCAATATGTGTATATCTTTCAAGCATTGCGGCAAAGGCATCTGGATGATGGCTTCAATCTTCTCCGGATTAGCTTCAATCCCCCGCTGAGTGATCATAAACCCTAGGAATTTTTCAGATGCCACCCCAAAAATGCATTTTTTCGGGTTCAGCTTCATCTGAAATTTATTCAGGGTCTCTAAGACTTCCTTGAGATCTTCCACATGCTCTGTGGCTGTCTTACTTTTGACCACCATATCATTCACATAAGCTTCCACCGACTGGCCGATCTGTTTCTTAAAGACCTCCATGACGAGTCGCTGATAGGTCGCCCCCGCATTCTTCAAGCCAAAAGGCATTACTTGGTAGCAATATGTGCCTTGGTCGATTATGAAGGTGGTCTTTTCTTCGTCTTCCAGACTCATTTGAATCTGATGATAGCCCAAGAAAGCATCCAGGAAGCTGAGAAGTTCATGCCCTAAGGTAGAGTCTACTAACTGGTCAATCTTGGGCAAGGGGAAACTGTCCTTTGGACATGCTTTGTTCAGGTCGGTGAAATCGATGCACATTCTCCACTTCCCATTCTTTTTTTTCACTAAAACCACATTGGCGAGCCATTCAGGGTACTTGACTTCTCGGATGAACCCGTCCTCGAGTAATTTCTCTACTTCTTTCTCTATCACCCCCTGTTGCTCCTTACTGTGCCATCGCTTCTTTTGTCTGATCGGCTTGTAGTCATGCCGAATACCAAGGGAGTGCGATGCGACTGATCGAGATATTCCAGGCATGTCGCTAGGTACCCAAGCGAAAACCGATCTATTTTCCACCAAACAGTCTGTGATTTCTTTAACCAGGTCCTTCTATAGCTCGAAACCTAGGTTTGTAAATTTAGAGGGGTCGGCTTCGTCCAGTACGACCCGCTGCATTTCTTCCACTGGGTTCATCCTATCCATCTCCTCATCAGCTTTCACATCAAGAGAGCTCGTCAGGACTACCACCCCGTCTAATGTTTTCGTTTCCGCTAAGTAGCACTCCCTTGCGATTCTCTGCTGACCCCTGACAGTACCGATTCCATGAGGCGTTGGGAATTTCATCGCCTAGTAGTCGGTAGAGACGACCACTCTAAGGGCGTTCTGGGTAGCTCGTCCGATTATTGCATTGTATGCCCCTTGAAACTTCACGACTAGGAATTCAACCTCCCTTTCTATTTGGCATGGCTTTTGCCCGAACTTCACTTTTAAATAGACACGGGCGAATGGGTAGGCTGATGCTCCAGTTACCCCTTTGATAGGTCCGTCTATGGGCAGTAGTCGATCTTCGGGTACCTCCATCTACTTGAAGGCCTCATAATACAACAAGTCGACCGAGCTGCCCGTATCAATTATCACCCGCTTCACCTCGTAGCCGTCCATGTTCAGATTTACCATGAGGGCAACTTACTCCATCAAAGTCAGACTCATCGAACGATATCATCCCGTCGTTCTCCCTCGGCCTTTTGGTGGATGAGTCTCTGCCGACCTGTTTGGCATATCTTTTCCTCCCTTTAGCAGTGGATCCCCCCGCTGCATTTCCACCGAATATCACGTTAATGACCCCAGTCGGTCGGTCATCGTGTTGCCCAGTGTTTCCTTCGTTTCTTTCCCTTGATCATCCTCTCTCTTCTCGCCGACATTCGATTATCGCATTCGCCTCCCTCCATCATTCTGTCGTTTTAGCCTTGGTGATCGCTTATTGTCGAGTCGACCGATCTGTCTTGATTATCCCAATTGGCATTTTGTTCGTGCCTCACGAATCGGCTCAGCCTTCTTTTTTGGATAAGGAGTTCAATCTCTTTTTTCAATTGCCAACAATCCTCCGTGTCGTGACTGATGTCTCTGTGGAAATGGCAATATAGATCTGGGTTCCTCTCCTTGTAAGGGGTCTTCATTTTATTGGGCTCTCGGATGGACTCCCCATCCGCTCTCATAGCCGCTAGTACTTCCGCATATCGTTTGTTAAGCGGGGTGAAGTCTTAGTGATGCCACTGCCGACCGATCGGCTTTCTCCAGGTCGACTGATCCCTCTGTCTTTTGTGAGACTCATCTGCCCTACCACTCGGCCCGCGATCATCTGCTCTGCGTTTTGTATTCTTTAATACTTCTTCGAGCTGAATGTACTTATCTGCCCGATGTCTGATCTCTTGAATAGATCGGGGCTGATTGAGAGCCAATGACTTTTTGAACTCCTCATCCCTCGTGTTGCTCATAAGTGCCGCCAACATGGACGAGCAAGTGAGGTCGGGGACTTCAACTGCTTCATTATTGAACTGAGTGATGAACTCCCGTAAACTTTCGTTTCTTCCTTGGCTCAGTTGCATTACTTCCAGTGCAGTTTTCTGCGGTCGCTTGCTTGTGGTGAACTGGTTGAGGAAAAGTAGCCTAAAATCCTCAAAGCAGGTGATACAGCCCGGAGGTAGACTATTGAACCATCGTCGGACTCCCTCTTGAAAGGCCGTGCAGAAAGCCTTACATTGGATGGCATCTGGCACGCAGTGCAGATTCATCATCGACTGGAAGTGTTGTAGGTAGTCTAGGGGATCAGTCTTTCCAGTGTATTTTTCAGACGTTGGTATTTTGGTACCAGGTGTCGGGAGGCTATCCAAGATTTCCGGAGTAAAGGGAGAGTTGTACTGTGCCGTCGGGCGATCTGGGCGGAAGCTCATAGCTGCGTTAATCCGATCATCCATAATTTTCTCTAGGGCTTCGGTTGGGTGGTAATCGGTCGTCATCTTTGATGCGTCATGCGGCTTCTGCTTGCATCACGCCGCTGAGCTAGCCGAGGCGCAAAATCGCGAATCAATAGATCAGCTGTTTCCTCAATCTGTTTTCGGGTGAGGGAGGTGTGCACAGGCGCAGGGGGATCTGCATCTGATTGGTGCTGGAGATTCGGGCGCATATTGATTCCAGCGTTATCTTCCAAGGCTGCGCTATGCTCTTCTTGTTCTAGATTGAGAGGTTGCGGCTGATCATCCGGGTTCGAGGATTGCGTACGGGAAGCATGGTGTGTCGACGGCAGGGTAGCAGGGAACTGCAAACCCATCCGTTGCATCGCCAGAGCCGCGACAGTGGCTACATCAGGGTTTGTCGCTGCCGCCTGACTGATCTGTGTGTTTCTGGACGTGGTGCCTTGATGTCGGGCCCCGCGGTGGGCGCCAATTGGTTCTGCCGGACTCTGGCAGAACTGGACGTTGCCGTTCGGATCCATAAGTTGGCTGTTTTCTGTGATGAGTTCGACGTGAAGGTACCTACAAAACAAAGAAGGCACGTCGGGGGTTGTGTCCCGATTAGCCCCTCCGACGCTCAAGTCAGTCTTTTGGTGAAGGTGGGATCGCTGTAAAACTGAGAGAGCTAGGTTTATGATTACGCACCTTTGTTACGATAGAATTATACCTTATATATGGAGCAACAACTAGGTTTAGGTCTTTACGTGTGCATGGGGGGCTAAGGAGAGCGTGGATCGGGCCCGCGGCTTGACATAGCCGTTAGGTATGAGACCGATCTTTGAAGAATGGACCGGTCGACCCACGGGTCGTTTGGGTTCGGGCCCTGCACGACCGACCCGACCAAGTTTAATATTTGGGAATATATTGAAAGTGTTCTATGTGCATTTGAATTTTGAATGATATTTGAATTCTCAATGAAAGTTAAATGCTGGACTTAAGTTTGATGACTATGAGATTTTGACTGTGCATCATATGTGACTGTTGCACATGGCATATTCTGTGTTTGATGCATTTTATAAAATGTATGCTTAGATAAAGACGTTATGACCGATTAACTAGTATGAAAGTGCTTACACGTAAAGCTTTGCTCCGTGATTTCTGATTCTGTATGTAGAGCTATGCTCCGTGATTATGTTTTGACTGAGCCTAATGGTTCAACATTTGTATACGTATGTGGTAGGCACTCGGTCACAACATTAATAACGAATTTGAAGTCTCATGTACATTTGTATTGGTAAATATCTATTCTGATACACAATGATTATATGTTATGCCATGTTAATGTGAGTATTTGGAATTTACATGTTCTAAATGAATATTTGTGAAATATGTGATTTGTGTATGTGACCTATGTTGGACCCCGTCTCCGAGGCCCAACATTCGGGAGCACACAAACGTAGAAGACCCAAAACCGACAATAATCCGACCACAATTTTGGGGACTTGTAATTGGAATTATAGATCAGCTTCTTAATGACATTTATTCCTCATGATCTAACGATTCTAACGCCACTAAAATCGCTCAATTCGGATTAGAAATGAAGAAGTTATGGTTAAAAAACTATCTTAAAGAAACAGTGAAAACTGACCCTCTACCGACTTCATGTCAGAATTTGAAAACTTTAGAGGCTAAAATGCCGATTGGTTCCTTCATAAAACTTGTAGGTTTAAATCTCTAGTTTAATCTAAGACAAAAATCGCCTAGATTCGAGCCCTATATCTCAAGATATTTTAAAATTTGTAAAGTATGTTCAGACTTTGTCAACAGATCGTCATACTTTGTTTCAAACCACCTTTTTCAATTTAAAAGAAATACTGATAAATCAGGTGTAAAAATATAGAAAATTTTCTTAGAAATCCATCGCTTCAAAAATCAGCTTAATCGAAGGTCTATGCAAAAAGTTATGGCCAAAAGAAGAGAGAGGGGTCGGTCGGCCAATGACCGACCCCAAACACGCAAGCTCGGCAGCAGCGCTCGCCCCATCGCTCATCCACGCGAGGCGAGCGTATCGCTCGTCCGCGCGAGGTGAGCGTATCGCTCGTTCGCGCGAGGCGAGCGCATCGCTCGTCAACGCAAGGCGAGCACATAGCTCGTCCGCGCGGGGCTATCGCCTCGCAGTCCGACCTATCAAACTTCTAACTCTCATAACTTTTGACTCCGAGCTCCAAATTAGACACGGTTTGATTCGTTGGAAAGCTAAGAGATAAATCTACATTTTTCAAGAAGGACTCCAAGACAAGCTCGGCCACTAAGGAAACCAAAAGTTTACTCTAAGACCGATCGACTAGCTCTCCACAAACAGTACTAAAACTTACAACTACCATAACTTTTGACAAGAATTATCTACAATTTTCATGAAGATCACCGACCTAAACTCCAACTCTATAAGGGTTAAAAGTGGACTCAAAGCTTCTGCCTGAAATTTGTCATTTAGACAGCACCTGCATTTAATTCTAACAACTCACACCTACCAATTTAATACATCATAAATAGCTCATAAAACATCCTGGGAGAGCTCTACAGCTCACTACAACAACACATAAACCATAGCAAGTTTCCAGCGAGTTCTCCCAAAGTCAAAAACCCAACAACAACTCAATAATTAAAATACTCATACACATACTATTTCAAGGCCATACACAGATCGTAAATCAACAATTTCACATGATGGGGAGAGTACTAGAGCTCTCATACACCTTTCCAATCATAAGAGTTCAATCATAGTTTTAAGTACATATCGGCATATCCATCAAAAGTCAAGTACAAAATACAAAATACATGAGATGCTCAATGCTTGATATGCTTATAAAGCTATCCAAGAGCTAGTTACTAACTTAATACAAAACACACAATTACGAATCCAAAACGGCTCAGTGGCTAACATGTTTATAGCCATCGAGTAACGAGCCACACACAAAACACACAATTACGAATCCAAAACGATGGCAATTTATCATATAAAACACCAATAACCCAAAATCATCACATAAGGCATAGCATGAGAATTTATATCAATCAAACATATATTAATCATCATAAACACAATTAAATGATAAAATGCACACAATTGGCTCGAGAGTTCCTTAAACACGACGGAAACTGAAGTTTACCGTAAACACAACGAGTCCATTTTTTGGATCTCGTAAGCCTCAAGCAGACAGTCGGGAGAAGGCTAAGGGGGTCAACGTGCACGTGACTATCGAAGTAGGTTCTCTCTTGCCCAATCATAACCAATTTATGCTCACACATTAAGGCACAAGCATAGCATTTTATGCTCCTTTCATTCTATCAAATCATCATAGTTTCTTTCTTTTTCTTGCAAACCAAATGAAAACACTTTCAATATACACACCATTTAACAAAGATAGCACACATAGGGCATTTGCCCATTACACGACAACTATAAAAATGTTACCCACCTATTGTTGGATTCCGAATTCAAGATTGCCCTTCCTCCTTGTCTTGAGTGGGGTTCTCTTGATTTCCTTCAGTAAAACATACTTCATTCAATAAATACATTTTAAAGGAAAGCTATAATATTCATAGATCAAGCAAAGATGAAAATAAACTTTAAACCTAACCTACCCATAGGACATTTGTGCTAGAATAACCATAACCTTAGTTTAGAAGTCCCAAAAATCCATAGATCTCACCTTCTCTTCTATCTTTCCTCAATCTCTACACAAACCCTAACTTCCATTCTTGAACCTAACTCAAGCAAAGATGGAACTTACCTCTCACAAGTAGATTTCCCTTATTTTCTCCTTCTTTCTTCCTTCCTTCAAGCTTCCTACGGCTCTCCCTTTTTCTTCTTGGCCGAAACCCTCCTTGCTTCCTTGCTCACGATTTTTTTATCTTCTTTTTGTTCTTACGACACTTGCCTATTCTCCTACACAACTTAACTCATTTATTTCTCAACTTAAACCTCTCTCCAATACTACGTAGTTTTAAGCTCTCCCTTTTCCTCTTACAAGGCTTTTGGGCTCTCCTCCTTCTACTTATCCCATTTACCTCTAAAGCCCATTCCTTCTCACTTACCCTTATTTTGTCTCATATGGCTCTACACATCCAAGCCTACTTCCAATTAATCCAATTAATTCTAACCCTTCACTTGATTTCCAAAATTCTAATTCCCAACTATACATGCTAATCCCAAGGCTCAACATAATATATATATATATATCTATATATACACACACATAATTAAAAAAATTAAAGCAAAATAAAGAATAAGTCAATTAAATCAATAAATAAATAAAAATAAAAATTTTCGGGACCCAACAACCTAGATGAAATAATTTATGATGGTTCCCTCATTGAGTTCACAAAACTCAAAAAATTACAACGTGGCTTTTCAAGTTCAGAGGAGTTATCCAATTTGATCAATTGCAGTTCAAACACTGCAAATGAGCATGAGTTAGCGGTCGGGATTAGTTTGTATCTGCATATGTTTTCAGTGATTTTATTTTTAAATTATGTTCCGCAAGAATTGTATTAACTATATGTGATTGATTTGATAACGAAATCTCATTATGATTGTAACTGTTTTGTATCTGAAATGGGCCCAAGTGGCTGTTGAGTGGAAATGTTAAAAAATTAAGCGGGGCCGATTTGATTAATGATTTCCGCATACGTATACATTGTTTAAAGAAATAAAAATTTGTAATGAGTTTTGACTGAATGACGGTTCTAGCATGCTATCCTTGCGAAGTACATACTCGGATATCACCATGGATATCGGGTACGTGTCCTGTAAGAGTTGGGATGCGCTAAATTAAGGTACTGCCCCATTTCGGATAATACCGGTCGATATTTAAAATATTGGCAAATACCTAAAATTTTAAAAAATATGGAAAATTTTTTGTAAAATTTTCAAAAATTTTAAAATTTCCCTCCTTTCCTCTTATCTCTCCTTCCCCCCTTTTTTTCAAAGTTTTTTAATTAGTTATTTTATTTATTTCAAATTTTATAATTATTGTGAATTTTAATTTTTTAAAATAATAATAAATATTTTTATTACTAATAATAATTACAAATTAAATAAAACTTAAAATAAATTATAGTTATTTAAATTTATTTTAATATTTTTTAATATTTATTAATGAAGTATTAATAAAATATTTTATTTTAAAATAAATAATTTATAAATTATTATTTATAAACTAATTTATTTATATATTTTAATTATTAAATAAAATTTATTTGAAATTTATATATTTAAAATATATTTTAAATCTAATTATATTTATTTATAATTATTAAATTAAAAATTAAATTAAAATTGTGATTATTATTTATTATTATGATTTTTGGAGACAGGTTAAAAGCATACAATACAACTGTATAATATGACAATAGATTATATTTTGTAATTTTTTAAAAAATTTAGGAACTATTTCATAAATTTAAAAAATTACCCGAAACGGTACTCGATATTAACCCGTACTAGTATAATATCGTACCAGAACCAAATCCAGTATCAAGTCCGGTAGGGTATTCGCAACACTGGTTGAAAAGGAGGTAGGTTTTATAAAAGAGTTGTCGTAAAGTTGAGAGAGAATGAATGGTTAAATTGGCTAGCATATTTTTAAGATTAAATTCTTTAGGAAAGTAATCTAAATACCAAGGGGTGTTGAGATTTAGAATCCAAGTAAAGTGCTACTACTTTTCCTAGATTAGGAAAGTTTTTATTTTTCTAACAACTCAAAAAAATGAACCAAACGTGATAATATAAATTTTAGGAAAAAGATTACTTCTCCAAGCAAGAATCCATGCCAACCAAACAAGACCCAGGTGTATAACAGAGTAAAGAAAGCAACAAGAGATATATAGCAGAAGCTAATCTTTGATTAACTCTCAAGAAAATATTAACCAAAGATATAAGTACCTCCTTCTCGAAGCACTTACAAGGAACTCCCTACTTGAATCTTTTACAATGGGAACTGCCCAAAAGCTCTCAACTCTCAAAGGTCTCTCCTCTGAGTGATTTCTCACAATGAGTGAATGAATCAATGATTGAATGAATAGCTCTCAATTCTAATGAGCTATTTATAGGCATCTCTAAGAATCCTAATAGAACTCTACTAGCCAAGATCATAATCTTATGCTATCTTATCCTGATCAAATTACATCAAACTAGCTAATAAATGATATCCCTATCCAATTAGGACTCTATCTAATAGGATTAAGTTACATCACATTAACAAGATAAAAGATTACACTATCTATGAATGATTATCCTTATCCACAAAGGTCTCCTCTATCTTCATATTATCCTTCCACAAGATCTTTATCTCTTAAAGTTGATGTTCATCCACTGTGATCTTATCCACCACGTCATCATATTCCACATCATCCACAGTTATCAAGTCATTGCTAATGTGTTTTCCAAGTCACTATGACTATAATATCCTGTTTTTCAAAACATGCTTAGGGTTCAACCCTAGATCAAACATTGCATATACATGCATAACATTAACATTCATACACGAATTGGTATTTGTACACATTATCAGTAAGTATATGCACTCATTTGACATGTCCTGGGGTATGAAAAATGTGAAGTGACTATAAAGTGAATTGTGAATTGTTATGTTTTGAATTTTAGTTTGATTGGATTCCAATTAGTAAATTGGAATTAATTGTTATAAATGGGAGATTGATGAATTAATATGTACAATTGGATTTAAAAAATGCCAAGTGTAGGATAAATTGATACATTAAAAAAATTAGGATGTTAATTGGGTGACATTTGGCATAGTTAATTAATTGAAAAATGGACTGATTATTGTATGACATGTGGACTAATTATAATGAGACATATGGACTGATTAATTGTTGACATATGACAATTTAATGTGTGGATTAATGGTAGGATATGAAATGGGCAAGTGGATTTCATGCCTTAAGACAATTGTCTTTGAAAATTGGTGACACCTAGCATGTTGATGAAGTAAATTCCAGCAACAATGTTTGTACGTTTCCCTTACCTCTCTCCACCAAAATTACTTCAAAGTTTTCTCTATATTCTAGTGTTTACTCTAGCTAAATTGGTACACGAAATTCACACCTTAACCACTCACAAAATAACCAAGAAACCAGTTGTTTGTTGTCTTGTGATTTTACCAAAACTAGTTCATCTTCACCTTGAGTTTGTGATGAATTTTGCCTACTTGGAGGGCTAGTATAATTTGGAGTTTTGAGCTGAATTGTTAGCCTAATAAGTAAGCAACAATATGATCTTTATGGAATGCTTAGTAGTATGTGAATCATGCTTGAAATGGAATGAAATGCATGTAATGTTGGTGGTGATATGTACTAGAAATATGTTGAATGAACTTGGAAGTTTTCTTTGCTCGCTCTTGGTAGATGAAAACCGTGGGATACAGATTGATTCATGGATGAATTAGGTCTAGATTTGAAGTATTTGAAGGTGGATTTATGCTAAAGAAAGATGTTAATTGAGTGTGCTTGAATTGAGAAATAACTAGGACTATATGCATAATAATGTAATAGTTTTTGGTTTGATTTTTGATGCATGAAAGACAATGCTATCAATTGAATAATTTTGAACTAGAATTGATGATGATATTAATGCGGAATTAGAGTATAATTCAGGTCTAATTGAGGTATGAATAATGTGTAAGACGTGAGTTAATTGTAGTGGTGTCACTGAACAGGTTTCACTGAATAAACATCGGTATTTTGAGTATAAATTGACCAGTAGATATCCAAATGGGGTGATTTTAATTGTGAATTAAACTAAATAAATATATCTAAAATTTTTATGAAGGAATATAATTTTAGTTCTAGCTCTAAGGATTTTGAAATTTGGTTTGAAGTTGAGTTTTGGATTCTATCACTGTTTGAGAATAGTCTGTAGCATTTTGGGTATGACTCTAGGAATAATGAACCAAATTGTATGAAATTTAGTTCATTAGAAAGTTAAGACATAGAGGAACATTTGTTCAGAAGAACATATTATCTAGAAACCTCAATTTATATGTCATAATAGCCATACAAAACTGACCCAAAACCTGTCCGGGGAAAATCTGAAACAACTGATGAAAAAATTGGATGAGGACTTTTGGATAACCCATCCCAAGATTGTGGGAAAGTTATACACGATTCTGGAAATGGCATGGTAGTAAAGAAAATGTTCTTTTGTGTGATTTTTGAACCAACTAAGGATAATTTCCTTAACTACGATGCATTTGGACTTGATTAAGGTTTAAAATGAACATAATTTGATGTTGGAAAATTGGTTAAATGTGTGATAAGTTTTGATTCTTAATTGATGTTATACTTTAAGGAAAAGAACGTTTGATAAATATGCATCTAACTTTGGAATGAAGGAGTGTTAAAGGAATGAAGAAATTCATATGAATACAAACGTATTCCAAAGGGTATTAATAATGCATTAAGATTGAATGAATGAGAATTGTGAATTATGTGAAATATTTGTAATGCTATGTATTTGATTGATCAACTTTGTAATGTGAATTCTATGTGTATTGTATGATGTATAGATGATCAAATAATGCCATCATCAAGACATTGACGGTCCATCCAGGCAATAGCGTATTATGAGTAACGTAGATGTTCTCACTAAGATTGATTTATTTCTGTTTAACTTCCAATTATTGAATGTTAATGATCTAATTGTAATTGTGATATTACTAATTTCAGGCAATTGATTGTCCGAGTAGTTCAATATTCGAGACTATATTGGGAGTGTTTATGATTTGAATGTGAATAAGGAAATTGAATGCTCAATTATTTGTTGAATGCCGGACTTTGATCCGATGAACTGTGAAAATTGAATGTGCTCATTGCTTGAAAGTGACTGATGATATATTATGTGAACTATTATACTCCACTACATGATGCATGTTCTCATAAAGGAGTTGTGATTGGAATAGCCAATGTGAAAAGAGCTCTAAACTCAGTTATGCACATCAGAGCCTCAGGCTCAATATTTAATGAGCCCGGTATCTACAATAGATATGGGATAGTACTAAAATGAGCTCAGTATCCACAACAAAAACGAGATAGTGAAATCGGCGCTCAGTCATAACAAAATAAAAATTGAACTCAGTCTCATATGCATCTGCATTTGTACATTATGATTCTAAATTATATGATTAAAATTCTATTTATGAAATTGTGATGATAAAGTGATATGCTACATTTGAGTAGTTGACGTTAGTGTGGTTGATTAGGATATATATAAGATCTGAAAGATTATATGAAATATGTGACATTCATTATGTCTTATTGAGATGAGGAATGTTATGAGTTTGGTTATATGTGACATATTTTTGTATTTGATGTGAGTAAGTCCATCGATAATGGTTAGCTTACTAAGTTTGTAAAATTCATCAAAACTGCAATATGACATTTTAGGTACGAGAGAGGAGACCTAGTTCCTAAGTTACTTTAGAAGAATGATTTTGGATTAAGAAATGGCTCAAAGGTCTATTAGCTAATGTCTAAGGAATAGTAGACTATTTTATGTAGTTTACTTATGTCATGCAGAACTTTTGTACAAAAGCTTGTAAACTTTCAAATGTTTTGGTAATGTAAAAATTTGTTTTAATGACTACAATGTAAACCATATTTGCAATAGAATGAAGGGTAGTAATTGTTTCTAAGTATTGTGTTATTCTTTATGATGCCATATAAGAGAACATAACTACTCTAACATGTTATTATCATAGGATATGTACTTGAATGTCCTCTGGATATTCTGGTATATACTCTATAGTAGTGGGGTGTTACAACGGCCTATCCACACATAGGCCCATCAATGTACATCAACGGACAAGTCCATCTTTCATGATCAAGCTCTCTCATGGTACGGTCTCGTCACTCCATGACTAAGTATGTCACAATCTGTGTAATATCCCGTCATCAATGGGAAGGTTATGTTGGTAAATTGAGACGGGTTAGGATTTTTTTACCGCACATTATTGACTGAGCATTCATTTGGCCTCTAATTGTAGAGGACTGAGTCTTTTGCACAGGCACTTATAGGTACATGCATTCATGACATTTTCCCGGCTTTTGATTTTGATACTGATATGAATTGAGAAATTATGAGATAATTAGAATTGATTAGGATTTATTGGGAATTTTGGAAGAATTGGGTTTGAAAATTTGAATAGAGAAATGTTTTAGAGTGATCGCCAGTTGACAGTAAACTTAGGAAATTTTCTGGAAATTCGGGAGAAAATGTTAGGACCGGAAATTTTCGAGTGGCGGACTGATTGATTTTATATGACCGGAATAATTGTCCGATGGAAATGGAAAACTTAGATATATGATCTTGGAATTTAATATGTCGAGCTATTGAAATTTGGAGACAAATTGGACTAGAAATGAAATTGAAAAGTGAAATATGTTCCGGAATTTGACAAGTGACAAGTACATAGGTTTGATTGTTTGAATAACCCTTAATGCCCTAGATTTTTGACTTTCTCCTTTGAAAAACACGGAAATCACTTTGACAAGTTGCCTCCTCCATCCTAGGGCATTTTCTTCCTCTTTTCCGATTGATTCCCGTTCCTCCTTCCTTCACGATTCTTGCTTGTCCATGTGCGTGCTTCTTCTCCTCTTGCAAAGCCAAGCTTAAACCTTAAGAAAGAAGAAGACTTTGAGGGTTTTAAGAGAGAACCGTGGGTGTTAGAGAAAAGAGGAAGGGTTGGAGGATTTTCGAAAGAGTCGAAGATTGGAAGCTTGATTTGGTAAGTAAATTGGTTTAATGTTGTTTATTTATTAGTTAAATGCATTCATGAGTTTATTTGTGGAAGATTAGGGTAGTGATGGGTAAGTTATGACTGGTTTTAGAGAGAGAAAAGTAAAAAGGGAATCGGAGAAGATGAATAAGGGCTCGCACGTCGCGACGAGAAAATATTTAAACGTCGCGACGAGAAAAGGAGTATACGCCGCGACGTGCATAGGCGCCGCGACGAGCGCACGTCGCAACGAGCGATAAATTGCACGTCGCGACGAACGATAGATTAGACGCCGCGACGAGCGTCGATACGTCGCGGCGAGGACCAGATTTCTGAACTGATTTAATTTGGTTTTTAAGGCATAGCGAAGGGTGTAGACTTCCAATTGAGGTGATGTTTGATTCGTTATGATCTAGGGAAAGAGGTCTACAATTGAGGAAAAGAATGAAAGTTGAATTTAAATTAGTAGGATCGCAATTAATGAAAAAAAGTTAAGAATGTGATTGTATTGCAACCTAAGGATTGTTCTTGATAATTGGGGTATAGTATGAGACTTTAAAAATAAATTCAATCCTACTGGGAATTTTATGAACTGAGCATAAAGGATGAATTCGATCTAGAGAGTAGTGATATTGATTTTGAGGTAATACCCTAGCGAGTATGATTTGATAAATTGACTGAATATTAGAATTGAAATTGATGGAGTTCCATATTATATTATTGAATTGGAAGTGAGTGGATATTGAGCAATTGAGTAAAAGGTTAGTTGTGACAAAAGAAAGTAGAAAGTGGGAAATAGCATCGGGAAAGTCATGAATAGGCATAGCACATCTTTTATTCAATGCATGTGCATCATCAAATTATTTTGACTGTGCATTTTGTAATGGAAATCATTTGACTGTTATAGAGGCTCCGATGGATCGATATTCCACGGACATTGCTGGGACTTCCAGGCTGTAGCTCGAAAGTACAGGTGATTAACCTAGTTGGTTCCTCAATCTATGTGTGTTTAATATTATGCATTGATGCCATGTGGAGATAATGGATGGATATGTGTGTTTGATTTTGATTGATTTCGGACCATGGGTGTCCGAAATATTGGGAACGTGATATAGAAGTGCTATTGTGTGTAATCGATTATGAATGCATCAATGAAACAACTGGTAAATGCATATGACTGAGATACCGGACCGAAGGTCTGAAGAAACGAAAATTGGTTACTGAAATGTAAATGACTGTAAATGGAAATTGGAGCATATGCATTCATGCATAAGAGCATGATCAGATAATGACAATTGGACCGAGTACGAACGTTAGAGCCACGAGCTCATTGTATTAGGCTTTAAGCCTACCAAACATCAGATCTTGAACCAAGCCTCGAGCTCGAGGGGAGTTAGTGCATACCCTGAGGGCGCTCCTACTCCCTAGACGCGTCTGATTACTTATCACTGATAGGCGCTCGGTCATAACACCGTAATAAATTGGACAGTGTCACATGTGCATTGCATACCTGATATGATTGAATGTAAATTGTATGAAAGGCTAAACGCCTCACATTTGAGAAATGTGATCGTATGTGGTATTTGGTAAATTGTGTGTATATGCATAAATTGAGTGAACCATCGATGATAGTTTCTCATTGAGTTTGCAAACTCACCCAACATTGCAATTATTTTTCAGGGATTGAAGAGTACCCCGTTAGACAAACGGGAGTATGATTACTGCAAGAGAGTCAGAGTTCGAGGTTGGGATCAGTTCACGTTTGCATTAGGGTTATTCTGTTTTTGTATAAGATTTGTATTTCTGCAATTTCTACAGAATAGTACTGTCATTGTAGAGGGCCCCAATTGATAAATGTCATAATTGTAATGTGATTATTGGAATTGTGTTTTAATTGAAATGTTTTTGTATAAGAGTGGGCCCATTATGGTTACTGATTTCCGCGCAGGAAATTGTTTTAAAAAATGAGAAAATGTCTTACTGAGTTTTGAACGGGTTTGACTGCTCTAGCATACCACCCTCGTGAGGCACGGGCTCGGATATCACCAGCGATATCAGGTTCAGGTCTTGCGGGAGTGGGATGCTACATTTGTGGTATAAGAGCCCAGAAGTACAATCTTACATGGGCTTTCTGAAAAATGTGTCAAGTCACATGCATTTAAGTCATGTCACGTCAAACAGTGACAATTGATCCCCAGTCTAGTATATGAGTCACATGCATGAGTATGTCTCAGTCGTTTAAGCGGTTAGAATAGAAAGGAAAATGATAATGTGTTAGAATGTGATAGAAGGAAGTTGTGGATATCGAGAAATCAGGAAAAAGGTGTATGGTTCGATTTGACAGATAAAGATTTAATGTACTGATATCGGCGGATATATTGGGTATATATTTGAATGTGGGATAGAAATAAAGTTATAGCTATGGATTGATAGAGGTAAATGAAAATAGAGTTATGATAATGGAAGAGTGAAAGTGTATAAACATAGTGGATGAAAATAAAATGTTTTGTGACCTAGAGAAGTTACAATTGGGTTGATTACCGTGATGAAAGTTATGAATAATGATATATGACTGTAAATCAATTATGTTAGTGGGAAATCAAGAGTGATTGTATATCTATGATATTGATTTGAGTGTGAAAATACATGGGTATGATGCAATAATGAAAAAAAGAGAGAAAGTTGTTGAGTTCAGATTATATTGTCACTGTAAGTGTACGTCTGATAGTGGGATCATCTCATGAGTGGAATTATTAAGCATAAGTGGGCAATATGCGTGAATATGATATAGGAAGAAATCGGTGGCCTATTAAATAAGTTCTGATCATAGTTCCTATAGCCCAAGTTCAAGATGAGTTAGAGTAAGGCATGAGAATGCTTGTGACAATAAATTGAGAAAGAAGTGAGACTATTAATGATGTTAGCATAGGTAATGAGCTTGAGGGAATAAAAGGGGGTCATGATTATAGCAAAGCCCCCATGATCGAGAACTGGTACCAAAAAGAGAAAGATTATTCAGAATTAAATAAGATTAAAGTGTTTTTAGTAGCATAAGCTATTAATGGGTGAATTGATGTGAATACATTTGCAGATAAGATGTGATGATTATAGCGATGTATGCCAAGACATCAGAGTAAATGAAATTGTTTAAGTGCCCTGCAGAGCCTCATTATAAGAGATGTTCTAATTTTGTAAGGCATAGTATGAACTGCTCTTATTGGGATATTATGCATAGTTGAAATTGATCTTCTTAAGGTATTAAGAGTGACTGATATAAAGTGATGAAAAATAGTTGATTTATAAAGTTTTACAGTATTAATGATTGATAAGGTTTAGTTGATTTGACGATTTGATTTTAGAGTAATTATTGAAGAGATAAATTTGAAATGAAGTAAAAGTTAATTTTGGGAATCCTGATGCTAGTGGAGACTTAAGTGTAAGAGATAAAATATGCTACTGAAAAAAAATTGTACATTATGTTGATGAGATGAACTCGATTATGTAAGAGAATTACTGACATTAAGGAAATATTAATTGTGAATATAAGGTGAATAAAGGTTCGTGTATATTTTGTGTAATTATGTTCTGAAAGTACGAGATTGATATGTTAGAATATGTTATGATGAAACAGAGAAAATTATAAGAAAATTGTTCCTCATTGGAGACATTCGATATCTAAAGAGTTATATGAATCAATTATGTGTATAAGGAGTTTATTGTATTAACAAAGAGTAAAGTGTCTCAATTGTATTTAAATTGGATAGTGATTATGATCATCAATGATCGATTAAATGCTTTTGAAAAGTGAAAAGTGAAGAAGATAAATTGGCACAGTTGAGGAAATTGGTTATTATGCAAGTTTCAAAAGAGTGAATCTTAACCTGATTGAATGAATAGTGGATGAACTAGTATGTGAATATGGTATATTGGGAGACTTAATAACAATGGAGGTGACGATAAAATGCGAAATATCAAGGGACATAGGTATACGTGATTTGGAGTCAATTAGAACTAGCTGTATGCTGGATGCGTCTAGAAATTGTCAAAGATTTTCCTGATTTTAGCAAATTGACAAGAATGTTTGAGGAAAATGTGTGAATGTTATGACTGATGATTGTAAAGGAGACATTTGGAGAAAATTTATAAATTGAGTATTGATCGTATTGTTTTAAATTGGAGATTTTGTAATATCTTCTGAGGTATCCCAGTAAAGGTTATGATGCAATCTGTTGAAATGGTGTAAAGTGATTTTATGTATCTAGGGACAAAAATAACTTCATGGGTTATATTATGATTGATAATTTGAAATTTGTTGTACTGAGTGTTGCTTTAAAAGCTTGGAGACATTAATTGTACATAAACATTTTGAAGTTGTCTATGGATATGCAAATCGATAACGGTTAAGAGATTTCAGAAACTTAAATGATTTGAAAAGGATTAAGCGATTGATTATTTCAACTAAGCTAGTGATGCAATTCGATGGAGTGGAACAAAAATTTCAATGGCTGGAGATCATAATTTGGACAATAAGCTTGTATTACTGAGAGCAAACTATTGATCTATCAAAGGGAAAAAAAGAAAATATTATTAGTTATTGGATTTCCAAATCAGTTGTGTATATAAAGGATTGGCAAAGACCGTGTAAGGTGGTTGAAATGGCGAACCTTATCGAGAAATTGAACGTAACTGTGATTATTGAGGAAAGTGATATGTATAATCCAATGAAGAAATAGGTGTAGTACAGACTGAAGAAACCGTTAAAGAAATCGCGAGGAGTGATCAAAGCCTTATGGTTTAGTATGAATACATTGAGAAAGAAATTGATGGTTTAAAGGGTAAAATCGGAAGATTATATGTGTGAATAACCAACAGACTTGACTCTTGGAAAGAAATGTCAAACTGGTATTTTGAGGTTCATAGGGATATGAAAGTGATGTATAGTCCAGATTGATTGAGGACATAACAATTGTTGTATAGGTGACACCATTTGAACAGTGTATTATGTTGATGAGTAAAATGAATTTGTAATGGGAATTAAGAAATCTAAGTAAAAGGGAAATGATTTGAGTGGATTGAGGTTATTAGAATCTTATGGGATTAGTGTTTCAACACTAAAGAGACGTAACCTGATAAGCGATAAATGAAATGTTTCGAAGCGTATCGCATAGGCCAAGATACACTCAGATAGGGATAAAGGTTTAAATAGTGACATCCATGTGACTGTGGTGAAGATAAAAAGTGGCAATTCAGTTTAAATCCTAAAAGATGTTTCGGATCCAAAGTGTTTCATAGACAGGATTAGGAAATATTGTTAGAATTCGATATATGTGTTATTGATATTGAAAGTGACGAATTGCGAGTAATTATGATGAAATAGTAAGACAATGTTGAGTTTGAAAAAAAATGACAATGTTGAGTTTGAAAAAAAATGAATGGTTAATTGATAGTATTGATTTCAGTTCATTGGCAGGAATTACTCGTGTAGCGAAATAACTGGGAAATAGAAAGTTAATGATTGAAAAGACTCCCTCGCCTTTCTGATCAATTGTATACGTGAAATTTCGAGGACGAAATTTTTGTTAGGAGGGGAGAATTGTAATATCCCGTCATCGATGGGAAGGTTATGTTGGTAAATTGAGACGGGTTAGGATTTTTTACCGCACATTATTGACTGAGCATTTATTTGGCCTCTAATTGTAGAGGACTGAGTCTTTTGCACAGGAACTTATAGGTACATGCATTCATGACATTTTCCCGGCTTTTGATTTTGATACTGATATGAATTGAGAAATTATGAGATAATTAGAATTGATTAGGATTTATTGGGAATTTTGGAAGAATTGGGTTCGAAATTAAAATAGAGAAATGTTTTAGAGTGATCGCCAGTTGATAGTAAACTTAGGAAATTTTCTGAAAATTTGGGAGAAAATGTCAGGACCGGAAATTTTCGAGTGGCGGACTGATTGATTTTATATGACCGGAATAATTGTCCGATGGAAATGGAAAACTTAGATATATGATCTTGGAATTTAATATGTCGAGCTATTGAAATTTAAAGACAAATTGGACTAGAAATGAAATTGAAAAGTGAAATATGTTCCGGAATTTGACAAGTGACAAGTACATAGGTTTGATTGTTTGGATAACCCTTAATGCCCTAGATTTTTGACTATCTCCTTTGAAAAACACAGAAATCACTTTGACAATTTGCCTCCTCCATCCTAGGGCATTTTCTTCTTCTTTTCTGATTGATTCCCGTTCCTCCTTCCTTCACGATTCTTGCTTGTCCATGTGCATGCTTCTTCTCCTCTTGTAAAGCCAAGCTTAAACCTTAAGAAAGAAGAAGACTTTGAGGGTTTTAAGAGAGAACCGTGGGTGTTAGAGAAAAGAGGAAGAGTTGGAGGATTTTCGAAAGAGTCGAAGATTGGAAGCTTGATTTGGTAAGTAAATTGGTTTAATGTTGTTTATTTATTAGTTAAATGCATTCATGAGTTTATTTGTGGAAGATTGGGGTAGTGATGGGTAAGTTATGACTGGTTTTAGAGAGAGAAAAGTAAAAAGGGAATCGAAGAAGACGAACCAGGGCCCGCACGTCGCGACGAGAAAATATTTAGACTTCGCGACGAGAAAAGGAGTCTACGCCGCGACGTGCATAGGCGCCGCGACGAGCGCACGTCACGACGAGGGATAAATTGCACGTCATGATTTAACGATAGATTAGACGCCATGTGAAATGGCGTTCATCGTCATGGCGGACCAGATTTCTGAACTGATTTAATTTGGTTTTTGAGGCATAGCGAAGGGTGTAGACCTCCAATTGAGGTGATGTTTGATTTGTTATGATCTAAGGAAAGAGGTCTACAATTGAGGAAAAGAATGAAAGTTGAATTTAAATTAGTAGGATCGCAATTAATGAAAGAAAGTTAAGAATGCGATTGTATTGCAACCTAAGGATTGTTCTTGATAATTAGGGTATAGTGTGAGACTTTAAAAATAAATTCAATCCTACTGTGAATTTTAAGAACTGAGCATAAAGGATGAATTCGATCTAGAGAATAGTGATATTGATTTTGAGGTAATACCCTAGCGAGTATGATTTGATAAATTGACTGAATATTAGAATTGAAATTGATGGAGTTCCATATTATATTATTGAATTGGAAGTGAGTGGATATTGAGCAATTGAGTAAAAGGTTAGTTGTGACAAAAGAAAATGGAAAATGGGAAATAGCACCGGGAAAGTCATGAATAGGCATAGCACATCTTTTATTCAATGCGTGTGCATCATCAAATTATTTTGACTGTGCATTTTGTAATGAAAATCATTTGACTGTTATAGAGGCTCCGATGGATCGATATTCCACGGACATTGCTGGGACTTCCAGGCTGTAGCTCGGAAGTACAGGTGAGTAACCTAGTTGGTTCCTCAATCTATGTGTGTTTAATATTATGCATTGATGCCATGTGGAGATAATGGATGGATATATGTGTTTGATTTTGATTGATTTCGGACCATGGGTGTCCGAAATATTAAGAACGTGATATAGAAGTGCTATTGTGTGTAATCGATTATGAATGCATCAATGAAACAACTGGTAAATGCATATGATGAAATACGGACGAAGGTCCAAGAAATGAAATTGGTTCTTGAAATGTAAATGATGTAAATAGAAATTGGAGCATATGCATTCATGCATAAGAGCATGATCGATAATAATAGCGATTGACCTGGGAAGCGATAACGTTAGAGCCACAAAGCTCATCGTATAGGCTTTATGTTGGGACCCGATCCGGAGACCGACGCCCCAACCCGAAAACGGAAAACGAATACTAATACGAACCAATATGAATAGAATCAAAGCAAGGAAACGAAACACAAGGCGAAATCAAATCAGATACGAAGCAAACTTCAGATCGAATCGAATCGAAATCAATTTCCGACATCCATGAACAAATATCAAAGAAAGCGTTTGCGTTGGAAACCTTAAGACTATCAGTCGAAACTAATCCAATCCGTGTACATTTTTTTTCTTTCATTTTCATTCCATCTCTTACAAAGTGACTTTAATATCCAATTGAAATCATTCGCACTCAAACTCAATTTATTTGCTTCTTCATATACAATCATATCTCATCGATTTAAACTCTCACTTTTCATTTCCATAAAATCACGCACATTCCAATTTAAATACCATCAATTCTCAAGCGATTAGCACTTTAAATATTCAGACCAACCATCACAGTCATATACCCAATTTCCATACACAAAATCCATAACTCGAATCATAATTCATTTTACTATTCCATATACAAATCCATAACTTAATCCAATACATATGTCCAGAATTTAGAATACATTCTCAAAATGAATACACAACAATTCTAAATTTCTTAGCGATCGCTAGCTAAACAAATTATACCATATGAACACATACAAATGGAAACCTTCACTTTTCTTTACCCGATCTTCTTCTCATCACCTGTGGATGGGAATGAAGGGGGTGAGCTTATAGCTCGTGGGTAACAGTTTATAACAAATAAATAAGCAAAACCTTTTAAAAATGCTTTTCTTTTCTTTTCTTGCGAAACTTTGTTTGAAACCCATAAAGCACATTTTCAAAAGTTCTTCTTTTGCAGAGTGGTCAATTCACAATTTCTGAAATATGAATGCATCAATCAAAATACTTTACAATGCAAATGCACACATAACGGCTCGAGAGTTCAGAACACAACGAATAAACCGAAGTTTATCGTAAACACAACGAGTCCGATTTCTCGGGATCTCGTGGCCTCTAACGGGCACCAGAGCAAAGCTTAAACGTCGACGTGCACGTGACTAACGAAACATTCCTCTCTCGCCCAAACACAAGCACATAATCATGCTTAAATCAATTATCGAATGCTCTTTTTCGAATATACGAAATGCCATGAAATGTTCGAGGCATAACACAAATGTATTTGCAATTCATCAAAAGTTCATGTATTGAATCAATAATGATTTTTCAAATCATTCATGCAATAATGCAACATTAATGATGCAATTGAAATGAGAAGAATCTCTTTGTTTAAAGACAACAGTAGTGGCTTATAAATTTTATTATAAACAGGTACCCACCTCGAATCGATGCTAGAAACTTGTTCCTCGTTCCAATTTGTCCATTGATTCTTTCTTTCTTCCAATACAAAATTCCCTACACCAATTTCATACAAATTCGACCCCATAAATAACATAATCCTTAATATTGAACTTAGAAAACACTAATTCCAAACATAATCAAGCCATCTTAATCACTAATTTTCAAAATCCCCAATTTACAAAATTGGGCATAAACCCTAATTAATTTCTATCCAAGATTAAACCCATAGTACTTATCAATCATCAAAATTTACTTCATCCTCCACCTTTCTCTCTCTTAGAATGACATCAAAATCACTCTTCAAGTGGTAGAAAAATCGAGCCCTAGCTTTCTCCCCTTTTTCTCCACTGAAGCTTGCTCTCCCTTCTCTCTTCTCTCTTATTTTCTTTCCTTTTGTTCAAGTGTCGTGCCTCACTTAAAGAAACAACAGCTCAATCCTTTTTATAGTGTCATGTCATTTAATAAATGGGGAATGACCCATAAGCCCCTCCATTTAAGCCTATAAACTTAACCTTTTAAGTAAACTTCCAAAATTGCCCCTCCATTTGTCTTTAAAACTGACATCTTGTATGATTATTTCGATAAGGTAAATGAAGCCATGTGACAAAACTTTCTTCTAGAGAAATGTTCCTCTATGTCTTATGAATCCAATGCTTCAAGAATCAGATCGATCCGAGCTCTATAGCTCAAGATATCTTCAAAATACTGAAGTTTGTTCTACAGACCCGAGGCTAAACACTATACCTAACTTCCGACCCGAATTTGGAAGTCTTAAAGGCTAAATTATAGCTCAAATTCTTCATAACATTTGTAGCCCCATATCTCTAGTTTAATTTCCAAAAAGAAGCAGATCAATCGGAGCTCTACCAACCGAGATATATCCAAAATACTAAACACTGTTCAAACTTTTACAACCGATCAGCTCACTTTGATCGGGTCGATCTTTTTTCGTTTAATGCCAAAACTGATCTATATAGTATGAAAAGATAGAAAAATGTCTTAGGAATCCAACGCTTCAAAAATCGGCTCAATCGGAGGTCTACACAAAAAGTTATGGCCAAAAGAAAGAAGAGGGGTCAAAAACACAAAAGCAGACGATGATGTCAAGACTGAGGCATTTAAATTAAATGCGTAATGACGTCAACACTGACGCATAAAAATTAAATGCTGTGATGATGATCGCGGTTCTGTCGATGCGATCTTACGATCGATCCTTGGAAACCGGTCAAATAGAATAAATTCCAAGATTGCGGTGTAGGATGCAATCTCGGTCGTCTCAACTTAATTGGAACCAAATGAAAATGGTCTAATCTAGCCTAAATGTCAAAAATTGCAATTGAAGTTGATAAGCGGGGTTTTGGTAATTTGGTGAAACCGTGAAGTAATCAAAATTTAACAAAAAAATATGAAAGATTATTTTGGGATTTTGAAATAATGCAATAAACAAAGAATCGGATAAAATCAAATTGATAAAATCCTCTTGAAAATGAGGCTCAAAGCTATCTTTGTTCAAAATGGTTTTCGGGATACAATCCACTAAGTTTCGAAAGATCAACCCTAAAGGACTCTTTAGGTCCAAAGATTTAATTAATGAACTCCATCATTTAAATCTTTGTTAAAAAACCTTAGTGTGACAATTGGACAAGCAAATGCAATTGGTCAAATGAATAAAACACAACAATCTCAATCAAACACAACTAGGCAGATTAAAATCGTGAATGCAGTATCCAATGACATATATGAAACTATCATATATTAAGCACAAAACATTCTACAAATTACTTTGTCCAAATTTCAACATAGTATCAACACACGGCTAAACTATAACAATGTTAATCTAAATATATCGATGCAATCCTCTAACTCAGAAGTTTACACAAATATACTAGACTTCAGATACTAAGTGATTACTCCCCTTCAAAGCTTTGTAAACTCAAGCCATTGCTACATCTTCAAGAGGAAGGTTGCTTAGCTACGCATGACTCCGGCCGATCCCAACATTGGAAAATGAACCATGCTCATGTTGCAGAAGATGCTGACGATTGTGATGATGGTAGACGATGATAAAAATGTGAAGTTTTTCTACTTCCAGAGTCTGCGTTCCAAGCCTCCGACTTCGTCTCTGTGTATTTTTTTCGTCTCTGGTTGTCTATCTCTTTTTCCTCCTCCCTTTGTGACCTAAAAATAGTAAGCTTTTATATGATGGGTCACGGGCTCGGGTTGGAACAGTGAGATAAACTTTCCATAAGAGGGTCGGATATCCGCTCGTACGTCGCGACGAATAAAAGAAAATTAAATTCGTCGCGACGTGTGCAATGGCCTGCTCGTCGCGACGTCTGAATCAACATTCGCCGCGACGTATGGAAGTGACTTGCTCGCCACGGCGTATGGATCAAAACACGTCGCGACGTATGGATGAACGTATGACTGTTGACTTCCTGATGTTGACTCCTTTGTTCCTGCAACAAAATAATAACAACAATTTGCAGTATCAATTGTCCCAATAAAAACTATGGAAAAATAAGTATCAAATCATGTCAATTTACTGACAAATTGAGAATTGAAAGAACTCAGTATGAGGAACCAATTTAAGCACAAAAACTCATCAATCAAGAGTCAATACATACATAAGCAGCTATGAAAATGCAGCTAATTTATAATATAAACTTGGCTCAATCAAATTCCCCCACACTTAGACCTTTGTACTCCTGGACAAAGTTTTACAAGAGTCAAAAAGAGTGCAAAAGAAAAAGAAAATATCTACCCATGCTCAAAACAATAAAAGGAAATTGACGCAAGTTACTTCCTCATAATTCAACCAAAGCAAAATGAAAGAGTGCTACTAAAATAAACATTGAAAGAATCCAAGTACAAGAGATTGAACAAAAGAGAAGCACTCAAGGTATAGTGTTTGCACTCAGCTCACTTGTGTCTAGGGATATTTTTCTCTCAATCTACTTAATCCACCTCCTCCATAGGCTTGTGTCAATTCTATTTCTCCACCACAAGAACTATCATTTTGAAGATCAAGAGGACTTTGAGGGTTGTAATGTATGGAAGGCTAAATGAATGGGTAAAGTAAAAGAAAGAAAATATGAGCATATGCACTAAATGTGAACTGATGTCATCTGTAGAATTCAAACTAAACAATTGCATAAACAGAATGCAACATTATTCTTTTCTTTCTTTCTCTTTTCTTCTGCTTTTGCTCTTTTCTCTTTCTTTTTTATTGGACATTTTAGAGACATTGTCTCTTTCTGGAAACACAAAATTCATCATCAAATTATTTTTTTTTTGACATATTATTTTGAAATAAGCAACATAACCAATGACACCACAAAGGTATGAATGCAAATGCTCATAACAGGAAGGCTCAAAGGGGCTAACAAGGGATAAATGTGCAAGGGACGGTGTTTGGGAAATGGGTTTAAGAAAGAACGCCTCTATCACATCCGCAAAAATCCAGTTCATTAAGCTTCAAGTAAGAATTAAAACAAGTTCTGGAAAAAAAATGAAATAAGAAGATACACACAAAGATAGAATGAAAATTATGGGCTCAAATATCCTTCCACAAGGGTATGATCTCAATGAACAATCTCAAGTCTCAAAAACTTAAAATGCCACTTTGTTAGCATGCTTCCATTTACTTTGTATTAAAAACGTTGAAAGCAAGATTTTGTCTAAGTCCAATTATCATTAAAAGAATGGAAGGTGGTTTCAAAAACTCAAGCATCGTTTTGAAACTAGTGAAAGCTTTGAAAACAAAAGCCACAAAAGTCCAGTGCAAGAAAAATTTGAAATGAGTGGAAGAATTAAGCACAGAATCATTCATGCATGAGTGTGGACGTCGCGACGTGTAGAAGCAGACGTCGAGACGTATGGACATCGCGACGTATGCCAAATTTGAAGAACGCTTCGCCGCGACGTATGGACACTCGTCGCAGCGAAGAAATGCAGAATGACAGAAAATACAACAAGTTTATCAGCAGAAAGCACCAATTGGCCAACAATATAATATCAACAGTCATGCAATGTGAAAAATAAATAGGAAAACAACTCCCCCACACTTGAATCACACATTGTCCTCAATGAAAGTGTAACAGAAGCAAAAGATGAGAAGAAGGCACAAAAACAAAGATTGATCATTAAGTGGATTAAGTCAAGTACAAAAGACACAAAAGAACTAAGGAACTAAATACAGAAAGAAAATAAAACAAAAGAAAAGAAATACAAGAAAAGAAAACAACAGAAAGACAAAACTAAGCCGCAGGGTCATCAGCTGGCGGATCCGGAGGAGTAGCCTGAGATGCACTAGGACCAGCTGAAAGATCCTGGGAGGCAGGAGGAAGTAGGAACTGCAGCCGATCCGCAATCAGGGTGAACATCGAAGTGTAATACTGTCGGTCGGCAACCATCTGAGCCTCTATGCGACGCAAGTCAGCGCGAAGAAGGGCGATCGGATCAGAGGAGGCGGGAGGTGAAGGGGGTGGACGGATGGGGCTACAAGGTGGGGCCTCGGATGGAGGAATAGGAACAGAAGGAACAGGAGAGGAAGGAATAGGGACTGAAGTAGTAGGGGAGGGAAGAAGGTGGGAAGGAGTAGATGGGGAGGAAGGCCACAAGGCTGACGGAGACGGACGCATCAAAAAAGGCAGGCAGGCTCAAAGGTAAGGTCGGTCGGATGTTTCTGAACCCGATAGGCTCGGAACATGTCAGTGATGAGGTGAGGAAAGATGAGAGAATGGTTGGGGTTAGTGGAGATGATGCATTGTGAAAGCGATGAGGTAATGGCATGGGCGAGATCGTGGCCGACCGACCATCAACAGATAAATGTCTGAGCCCGCTCCTTGGGAACCATGGCTAGGTGAGAGGTAGGGAGGATGTTGTTGCAAATAAAATGAAGCCACGGACGGGCTTGAGCAAAAGGTCAAGACGGCGGAGATAACGTTGAGCGCCCTCAGGTTGATACCATTCAATACCCTCGGGTAGAGTATGAAGAACATCATCCCACGGGTACTCATGTATGAGCTCCGCGTAATGGCAACGGGGTGTGGGAGGAAGCTGATAATGCTCCCGAATGGAGATGGAAGTAAATGCACGAGGAATGGAGACACCGCAAAATGCAATGCCATAATAGCCTGAGTAGCGTGCACGGGTATAGTACTGGTGAACGAAGGTGAGGTTCCCAGAGGTACGGGACTGGGCAAGGGTGATGAGGTGGAGTGTGAAGAGCTGGCAGACGAATGGGTTAGTGGCGGGGGTCGAAGGAAAAGGTTTTTCCTTCAGTATGGCCCTGGCCTCTGTCTTGGCGGCCAGGGCAGCATACTCCGGATCAACCGGGAGAGACGTAGATGTTAGAGTAGTGCCCTAAAGGCAATCCCCTTTCGCGCTTTTTGTTCATAGTCATGTACAGACTTTATGAATAAATAAAGAAAGGCATGTTTCATTTATTTGATGTTCTTTATGAATTGATATTGATCTTTAATCAAATTAATGAAGTCCATGATATATGACATAGCATTAAGGAAATTATGATGTGATCATAATCCTGAGATTCCTATCATGTGCAATTATGTCAGTATCTAAATTTTCCCTAGTCATAGGATTAATAAGACTGGACATCATTAATTCGGACAGACTAGCATATGTCATACTCCTTGATTGGATCAAGCAGTGGATCTCAGAAACTGTAAATATGAGATATTTAGAGTTGACATATGGATGCTTACTAGTGGTAGTAAGTTCATTGGATGACCTGCCATGAGATCATCACATGGATTTAATGTCAGTGATAATCTCATCATAGCAATGGTGCAAGTTGATAATCTCATCATAGCAATGGTGCAAGTATCCTTAGACTTGAGGTACTCAAGGATATCTTGATCTCGATCCTGTTTTGACTCCATTCCTTGTGGCCTTCCGGAGGTTACTCATAGGATGGTGCTTGGAGTGCGATTTGAGGTATTGAAGGTAATTGAGTAGCCAATAAAGGATTCATCATACGTGAGAACAGAAGAGATACCACCGCCTCTTGTCGGGATCATTATTTTAAGTCTCTGGCCAGAGCATGACTATGTCATGAAGAGTGTCTTCATGGACATATAAAGTAATGAGTCCTCCGACAGAACCGATTTCACTTGGGCTAGACTTCGATGCGTAAGAGTTGACATGTTGGCCATACTTATAACCAAGTGGGGTATAGGATGATGAAAGGACGAATTGCACAAGAATTGTCTCATGGAAGGTTTCGTGATACGGTTCGTGATGAATTCATCAAACCGATTACTTCCGGTCAATTGGGGTCATGATGTGTTGCTAGATACCGCTCATGACTTGCTCGGATTAATTGTTAATTTAAGTGGCCAAAATAACCGGAACCTAAAGGGTCACACGATAAGAGTGACTCGGAGAATCTGTAAAATAGTAATTGGACAGAGTTCCAATTATGGAAGCATTAGATTAAATGGATCCCAATGGGATTGGGATATGTCCGATGTGATCGCGACATCAATATTGCTAAGAAAGGTTTAGGAGTTGTTTGACATCGGGCCCGAGAGGCCGGTAGGACCGACCCCAGTTTGACTGGACCTCTTAGTAATTATATATATGTTAATTAATTAAGTAATTAATTAATGAATATTATATATATAAGCCCATGTGCGTGGAATGTGGGAGAAGAAGCTAAGAAGCTTCCATTTGGAAGCTTAGTCATCACTTTTCATTAAATGACTAAATGACAAAAGGACAAAAGATGGAGGATGAAAGGTGTTGCTCGTATGACTTGGTTAAAAAGAAGAGAAAAAGAGTTTTCTTTAACCTTTTGGAAAGGCATCATCGTGAATGAAGGAAGAAAGTAAGGTTTTTGAGAAAAACCTAACACTCTCATCTTCATCATCGATTCTTCATCTTCTTCTTCAAGCTTTTGTCATCTCCTCCACGTTGATCCAAGCTCTCCAAGGAAAAAGGTAAGGTCTAGCAGCCTTTAATTTGTTCTAGCTATTCCCGGGTCAAAGGTGTTTGATCCAGTTAGGTTTTATGATCTCTGCGTGGATACCTTTAGAGATAGTCTCTATTGGCTATTCAG
Source organism: Erythroxylum novogranatense (assembly GCA_029891385.1). NCBI lineage: Eukaryota > Viridiplantae > Streptophyta > Magnoliopsida > Malpighiales > Erythroxylaceae > Erythroxylum > Erythroxylum novogranatense. The sequence goes on along the minus strand of CM057233.1, from coordinate 52,436,594 downwards.
GTTTGAGTTTTCATACCGACACCGGGATTCTGGGTTTCGGGAAGGTCCCGGGAATAAAATTTTTTGTTTCCGCTGCTGGAACATGTGATGTTCCTCCCGGGATTTTCCTACAGTGGTATCAGAGCGTCTGGTGTCGTGTATGAAGCTTTAACTGAAGCTAGATCATAAACCTTAATTGCTTGTGATGTTGTAGCATGCATTCTGTTCAGATTTCGAATTGCTATAGAGATAGGGTTTTCGAAATTTTTCTGCCCAGGATTGTTCATAACATGTTAGAGAATATGTCTATGAAATTTGAGAATTTATCGATTTGATTTGATATACTTTTGCTAATTATTTCCCTAAGCTCACAGATGTTGTTTTGTGAAACACTCTGTGAACAGGCAGCAGTATAAAATCGAGAATAAATTCTAGAAACATGGTTTTTCGGATTTTCCTTCACCTACATGTCTCTAAGATGTTGGTGAATGTCTATGAGCATGGAAATTGGATTTCAAGGTGATTGGATATTTATTTTCGATTTTATTCTATGCTGTTGGGAATTGATGTGCTGATGAACACAGATTTTGAATCGGTTTTGTTATTCTGGTTGACTGAGTTTTTGATGGCTTAAAATCCTGAAAAGATTCAGGTAGCATTTTCAGAACATGTAATAACCTATGTAAGTTTCTCAGAATTTATTGAAATTGTTTCATTGATCATTTCGAGCAATGTACAGAACTGGACAGTTTTGGTGAAAATTGTTGGGACTGTTTTGCTTGACTTGATTGAGTGTTCTTTTTCAGTTCCAATGCCTTGCACCATTTTTAATGTGATTAAAAATGTGTTATATTCATGTGGTATGATCTCCAAAGTGAATTGCTTGAAGTTGCTTTTCCAAGAATTTTTGAATGCCGAATTGGTCACATTTGTGTCTCGTTAGTATATTTCATTTTCTTGCTTGTTTTGGCCGTCACAATTTTTGTGACAAGTGCCGGAGTAGTTTTGAGAGTGTATACACTAGCTTGAGATGCTTAGGGTGATAATTTGGGTGTTCCTAAATTATTTGGAAATCTTAGAGTTATGACTCATTTCAAGCTTTTCATATAGTTTGACTATTTAAGGCATTCATGAATCAACGAAGTGTTCATTGAGGCATCTATTTACAGATATTACCCTAGGTATGATGGTATTGTGAATTGGAATTGCATGGATTGAGGAATTAGCCGATTAGAGATTTTAGCAAATTTCCTTGGATAAGGCGACTTGTGTATGGAATAAGTCGACTTGTTCAAGGTCTTAGTATAAATCGACTTGTAGCACATTACAAGGCGACTTGTACATCAGGCGGTGCCATAAGGCGACTTGTTTCATACAAGTCGACTTTGTGTGAGCAGAAGCATAAGGTGACTTGCATTCGATGAAAGTCGACTTGTGATATGCTCAGTTGGATGATGGATGATTATAAGGATTGATTCAATTTGATTGATGAAACCTAAATCATGCCATATAGTCTAGTGACTATGATCCTTCAACTTGAGTCTAGAGTTTCTAAATCCCTCCTCGGTATATGAAAACTAACGCCTTCCATTAATATGGTAAGAACCAGAGTTCTTATAGGGATGGGTTGTTGGGTAAACCCAAGCTCACTCTATCTGGATATGTTGAACCATGAAAATATGATTTTACGATTAATGGGTTGGTTTTCACCGAAGCGTTAGTTTGTTGAGTAAACTCAAGGTCAACGTGGGACAGAGGTGAAATTGGGTAGCATACATCGGATGTACGCGCATCAAAGAGTTGATACTCAATGTAAGTGCATACATCAACAAGTTGATAGACTGATCGATAGTTGTGTCTAAGATGTAATTGGTATATCTGATACCTCCCGAGACATAAGGTGGCTTGTTGGGTAAACCCAAGGTCATTCTCAATGTCGGTTATCGATGATGCAATTGGTATGTTCGATACTTACCGATTGACCTAAGTTGTGGCTTGTTGGGTAAACCCAAGGTCATTCTTAGCAATATCGGATATCAACCCACTAGGACATTATGTCACTTTGTTTCTTTGGATTCGTAATGAGGGTTATGGATTCTATGAAACTAGTGGGAGCTCTTTTTGCATATCATTCAAGTCCTTATGATTATGCAGCTATTCCTATTCTAACATTCTTCCTCTCTATCCATGTAGGTTGTTTGAAAATGTCGTCAAGTGTGAATCTTCGCTCGCTTATGCATTCCAACAAGTTAACTGGACCGAATTTTCGATGGTTAAGGAATCGAGAATAGTTCTCGGATCGAAGGTCAGGATATATCCTAGATTTTCCGCTTCGGATGCACTGTTGTCGATGCTTCGATGATGATCGAAGGCATATAGTAAGCATCTAAAGGCGATGACATGGCTACTTGCATCATGCTTGCCTCGATGTCACCAGAGCTGCAGAAGCAGCACGAGTCCATGGATGCTCACACTATAGTTTTTCATCTTAGGGAGCTGTTTGACGAGCAAGCCCGGTCCGAAAGGTTCGAGACCTCAAGGCTTCTCTTCATCACAAAGATGGCTCCAGGGACATCTGCTGTGCAGTATGCCCTGAAGATGAATGGCTATATTGAGAGATTGGTCGTCTTAGGTTTTGCAATGGATCATGAGTTAAGTATAGACTTAATTACGGTTGGATTGTCAAACGGTTATGCACGATTAAGTGTTAAACTATCGGATGAACCAAATATCCACTACAATACGAGGTGATCAATCTGCTCGAAAAATGAAAGGACTATCAAGAGTGATAGTAAGCAAGTCTTGGTAGTAGCTTCTTCTTCTTGAGTTCCAAGAAGAAAAGAACCCAAAGAAGAAGAAGGCAAAGAAACCAAAGGGAAGCGCCATCAAGAAGAAGACCAAAGAAGCTGCCCGAAAGGAACTTGCTTCCATTCGGTAAAGATGGCCATTGGAGGCGCAATTGCAAAGTCTATCTCGAGTCATTTGAAGCGAAGAAGGCATCGATGCCTCGACTACTTCAGTTTGTATGTCATTGAAGTTAATATCATTCTCGATCACAACATTTGGGTATTTGATCTGATTGTGGCTCACACATATGTAATGATATGCAGGGCCTCGAGGACGATGGGCAACTCATGAAGGAGAAGTAGACCCACGTGTTGGAAATGGAGCAAGAGTTCTTTGCATTAGCCGTAGGAACCTATGTTTTGTCTCTCCCCACCGGGCTTGTATCTTTGGAATTAGATAATTGTTATTTTGTACCCGTTTGACAAAGAATATATTATCATTTCTTGTGCGAATAAATTTGGATTCCATATGAATTTTAATAGCAATGGTTGTTCTATCAATTCTAATGGAATGCTTTATGGAACTGGTACATTGTGCAATGGTATTTACATATTAGATATGTCTAATCCAATTTTAAATGTCAATGACACCAAATGGTATAAAAGAGATAATCTAAAGTCAACTTACTTATGGCATTGTCGACTTAGCCATATAAATGAGACACGCATCGCTAAGCTTCACAAGAGTGGCAGTTTAGGGTCATTTGATTATGAATCATATGACACATGCGAATCTTGTTTATTAGGCAAGATGACTAAGTTACCCTTCAAGGGAAAGGGTGAACGAGCGATTGGAATATTAGACCTAATACATTCAAATGTATGCGGTCCGATGTCCATCCATGCCAGAAGTGGTTGTCGTTACTTCATTACCTTTATCGATGATTATTCTCGATATGGGTACTTGTATCTGATGAGATACAAATCTGAAGCGTTGAAAAGTTCAAACAATTGAAATGAAGTAGAAAACCAGCTTGGTAAAAGTATCAAGGCATTACGATCCGATCGTGGTGGAGAATACTTAGACCAACGGTTTGGATTATCTCGGAGATAATGGGATATTATCTCGATGGACTCCTCCTTACACGCCGCAGAGACAATGGTGTGGTGAAAGGAGAAATCGAACCTTGTTGGACATGGTACGATCAATGATGGGTTTCGAAGTTACCAAAATCGTTTTGGGGTATGCGCTAGAGACAAATTGTTTACTTGTTAAGCAGAGTCCCTCTAAGACAGCTTGATGTTACTCCATATGAGATGTGGACTAAAAGAAAACCTTATCTTTCTCATCCGAAAGTATGGGGTTGTCACGCTACGTGTAGCGGATTGATCGAGATAAGCTTGAAGCAAAGTCGACAAGTGTTTGTTTGTAGGATATCCTAAAGAGACCATGGGATATCAATTCTACCTTCGAGGAACAAAAGGTGTTTGTTTCAAGCATGCTGTCTTTAGAGAAAGAGTTTCTTCTGCAAGAAGACATTGGGAGCAAAGTCGAACTTGAAGAAGTTCAAGATGCTCAAACAAGCATGATCAAGCTGCTGAACTCGAGACTATCACTCATTCGGATGAAGTAACAGATTCAACCTTACGTGACACACGAAGTTCAGAGGTCAAGTAGGATGCGCCTTGTTCCCGAGAGATATGGATTTCGTAAGTGAGCAGAATGACGATTGCTCATAGAAGATGATGAGCTGCTACCTATAAAGAGGTTCGAAAAGTTCGAGAGTCGAAAAATGGATTTGTGCCATGAAAGCGAAATGGATTCCATGTACATAAACCAAGTATGGACTTTGGTTGATGCACCTGAAGGGATAAAACCTATAGGGTGCAAATGGATTTTCAAGAAGAAAACCGACATAGATGGTAATGTGATTACCTACAAAGCAAGGCTTGTGGCCAAAGGATTTCGTCAAAGACAAGGAGTTGACTATGACGAGACCTTCAGCCCCGTAGCAATGCTTAAATCCATTCGGATACTCCTAGCCATTGCCGCTCATTATGATTATGAGATATGGCAAATGGATGTGAAGACAGCTTTCCTTAACGGAAATCTGGCCGAGGATGTGTACATGACACAACCAAAGGGCTTCACTTCTAGTGATGGCGAAAAGGTATGCAATCTTGTAAATCCATCTACGGTTGAAGCAAGCATCCAGAGTTGGAACATCCGTTTTGATGAGTCAATCAAAGAGTTTGGTTTCTCACAAAATCCGGATGAGCATTGTGTGTACAAAAAGGTTAATGGGAATGCAATCGTTTTCCTTGTGTTGTATGTAGATGACATACTGTTACTCGGAAACGATGTCTCATTGATGCTGTCGATTAAAATTTGGTTGTCAAGCAATTTGCAATGAAAGACCTTGGTGAAGCAACTTATATCCTTGGGATAAAGATCTATAGAGATAGATCAAAGAGGTTGCTTGGTCTTTCACAATCATCGTACATAGACAAGATGCTAAAGAGGTTTAGCATGGAGCAATCCAAGAGAGGGTTTCTTCCCATTACTCATGGGATAACACTCTCGAAATCTATGTGTCCTAAGACACAAGATGAGAGGATTCGCATGGATCAGATCCCGTATGCATCTGCAGTAGGATCGATCATGTATGCTATGTTATGTACGAGGCCCGATGTATCGTATGCTCTGAGTGTCACGAGCAGATATCAATCGGATCCTGGTGAAGGTCACTGGGTGGCTGTCAAGAATATCCTCAAGTACTTGCGAAGGACTAAGGATGTTTTCTTGATATATGGAGATGGAAATCTCCAAGTGAGCGGGCATACGGATGCCAGTTTTCAATCTGACAAGGATGATTCCAGATCCCAGTCAGGTTATGTTTTCACGCTAAACGGCGGAGCGGTCAGTTGGAAGAGTTCCAAACAAGAGACGATCGCGATTCGACGGCATCGAGGTAGAGTACATTTCGCATCGAGGCGCAAAGGAAGTCGTTTGGATCAAGAAGTTCATTTCTGAACTTGGTGTGGTTCCTAGCTGTGATGGACCCATACAGTTGTATTGTGACAACAATGGGGCTATTGCTCAGGAAAAAGAACCGAGGTCTCACCAACGATCTAAACACGTACTCCGCAGATATCATCTGATTCGAGAGATCATTGCTAGAGGTGATGTCGTGATCGAGAGGATTCCCCAGAGCGAGAACATTCTTGATCCGTTGATGAAGCCATTGTCACGTAAGAATTTTGATTCTCATGTACTCGCTTATGGTATTAGATACCAAGGCGATTGGCTTTAGGTCAAGTGGGAGATTGTTAGAGTAGTGCCCTAAAGGCAATCCCCTTTAGCGCTTTTTGTTCATAGTCATGTACAGACTTTATGAATAAATAAAGAAAGGCATGTTTCATTTATTTGATGTTCTTTATGAATTGATATTGATCTTTAATCAAATTAATGAAGTCCATGATATATGACATAACATGAAGGAAATTATGATGTGATCATAATCCTGAGATTCCTATCATGTGCAATTATGTCAGTATCTAAATTTTCCTAGTCATAGGATTAATGAGACCGACATCATTAATCCCGGACACTAAGATATGTCATACTCCTTGATTGGATCAAGCGGTGGATCTCGTAAACCGTAAATATGAGATATTTAGAGTTGACATATGGATGCTTACTAGTGGTAGTAAGTTCATTGGATGACCGCCATGAGATCATCATATGGATTTAATGTCGGTGATAATCTCATCATAGAATGGTGCAAGTATCCTTAGACTTGAGGTACTCAAGGATATCTTGATACCGATCCCGCATTTTGACTCCATTCCTTGTGGCCTTCCGGAGGTTACTCATAGGATGGTGCTTGGAGTACGATTTGAGGTATTTGAAGGTAATTGAGTAGCCAATAAAGGATTCATCACTTGTGGAGAATGCAGAAGAGATACCACGCCTCTCGTCAGATCATTATTTTAAGTCTCGGCGAGCATGACTATGTCATGAAGAGTGTCTTCATGGACATATAAAGTAATGAGTCCTCCGACAGAACCGATTTCACTGGCTAGACTCGGTGCAGTAAGAGTTGACATATTGGCCATACTCATAACCAAGTGGGGTATAGGATGATGAAAGGACGAATTGCAAGAATTATCTATGGAAGGTTTCGTGATCCGTTCGTGATGAATTCATCAAACCGATTACTTTCCGGTCAATTGGGGTCATGATGTGTTGCTAGATACCGCTCATGACTTGCTCAGATTAATTGTTAATCTAAGTGGCCAAAATAACCGGAACCTAAAGGGTCACACGATAAGAGTGACTCGGAGAATCATAAAATAGTAATTGGACAGAGTTCCAATTATGGTGAGCATTAGGATTAAATGGATCCCAATGGGATTGGGATATGTCCCGATGTGATCGCGACATCAATATTGCTAAGAAAGGTTTGAGTGCTTCAAAGTTTGGGGCCCTAGGGCCGATGGCCGTAGGACCGACCCCAGTTTGACTGGACCTCTTAGTAATTATATATATGTTAATTAATTAAGTAATTAATTAATGAATATTATATATATAAGCCCATGTGCGTGGAATGTGGGAGAAGAAGCAAAGAAGCTTCCATTTGGAAGCTTAGTCATCACTTTTCATTAAATGACTAAATGACAAAAGGACAAAAGATGGAGGATGAAAGGTGTTGCTCGTATGACTTGGTTAAAAAGAAGAGAAAAAGAGTTTTCTTTAACCTTTTGGAAAGGCATCATCGTGAATGAAGGAAGAAAGTAAGGTTTTTGAGAAAACCTAACACTCTCATCTTCATCATCGATTCTTCATCTTCTTCTTCAAGCTTTGTCATCTCCTCCACGTTGATCCAAGCTCTCAAGGACAAAGGTAAGGTCTAGCAGCCTTTAATTTGTTCTAGCTATTCCGGGTCAAAGGTGTTTGATCCGGTTAGGTTTTCGATCTCTGCGTGGATACCTTTAGAGATAGTCTCTATTGGCTATTCAGTTTGAGTTTTCATACCGACATTGTGGATTCTGGGTTTCGGGAAGGTCCCGGGAATAAAAATTTTTGTTTCCGCTGCTGGAACATGTGATGTTCCTCCCGGGATTTTCCTACAGTAGAATGGGAAGGGGAATGGTGGTGGGATGTGTAACATCCCACCCTCTACTGGAAGGGTAAAATAGTAAAATTGGCATAAGATGAGATTAATTGGGATGTATGAGTAGTGTCCATGCATACTGGTAATGGTGATCAGTGAATTTGTGCACATGAAATTACTATACATGCATACATGACATTCCCGGTAATTGGGCCTAAACGGCATTTTATTGCGATTAACGTAGTTATTGGGTTTGAAAAATTATTCTGAGTGCGCCATAAATTGTTTTCTATTTTTAGGCAATTTCAGGAATTTTTTCTGGAATTTTTCGGGATACTTGCCCGGACCGGAAAAATTTCCAAGTGACTGACTGAGTAGGTTTCCTGTACTGGAAATGACTGGCCAATGGCACTGAAAAATTAGAGATATGATGTTAGGATTTATTAATTTGAACCATTGGAATTTGGAATGGAAATTTCATTGTTTTGGAAATTGACCAGTAGAGTGGTTAAAAATCGGGACAAGTGACAAGTGACACATGTCACTTGCCTAAGGGTGCATAGGATGATGGTTATCCTATTCAATTGATTTTGGGAGAGCTCCTACGATTCTTTCAAGGGAAAGTTAAAAAAAGGAGCTTTTAAATGACAAGGCACCTTATTCATTAAATGTTTTTGTACTATTCTATTCTTACATGCACAACACTCCTCTTTGCAAAGACTTAAAAAGGTTGGAAAGCATAAAGCTTCCTCTTATCCATAGCTCTTGTTTTATCCTTCAATGGGTGTTCTCTTCTCTTTCCCTTCGATGGTTCTTCATCATCCAAACAAAGAGTTCTTTTTGTTTCCTTGCTTGTTCCTCTTTTATTTACTCACAAACTCAACCTTTAGCCTTGTTATGATGATGATTAGTGGGATGTTAAGTGATGGTCGTAGGTGGGGGGTGGATGAAGTAGAAACTTGATGCTTTTTTGAAGACTTGATGATGTGAAGAAGTTAAAGCTTGAAGTTTGTTGAGGTGAGTATTGATAAAGTAGTAGGAATAAATGGTTTTAACTTGATTTGTGATGGAATCTTAATGATTGATGGTAATTAGACATGAAGAATTGAGTGCTGCAAATTTTTAAGTATTAGCTCTAGTACATGTATGAATGTGGTCAGACCTAATTTTGTGTTCATTTGGATGTTTAATGATGTGTTAAAGGCATTGGAAATGATAGAAACTAAGATTGGACCAAATCTGGAAATTTAGGGTTTTAATTGATTGTACTGTTTTGATCATAACTCATTGTATAGGAATGCAGATGAGGTGAGATTTGTGGCCACTTAAACTTTGGGATTTTGGCTACATTTTTGTGTGAAATAGTTATTGTCTAATTGTAACTCTAAGAGGTTGAAATTTGGCTTGGAAAGTTGCTGCTGGGACTTGTGTGAACAGTAACCGAGACATAGAACCTAGAGTTTTACTGATTTTTCTAAATTAATTGATATGGAATTAGGGAAAATGGTCTTCATGAGAGTTGAAGCATACATTGTTAGCTTTCCATTTCCACTGATCTTGTAATTTTTCGATCTGTATATTGGGAGATATGCATTGTGAAATATTGACTGATTTTGAGCAATTGGTGTAACCTAGCCATCAGTGTAGGTTTTGTGAACATCCTGATTAGAAGTAATTTTAGAAATTTACGTGAATTGAATTGGTTTGAGTGATCTTCTGAAAAATTGTAGAAGAAGTGATTATCTTGAAAATGGTATATAGCATGCTATTTTTAGATACCAGAATTGGGACTTATCCTTTTTCAAAGATTGGACTGAAGTTAGGTCATGGGCTGCTGATCAGGGCAGTAACTTGCAAGACTGTTTTAAATTGGTTAATGATGGAATTTGATTCTGAGCCCTTCATGAGAAGTGTAGTACTATGTTTTATATTTTCATGGGTATAAAGTATGCAATTTTTCGACATTTGTACAAGGAGTTATATTGTTTGAAAAATCACTGTCTAATTTGAGTACTTTCAGGGGCAGCAGCCTTCACTGAATTGTTTGACCTAGTTAGCTATTGAATTTGAATTTAGACTGTTCATAAAAGTTGTAGATCACATTGTGATCTTGATGAGAATATTTATTCTGTAATTTTTGACTAAGGAAATGAGAAGTTATTGAATTTACAAAATACTGCACTGGTTAGGAACTTATTGACTGGACATAAACTTGGACTGGCTTTTTGACACCCTTAGAGGTGAATTTGGCTTTTGTGTTCTCATGAACATTGTAGATCTCTCTTTTCTATATGAAATAGTTACTAAGTTTGTCCAATTTAGAGTTCAGAGTAAAGAGTTATGACCTAGGCAAGTTGGGAAGTCGGAAAAAGGAAAGTATCCAATTAGGCCTTTGTAGACGCGTCTGTCGACTACAACATGTTCTAATCGACTAGGACATGTATTTTGCTGAATCGACTTTCCTCCACTCTTTGCTTATAACTTTTCCGTCCGACGTCCGATTGACCTGATTCTTGAGGCATCGGATTCGTGAAACATTGAATTTCATTTCATGGAAAATTGGAAATTTTGGACGGAAAATTGACAGGTGTCCGGGAAATAGGTATTGCATTACTGTTTTATTTAATTGGGGACCTATAGAGGTCCAAATTGAGCGCCGTCAGCGCCATTGAATTTATAATTTTTCTACGGATTTTATTGTTGGAAAAAATTGGATTAAGGTAGGAATATCATGAACATGCATTGTCCTTATTCTATATTTGTGCATAAATGGGAATCCTATGCAAAGTGATTAATGTGCATATGACATAAATTGGCGGTCTTGGGATAAATGTCCTTTCAGCGTTCCCGTAAATTAGAAACCAATGCAAATCTGGAGCGTACTGTGAGTAACCTAGTTGGTTTCTCAAATTTCTGATTGTCTAAATGCTCTATGTGAACTACTTGCCACTGTGAATTGCATGATTACTGCAATGTATAGGATCGACTTGCATGTTTTTACTGTACTGGATTGAATTACTGCATGATCCTGAAAATTGAACTACTGGGCTTCTATAGCCATACCACTGAACTACTGAACATTTCACTGCATGCATAAAAGCATGAACAGATAATGAACGTTGTGACCCAAGTCGCGAGTATTACTGAAATGAGCTTCGAGCTCTAACATTGTCTTGGATCGCCGTGAGCCCGGGGATTTATCACGACGTCCACACTGAATCTTGTTGAGCGCTTGGGCAATCTTGAATAAGCTGGAAAAGAGTCACATGTGCATCGTGATTGCATGAGTAATTGTTTTGTGATAATGACTAATTATGTGACGGCATGATTTACTATAAATGGCTCTATGATACTGTAAACTGTTACATGTTACTGCAAATTATTATTTACTGCTGTAAATTGTTATGTTACTGCTAATTGAATACGACTGTATTATGTTGTACTCCATGTGCGTAATGCATGATTTGAGTGACCATCGATGATGGTTTCTCACTGAGTTCGCAAAACTCACCCAAAATTTGCACATATTTTTCAGGTCTTGAAGAATACCCCGGTTGACACGGGAGTATGTCTACTGTAGGCAAGTGAAGTATAGAGGTCGGGATCAGTCCGTGTCTGCATTAGTGTCTTATCGAATTGTATTTCGTAATCATTGTGCAACAATGCTTTGTATTTCTAACGAGCCCATTGTGGTTGTACTATTTTACACATTGACTGATTGTAAATTATTATTGGATGACTATAATAACTGAAATTGATTAATTGTGAATATGGGCTCAGGTTCCTTACTGTTTATGCTGCGTTAATGAATGGTTCAAAAATAAATAAATAAATAAAGAGAGGAGAAAATATTATATTGAGTTTTAATCGACTGATGTAATACGCCACCCTCGCGAGGCACGGACTCGGATATCACCAACGATATTGGGTTCGGGTCACTCGGGAGTGGGGTGTTACAGGATGAATGTGAGGGTTGAGGAGAGGGAGAATTGGCGGAGAAAACCCCTAAGGAAGGTGGAGAGACGGCTGGATGAGGGGAAACAGGTGGGGCTGAAGTAAACTCGTCAAGCGAGTTTGGGGGAGAGGGAAGGACATGAGAAGGGGTGGTGGGACGCTGGGACTTGCTGACATTCTTTGTGCGAGGCATATCTGAGGTCGAAGACGCAAGAGTGGAGATGGCTAAAATGACGAGCACGGTGAGGCAGCGGTCACTGTTAGACAGAGAGGAGAGCTGAGAGAGAGCGAGGCGATGACGGTTGGAGAAGAAAATGAGAAAGAAAGAAGAAGAAGAGGAAACGGTGAGGGAGGTGGAACGTCGCTTCTGGGAAAAGACAAACAGGGCCTCGAACAAACGCAGAGACCGCTGGACTTAAGGGGCAAAAGGGGTATTTCAACTGATGGGACGTCGCGGCGAAGAAATGCACCACGTCGCGACGTATACGCCGGGAGGAGCGAGATACGTCGCGACGTATGAATGAATAAGAGAACACGTCGCGACGTATCCAAACGAACAGAACAGAAACACAACTTGACTTAATCCAGAAATATTCAATCTAAAAACAATCAATCTCCCAAAAATCAATCCTCCAAGCAATGTCATACTTCTTCAGAAAGATATAAAGCTAACAAAGGGAAAGCAATTTATTCGAACAATGAACAGAAATCCTACCTAACTACAGCTACTCTACTGGCTAGGTTTCTCCCCCACACTTAATCAAGATATTCATGCAACACAACAATTTACATCACTTCTAAACTAGATGCATGAATATAAAGAGAATGTAGGGTGAGAAACAACCCGGTCTCATGGCGGGTCCTGAAACGTGGGATGGTCACCCGGTAAAAATCCGCGCTTCATCCCAATGGCTTGGCTCTGGTGCAGCTCAATATCCAACTCCTGACTTAGAGTCTCTCCTACAAAATCATCAGCAAGCAAATGTTCTCCAAGAAGAGTGTCAGTAGAAGATGTCAAAGTTTGTGCAAAATCACAACAAGCATCATCAATAACCGTGTCAAGCATATTTACTCCAAGCAAGGAGTAATCCTCATGGGGGTGCTTCATTGCTTCATACATGTTGAAGCTCACCCTTTGATCGCCAACCTCCATGGTTATCTTCCCTTCCTTCATGCTAATCATGGTACTTGCTGTTCGAAGGAAGGGTCGTCCGAGAATTAGTGAAGTATCCTGCACAACCTCAGTAGACATGTCAAGTACATAAAAATCAGCAGGAAAAACTAGACCTTTAACTTGGACTAAGATATCCTCAATTATCCCCACTGGATGCCTAAAAGACCTATCAGCCAATTGTAACACTACAGATGTAGGTTTTATGCTTTTCACTTATAGGTTCTCATAGACTGATTTAGGCATCACATTGATAGCCGCCCCCAAATCTAATAAAGCTCTCCCGATGGTCACTTTTCCTAAAGTGCAAGGGATGGTAAAAGATCCAGGGTCTTGACACTTGACAGGTATTTGGGGCTTGAATAATACAGACACATTGGAGCTCACCTGGACTCTCTCATTTGGCCTAAACTTTCTCTTATTCGTGCACAAATCCTTCAAATACTTAGCATAGGCTAGAACTCTCTTCACTAGATCAAGAAAAGGTACATTCACTTCCACTTTCCCAAACAAATCAATGATTTCTTTCTCATGTTGTTTCTCATTTAAGCGCTTACTCATTAAATATGAATTGGGAAAAGGAAGGTCCTGAATACTTACCTCCTTACCTTTACCTGCTTGCTTACTTGACTCTCCACTTCCTGCTTTCTCTTTAGAATCTCTTGGAGTTGTGTCCTTCTCAGTTGTTGTGAGTCTCTTCCTTTCTTTCAGTAGGTCCTCCTCTCTGGCACTTTCTGATCTCATTACCCTTGTTGGAGGTACTGGCTCACTATCAATCTCATCCTCACATGGCTCATCTTCATCTTGAGGCTTGAACCTCACTTGCTTTCCACTCCTGAGGGCAATGGCATTAAGACTCTTCGGGTTCATCACAGTATTGGAAGGAATGGCTCCACTGCTTTTCGCCTGATTTTCACTCATGTTGTTAGACAACTGAGTGACATAGGAATTGATGTTCTCTGCCTTGGTCTCCCATTGCTCCATTCTTTTCTCCAAGGCATTGAATCTGGCAGCAGTCTTTGAGGAATCCTGTTGAATCAAAGAAGCAATTGCATTAAACTGGTTAGCATTGGAATCCCTCTCTTCCTTCATCAAGGTCATCATACTGTGGAGCAACTGATTGGTATCCTCCTTTGGTGGGACTACCAGGGCTTGCTGTTGATTGGGGAACTGGCTAGTGGAAATGCCAGCTCCTCCTCCTTGTGAAAATCTGCCCTGAGCTCTGTTCTCCTCATTCCTCCAACTGAATCTCGGATTGGATTTCCATCCCTCATTGTAGGTGTTGGAGTATGGGTCCTATGAGCCCCGAAATTTTTTTTTTATTTAATTAAGCATGATTAGACTAATTAAGTAATTTAGTTAGCATTAATTAAGATGATAGGAATTAAATATGATCGCATTAAATAGCATATGACATTAATTAGCATGTAATGGCATTAATGAGTTAGGTAAGAGTTAGTAACATTTAATGTGTTAGATGGGCTTTAAATGGGGTAGGAAAGAAAAGAGAATAAGTGGGCTTAAAGGAGGAAGAATAAGGAAATGAAGTGAACTTGGGCCTTGGGCTTGAGTCAAATGAAGAAGGAAGTATAAAAGAAGAGAGGATATATATAAAATGGGTTTAAAGGAAGAAGTGGGCTTGAGTAGGTTAAAGAAGATATAAGAAAGAAGGAAGGAGGAAGAAAGTTGGGCTTTAGGGCTTATGGGCTTAAGTGACTTGAGTAAGTAGTATAAAAGGGAGGAAATTAAATGAGTTGTAGGGAAAGGAGTGGAGATTTACGAAAATAGAGAGGGAGGAGAGTGAGTTTCGGCAAAGTGGAGAGAAGAAGGAGAAAAGAAGAGAAACTTTGGCTAGGGTTGGATTTTCTAACAGTTTGAGTGGGTTTTTGAAGAAAGTGCAAGAGGAAAAAGTGTGGAGGAAGGTTCAAGCTACATTTTGAACCAAGAAATAACTTGGTTAGCTAAAGATTCAAGGTAAGTTTCTTGAGTAAGGTTAAGTTTTTTTTGGTTTTATGGTTTAGAAAGACTAAGAATGGAATGGGTATAGTGATTATCAAGCTAATTTCATGAAAGAGGTTTTATGGAATTTCTTTAGAATTTGTGATTGATTATGGGATTTTCGGTTTTAATGAAGGGGAAGAAGGAAGAGAAGAAGAACAAGTGTTGTAGCAAGGAAACCAAGAATTTATCAAGTTACAAGGTGGGTTTCATATTTATCTTTATGTATATAAGCTATAAATGTAAATTAATGCATGACATTAATGAGTTTTGATTACTTGATGATTGTATTAAATGCTTGTGATAGTAGTGGTTATATATCATTAATCATGAGTTATGTGTAAATGAAAATGATACATGTTGATGATTTGATGATGGTTGAACTAGTATTGAATAAAATAGCCTAAATGAGTATGAAATTATGATGCTTATAGATGTACATTGTATGATGGCGAATGAAATTGTTTTGGAGAAACTTGTTAAATGAATATGATGAAAAGCATGAATGATGTATGACAAAGATGATTTCTAAAGGAATGGAAAATTGGACAAGAACAGTCCAATTTTCTTGTATGATGCATGATTGTTATGTTATGTGGGTAAGGTATAGTCCTAAGAACCGCAAATCACGCACGTCGACCATGAAAGCCTTCGCCTCTTTGCCTGATTGTGGCATAGGATGATCCATTATTTTGGACTCCTCAAGATTTGCCCATATAACATCATTAAATGAGACTATATGGTTGCCAAGAATATGGACTTACCGAGCCATTTGATGTGTTTCATATGTGATTACAGGAAAATGCAAGAATTATGAATGTTTGAATTGTGAGAAATCATGTTTGTGTATTGATGAAAATTGCATGATGCACATATAGTATGACTTCATTGAATGATTGTTTAATGTATGGATAATTAAATGGATATGCTTGATATATAAATATAAATGTGTTACCCACGGAGCGAAAGCTCATCCCCCTCAAATTCTCCAGGAAATGAGCAGGATCCCGAGGAGCAAGCTTAAAGGCATTTACTCCAAGATCTTCTTTTGGTCTTGTATTTGAATTGAATTTTTGTAAAACAATGCTTTAGTAGCATTTTGAGAATGATAGTTTATTTTGAAGTTTCATGTAATTGGGCTTGAAATGCCCACTAAAGCATTGTATGAACATGTCATGATTTGATGAGGATGGAATGAATGAGTTATGATTCAAAAAAATGAATTCTAAACCCTAATGTAAAATGCTTGATTGTATGACTTTTGATCCTTGAAGATGATGCATGAGATGGCATGAAAATCATATAGGTAGGTAAATGTTATGAGATTGGGGTTGATGGTCATGTATGTGTAATGAACGCAAAGATATTCCGTTCTAATGTGTTTTGAGCAATGTATGCATGTATGGAACCATTTCTCCATTGTATAGCTTGAATTTGGAAAGGAAAGAGGAACTGTGTTTATGTTAGTGGATTTGAGTGTTGATAAGTCAAATTAGATGTTTGACATGAGTTGAGGAGTTAAAATATTGAATGAGTGAGTTTGGCATGGAAATGGGTAGGTTCTTAAAGTCATAGCTCGAGTTATATGTCTCTATAACTCGACTTGTGAAGCTTTTGAATAATAAGTCAACTTGTCAGTTAGATAAGTCGACTTGTTTGTCTCGATAAGTCGACTTGTTGGTTATAAGTCGACTTGTTTGTCTCGATAAGTCGACTTGTTGGTTATAAGTCGAGTTGTTTGTCTCGATAAGTCGACTTGTTGGTTATAAGTCGAGTTGTTTGTCTCGATAAGTCAACTTGTTTATCAGACAAGTCGACTTGTTCTGCAGATCCATAGATAGGAGTGTTATTTTGGGGGATTGTCGAGAGCAGTCAGGGTCCAGGTCTTAGCCAGTGTATGCTCACCACCAAAGTGAGTCAAATAGAGTGTGTCAAGTTAGGGTCTTAGCAAGGCAAGTGTCTCGGGAATGAGCTCCACCAGGGACCACCTCCCGGGACAGTTGGGTCTCGGATCCAACATCTATAGTAAGTTATATGCAGGTTGGGTCCCGGGTCCGACATCTGTGGTATCAGAGCAAGAGAATTAGGGTTAAATGAAATGAACCCTACAAGGCAAGATGATCAAGCGTCATGTTTTACGGTTCAAAAGTTGGACTCCGGTAACGGGATCCAACAGTTGGGGTCCGGTCTCCGGGCCGGGGCCCGACAGGTCCCATTTCTGATTCTGCCTGCCTTGATACATTGCCGAGACTTCCTCATATCTACCTGGGCAAACGCTCGAAATATGCATTACCGACCCACAATTTTCACAACTAGGTGCGGTAAGCTTTGTTGAAGAAGTAGAGCGTTATACATTCAAATTCTTCAGCTCAGCAGTGATGCAAGATAGCTGTGATGATATCCGACTCTCCAAAGAGTCCACTTTCGACTCTAGACTTTGCATTCTTTTAGCTTGAGCCGTCAAGGCTCCCAACTCATGCACTCCTCTTTGATCTCTGACACTGTACTGCTGATGGTTTAAAGCCATCTTCTTGATCAGATCCCATGCTTCCAAGGCTGTGAGGTCAATCAAAGATCCTCCAGATGCAGCATCTAACATACCCTTCTCCTGGCTCTTCAACCCATCATAAAAGTATTGCACCAATTGCTCATCAGGAATCTAGTGATGGGGGCATCTAGAAAGAAGGTCTTGGAAACGGTTCCAATAGTCATCAAAGGACTCATCATAATCTGGCGGGTGAATAAATCTCCTTCCTCATGGAAGATGTCCCGAAGCTGGAAAGTATTTCTCCGAAAGGCCTTCCTCGATTGGCCCGGCTATGGTAAGCATTGGCCACATGCCTCGGAAGACTCATATACCACTCTCGTGCTTTCCCTTCCAAAGACAAATGAAACACCTTCCAAAGTACTTGATCCAAAGTAGCTCCCACTGGCTTCATACTCTGGCAGATCATTGTCAAAGCCTGTAGGTGTATATATGGATCCTCTCCTGCCAAACCATGAAATTTAGGAAGAGAATTAATCAGCAAACCTTTAATCTCAAAATTAACATCAAAATTAGGGCAAGCAGCAGTAAATGGATCATAATGCACATCAGATGTTGTTGCCTCCCTAATTGTCCTACGTCGCTGATTCTCATTGTTCTCTCCCACTCTCTCATGCTCACCATTTCCTCCATTAGTTCCATTTCTAGGTTGGTGAACAGGATAATCAGGGTTTGGGTAAATATTAGGATTCTCAGCCATGTTCTCACTATCTCGCTCAACCACACTCCTTCTCTCTTGTTCTTTCCTTTCTTTCCTAAGTCTCCTCAAATGTCTCTCAACTTCGGGATGGAACTGAACAAGTTTACCTCTCCTGGGCATGCACCAAAAAGCAATCCACAAACTAAGGAATGGTATCAAAAATGCTCACAGTCACACAAAATCAGAAAAAAGTGAAATGCGATGAATGTGAGAGTATGGATGTATGAATGTATGTATGAGTGTGTATGTGTGAAAAATGTGTAAAGTATGAAATAAGATCAAAGTATGATGTATGCGTGTGCAAAGGGAAATCAAATCTATACTATGAACAAGTGTAAAAGTCAAACTATCTAAATGCAATCAAAAACATTGATTCCTATTATCAACGACAAGTCATAAATGACAATGGCTATCCGATGGTAAACCAATTACTTGGCTCCCCGGCAACGGCGCCAATTTGATCGCGGTTCTGTCGATGCGATCTTACGATCGATCCTTGGAAACCGGTCAAATAGAATCAATTCTAAGATTGCGGTGTAGGATGCAACCTCGGGTCGTCTCACTTAATTTGAACCAAATGAAAATGCTCTAATCTAGCCTAAATGTCAAAAATTGCAATTGAAGTTGATAAACGGGGGTTTTGGTAATTTGGTCGAAACCAGTGAAGTAATCAAAATTTAACAATATATATATATATATATATAAGATTATTTTTGGGATTTTTGAAATAATGCAATAAACAAAGAATCGGATAAAATCAAATTGATAAAATCCTCTTGAAAATGAGGCTCAGGCTATCACAGTTCAAAAATGGTTTTCGGGGTTACAATCCACTAAGTTTCGAAAGATCAACCCTAAAGGACTCTTTAGGTCCAAAGATTTAATTAATGAACTCCATCATTTAAATCTTTGTTAAAAAACCTTAGTGTGACAATTGGACAAGCAAATGCAATTGATCAAATGAATAAAACACAACAACCTCAATCAAACACAACTAGGCAGATTAAAACCGTGAATGCAGTATCCAATGACATATATGAAACTATCATATATTAAGCACAAAACATTCTACAAATTACTTTGTCCAAATTTCAACATAGTATCAACACACGGTTAAACTATAACAATGCTAATCTAAATATATCGATGCAATCCTCTAACTCGAAGTTTACACAAATATACTAGACTTGGATACTAAGTGATTACTCCCTTCAAAGCTCAGAACTCAAGCCATTGCTACATCTTCAAGAGGAAGGTTGCTTAGCTACGCATGACTCCGGCCGATCCCAACATTGGAAAATGAACCATGCTCATGTTGCAGAAGATGCTGACGATTGTGATGATGGTAGACGATGATAAAAATGTGAAGTTCTTCTGCTTCCAGAGTCTGCGTTCCAAGCCTCCGACTTCGTCTCTGTGTATTTTTTCGTCTCTGGTTGTCTATCTCTCTTCCTCCTCCCTTTGTGACCTAAAAATAGTAAGCTTTTATATGATGGGTCACGGGCTCGGGTTGGAACAGTGAGACAAACTTTCCATAAGAGGGTCGGATATCCGCTCGTACGTCGCGACGAATAAAAGAAAATTAAATTCGTCGCGACGTGTGCAATGGCCTGCTCGTCGCGACGTCTGAATCAACATTCGCCGCGACGTATGGAAGTGACTTGCTCGCCGCGGCGTATGGATCAAAACACGTCGCGACGTATGGATGAACGTATGACTGTTGACTTCCTGATGTTGACTCCTTTGTTCCTGCAACAAAAATAATAACAACAATTTGCAGTATCAATTGTCCCAATAAAAACTATGGAAAAATAAGTATCAAATCATGACAATTTACTGAAAAATTGAGAATTGAAAGAAATCAGTATGAGGAACCAATTTAACCACAAAAACTCATCAATCAGGAGTCAATACATACATAAGCAGCTATGAAAATGCAGCCAATTTATAATATAAACTTGGCTCAATCAGATGACGTCAACACAGACGCAAAATTGCCTGCGTGATGACATCAATCTGACGAAAAAAAAATGCAGGATGACGCGTCATCACGCATTTAAGATGACGTCATCACAGACGAAAAAAATGAAGACTAACTTCGTCTGACCCCTTTCTCTAGAACATCCCCACTTAGAAAGATCATAACTTTCTACTCAGAACTCCAAATAAGACACGGTTTGATTCGTTGGAAAGCTAAGAGACAGATCTAAAATTTTTAAGAGGACTCAAAGGCAAACTCAGTCTTTAAAGGGGTCAAAATGTACTCAAAGATGACCCATCGATAATCTCCTCAAAACTTTACACAGTACCTCAACTTGCAAACATCATAACTTGTTACGTAGAACACCCAATAAGACAAACTTGGTGTCTATAGAACGGTAAAGAAACTCTCTACAACTTTCATGAAGACCTTAAAAATTAGAACGACCTCTAAATGGGTCAAAAACTCCATGAAAACTGACTGGTCGATCAACCCCACACTAAACAACATCAGAACTTCTAAAAATCATAACTTCTCTCCCCGATATCGAAAAATTTCATACTTTATGGCGTTAGAAAGTTGGAAACATGAGCTACAACTTTCATTAAGACCATTTTGGCCAAATATATCTAGATCAGTACAGATTTGCCATTGAAGTTTCTAACACCATTCTAACACATCAACTTCACATATCAACACATCACCACAAACTCTTCAACTAATTCCTCTCAAACACAATACACACAAATCTATACACAATTGATATTCATACACAATTGATCTTTCATATCCATATATAAATCCATGTCTCATTAACATCATAAGATAAATGTTTATAAAATTAAATGGCATTCTAAGCCATATTACAACATTAGTATTCAAGTCCAAGTACAAAAGATACAAAACTCTACCATTCTCCACATATGACTGAAATCTTATTCTTACAATAATCTAACTTAAAACACCACATGCATAACCAAACAAATTGTCTTTACTTTCTAATTTCATCAAAATTTTACACTTTCACTTTCTATTTCTTGATTTCAACTTCCATTTCAATCCACTCATCCACTTGAACTTTCATAACCCATACAAATCTATTTGAAACCCAAAGTTATCAAATCAAACAAATCTTTTCTCATCAATTTCCTTAAGGCAAAAATATCTATAACTCCATTCATATACAAAAAAATCTCATCAAATTTTATTTTCATATTTCCAATTTCCACTAAAAGATCGGGTCCAACAATTCTCCCCTCTTAAAAGAATTTAGCCCTCGAAATTCCTATCCTAATAATCACCAAGTAACTTATTCTCTCAAATAATATCTTTAAATAATCATATTTATTCACTTCGAACTAATTTCTCATCATACATATTTCTCAACTTACTCACAATTTATCACTTCTTGTATCAAATACCACCAATATCATATCATATCAATATGTCTTAACAGATTTACACAAGTCAATGATCCAATTCTTAATAACCTTAATATGGACCAATACCATTCAATTTAATCCTTTTGAACTTCCATATATATATCTATATCTTTATCATTCCAAATCAACCTATTGATCTTCCATACATATATTTCTATCATTAATCTCATCTTTCTAGCATTTCTCATTTCATCTCGCAAATATTCAAAATCAAATCATCCTTCACATTAATCCTTTGACTTTTTATACATATATCTCCATCACCATCTCATTATTCAAGTCATCAATGCCCAAAATCAAATCACAAAATTGTCGAAGCCTAATCATCATGAAATTTCACTCTCATTCATTCACGTATTCCTAAAATCAATCAAATAATCACCTTTGTTCTTCAAAGCAAACTTATCCACATCAGTATCACACTCTCACTAATTCAATCATACTTCTTGTCATCAAAAGCAAACGATCACTTAGCACTTTCTTCCAATCTCAATCTTATCCTTACAAACTCTTATCGATTTCTTACTCATACACATACGCCCAAGTAAGATCATATTACTGGGCTCTGATACCACAAATGTTGAGACCCGATCCGGAGACCGACGCCCCAACTCGAAAATGGAAAACGAATACGAATACGAACCAATATGAATCGAATCAAAGCAAGGAAACGAAACACAAGGTGAAATCAAATCAGATACGAAGCAAACTTCGGATCGAATCGAATCGAAATCAATTTTCGACATCCGTGAACAAATATCAAAGAAAGTGTTTGCGTTGGAAACCTTAAGACTATCAGTCGAAACTAATCCAATCCATGTACATTTTTTTCTTTCATTTTCATTCCATCTCTTACAAAGTGACTTCAATATCCAATTGAAATCATTCGCACTCAAACTCAATTTATTTGCTTCTTCATATACAATCATATATCATCGATTTAAACTCTCACTTTTCATTTCCATAAAATCGCGCACATTCCAATTTAAATACCATCAATTCTCAAACGATTAGCACTTTAAATATTCGGACCAACCATCACAAATATATACCCAATTTCCATACACAAAATCCATAACTCGAATCATAATTCATTTTACTATTCCATATACAAATCCATAACTTAATCCAATACATATGTCCGTAATTGAATACATTCTCAAAATGAATACACAACAATTCTAAATTTCTTAGCGATCGCTAGCTAAACAAATTATACCATATGAACACATACAAATGGAAACCTTCACTTTTCTTTACCCGATCTTCTTCTCATCACTGTGGATGGGAATGAAGGGGTGAGCTTATAGCTCGTGGGTAACGATTTATAACAAATAAATAAGCAAAACCTTTTAAAATGCTTTTCTTTTCTTTTCTTGCGAAACTTTGTTTGAAACCCATAAAGCACATTTTCAAAAGTTCTTCTTTTGCGATGAGTCAATTCACAATTTTGAAATATGAATGCATCAATCAAAATACTTCACAATGCAAATGCACACATAACGGCTCGAGAGTTTAGTAAACACAACGAATAAATCGAAGTTTATAAATAAACACAACGAGTCCGATTTCTCAGATCTCGTGGCCTCTAACAGGCGTGGGGGAGCAGCTTAAACGTCGACGTGCACGTGACTAACGAAACGTTCCTCTCTCTCCCAAACACAAGCACATAATCATGCTTAAATCAATTATCGAATGCTCTTTTTCGAATATACGAAATGCCATGAAATGTTCGAGGCATAACACAAATGTATTTGCAATTCATCAAAAGTTCATGTATTGAATCAATAATGATTTTTCAAATCATTCATGCAATAATGCAACATTAATGATGCAATTGAAATGAGAAGAATCTCTTTGTTTAAAGACAACAGTAGTGGCTTATAAATTTTATTATAAACAGGTACCCACCTCGAATCGATGCTAGAAACTTGTTCCTCGTTCCAATTTGTCCATTGATTCTTTCTTTCTTCCAATAGAAAATTCCCTACACCAATTTCATACAAATTCGACCCCATAAATAACATAATCCTTAATATTGAACTTAGAAAACACTAATTCCAAACATAATCAAGCCATCTTAGTCACTAATTTCTAAAATCCCCAATTTACAAAATTGGGCATAAACCCTAATTAATTTCTATCCAAGATTAAACTCATAGTACTTAGCAATCATCAAAATTTACTTCATACTCCACAAACCCATACCATTTTCTATAATTCTAAACCAAAACTTCAAGAGAAACTCAAATCTTAAAAATTACTCTTACCTCATTTCTTCTCCATTTTCGGATTTTCTTGGTTCAAGATGAAGCTCTCTTCATCCTCCACCTTTGTCTCTCTTAGAATGACATCAAAATCACTCTTCAAGTGGTAGAAAAATCGAGCCCTAGCTTTCTCCCCTTTTTCTCCACTGAAGCTTGCTCTCCCTTCTCTCTTCTCTCTTATTTTCTTTCCTTTTGTTCAAGTGTCATGCCTCACTTAAAGAAACAACAGCTCAATCCTTTTATATTTTCATGTCATTTAATAAATGGGAATGACCCATAAGCCCTCCATTTAAGCCTATAAACTTAACCTTTAAGTAAACTTCCAAAATTGCCCTCCATTTGTCTTTAAACTCGACATCTTGTATGATTATTTCGATCAGGTAAATGAAGCCATGTGACAAAACTTTCTTCTAGAGAAATGTTCCTCTATGTCTTATGAATCCAATGCTTCAAGAATCAGATCGATCCGAGCTCTATAGCTCAAGATATCTTCAAAATACTGAAGTTTGTTCTGCAGACCCGAGGCTGTACACTATACCTAACTTCCGACCCGAATTTGGAAGTCTTAAAGGCTAAATTATAGCTCAAATTCTTCATAACATTTGTAGCCCCATGTCTCTAGTTTAATTTCCAAAAAGAATCAGATCAATCGGAGTTCTACCAACCGAGATATATCCAAAATACTAAACATTGTTCAAACTTTTACAACCGATCAGCTCACTTTGATCAGGTCGATCTTTTTCCGTTTAATGCCAAAACCGATCTATATAGTATGAAAAGATAGAAAAGTGTCTTAGGAATCCAACGCTTCAGAAATCGACTCAATCGGAGGTCTACACAAAAAGTTATGGCCAAAAGAAAGAAGAGGGGTCAAAAACACAAAAGCAGACGATGATGTCAAAGACAGATTTAAATTTATGCGTGATGACGTCAAACTGACATAAAAATTAAATGCATGATGACGTCAGCACAGACAAAAAATCGCCCTGGGATGACGTCCATCACGCATTTAAAAAATGAAGACTAACTTCGTCTGACCCCTTTTTCCAGAACATCCCCACTTCGAAAGATCATAACTTTCTACTCAGAACTCCAAATAAGCCACGGTTTGATTCTTTGGAAAGCTAAGAGACAGATCTAAAATTTTTAAGAAGGACTCAAAGGCAAACTCAGTCTTTAAAGGGTCAAAATGTACTCAAAGATGACCCATCGATAATCTCCTCAAAACTTTACAGTACAAGACTCAACTTGCAAACATCATAACTTTTACGCAGAACTCCAAATAAGACAAACTTGGTGTCTATAGAACGATAAAGAAACTCTCTACAACTTTCATGAAGACCTTAAAAATCAGAACGACCTCTAAATGGGTCAAAAACTCCATGAAAACTGACTGGTCGATCAACCCCACACTAAACAACATCAGAACTTCTAAAAATCATAACTTCTCTCCCCGATATCGAAAAATTTCATACTTTATGGCCTTAGAAAGTTGGAAACATGAGCTACAACTTTCATTAAGACCATTTTGGCCAAATATATCTAGATCAGTACAGATTTTCCATTGAAGTTTCTAACACCATTCTAACACATCAACTTCACATATCAACACATCACCACAAACTCTTCAACTAATTCCTCTCAAACACAATACACACAAATCTATACACAATTGATATTCATACACAATTGATCTTTCATATCCATATATAAATCCATGTCTCATTAACATCATAAGATAAATGTTTATAAAATTAAATGGCATTCTAAGCCATATTACAACATTAGTATTCAAGTCCAAGTACAAAAGACACAAAACTCTACCATTCTCCACATATGACTGAAATCTTATTCTTACAATAATCTAACTTAAAACACCACATGCATAACCAAACAAATTGTCTTTACTTTCTAATTTCTTCAAAATTTTACACTTTCACTTTCTATTTCTTGATTTCAACTTCCATTTCAATCCACTCATCCACTTGAACTTTCATAACCCATACAAATCTATTTGAAACCCAAAGTTATCAAATCAAACAAATCTTTTCTCATCAATTTCCTTAAGGCAAAAATATCTATAACTCCATTCATATACAAAAAAATCTCATCAAATTTTTATTTTCATATTTCCAATTTCCACTAAAAGATCGGGGTCCAACACTTTAAGCCCACCGAAACACTGTACTGAACCAAGCCTCGAGCTCGAGGGGAGTTAGTGCATACCCTGAGGGCTCTCCTATTCCCTAGATGCGTCTGATTACTGATCACTGATAGGCGCTCGATCACAACACCGTAATAAATTTGACAGTGTCACATGTGCATTGCATACCTGATATGATTGAATGTAAATTGTATGAAAGGCGAAACGCCTCACATTTGAGAAATGTGATCGTATGTGGTATTTGGTAAATTTTGTGTATATGCATGATTTGAGTGAACCATCGATGATAGTTTCTCATTGAGTTCGCAAACTCACCCAACATTGCAATTATTTTTCAGGGATTGAAGAGTACCCCGTTAGACAAACGGGAGTATGATTACTGCAAGAGAGTCAGAGTTCGAGGTTGGGATCAGTTAACGTCTGCATTAGGGTTATTCTGTTTTTGTATAAGATTTATATTTCTGCAATTTCTACGGAATAGTACTGTTATTGTAGAGGGCCCCAATTGATAAATGTCATAATTGTAATGTGATTATTGGAATTGTGTTTTAATTGAAATATTTTTGTATAAGAGTGGGCCCATTATGGTTACTGATTTCCACGCAGGAAATTGTTTTCAAAAATGAGAAAATGTCTTACTGAGTTTTGAACGGGTTTGACTGCTCTAGCATACCACCCTCGTGAGACACGGGCTCGGATATCACCAGCGATATCGGGTTCGGTCTTCATGGGAGTGGATCTACATTTAATGGTATCGAGGCGCACAATCAGATCTTACATGGGCTTTCTGAAAAATGTGTCAAGTCATATGCATTTAAGTCATGTCACGGCAGACAGTGACAACTGATCCCCAGTCTAGTATATGAGTCACATGCATGAGTATGTCTCAGTCGTTTAAGCGGTTAGAATAGAAAGGAAAATGATAATGTGTTAGAATGTGATAGAAGGAAGTTGTGGATATCGAGAAATCGGGAAAAAGGTGTATGATTCGATTTGACAGATAAAGATTTAATGTACTGATATCGGCGGATATATTGGGTATATATTTGAATGTGGGATAGAAATAAAGTTATAGCTGTGGATTGATAGAGGTAAATGAAAATAGAGTTATGATAATGGAAGAGCGAAAGTGTATAAACATAGTGGATGAAAATAAAATGTTTTGTGACCTAGAGAAGTTACAATTGGGTTGATTACCGTGATGAAAGTTATGAATAATGATATATGACTGTAAATCAATTATGTTAGTGAGAAATCAAGAGTGATTGTATATCTATGATATTGATTTGAGTGTGAAAATAAATGGGTATGATGCAATAATGAAAAAAAAGAGAAAGTTGTTGAGTTCAGATTATATTGTCACTGTAAGTGTACGTCTGATAGTGGGATCATCTCATGAGTGGAATTATTAAGCATAAGTGGGCAATATGCGTGAATATGATATAGGAAGAAATCGGTGGCCTATTAAATAAGTTCTGATCATAGTTCCTGTAGCCCAAGTTCAAGATGAGTTAGAGTAAGGCATGAGAATGCTTGTGACAATAAATTGAGAAAGAAGTGAGACTATTAATGATGTTAGCATAGCTAATGACCTTGAGGGAATAAAAGGGGGTCATGATTATAGCAAAGCCCCCATGATCGAGAACTGGTACCAAAAAGAGAAAGATTATTCAGAATTAAATAAGATTAAAGTGTTTTTAGTAGCATAAGCTATTAATGGGTGAATTGATGTGAATACATTTGCAGATAAGATGTGATGATTATAGCGATGTATGCCAAGACATCAGAGTAAATGAAATTATTTAAGTGCCCTACAAAGCCTCATTATAAGAGATGTTCTAATTTTGTAAGGCATAGTATGAACTGCTCTTATTGGGATATTATGCATAGTTGAAATTGATCTTCTTGAGGTATTAAGAGTGACTGATATAAAGTGATGAAAAATAGTTGATTTATAAAGTTTTACAGTATTAATGATTGATAAGGTTTAGTTGATCTGACGATTTGATTTGAGAGTAATTATTGAAGAGATAAATTTGAAATGAAGTAAAAGTTAATTTTGGGAATCCTGATGCTAGTGGAGACTTAAGTGTAAGAGATAAAATATGCTACTGAAAAAAAAAGTGTACATTATGTTGATGAGATGAACCCGATTATGTAAGAGAATTACTGACATTAAGGAAATATTAATTGCGAATATAAGGTGAATAAAGGTTCGTGTATATTTTGTGTAATTATGTTCTGAAAGTACGAGATTGATATGTTAGAATATGTTATGATGAAACAGAGAAAATTATAAGAAAATTGTTCCTCATTGGAGACATTCGATATCTAAAGAGTTATATGAATCAATTATGTGTATAAGGAGTTTATTGTATTACCGAAGAGTAAAGTGTCTCAATTGTATTTAAATTGGATAGTGATTATGATCATCAATGATCGATTAAATGCTTTTGAAAAGTGAAAAGTGAAAAGTGAAGAAGATAAATTGGCACAGTTGAGAAAATTGGTTATTATGCAAGTTTCAAAAGAGTGAATCTTAACCTGATTGAATGAATAATGGATGAACTAGTATGTGAATATGGTATATTGGGAGACTTAATAACGATGGAGGTGACGATAAAATGCGAAATATCAAGGGACATAGGTATACGTGATTTGGAGTCAATTAGAACTAGCTATATGTTGGATGCGTCCAGAAATTGTCAAAGATTTTCCTGATTTTAGCAGATTGACAAGAATGTTTAAGGAAAATGTGTGAATGTTATAGCTGATGATTGTAAAGGAGACATTTGGAGAAAATTTATAAATTGAGTATTGATCGTATTGTTTTAAATTGGAGCTTTTGTAATATCTTCTGAGGTATCCCAGTAAGGGTTATGATGCAATCTGTTGAAATGGTGTAAAGTGATTTTATGTACCTAGGGAAAAAAATAACTTCATGGGTTATATTATGATTGATAATTTGAAATTTGTTATACTGAGTGTTGCTTTAAAAGCTTGGAGACATTAATTGTACAGAAACATTTTGAAGTTGTCTATGGATATGCAAATCGATAACGGTCAAGAGATTTCAGAAACTTGAATGATTTGAAAAGGATTAAGCGATTGATTATTTCAACTAAGCTAGTGATGCAATTCGATGGAGTGGAACAAAAATTTCAATGGCTGGAGATCATAATTCGGACAATAAGCTTGTATTACTGAGAGCAAACTATTGATCTATCAAAGGGGAAAAAAGAAAATATTATTAGTTATTGGATTTCCAAATCAGTTGTGTATATAAAGGAATGGCAAAGACCAAGTAAGGTGGTTGAAATGGCAAACCTTATCGAGAAATTGAACGTAACTGTGATTATTGAGGAAAGTGATATGTATAATCCAATGAAGAAATAGGTGTAGTACAGACTGAAGAAACCGTTAAAGTAATCGCGAGGAGTGATCAAAGCCTTATGGTTTAGTATGAATACATTGAGAAAGAAATTGATGGTTTAAAGGGTAAAATCGGAAGATTATATGTGTGAATAACCAACAGACTTGACTCTTAGAAAGAAATGTCAAACTGGTATTTTGGGGTTCATAGGGATATGAAAGTGATGTATAGTCCAGATTGATTAAGGACATAACAATTGTTGTATAGGTGACACCATTTGAACAGTGTATTATGTTGATGAGTAAAATGAATTTGTAATGGGAATTGAGAAATCCAAGTAAAAGGGAAATGATTTGAGTGGATTGAGGTTATTAGAATCTTATGGGATTAGTGTTTCAACACTAAAGAGACGTAACCTGATAAGCGATAAATGAAATGTTTCGAAGCGTATCGCATAGGCCAAGATACACTCAGATAGGGATAAAGGTTTAAATAGTGACATCCATGTGACTGTGGTGAAGATAAGAAGTGGCAATTCAGTTTAAATCCTAAAAGATGTTTCGGATCCAAAGTTTTTCATAAACAGGTTTAGGAAATATTGTTAGGATTCGATATATGTGTTATTGATATTGAAAGTGACGAATTGCGAGTAATTATGATGAAATAGTAAGACAATGTTGAGTTTGAAAAAAAAATGAATGGTTAATTGATAGTATTGATTTCAGTTCATTGGCAGGAATTACTCGTGTAGCGAAATAACTGGGAAACAGAAAGTTAATGATTGAAAAGACTCCCCCGCCTTTCTGATCAATTGTATACGTGAAATTTCGAGGACGAAATTTTTGTTAGGAGGGAAAAATTGTAATATCCCGTCACCGATGGGAAGGTTATGTTGGTAAATTGAGACGGATTAGGATTTTTTACCGCACATTATTGACTGAGCATTCATTTGGCCTCTAATTGTAGAGGACTGAGTCTTTTGCACAGGCACTTATAGGTACATGCATTCATGACATTTTCCCGACTTTTGATTTTGATACTGATATGAATTGAGAAATTATGAGATAATTAGAATTGATTAGGATTTATTCGGAATTTTGGAAGAATTGGGTTCGAAAATTTAAATAGAGAAATGTTTTAGAGTGATCGCCAGTTGACAGTAAACTTAGGAAATTTTTTGGAAATTCAGGAGAAAATGTCAGGACCGGAAATTTCCGAGTGGCGGACTGATTGATTTTATATGACCGGAATAATTGTCCGATGGAAATGGAAAACTTAGATATATGATCTTGGAATTTAATATGTCGAGCTATTGAAATTTGGAGATAAATTGGACTAGAAATGAAATTGAAAAGTGAAATATGTTCCGGAATTTGACAAGTGACAAGTACATAGGTTTGATTATTTGGATAACCCTTAATGCCCTAGATTTTCGACTTTCTCCTTTCAAAAACACGGAAATAACTTTGACAATTTGCCTCCTCCATCCTAGGGCATTTTCTTCTTCTTTTCTGATTGATTCCCGTTCCTCCTTCCTTCACGATTCTTGCTTGTCCATGTGCGTGCTTCTTCTCCTCTTGCAAAGCCAAGCTTAAACCTTAAGGAAGAAGAAGACTTTGAGGGTTTTAAGAGAGAACCGTGGGTGTTAGAGAAAAGAGGAATGGTTGGAGGATTTTCGAAAGAGTCGAAGATTGGAAGCTTGATTTGGTAAGTAAATTGGTTTAATGTTGTTTATTTATTAGTTAAATGCATTCATGAGTTTATTTGTGGAAGATTGGGGTAGTGATGGGTAAGTTATGACTGGTTTTAGAGAGAGAAAAGTAAAAAGGGAATCGGAGAAGACGAACCAGGGCCCGCACGTCGCGACGAGAAAATATTTAGACGTCGCAACGAGAAAAGGAGTCTACGTCGCGACGTGCATAGGCGCCACGACGTGCGCACGTCGCGACGAGCGATAAATTGCACGTCGCGACGAACGATAGATTAGACGCCGCAGCGAGCGGCCATACGTCGCGGCGAGGACCAGATTTCTGAACTGATTTAATTTAGTTTTTGAGGCATAGAGAAGGGTGTAGACCTCCAATTGAGGTGATGTTTGATTCGTTATGATCTAAGGAAAGAGGTCTACAATTGAGGAAAAGAATGAAAGTTGAATTTAAATTAGTAGGATTGCAATTAATGAAAGAAAGTTAAGAATGCGATTGTATTGCAACCTAAGGATTGTTCTTGATAATTGGGGTATAGTGTGAGACTTTAAAAATAAATTCAATCCTACTGGGAATTTTAAGAACTGAGCATAAAGGATAAATTCGATCTAGAGAATAGTGATATTGATTTTGAGGTAATACCTTAGCGAGTATGATTTGATAAATTGACTGAATATTAGAATTGAAATTGATGGAGTTCCATATTATATTATTGAATTGGAAGTGAGTGGATATTGAGCAATTGAGTAAAAGGTTAGTTGTGACAAAAGAAAATGGAAAATGGGAAATAGCACCGGAAAGTCATGAATAGGCATAGACATCTTTTATTCAACGTGTGCATCATCAAATTATTTTGACTGTGCATTTTGTAATGAAAATCATTTGACTGTTATAGAGGCTCCGATGGATCGATATTCCACGGACATTGCTGGGACTTCCAGGCTGTAGCTCGGAAGTACAGGTGAGTAACCTAGTTGGTTCCTCAATCTATGTGTGTTTAATATTATGCATTGATGCCATGTGGAGATAATGGATGGATATGTGTGTTTGATTTTGATTGATTTCGGACCATGGGTGTCCGAAATATTGGGAACGTGATATAGAAGTGCTATTGTGTGTAATCGATTATGAATGCATCAATGAAACAACTGGTAAATGCATATGACTGAAATACCGGACCGAAGGTCTGAAGAAACGAAAATTGGTTACTGAAATGTAAATGACTGTAAATAGAAATTGGAGCATATGCATTAATGCATAAGAGCATGATCAGATAATGACAGTTGTGATCGGAGCAACCAACGTTAGAGCCACAGGCTCACTGTATTAGGGCTTTAAGCCCACCGAAATACTGTACTGAACCAAGCCTCGAGCTCGAGGGGAGTTAGTGCATACCCTGAGGGCTCTCCTACTCCCTAGATGCGTCTGATTACTGATCACTGATAGGCGCTCGGTCACAACACCGTAATAAATTGGCAGTGTCACATGTGCATTGCATACCTGATATAATTGAATGTAAATTGTATGAAAGGCGAAACACCTCACATTTGAGAAATGTGATCGTATGTGGTATTTGGTAAATTGTGTGTATATGCATGAATTGAGTGAACCATCGATGATAGTTTCTCATTGAGTTCGCAAACTCACCCAACATTGCAATTATTTTTTAGGGATTGA
Organism: Erythroxylum novogranatense; assembly: GCA_029891385.1. NCBI lineage: Eukaryota > Viridiplantae > Streptophyta > Magnoliopsida > Malpighiales > Erythroxylaceae > Erythroxylum > Erythroxylum novogranatense. The sequence goes on along the minus strand of CM057233.1, from coordinate 52,403,734 downwards.
AGAGTACCCCGTTAGACAAACGGGAGTATGATTACTGCAAGAGAGTCAGAGTTCGAGATTGGGATCAGTTCACGTCTGCATTAGGGTTATTCTGTTTTTGTATAAGATTTGTATTTATGCAATTTCTACAGAATAGTACTGTCATTGTAGAGGGCCCCAATTGATAAATGTCATAATTGTAATGTGATTATTGGAATTGTGTTTTAATTGAAATGTTTTTGTATAAGAGTGGGCCCATTATGGTTACTGATTTCCGCGCAAGAAATTGTTTTCAAAAATGAGAAAATGTCTTACTGAGTTTTGAACGGGTTTGACTGCTCTAGCATACCACCCTCGTGAAGCACGGACTCGGATATCACCAGCGATATCGGGTTCGAGTCTTGCGGGAGTGGGATGCTACAATCTGAGTTAGTATAAATCCTCGCATAGTTTACATACCTTCGACTTGCCTCGCCAATGTCAAGTGCTTATGCACCTTTTCTCGCCCGCATACCTTAGCGCATCCTCATAAGGTCTCACATACCTTTGTGCATTCTCACACATCCTTGGGTCTCGTATGACTTAGCTCGCCAACTCCGCGCAACCTCGCATGCGAATCTCATATCTTGTTGAAGATTTTTGTCAATGCGCGTCTACACATAATCTCGCCTACTCTCAAGATCCTTGCTGATACTTCCCGCATTCCTTACTTACTTCACAAGTTCCTCAGGTTTGCTAGCCAACTTGCAAGATTTCGCCTTGTTCCCTCGTCAACATGCCTTCCTCGTGCCAACTTGCATGCCAAGCATCAACCAAGGCTTGCCAACACTGCACGATCCCACAGTCTAGACTTAGGGGACTAACACATGCCACTTAATTGATTTAGAAGCACTAACACCTGATACATACTCAGTTATTGCGCTATACTTAAAGTTTAACATATATGCCTATGATGTTTTAGAATCAATTAAAAGAAAAAAGTGAGTATGAAGTATTAAAAGAAGAAAATATATAATACTCCAATAATTTAATGCGCATAAAATTAAAAGAAAAGTATTAAAAGAAGAAAATATATTATACACTAGTAATTTAATGCTTATAAAATTAAAAGAACACACAAAATATTTATTTCTTTCTACCATACTATAATATCGGATTTTATGTAAACAATTAAATGAGAAAAGGACTATTAAGAGTATAATTAAATGTTTAGACCCCATCAAACCATACTTCCTAATCATAAAGTTTATACTTTTGGTTGGACAAGATCATCTCATCACAAAAATGCTTAGAACATCTTTTTCATTTTTTCTTTCTTAATTCTTATATTTGGTGTAAGTACCGATATGATGATATAGGTAATATGAAAATTGCAAAATCCTAAACACAAGAATTCACACTATTATTAATAGAATAAAAGGATATCATTGGTTTACTACATTAGATGTCAAATATGGTTATTGGCAATTGAAATTACACGAAAAAATAAAACCATTAATAGGTTTTACATGTGCACCTCAAAAAAATTATAATTTTGTAGGATGATTGATATTTGGTAATTCACTTAAACTAGTTTTTAAATTTATTCCAACTTGTGCTATATCGGTTGATAGTTAGTCGATATATGAACTTATAAAACCTACTACTGATCAAGATGAAGTTTCTTGAAAAGCAGAACCTCACTAACATCCAACCAATTACTCCTCAACAAATCACTCAAATAGTTTTAACTATTAGTCCATCAAACGATCCAGCAGAACCTACTAGCCAAACAACTCATCCATTACCAAAACCCGACGCACCATTCTTTAAAAAAAAAGAAGATTTTTAAGAATCCAAAGTCTATGTTATTTTTAATTCTTCTTTTTCAATTGGTCTATAATTCCAATCATATTTTGATTTATTCTCTATTTTTGTTTTTCTCCATTGTGGCTAGTTTTAGGTTGTTCAACAGGTTTTGGTTGTTTCATATATACTTCTTGATCTGATTCATATCCATAAAGTATCCAACTATCTCAAATAACCTATGTACAAATTGGAATCAACAGTGACATGTATCCACCCATCTACGAACCACTAAAATATTATTTCAACTAGTACCTCATCAATTAGTTCAACCTACATTGTGTTGAAGGTGTCTATCAGTTTTTTTTTCCATATTGATAGGTTTTCCCAATGTTTTCATCTTTGAGTCTGATGGTTATTTTTCGAGGGCTTGTTTATAGTGGGGTTTTAGTGAAAGGTATTATCCTTTGGATTAAAACAAACTCCTGAAATTTATTAACAATTTATAGATAATAATTTTGAAGGATTAGAAGAATTTACATTAGCCTATATAGAATTAGTTAATGAATTAGTTAATATTAAAAGACAACTTCAAGAATTATCAAGTCATCTTAAGAATACCTTATAAGTGTTACTAAGCAATTATCTAAATTACTAGATAAACAAATTAATTCACGAAAAGGTGTTTATCAGTAATGCCTAAAGATTTCTCTTTCTTTTGCAAAGCATTCCTTGTAAGTTTTCACTACAAGGGTGAAACCCTCTATCAGTAATGCCTAAAGATTTCTCTTTCTTTTGCAAAGCATTCCTTGTAAGTTTTCACTACAAGGGTGAAACCCGCTGGGAACTCAGAAAGAATGTTTAAATTGATTAAATAAATGATGTCGACTAATTCACTTTGAAAGAAGAGACAAGTTATGAGTGCGTCTGTCTCTGGGAATATGGTAACTTTGGGTCCATATCATCCATAGTTTTGGGGATAATATTAAAATGGAAATATGATAACATTGGGTCCATATCATAGTTTTGGGGATAATATTTTAAAAATTTTATTCTTCCTTCCAATCATTGAGTGCTTGAAAACAAAAGTCATGCAAGTGTTTCCTTTTTGTGAATAGGATATTTCCTTTTAGTAGGATTAAAAGTGCTATTGATATATTTTACATAAGAGAGGTATTTCTTTAAGTTCAGTAGTTGTGCTCGAAGGCAACCAGCCTATGTTGATTTTGGCTGGGAGTTGGGCTGAGCAAATGGATTACTAAAGACATATTCAAATATAAGAACACAGAAAAAATCACAATATATCCGCATTTGAAGCACTCAATGATTTTGGTTGGTTTTGGAAAGCTTGTAACCTGCTCAATTTTCTTGAACCCTGTGACAAACTCACTTTTGGAAAGCACTCAATGATTTTGGTTCCTCAAAGAGAATGATCCAAGGTTGCACTATATACTATCTTTGGTTAAATTTTTGAAATAACTCTACGGTGACATCGGATTATAGGTTATTTCACCCTGGAACATGAAATGTTTTAACAAAGTAAACTTCCTGAGAAATGTAAAGAGTTGAGGTAGTCTGATGTGCCTTTCAAACCACAATGTGAACTGGGGAATCAGATGTTCCCCGAATCCAATTGCACCAACTTCATTTTCCGCACGAAATTACGCTTTAGATGTGCTAATGAATGATGAACTATAGATACATACGTTTCAATCCCAAATATGCACGGCAAGGTCAAATTTATGCAAAGATTAGTTGCAACTAATCAAATAATAACAGACGTCTACCTACTCAGATTAGTCATCCACTTCCCCTCTTATATCAGAGCCACTGTCCATAAGCATAGACAGGTTCCAAGAGAATCTTGGAGGAGTCAACAATTTCCTAATCTACCTTAATTCTCCAAGACAAGTCTTCCACATTCAGTAAACTGAGCCTCTTTTCTTTCCCCAAAGCGGGGATATTTGACCATACCATGTTAATGCTTCTGATAAATGTTACAGTAAATAAATGTTAAAAGATAAAGACTCCAGAACACAATCTTTTCCAGCGGCAAGTCATTTTCTGTCTCATCAAATGGAAATCACACACCAAAATGGAAAATTATCATACTTCCATTGACAATAGCTCAGTATTTCTTTGTTCTTGCCATCCAAGGTCATACTGATCTGATCACATCCAAGGTACAAAATGCTAACAATGTAGGAAAGCATTTTCATCTTTCTTATCACTACAGCTGCAAGCTTATAAATTATTGGAGAAAAGACAATACATGAACAGTGCAGCAGACAATGTCGAATCTACTACAAATTTGTCTGCATGGAAAGATCAATGCCTACCCAGAAAATTGCAGCAAACTCTAATGAAGTTTGAAATTAATTTCGAATTCATCTATCAGATTCATTTCCATCTGGAGAATGTCACAAGAATAAGGAAGCGATCTATAGTTATAATCAAGCTATCCGTACAATGACTTTGTTCTTCTTCCCTGCAGATAGAAGGACTATTCCGTCCACAATGTCTTCAGGTTCTATTCTCTTACTTTCAGTGTCCACTCTGCTATTGTTCAAATACAGCCCGCCTTGCTTTAACAGACGGCGGGCAGCTGACTTACTGTCAAACAAACCAGCAGAAACTGATAAATCAACAAGACTAAGATTGAGAACCTGATCATATGCGAAGGAGCAAGAGGGAACATCCCCTGCAATGCCCTCGATGGCTTTCCAATCCAACTTAGTCTGCGCTCCTGGTCTCAGCGCCTCAGTTGCTTTGAGAGCCTCGTTTAGCCCATCTTCACCATGGACAAATCGAGTCACTTCTTCAGCCAGCTTTCGTTGCACTGTATTGGGAACATATCCAGGACTCTTCATTTGGTTCACCAACTCATCTATCTCCTTCACGTCCAAAAAAGTAAGCATCGTGAGAAACCTTATGACATCCGCATCTGGGACAGAGAAGAAGTACTGGTAGAACTTGTACGGTGACAACATAGATGGCGAAAGCCAAATGGCGCCATCCTCAGACTTGCCAAATTTGGTTCCATCACTCTTCAATAGAAGAGGAATGTCAGGCCATAGGCTACATCTCCTTCAGGTTGGAGAATTTTCGTATGAGTTCGGTGCCAGCAGTGATATTGCCCCACTGGTCACTTCCTCCAATCTGAACATTGACACTCTCATTCTGAAAAAGGTAAAGAAAATCGTAGCCCTGCAGTAACTGGTATGTGAATTCCGTATAACTCATTCCCTGTTCTGATTCAAGCCTCTTCTTGACACTCTCTTTGGCGATCATGGTGCCAATTCGAGCATACCTCCCAACTTGTTTCAGGAAATCCAGCAATCTAATTTCTTTCCACCAATCATAATTATTCATAACCACAAATGAAGAAGACAATAATGATGCTGATGTTGAGGTTGATGATAAGTTACAATTATTAGTGAAGATTCTACTGATGGTGCTGGTAATCCCAAGGGTGTTTTTCTCCAAAGTATTGACATCAAGGTCAGGCCTTTCAAGACTCTTGCCAGAAGGGTCTCCAATTCTAGCAGTAGCACCACCTATCAAAGCAACGACTTTATGGCCACATCTCTGAAACCAAGAGAGAACGATGATACCAAGGAGATTACCCAAGTGTAAGCTCTCTGCCGTAGGGTCGAAACCACAATAAACCCTAAGAGGATTGGTATTGTCATCAGAGTTGTAAAAGGAAGAAACAGACCTTAGATTGTCACTTGTGAGGGATTCAAGCAAGCCCCTTTTCTCAAGTATGTCGATCACATTGAGACGGCCAATAGTTTCCGGAGGACGAATGGTAGAGGTAGAGCCTTGCTGCTGCTGAGCAGAGTGTAGGCAACGGACAAAGAAGACATGATTTTTAGTTGAATTACATTGTTTAAGGAGACGTCGGGACTTCGACAAAGAAAAGAAGAAGCTTTTCTGATGAGAAGAGCAGAGCACAGTCGTAGCAGCAACAGCCGCCATAGAAATCTGCCTCTTTCTGATGGGTAGTGGTAACGCATCGCATTTCCCAATCTCGTCTCAATCTTTAGTTTTGATAATACGTCGACGTTTTCTTTTTATTTAAGCCAGCGTCTGCGCGGCTTCTCGCCTAAGCCATTTTGCTTCCCGCTTTACTTCATCCATCAACTACTCACGTACGGTTTGCAATTACTTCCCAACATGAGCAAAATCTCTAAAGCCTCGACTTTCATCAGTGAAAGCCCACACTCTCTTTGGTTCTCTGTAAGTTGTAGATAATAATTTGTAAACTTTTTCATAATTAATGTCAAAGTTTATCCGACAATGTCTGCTTACGTTGATCGCGAAGCATCTAAGATTTCTCATTTGAATTCCTCGCTTTCTTGTTCAATTTGTTACAGTTATATTCATTTGGCTTTGATTCTTCTGTTGCTTTGCAGCTGTGCAGAAAATTTTGCTCCGAATTCTCGATAGAAATCTCTCTTGTAGCAGAGAATTGGAAACTCCTCCTCGCTGGAATCGCTTTTCAGGTTTTCTCTCCTTCTTGTTGTTTATCTTTGGAATCTGTGATTTGCGGGTAAATGTTTGCCTCCCGAGTTGCTTTTCCATCTTTTCGGTGTTGGATTCTTCATTTCGATTGGGTGTTCAAGTGATGCTGATAAAATGAGTTGTTAATTTGACAGTACATACATGGGTTAGCTGCTCATGGAATTCATTACTTGCATAGGCCAGGTCCATTGCTTCGTGATACTGGCTTTTTTCTTCTTCCGGTGAGTACCACGTTCTGTAGATTATCTGCATCATCGTTTCTTGATATTAGAATTGGATTGAGATGGATTTACTGCCTTTCTATGTATAATTTCAGGAACTTGGTCAAGACAAAGCTTATGTTAGTGAGACTTTATTCGCCTTCATCTTTTGTTCTTTTGCATTGGTAAGGTCTTAAACTTTCAGTCCCTGCCAAGAAACATAGGGTGGGAAGTTACAATGTACGTTTGACTTGCACAATACTCATAAATTGGACAAGTAGTTCCACTGTACTTGGCACCTAAGTAATATATTGTTAAGCACAATATCATATGCTTCAATTGATTCATAAATTCTCACGTAATTGGGCAAACTGTTTGATCAATGTCGCAGGCCTAGCCTCGTATTTTTTGAGTTTTGTTTCGTGGTTACCAGATGCTAGAATTGTAGTATTTCAATCTTGTATATTTATGAAGCAATTGGACAGAGTGTATGCTTGAGATCGAATACTCACGAAGAAATTATAGGCAGCTTAACTAGCCATTCTAATTTGAGCTTCTGATTTTCTAGTCATCTAATAAATGTTAACTATTCTGCAGTGGACTTTTCATCCCTTCATTTTTCAGAACAAAAGATTTATACACTCTCATCTGGTGCTGGGTTCTTGCTTAGTTAGTGGTAAGTAGTTTTGAATTTTCTCATTTCTTCTTATATTTGTTTTACAATACGTAGTATTTTATGCATGTTGGTATTCATAATTCAGAGTGGTGCATTTGGTTTTCATGAAGATTGTCTACTTTTGGTGGAGTTGGGAAATGTGAATTCTCTTTGCCGAATACCTAATTGGTCATGCGTTTCATGGATACCTTAAATATTCTAAAGTTAGCAAAGCTTATAAAATGAAGTATTTTGGCACAGTCACTAAACAAACCGTAATGCTTAGAATACGCATCGTTTAAATCATATCTTTGAGCAAGATATGTGAGACCGCTTGAAATTTTACTCTTGAAAGTAGCATTAATAAAGTGAATGCAAATCAAAAGAATTTCGGTCTTTTGCAATCCTTGTGATATGTTGGGAGGAATCCATTATCTCGATACTCTTAAGAATGATTTACTAGTGATTCTTTTCAACAATAACTTCTTTTCTCTAATTCTTATTTATAATGCAAGGATGCCATTGTATCGACATCGAAGATTGTTTTACTAATGAATTTTATTTCAACAGACTTATTTTTTCTAAATTTTATCGCCACATACCAACCTCTAAGCTCGGTGTCAAAGTTAAATTCTCAATCAAGCGTGTTCCTCCGAATGAGAATCAATATGTTATAACTGCAGCTTTTTCCAATGACCGATTAAGCATCTTGTTAGGATCATTAGACGATAGGAAGAATAAGCGAGAGGATAGAGGGGTAATCGGTAGACCCTTGGGAGAGAGAGAAAGAATCATTCTAGAACAAAAGTTTGTTATAACCGTATGTACTGGGACATTATAAAAGGAGGGAGAGAGGACGGAAGGAGGAGGAGAATAATTGTTAGAAAATAGTGGCGAAGGTTCATCACCTTCGAGGAGCTTATTTAGCTCGTTAGTAAGGAGCATCACCTCTGGTTAGGAAGAAGTGATATACTATTATTCGGTAGTGTTGAACACTGTATCGATATATAGCAATAATATAGTTAAATCCTAGTGTTCTAAAGGCAGAGTCCTAACAGTGGTCCGACCTGCCGGATTCGAAAGAAGAGGAGGACCAGTTTTTCGGAGGATTTTTCACAAACACAAAAACAAATTCAGAGTAACATACCTTGATGCCACCGAAGATGTCAGACAGAGTTGAGCTTTTAGAATCGCGTATGGCCAGTCTTGAAGCGGGGATAGAAGAGATGCAGTCATCCATGCGGTTGGCCATGATGGAGATGCAGCGAAATTTGTTGACGGAAATGAGCAAGGTGCTAGGAAAACGGCCAGAGGAGGGACAGGGAAGTGGTGAGGCTTCAGGGAGAGGGCAGGCGATGGCTGGTGAACGGCGACAACCAACCCCGATGGAACATTCCTCGGATACTATGGAGGAATATCGGATGTCGGTCCGTAAGGTGGACTTGCCCATGTTCGATGGATCAGATCCAATAGGGTGGATCACTAGGGCAGAAGTCTATTTCGAGGTTCATGGCACTTCGGAGGAGGTGAAGATCAAGCTGGCGTTATTGAGCATGGAGGATCGACCATTCATCGGTTCAATCTCCTTCGAGAGCGGAAGGGAGCTCACTGGAGGAAGTCAAACATGCCCTAATCGACAGGTATGGCAGCAGACGGTTCGAGAATCCATTTGAAGAGCTTTCGGATTTACAACAAATAGATTCGGTGGAGGAGTACATAGAAGCCTTTGAATTCGTTTCATCGCAGGTGGGTCGACTACCGGAGGAGCAATTTATGGGGTATTTTATGAGTGGGCTGAGGGCTGATATTCGGAGGCGAGTGAGGACATTCGGACCTTTGAACCGATATCAAATGATGAAGATAGCCAGGGCAGTTGAAGAAGAGCTGGGACAAGGAGACGTGTCGGGGCTTCGAACATGTACTGGGTATCCACCTCACGGACAGCACATGAGGTGGACTTCGCGGGTCAACCCGACCCAGAGGGAGCCGGAGCCTCCAGATCCGACGGGTTATGGGGGGTATATGGGCGATGTTGAGACCGGATGGACCCGAGAACTTGCTGGGTCTCAACGCGACCTCCATGCGCAACCCAGAAAACCCATTCCACCAACGGCGACACCTCTCAGGCCATCAGAAGGTGATAGGAAGGGACTGACGGAGAGGAATAGGGGATTGCGTCATCTCTCGTACCACGAGCTCATGGATCGGAAGGCAAAGGGTCTTTGTTTCAGGTGCGGAGAGAGATTCCACCCTCTCCACCAGTGCGCCGAGAAACACCTGAGGCTCCTAATTTTGGATGACAATGAAACGCTTACAGAGGATGGGGAAATCGTCACGCTGGAAGCAGAATCAAGACCGCCGCACTGGGGTTCTCCTTCACCTTGAGGACAAGGCCGCTCTTCAAGGCGGCAATGTTAGGATCATTAGACGATAGGAAGAATAAGCAGAGGATAGAGGGGTAATCGGTAGACCCTTGGGAGAGAGAGAAAGAATCATTCTAGAACAAAAGTTTGTTATAACCGTATGTACTGGGGACATTATAAAAGGAGGGAGAGAGGACGGGAAGGAGGAGGAGAATAATTGTTAGAAAATAGTGGCAGAAGGTTCATCACCTTCTGAGGAGCTTATTTAGCTCTGGTTAGTAAGGAGCATCAGCTCTGGTTAGGAAGAAGTGATATACTATTATTCGGTAGTGTTGAACACTGTATCGATATATAGCAATAATATAGTTAAATCCTAGTGTTCTAAAGGCAGAGTCCTAACACATGCTTTCTAATATGGCTGTACATTTTGTACCTACAACTCAAAGGTAGCTAGTTACTCTTCTAACTTTTGTATATCCAATCCCTGATTGGCTTGGCTTTGTTATATAATGGTGGACGATATCTCTTCTGGATTTTCTTCTGCAGTTGTCAATAGCTCTGTTTATTTTTATTCTGGTTGTTTAGATCTTGTTGTTAAATTACTGTAATCAGAAGAGTGCTTTACAATCAGGTGCAAATGTCTCTTTTAGGGCTCAAGACGTGCTAAATTGCCCCCTCCAGACTGCTGTTGAATTGCTCATCATCAACTGTGTGTTTCTAAGCATATTTATTTGGTTTTCCTTGTAATGTATTAATTCTCGACATTAATGTGGCTTTCACCAATTTGCAGTTTCCAAAGGGGTCAACTATGGATGTGGTGATTTGATTTTCTCTTCACACATGATTTTTACATTAGTCTTTGTGCGAACTTTTCATAAACATGGAACAAGAAGGTAAAGCCCACTTCTATTCCACCAACCGTGGATGTCTGGCTCACGCCATAAGCACCTTCAGCTGCTTGGCGTAATCCTGGATTTTGGGACTTAATTCTTAACCTTCTTAGCATGTGTCTGGTTTATCCCTGCAGGTGCATTAAGCAATTTGCTTGGTTACTCGCCATTCTTCAAAGCCTGCTTATTTTAGCATCTCGGAAGCATTACTCAGTAGATGTTGTTGTCGCATGGTAAATTATTATTTCTTTTCCCTGATATCACTCCTCTCAAAAGCATGGTCTCCGACATCGAATCCATTGCCAATGACTCTCTTCAATCTTGGGAAGGAAGACAAGTGAACACCTTCCAAGAAATCAAAGACATCTTGTGAGTATTACGTTTTAGAAGCACATCTTGTGAAAAAGACCATGAATATTAATATACTATTCATGAGAAAAAGACCATGGATTAACAAGGTCCGACCGTAATTATGGTGGTGATTCTCTTACTGGATACAATTTATGCTAGGGAATGCCATCTTGTTGCATGGTCCATTGCCTGTATGGATATTGAAATTGGTAAATTTAGAACTCCAAAGATCATGGCAAATGAAGTAAATTGGCAAACACTTTAATGTTTTGCCATATGATCCCATTCAATCTAAGAAAGAAAGATTTAGGTGAAACAGTCTTTGAGTTCCCAATCTGCTTCATCAATTGTCAAGTCACGTCTTAGTAACTAATAATGGTATTGCAGATTCGAACTTCACTTCAGGTTTTGGCTCTGCAGCGGGAGGGTAGCTCAGTAAGCCATTACTTTGTCTTAAGTTTACATCCTTTCACTTTTTCTAATAATCATTTCACATGGATCAAATTTATTTTAATGGCCATATCAGGTAGAGGTTAGAAATCAAAGAACTGCATTCCCCCCAAACTTATGTGCATTCACTTGATGGTACACACATGATGATGACTGCTGTTGCATGTAGAAATGCTGACTTACATTTTGCAGGTATGCCTTGCAGTACCAAAGAACAGAAATGAACAACCTTGTGGCCATTCCAATCAAGAAGGAATTTACATAATTTGCTTATCATAAGCTTACTGACTCTTGCTCCATGTGTCTAGTTTTCGAGAAACTTAAGAGATGGAGAATCTGAATGTTTCTTTTTGTTGTTGAGGCCTTGCTTCTCACCTAATTTCTTTGACAGGCGTGCACGACTCTTTTTGGACCCATTCACGTGATGTGGATTTGATGAATAAGATACTTAGAGAAAAATTTGTGGAGCTTTACAGCTTGCCAGTTCTTGAAAATGTGAGTTTACTATGATTTAGTTTCTCTATGTGAGAAAACCATTGATTTGTTTTCTTAAAGGTACCCTGAGGATGATCCCTGTTTTCGCTTTTAGGATGACCGGATGCAAGAGTAAATTAACAATTTTTCGTTTTAATGTTAAAAGATGTGCACTTGCTTATGAAGCCATCTATACCCTTTCTTGTTTTCTGCTGCTTCTTAAATTTTCTGCTAACCATGTTTATAATTCTAATTGTTCACAGTTGCTTGAAGATTTTCAAACATCTTATCCAACGTTAACATTTCCACCTCTGCCAAAAAGGGGCAACTTTGACTTGCAAGAAGTTCTCAAATCACCCTACTTTTTCAACTGATACTTCTCTGATCAGTACCATTACCTGCTACAATCAGCAACATTAGTGCCTTTGGCCCCAAATTTTGAAGGAATACCGATGTGTAAAAACGGTCGGAAAGCTGAAGCAGAAACCTACGAAATGGATCCTATGAATCAAGAAAGTCCGGTGGACTAATGCCTATGGCTTTTCTGCATGCCAAAAATTTCAAGAAAAATTCTTCAAAATTCGACCTGTTGTTAACCATTGTCGACTCCAAGAAAGGGTGTTTATTTCTTGAAAGTTTCAAGTATAAGAAAGTGGAACCATTTGACAAGTGATATATGACTGATTTCAAGGGTTGATTTCTTGACAGCTGCAGCAAGTTTTTTAATGCTTTGCACTGTAGGGGATTAACGAGAAAGATCTAAGGTCATTCGGCTCCTTTCACTTGTAAAATCCAATTTCACTGTTACAACCTGTTATGTTTAGTGTGTATCAAGAGCATAGAAAGATATAGCCCCGTCAACTTGTTGGGAAGACAATAATAGCTTGTATATGTCAATGACTGACAATTGCAGTCTTTCACAAAATGTAGCAGAATAGAAGCAATATACATTCTCTTACTGGTGCTATTTCCATTACTGCAGTATTTTCTTGGATTTGTTGTGACAATTTTCTATAAGGATATTTCATCATAATCTAACCACTAAGATCATTGCAATGAATTACAGAATTTATTATCGGAACGGGGAGCTAACAAGCTCAAGTATTGCCTTTACAAAGAACTAAAAGGAAAAGAATATAGATTTATGTACATCACTTTTGTTTGATTTCCAGTTCCATCTGCTTCATCCACAAGGACCATTTAACAACCTCAAAATATTTATCATTCCTTTGCAATGCTTTGATCAAATTTCTGTATGTTATCCTATCAGGTTCAATCCCATTTGCTCTCATTTCCCTGATCAAATCTACGGCTTCTTCAACCATCCCGTCTATTTCATATGCCTTTATCAGTGTATTATAGCTGTACAAATCAGGCCCCAGACCACATTCTCTCAGTTCTGTTAACACATCTGCAACTTCATCAATCCATCCTTGATTTCCATAGATGTTGATCATTATATTGTATGTATAGTGGTCAGAAGCACAACTTGATTCCTTCGTTCTCTGCAAAACACTTCTAAATTTCTTCATTTGTCCTTTTCCATAAGCATCCAACATACAATTATAAGCTTCAAAGGAAACTGAAAAGCCATCAAATTCCATGTTCCGTACATATGTTGTCATATTTTGAAAGTCCTTAACTCGACTGTATGTAGCTATGACAGTATTGTAAGAAATTACATCAATCCAGCCTTGTTCCTTACCCATCAAAAGCAAATCCTTGACCTTTTTGAAAAGTTTAGATTTTCCATAAACATCGAGCATGACATTGAAGGTGATCGTATTAGGAGTAAAGCACGCTGAAGCATCTCTTTGAAAAGATTGGAGAGTTCATCAACTGGCAGAGCACAAACACAGCAGTTTATGACAGTTATATAATTCCTGGTCCCAAACAACTCCATTCCTCAAGACCTTATAATAGAGATCCTTCAAATTGTCTGTCATATCACATTGCTGATAAATACGAAGCATGTCACGCAATAGGTAAATGTCTGGAGCTACGGCCTGCTGCTCCATTGTTTTTAAAACGGAGCAAGCATCTCTCAGTGATCCTGCTTTAACATACATCCTCACAACAATGCTAAAGGCAATCACATCCAAGGCAACACCAGAAGATTTTAACTTTAATTAAATTTTCTATCCTTTGGCAAATTGACCCATAGAACTGTAAATGTCAATCATAGAACATGATATATGCAAGTTTGGTCGATGAACAATGTTTATCGTTTGAGTATACACCTTAACAACATTCTCAAAATGGCCCAACTCTTTGCAAGAGCAAATTAACAAATGATACAAGTTATCCTCAAAGATAGGAACAATCCATTTTTTGTCCCCCAATATTTTTATAGCATCATCAACCAAGCTGTGTTTCACATAAGCCATTACCAGAATGGAGCACGAAGTTTGGTTGACAAGAACATGTTGATAGGACGAATCCTTCATAAGAGCAGGGACCTTACAAACCCTTCCAGCCCTCTCATAAGCTTTCAAAAGAGTTCCCAAGATAGAGGAATATTGACATCCCACCTTCAACATATCATCAAGAGTTCTTAGCACCCTCTTCATCCCCATATTTGGCTTGTAGATTCAGTAGTGTGCACAAATTGGATGAGTTAGGCTTGAACCCCAGCCGTTTAAGCTCTTCGTAATACCATTTTGCCTCCTTGTAATTTCCAGCTCGGCCCCAACCTTCAACCATGGAACAGTAAGTTGTTCACTTGTCTTCTTTCCCAAGATTGAAGAGAGTCATTGGCAATGGATTCGATGTCGAAGACCATGCTTTTGATAGCCTCAAGCATGAAAGCACGAAGAACAAGCCTCCTCAATTCGACATGGTAATCTCCTTGGTGAAAGAAGATAGCTTGCTTGCCCAACATCCTCTCTTTGCTAGCAGGATATGTTGGTTTGAAGAGATGAGCTCTCGTCACAAGCACGAATTTTGCAGCTTCAGGGCTTGAAATCATCACACAAGGACAACCCAATATGTGATACCTGCACCAAAAAAAAAATTCCATAAGAAAATCATCAGTTAAATATATATAGGTAAAAATCGAAACTTGAAGAAGACGATAGAAGAAAGAAGACTTGCATAATGACCTCTTTGACTTTTGAGGCAAAAGAAGTCATTTGGGTTTTGAGAGCACATCTAGAATGTCTCCCCGATGTGAGGCCAACCTAAGGCTCCGCGAGGGAGAGGCAACTTCCGGCGATTAGAACAAACGATTTTGACAAGGGAGATGAACAATAAAGAAGCAAAACATAAGAAGAACAGAGAGTACAATTCCAAGTCTTGAATAGGAAACTACAAGGAACTAATGTCCCTGAATTGGTTCAGGCGTAGTAGTTAGCCAAGAAGCGAAGAGACTAGTTGGGTGCACAAAACACAGAACACAAAACAAGTGAAGAATGAGAAGGTATTTGTAGGCTACGAGTCAGTGACTAAAAAATGAAAAGAAAGGAAAGAGGGAACACAATAAGAGAGATTTTCAAATAAAGCTCGAAGCCTTAAAAGTTAGCAAGTGAACCATAAAAAATCTAGAAAAGTAGATGGAGAAAACCCTAAAGTGTCCAGAAAAAGAACAAGAGGGAAGTTAATAAAAGAAGTACCTGATTGAACTTGGTTTGAAGCTGGGAGTTGATTTCAGGCTATCTAAAAAAACAAGAGCAAAACAAAATCGCCCATAGAACTGAGCTTGCTGTTTTCGATAGAAGAAGCAGATGCCATAAGAAGAAGACGAAGAACAGAGCAAGTTGGCAAAAGCCATCTAATAAATATCGATGGAAAGAGTTGAGAGTGAGATCGAAAAAGTGAAGCGGGAAGCAAAATAAAAAAGAGGAGAAAACATGGCTCAGCTTAGGTGGGGCGAAGCTGAGACGAAACGTTGATTATAACAGAAACGTCGACGTTTTTATTGTGGCACAGAGTAGGTACATGTTTAGTGGCACAGACGATCTGATGCCTTAGTTTTGGGCCACCCTCATGGCATCAGATCATCTGTACCACTAAGCGTGTACCTACCCTGTGCCACTACAAAAACGTTGACGTTTTTATTTAAACCAACATATCTTTCAGTTTCACGCTCACCTAAGCCGAGCCATGTTTTTTCCTCTTTTTTTTTTTGCTTCCTGCTTCACTTCTAGGATCACTCTCAACTCTTTCCATCCATATTGATTAGATCTTGCTCTAATAAATATTGACTTTTGCCAACTTGCTCTGTTCCTCGTCTTCTTCTTATGGCATCTGCTTCTTCTATCGAAAACAACAAGCCCAGTTCTATGGGAGATTTTGTTTTGCTCTTGGAGTTTCCAATTCTCTGCTACAAGAGAGATTTCTATCGAGAATTCGGAGCAAAATTTTCTGCACAGCTGCAAAGCAACAGAAGAATCAAAGCCAAATGAATATAACTGTAACAAATTGAACAAGAAAGCGAGGAATTCAAATGAGAAACCTTAGATGCTTCGCGATCAACGTAAGCAGACATTGTCGGATAAACTTTGACATTAATTATGAAAAGTTTACAAATTATTATCTACAACTTACAGAGAACCAAAGAGAGTGTGGGCTTTCACTGATGAAAGTCGAGGCTTTAGAGATTTTGCTCTTGTTGGGAAGTAATTGCAAACCGTACGTGAGTAGTTGATGGATGAAGTAAAGCGGGAAGCAAAATGGCTTAGGCGAGAAGCCGCGCAGACGCTGGCTTAAATAAAACGAAAACGTCGACGTATTATTGTGGGACAGAATAGGGCCAGGTTTAGTGGGACAGAAGATCTGAACCCTTCACAAATACAGAGTAAATGTTGGTTTTTGTTTTCAAATCTAATATATCTCCTCAACCAACTCTTTTATCAATGAAGAATCACCTCTTCAGAGTTTTCTTGTCACAACTGCTTGGTGAGCAGTCCATCAAGCACAGTGCTCCTGAACACTGGTCAGCATAACATGTAGTCTGTTAGGATTTGATGATATTAAAACAAGAACACTTTTATAATGAAACAGAAATTCTTGTCACCTATATGTTCTCATATCTGAACCCGCAATTTGTATGTACGTTGACAAATATATGCCGCAAGTTCGTGAAAGCACTATCTTCAGTTCTGAGCTCCTTGAAAATCTTGATCTTCTGCGAATAAGAAAAAAAAAGTGAGGTAGATAAATACCGCGATATAAAAATCAAAAGAAAAAGAATTAGATACGCGCAAGTGGATATCAGATGTGTAAAGCTTAACAAATGTCTTATAAACATGATTGTTGAAAAATAAATAAATAGCAAGCAAGAAAATCATCAAAGCTGCTAACAGTTAACCAAAGCAAAAATTTAGTGATTCAGGCTCTGCCTAGCTATTTCCATAATTCCTGCATAAGATCTACAAAATAAGGTGATGGGGAAGCTGATGTTCATTCCCACAAAACGCATGCAGGCTTCTCCAACTTCTCTTGCTCAACTTTCTGAAATGTGAAGTCAATAATTAAGGCATCGTTAAGCCTTGATGAAAATTAAGAAGAAAAAGTGTAGCTTAACAAGCAAAACACCAAAGTATGTAGCCAAACTAATTGAAACAGGAACTGTAGGCAACAGAAGAAGATATAAATCTATCACAGGCAAAACATCCATCTGACAAGAATTAATGCATGTCCTTCAACCACAGTACCAATGAACATAAGGATTGGCGAATTAATGCATGTCCTTCAACCACAGTACCAATGAACATAAGGATTGACACATATATGCCTCCCCTACCCATCCACATGGATGCAGATGATATAAAAGGCATTGCAAATTATCTACCTACCATACATCTAAACTAATTAACTTGGCATATTATTAGAAGAACAAATGAAATATCATTTTACTTGCCAGTACCAGAACCAATTACAAACATATCATTTTACTTGAAATATGAACCCGGCTTACAACATACTAAATTGACAATATCTGAACCAATCTCAAAGTACATAATTGATAAATTTCACACTTACTTGAAGAATAGCCTTAAACAAAGAAAGAGAAAACTACCCACCAAGAGAATAGATACGACCATTGAGAATAAGCAACAAAAAATGTGATATGTGCAAAGACCAACTCCCATAGTGCTCAACAGTATTAGCCAAAAATTCAAAATTTGCATAAAAGCTCAATGGCACACAAGTCGTGAGGAAACTACTAAAATGGAAAGAAATAAGAAACAACTGAAACAATACAAGATCATGCATAAAACGAATGCAGGAATTACCTTGATATAGAAATTTTCTGCACTGTGTGTGTACGCATGCAACATGGATATTTTCAAATTGGCACAAGCATTCCGCATCTCTTGAAAATGTCAATCAACTAATGGCTATGTTCTGAAAGGCTAACCATTTCTAGCTCAAAGTCTAACTTCTTTGAAGGTTCAAACTGTACTGGTGGGCTGCCTGCGGGAGCACTTTGACCTCTAGAAACTCATGAAATCGTTATTGACATGAAAAGAAACGTTCATGCATGCAAGAAGAGGATTGGATAAGTTAGCATGAGAAAAGAAACATTCAAATGCAAAACATCAACAAATGTCCGTCAAATACAGCCTTCCATCCTTAAAATTAGCACAACCAACCATGTCTAGACACTACCCAGCACTCAAATGAGGATTTTCTTTTTTGCTTTAGCATGCACAGAATGCAAGACAGCAAGAAAGTGAGTTAAGTAGCTGCACAAATTGCCAAGAACAGCAGCCATAATTATTGAGTAACACAAGTGTTTCTTCACTATATTCATAGAAAAAGACGAATATAGAGGATAAACACAACCAAGAACAAATTCGCTAGCATAACATCAAGAATATATGTAAGCATAGACGTTTATGTAAGTATGTCTATGAGAAGCAAAATACGATAAGAGCACAGTCAATGTGAAGTTAACTTACCAAATAGGTGAATCGATAAAAATAACGATAAAAGCTACCTCTAGGCAAAGCAAAGACACCTTTGTAATCCTCCAACAGAAAGCAAATTTATAAGACATGTAACAGAAAAGGGAGATTTCATTTTCCATATGCATTGAGTTTTTATTTCTTTGCTATTGACAATGTAGCCAACTAGTAAGTTAACACCTATAAACAGTTTCATTCTTCATCTACTTCCTCCAATAGCCTTACAAGTAACTTGCACACTTACTAAAACCCAACATATGCAGATTAGCAAGATACCCTGAAATGTTATGACAACTGTGGCTTGTATTGGGGTGATAATTTAAACAAGTCTGTGTCAAGATAGCGTTATTTTGGCTAAATGTCGAGTTCTTAATCCACTTTCTCTAGTCCAAAGTTTCTGCAACAATAAACCATCGAATTGTGCACAAAACTTCAGTGACATGGATAGTTCAACCTCCGAGTACCATTCAAGTCCGATGTAACTGCTATTATCGTGACTAGGTATCAAATACACCATCATAACTTACTACAAATAATGCGATACCGATGCTCGTGATGAATCAAAAGAACATAAAATGCACATGAAGGAATAATAGAACCTAAAAACTTGCCTTTGTTACTTTGAAAAGGTGAAGAATCATATAACTAACTGATAGCTAAAAATTGTAAGTACACCTTGCTTAAATTTAAGCCACTCCTTCAAAAAGTGCACACACCTTATCATCTACTCACCTGTTTTTCTTTAGGTTTTGGAATCCAATTATTCTTTAAGTTACTCTGCGTTTTGGAGTATAAATCTTTTCAAATGTATTCCCTTTAACCACTTTATGCACATTACGCTCCATAAATGGTGACTTTGTCACCTATTAGAACTCTTTCTATGGTTGTCAGATACTTTATAACAACTATATGTGTGCATATATTCCCTCCTATCACCTTTTCCAAAAAGATGATTTCGTGATCATCGAGGCCATCTATAACAAGAAACAAAATTGATGAAAGACATAAATTCCAAAGATGCATTATACAATCACCTGTTCATGCAGAAAAACATCCAATTGCAGTTTGGTTGAAGCCAGACAATGCATTAAATAACCAATACTTCTCTTAACAGGACCCTACCAATGGCTCCTACAGATCCTAAATGGTCCAGTATCACCAAAAAAAACCCGACTTGAAGGAGGGCTTCAAGTGAATAAGAAGCCAAATGACCGTAAGACTTGGACATTGAATCTAAAAAACCCAAGAAAAAAAAAACTAAACATGAATTCTACGTTGTACATTACAGCGAAAACCTCGTTGATTGTCCTAAAGTGAGAGTGCAGATACATGATAAGAACAACATGAACTGATAAAGGGATGCAGATGCATACCTCGTCTAAAATCGAAACAAGTCTGGATTTTTTCCTTCGACTTTCACTTCCATTCCCACAATTAACTGGATCATCAACAATCTCACTCGCGCTCAAACATTCAATAAATGTTAATGCTTCTGATAAATGTTACAGTAAATAAATGTTAAAAGATAAAGACTCCATAACACAATCTTTTCCAGCAGCAAGTCATTTTCTGTCTCATCAAATGGAAATCACACACCAAAATGGAAAATTATCATACTTCCATTGACAATAGCTCAGTATTTCTTTGTTCTTGCCATCCAAGGTCATACTGATCTGATCACATCCAATGTACAAAATGCTAACAATGTAGGAAAGCATTTTCATCTTTCTTATCACTACAGCTGCAAGCTTATAAATTATTGGAGAAAAGACAATACATGAACAGTGCAGCAGACAATGTCGAATCTACTACAAATTTGTCTGCATGGAAAGATCAATGCCTACCTAGAAAATTGCAGCAAACTCTAATGAAGTTTGAAATTAATTTCGAATTCATCTATCAGTTTCATTTCCATCTGGAGAATGTCACAAGAATAATGAAGCGATCTATAGTTAAAATCAAGCTATCCGTACAATTACTTTGTTCTTCTTCCCTGCAGATAGAAGGACTATTCCGTCCACAATGTCTTCAGGTTCTATTCTCTTACTTTCAGTGTCCACTCTGCTATTGTTCAAATACAGCCCGCCTTGCTTTAACAGACGGCGGGCAGCTGACTTACTGTCAAACAAACCAGCAGAAACTGATAAATCAACAAGACTAAGATTGAGAACCTGATCATATGCGAAGGAGCAAGAGGGAACATCCCCTGCAATGCACTCAATGGCTTTCCAATCCAACTTAGTCTGCGCTCCTGGTCTCAGCGCCTCAGTTGCTTTGAGAGCCTCGTTTAGCCCATCTTCACCATGGACAAATCGAGTCACTTCTTCAGCCAGCTTTCGTTGCACTATATTGGGAACATATCCAGGACTCTTCATTTGGTTCTCCAACTCATCTATCTCCTTCACGTCCAAAAAAGTAAGCATCGTGAGAAACCTTATGGCATCCGCATCTGGGACAGAGAAGAAGTACTGGTAGAACTTGTACGGTGACAACATAGATGGCGAAAGCCAAATGGCCCCATCCTCAGACTTGCCAAATTTGGTTCCATCACTCTTCAATAGAAGAGGGAATGTCAGGCCATAGGCTACATCTCCTTCAGGTTGGAGAATTTTTCGTATGAGTTCGGTGCCAGCAGTGATATTGCCCCACTGGTCACTTCCTCCAATCTGAACATTGACACTCTCATTCTGAAAAAGGTAAAGAAAATCGTAGCCCTGCAGTAACTGGTATGTGAATTCCGTATAACTCATTCCCTGTTCTGATTCAAGCCTCTTCTTGACACTCTCTTTGGCGATCATGGTGCCAATTCGAGCATACCTCCCAACTTGTTTCAGGAAATCCAGCAATCTAATTTCTTTCCACCAATCATAATTATTCATAACCACAAATGAAGAAGACAATAATGATGCTGATGTTGAGGTTGATGATAAGTTACAATTATTAGTGAAGATTCTACTGATGGTGCTGGTAATCCCAAGGGTGTTTTTCTCCAAAGTATTGACATCAAGGTCAGGCCTTTCAAGACTCTTGCCAGAAGGGTCTCCAATTCTAGCAGTAGCACCACCTATCAAAGCAACGACTTTATGGCCACATCTCTGAAACCAAGAGAGAACGATGATACCAAGGAGATTACCCAAGTGTAAGCTCTCTGCCGTAGGGTCGAAACCACAATAAACCCTAAGAGGATTGGTATTGTCATCAGAGTTGTAAAAGGAAGAAACAGACCTTAGATTGTCACTTGTGAGGGATTCAAGCAAGCCCCTTTTCTCAAGTATGTCGATCACATTGAGACGGCCAATAGTTTCCGGAGGACGAATGGTAGAGGTAGAGCCTTGCTGCTGCTGAGCAGAGTGTAGGCAACGGACAAAGAAGAAGACATGATTTTTAGTTGAATTACATTGTTTAAGGAGACGTCGGGACCTCGACAAGGAAAAGAAGAAGCTTTTCTGATGAGAAGAGCAAAGCACAGTCGTAGCAGCAACAGCCGCCATAGGTCTAGTAATTCCTATTTTTAGTTTGTAGATGATTAACCAATAGTAGCCACTCTTATGGTCATCCTACATCACAAATGGAGGCATAATGAAGCAAAAAAAAAAAAGGCATAAAAAGTAGATTTTGCATACTTTATGTAGAATTTTTATGATGGTTTTAAAGGGGATACAAGGGTTATGCATAAAAACTTCTCATCAAATTTTGACAATTAAAATACAAATTTAATTTTACTTTTTTCATGCACTTCAAATCCCTTAATATGTAAAATCACACTTTTGTTCATAAAGTAGCCACTCCTATATTATATGTATCAATTGAAATATTTAAAATTACAAATATGTATATTACTTAAGCTTTGTATTTTAACTTTGATGCGTATAGTTATGAATGATTTCTAATTTTTCTTTATAGGATGACAGTAAATGGAAGAGTTAGTATATGGCTATTTTATGGTGGACATTTTACTTATGAGGATACACTGAAGTATGTAAGACTCCTGAAATTTTTAATAATATGGATTAGGACTATGTTAGTTTAGAAGAGGCATGTTAAATAGGTGCTATTTTAGGATATACAAATATTGTTAATGCATGGTATTAAGGGGTTAGAAGAAGGTTTGAGGAGGTTTGAATCCAATTAGAGTGCAATTGATTTGTTTAAAATGTTAGATGTAATGGTATGGTCGACATATATCTAGCTGTAGATGAACCAACACCATGCTTACCAATGTTAATATGGCATGATAATTGGCATAAAAATGAGGGTGATACCCAAATCACTACAATAAAACCCAATGTTAGAGCCAACCCATCTCAACAATGTTCTCCACAATTTAAAAAAAATTCATCTACGGATAAGTGGAAATCGACAGCAAAAGGAAGTCAGAAGTGTTGGAATGGAAAGAGTTGACTTATCAGATTTAGTTCCGAAATCCTTGTAATTTTGTCTGATTCTCTAAGATTGTGTTTGGCCTATATATTCTAGTCTAGAGGGATTAACGCTGGAATATATAGAAAATACTCTTACGATGAATACAATTCAATATGTTCTTCCTAAAAACCATACTCTAACATGGTATCAGAGCGGTGTTGAGATCTTAGGGACTCAGCTGTAACATCATCGTCCCATACCAATCCCTACCCCCAAACCTCTAGATCTGGAATGATAACAGAAGAGGAGAAAGGGGCGCAAAAGAGAGCACGCTCAGATCGCTCCATACGCCTTGACAGCGTCGGCGGCAGGTCATCACTGCGTGAAAACAGGTGGAGAGACCACCGAAAAACCAGCACCGGCGAAGCGGCGAAAGGGGGAAACCATCATGCGAACGTCGAAAAAACAGAGAATGGGTTGCGATGGGAGTCCGCCGAAGGTTGTGTCCTTTTCACCCAAACCAAATCAGAAAGGTCGTATCAGTGGATTTTGGATTCTGGGGCTACTGATACAATGACCTTTGACCCCGCCGATATACTTGACTCAGTCACACCAAAACAATCTCATATCTACACTGCAAACGGGGACTTGACGGTAGTTGAAAAAGAAGGGTCGATATCAATATCACCAAAACTAAAATTGAGAAATTGCCTTTATGTTCCATCTTTATCGTGTAAATTATTGTCTTTGAGCCATATCACAAAAGAACTGAACTGTACAGTGCTGATATACCCTCATTTTTTGCTTGATACAGGACATTCATACGAAGGAGATCATCGGGCGTGGTACTGAGCATGACGGATTATATTATGTTGATGAAGTGGAAAACCCCTCCAAAGCTCTTCTTTCAGCAGGGACAGAAAATACCCAACTTTGGCTCTGGCACAGGCGTCTTGGTCATCCCTCACTCGGGTATCTAAGAATGTTATTTCCTACACTCTTCTCGCATAATCAGTCTTTGAATTGGTCATGTCAGACTTGCCTTACGGCCAAGAGTCATAGGGCCTCTTTTAAACCTAATAATACTCAGGTTGAGTCTGTTTTCTCACTGGTACATTCAGATGTTTGGGGACTAGCCCCTGTGGCAAATCAAAATCAATTTCGGTATTTCGTATCGTTTATTGATGACTATTCTCGCGTGACATGGGTATATTTCCTACGTCATAAATCTGAAGTTTATGGTACTTTTGTGGCTTTCTTTAATATGGTGCAAACACAGTTTGGTCACAAAATCGTGGTACTCGGTCGATAATCTGACGAGAATATGTTAACCAGAAATGTACTGACTTCTTTCGAAACACTAATGCTCCACCAAACTTCCTGTCCTAATACCCCTCAACAAAATGGGGTGGCTGAACGGAAAAACAGAACTATTCTCGAAATAATTCAGGCTTTACTCACTGAAGCTAGTGTCCCAAAACATTTTTGGCCCGAGGCCGTTGCCACTGCAACTTACTTGACCAACAGACTGCCCACAAAAATCTTGGCCCATCAGACACCACTTTCAGTCCTCCAAACTCAAACTGAAGTACCACCTCATCTCACTTTACCACCTCGCATCTTTGGGTGTACTGTCTTCGTTCATGTACCAAAATCTGATCGGAACAAGTTGGATGCATGTGCAGAGAAGTGTGTCTTTATGGGATACGCCCCTAACCAGAAGGGGTACCGCTGCTATAATCCCAACACCAGACGTTTTCTTGTCACTATGGATTGCAATTTTGTCGAGACCGAGTATTACTATCCCAACCAACTCAGTGATCAGGGGGAGATTCAGAACAGTGATTCTCTGAGCTGGTTGAGCTATATGGATCCGGTTGAGCAAGATTCTCAAGAACTCAGTACCACACTTACCACACTCATGCCCAGTGATTCTCCTCCGAATGATGTCCAAAATGAGGTAACTACTTCTTCTGATCTCCCTGTTATCGTTTATGACACTGTTGATATGCCAAATGCTCCTGATACTGTACCTGAGAACGCAGCGAACTCTAGGTACAATTTGCCACCGAGGAGTATTAGAGGGGTTGCTCCACACAGATACTCACCTGACCGTACATCCCAGACCTCCAAGTACCTTGTGGCAAATATGGTCAGGGGGAGTCTATCCCATACAACACAGGCCTTCTTGAGTAATCTATACAAAGAAGAGGTTCCCAGAACTGTGCAGGAAGCCAAACAGAGGGAGGAATGGCAGAAAGCTATGGAAGTTGAAATGGGAGCTTTGGCCCAAAATTATATGGGAGAAGTGCAAGTTACCTGAGGGAAAAAAGGCCAGTTGGCTGCAGATGGGTCTTCACAATCAAACACAAAGCTGATGGCTCAGTAGAAAGATATAAGGCCCGACTGGTCGCGAAGGGGTACACACAGACACTTGGGATTGACTACTCTAAGACTTTCTCACCCGTAGCGAAGCTTGATATGGTTCGGGTTCTGTTATCAGTAGCAGCAAACAAAGATTGGTCACTCCACCAATTTGATGTGAAAAATGCCTTCTTGCATGGGGACTTGAACGAAGAGGTCTATATGGAACCCCCACCAGGGTTCATAGAAGGTTTTGGGCAGAATGAGGTGTGCAGACTCTGAAAGGCATTGTATGGGCTCAAACAATCACCAAGGGCATGGTTTGGTAGGTTTACAGTGGCCATGCGACGTCATGGATATGTGCAGAGTAACTCTGATCACACATTATTCCTGAAAAAAAAGGGGGGATTTGATCACATGCTTGATAATCTATGTTGATGATATGATTATAACAGGCAGTGATAAAGAGGAGATGGAAAGTCTCAGAGAGAACTTGTTCAAAGAGTTCGAAATGAAAGACTTTGGAGGATTGAAATATTTCTTGGGCATTGAAGTCCTTCGGTCAAAGAAAGGGATTTTCATATCACGGAAGAAATACATTCGGATCTCTTGTAAATGGGCTAGTTGATTGCAAACCCGTGGACACTCCGATGCAGGTGAACCATAAACTCAGGATAGAAGAGAATGGGGAACGAACTGATAAGGAACGATATCAACGCTTGGTCGGGAAACTCATCTATTTGGCTCACACACGACCTGACATCGCCTACTCAGTAGGTATTGTAAGTCAATTCATGCACCAGCCACAGAAAAAACACATGGAGGCAGTCATTCGTATTATTCAGTATCTCAAAGGTACTGTAGGAATAGGAATCATGTTTGGGAGACACGACCATCTCAATGTTGAGGCATATACAGACACCGACTGGGAAGGGAATCCAAATGATCGAAGGTCCACATCTGGGTTCATTACACTTGTTGGAGGAAATGTTGTAACTTGGAGGAGCAAAATAAAAGGTGTGGTAATCGCCCAAAGGTCAAGTCAATTAGAGGAATAGCAAAAGGGGTCACTGAGCTTATTTGGCTTAGGAAATTGATGACAAAAATTGGCATAGAACAGAAGGGACCAAGTCTGTTAAGATGTGACAACAAAGCTGCGATCAACATCTCAGAGAATCCAGTACAACATGACAGAACGAAACACGTGGAGGTTGATCGGCATTTCATTAAAGAAAAGCTGGAGGATGGCACGATTTCCATTCCCTTTGTCAAGTCTGAAGATCAGCTAGCAGATATACTCACAAAAGCCGTTACAAGTCAGATCTTCCAGACCGTGCTGAGCAAGCTAAGCATTGGGAACTCCATCACTTAGCTTGAGGGGGAGTGTTGGAATGGAAAGAGTTGACTTACCGGATTTAGTTCCGAAATCCTTGTAATTTTGTCTGATTCTCTAAGATTATGTTTGGCCTATATATTCTAGTCTAGAGGGATTAACGCTGGAATATATAGAAAATACTCTTACGATGAATACAATTCAATATGTTCTTCCTAAAACCCATACTCTAACAAGAAGACAGCCATACCTTCACCAATACCGTCAGGGAAGACGACTCCCAACGCCAGAGATGCAATAGGTCGACGGAGGGCGGACGACAAAGGTTGGCGGACGGGCAGAAGCGACAACCGAAGAAGGAAGAAGAAGAGAAAGTTGCGTGGGAGAAGAAATTAAGGCTGCCTGCGTTTTAACTTAACCAAAAAGATAAAACCAAAACAATGTCGTTTTGTTTTATCGTTTTGGTTAAGAATAATAATAATAATAATAATAATAATAATAATAATAATAATAATAATAATAATAATAATAATAATAATAATAATAATAATAATAATAATAATAATAATAATAATAATAATAATAATATGTTGATAATAATAATATTGAAAAGGTTAATTTAGAAAGTCATCCTTATTGTTAGGTATCATGAATAATTTGTAGGTTGAAATTCTTTTTTACGTTTATCACCTAATTTTCCTTTTAGTTTTAATTCTTGAGTATTACTACTTTCGGTTTTTCATCTTTATCCATAAAAAGGTCTTGATCATGCTCAGATTCATATCCAATAATTATTTCATCTTTATGATCATGTGATAAGGGGATGCAGATGCATACCTCGTCTAAAATCGAAACAAGTCTGGATTTTTTCCTTCGACTTTCACTTCCATTCCCACAATTAATTGGATCATCAACAATCTCACTCGCGCTCAAACATTCAATGGGAGGATCCATCAGAGACGCGTCTACTGTAATCTTCTGGCTGTAAATTCCTCGACCTACATCGCAAAGCTCTTTAAGTAACTGTTGTGTAGGTCTCAAAAATCTCGATCCCTTCAAGATTGAAGTGTAACCCGTGAATGGACCGAGAAGGACCGAGCTTCTAGACACGCTGTTCAAGATGAACCACTCAGAACTACACACACACCACCTCATTGCTAATTTTATCAAGATAAATTGCAGAGCCATATCTTTGCAAATTAAGCTCTAAAGGAAGATTACTTTGGTGGGGATGGTGAGAAGATAAAGATAAAGACAGCCCTTGTCCAGTGGCATTAGAGTCATGAGTGGTCAACGACAAAGGTTCTGGCTTGAACACTATCACTTCACAAAACATAGAACACAAAACAAGTGAAGAATGAGAAGGTATTTGTAGGCTACGAGTCGTGACTGAAAAATGAAAAGAAAGGAAAGAGGGAACACAATAAGAGATATTTTCAAATAAAGCTCGAAGCCCTAAAAGTTAGCGAGATAACCATAAAAAATCTAGAAATGTAGATGGAGAAAACCCTAAAGCGTCCAGAGAAAAAGCAAGAGGGAAGTTAATAAAAGAAGAACCTGACTGAACTTGGTTTGAAGCTGGGAGTTGATTTCGGGCCATATAAAACACCAAGAGCAAAACAAAATCCCCCGTAAAACTAGGCTTGTTGTTTTCGATAGAAGAAGCAGATGCCATCAGAAGACACTTTAACTATATCATCTCTTATGATAATTGTGAGTGAAAAAACAATAGTTGAAGACACATTAATTGTTGCACTTGAAGCCTACAAACATAAACGGCTCATCACATACTTATAGGATCAATGTTAACCCTCTTTCTAAAAACAACATTCACCTATTTTGTAAATGTCTTTTTTAAAACTTGAAGATGAAAGGTCCATTTGTCCCCTTAAGGTTTGACAGAAAGTCTAAGATGACTCTTACCAGTATAACCATTAGCATTTCTAAAGTGGAGCAATTTGCCTCAAAATTGCTAATTCTATCAAATCACTGTTAAAAATTTCTACCTAAACATGTCATATAAGATCAGCTGCCAAAACAACATATAAGATCGTCGTTCTATAGTCATTGTTCGTTATTTAATTTCTTGTGATTCTATGTCATTATCCAGTTTCAGGAGTCAAGGTCTCGTCATTCTCTGCCATTCTTCTTCATTGTCCAGCCAGTCCATGTACGCGAGGTTCCATTGTTCTCCAGTCACCCCATTCGTGATTAGCTCTTCTCCATTCTCTAGTCACTGTAGTGGAAGAAGAGTTCTCCATTCTAGGTACAGGGATTCATTCCTTTAGTTACAAATATATATTATATAGTGCCTATAAGCAATCAGTAAATAATTATTTGTGTAATATTTTGTTGAATTTGTTGTATGTATAGCAGGAGATTTGTGGTGGTCCCCCAAAGACAGTGGATTTATGTCGGTCTCCCTCTTACTTTTGATTAGAAAATTAAGGGTAAGTTACCCTACATGTGGAAAGTTGAGATTCTATCAAATTTATGGAAAATAATGTTATCTTTCTGCCAAGTTTATATATGTAAACTTATAAACTTTTTTAAACATGAACTATTCTGTATCTTATTTAAACTCATTTTAATCATCCAATGTAAAACTTTCTCTAATTAAGTTCTACTTACGTCATTTATTCTTACTATAATTGTGCCACTCACTACTGATATGTGCTTAATTGTTGATATTTTTAATTATTTTTACTTAGCGATTATCGATACAAAAATGATTAAAATATTTATTTTAATTTATATTTGATTTTAGGTATAAGTCGGGAGCAAAGAAATTAAAGTGAATCGAATGCGTGGCATATGGATCATTTTTCGAAGATTAATATCAACTTGCTTTTATAGAGGAAGAAGAGAAAAAAAAAAGAGACAAGAAATATAGAACAATTACGAAAGAAGAAGGAGGAAGCAAGGAAAATGAGGAGAGCAATCAGGTGGGGTCATTTTGGAAGGCAGAGAACAAGGGAAGAAGCAAATGTTTTAAAGTAGATGTGTGACCTTTATTAGTCACATCATCAAACACTAAGAAGAAGCCACGCGGACACAAACATAGGGAGCAAGTTAAATTGTCAAATGACAAGCAAGAGACGCAACGTTTTACACAAAAATGTAGGAGACAAGATGATTTAAATCAAAACGCAGCGTGGAGAAGAAAACGCACAGCAGAGGCACGCAGACGCTGGAACGCAAGTGACGGAAGAAGCGTGGAGGGTTTTTTGTAGTTTGCATATTAAATTGTCAACATCAACACCATGATGTGATGAATGAGGCGGAAATAGAGAGCTAGAGTGAACAACCAGACAGAAATAAATAAAGAGAGGCGCACACTAAGGAAAAATCAGCGCAACAGGCACGTGGAAGCACAAGCAGAAGGTAGCAAGGGATTTAAAAAGAGAGTGACATTTATTTGTCACGTCAATCAGCAATAATGAGGGGATTGAACGTGCCGTCAAGGGAACTCACCATAGAGGAGAGTCGGTGCCTTAGAGAAGCTGGAGAATAAAACAAGGAGGCGGCAGCAGTAGAAAGGAGAGTGCAGCGCTGAAGGCTTGGAGAGCTGGCTTGGCTTGCGGCTGCAGGCGAGGAGAGTGAGCTGGCGCAGGCCTTGGGAGAAGCAGAACAGTGGCGTGGACAATAAACATCAAGGTTTATTCGTCAAATCAATAAATAGTGTAGTGAAATTGAGAGGAGAGCTACGGTAGTGAACAAGAAACAAAAGGGTTTTTAGTTGGGGATTAAAATGGGAGTTGAAACATTTTTTTGGGTAAGATCTATGAAGAGCTAAACGTCCCGACGCCAGTTCGGAGGTAATATCGACGCCGACGACTCAAGTTAAGTATTATTTTAATTATTTTGTTGTTTCTTTCTCTCATTAGGGATTGATTGTGTTATCGTATGTTAATTGATTTGGGTATTGTGTATGAATAATCGGATTTTCACTATTATTCGGTTATTTATGTATGAACCCATTAGGTATTG
Source organism: Erythroxylum novogranatense (assembly GCA_029891385.1). Classification (NCBI taxonomy): domain Eukaryota; kingdom Viridiplantae; phylum Streptophyta; class Magnoliopsida; order Malpighiales; family Erythroxylaceae; genus Erythroxylum; species Erythroxylum novogranatense. The sequence goes on along the minus strand of CM057233.1, from coordinate 52,373,100 downwards.
TGATTTGGTAATTTTAATGCGTTCATTGAATTGCTAATTGCGAACCCATTGCTAGAATTTCAATTTAATCTGTAATTATTATGTTGGAATTCATTGTAGCGACTAATGATTCGTAATCATTAGGGATAACATGACCTAGGTTAAATGACCCAAGCTTATGTGGTTGTTGCCATGATTAATCGGTTTTCCTAATTCGTAATGCTACTGCCTAATTAAATCTAGAGATCGTATCCTAGGTTATTAGGTGGTTAGGTTTAATCAACGATCATATCTTGATTAAACAAAATCTAAGGAAAAACTCGGGTTAATTTTTAACCCACAATTAATAGTTGCTAGGAGAGGTTAAAGAATAACAAATTAATAAAATATGCTTAGTCAGGGTTTAGGCCGAGATTGAACCAAAGAACTGGGCCTTTACTGAATTCCCCACATTTTTCATTTTATTGCATGTTTTCTTTAATTTGTTTTTATTAGTTAGTTTTCTTTTATTTTCATCTTTAAAAATCCAAACCCCCCTTTTTTTTTTCCTAAATACCAGTTAATTTCATTCCTTAAAATTTACACACACTCTCTGTGGGATCGACCTAGACTCGCCACTGCTACAGTAGTAGTCTAGTTATTTAATTTTGATTAGCGTTACGACGCGTGGTCAAATTTTGGCGCCGTTGTCGGGGAGTGTAATGTTTTAGTTTTTGTTTGTGATTTAATTGGTGTTTTGTATATATATGTTCGTGATTGATTTCTTTTCTGTTATTTTGTGATCTTTTCAGTTTTTTTGTTCGATATGGATGGAAGTAATTTCTTTTATAATTCATATTCTCAATCCTATAACAATGTTTGGACTGATCAACCTAATTTTTGTTATGGATTGGATAATCAGCAGAATTACTTCCATGATAGTTTGCAGGACATACAATAATTCTGGTACAGACTAGAAGCTTCCTATCATAAGTCTGGACTATCTCCGGAAGAGTTGATGTTACAATTGCAGGAGAATACTTTACAATTCCAGAAGGATGGAGGGCAATTTCCAGAAGACACATATTCTAGCGCCCAAAATTCGAAGAGCCAACATAATTCACTTGCATCTTTAGAAGAACTTGTTAATACTATGGCTGTTAACAATTTGCAATTTGAACAGGATATGCAGCAGGAGATGCGAGAATTCCGACAAGAGACAAAAACTAGCCAATCTGGTTCAAGTGCATCTTTAGAAGAATTGGTTAACACACTTGTTGCTAACACTTTGCAATTTTATCAGGAGACAAAGGCACACCAACAGAGGATGGAAACCTACTGGGTCAGATGGCAATAAGCCTTGATCACCTGGAGTCACAACGAGAAGAGGTGCAATCGTATCTACCCGAGGTGTATCCAATTGAAGTCTGTGCGGAAAATTTGCAAAGTGATGAGGAGCTTGAGAATTTTGAGGTCAACCCTTAACGAATTGTTTGTGTCGAAGAAGTGAAGAAGGAGCCAGAAGCTAAAAAGGACATATCTTTTAGCTCAGAGGTAAGTACTGAGTCCATAATTATTTTTGAGACTAACTCTTTACCTTTACATTACAGATTAGAGGAGTTAAATGATAAAGAAAAAGGTGAAGAGACGTTCGCAATATTTCCAGATTGTATGGACTCAGTCAAGATTGAGAAGTTGATGATAGGGAAGATACTGAAGGAGGATAATGATCAACAAAGGCCCTATCCAGAATTACCCCACGTAGAGGAGCCACATGTGATACATGAAGATCACAATTTTGTCACGTGAGGAGAAAAAAGAGTCGAGCCAGCGACCCTAAACAAAGGCGCTTCTTGGGAGGCAACCCAAGGGAAGTAAATTTCTTTTCCTTTACATTTTCGCATTACTTTTTGTTTGCATGTGTGTTTTTAAATTTGTTTGTTTTACTTGTTTTTAATTTTTTAATCAAAATAAGAGAAAGAATAAAACAAATGAAACAAACATTTTCTCATTTTCTATTGCTTCTGGGATTATATAATCATGATTAGAGTGTGGATTGACTAGAGAATTTCATAGCAACTTTAGCATGTACTTTTGTTCTTGTGATTGGTCGATATGCATTATCTTTAGAAGAGTAGTGACTAATGGTAGACAAAGCCGGTGAGATTTTGAGCCTTAATTGACTGACACATCCATATCAGTCTCATTGCCTTTTGATAATGTGTGACCTTCATGACATGTACATCTTGATTTTGCGTTGAATTTCTATTCGAGACCACATTTTTATCATATGCATTAACATGGATATGATTAGGCATTCTTTGTTTTCATAAGCTACATTGGCCAAATGACCTACCTTATTGACATGATTTATCCTTTGATAAACCCCTTTGAGCTTTAACCTTTCTTTTTGTATAAACCACATTTTATGCTTTTAAACTTAACCAAATGTCCTACCTAAGTCATAAAACTAGTGGAATATTTGTGATTGTTGAGGTTGTGGATGTACAAAATTATAAGTGTGGGGGTGAATATATGTAAGGGTTGGTTATAATCTTGGGATGTTATTTTATGTCTTATCATTAAGATTCCCATGTTGATGTAGTTTATTTTAATTTTAAAAGGAAAAGAAAAGAAAAGAAAATGAAAAAAATGAAAAATAATAATAAAAGAAAGAAAAGAAAAAAATTATTGAAAATTTTATCAAGGAAGAATTGCATGTGTGTTGAAAAGTTGTTTATAATTCATGCATCTTCCTAGAGCTGTAATGGTTGAGTTATTTGAGTATGTTGAATATGAGGTTGAGGTTTGCTTGAAAGGTTCACTCTTGTGATTTCATTGAGATGAATTGTATGAGTGATTCCTTTGGATTGATATATGCTTTATGTGGTTTGTGTGTGAGAGTTGAATGGGGTTGTGAAATGTAAATGTTGCATTCGTCATAACTGACGGTACCCAGTTTTTGATTAAATGTTACTTTTGTTTCACTAGCTTTGATGACTTTCATACTACTTGACCTAAATTTACCTCACCTTACCCTTGCCGACATTACAACCTTGAAAAGTCCTTTGATTCATCATTTTGCATGTGAACATTAGTGGTGGAGAAATGAAATGATATGCAAAGTTATGGATTGTCATGTTCATGAATAGTGTTGAGAGTACTCTTTGATATATTTTAATTAAACACATTTCCGTGTCTACCATTAGATTGCTCAGTTTTTGAAGATATTGAATGTTGATTGATCATGAGTAAAAGCTTAGAATGCTGATTTCTTGCTATGATGTTTGAAAGTTATTCATCTTTGCTTATGATTATATTGTCTTGGAAAATATGGGAATTGAGTAAATGTTGCGAATCTTTGAGCTTAATTTGGATGTTTTGCCCGAGGACGGTCAAAAGCTAAGTGTGGGGGTATTTGATATGTGCTTAATTGTTGATATTTTTAATTATTTTCACTTAGCGATTATCGATACAAAAATGATTAAAATATTCATTTTAATTCATATTTGATTTTAGGTACAAGTTGGGAGCAAAGAAATTAAAGTGAATCGAATGCGTGACATATGGATCATTTTTCGAAGATTAATATCTACTTGCTTTCATGGAGGAAGAAGAGAAAAAAATAATGAGATAAGAAATATAGAACAATTATGAAAGAAGAAGGAGGAAACAAGGAAAATGAGGAGAGCAATCAGGTGGCGTTGTTTTGGAAGGCAGAGAACAAGGGCAGAAGCAAATGTTTTAAAGTAGATGTGTGACCTTTATTAGTCACATCATCAAACACTAAGAAGAAGCCACGCTGGACACAAACATAGGGAGCAAGTTAAATTGTCAAATGACAAGCAAGAGACGCAACGTTTTACACAAAAACGCAGGAGACAAGATAATTTAAATCAAAACGCATCGTGGAGAAGAAATCACACAGTTGAGGCACGCAGACGCTGGAATGCAAGTGACGGAAGAAGCGTGGAGGGTTTTTTGTAGTTTGCATATTAAATTGTCAACATCAACAGCTACAGTGACAATAACGAGGGGCGGCGTAATAGAGAGCTAGAGTGAACGACCAGACAGAAATAAATAAAGAGAGGCGCACAATAAGGAAAAATTAGCGCAACAGGAACGTGGAAGCACAAGCAGAAGGTAGCAAGGGATTTAAAAAGAGTGAAATTTATTTGTCACGTCAATCAGCAATAGTGAGGGGATTGAACAGTGTCGCCAAGGGAACTCACCGTAGAGGAGAGTCGGCGCCTTAGAGAAGCTGGAGAATAAAACAAGGAGGCGGCAGCAGTAGAAAGGAGAGTGCTTGTTGAAGGCTTGAGAAGCGGGCTTGGCTGCGGTGCAAAGCGAGGAGAGTGAGTTAGCGCGCAGCCTTTGGAGAAGCGTAACATGTTAGTGTAGTGCCCTAAAGGCAATCCCTTTAGCGCTTTTTGTTCATAGTCATGTATGGACTTTATGAATAAATAAAGAAAGGCATGTTTCATTTATTTGATGTTCTTTATGAATTGATATTGATCTTTAATCAAATTAATGAAGTCCATGATATATGACATAGCATGAAGGAAATTATGATGTGATCATAATCCCGAGATTCCTATCATGTGCAATTATGTCAAGATTCTAAATTTTCCTAGTCATAGAATTAATGAGACTGGACATCATTAATCGGACGGACTAGCATATGTCATACTCCTTGATTGGATCAAGCGGTGGATCTCGTAAACCGTAAATATGAGATATTTAGAGTTGACATATGGATGCTTACTAGTGGTAGTAAGTTCATTGGATGATTCGCCATGAGATCATCACATGGATTTAATGTCGTGATAATCTCATCATAGCAATGGTGCAAGTATCCTTAGACTTGAGGTACTCGAGGATATCTTGATCTTGATCCTGCATTTTGACTCCATTCCTTGTGACCTTCCAGAGGTTACTCATAGGATGGTGCTTGGAGTGCGCTTGAGGTATTCAAGGTAATTGAGTAGCCAATAAAGGATTCATCACTACGTGAGAATGTAAGAGATACCTCGCCTCTTGTCGGGATCATTACTTTAAGTCTCGGCGAGCATGACTATGTCATGAAAAGTGTCTTCATGGACATATAAAGTAATGAGTCCTCGACAGAACCGATTTCACTTGGGCTAGACTTAGTCTAGTAAGAGTTGACATATTAGCCATACTCATAACCAAGTGGGGTATAGGATGATGAAAGGACGAATTGCACAAGAATTGTTCATGGAAGGGTTCGTGATCCGTTCGTGATGAATTCATCAAACCGATTACTTTCCGGTCAATTAGGGGTCATGATGTGTTGCTAGATACCGCTCATGACTTGCTCAGATTAATTGTTAATCTAAGTGGCCAACATAACCGGAACCTAAAGGGTCACTGCGATAAGAGTGATTCAGAGGATCAGTAAAATAGTAATTGGACGAGATCCAATTATGGAGAGCATTAGGATTAAATGGATCCCAATGGGATTGGGATATGTCCTGATGAGATCGCGACATCAATATTGCTAAGAAAGGTTTCCGAAGCTATTTCAGCATCGGGGCCCGGTAGGCCGGTAGGATCGACCCCAGTTGGACTGGACCTTAGCATTTATATTCTAATTAATTAATTAAGTAAATTAATTAATTAATTATTATATTTATATGCCATGTGCACGTTGGAAAGAGGGAGAAGAGATAAAAGCTTTGAAAAGTCAAAGCTTGGTTTCTTTATTCATTAATGAATGAATGGTCATTAAGCCTCCATTTGTAAGCTTCTTATGGATTGATTTTTTAATTGTTAAAAATCAATATAAGATGGCTTTTTGGAGAGGATGGCCGTAGGTTATGCATAAGGAAGAGAAAAAGAAAGCTTAAGTGTTAAGCTTTGTAAAGAAAGTTTCATTTTCTTCTTCTTCCAAAGGCATCATCGATTCTTCTCTTCTCCAAGGCAAGGATTTCAACGTCTGATTCAAGCTCTCCAGGACAGAGGTAAGGTCTAGCAGCTCTTATTCTATTCTAGCTATTCCCGGGTCAAAGGTGTTTGATTCGGTTAGGTTTTCTGATCTCTGCGTGGATATCTTTAGAGATAGTCTCTATTGGCTATTCAGGTTTGAGGTTTTCATACCGACACCGGGATCCTGGGTTTCGGGAAGGTCCTGGGAATAAAATTTTTTTGTTTCCACTGCTGGAACATGTGATGTTCCTCCCGGGATTTTCCTACAGTGGTATCAGAGAGTCTGGTGTCGTGTATGAAGCTTTAACTGAAGCTAGATCATAAACCCTAATTGCTTGTGATGTTGTAGCATGCTTTCTGTTCAGATTTCGAATTACTATAGAGATAGGGTTTTCGAAATTTTTCTGCCCAGGAATGTTCATAACATGTTAGAGAATATGTCTATGAATTTTCAGAATTTATCGATTTGATTTGATATACTTTTGCTAATTATTTCCCTAAGCTTACAGATGCTGTTTTTGAAACGATTCTGTGAACAGGCAGTAGTATAAAATCAAGAATAAATTCTATAAAAATCTTTTTCTGGATTTTCCTTCACCTAAATGTCTCTAAGATGTTGGTGAATGTCTGTGAGCATGGAAATTGGATTTCAAGGTGATTGGATATTTATTTTCGATTTTATTCTATGCTGTTGGGAATTGCTGTGTTGATGAACACAGAATTTTAATCGGTTTTGTTATTTTGGTTGACTGAGTTTTTGATGGCCTAAAATCCTGAAAAAATTCAGGTAGCATGTTCAGAACATGTAGCAACCTATATAATTTTCTCAGAATTTATTGAAATTGTTTCATTGATCATTTCAAGCAATGTACAGAACTGGACAGTTTTGGTGAAAATTGTTGGGACTGTTTTGCTTGGCTTGATTGAGGTTGCTTTTTCAATTCCAATGCCTTGAACCATTTTTAATGTGATTAAAAATGTGTTATCTTGATGTAGTATGATTTCCAAATTGAATTGCTTGAATTTGCTTTTCCAAGAATTTTTGAATGCCGAATTGGTCACATTTGTATCTCGTTGGTATATTTCATTTTCTTGCTTGTTTTGGCCGTCACAATTTTTGTGACAAGTACCGGAGTAGTTTTGAGAGTGTATACACTAGCTTGAGATGCTTAGGGTGAGAATTTGGGTGTTCTTAAATTATTTGGATATTTATGAGTTTTGACTCATTTCAAGCTTTTCATATAGTTTGACTATTTAAGGCATTCATAGATCAATGAAGTGTTCATTGATACATCAACTAACAGATATTACCCTAGGTATAATGGTATTGTGAATTGGAATTGCATTGATTGAGGAATTAGCCGATTAGAAATAATAGCAATCTTGCAGGATAAGTCGACTTGTTTGCAGGATAAGTCGACTTGTTTGCAGGATAAGTCGACTTGTTTGCAGGATAAGTCGACTTGTTTTCTTGATAAGTCGACTTGTTTTCTGGATAAGTCGACTTATTCAAGTTTTTGCATAAGTCGACTTATATCAGACAAGTCGACTTGTGCGTGGGCAGGAGCATAAGTCGACTTATATCAGACAAGTCGACTTGTGTGTGGGCAGAAGCATAAGGTGACTTGCATTTGATGAAAGTCGACATGTGGCATGCTCAGTTGGATGATGGATGATTATAAGGATTGATTCAATTGGATTGATGAAACCTAAATCATTCCATATAGTCCCGTGACTATAATCCTACTCCTTGGAGTCTAGAATTTCTAAATCCCTCCTCGGTATATGAAAACTAACGCCTTCCATTAATATGGTAAGAACCGAGTTCTTATAGGATGGGTTGTTGGGTAAACCCAAGCTCACTCTATCTGGATATGTTCGAACCATGAAAATATGATTTTCGGATTAATGGGTTGGTTTTCACCGAAGCGTTAGTTTGTTGAGTAAACTCAAGGTCGGCATGGATGAGGCGAAATTGGGTAGCATACATCGATGTACGCGCATCAAAGAGTTGATACCCGATGTAAGTGCATACATCAACAAGTTGATAAGACCGATCGATAGTTGTGTCTAAGATGTAATTGGTATATCGATAACCCCGAGACATAAGGTGGCTTGTTGGGTAAACCCAAGGTCATTCTCAATGTCGGTTATCGATGATGCAATTGGTATGTTCGATACCTACCGATTGACCTAAGTTGTGGCTTGTTGGGTAAACCCAAGGTCATTCTTAGCAATATCGGATATCGACCCACTAGGACATTATGTCACTTTGTTTCTTTGGATTCAGAATGAGGGTTATGGATTCTATGAAACTAGTGGGAGCTTTTGCATATCATTCAAGTCCTTATGATTATGCAGCTATTCCTATTCTAACATTCTTCCTCTCTATCCGTGTAGGTTGTTTGAAAATGTCGTCAAGTGTGAATCTTCGCCGCTTATGGATTCCAACAAGTTAATTGGACGAATTTTCTTGGTGGTTAAGGAATCGAGAATAGTTCTCGATCTGAAAGTCAGGATATATCCTAGATTTTCCGCTTCGGATGCACTCTTGTCGATGCTTCGATGATGATCGGAAGGCATATAGTAAGCATCTAAAGGATGTTGACATGGCTACTTGCATCATGCTTGCCTCGATGTCACCAGAGTGCGATAAAGACGAGTCCATGGATGCTCACACTATAGTTTTTCATCTTAGGGAGCTGTTTGACGAGCAAGCCCGGTCCGAAAGGTTCGAGACCTCAAGGCTTCTTCTTACTAAGATGGCTCGAGGACATCCGCATGCGACGCATCAAGATGAATGGCTATATTGAGAGATTGGCCGCCTTAGGTTTTGCAATGGATTATGAATTAAGTATAGACTTAATTACGGTTGGATTGTCCGACAGTTATGCACAGTTTGTGCTAAACTATCGAATGAACCAAATATCCACTACAATACCGAGTGATCAATCTGCTCAAGACAACTGAAAGGCACTATCAAGAGTGATAGTAAGCAAGTGTTGGTGGTTGCTTCTTCATCTTTGGGTCCAAGAAGAAAAGAACCCAAAGAAGAAGAAGGCAAAGAAACCAAAGGGAGGCGCCATCAAGAAGAAGACCAAAGAAGTCGCCCTAAAAGGAACTTGCTTCCATTGCGGTAAAGATGGCCATCGGAGGCGAATTGCAAAGTCTATCGAGTCATTGAAGCGTAAGAAGGCATAAGATGCCTCGACTACTTGAGTTTGTATGTCATTGAAGTTAATCATTCATCGATCACAACATCCGGGTATTTGATCTTGGTTCAGGCTCACACATATGCAATGATATGCGGGGCCTCGAGGACGATGAGGCAACTCATGAAGGGAGAAGTAGACGACGTGTTGGAAATGGAGCAAGAGTTCTTTGCATTAGCCGTAGGAACCTATGTTTTGTATCTCCCTCTTGGGCTTGTCTTTGGAATTGGATGATTGTTATTTTGTACCCGTTTGACAAAGAATATATTATGCATTTCTTGTGCGAATAGAAATTTGGATTCCATATGAATTTTAATAGCAATGGTTGTTCTATTAATTCTAATGGAATGCTTTATGGAAACGGTACATTGTGCAATGGTATTTACATATTAGATATGTCTAATCCAATTTTAAATGTCAATGACACCAAACGGCATAGAAGAGATAATCTAAAGTCAACTTACTTATGGCATTGTCGCTTGGCCATATAAATGAGACACGCATCGCTAAACTCCATAAGAGTGGCGGTTTAGGGTCATTTGATTATGAATCATATGACACATGCGAATCTTGTTTATTAGGCAAGATGGCTAAGTTACCCTTCAAGGAAAGGGTGAGCGGCGATTGGAGTATTAGACCTAATACATTCGGATGTATGCGGTCCGATGTCCATCCATGCGAAGTGGTTGTCGTTACTTCATTACCTTTATCGATGATTATTCACGATATGGGTACTTGTATCGATGAGATACAAATCTGAAGCGTTGCAAAGTTCAAACAATTGAAATGAAGTAGAAAACCAACTTGGTAAAAGTATCAAGGCATTACGATCCGATCGTGGTGGAGAATACTTAGACCAACAGTTTCAGGATTATCTCAGAGATAATGGCATTTTATCTCAGTGGACTCCTCCTTACACGCCGCAGCACAATGGTGTGGCTGAAAGGAGAAATCGAACCTTGTTGGACATGGTACGATCAATGATGGGTTTCGTAAAGTTACCAAAATCGTTTTGGGGGTATGCGCTAGAGACAACTGTTTACTTGCTAAACAGAGTTCCCTCCAAGACAGTTGATGTTACTCCATATCAGATGTGGACTAACCGAAAACCTTATCTTTCTCATTTGAAAGTATGGGGTTGTCCTGCTTACGTGAAGCGGATTCAGTCAGATAAGCTTGAAGCAAAATCTGACAAGTGTTTGTTTGTAGGATATCCTAAAGAGACCATGGGATATCAATTCTACCTTCTTTGAGGAACAAAGGTGTTTGTTTCAAGCATCTTGTCTTTAGAAAGAGTTTCTTCTCCAAGAAGATAGTGGGAGCAAAGTCGAACTTGAAGAAGTTCAAGATGCTCAAACAAGCACAGATCAATTGCTCGAACACGAGACCATCACTCATTCGGATGAAGTAATGATTCAACCTTCCGCTGCACTTGAAGCTCGTGGGTCAAGTAGGATGCGCGCTTGTTCGAGAGATATGGATTTCGTAAGTGAGCAGAATGACGTATTGCTCATAGAAGATGATGAGCTGCTACCTATGAAGAGGTTACGAAAAGTTCAGATCGAAAAATGGCTTTATGCCATAAAAGCGAAATGGATTCCATGTACATAAACCAAATATGGACTTTGGTTGATGCACTGAAGGATAAAACCTATAGGGTGCAAATGGGTTTTCAAGAAGAAACCGACATGGATGGTAATGTGATTACCTACAAAGCAAGGCTTGTGGCCAAAGGATTTCGTCAAAGACAAGGAGTTGACTATGACGAGACCTTCAGCCCCGTAGCAATGCTTAAATCCATTCGGATACTCCTAGCCATTGCTGCTCATTATGATTATGAGATATGGCAAATGGATGTGAAGACAGCTTTCCTTAACGGAAATCTGGCCGAGGATGTGTACATGACACAACCAGAGGGCTTCACTTTCAGTGATGGCGAAAAGGTATGCAAGCTTCAGGAATCCATCTATGGATTGAAGCAAGCATCCAGGAGTTGGAACATCCGTTTTGATGAGTCAATCAAAGAGTTTGGTTTCTCACAAAATCCGGATGAACATTGTGTGTACAAGAAGGTTAATGGGAATGCAATCGTTTTCCTTGTGTTGTATGTAGATGACATATTGTTACTCGGAAACGATGTCTCAATGCTGCAATCAGTCAAAATTTGGTTGTCCAAGCAATTTGCGATGAAAGACCTTGGTGAAGCAACTTATATCCTTGGGATAAAGATCTATAGAGATAGATCTAAGAGGTTGCTTGGTCTTTCACAATCATCGTACATAGACAAGATGCTAAAGAGGTTTAGCATGGAGCAATCCAAGAGAGGGTTTCTTCCCATTACTCATGGGATAACACTCTCGAAATCTATGTGTCCTAAGACACAAGATGAGAGGATTCGCATGGATCGAGATCCCGTATGCATCTGCGATAGGATCGATCATGTATGCTATGTTATATACGAGGCCCGATGTATCGTATGCTCACGAGTGTCACGAGCGATACCAATCGGATCTGGTGAGGGTCTTTGGGTGGTGTCAAGAATATCCTCAAGTACTGCGAAGGACTAAGGATGTTTTCTTGATATATGGAGATGGAAATCTCAAGTGGCGGCATCGGATGCGGTTTCCAATCGACAAGGATGACTCGGATCCAGTCAAAGTTATGTTTTCACGCTAAACGACGGAGCGGTCGGTTGGAAGAGTTCCAAACAAGAGACGATGGCGATTGACGACCAAGGCGAGTACATTCTTTGCATCGAGGCGCAAAGGAAAGCTGTTGGATCGAAGTTCATTTCGAACTTGGTGTGGTTCCTAGGCGTGATGGACCCATACTGTTGTATTGTGACAACAATGGGGCTATTGCTCAGCAAAGAACCGAGGTCTCACCAACGATCTAAACACGCACTCATGCAGATATCATCGATTCGAGATCATTCTAGAGGTGATGTCGCGATGGAGAGGATTCCAGAGCGAACATTCTCGATCCGTTGACGAAGCCATTGTCACAGAAGAATTTTGATTCTCATGTACTCGCTTATGGTATTAGATACCAAGGCGATTGGCTTTAGGTCAAGTGGGAGATTGTTAGTGTAGTGCCCTAAAGGCAATCCCCTTTAGCGCTTTTTGTTCATAGTCATGTATGGACTTTATGAATAAATAAAGAAAGGCATGTTTCATTTATTTGATGTTCTTTATGAATTGATATTGATCTTTAATCAAATTAATGAAGTCCATGATATATGACATAGCATGAAGGAAATTATGATGTGATCATAATCCTGAGATTCCTATCATGTGCAATTATGTCAAGATTCTAAATTTTCCTAGTCATAGAATTAATGAGACTGGACATCATTAATCCGGATGACTAGCATATGTCATACTCCTTGATTGGATCAGCGGTGGATCTCGTAAGCTGTAAATATGAGATATTTAGAGTTGACATATGGATGCTTACTAGTGGTAGTAAGTTCATTGGATGATTCGCCATGAGATCATCACATGGATTTAATGTCGGTGATAATCTCATCATAGCTATGGTGCAAGTATCCTTAGACTTGAGGTACTCGAGGATATCTTGATATCTTGATCTTGTACTGACTCCATTCCTTGTGGCCTTCCGGAGGTTACTCATAGGATGGTGCTTGGAGTACAGTTTGAGGTATTGAAGGTAATTGAGTAGCCAATAAAGGATTCATCACTTACGAGAATGAAGAGATACCACTGCCTCTCGTCGGGATCATTACTTTAAGTCTACGGCGAGCATGACTATGTCATGAAGAGTGTCTTCATGGACATATAAAGTAATGAGTCCTCGACAGAACTGATTTCACTTGGGCTAGACTTAGTCTAGTAAGAGTTGACATATTAGCCATACTCATAACCAAGTGGGGTATAGGATGATGAAAGGACGAATTGCGACAAAGAATTACATGGAAGGGTTCGTGATACGGTTCGTGATGAATTCATCAAATCGATTACTTTCCGGTCAATTGGGGTCATGATGTGTTGCTAGATACGCTCATGACTTGCTCAGATTAATTGTTAATCTAAGTGGCCAACATAACCGGGAACCTAAAGGGTCACACGCATAAGAGTGATTCAGAGGATCTGTAAAATAGTAATTGGACAGAGATCCAATTATGGAGAGCATTAGGATTAAATGGATCCCAATGGGATTGGGATATGTCCTGATGAGATCGCGACATCAATATTGCTAAGAAAGGTTTCAGAAGCTATTTCAAAGATCGGGGCCTAGAGTTTAAGTAGGAATGAGCCCAGCTTGGATGGACCTTAGCATTTATATTCTAATTAATTAATTAAGTAAATTAATTAATTAATTATTATATTTATATGCCATGTGCACATTGGAAAGAGGGAGAAGAGATAAAAGCTTTGAAAAGTCAAAGCTTGGTTTCTTTATTCATTAATGAATGAATGGTCATTAAGCCTCCATTTGTAAGCTTCTTATGGATTGATTTTTTAATTGTTAAAAATCAATATAAGATGGCTTTTTGGAGAGAATGGCCGTAGGTTATGCATAAGGAAGAGAAAAAGAAAGCTTAAGTGTTAAGCTTTGTAAAGAAAGTTTCATTTTCTTCTTCTTCCAAAGGCATCATCGATTCTTCTCTTCTCCGAGGCAAGGATTTCAACGTCGATTCAAGCTCTCCAGATGTAGGTAGGGTCTAGCGACTCTTATTACGTTTCTAGCTATTCCCGGTCAAAGGTGTTTGATTCGGTTAGGTTTTCTGATCTCTGCGTGGATACCTTTAGAGATAGTCTCTATTGGCTATTCAGGTTTGAGGTTTTCATACCGACATCGGGATCCTGGGTTTCGGGAAGGTCCCGGGAATAAAAATTTTTTGTTTCTGCTGCTGGAACATGTGATGTTCCTCCCGGGATTTTCCTACAGAACAATGGCGTGGACAATAAACCTCAAGGTTTATTCGTCAAATTAATAAATAGTGCAGTGAAATTGAGAGGAGAGCTATGGTAGTGAACAAGAAACAAAAGGGTTTTTAGTTGGGGATTAAAATGGGAGTTGAAGCATTTTTTTGGGTAAGATCTATGAAGAGCTAAACGTCCCGACGCCAGTTCGGAGGTAATATCGGACCTTGACGACCGAGTTAAGTATTATTTTAATTATTTTGTTGTTTCTTTCTCTCATTAGGGATTGATTGTGTTATCCTATGTTAATTGATTTGGGTATTGTGTATGAATAATCAGATTTTCACTATTATTCGGTTATTTATGTATGAACCTATTGGGTATTGTGATTTGGTAATTTTAATGCGTTCATTGAATTGCTAATTGCGAACCCATTGCTAGAATTTCAATTTAATTCGTAATTGTTATGTTGAAATTCATTTGTAGCGACTAATGATTCGTAATCATTAGGGATAACATGACCTAGGTTAAATGACCCGAGCTTATGTGGTTGTTGCCTTGATTAATCGGTTTTCCTAATTCGTAATGCTACTGCCTAATTAAATCTAGAGATCGTATCCTAGGTTATTAGGTGGTTAGGTTTAATCAACGATCGTATCTTGATTAAACAAAACCTAAGGGAAAACTCGGGTTAATTTTTAACCCACAATTAATAGTTACTAGGAGAGATTAAAGAATAACAAATTAATAAAATATGTTTAGTCAGGGTTTAGGCCGAGATTGAACCAAAGAATTGGGACTCTACTGAATTCCCCACATTTTTCATTTTATTGCATGTTTTCTTTAATTTGTTTTTATTAGTTAGTTTTCTTTTATTTTCATCTTTAAAAATCCAAACCCCCCCTTTTTTCCTAAATACCAGTTAATTTCATTCCTTAAACTTTACACACACTCTCTGTGGGATCGACCTAGACTCGCCACTGCTACAGTAGTAGTCTAGTTATTTAATTTTGATTAGCGTTACGACACGCGGTCAACTACATCCTTAACAACCTCTCTTTCACACTCGAACTATGTTAATGCCCATCTTTAGTTAACTGTCCCACATCTTTGGTCAACCATACATTATCCAGAGCTTCTTGTCCTATAATTGGAAACCTATAATTCAATCAACTAGAACAATTGTTCAACACCACGAAAAGTCCACACAATCAATCCTCTCCCTTTCCTCTAAAACCAGCTATTAATACTTCCATCATGACCACTGATTCTAAAATTCATATTCATAAACATATAAATAAAATTAACCATTAACCATCAATGCCCCTAGAGTCAATTGTCATGACACATTTAATTTGATTGTCAAATCTATCACAATTCACTGAAATTTCTTAATCATAATAATCTCACAAATTAATATATGCAAGTTGTGCAAGATTATCTGTGGTCTCAAACAAGCACCACATGCTTATTATCATGATATACAATAATTTTTATATCCTTTGGGTTTAACAACTCTCATTCAAATGCATCACTCTTTATCTTAAATAACAATGATAATTTAATGTCTTTTTGTTTATGTTGATGACATAATTATTACTATTTATAATGCTATTAGTTCACTAGCAACTGGAATCATTGATTTGACTTCGAGAACCATATCTTATAATAACATCATATTTAATATAAAATATTGTTCTAATTTTTCAAACACACCCATTTTTTCTAAGTTGTAGCCACTTTTTTAGAAATAGGTATGAGATAATTCAGGGCGAGGCCCTAAGGAAAGAGAACATTAATTAAAGGTTATAATTACTACTATTTAAACAATTTACTTCTCTCTCGTAAAGTATTTCAATATTCTACTTACTCATATATTTTTAATTTCTAGCCTTAAATTAAATGGTCTAGTAATTCCTATTTTTAGTTTGTAGATGATTAACCAATAGTAGCCACTCTTATGGTCATCCTACATCACAAATGGAGGCATAATGAAGCAAAAAAAAGGCATAAAAAGTAGATTTTGCATATTTTATGTAGAATTTTTATGATGGTTTTAAAGGGGATACAAGGGTTATGCATAAAAACTTCTCATCAAATTTTGACAATTAAAATACAAATTTAATTTTACTTTTTTCATACACTTCAAATCCCTTAATATGTAAAATCACACTTTTGTTCATAAAGTAGCCACTCCTATATTATATGTATCAATTGAAATATTTAACAATTACAAATATGTATATTACTTAAGCTTTGTGTTTTAACTTTGATGCGTATAGTTATGAATGATTTCTAATTTTCTTTATAGGATGACGATAAATGGAAGAGTTAGTATATGGCTATTTTATGGTGGACATTTTACTTATGAGGATACATCAAGTATGTAAGACTCTGAAATTTTAATAATATGGATTAGGACTATGTTAGTTTAGAAGAGGTATGTTAAATAGGTGCTATTTTAGGATATACAAATATTGTTAATGCATGGTATTAAGGGGTTAGAAGAAGGTTTAAGGAGGTTTGAATCCAATTAGAGTGCAATTGATTTGTTTAAAATGTTAGATGTAATGGTATGGTCGACATATATCTAGATGTAGATGAACCAACACCATGCTTACCAATGTTAATATGGCATGATAATTGGCATAAAAATGAGGGTGATACCCAAATCACTACAATGAAACCCAATATTAGAACCAACCCATCTCAACAATGTTCTCCACAATTTTTAAAAAATTCATCTACGGACAAATGGAAATCGACAGCAAAAGGAAGTTAGAAGACAACCATACCTTCACCAATACCGTCGGAGAAGACGACTCCCAACGTCGGAGATGCAGTAGGTCGACGGAGGGCGAACGGCAAAGGCTGGCAGACGGGCAGAAGTGACAACCGAAGAAGGAAGAAGAAGAGAAAGTCGCGTGGGAGAAGAAAATAAGGCTGCCTGCGTTTTAACTTAACCAAAACGACCAAAACAATGCCATTTTGGTTAAGACCTGTTTAATCTCTTAAATAACATTCTTAAATAACATTCTTAGATTGAGTTATATCATTTTGGTTAAGACCAAAACGATTTCGTTTTGGTTAAGAATGTTATTTAACTTGAGTGAAATGACGTCGTTTTGGTTTAAAATCAAAACGACGTCGTTTCGGTAAAGTTAAACAACGTTCCTAACTTGACTGAAACGACGTCATTTTAGTTTTAAACAACATTCTTTAACTTGACCGAAATGACGTCGTTTTGGTCAAGTTAGGAACGTTCTTTAATTTGACCGAAACGATGTCGTTTTGGTTTGGTTAAGTTAAACAACATTCTTAACTTAACCAAAACGACGTCGTTACGACGTCGTTTTGGTTAAGTTCAACAACGTTCTTAACTTCACCGAAACTACATCGTTTTGATTAAACAACGTCCTTAATAAATTCAAAACGATAGACTATGTTTTCGACAACAATACCGAAAGACAACGTTTCCATCGCCAAATAATTCCTTTTCCACGACAAATTTATCGACCGATTCACAAATTCCATAGCAATTTATGGACGGTTAATATTACATCGGTATATTTCTGTCGCAAATTTTGCCTAGATTTTTCCCTTCAAATATGGCAATGGATATTTTTGCTGTTGCTATATTGGTCAACTATAACGACGGTATTATGTTTTCCGTCACTAATTTCAAATGGTTATATTGCCGTCGGGAAGTGTCCATCGCTACTTGACTATTTTCTTGTAGTGAGTGGATATGGGTTGTAATTCTGATTTAGGAGGTAGTGATGTTAAAATTAATGATGACATGTGATTTTTACATAGGTTCTCAAGACAGAGTTGATTTAGATGGTTCAATGAGCAAATAAGGACATAATTCTTTAAAAAGCCTAAAATATAGGTATGGATATAGGGGAACGATTGGAGGAACTATCCCTCGAAGCTATCTTGTGTAATACTATATTATAAAGGAGTGGAAGACAACTACAACTGGCTCAAACTGTATATCCTGCCTCCTAAAATTATTAAGAGATCAAACTGTTAGATTGAGTTATATGAATTAGTTCATTTAAGAATTTAAGAGGTACATTTCATTCACATGCATAATATTCGTATACACATATTAATCATGATTTAGAAAACATTGCAAGATAGTATATGCACTAAATTGACATAGCAATTAAATTAGTATTAGAGTCTAGTTTTTACATTTTTAAAAGTGTTATTACTATTTTCAAAAGGTTCATAAGCCTTAAGAATCAAGTCTGGGTGTCGAAAGTCTTTTGTTGAGAACTTGAGTCTTAGATCGTTAAGTTGACATCCTTAACGATCTGATGATTTCGACCTCAGTGGGAGTACTTATCGACATTTCTTGGGGTGTTTGGGATATCAGATAAGCTAGGCGTAGTTTGATCTATTTTATTAAATAATGTCTTTTTCTTTGATTTTATAGAGATAGCATTATCCCATATGTTTGATAAGTCAAATAAGAATTTTGAGGATGAAATTTTTTAAAGAGGGAGAGTTGTAATATCCTACCTCCGAAAATTGTTAAGATATTAAACAATTAGATTAAGTCACATGAGTTATTTCATTTAAGAATTTACAAGGTGCATTTCATTCACATGTGGAACATTCGTATACATATATGAATCATTATTTAGAAAACATTGTAAGATAATATATACACTCAATTGACATATTCTAGGTCGTGAAACAAACACCCCACAGAAAATTCACAAGTAACTTTTATAAGGAGTTATTTAGAGCTAGATGTGTTATAGTTAAGGGGAACAAAATAATATGGAACAAAGCCCTTATTGCAAAGGCTTCGTTCCTATTATTATTAGTGATTAAGAATAAACTAAAAATCAAAGACATATTGCATTTTCTAAATATCTAAGACACCTGTGTCGTATGTAATTTAGAAAGTAAAACAACTATCCACCTATTCTTCGAGTGTAGCTATACAAGATGGATATCGGGGAATATACTAGAAAGCATCAATATAAAAGGAAGATGGTCGGGTCGGTCTAATTGGGCCCGAACCCAATCACAACAATCCGCAGGCCTATCAGTCAGTCTCTCAAAGATGGGTCTCACACCCATTGGTTAATCCGGGCCCGATTCACACATCCATGGCCCATTAGCGGGAGAAAACTTTCCATGCAGAAGTAGAAGTCTACGTAAAGACTTAGCCCTAGCGTCCATCCCATATATAAGGTATGATTTCATCATAATAGAGGTACGTAATCACAAACCTTAGTCTTCTCTGCTTACAGTGATCTCACCTTCACCAAAGGACTGATTTGAGCGTCAGAGGGGCTAATTGGGACACCACCCCCGACGTGTCTTCTTTATTTTGCAGGGATCTTTACGTTGAAGCTTCTACAAAAAGCAGCCAACTCCATGGATCCAAACGGCAACGTATAGTTCCGCCAGAATCCGGCTGAACCAGAAGAATATATTGATTTTCATGCAATCGTTAGTTGGCTCATAGAATATATAACTCTCCAAAATGAAACTAGGACGATTATTACTGCTCACTTAAGCACATGCATGTACAAAATTTGGACTGAGAGAAACTATAGATGTTTTCAATCACAAAAAAAAAGAAAAAGAAAGAAAGCTTAGTTAAGGAGATCAAATAATGGTGCAGTGAGCAAATCGTCCACAACAATATAGCCAACCATAATTTGCAAGCTTCTTGGTGCCAATGGTACTTTACCAAATTTGAATATACAATTTACATATTGTTAGGAAATAAGGACAAATAATGTCATTTTAAGTCAAAGCGCAAGTGGTAGTTTTGGCCATTTGACAATAGTGTTTTTGTATTGAGATGTGAAATTAAATTAGCTAAATAAAATATTTTAATTTTTAATGTACTTGAACCATTTTAAATTTGTGTACATTAAATATTTTTTGCAATATAATATTAAAATATGAATTTAATAATTCTAAATAAATAACAAAAGCATTATAAAATTGTTTCATGCATGACTATGTATTAAATGTTAAAATATGTAAATAACTTCATGTAATAATGATATGAATAGTGATTTGTGTATATATATTTACATACATAAATAATTTTGAATAAATGAATTTATAAAATTGAGGTACTATAGAAATTTAATTTTACTAATTAAATGTCTTTAACAAATCAAGATATATACAACATAAATCATTTTAATATTTAATATATATTATAATAATGTATACTCTTATTGATGTTTATTTTAAATAATTTTTTAATATATGCGTGTGTTTAAAAGAGAGAGTTACTTTCTATAATTTAATAAGTGGTAAAATTTGAGAAGAAATTGCTCTAGATATTCTAAATAATAATTCATAGAAATTAGTAAACTAATTCATTTGACTTTAAAATATAATTCATAAATTTGTTTCCTTTTAATATTATATTTAATTGAAAATGTATAATTTTATTTAAAACTTTCTACGTTAAAATGTATTCACCATTAGATATTTGTCTTGAATAGATGAAATTCAAAGTTTTTGGTAATTATCTCAACGATAAAATAATGATAAATTTTTAAGGTTCTCTTAATCAATTAATAGTATTTATGTGTTTACTCAAATTGCATATACAATATACAAAGATTTAATAATAAAATAATCATACTTATAAGAAGGTTATTATAACTATTTCAAAATAAACCAAACTTTAAATTTGTAAAGTATTAAATCTTTTATAATAATTAATGCATAATATAAAAAAGCAAAAATGATTTTAAGAAGTAAACTTATCATTAAATGTACCTTAGATATTAGTTTACATTTATTCTTAAGTTATATAAAAGTATCTTCAAGATTTTATTGATTTATTAATTGTAGGCACACTATAGGCACTAATATTGTAATCTGTAGGCAATACTTAAATAAATATATTAATATATCAAAGAAATCAATATCATGATTGATTATAATGTATTTGAACTTTTAAGGCAAAAGGATCATTTTTATCCTAAGGTTTACATCCATCAACAAATTTAACCCTCCCTAAAATTTGGTGAACATTTAAATATAATCACAAAAGAACAAAAAAATTTTTTGATGGTTATATGATGTTGTCAATTTTCTACTAGATTAAATTATTTATTGCTTCTACGAGCCCCACACTACCATTTTAGCTCTAATGTGGCAATAAAGAACCCGCTTTTTTAAAATTAATATTTAATTTTTTTTAACCTATGAGACCCACCGTATTTAATTAACCCTAACAAATTTCTTAAATTAAACAAAACATATGAACTTAACAAATTAGTAAAGTAATTGGTTAACTTAACAAAAACGATCCCTTATCCATCCCTCACTTCTCCATTGTCTAGAACCCTAAAGTTTTCAATCATCGTCTAGAATCCCTCATTCATTTGTTTGTCTTTATGTGTGGAATCCCTCAATCACACTAATTCGTCGATTTTTCTTTGCGCATGGAATCTCTCGGTGGCCTTCATTCCAAACTTTGAGTCACTAGATTCTAAAAGTAGCCCCAGCAAGCATCTTCATCTAACTGTTGGTTCATAAGTGAGCTTTTATACAGGGGTGATGTTATGCTCATATCTTGATGGATTCTACAAAAAATTACTGCATTTAAAAATACTTTGTCTTTGACATATTTATTGACATTGACTTTAATGTTCTGATTGGAATTTATTTCCTAATTATATTAGGTTTTCTATATTTCATTTAGTAAGGCATTCTAACATCATAGAGTTTCCCTTAACTATTATGATTTTTCTAATCCTTATGATAGGTTCCCAAAAGAACTTTTGAAGGTTTTAGATTCTCTAGTGAAATTCCCTTATCTCCAAATGGTATGAATAGTGTAGTTCAATTCCAATCATAATCTTGTTGGGTCTCCTTTACATCAAAAACAAACTCTACTTGCCTAAATAATTAAGTTCTCATTCAATGGTTGTTGTATGGTTTTCTAATTTTGGATTAATTTTTTTAAGTAGTCACATTGAAATAATAAATGATTAAGGGATTCTTAAATGGTTGCATTTGAATTAACATAGTTAGCCTGTGATCCCTATTATTTGGTTATTGCTGCCAAGTTATGATTTAGGAAAAGATGTATTCTAGGGTTGCTTTCATGTATTTCAATTTCAAACACAATGGAGTTATTGATGTAACACCCCACTCCCGTAAGACTCGAATCCGATATCGATGGTTGATATCCGAGTCTGTGCCCCGCGAGGGTGACATGTCAGAGCACTCAATCGTTCAAATTTCAGTACCATTTTTTTTAAAAAAAATATATAATCAAATACGCGAAAATCAGTAGTCAATTTGGGCCCGCTTTGTTTCATCAACATTTTCAAACACAAGGTTACGACCAAAATACAACTCATCAAAATTTTACTAGTCACTTGGGTCTAAATTCAAATACAAAAAAATTTCCAATATCAAAAGTCATTATATACTGAACTATTCAAGTACACATGATTCAAAAATATGCGAAATATACAATTTAGCACGAAAATAAAGAAACATAATGCAGACGCGAACTGATCCCGACCTCTATCTTTCCCTTGCATGCAGTAGGTATACTCCCATTGCCTAACGGGGTATTCTTCTGAGCCTGAAAAATATTTGCAAATTTTGGGTGAGTTTTGCGAACTCAATGAGTGACCATCATCGATGGCTCACCCAAACACACAACACATACTCCCATTCACAACATTTCACACTTCATATTCCATAGATATAATCATTCATATTATGCATATGCAGTGCACATGAGACCCACTTTTCATTTGTTACTTTGTTGTGACTGAGTGCCTAAATTGTCCCATATAAGACTCATTAATAATTGTCCCTTACCCACTTGGGGGATACGGGGCTCATTAAACGTTGAACTTGAGGCTCTGATTTACTTTTGAGCTCGAAGCTCGTTTTCACTCGTTGAGCTTTAAGCTCTGATCGGTGGCTACTCTAGTCACAACAACCATTATGTTTCATGCATTCATGAAATAAAATGCATCAGTCACATTTGTATGATCCACATTCACCCACATTCACATATGATCGGATCATAGTCCGACATTCAACATTAGAGTTGAGTATCACTTTTCATTTACATGCAAATGCACATTCAAACACATTTGTCATCGGACTGAGGTCCGGCATTTAACAATCATATTATGCACACTTATTTCATATCATTCACATACAAGTAACACTTCAATATTTTATTCATACCTCACATTCATCGGACCTTCTGTCCGGAACCCATCACAATCAATCACATTCACATAATGATTCAATAGTCAATTAATACAAAATTCAAATAACAAACAATAAAGTGAGGCAATCTCGATTTACTCGTAGTATGCTCCAGTTTAACGGTCACTTTCAAATTTTGGAAATGCCTGACTGTGGACGTTCTAACCTGCACAACCCATTTATACAAGATACACATACATCACACTTTGTACAATCATAAGTGTTAAATAATGCACATGACTGAAATGAAATATGTACAATGCATGATTATGACAATCCCAGGTATTTTACCATTAATTTCTTTACAAAAATCATTCCCATTTCAAAACTCATCTAAGTATAATTAATACTTAGATTTATGCCTCACTAAAACCATTAAAATATCCACTCCTTTCTCAACAACTCACTTCAGAATTTTTTCAAGTCATACTTTCGGGTCCACTATTCACATTCAATTAGAAAGTGACACTACTATAATTTGATCCGCTAGAAAAGTGTTCCTCTATGTCTTATCTTTCCATTGACACCAAAATCACTCAATTTGGTTCAACAATTTGAAAGATATGCCTCAAACATTATCGGGTTAACCCAATTCAAAAACAATGTACTATGCACAACTTTCATCCAGAACTTCACTATCTTAGAGAAAAAATTGAAATTCTAATTCTTGAGACAATTTGTAGACCTATATCTATAGTTTATTCCAAATTAAAATTCATCTTATTTAGAATCCTACAAATCAAGATATCACCAAAATACTGAAGCATGTTCAATAAAAATCTCTAACTCTTACTCTTCCCACCGATCCACTCACTTTGATTCCATCAATATTTTCCAAATAAAAACCAAAAGCTATAAATTTTTATGGAGAGATAGATAAATCTGTTAGAAATCCATTGCTTCAAAAATCAGGTCATTTGGAGGTCGGACGAAGAAGTTATAGCCAAAAGATCAAAGTATGTTTAGAAAATAGTCTTCCTTGAACAAATAGGGAAGTCGCAGTCGTGTATGACAATCGGGTGGACCAGCAGAGTCGTGATTGTACGCATGCATGATCACGACATTCAGGTAGTCCTGTGAAGTCGCAATCATGTGCATGCAAGATCACGACATTCGGGTGAACCTGCGACCCTTTTTCTTCACTGACATCCCAACTTCAAACTTCCATAACTTTTGATTTAGAACTCCAAAATTTACAAATTTTATATCAATGGAAAGATAAAAGAAAGATCTATAATTTTCATGAGACATGGAGAACATATTTTGCCTCTATAAGGATCAAAATTTCAAATGAATTCAGCTGTCCCGAATATCCATCCCATGTAATATCACAGACTTCTAAATATCATATCTCTCAACTCCAATATCCAAAAATTTCATACTTTATATCAATGGAAAGCTGAGAGAAATATCTACAACTTTTATGAAGACAATTTTGTAAAAAACTCTCTATATCAATACAAAAAAAGCATGAAAGTTTCAGATCAAAATATTTTTAACTCTTTACTTATAACATTCAATTCCTCACGCTTAATCTATCATTTCTAGTTCCATTGAACAATACCCATAACATTTAAAGTATAACTTACTTGGTTTTGCTTCCAAATCTTCAAAATCACCATTAAACCCTAACTCTTTCATCTCCACCATCATCCACTTTCATGAAGGAATAGGTTGGGTCTTTTAGTGAGAATGAAGGAGAGAGCAAGGTGGAAGAGTAGAATGAAATATAAGATTTGAAGGGTTAAAACTAAAAAAAAGAGAGCTACGCAAATGAAGAAGAAATGAGCAAAAAATACAAGACCTTTTTGTTGTCTTTCAAATACATGATAGCATTGTGGAAGGCAATAAGGAGGGTCTTTAAGATTAAAAAGGTAAAGGCTTAAAACATGGTTTGGCAAGTGACATTTGTCACTTGCCACACGTCCAAATTCCCATGGATTTAAACTAGTTCTCTTATTTAACTAGCCCAATCAATTTCAATTTCTACTCCAATTGTCTCCTAATTTTCAATAGAACTTGTTAATAAATTTCTATGTCATTTATAAAAATTTTCATTGCCATTAGAAAGTAAATTCTACTACCATTTATCATTTATCTTGCCACTTAGCATTTTTTCTAGTCCAAAAATTTCCCCAAATTTCAAAAAATTTCCTAAAACTCTCCAAAATTTATAAATCAACCATTTCACTTTCTAAATCAATTTTTCAACACATACAACCCAAAATTCTCAATAACAATCACATTTATAAACAATTTTACCCGGAATTATTCATGAATGCATGTACACTTATTTTTATATGCAGATAAATTCACTATTCATGTATATGTGTATGACATATTATGCAAGAGAAATAAAAATACATTTCTAATCTCTCATTAATCTTTCATGTACCATATTTTAGGGTTCTAACCCTCAATCTGAGAACGAGATGTTACAATTGACCCCTTAAGTGTTACTATTAATTGATTTTTAGACTGCTTCTTTGAACGTTCGTTTTCATCAATGGCAAATTTAGTGCTTTCATTTGGATTGATCTTGTTCCAAATGTTGAGATATGATTTCACTCTATTGTAATTCTCTTTGAGTGTCATAGAAGATGGTATTGAAATGTCATAATAAATGTCTAAATTTTTGTCTACTTTTAGTTGAATTGGAGTTTTTGTTCACAAATGAGTTGAAATTGTTTAAATACAGATGAATTAAAGTTGTTTGCTTATGTTAGGGGTTCCTAGTTCAAGTTTGGGTAGTCAAAGGTCATTAGTAGCATTAGCATATATAGGAAAATTGTGGAATCGTGGATCAAATCCAGTTTATACAAGTCTTTCCCATATATAAAAGCATTATTATCTACTAAATACAATTAATTAATATTTAAGTGCCTTAAGTGATGCTATATTGGAAAAGTTAGGGCAGTTAAGATTTATATTCATCACCTAGCAAAGATTACCTTATATTTGGCATAGATGTTGTCATTTGAGGCAAATTTACATTTTTCTTTAGTATACAGATGGAATCATCATCATCGACTAATACAATAGTGAGTTTAAATTTAGGTAATGTAGTTTGCTACTGTGGGCTAAAGGCCCCATTAAGGACTT
The DNA here is from genome assembly GCA_029891385.1 of Erythroxylum novogranatense. Taxonomy (NCBI): domain Eukaryota; kingdom Viridiplantae; phylum Streptophyta; class Magnoliopsida; order Malpighiales; family Erythroxylaceae; genus Erythroxylum; species Erythroxylum novogranatense. The sequence goes on along the minus strand of CM057233.1, from coordinate 52,346,750 downwards.
CATAGGTTATCATAATCCTGGTTGGAGAATTTATAGATGCCCCAATTATACATTAATAATTTATTGTTATTTAATTAATGAAATTGAATGTTAAACTTGTGTTTAAGGTTTATTTAATGAAATTGAATGTTTTAGGTTAGGAGATGCAATTTTTTCAAATGGTATGGTGAGGAATTTACCAAAAAAGTTATTTGAGTGACTTAAAAATTAAGGAATGAATTATCAATGTTAAAAAGGAGGCCGAAACAAGCACAATTAAGGAGTTTGAAGAACAAATGAAGCTTTTGAAGGAGGACATAAATTTATTGAGAAAAGAGAAAAAAAGAAGTTTATGTTAATGAACATTGTAATAGGATTTGTTATGTTTCTAGTACTTTTATTTATACTTATGTTATGGGATATTATATTGAATTTGAACAATGTAATTGTTAACATTAATTTCAACTATATTATGAAAAATTGGTTTTAAAATTTTATATGAATTATTTAATGAAGCAAAAGAATACTATTATATAATTGACATAGAACAAAATCTAGATGCATAAATAAATACACATAGAACAAGATCTAGATACATAAAAAAAATAGACTCAAAACAAGATATAGATGCATAAAAAGCAAGCTGAAAGAGAGATAGAGAGAGAGAGAGAGAGAGAGATCTTGTTAAAAAGCTTCAATATCTACATTGTGCTTATGCAACACAAACATTTGTCACCATTATCAATAACATATACATCTAAAAACAAATGTGTCAAATATCACAATATCAAAAAGTTAGATTACCTTGTGTTAGTATACTATAAGCATTTGTCATCATTATCAGTAGCACACATATGCAAAATTCAATGGGACAAATATCAAAAGTTTAAGGTATCACTAATTGATGTTTGCTTCATTTGTACTTGACTGTAAAGTTTAGGTTATGAGAATTGTGTGAATGACACTCTCCTTCTCATTACTTTAGCTTGTAATTGATGTGAAGTAATACTAGAATGTCCTTTGAATTATAAACCCTTGATTCAAATGATAATTGGAATGAGTGTGGGTCAACATCTCCAAACTTTTTTTTGTTTTAATTTCCAAATGTACCAACCTAAAAAATGGAAGATAAAATATTAGAAACACATTTGGTAATTATTTCAGATAAGACAAATTGATAAAAAAAACACATTACTTACAATATTGTTTTATTGACTCAGTATAACATTATCATCAACCAAATTTGTATTGTTTAACTATATTTGTAATGGAAACAACTTTGTCAGTCATTAAAATCAATAATAATTTTTATAAAAATGAAATCTAGTATACATGTGAAGTTGTCTCTATTTTAACCTGATTAACATAGTGATAAAAATTAGTTACTATATGTTTATAAAATTGTATTTATATGATTGAAGTAATGTGTACACACCTGTAAAGAAGCCTCAATATTCTATTGAGGTGTCCTTGTTGCATTTTCTGTAGTTATGAATGGAATGACCACATTTTCGGTATTTTTGCCATTTACCCTTTTTAACATAATTTTCTTGGGATTTTCATTTTCTTTAGCTCATTTTAATATTTCCTTTTTGCAATTTTAAGTCTACCGGGCATAACTCTCTTAAGTGAAGGATGTATCACCTCTACGTCATTTGAAGGTAAGAAATTTTCACCTCTAATTGGTTGTAACATGTGTTCATAAAACTCATGTAATGACATTTCCTATAGTACCAATCTCATAATGTCTCAAAGAGTGATGGATTGCACTAATTTCAAGTTTGCATAGATATTTATATAGGTCCCATGGTTGATAACTACGTGTTTGTTGTCTACCAATCTTGACAGTATACTTCCCATCACCCTTTGGAACATCATAAGCACCATATTCATTCCACACAATTCTCTATTGCATTGCTTCTTCTTTTTTTCTTCTTTAACTTCTTCATTATATTTGGTTCAATATCTAACTTTTACCTAACTACAATATGTCTCCTCTCAACATGCCTCTTCATCACCATTATTCTAATTGTCTCAAGCATGCTAATCACTGGTTTGTCCCTTGCTTATAGGATGCACTCATTAAAGGTTTCATTCATATTGTTGTCAACTATCAGACATTTAGTTTCAAAAGATTGATAACATCTGGCTCACCTCTCTTTAGGATATTCAAGTAACACTGAAGCATATCTATAACTTATTTTGTCAATCCTCTTTAGTTGCTCGTTGAAATCTTCAACATAGGTTGATCAAGCATAACTCCAAAACTACTTTTTGAGGTAATTTTCTTTCTAGTTGGCGTGCCAATTATGATATATATGTCTGACACACATTCAACAAAGTCTCCTTTATAGCCCTAACTAATACCTAAATCAAATTAAAAAGATATTGGTTAATATTTCATAATATGCATATAATGCTTTCAATTTTAAGTATATTAACACACCTTCTGCATATCAGATATGACCATAATTCCTTCACTATCTTCCAATTCCAAATCAAATGCTAATAAATTCATAAACCAAGTCCATGAATATGTGTTTTTGCCTCTACAACTACCCAGACCAATGAATACATTCCTCCATCACCATCCCTAATAACTATGCTTAATCATTAGCTTCATAATTTTTTCTTTAGGAAGCATCCATCAATCAAAAAAATTAGTTTTAAATGCTTCCACCCTCTTTTCATGGCATTAAAAAAAGTACAATCTTTTGAATTTCAATAAAATATAAAGAAGCATTAATGTACTGTATAACATAACATAAATGTAGCAATGAACTATCTTGATTTCTTTATAATTGTAACTTAATTATTGATCCTGGATTACTTATCTTCAACTCATGTACATAACCTTACAACTTCACATATTCAGTAATATAATATGTCTCCTTCCTCAATCTCTTCTTTGCTCTTCTACACATCCTTGAATTAACAAAAATATTGAGTTTCTCTCTACATTCTTTAACCATTTTCACTTGTGATACTAGACCTCTCCAAAATTCTATCCTTGAAGTGTCTCATCAAGAATTTGACAAAAACCAAATTCAGTTTGTTTATTGTGGAATAAGTGTGATCAGGGTTATAAGTTTTAACCCTAAAACATCTCTCATTTTTATCATATCCAGCATACAAAACCCACAGGCATTCGTCAATGGACATATAACTAATCAAATTACTCTCATACTTTTTAAACCTAACATTGTATTAAGTATGTACTATATAATTGGTAACAAATTCTTTAAATTAATTTGCAGTTCTAAAATCCATTCCTAACATCCACTCATGTGCAACATTTGTAAGATTATCCCTTACATTTGAGCTAAGTCTACGTAAAGCTTCACTTGCCTCCTCTCTACTAGGATATTCATTAATACTAATAACACTACCACAATCTGATGATGGTCATCTAGAATGTCTACATAGAAGTTTGATTGAAATTGTGCACCCTATTCTTCCAAATTCTCATTTATATGTGCACCATCTTCTTCCAAATTTTCATCCATTTATGCACCCTATTCCTCCAAATTTTCACTCACATCTTAAACTTGTTTCTTTAAATTTTCATTCAAATATGAAACTTGTTCCTTCATATTCTCATTGATTCATGCACCCTATTCCTCCAAATTTTTATTCATATTTGAACTTAATTCCTCCATATTCTCATCCATTTGTTCATCCTATCCGTCTGTATTCTCATCCATATTAACACCATATTCATCATCATTATAGACCTCTCCTCCATTACTATGTAATATGTCATAAGCATGGATAGGTGTTTTTACATTATGAGTTACATATACATCAACAATCCCATGTATTTACATATGGTTTGCTAGCCTAGTACAACTTTCATTTGATTTTATAACTTTTAGTGACTCTTTAAAATTAAAACTAGGTACTTTATAATATGCCTTATCAATTTGATCATACCTTAACTCCAGTCCCATCTCATATATTTGTCTATTACTAACATAGTCAACGTCAACATACTCATATGTAGCAATATCCCCACCAACATATTTGAATTCAAGCTCTAACATGAAATAACCACCATAGAAAAGCCTTATGCTTCCATATTGAGCCATTAAAACCTATAAAGTGAACATTAAAAAATAACTTCATCGACATTAGAGACCCGAACATAACAATGTATTCACAAGCAAGTACTGCAATATGAGTTTAATTGAAATAGTATAAACACATAATTTAGGCCAAATCACTGAATTGGTAGAAAATAAAAGGTTAGAACTCATTGATTGTAGGAGACAAATATAAGCATATAAGCAAGTTAAAATAAAAATGCAATGAAATGATTATTACATTCTAAAAACCAAACAATATAGATAACCCATATTACAAACTCTTAACTATATGCATTGAGGCACCACTTAAATTTTAAACAATAGTTATTAGTTAACCATTCTTAAGTGATACATCTAAGCAAAAGTTAAATCCAACATTAATGTATTTTAAGATAAAGGTAACAGAGTAAATTGGATAGGCCATATATTTTTTTAAAATAAAGATAAACAAATATAAAGGCAAAATCTTAATATTAGACAAAATAGCATAAAATTTATTTTGGAAGTGACTTCAACTCATTATTTGGGATGTTTTAAAGATAAGTGAATATTGAACATAGTAGGTGATATAATTTCAGCTTATTATGCTAAAGGAATTATGTTGTCACTATAGCAATTTTAAAAAAACATTATCGACAACATAAATCTCCTATCAACCATGTTTGTAGCCATTAAGTGTATATACATAAACCAATTGCTAGACTTTACATTAAGTATCACTTCTTTTAGTAGTCCATAAAAATAATACCAAGATTTCTAGCGATACAAATACAAGGTTACAAACAATTGCATGCTATATGTATATAAAAAATGATTAATTAAACTATTTACATTGTATAAGTTCTTAATAGTCTCATGCAAGTATTTTAACATATTTCTTGAGATGGAAATCTACTCATGCCCCATCAATTGGCCAACTAGAAAGCAAGAGTTGTATATTCCAAAATTAAGTTAGCAAACAAAGCCATAAAAGAACTTCTTCAAATCATGAATGTGAAGGAAATAATTTTAATAATAAAGACAGTCATCTTACCTATTAAGAGAAGAATACTAAATTTATTAGGAAATGATGTGATTCAATCTAACAAGAGTTGTAACTTTCAAGTACTTTAACTTCACTTTATTAGTAATTGTTCAATCAGATTGTTAACAAAAATTTGAAAAGAAAACATATATCAATGATATATAAGTTTTGTGTAACTAAAATTATTTGCAATGAACGATGTTCAATCTACATACATTTGATAAGTTACAAATCTAATGTCTATGTAAAATACTTCCTTACTAAATATGGATGGTATTACTTTTAGAATTAACCAAAAATGTACTTATGATAGAAATCAATATGAGTAAATACCATCTTATACATTTGATCAATTGCTAGATAATAAAACTAAAGATACATTAGGAAAGCAACCAAAACAAATATGTCCCCACATAGTATTACCTTCCATGTGTAGACCATAAGAAGAAAGTAGCCAAAACACACGACATTATCTAACAAAGTGGAAACAATAAACTCAAGATGGGACTACATCAGAGGCAACCCAACACAGATATGTCCCAACATAAGATTGCCTCCCATATGCAACATAAGAAGAAAGCAACCAAAACACATGATAAAATCTAATGGAGAAAGTAGATAGGCAACAATAAACTCAAGATGTAAATTTTTAACCTAAGTAAACTCAACATACTATTAAGTTGAAAATGGTGATGACTTTGTTGAGCGATTGGTGATGACTACGTAAGGCAATTGGTGATGACTTTATAGGGTGATTGGTGACAACTTTGTCGATGGCCAACAACTATTACCATAGGGCGATTATAGGCATTGATGAAGGAGGGGAAAGATCGGAGAAAAATTAGGAATTTTGACTTTAGGGATTTTAACTGTATTAGTGAAATTAGAAGTTATCTATGCCGTAGATAATAATTATAATTAGTTAATAAACTATTTATTTAATTTAATTGTTAGGTTAATACAAGTTAGGGTTAACTTATTAGTCCAAATTAAGGTTAATTAAATACGATGGGTCTCACAGTAAATAATTAATAAAATTTAAATTTTATTAAGCAAAAAATAATATTAAAACTACAAGGTCATTAATGATTTGGCAAAAATTGATGGCGTCATATAGTATTGTCGATTTTTCATTATTTTAGGATTATATTTAAACGTTGTCCAAATGTTAGAGTTTTATTAACCTTATGGTTAAATTTATTGGTAGATGTAAACCTTAGAGTCAAAATGACCATTTTTCCAACTTTTAAATCTTATATACTATATATATATACACAATACATATACAAACAATATTAATCCTAACATAAATTTCAAAATAATATAAATGTAATTATTATTATAAAAGCATGCTTGGTATATTATGCTAAATGTACTGATTATTTTATTAAAAATAGCATATGTTATAAAATTAAATTATAGCATAAAAATATTTTAATATGCTTTTATAAGAAATTTATTTAAAATTTTATTTACTTATAATGAAATTTCTATAATTATTCATTACTTGAATATACTATAAAAGTGTATTCTATTTTAATATTGCTAAATATTAAACTTATCATTATACTTAAAACTTCACATAAAATTTGAAAATTAATATCTATTTGTAAGAAATGAAATTGACTTTAACTACTATCATATATTATTGTTGTTGTTGTTGTTGTTGTTGTTATAGTCACTTATATTTATCTATTATAGAAACTGTGTTAGACTTTTAAAATAGATTTTTAAGTTTATAATATAATATTTTTAAATTTTATATATTTCTCAAAATTATATGTATTATTATACTTTTTGTAATTTTAGATGTCTTTCCTCATACTTATAAATATTGTTTGCATGTTTACAACTAAATGTGTATATATAAAAGAGTGAAAATTTTATATCATCATCATCAACAATAACAACACTCAGTTGAATCCTGCACTAATGCGGGATCTGAAGAGATTTGATAGTACGTAACCTTATCCCTACTAAAGTAGAGAGGATGTTTTCGATAAATCCACAGGCAAATGTGATATGAAGCTATTTAAAAAATGGAAAATAAATAAGATGAAAAATAAATAAAAATTAGAAATAATTTTTGAATAAAAATTAAAATTTAAAAATAACAACATAAAAAAAGCTACATATCTTCATTAAGAGATGCAAGTCTAGAAGACAACGTTTTAAGAAATTTATAGGACAAATATACCTAATATGTTGCAAAGTTCTACTTATACCTAATATGATGCAAAGTTCTGCTCATCATTTATCGAGTTGTGTGTGTCATCTTTGCGCGGGAGCCATCCTTGGACTAAAAAATTTGGATAACTGGCGGCTGAAGTAGTGGCGGAAATAGAAAAAAGGTAGGAGAATCCAAAAGGTAAAGTAGAAGAATATAAGATTTGAGAAGAGAGTAGAGATTTGAGAAAAGAGACCATCTTTTTCCTCGTTGAAGCTTCAAATCCCTAATTAAATAAACAAGTTGAAGTAACTCCACTTTCACATAGCTGCAAAAGTCAACTAACTACACATAACCCTTTGTTTTATGCGACTCCTCCAATCTAATTCGCTGATAATGATGGAGTTATTCGATCGTAAACTCTTCCATTATAGCCTCAGGCCTCTCTACCTCATTTCACCCCTCACCTACATCCCCCTCAGGTATCTGCAAGCTTCGTATGGAAAGCACAACCTTTCAAGTTGGGGACCCATAATCTCACCACCGGTGGTGTGGATTCTGATGGAGAACCCAACTCTATTTCTACCCCTTCTTCTCCTACCATTCAGCTGACATTCTAAAAACCCAAAAGCTCTAATTATCTTAACCCCATACATAACTCACTACTTCCACTGAACCTGCATCTACTACTTAAACTTCATAACAATAAAAGGAAGGACAAGTCTTTGATCCATTGATAAAGGATATAAATTGGATGACAAAAAACACAATATTAAAGAACAAAAGAAACCGCATTCATATGGATCACAAACTTAAAAAGATGATCTAAATAGAAAAAAAAGCCACTACAAAATTAAGAAAAGAAAATTTAAGCTATCTTGAAAGGATAAGAACATCCGACTCACAATTGGAGAACATAACCAATATGGGAAGAAAAACTTGAACATATCAAAGAAGCATACAACAAATGATAGATCTACAAGTCATCAGATCAACAAAACAAAACAACATCATCAAAGAATCAAATATCTAATAATTGAAATCAAAAACACCAATCTCTTAAGCCAAATGAAGAAAGAAAATGTACTTAGAGAAAGGAGGTGAGAGAAGGTCTGAGATCGTGAGACTAACAATTAGATCTAATAGATCTGGAAGTTGTAAATGGCTGAGGGCGATCAGATCTCAAGAACAATAACTACCTAAAGAAGCACCGCATAGCTTGGCCAACCTTCCTCTCTTTCAACGTTCCCTTTAAATACCAAGTTGCATAAGATAGTAGTAACTATGCACATGAAATGCCAACAATATAGTAGACAGGAGCAAAGATCATGCCATCGAATGCCTAAGTTATCCCCCGAGTCTTGACAGTGGAGCATTTGTTGTTGGATTTTGAGACACCTATCACTTTATATCATTGTTATGATATTTACTTTCTATCATACTTATTATTAGGTAATTACTTATAATTTTATATCTTATTAATTAGACATTGTAAAAAATAATTAATATTAATTCACTTTTGCATGATATTTCATTAGAGTGTTACAAGAAAATTTATGCAAGTTGATAATATATGCAAAAGGATAATAAGTTTTAATTTAAAATTTTAGGATTACATAAAATAAAATTTTATATTTAATTATGATTATTCAAATAACTAATTCATTTAATATTTTAATTATAAATTTTATCAAAATAATTATATAATTTGTATTTAACAATTTCTTTCCTACAAAATATAGTTTTAAAATAAAATAATTTCTTTTAATTCACAATAAAATTATGAAAATATTAATAATATTTAAAATATTGAATAAATTTAGAAAGCGTGTAGAGCACTCAATTCTAGTTTTTAAAATAAAAAGCATGTAAGCAATGAATTAATTAATTACAAAATTTAACTAACTTTATTTTATATATTTGATGTTGTTAGTTCAATTAGCAAATTCAAATATGTTTAATTAACCAATTATAAGAAATAAAGTAAAAAGTTCAAAGAGACTTTGAATAATATAGATATCAAGTTTTAAGAGATTTTAAAAAATATTCAACATATGTGAAAACCAATTACTAATTAACTTATCCAAATTAAGGTTGGAGAAGAGTTAAACATGTAACAAAATTTTTAAAAATCATTTTAACTAATCATATATGTTAGTCAATTATAATATAATGTTGTCCATACAATATTGATCGTATAATATGGCATAACAATATCTAAAATATTTTGATAATTAATTATAAATAATCGCCTAGTTATTCATATATTTATAGCTAAACATTGTACATATTTTGAAACACAATAACAATATACAAAAATTTTCTTAAACTGTTATGCATTTATGGTATTAAAGTTACTCTCTGGTTAAATTTTTTAGTGTTATCATCATCTTGTATTTATCTAACCTACACCCATCCGACATTGTCTTGCGTCTACTTTACACTTTTCTCATTCTATACCTGCAATGTCCTAAACATTTTATGTCTTGAACTTGAACATGTCTTATCTTGTCCTATACATACACTATCCTACATCTACACTTAATCTTTGTTATTTAATTATATATCTACATCTAATCTTACATTAGTAAATATTTTTAATTTTGAAGTTGCCACTTAATATTATCTATATTGGTCAACTGTATGATCTTGGTCTTGATGTTCATTTTCTAAATCATGATTGCCATATGAAAGATCTAAAATAAGGATAGATCTTTGGGACAAGACATAAGGAAGGGTAGTTATTCGAACCTACATCACTTTATTTACCGTCAATCCAATCTAATTGTGGTGCTAATGTTATATTTGGAACTTGGCACTTGTAGCACCCCCTTACCGTAGGGTACGCATCGGGACGCCCGTAGGCTATTCCGAAACATAACCTACGATGAGAGTGCACTACGAACGATCAATTCTAAAATCCCCATGGCATTAATAATAATAAACTGTAATATCAAATTCACTAATTTTAAAACCAAAGATTTTCATTTCATTTCTTAAAAACCACAACTATACAAGTCTATCAGCTTCCACAGCCTATACGTGAATTTCCAAAAAGGAATTGAGACAAAAGCCTAAACTAGGTCATCCTTAAAATTGATCCCAGCTGACTGACCTGTGTGTCATAGCTTCTCTTGCCGACGCTCACACGGCAGGAAAAGTCAAACTCTGGAGCTAGGAGTCTACTATCTCTGTCCTGAAAAATATTTGCAATATTGGGTGAGTTTGCGAACTCAGCGAAAAACCATCATCGATGGTTCACCCAACTCATGCATATACACACAATTCACATTATATCATATATTAGCGCATTCAAAAAATCACATGCATTCAATTTCACATTTATAAGGCTTTTCGCCTTTCACACAATTCACATTTGATCATTCATATATGCAATGTACATGTGACACTTTCATTTTATTACGTTGTTGTGACCGTGCGCCTGAGCTCATTACGTTGAGCCAGTGGCTCTGAATTTCGTTGGGATTGAAGCCCTAATACGTTGAGCCTGTGGCTCTAAAAATCTCGTTGGGCTCGAGGCCCTATTGCGTTGAACGTAAAGCTCTAAAATACGGTGGCTACTCCGGTCACAACTGTCTTTATCTGGTCATGCATTTATGCATGAATGCACATGTTTCAATTTATAGTTATGGTGTCACAACCTAACATCATACATCCGATTTCGCATTAAACCAATTCAATTTCAATTATGCACAATTAACACTTCAATATCAAATTCCAAATATTTCGGACACCTATGGTCCGAAATCAATCAAAAGCAATCACACAAATCCTTCCTTAACTCCACATGGCATAGGTGCATAACATATAACACATAAAGGTTGAGGAACCAACTAGGTTACTCACCTCTACCTTCCGAGCTACTGCCGGGAAGTCTCCGCTACGTCGGAAGATCGACGCTCCACTTGAGCCTCTATAAAAATCAGAATATATAAACATTACCAATTGCACAATTTCAGCGATCAATAATGCATATGCAGCGAATGGATTATGTACTATACATGCTTACGACATTCCCGATCCTATTCCCGAATCTTCCCAATTCAACTCTTTCACTCTAATTCATAGCAATTCCTAATACCATAATTCAATTGACTAAATTCCAAACTCTCTAAAGTCACATTCCAATCATAAATCACATTCACTATCCAATTGCCATTCGATTCCGAGGACCTCCGAAATAAATTCCGAAATTCCATTCTTTTAGATTGCAATTCTTAGTCCCTAAATCTAGATCAATCAATCACCAATCCATTAAGAATTAAAACCTCAAACAATTTCTGAAAACAGGCGCCCTCGCCGCGACGCACGATCTCTCGCCGTGGCGAGACTCCTCGCCTTCGCCGCGACGCAAGCGTTCGCTCTCCCCGTGGCGTGCTTGCTTCTGTTCGTCGCGATGTGTGTCTTCGCTCATCGCGACGTGCGGAAGAAATCTGCTCGCCGCGGGGTGGAATTACACGCTCGTCGCGACGTGCAAGAAGGGAATGGCTCGCCGCGACGTGTTCATCACACGTCGCGACGTGCAAACCCAGAAACACGTCCGAAACCCAAAATTTCTCAGATCTGCTGATTTTTAATCCATCCAATCCTTTAATAAACACTCTAAAACAACTTAATAGACTCTAAGCTACTAACTCTCAAACACAAATCCATCAAAAATCAATTATTCTGTAAATACCCAAATCAAAATCAACAAAATTCTCAAATCCCTATCATCCGAAACCTATAAAATTCCCAACCATTAATAACTCTAATTAATAATCAAATCAAACAACTTAAAACATAAAGGAGTATGAACTTACTTGATTCAAGCTTTAAAACCTTTGAAAATCACAAAGAAACTCCAATTTCCAAGCTTATACCACACCCACGGTTTTACTCATTTCTCCACCAAATATTATTTTCATCTAATCCAAGCTTAAAGCTAGGTTGAAGAAGAAGAATGGAGCAATTTATGGGAAGGAAATGGAAGAAACACGCAAGGAAGAAGACCCACGAAGAGGAGAAGAAGAAGATCAAATTTTCTTTTCAAGAGGGAGCAAGTTTCGTGGAAGCAAAATTTGAATAATAAGGGTTTATAAATCAAGACTTAAAGGCTAGGGCATGTTTGGCAATTCATTTGCCATATGCCCAAATCTTAGGGTCTAAAAATCTAATTCTTATTCTAATTTCTCCCAAATTTTGCAATGGCTATGAATAATAAATCCTAAAATCATAACTCTAATTATTTCGTGCCATTTACCAATCAATTTCGAAATCGGGATCCGATTAATCAGCCTTCAGGTCAAATTCTGGTCCGGATCTATTTCTCTAAAAATTTCATAAAAATTCCTATAAATCCTCAAAAATATAAAACATAAAATCGTACACTCTAATTTCAATTTTCAAACTCCTAGAATTTTATTTTCATTCCAATTCTATATTCAAAACTTAATCTATACAATTATCACCCACTTTTCCAATTATACCGGGAATATGTCATACATGCATGTACACTCATATGCTAGTGTAAAAATAAGCATTTATTAATAAATATAGAGGCTAAATGCACATGCAATTCAACATATGCATGCACTCAATCCTAACTCATCCGAATTACCGATATGCCCATCACATCGGTAACGGGATGTTACAATTCTCCCCTCCTAATAAAAATTTCGTCCCGAAATTTCTTACCTGATTGATCGAACAAGTGAAGGTACTGCCCCCTCATATGCTCCTCAGTCTCCTAAGTGGCCTCCTCAGATGAGTGATTCTTCCAAATGACTTTCACCAATGGAATCACCCTGCTCCTCAGCTGTTTGACCCGAGATCCTATAATCTGAATCAGCTCCTCCACATAAATCAGATCACTGGCCAGCTCAATCTCCTGAGCCGGAATCACATGAGTCGGGTCTGAACGATACCTCTGGAGCATGCTCACATGGAACACATCATGCAACTGAGACATCTCACTCAGCAAGGCCAATCTATACGCCAATGGTCCAATCCTCTCGAGGATCTCATAAGGACCAATATACCGAGGGCTCAACTTGCCCTTCCGGCCAAATCTCAGAGCTCCTTTCCAAGGCGACATTCGGAGGAAAACCCTATCTCCCACACTGTAATCCATCTCTCTCCGGTGCAGATCCACATAACTCTTCTGTCTATCCTGAGTCGCCGTAATGTGACTCCGAATCAATTTTACTTTATCCACAGTATCCTGAATCAGCTCGGGACCCTCTAGCATCCTCATACCCTCTTCATTCCAAAAAAGAGGCGATTTACACTGCCTCCCATACAACGCCTCATACGGTGCCATCCCAATACTACTTTGGTACTGATTATTATAGACAAACTCCACCAGAGCCAAATACTGATCCCATGCACCACTGAACTCCAATACACAAGCTCGCAACATATCCTCAACAGTCTTAATCGTCCTCTCACTCTGCCCATCTGTCTGAGGATGAAATGTTGTACTGAAGTTCAACCTCGTACCCATAGCTGACTGCAAACTCTTCCAGAACCTCGAAGTAAACCTGGGATCTCTGTCTGAGACTATAGACACCGGAACCCCATGCAGTCTCACTATCTCTGCCACATACTTCTGGGCCAACTGATCGAGAGTATTATTCTCTCTCACTGGCAAGAAGTGAGCCGATTTAGTCAACTGGTACTATGACCCAGATCGCATCATGCTGCCTCAGCGTCCTAGACAACCTCATAATAAAATCCATCATGATTCGCTCCCATTTCCACTTCAGAATGGGCAAAGAATGCAACCTCCCGACTGGAGCCTGGTGCTCAGCCTTAACCTGCTGGCACGTCAGACACCGAGAAACAAACTCTGCCACCTGCCTCTTCATACCTGGCCACCAGAAATGCAACTTAAGAGTATTATACATCTTGGTAGTACCAGGATGCATAGCATAGGCAGCCACATATACCTCCTCCAAAATCTCACGCCTCAAGTCATCAACATCTGGAACACATAATCTCTGACCCATCCATAGTGTCCCATCTCTCGACCCAAAATCAGAACTCGGATTGGAACTCACTCTCTCCATCAGTCTCATCAACACAGGATCCTAGTCCTATACTCTCCTGATCCTGTCATGCAGTATCAGCCTAAGCCTCAAAGTAGCTACCAAGGCTCCATCCTGAGCCAAATCCATCTACACATTCAAAGCTCTCAACTGAATCAGGCTAGGCAATCTCCCAATCTGAATCTGAGCTGCATTGATATGAGATCTCCTACTCAATGCATCTACCACCACATTGGCCTTCCCTGGATGATACTCAATAGTGCAGTCATAATCCTTCAGCAACTCTATCTATCTCCTCTGTCTCAGATTCAACTCTCGCTGACTCAGCAGATACCTCAAACTCTTATGATCAGTGAAAATCTGGAACGTCTCATCATATAAATAATGTCTCCAGATTTTCAGAGCAAACACAACTGTAGCTAACTCCAAATCATGCACAGGATAATTCACCTCGTGAGACCTCAACTGTCTCGAGGCATAAGCTATCACTCTCCCATACTGCATCAAAACACTACCCAGTCCCTGCTGCAAAGCATCACTGAAAACCTCGAAACCTCCGGTCCCTACTGGCAAAGCTAACACCGACGCCGTAGTCAACCGATGTTTCAACTCCTCAAAACTCCTCTGACACTCCTCAGTCCATATGAAGGCCACATTCTTCCTCAGAAGTTTTGTCAAAGGGGCTGAGATCACTGAAAACCCCTCGACAAACCTCCGGTAATAACCTGCTAATCCGAGGAAACTCCGCATCTCTGACACATTCCTCGGGGCCTCCCAAGTCCTAACTGCCTCAATCTTGTGAGGATCCACCCGGATACCCTCACCAAAAACAATATGCCCCAGAAATACAACCTCATCTAGCCAAAATTCACACTTACTGAATTTGGCATACAACTGTCTCTCTCTCATGATCTGCAAAACAATCCTCAGATGCTCCGCGTGCTCCTGTCTATCTCTCGAATACTCCAAAATATCATCAATGAATACTATAACAAACTGATCTAGGTAGGGCTGAAAAACTTTATTCATCAAGGTCATGAAAGCTGCCGGGGCATTAGTCAACCTGAACGGCATCACTAGGAACTCGAAATACCCATACCTGCCCCTAAACGCACTCTTAGGCACATCAGCCTCTGCTATCCTCAACTGATAATATCCGGATATCAAATCTAACTTAGTAAACACCTGAGCTCCTTGCAACTGATCAAACAGATCATCGATCCTAGGCAGTGGATACTTGCTCTTGACTATCACTCGATTCAGCTGCCTATAATCGATGCATAACCTCAAAGTCCCGTCCTTCTTCTTCACAAATAACACTGGAGCTCCCCACAGCGAAACACTAGGCCTGATAAACCCCTTATCCAGAAGCTCCTGCAACTGAGCCTTAAGCTCCCTCAGTTCCACCGGTGCCATCCTAACGGAGGTATAGATATAGGAGCGGTACCTAGAACGAGGTCAATCGAAAACTCTGTCTCCCGATCCAGCGGCAAATCTGGTAACTCCTCGAGAAACACATCTAGAAATTCCCTAATCACGGGAAGATCCTGCAACCTCTACTCAACTTTTGAATCTACCACATGGGCCAGATAGGCCTCATAACCTCCCTGCATCAACCTCAAGGCACTCAGAAAGGAAATCATCCTGGCTGGCACTGCCTAATTAACACCTCAAAATACAACCCTAGGCTGACCAGGAGACTCTAACACGACCTCCTTGGTATAGCAATCCATAACAGCCCTATGGGCAGTGAGCCAGTCCATCCCCAGAATCAAGTCAATCTCTCTCAAAGGCAACACTATCAGGTCTGCACTCAACACTGCTTGATCTATCTGGATCGAGCACCCCTTGCAGACCTCTCCTAAAGCAGTCGTACTACCTAGAGGTGTACTCACCTCTAGCCCATACTGCAACATCTCCCTATCTCCATGCAATCTATATGCCACATGCGGTGCAATAAAAGAATGCGTGGAACTTGGATCTATCAATGCAAAACCTCCAAGCCGGAAATCAAGAGCATACCCGTAACTACATGTGGAGAATCCTGGGCCTCCTGCCTAGTCATGGCGTAGATCCTGGCTTGAGACTGCGGTCGGATGCCCCGTCCCTCAATACCCACAAAGGAATCTCCAGCTCTACCTCGGGCTCTGCCTCGTCCCCTGAATCCAGGTCCACCACCGCGACTCTGCTGCACCGTTGAACTACTACCAGCTCTCCCACTTATAGCAGACTGAACTCCCAAAGTCATAGGGAAATTCCTAATCAGATGATCCATTAAGCCGCATGCAAGGCAGGCTCCTGTCACTCGCCAGCACTCTCCACTGTGCCTCTTGTCACAATGCACACAAATGAAAGTGCTCGACTGATCCTCCGCCATCGCCATCGCATCGCCACCGCCTAAATCTCCTCTAAACAAAACTAGACTGTCTGGATCCTCCTGAAGATCTGAACCTGCTCTGGCGCCTGCTAAAGCTCCTACCAGAGCTGCCCTGACTATTACTAGATCTCTTACTCCTGGATCCCCGACCGCCTCACCGACTGCTTTCAAGTCGCTCTACTCTCACCGTCAGAGCCCTCAACTCAATAAAGGTGCCCATATCAGACCGGGCTAACCTGGTACGGATCTCCAGATTAAGTCGTCCCTCAAATCTCCGGCACCTATCAGCCTCTGTAGCAATCAGAACAGAAGCATACCCCATCAGCTCATTAAACCGCACCTCATACTCTGCCACTGTCATCGAACCCTGTCTCAATTCTAGAAACTCCTACATCTTCATCTCCAGATACATCTTGGGCATATAGTTATCTCTAAATGCCGTCAGAAAATTTGCCCGTGACAATAAGCAAGGCCTGGTGGTGCTGCCCGGGACAGTCTTCTACCACTGATAAGCTGGGCCCTGCAGGAGAGATGTTGCATAATCAAATCTCTCCTCTGCATCACAATCAATCTGATCGAGGACTCGCTCGGTCCTCTCCACCATCCTCGGCCTCGGCGAGGTCTCTTTGTCATAAAGTCAACGACTCCACCACGCGATCGATCATACCGCCTCTCCCGCCTCACGGGAACTCTCAAAGGCTGCTCCTCAAATCGAGGCACTGAGGACTCCCTACTAGCTCTGACTGATCCATGGTCAGCTGGTTGATCTACCTGATCACCAAGGACGGATGACCTATAACAAAACCAGAATTTCGATCAATTTCTGCATTTCTCGTTGAAATTCAAACCTAATATGTACTATGCCTAAAAGATGCCAAACCATGCTCTGATACCTCCTAATGTAGAGCCCCCTTACCGTAGGGTACGCATCGGGACGCCCTTAGGCTATTCCGAAACATAACCTACGATGAGGGTGCACTACGAACGATCAATTCTAAAATCCCAATGGCATTAATAATAATAAACTGTAATATCAAATTCACTAATTTTAAAACCAAAGATTTTCATTTCATTTCTTAAAAACCACAACTATACAAGTCTATCAGCTTCCACAGTCTATACGTGAATTTCCAAAAAGGAACTGAGACAAAAGCCTAAACTAGGTCATCCTCAAAATTGATCCCAACTGACCGACCTATGTGCCATAGCTTCTCTTGCCAACGCTCACATGGCAGGAAAAGTCGAACTCTAGAGCTAGGAGTCTACTATCTTTGTCCTGAAAAATATTTGCAATGTTGGGTGAGTTTGCGAACTCAGCGAGAAACCATCATCGATGGTTCACCCAACTCATGCATATACACACAATTCACATTATATCATATATTAGCGCATTCAAAAAATCACATGCATTCAATTTCACATTTATAAGGCTTTTCGCCTTTCACACAATTCACATTTGATCATTCATATATGCGATGTACATGTGATACTTTCATTTTATTACGTTGTTGTAACCGTGCGCCTGAGCTCATTACGTTGAGCCAGTGACTCTGAATTTCGTTGGGCTTGAAGCCCTAATACGTTGAGCCTGTGGCTCTAAAAATCTCGTTGGGCTCGAGGCTCTGTTGCATTGAGCGTAAAGCTCTAAAATACGGTGGCTGCTCCGGTCACAACTGTCTTTATCTGGTCATGCATTTATGCATGAATGCACATGTTTCAATTTACAGTTATGGTGTCACAACCTAACATCATATATCTGATTTTGCATTAAACCAATTCAATTTCAATTATGCACAATTAACACTTCAATATCAAATTCCAAATATTTCAGACACCTATGGTCCGAAATCAATCAAAAGCAATCACACAAATCCTTCCTTAACTCCACATGACATAGGTGCATAAAATATAACACATAAAGGTTGAGGAACTAACTAGGTTACTCACCTCTAACTTCCGAGCTACTGCCGGGAAGTCTCCGCTACGTCGGAAGATCGACGCTCCGCTTGAGCCTCTATAATAATCAGAATATATAAACATTACTAATTGCACAATTTTAGCGATCAATAATGCATATGCAGCGAATGGATTATGTACTATACATGTTTATGACATTCCCGATCCTATTCCCGAATCTTCCCAATTCAACTCTTTCACTCTAATTCATAGCAATTCCTAATACCATAATTCAATTGACTAAATTCCAAACTCTCTAAAGTCACATTCCAATCATAAATCGCATTCACTATCTAATTGCCATCCGATTCCGAGGACCTCCGAAATAAATTCTGAAATTCCATTCTTTTAGATTGCAATTCTTAGTCCCTAAATCAAGATCAATCAATCACCAATCCATTAAGAATTAAAACCTCAAACAATTTCTGAAAACAGGCGCCCTCGCCGCGACGCACGATCTCTCGCCGCGGCGAGACTCCTCGCCTTCGATGCGACGCAAGCGTTCGCTCTCCCCGCGACGTGCTCGCTTCTGCTCACCGCGACGTGCGTCTTCCCTCTTCGCGACGTGCGGAAGAAATCTGCTCGCCGCGGCGTGGAATTACACGCTCGTCGCAACGTGCAAGAAGGGAATGGCTCACCGCGACGTGTTCATCACACGTCGTGACGTGCAAACCCAGAAACACGTTCGAAACCCAAAATTTCTCAGATCTGCTGATTTTTAATCCATCCAATCCTTTAATAAACACTCTAAAACAACTTAATAGACTCTAAGCTACTAACTCTCAAACACAAATCCATCAAAATCAATTATTCAGAATACCCAAATCAAAATCAACAAAATTCTCAAATCCCTATCATCCGAAACCTATAAAATTCCCAACCATTAATAACTCTAATCAATAATCAAATCAAACAACTTAAAACATAAAGGAGTATGAACTTACTTGATTCAAGCTTTAAAACCTTTGAAAATCACAAAGAAACTCCAATTTCCAAGCTTATACCACACCCACGCTTTACTCATTTCTCCACCAAATATTATTTTCATCTAATCCAGCTTAAAGCTAGGTTCAAGAAGAAGAATGGAGCAATTTATGGAAGGAAATGGAAGAAACACGCAAGGAAGAAGAACCACGAAGAGGAGAAGAAGAAGATCAAATTTTCTTTTCAAGAGGGAGCAAGTTTCGTGGAAGCAAAATTTGAATAATAAGGGTTTATAAATCAAGACTTAAAGGCTAGGGCATGTTTGGCAATTCATTTGCCATATGCCCAAATCTTAGGGTCTAAAAATCCAATTCTTATTCTAATTTCTCCCAAATTTTGCAATGGCTATGAATAATAAATCCTAAAATCATAACTCTAATTATTTCGTGCCATTTACCAATCAATTTTTGAACCGGGATCCGATTAATCAGCCTTTAGGTCAAATTCCGGTCCGGATCCATTTCTCTAAAAATTCCATAAAAATTCCTATAAATCCTCAAAAATATAAAACATAAAATCCTACACTTCAATTTCAATTTTCAAACTCCTATAATTTAATTTTCACTCCAATTCTATATTCAAAACTTAATCTATACAATTATCACCCACTTTTCCAATTATATCGGGAATATGTCATTCATGCATGTACACTCATATGCTAGTGCAAAAATAAGCATTTATTAATAAATATAGAGGCTAAATGAACGTGCAATTCAACATATGCATGCACTCAATCCTAACTCATCCGAATTACCTATATGCCCATCACATCGGTAACGGGTTGTTACAACACTTCCTTCTTGATCATGTTTATTTTTAGCATTTGAATATTTTAATTTTTAGTTTCTAAAGTGGTTAGCAGGGTCCGCCAATCAACTTGTGTACACCAATTCATCAGCCTATATCTTTCTTAGACCCCCACTCAAATAAACCCGTGGTATTCCCTTGTTTGGTATGAAAGAAATAGTCCCAGGTACCCCTTCATATTATGGTTGGCCTTTTGTAGTAAATTGCAAACTCGAGACCGACTTCCCTACCTTCTAACCCCTAATCATTGTTCCTCAAATATAATGAAACCATACCCCATCTCCTCTTCGCCTGCCCCTTCTCCAAAACCGTGTGATCAAATTGTCTTTCATATTTCCATATTACCCTCCCACTTAATCTTACTCTCCATAATACTCCCTCTTGGCTGCACTAATCCCATATTCTTCGCTTTCCCATTGTCCTCCCTATTCTCCTATCCTCAACAATCTATTCTCTTTGAAAAGAACGAAATGCTAGGTCTTTCAAAGATGAAGCCATGGGGGTGGATGGTTTGACAGCTAGAGTTCTCACCCAAATTCAGGAGCAGCTCAGAGCATTCCCGGAGTGAAGTTAAGGTAGGAGAGTCTTCTTTTCCCTCAATTATCTCCATGCATTTTCAGTTTCAGGTCCACAATAACATTGAAGGTGAAGCTAGGCCGAGTACCCTCAGTCAGCATCTACAACACCATTGCAGAGGCTCTATTTGATTAGCTTCCATCAGGTCCGCCCTACTGAGATCCTGAAGTAGTTAGGAGCAAGCCACTTCAACAATTCCACTATATATGGTCAGATCCCCTTCCCAAGAGCATATTCCATTTCAACTTGTTCCACTTAAAAATTGTAGTGCTGACAAGTGAGATAGTTATATAGTTATCAGTGCTCATTATTGATCTTGCATGTCTGTACTTCTTGCCTTTGTCTCTGCTGTTTGTTTTGGTCATATTGTTCCTTTGGTTCTTTAGGAGGTTTCTTCTCCAGCTATGGTTGTGATGTTCTGCCATCTATGTAGCCTTTATTGGGGTTTTCTTTTGTCCAGGGATTTCCTCTATGTTTGGTGGAGAGGAGGCTTCAACCTCTCTCCTTTGTCTTGTACATATTTTCTTATTGATTAATTTATCATTGATTTACCAAAAAAAAAATCTTTTAAATCAATACAATACTCCAGCTCAATTCAATAATAAGTCCAACCTCCGCATAGTTGGTTAGTAGACTGAGGTTTTGTTCGTTAACAGAATTAATAAGATAAATCACTCTACCAACTAAGAACGACCATGCACCACCACTTATAGAATCTCCCAAATCCTAGCTTTCGAACACTTCCTGGCCTTACTTTCGACAGCAATACTCGACTCTCTTAGGTAGTGGACGCTTCTTGTAATCCGTCTGTTTGTATACTGCCTCCCGACCTCTTTTCGGTATGCTTTACAATAGGTGTGATTCGGATTTTCAACAATTGAATGCTAGGGTTTCTTACCAGCCTGATTGTCTCCTCCTAATGAGAATGATAGAGTCATTCAATTAGGGAAGTGCTCACCAGGCGTTGAACATAGGGGTTGATTTGTGGTGTTGTAGGGGGTTTCGACTACTGCTTTCTCCTCGACTCTTTATTAGAGAAGTCCTAGTGGAAACCCTGGTCAGAGGACGACACCAGGAGTAGATTTGTTCACTAAGGTGTGGAGGGTAGTGCTCGCCTGCGCTACCTAACTCATGCCTAGGGGAACCTCCCCCAGGGTTCCTAAGTGGCGATATGGGTTGGAAAAAACTCAAAGGTATTGATATTACAGCAGAATGTCTGCGTCCTATGGTGCCTTTGAGCAAGCTTCCAGTGGATGACAAGGGTCTGCTAGCAAAAGCTTCAAGTGATACTGAGGCCACCCACATTTAATGTAACATCCCGTCACCGATGGAAGGGTAAATTGATCATTTGGGACGGGCTAGGCATGTGTAAACATATCTCGGCATGTTCATGTATCATATGGCCTCTATATATATATGAATGGTAATTTTTGCACATGCACATGATTGTACATGCATTCATGACATTTCTCAACATATGTGTCTATAAATGTAAATTTTTTGTGAAAATTTTGAAAAATGTGTTTGAAAAATTGAATTGGAATGATTTATGTGTATTTTACATTTTAAAAGAATTTTAGAAATTTTTCTGGAATTTTTTAGAGAAACTTTCCGGATCGGAAAAATTGTCAAGTGGTGTGTAAAGATCTGTTAAATAAGAATGTATTGATTATTAATCTTATTAGTTAGCTAAATGTCATACTTTACCTTTTAACAATAGCAATTATATGTCATCTACTCCTTTTAGTTTAATCCATTATGATATTTGGAGCACTTCACCAATTCTTATTATGAGAGGTTCAAAATATTTTGTAGACTTTGTTAATGACTTTTCTTAATATACCTAGATTTACCTTATGTATAAAAAATCTCACTTGCAGGTCATATATGTTTAGTTTTCTTAAATGATCAAAACTTAAAATTTTAAAATATTTAAAGTATTTAGAATTGATAATGCTAGAGAATATAAGAATAATTCATTGTTTACTCTCTTTCCTCAATATGGCTCATTGCTTCATCACTCTGGTTTAAGTACATCCCAAAAAAAATGGAAAAGTTAAGAGAAAACAAGGATACATTCTTAACATAATCAGGTTCTTACTTAATTTTGCCTCTTTTCTTGAGCGTTTTTAAGGGTAAACAACTCTTTCTACTATTTATACTATCAATTATATTCCCAATAGTATTATAAATAATCAATCCTTTTATAAATGTTTTTTTTTGTCGTGCTCCTAAATACAATCTCATTCAAATTTTTGGTTTTGCCTGTTATGTGTTTCTTCAACCACATGGATGTTTAAATTAGAATCTTAAGCATATTATGTTACTTTCTAGGATATAACATTGAACATAAGAGATATAAATGTTGGAATTCAATCTTTAGATGTCTTTGAATCTCTAGACATGTGATTTTCAAGAGATATAAGATGTTCTCATCCTTGTCATCCATATTATCTCACCCTCAATTCTTTCTTTATTTATCTCTCTATTGGATTGTTTCATAATTTTGTTGATTTACAAATTTCATTTGAGTCTCTTCCAATAGCAAGTCTTAAAGAATAAAGACTAGTTATCCCACCTAAGGATCTAACTCTATCAAAAGATCCAAGTTCTCTTGAACCATCTCAGTCGTCATGAATTGCATTAGAGCCACTAAAGTACCTTCTCATTTAGAACTTTATGTTGTAATTCTCCCCCATCTTAAACATAACTCGATAAACTCAAGCATCACTTCCCTCCATGAACTCAAGAGCTATAAAGAAGTTAATGTTAATAATTTGTGGCAATAACTTATAAAAGAAGAATTCTAGTCCTTAAAGACAACTCAAACTTATAATTTAGCCCACTCCCCTCTAACAAAACTTTAACAAGTAGTAAATAGGTTTATAAGATCAAGATACCACTGTAGAATATTATAAAGCTCGACTTACTGATAAAGGATTCATCCAATAAAATGGTATTAATTATAAATAGACCTTTTCTTATATGCCTTGTCTTTGTTTAGTTTGTAGCCTTATAGTTGTCACTGCCATTAAAAAATAACAACTATTTCAAATAGATGTCAAGAGTGTCTTTCTTACTGTAACCTTTTTTAAGAAGTATATATGTTGTCACCTCTAGATTATATCATTCTTTAAATATTGTCTATCAACTTAAGAAGGATCTCTACAACTAGGGGTGGCAAAAGAAAACCCACTTTGGTCCTGCTTGGCCTAGTTTGAAGTCAACAAGTTCGATTTAAGTTGATTAGACTTTGGGTCAAGTTTTGATCTTTTTTATATATAAATTTCAAGCTTTCGGCCATGTTTAGGCTCGAGTTGTCCAACCGAAACCCAAAATTTTCATTTTAAAAGATATTATTTTAAATTTTAAAATTAAAAACTAAATTTGATATGGTGGGATCAAGCTTCGAGCTACCCAAGCTCAATTATGTTGAGCTCGGTCCTGAACCAAGCCTGTCTACAATCTTAAATAGGCCCTTTAGGCATGGTTTGTAAATTTGTCTTTATTATTCAATAAGTTGGTTTTTTTATTTTATATTATAATGTGCCTTATTTTTTTTACTTCCAAATAGAGACTACATGCTTTTCTTACTCTATACATATTATATGATTATACTAGTAATGTGACCTTGGCGATGTTACAAAATTAACAAAATTCCTTATCGAACACTTCAATATGAAAAATCTTGGACTTTTAACCTATTTCTTTGGATTAGAAATCCTTTATGATGATTTAGGTTAGTATCTCTTTTAAATGAAATATGCTACTAATCTCTTGTCTCACACAAATATAAGTGTTAACAAAATTGCTTCTACCCCTATTAAGAGTGATGTTTATCTCACACCAACATAAGGAAAACCTTTAGATAACCCTACCTTGAATCATTAACTGATGGGAAGTTTGATATACCTTAGAGTTACTCATCTTAACATACTCTATGCAATTTGCATTGAGAGTAAGTTCATAACAGCTCCCCAAAATGCTTGTCATGTTGTAGTGCTTCATATTTTGCACTAAGTTAAAAGGGAACCAAGATCCTCTGTCCAGTATTACCCTGTCTTATTCTGTCTCATGAAATAATCATTTATTTTGTGGGACTTACGTGGGACCCACGCGAAACCTACACAGGACTCACGTAAATAAACGACTGAGATTCATTGGATACAATAAGACATCATAATATGAGACAGGAGATCTGGACTCGTTAAAAGAACCCTATTTTATATTATCCAACTCTCGTCATCCCCATCTTTGGAACATCATATATACTTTATTGTTAATCAGTTAGGAGATCCTAGTGATCAACGTTTTATATTTAAGTTACTTTTTGTTTTTGTTGATTTTCTTACTAATACTACTTATGAATTCTTGTGATTATATTAGCTATTACAAGATCCGAAAATTAAATATTCATCGGTAAGTGTTATTTATTGTAATAATTAAAGTGTCATTCAAAAATTTCATACTGACGTATTTTATAAGATAATAAAATATATTAAGAATGATTATCATTTTAATCATTATTTTTGGTAAGGAACTCTATATCTTATCTTTGTACCCTTTGATCAAACAAATAACATCTTCGTTAAGGATGTCAAGGGTCTTAAAGCTCAACCTAGCCACCAAAAGTTAAAGGTTTAAGCCTAATCAACCTAAGATTTAGACCAAACTTGAGCTTAGGGGGTTAGTTTGATGGTTTGGTGCTTCCTACTAAAAAAAAAAGATGTTATTTTAGGGGAGACCAACTTTAATCTTCACCAAAACTCAATTGTCAACTTAGTACAATATTCTAGTTAATAAAGTCAAATTAATTTCATTTTTACCATCTTAAGTGATGTTACAATATATTGTTGTCAAAGTAGGATTAATTATATAGAACATTTAGGCTTGCAAATAATTTCTTATTTTTTTCTTTTATTTATGTGCTTATAATTTTATAAATGGAATACTCCTTATACATATATACATATATATACTGAAAATGCTTCTTATACATATTTTGACATAAATGTAAGGCTTGGTAGGGCTTACATTTAATTGTAAGAGATCCAAATGTCTAGAGTAGGCTTGGTAGGGCTTTCTCATCCTAGTCCATATAATTCTATAGGACGATATTACTTATCAATATTCTCATTTTGACCATTCTTAATTTTATAATGCGAAGACATAGTTGATGTGATTTAGTTTTAGTGGCCTATCAATCCTTAACCCAATTTCACAGCAGAGGCATGTTCGACGCCTATTATTAGATTGCGGATGGAATGGAATCAACCCTCCCCTAAATGCTTCAGTTTCTTTCACAATATTCAATTCCACTCCTCCTCCTGCGCTGTGCACTGCATCTTATCTTTCCACTTCACTTTTATAGGTCAATGTATGCACGCGTACGGCCCTCATCCCCTTACGCTAACTCCACATTTTTGTGTTCTTGGCTGTGAATTTAAAGGGAAGTTAAAAAGAATTAGTTCAGTAATGCGTCATAAAAATATTAAAAACGAATATTAGGGTCCTAGTCGAATCAAACTAAAACAAAGAACATTTCCATGCTCTACATCTTTTGAATCCCTCTATTTTAGCTCTCTCGATCAAGCCTGTCGTACAGGATATTTATCTACTGAGAAGTATCTCTATTTTAGCTCTCTCAATCAAGCCTGTCGTACAGAATATTTATCTACTGAGAAGTATCTGACTTTGTAGATTATTGCATCAATTCAGAAGTTTACCAAGTGCGTATTCAAAAGATTTCAACTGTAAATTTCTCCATTAAAAAAAAAAGTGATGCCCTTAAAGACGAAATTTAGAAATTTTCAAATTAAAATTATAAATTTAGTTTATTTTTTAACTTGAAATTCGTCCAGTGTAGTTTTTAGCTTATCCAACTGGAAAATACCTGAGGCATGCAAGTGTTAAAAGGAGCGAGCAGGTCACAAGGTCCATGGCACCAAAAGGTACGACTGCTTTTTAACTTACAGTATCGGTTCAAGATCAGAGTAGCTTATGAACATTGAAGAAGAGTACTGTAGTCCAACGTATCTACTTGCATGTATAGCTGTCGCTGTCTGCAAACTCTTGATAGGTTGGAACTTCCAATCTATATATGTATTGAAAAGAGAAGTGAAGGATGCTTGCAAAAGCAAAGGCTATTATATGAACAAACCAACTCTCATGATTCCTCTGTGCTTTCAATGAATATAAATAGGGCTAAATAACCATCCTACAATTAGCCGCAAACAATTTTCTTTTCTTTTCTCTCTCTCTCTCTCTTTTTATACGCTTCAAAGCTTTCATTCTGTTAAGACGACTTGGTCATAATACACATTAATGGCCAAGGAAGTAGACATGAAGGTTAGTCCTAACCAATAGTTTATATATGATACCTCTTGTATGCCTTTCTTTTTATTTTTCAATTTGTGCACGCATTTATTTCTCTAAAACTAAGTTTCAGAAGATTGAGCTCAAGGTGTCCATTAACTGCTGTGATGGCTGCAAGAGGAAAGTGAAGAAGGCACTGCAAGGTATTGAAGGTAATAATGGGAAAAGATGGATGCTCCAACTGATCTGCTGCTCTTTTTTCATGTCCTGATACATTTTTTCTTTCAGGAGTTGTAAGGACTGAACTGGATCCGTTGCAGCCCAAAGTGACAATTTTTGGAAATGTGGACCCGAAGATTTTGATTAAGAGACTTCTTAAGGCTGGAAAACAAGCAGAGCTGCTGACGCACATGAGTACCCCAAATGTTGGAAAAGAAGGTGCAGATAAGTGCATGACAAAAGAAAAATCCGAGTGTGAGCAAGCAAAAGCTAAAGAGATAAAAAAAGTGGGCGTGAGGGAAGATAAAGCTCAAAAGAAAGAGCAGCAGAGGAAGGAGTTGCAGAGCATTCCAAACCATGAAGTTGTGAAGGATGGAAGTTCTCATTCCGGAGGTATGGCCTGCGGGAGAAGCAATCCAAATCAGTACTGCAACAAGGTTGAGCCGTATGTAATAGCTGTTCCTTGTTGTGCAATACCTTCATCAGCAAACATTGCAACATATAGTGAAAAGCCAGTATTAGTATTCCAATCACCAGTAGCTAGAGCTACGGATTACTTCAGCGATGACAACACTGTTGGATGTCACGTCATGTGATTTGAGCTACCAAATTCAACTCATCCTCAAAGCCAAAGGGTGTAATAATTTAGAGGTTTAAATTCAAAAAGGAAGGAGTTTAGGGTTTAGCTAGCTTTTGTAGTCCATGTTGAAGAAAAGAGTCTTTGAGTTACTTTACTTGACATTTCAGTAGAAACTATCTTCTCATATAGCCAGCCATATTTAGCTTTTTGCTTCTTCTAAGTTGGAAAAAGATTAGGGTTTATACTTGTGGAACGGACTTCCAAAATAAAAGATTTTATGTAGGTATACATTTATGTAGGTTGACGTGGGTAATATATATTTTGAATCAAGTAATGTCGTTGTAAAACTAAAAGGATTTCTTCCTTTAGGCCATTAATCAAAAGCATATACATGCTTGTCCGATGACATTTCACCTGGAGCAACTTAACTTGCGGCTACAGATTTCTTAACACCGGAATATAATCTTCGATTCCTTCCACGACTTACATATGGCATTGAAATGGCTAAATCAAATTACATAATCGAGGTGATCAGTAGTGTCACAGTCCATCAACCTTAACCTGGATTATTCATGTCTATTTGTCTGTTCCTATACAAGTCTACAGACATTTATATATAACCAAATCTATTAAGGATAAAATACCATTGCAGAAACAGCTAAATCATACTAATTCAACTCCCTAGCAATGCACTCGGTCTTTTTGGCACTCTCCACCTCAATAGCAAATAGAAAGAGAGGCTTTGGCTCAGAAATAGCAAAGACCAGGCTTATCAGTACCTTTTCCATCTGAGACAGTACACAAATCAGGATTAAGTAACATCCTACTCTTGAGACTTGTTGCTAAGAGTTCTCTGTATCTCCATTCAATGGTAGCCAAAAAAAAAAAAAAAAGAGGGATGATTTCCAGCAAATATACTCACAAAAGTACACATGCAGCCTGTTGACTTTGGAATTTAGACAAATATGACTTGTGGTATAAAAACATATTAAATGAGAAAAAAGTCTTGTTACACTTGGCAGAATGGATTCCAAACCAATCTTCACTGCATGTGCTTTCAGCAAGCGATCCACCTCACCTCATTATTAAATAAAATGCGTCAACAAAGCTCGCTCTTCATCTTATGAAACACTTCAATCCTGACACTAAATTTAGTGAAAAAGCCAGAGCAAATCTGTAACATTTCAGTAAAAATTTTACTGAGACAAAAGACTTCAGAAGATCCAAAAATATACAATCTTACCCCTAACTAATAGAGAGATTATTTCTAATAAAAAGCCAGAGCAGATCTAAGTCATTTAACATCGTAATACTTTAATTATGCACCTTATTATCACAACCCTGAACCCAAACTCGGAAGAATATTTCTTCTTCCTATACATATACATTTCAATCTAAGTAGAATGTGTTTGATCAAACTGCAACGTAATTTTTTCTTATTACCTGAACACTTTTACCATTCAGATTCTTCCATGAAACCCATCCCAATAGCCTCACTTTTGCTCAAATCCATCAGCTCTCTTCACCCCAAACACCATGTATACTTCAACCACAAGTGTGATTAACACAACTATAAATTCTCTTTACCCCCATTACTCTAAATAGTTTTTTAGTTTGGACATGTAAAATTTAGAACCTAAGATAACAGAGATACGAGGAATACTTTCCATTACACCTAAAAGATATGCCTAAATCAATGAGGCACTTCATTCTATAAATGTTTGAAGCAAGTGATAGAAGGCATTCAAATTCCCTAAGAATCTTGAGATGTTGAATTTTTATATCACCGTATCTTGATCATCAGATTTCATACATTCCTCATCACAATATTCAATTACTTATTTAGCATTCATTCTGCAGATTCAAGATGAACAACATATCGCATACATGGACCAAGAAGTCATATTTACGTACGTATGAAGGAGTAGTCTTTCTCTGTGATTCCACCGCAAAGCCATTGAGAAGCCCCTACATCTCCCCAACACCACCACGCTGTCACCTTACCCAACTTCAATGGCATTTGTACAACATGTACAAGGCAATGCATTGCATTTCAAGAACTATATAAAAAAAAGTATCATATCCTTCTTGAAGAATCATAAACAATCTACGTGATTAACCTGCTTTTCTCTTTACAACAATCACTCTCTCTACCCAACTTCAACAAAGCCTTCATTTTTTGGTCGCTTACTCTTTCCAGATGGATCCACAATTCAACTAGGCTGCGCCTGAGAATTTTGCATTAATGATTCTAACCACAATCCACCAACGATGTTAACTCCATGTGTTGAAATCACACCGTAACGATCTACAAACTATGCCATATCGCACGCGTCAGGGATACACAAAAAGCACCTAAGCCACAAAAAAGAGAGAAAAGCCATCCAGTTTGAAAACAACACCCTTTTGGATGTTCTCTACCACAGAGCATGAGATAGAAACGCTTAAATACGTAGAAGGAAACCGGTTCCATTCTCATACATCAGGCTAACTCTGGGAGAAACATTAAGTAGGAACGAGTGACACACGGCAACAGAGCATGCAAATGAATGTGCTAATAAAGAGAAATGACGGAGAGATGGGAACATACATACCATGATATGATAGAACTAAAATGTAGACAAGTAAGGTTTCTGAATTCTTCTTAGTAACAATTTTAGGAATTGCAAACAGAAAGTCATTCTTGCTTACTCGAAACACTTCTTAAAGAACAGTAAGCTTTTAAGCTCAAACCCTAAGAATTTGAAGTTTAGTAGAGAATGCAATGGCAACCCAATCAGGCTGAGACGAAGACCACTGAAGTTGCTCGATTTCAGCTCCTGCAGTGTACGCCAAAATGGGATCCAAACCCCCTTCAACGGGCTGGCCCATGGAGGACAGATCCCAAATCAGCGCCTGAGAATCATCCCCAGCCGTACATATATGGCAAGAGCTATGAGGAGCCCAAGCTATAGCATTGACACTGGCTTGGTGCCTCTGCAATTCCACAACCGGTAGCGTCGGGAAGCGAATGTCGAGTACAACCACCTTAGCGCTGTCCATAATAATGGTGGCCATGTACCTGGGGTCCTGCTTGTTCCATCCCAGCCTAACCAACGGCGTGTCTGGCTCCGTACTTTCATAGATGATCGTGGAGTGCTCTTTGTCCCTTAGATCGAAAACCCTAACCGACCCGTCAGCCGAGACTGAAGCAAAGACCCCAACGCCTCCCCAAGCGATGTCGTAGACCTCCTTGTCATGAGCGATGAGCTGAGTGTCGACAGCCTCGCGATCGATGTCCCAGATGGTGCAGGTAGTGTCGATGCTGGAGGTCCCAATGCGCTTGGGCTCAGCCTCGTTCCAATCGAAGGACGTGAGAGGCCCACAGAACTCGCTGCTCTTGTTGCCGTTGAGAAGGCTCTTGAGCTCTACCCGGGGTTGGTCGTGGTCGTCAGAGATACGCCAGACACGGAGGAAGTCGCTGGAGGTGGCGAGGAGGTCGGGCTTCTGGCAATCCTTGTCGGGGATGAAGATGGTCTTGGTAGGAGGGTAGGGGTGCTCGAAGGAGAGATTGGGGTCGGAGCGGATCTCACCGTTGGAGTCGTCGAGTTGGACGATTTCGACCCGGTTAGGGTACTGCTCGAGAAGGCTGGCGATGGCGAGGCGGTACTTCTTGTCGCGGCGGACGCTCCAGTTCATGGCGTAAATGTGCCATGGAGCCTCGTAGGTGTAGATCTCGGAGCGCTTCTGTTGCTCGTCGGAGCCGTCCTGTGTTGGATCGCTGCTCGCACCCATCTCTCTCTCTCTCGCTTGTCGTAATTTATTTTTAATTTTAACACACTCTGTCTCTGTCTCAGCCCTGGTACGGTGTTCTCTATAATCGACCGCCAGGCAACATGTAACAACATATCTATCTATCATTCACCATTTCATCGTGTATTAGTATTTGTCTCGGAAAGAAAGAGTCAGTCAGCGTTGACTTTGGATGACAGAAAATGAATATAAACGTACGTCCGGACGTGTTGGGACCGCAGTTTATAACAAAATTCATCTTATACCAATTCTTAAAACCAACATTTTCTTTTATTGAAACTGCTTTATTCCTTATTTTTATCAATCTTAATTCTTAGGCATCCAATACGTCCATTGAAAGACACGAAGTAGCCCACCAATTCCTTTAAATCAATACGATGCGGCCCACCAATTCCTTTAAATCAATACGATACTCCAGGTCCATTGAAAGACACGAAGCGGCCACCAATTCTTTTAAGAAATGGAGCATCTACAAACTTTTGGTAGGATCACGACACCCAAGAAGAATTCTCCAATACTTCTCTATTTCTCGGGCCATTAATGGCTCTGCTTTGACTATGACAGCTATGATTTTAGAGGTGATCAGAAATAATATTTGAATTTCATAGCAGATATTTTGGGCACATTGGAACCTATTATCTATCACCCGAGTACCTCTCAGCCTGATTGTCTAGAGTGGTTAGCAGGGTCTGCTAATCAACTTGTGTACACCAATTTATCAGCTTATACCTTTCTTAGACCCCCCACTCAAATAACCCCATAGTATTCCCTTGTTTGGTATAAAAGAAATAGTCCCTAGTACTCCTTCATATTATGGTTGGCCTTTTGTAGTAAATTGCAAACTCGAGACCGACTTCCCTACCTCCTAACCCCTAATCATTGTTTCTTATGCCTCAAAGATAATGAAACCATAGCCCATCTCTTCTTTGCCTGCCCCTTCTCCAAAACCGTGTGAGCAAATTGTCTTTCATACTTCCATATTACCCTCCCACTTAATCTTACT
Organism: Erythroxylum novogranatense; assembly: GCA_029891385.1. NCBI lineage: Eukaryota > Viridiplantae > Streptophyta > Magnoliopsida > Malpighiales > Erythroxylaceae > Erythroxylum > Erythroxylum novogranatense. The sequence continues at coordinate 52,313,837 of CM057233.1, read as the reverse complement.
CTCCATAATATTCCCTCTTGGCTGCACCAATCCCATATTCTTCGCTTTCCTATTGTCCTCCCTATTCTCCTATCCTCAACAATCTATTCTCTTTGGAAAAAACGAAATGCTAGGTCTTTCAAATATGAAGTCATGGAGGTGGATGGATTGACAGTTAGAGTTCTCACCCAAATTCAGGAGCAGCGCAGAGCATTCTCGGAGTGAAGGTAAGGTAGGAGAGTCATCCTTTCCCTCAATTATCTCCATGCATTTTCAGTTTTAGGTCTACAATAACATTGAAGGTGAAGCTAAGCCGAGTACCCTCAGTCAGCATCTACAGCACCATTGCAAAGGCTCCATTTGATTAGCTTCCATCAGGTCCGCTCGACTGAGATCCGGAAGTAGTCAGGAGCAAGCCACTTCAACAATTCTACTATATATGGTCCGATCCCCTTCCCAAGAGCATATTCCATTTAGACTTGTTCCACTTAAAAATTGCAGTGCTGACAGGTGAGATAGTTATACAGTTATCAGTGCTCACTATTGATCTTGCATGTCTGTACTTCTTGCCTTTGTCTCTGCTGTTTGTTTCGGTCATATTGGTCCTTCGGTTCTTTAGGAGGTTTTTTCTCCAGCTATGGTTGTGATGTTCTGCCATCTATGTAGCCTTTATTGGGGTTTTCTTTTGTCCAGGGATTTCCACTATGTTTGGTGGAGAGGAGGCTTCAACCTCTCTCCCTTGTCTTGTACATATTTTCTTATTTATTAATTTATCACTGATTTACTAAAAAAAATTCTTTTAAATCAATACAATATTCCAACTCAATTTAATAATAAGTCAACCTCCGCATAGCTGGTTAGTAGACTGAGGTTTCGTTCGTTAACAGAATTAATAAGATAAATCACTCCACTAACTAAGAACGACCATGCTGCACCACCTAGAGAATCTCCCATCTCCTAGCTTCTGAACACTTCCTGGCCTTACTTTCGATAGCAATACTCGACTCTGTTAGGTAGTGGACGCTTTTTGTAATCTGTCTCCTTGTATACTGCCTCCCGACCTCTTTTCGGTGGGCTTTACAATAGGTGTGATTCAGATTTTCGACAGGTGAATGCTAGGGTTTCTTACGAGCCTGATTGTCTCCTCCTAGTGAGAACGATATAGTCATTCAATTAGGGCAGTACTCGCCAGGCCTTGAAAGTAGGGGTTGATTTGTGGTGCTGTAGGGGGTTTCGACTACTGCTTTCTCCTCGACTCTTTATTGGAGAAGTCCCAGTGGAAACCCTAGTCAGAGGACGACACCAGGAGTAGATTTGTTCACGAAGGTTTGCAGGGTAGTGCTCACCGGCACTACCTAACTCATACCTAGGGGAATCTCTCCCAGGGTTCCTAAATGGCGATATGGGTCGAAAAAAACTCAAAGGTATTGATATTACAACATAATGTCTACATCCTATGGTGCCTTTGGGCAAGCTCTCGGTGGATGACAAGGGTCTGCTAGCAAAAGTTTCAAGTGATACCGAGGCCACCCACATTCAATCGTCTTTAACCAAAAATACTTATCCTGATAGCCTTCCAGGTATGTCTATGAACTCTAAACTTTTGTGTGTTGCTGAATGTTCCCTTCAACTGGGTGATGATGTAGCATCCACAACTGAAGTGGAAATAGATTTAGGGAGTAAGAACTCCAGTGAAACAGTGGATACTGAGGAAGAAGTGTTTGATTCTATACCGCAAGCCGACTTTGCTCTTTTGGGGGGTGGGAAACCTACGCAACCAATGCTTGATAAAATGCCGTAGAAGGGGATTGGGGAAGAAAGTGAAAAGTCGTCCTTTGCAAGCCTATTCTGCCACAAAAAAAGATCTTAATCGGGGTCTAAAATTGGAATGTCTACCAGTGGAGGATACGGTAACTCTTGCTAAGGAAGATGTTCTGGAGATTGAACAGGAATGGGGATTTTGCTTAATTAGGCGCTTAACAGGGAAGTTTCTTGGGTTGAAGGCTATTGAGAACCTAATGGCAACATGGGCAGTAAAATGCAAGCACTTACCTCACAGTAGGGGATGGCTAATCTTTCAGTTTAACTTCGAGGATGATTGCTTGAGTGTTTTATCCGGTGGACCTTATGTAATGTTTGGGAAAACCTTATTGCTGAAAAAACTCTCACCTGGGTTCACCTTCAACTACAAGGAGTTTATGAATGTCCCGATTTGGATACAACTACTGAATAACCCCCTGGATGCCTAGACTGAACGAGAGTTGTCAAAAATTGGTTCAAGGATCGGTAAGCCCATTTGCACTGACCACATCACTAGCACTAATCTCGACTAGGTTATGCTCGCCTGTTGGTGGAAATAGATGTCTCGAAAAAACCTATCACTAACTTTGATGTTCAACTGTCATCCTGGAATGCCTACCTCCAGCTAGTCTACTTTGAAACCTATCCGGTGTATTGTTGCTATTGCAACCAATTTGGGCATTCTCCTTTTGAGTGCAAAGGGAAGCACAAACTGAAGCAAACACAAGATACCGCTGAGGTAAATGCTCCTACATTAATGGCACAAGGTAAATTGCCTTTAAAGAGGAAAAGGCCAAACAGGTTGGAGCAGATACATTTACCTAAGGATGGTGCCGTTATCTCCAAGGCAGACTTGGGCTCAAATCAACCAATAATAGGCACGGGTAAAGTGGCTAAGGTAATTAGCAAGTTACCTATTCGGCCTTTAGACAAGGAAGCAGAGGCACCAGCTAGAGAAATTCCTCCTGTAGCGACTCCGGATAACTATGGTCAGTCTATTGATACTCCACTCCCCCATCCAGAGGTGGAGGCATGTAATGAACAGACGGGGCAAGTTAAACCACAGAAAAACAATGGCAGAGGGTGTAGCAGACATAGTAAACAAAAGAAAATTGGCAGACTAGTCCCAAAACAACTCCCAGCTTTGGTTAGCACCAAAAAATCAATGTCAGAGAGAGGGGAGTGACCTGTGTACATCCATTGCTCAGTCCTGGTCCGATAGAAACAAGTTGAATCAAGGGGAGGCAATCAAAGGCATGAATCAGCAAAGGCATGAATCAGCAAAGCACCCTCAGGAAATAGGTCCTTTAAGTTCTTCAACATGTGGTTGCAACATCCCCAGTTTCAGGCCCTTATGGATAGAAAATGGAAGGGAACAAGCTTTGGCTCTGCTCAATTTAGCTTGTGTGAGAAACTGAAAAAGCTTAAGCTTCCATTAAAATCCCTAAAGAGCCATGCCTATGGGAATATAACTGATAGGACTACAAAGGCCCAAGAGGAGTTCCAAGTTGCATATAAGGAAACCCTAACCAAACCCGAAGATACTCAGCTGAACCAAGTGATGATTTCTAAGAGAAAAATAGGTAGATTTTTTAAAGGAAGTTGAACACCTTTCTTTTTAAAAAAAGCTAAATGCACACATTTGATGGAGTCTGATAAAAACACTAAGTATTTTCATACGGTAGTGAAAAAAAGAGGGAAGTTGAAGTCAATATCTCATATCATCAAAGAAGATGATACCCCAACCACCTCTTTGGATGAAGTGGCAACTTGTTGCTTGTGATTCTACCAAGAACTCTTAGGGACCGAAACCACACTAAACCGTATAGATGAGGAAATTGTGCGCAGTGGTAAGATGTTGGATGACCAAGCAAAGCGAATCTTGGAGGCCTCAATTAGTGATGAAGAAATTAAAAAGCTATGTTTTTTATCGAGGAGAACAAAGTGCCAGGGCCGGATGGGTATTCATCAACCTTCTTCATTCACCAGTGGGACAAGGTAGGTGGGGATGTAACAGATGCTGTAAAGGAGTTTTGTTTACTTAAGTGAAATGCTGAAACAATTCAACCATGCGATACTTACCCTCATCCCCAAAACAACCTCAGCTCCTTGAGTAATTGATTTTAAGCCGATTGCTTGCCTGAATGTTGTGTACAAGATCATTACAAAAATTCTGAATGAGAGGATAATGAAAGTGGCGGGGACTATAGTGGATCCTGCACAGGCGGCCTTCATCCCTGGTTGGACCATGTTTGACAATGTGTTCCTCGCCCAGGAGTTAGTAAGGGGTTATACACGGAAAAGAATCTCACCGAGATGTATGTTAAAGTTGATATTACCAAGGCTTATGATACATTTGATTGGAAGTTCCTTAACAAATGTAGTTCAGTCTGGGGTTCCCTTCACATTTCACAAGATAGGTTATGGAATGTGTGCGAACTACTTCCTTCTCTATTTCCATTAACGGGGCACTGCATGGTATGTTTAAAGGACGTTGGGGACTTAGGCAAGGAGATACCATGTCTCCCACATTATTCCTTCTCGGGTTGGAATACCTTTCTTGACTCCTAAAAAAGACAACAGCCACTCTCCGCTTTAATCATCATCCAAAATGTAAAATACTTGGAATTACTCACTTTGCATTTGCGGACGACCTCATGCTCTTTGCTAGAGGAGATCGACCTTCTGTGGGCATTCTGGTAGATGCCCTGAATGCCTTGGAAAGGGTGGCAGGGTTGAGAATAAATGTAACAAAATCCAACATCTACAATTCTAGTGTAGAAAGCTATAAAAAGGAATCTTTAAGGCAAATGGTAGAGTACTCCTTAGGGGAGTTTCCAGTTCGCTACCTGGGGATCCCACTAGCCCCAATGAAGGTTTTGGTTGCACAATTTTTAGTACTACTTGAAACTGTTGAAAGCTACCTTAACTCTTGGAAAGGGCAATCGCTTTCTTATGCAGGTAGATCGGAGCTCATAAATTCTGTAATCCATGGAGTGCTCGCCTTTTGGTTATAAGCCTTCCTTATTCCTACCACAATCTTGGATCAGATCATAGCCATTTGTAGATTATTCTTATAGGGTGGTAAGCATTTTAGAGTGGCCTGGGATAACGTATGTACTCCTAAAGCCGAAGGGGGTATGGGTCTAAAATGTAGTAAAAAGTGGAACAATGCTTTATTAGCTAAGGTCTTGTGCAATATTCATGCAAAAGCTGACTCCTTGTGGGTACAATGGATTCATAGAGAATACTTACAGGATATTTCCATTTGGGATTGGGTTCCCCACACATGGGACTCCCCTCTAATGAAAAATCTAGCTTATATTCGAGATGAATTGATGAATTGGTGGTTAAATTGGGTGGTAGAGATACAGTTGTCTGGGGTATGCATAAGCTTTGCCCTCTCGCTTGCAAAAATGAATTTGCTTAATTGGAATGTCCGAGGTCTCCGTACAACCTCGCGACAAAATAGTTTTGTCACTATTGCTCGATAACACAATTATAAATTCTTATGTCTTTTAGAAACTAAACTTACAGAGGAAGGTTTAAAGCGGTTGGTCTATAGTCGCTTTCCGGGATGGGCATTCAACCATAACTTTGAATTGATTGAAAAAGGCCGAATGGACATTGTTTGGCAACCAACAATCTACACTTGTTAGGTATTGGAGATAGATGAACAACACATTCATTGTCGGTTACTCCATAGTGTTACAAAGCGAGAATTTTTGGTGACTTGTATCTATGACTTATATAGTGTGACTAAGCGCCGGGAACTTTGGAATAGATTAATTGGGTTGAATGTGAATACCAGGAAACCGTGGGTGATTATGGGGGATTTCAACTATATTTGCAGAGCTATGGAACGCATTGATTGTAAACCCCCTATTGCCTACTTAATGAAAGACTTACAGGAGTTTCGCGTGACTTTGGGCCTCGAAGATGCCCCTTCCAAAGGAGAGGTGTTCACTTGGCAGAAACATCATCTATGGGCTAAACTAGACCATGTGCTTGTTGATAACGCTTGGGCACTAAAGGATTGGTACTACTCGGCTCATTTCCTCTCTATGAAAATTGCTTCGGATCACTACCTGGTGGTTGTAAAACTTAGTAAACAGGAGAAGCAGGGAAACAGGCAGTTTAAATTCTTTAATTTATGGCTCTAACATGCCTCTTCTTGGGCGTTGTTGGCTTTATATAGGACATTCCAGTGGCTGGTATTGCACAGCTTACTCTAGTCTCTAAGTTGAAGGCGTTGAAAAATCCCTTGAAAGGCTTGAACAAAGAAGCTTATTGGCACATTATTAGCAAGGTAAAGGAAGCATAGGAGGATTTTCTGTTGGGCCCGGGTCTCGATGCCCCATTCTCGAGGCGGCCCCTCGGGCTGCGCCGGCGACGGGCGCCCCATAAGTTCGGACCCGATCCCAACATCATACAAAATTCAATTCATACACATACACACTATATGTACTCATAATAAATAAATTGCATCCTGTAAACAAAAGATCTCCATGCCATTACAATTCAAATCCATTAAACAAGCATTCACAATATGGCACAATACATGTGAAAGTTCCAATCCAAAAATACAATATATGAAAATGCCCAATGGTGATATGCTTAGTGGGCTAACCAAAATACTAACTTAAGGAAATGATCTGAAACTATTGCAGAGTTCTTCGATGCCTGGCAAGGATCAACCGATGTCTTGAGTTGCACCTGAGGAGGGAAAAGTAATGGGTTGAGCTACACAAACAAATATTAATATAATTATAGCCATCTAACAACTAGTACAAATTAGTATATGTACGTATATATATTATATATATATATACATACAACAATTCTAGCACTCACATGCTAATCAAGCAATTTACGCATTCAACAAAATTAATTCGACTCACAAAATATGTCACAAATATGCTCTATAACCAACAGTTCAAATATGCAATGCACATCACATGGCTCGAGGGTTCCATGGAAACAAAAGGGAGAAACCGAAGTTTACACCCTGAACAAAATGAGTCTATTCGGAGCTCATAATCCATAAGCGGGCAGCCGGGAGAAGGCTCTTGTCAACGCAAGCACGCGATTTAACGAAATGGTTCCATTCTCGCCCAAACAAAAGCACAAAATCATGCTTATAATCATTTTATCAGATGATATGCTTTTAAGCTTTCATTTATTCAAAATGCCATGACCGAAGTCGAGGCATAACATGCTCAGATTCGAAATTACTTCTCATGGTTTTTCCAAAGTATGCAAAATCAAAAGCATTCAAATATTATAACAAATCATATGTAAACATACAAACATATAACATATATTCACACATAGGCAAGAATTGGCCTAATCACACAATAACTATAAGTATATTACCCACCTAATATCTCTTGAGAATCCAAGCTCACTGTTGTCCTTCCTCTTGCGATTGAATCATATAAGCTTGGTTGCCTATAATAAACCCAATTCCCATTCAAAAAATATCCAAAAGAAATATTCAAAAGCTTGAAAATCCAAAATAAAGCACTAAAAGTCTACATTCAACTTCCTTATAAAATCCCGAAACCTTAGAGGCAAATCCTGAACTTCCCTTCTTCAAAAACCTTGTAGCCTTTGACCTTTAGTTCTCAACGAATCCAAAATCACCTCAATTGGACATCTACACCAAAAGATATGCCCAAAAATACCAAAATTCATCGCTGCTGGAAACAAGGGGCTCGCCGCTGCGAAGCCCCGTTCGTCGTGGCGAACGTCCGCGTTCGTCGCGGCGAACTTCCGCGCTCGTCGCGGCGAACTCCCGCGCTCGTCGTGGCGAACACAAGTGTGCGCTTACTGCAGGCACTCCTACTCGCACGTCATGATTTAACCTTCCCCACACGTCATGATTTAATTTAATTTTGCTTGTCAGGACAAACTCGCACGTCGTCAAGCATGTTCATACATTGTCATGACGCAAGGGTCTGGAGAACGACTCCGAACCCGACTTTCCAGCATTTTCCAACTTCAATCCTTCCCCAAACACAAATGCAACACACCTAAACCTTGATTCAAGTCTCAACTACATTTCTAAGTCAATCAAACCTCAAAATCAGTCACAAATCCAACAACCCAAGGATTTCCCCAAATTTTTCCGAAAAAACCCTACACCACCTATCCTAACTCACACAATCAATTCTAGACTTTAATCCAACTAGAACAAGTTGAAAAGAAGCTAACTTACCCAAAATGAGCTTCAAATCTGTCGGAAATCACAAAGATCGCAACTCTCTTATTCTCTTCTCTTCTTCCTCCACCGACGACTTCTTCTTCTTCTTTTCTCCTTTCCTCTTCTTTTCCTTTCCTTCTATCTTCTAATTCCTTCTTAAATCTAAAAAGAATACAAAGACCAACTTACCCCTCTTAGCAAAGCTTAAACCAATCCAACTCAAGTAACCTTCCCAAAATGCCCTCATATTCTGTTACCCTTTTATTTCTCACTTAAACACAACTAAACCTTAATTATCCAAAAAATACTCCCAAATAAATCAAACTAAGCCTTAATTACATAATTAACACAATTCATGCTTAATGACATCACCAAAAAAAAAAATTCGGGGTCCAACATTTCTCCCCCTCTAAAAAAGAATTTCGTCCTCGAAATTATTACCTGAGTCATCGAAGAAATACGGATACTTCTCCTTCATGGCTTCCAATGGCTCCCAAGTAGCCTCCTCTACTGAATGATTTCTCCACAGAACTTTGACTAGCTGAACCGTCTTGTTCCTGAGAACTTTTTCCTTGGTATCCAAAATTTGCACTGGAAGCTCCTCATAGCTCAAATCATCTCTAAGCTGAACCTCACTAGTCTGAATGATATGAGAAGGATCCGATCTATACCTCCTCAACATAGAAACATGGAAAACATCATGAATCTGAGACAATTCCAAAGGTAACGCCAACCTGTAGGCGAGTGGTCCAATCCTCTTAAGGATTTCATAAGGACCCACATACCTCGGACTCAACTTGCCCTTCTTGCCAAACCTCATTACTCCTTTCCAATGAGACGTCTTAAGGAACACTTTCTCACCGACTTCAAACTCCATCTCCTTTCGATGTGCATCGATGTAGCTCTTCATCCTATCCTGAGCTGCCTTAATCTGCTGCTTAACCAGATTGACTTTCTTAACTGTCGTCTGAATCAATTCTGGTCCTACCAGTTTCCTCTCTCCTTCTTCATCCCAATAAATCGAAGTCCTACATCTCCACCCATACAAAGCCTCATATGGAGCCATCTGAATGCTCGAATGGTACGAATTGTTATAAGCAAATTCGACCAATGGCAAATGCTCATCCCAAGCTTCTCGAAAATCCATCACACAAGCCCGAAGCATCCCTTCAAGTGTCTAAATGGTCCTCTCAGATTGACCATCCGTCTGAGGGTGAAACGTTGTACTAAAATGCAGCTTTGTTCCCAAAGCTTCCTGCAAACTACCCCAAAACCTTGAAGTAAACCGAGGGTCTCTGTCGGAAACAATTGAATCCGGAATCCCATGCAATTTCATTATCTCATCGATGTACTTCTTTGCTAACACATGCAAAGAATCAGTCTGCTTAATCGCCAAAAAGTGAGCTGACTTCGTCAACCTACCACAATCACCCAAATGGCATCATGCTTCCTACTGGTCTTAGGCAAACCCATCAGAAAACCCATAGTCACCCTCTGCCACTTCCATTCCGGGATGGACAATGGCCTCAACTTATCCGAAGGTGCCTGGTGTTCAGCCTTGACTTGCTGACACACAAGACACTTACTAACAAACTCTGCTACATCCCTCTTCATGCCTTTCCACCAAAAATGTTCTCTCAAATCCCTGTACATCCTGGTACTACCTGGATGCATGGCGTAAGGCGCATTATGTGCCTCATCTATAATCTCATCTTTTACCTCCTGCACATCTGGGATACACAGCCTGTTCCCCACTGTCATAAGCCCATCATCACTCACTACCACTTCAGAAATCTTACCATTATGAATTTCATCTCGAAGCTTATTCAAATCAGATCTTCAGGCTCAGAATTCCTAACTTTCTCCTTAAGTATCGGTCTCACTCTAAGTTAGCTAAGACAATCTGACTCCTCCTGCTTCAAGCTTATCTTAAGCTTGGCCATCTCTTCCAATAAAGGAAGATAAACCGATCGAACATGAGCAATCGAAGACTTTCTACTCAAGACATCCGCCACTAAATTGGCCTTGCCCGGATAATACTCAATCAGCAAATCATAATCCTTAAGCAACTCTATCCATCGTCACGCTTTAAATTCGATTCCTTCGCTCAACAAATACTTGAGACTCTTATGATCAGTAAAGATCCTCGTCTGAAATCCATACAGGTAATGCCTCCAAATGTTAAAGGCAAAGATCACTGCTGCCAACTCCAAATCATGCATCGGATAATTCAACTCATAAGGCTTCAACTGCCTCGAAGCATAAGCAATCACCTTATCCCCCTGAATCAAAACACAACCAAGACCCTTCCTCGAAGCATCACTATACACGGTATAACCCTCATCACCCGATGGCAAAATCAGAATCGAAGCACTCGTCAATCTGTGCTTGAGCTCCTTAAAGCTCCTCTGGCACTCATCAGTCCAGATAAACTTCTGATTTTTCTTCAATAACTTAGTCATCGGAGCAGATATCATAGAGAATCCCTCCACAAACCTCCTGTAATAGCCTGCCAAACCCAGAAAGCTCCTGTTGGGACCCGATCCAGGAACCAGATCCCGATCGAAAAACGGAAACGGAAAAGTGAAACAAAGTGCGGAAAGTCGCGAATTGGAATACGAATAACAAAGCGGAGACAAGCGAAATAGTCAAACTGAAACCAACATTGACATTCGTTTCAAACACGAAGCATAGCAAACTAATCGCGTTGGAAACACTAAGACATTCCAAATCCGGTCTAATTTTTTTTTTCATTCCTATTAATCATTCCTTTTCTCTTTAGTCAATCTCCTACAACTCAAAACAATACAATTTCCCATTTGGAAATTTAACCATTCCAAACTCACTAACCTTTTTCCATAAGCTCAATTCACTTTTAATCGTGCAGAATTTAATCCCATCTTAAAACCCTCATTCTTATTATAACTTTGCCATAACCCGATTTTCTCAAAATAGATAAAGATAACTACCGTATTTTGACAAATTTCAAAATTTCGCAAATCAAAAACACACTTCTATAATCTCAACCAATCATACAGAGTCATTTGACCTCCGTCCAAGATCCTAACGCCGCCAGAACACACATCTACCTAACACTTCAATAATTCTCAATCCAATTCCATCATCATAAATAACCTTATTTACACATATCTCAAAATCAAAATACCAATTCATAATTCGATTCAAACCACTCATATTCATATAAACTACCATGATCTACTTACGTTATCCCATATCCATAATCATACATAAATTCGAATACATCAAGAACTAAATACTTCATATGCATAAATGGCATTCCAAGCCATATACAAATTACAAAAAAAACATATAAATGTCGAATCGACGCTCGACCGCATTCATTCAATCTCCGTCAAACTCAAGATGGGGATGAAAGTGGGGGGTGAGCTTGACAAATTCAATGGGTAACATATTTATTAATGAAACATAGTTTAAAATTGTCTTTTCAAACTTTTCAAACCTTTCCTATTCGGAAATTTTATTCAAAAACTCATTTTCAAACTTTTCAAGACATTCATAAACCTTCATCAAAATTTTCTAAGATTATTCTCAACATCTTCATTTATTTCAAAACATTTATAAACAGTTTCCGAAATTTCATGATTGACAAATCACTCTCATTTCTCAAATTCTTAAACTTTTCACAAATCATGCACAATTTTAAATATGAAGGCATCACATAAAAGAAGTGTCACGTACATAAACAAAATTCAAAAAAACATATAACATAACAGAATGGTTTGATGTTGATCCCACACCCCACCCGTAGTGTTTGCGAGTTATATCATGCGGCGTGTGTCATGCGGGTTATACCGCATGCATCCAACATAAAACACATAACACATTAAATGGTTTGAGTAGGTCCTAACATAACGAATGCACGTTCAGATAATGTTCAGGCAACAGAACGGAGGGAGTCCAAATTGAGCTCCTAAGCCACTTCATGCAAAACCGGGAGAAGGCTTTTAACACGAGACCAGTGCACTGACTCAACTTAAGGGACCTAACCCAAACCTACATAACACATACCATACATCAAAAATCAAATTGCCCAAAGGCACATTTCAAAAGTTTGATTTTCAAACTTCACATAACTCACATATCACATACATGTATATTACAATTCTCCATATATTTGTCATCGGACAAACAAAATATAATCACAATCCATCACCAGCTCATGACGATCAAAACCTAAATCAATTCACACAATTCGTAACAAAGTATGCCACACCTTTGATACTTTATCAAATCATTAAAACAAATTTAACTCGAAAATCGCATCAAATCATTCATAACACTAATTTCACTCATGGTAGCCATTCCTTATAAAATTCAAAACATGATGAAAAAAAACAATCGAAAATCGCAATGTATTTTATCAATCAATCCCAATATATAGGAAATCATAATTATCAAGCACTTTTATAAACGATATGTTTATCATAATTTCAAACGGTATTTTTATAACACTTTCAAAAGCTTTCGAAAATCATAATTGTCAAACACTTATATACTTAAACCATATTTTCTAAACAATTTCAAAAGCATTTTTTTGGAATCAAAAACTCTCAACATTTCTACACAATTCCAAACGCTTTTCGGAAATCGTTCTTTTCAACATTTAAGTAACCTTTATTTTCTAACAATTTCAAACACAACTTTGTCAAACATTTTTAAAAAACAAGTTCGGAAATCGAACTTTTCAAACACTTTTATAAACACTATTTTGTAACCAATGCCGAGAGAATTTTAAATCCTAAGTTGTTCAAACATTTTCTATAAGACATTTTAACAATATTTGAAAAGTCCCTTTTTTTTCAAACTTTTCCATAACCAATATTGTATAAACACTTTCAAACATATTCGAAACCATAATTTCTTTCAAAAGGAGTAAATTCAAACCCAAAGAATTTCTCAATTTTCAAGATTAAAAATACAACATTTCCTAACTTATCAATCATTCAAGACTTGTACAAATTTTTAAACCCATTTGAAAATAAATGAAAGTCGATACTTTCCTTCTTAAATTTTATCAAATCACTTAAAAATCAAATAATGCAAAAATCAATACATTTTCATTCACTTAACCGAAACACTTTTAGCAATATCTCCAATCGCTCGAAAACATTTACTTTAAACAACTTTGTTAATTTAGTTAGATAAGTCAAACCTCAAGTAATAAAATTTCTTAATTAAACTTCCAAACTCAATAAATGCAACAATTTTTTTTCATAATTCGTCAATTCTTTGGAATCATTTATCAAATTATTTCTAAAACATCAATTTACAAATCTTTTTATCCTCTTCTTGTTTTTCCCAACATAAACAATAATTTTTTTTCAAAACATTTCTCATTCTTGATTTTGATTGATTTTTTTCAAACTCCTACAAAACTTTATGATTAAAAATAAATACATTCAAACATAAACAATATTTTCTATTCAATTTCAAAAGCATTCGGAAATTAGAAAATTCGTATTCTAAAAATATAAACTATCCATTTTCAAATATTTCTTCTACGTTGAACAAACAATTGTTCAATTTCATCAAAATATTCAAAACAATGACTTAAAAAAATCCTTTCACTTTCTTCAATTCCAAAGAACACATATAAAGTTTATAATTCCAAAATAAACATGATACCCACCTCATTTTCTTGCTAGAAACTTTTCCAAAGTTTCAATTCCTCCATTACTTCTTTCCTTCATCCAAGCTAAAGGTTCCTAAACCAAAATCACCAATTTCAAAAATCACAAAAACATAAGGACTAAAATGAACTATAGAAACCCCATACTCATCATAATTCCAAACTTTCTAAATCAATACACTTCCAAAATTCCAAAATCCCCAAATTCAAGACGAAAACCCTAACCCATTCATAATCAAAATTAAATCAATCTAACATGAAATCTCCCAAAATTTATCATGGAATTAACAAACCCATAACATTTTCCATAGATCTAAACCAAGGATTCAAGAACAACTCAAATATCAAGGTTCATCTCTTACCTTCATCTTCTCAAATTTTGAATTTTCTTGCTCTAAGATGAAGCTTTCATCTTCTTCCTTCCATTCTTCTTGAATCATGGTCGAAATTCCCCCAAAAACCCCATAAAAATCGAAACACCAAGCTTCCTTTCTTCTTCTTCTTCTTCTTCTCCTCTCACGGCTACTCCTTCTCTCCCTCTCTTCTTCTTTTTCTTCTATTTTCTTCTCTTCTTTTCTACTTATTTCGTGACTCTCCAGACCTCCAAACAGCAGCACAAGATGTGTTTCATGCCAGGTCATTAAAATGGGGGGAAAAAGACCATAATGCCCCTCCTTTTAAGTGAAATCCCAAAATACCCCTGCACAGGATTTTGAAAAACTGACTACTTGCGTCCTATTTTCAAGCATCTAAACGAAATAATTTGGACAAACTTTCTTCTTAAAAATTGTTCCTCTCGATCTTACGAATCCAACGCCACTAACGGCGCTCAATTTGGATCTAAAACAAAGAAGTTATGGCCAAAATACTAACTGACCTGCACAAAATCCGAAACTGAACATTAACATAACTTCAGTCCAGAAAATAACAATCTTAGGGATGAAATTAAATTTCGATCCCTTCACAAGAGTTGTAGCCCTATATCTTAACTATATTTTTCCTCAAGAATCAACTCAATCGGAGTTGTACAGCTCCCGAAAATTGCAAAATACTGAACTAAGTTCAGAAAATTATCCAACTTATAACCTATAACCAAATCTCTTACTTTGGTTCAATCAATCTCTTTCCATTTAATCTCCTAAAAATCATAATTCTTCATAAAAATGAACGTAATTGTCTTAGGAATCCAACGCTTCGAGAATCAAATCAATCGAAGGTCGGACGAAGGAATTATAAGCAAAAGATTACGAAAGGGATCGAATAAAGAAACAAAGTAACGGAACATCAAAACTGAACTTTTCCAAAATCATATCTCTCGATCCCGAACTTAGAATTTGACAAATTTAGTGTCAATAGAAAGATCAAAGGAAGCTCTACAACTTCCCTGAAGAACTAAAAATCAAATTAGGTCTCGAAAGAGGTTGAAAACTCAATCAAAGATTCTGTCCAAAACAGCTTTTCCTAAACGACTTTCAATTTTTAATCGCTCATAACTCCTAGCCCCGATATCGAAAAATTGCAAACTTTATATCAATGGAAAGATAAAAACATCATCTAAAACTTTCATGAATACCACTTACTCTAATTCAAACTAAATCCATACGACGAGTGGCCTCGAAGCATAGAACACACAAATCTATACTTAATAGCATTTTCAAACAAAGCATATCTTCATAATTTCATATCTCTCAATCCCGACGTCGAAAAATAGCAAACTTTATGTCCACAAAAAGCTCTCGACAGAGGCTACAAGTTTTATGTTGATCATTTTCTCGAATTTTGCCTAAATCAAAATTCAACTTTTTCTCAAAAAGTCAAACTTCGCTTAACTTTGATCGATCATAACTCTCACTTCCGATATCGAAAAATATCAAACTTTATGGCTACAGAAAGCTCTTGACATAATCTACAAGTTTCCAGAAGACCATTTTCTCAAATTTGTCTTAAATCAAAAAGTCAACTTTTTTTAATTTTTCACATTCTCTTACTTTCTTTCTTTACTTTTCTACTTCCATTTCATTCGCCCATTCACTTAAACTTTCATAACCTAAGCAAAACGACTCAAATGTCAAAACCCTCAAAACGAATCAATTCTTTTTTCTCATCAATTTCCTTTAAATATAAAATCATCTAATACACAAAACATACATTAAAACACTCATTCAAGTTCTTTAATATTTCTAAATTCGATTTAGAGATCGGGGTCCAACAGCTCCTCACCTCTGCTACATTCTTCGGTGCTTCCCAATTTACCACAGCTTCTATCTTCTTTGGATCCAATTGCACTCCTTGCTCTGAGATCACATGTCCAAGAAATGAAACTTCTCTCAGCCAAAATTCTCATTTATCGAATTTGGCATATAACTCATTTCTCCTCAAAGTCTCCAAGGCAATCCTCAAATGCTCTTCATGCTGCTCATCACTCTTGGAATAGACCAATATATCATCAATAAAGACAATGATAAATTGGTCCAAGAAAGGCTTAAAGACCCGATTCATCAAATCCATAAAGGCTGCAGGCGCATTTGTTAATCCAAAGGGCATAACCAAAAACTCAAAATGCCCATACCGAGTCTTGAAAGCAGACTTTGGCACATCCGACTCCTTAATCATCAACTGATGATAACCCGATCTCAAGTCTATCTTAGAGAAGACTTTCGCCCCTTGCAATTGATCAAACAGATCATCAATGTGAGGAAGCAGATATCTGTTCTTCACGGTAACTTGATTCAGCTTCCGATAATCCACACACATCCTCAACGATCCATCTTTCTTCTTCATAAAAAGAACCGGAGCTCCCCAAGGTGAAGAGCTCGGTCGAATATACCCCTTCTCCAACAACTCTTCCAATTGCTCCTTAAACTCTTTCAATTCCGCCGGACCCATCCGGTAAGGCGGAATTGAAATCGGCGCAGTACCTGACAGAAGCTCAATAGGAAACTCAATTTCCCTAGCTGGCGGTAGTCCTGGCAATTCCTCGGGAAAGACATCCGAGAATTCTCTGACTACTGGAATATCCTCAAGCTTCCTACTATCTGCCCTGGTGTCTACCACATAGGCCAAAAACGCCTCACATCCCTTCCTCATCATCTTCTCTGCTATCAAAGCTGAAACAATTCTGAGCGGACTTGCTTTTCTATCCCTCCAAAACACCACTCTCCTGCCGCTATCCAATTCAAATTCCACCGTCTTCTGCTTACAATTTAGACGGGCATTGTACCTCTCTAATGTATCCATACCCAAAATCACATCCAATCCTCCTATCTTTAGTGGCATTAAATCCACCACTAGAAGTTCTCCACCAATACGAATCTCACACTCTCTATACACTTGACTGACAATAATATACTGACCGATTGGAGTACTCACCATCAGCGGAGTATCTAAAGGGCTCACAATTCTATCACACACAGGTCTACTCGAAGAAACAAACGAATGAGTATAACCCAGATCAATCAAAGCAAGCATATCATCAGAAAATAACTTAACCGTACTAGTGACAATATTTGGAGCGATCTCTACATCCTCCCGAGTCATCGCAAACACCCTAGCTGGTGTCTGTCCCCTCGGTCTCCCCGAAATACTCACTCTCTTCGTTGCATCAGAACTTCCCACTTCTGTAGAAGTCCTCTGACCCACGCCGCCTCGCTCCTGAAGCTTCAGATCCGAGCTCCTCTCTCTTCTAGACGGTTTGGGACACTCTCTAGCTAAGTGCTCTTTCTGTCCACAGTTGAAGCAGGCTCCTGATAATCTATAACATTTGCCTCCATGAAAACTACCACAATGCTCACACTTAGGGACGGATGACCTGTCCCCATCTCCCCTTCTGCTGCCGCCCACCGTGGAAGCTTGGTGAGAAACAGTAGAAGTCCTTATAGGCCTAGGTCGGCTCGCACCACTGCTCCTCTCCTCTGACTGAATAGGGAAACTCCTAGCACTCCTGTCTGGCATAGGAGTACTAGTACTACCTCCCCTCTTAAACTGCTCTCTTCCCTTTCTCTTCTTGTTCACTGCACTCTTGATGTTCTCAATATTCTCAACCCTCAGAGATGCCTCAACCAACTGCTGAAAATCACATAAGTTCTGCACGATTACTTTCTCTCTGATGGCCAAGTGCAGACCCGACTCAAACCGGCGACATCTAGCAGCCTCGCTCAGCATCAAATCTGAAGCATACATTGCTAACTGAGTGAACCGACGCTCATACTCACTGACTGTCATCTCTCTCTGAGTATGACTGAGGAACTCCCTCTGCTTCTGCTGAATGTACACCTCAGACATATATTTCTTCCTGAAAGCAGCAAGGAAGTCTTGCCATGCTAACCCTACTGGCCTCATCTGACTCCCTGGCACAGTCTCCCACCAATGCAGAGCATCTCCCCAAGCAAGCCGGCAAAGATAAACAACTCTCTCGCCATCCTCACACTCCATCGATCTAGCACCTCTCGGTCTTTCTCAACCATGTCTCGCCTTCCTCAGGTCGGGTCCCGTAGAAGTCCACCGCTCCATACTTTCTCAATCTGACAAACCGTTTGCCCTTCTTAGTCTGGGTGAAGGTAGGCTATGACATCGACCCATGCTTTGAACAAATGCAGGTGAACGCCTGAAACAACCTCGGATCCAATGGAGGCACTTGCTCCGCAGGAATGGCGACTCTCGAGTCTGCATGATGAATGGGTTCACTACTAGCCCTTCGAAGCCTCAAAGATTTCGGGCTATCGACTATTAGTCCTCTCCTCCCTAGTCGGAGAGTCAGGTGCAACAAATCCTTGCAGAACTCCTCGTGTCCTTCTACGAGGTGGCATCGTACTCCTTCAATAGTAAACACTAAGATTAGCTATATGTCAATCTACATGTATGCATGATATGCATGTCACTTAATGCACTCAATCAAATGCAACAAATATGCAAATATCAAACAAGTCGTCCTATATGCATTCTAAGCCGAGGACACTAAACCTAGGCGCTCTGATACCAAACATGTTGGGCCCGGGTCCCGATACCCCATTCCCAAGGCGGCTCCTCGGGCTGCGCCAGCGATGGGCGCCTCATAAGTTCGGACCCGATCCCAACATCATACAAAATTCGATTCATACACATACACACAATATGTACTCATAATAAATAAATTGCATCCTGTAAACAAAAGATCTACATGCCATTATAATTCAAATACATTAAACAAGCATTCACAATATGGCACAATACATCTGAAAGTTCCAAACCAAAAATACAATATATGAAAATGCCCAATGGTGATATGCTTGGTGGGCTAACCAAAATACTAACTTAAGGAAATGATCTGAAACTATTGCGGAGTTCTTCGATGCCTGGCAAGGATCAACCGATGTCTTGAGTTGCACCTGAGGAGGGAAAAGTAATGGGTTGAGCTACACAGCTCAGTGGCTAATATAATTATAGTCATCGGCAACTAGTACAAATTCAGGCATATGTACGTATATATATATTATATATATATATACATACAACAATTCTAGCACTCACATGCTAATCAAGCAATTTACGCATTCAACAAAATTAATTCGACTCACAAAACATGTCACAAATATGCTCCATAACCAACAGTTCAAATATGCAATGCACATCACATAGCTCGAGGGTTCCATGGAAACAAAAGGGAGAAACCAAAGTTTACACCCTGAATAAAATGAGTCCATTCGGAGCTCATAAGCCACAAGCGGGCAGCCGGGAGAAGGCTCTTGTCAATGTGCACGTGACGAACGAAATGGTTCCACTCTCGCCCAAACAAAAGCACAAAATCATGCTCATAATCATTTTATCAGATGATATGCTTTTAAGCTTTCATTTATTCAAAATACCATGACCGAAGTCGAGGCATAACATGTTCAGATTCGAAATCACTTCTTATGGTTCTTCCAAAGTATACAAAATCAAAAACATTCAAATCTTATAACAAATCATATGTAAACATACAAACATATAACATATATTCACACATAGGCAAGAATTTTCCTAATCACACAATAACTATAAGTATATTACCCACCTAATATCTCTTGAGAATCCAAGCTCACTGTTGTCCTTCCTCTTGCGATTGAATCAAATCAGCTTGGTTCCCTATAATAAAATAAGTTCCCATTCAAAAAATATCCAAAAGAAATATTCAAAAGCTTGAAAATCCAAAGTAAAGCACTAAAAGTCTACATTCGACTTCCTCATAAAATCCCGAACCCTTAGAGGCAAATTCCGAACTTCCCTTGTTCAAAAACCTTGTAGCCTTTGACCTTTAGTTCTCAACGAATCCAAAATCACCTCAATTGGACATCTACACTAAAAGATATTCCCAAAAATACCAAAATTCATCACTGCTGAAAACAAGGGGCTCGCCGCGGCGAACGCCTTTGTCGCGGCGAACACAAGTGTGTGCCGGGGCGTGCACCCTACTTGCACGTCGCGGCGAACACAGGTTCGCACGTCGCGACGAACCTTCCCCCACACGTCACGACGAATTTAATCTTTGCTTGTCGAGACGAACTCGCACGTCGCGGCGTGTTCATACGCTCGTTGAGACGTGCGGGTCTGGAGAACGACTCCGAACTCGACTTTTCAGCATTTTCCAACTTCAATCCTTCCCCAAACACAAATGCAACACACCTAAACCTTGATTCAAGTCTCAACTACATTTCTAACTCAATCAAACCTTAAAATCAGTCACAAATCCAACAACCCAAGGATTTCCCCAAATTTTTCCAGAAAAACCCTACACCACCGATCCTAACTCACACAATCGATTCTAGACTTTAATCCAACTAGAACAAGTTGAAAAGAAGCTAACTTACCCGAAATGAGCTTCAAATCTGTCAGAAATCACAAAGATCGCAACTCTCTTATTCTCTTATCTTCTTCCTCCACCGATGGCTTCTTCTTCTTCTTTTCTCCTTTCCTCTTCTTTTCCTTTCCTTCTATTTTCTAATTCCTTCTTAAATCTAAAGAGAATACAAAGACCAACTTACCCCTCTTAGCAAAGCTTAAACCAATCCAACTCAAGTAACCTTCCCAAAATGCCCTCATATTCTTTTACCCTTTTAATTCTCACTTAAACACAACTAAACCTTAATTATCCAAAAAATACTCCCAAATAAATCAAACTAAGCCTTAATTACATAATTAACACAATTCATGCTTAATTGCGTTACCAAAAAAAAATTTGGGGTCCAACATTTTCAGTTGGCCTACCAACACTGCTTGAATGTAACATCCTATCATCGATGGGAAGGGTAAATTGGTCATTTGGGACGGGTTAAGAGTGTGGAAACATAGCTCGACATATTCATGCATATTATGGCTGCTAAATATATATGAATGTCAATTTTTGCACATGCACATAACAATAATTGTATATGCATTCATTGACATTCCGGGTATAATTGGAAATAAATGTGATTGTTTTGAGATTTATGGGTTAATGGTATTGAAAATTGATTTAGAAAGTGAAATTTGTTGTTTTCGAATTTTGGAGAATTTTGGGAAAATTTTCTGAAATTTTTTGGGGGTAACATTTTGGACTAGGAAAAATGCTCAGTGGCAAATCAAATGATAAACGGTAGTAGCATTTACTGTTAAATAACATTGGAATTTTTGATGCATGACTTTAGGAATTTTTGACAAGTGTTATTGAAAATTAGGAGACAATTGGATTAAAATTTGGAGATTAAATAAACTTGTTATTGGATGGACCAATTGGAGCAATAAGAAAGTGGCATGTGGCAAGTGACATGTGTCACTTGCCACACCACTTCTTATAAAGTGAAATACCCTCCCTTTTTGTTTGTTTTGCACAATGTTTTTCTTTTCAAAGGGCTTTGGTGATTTATTATGGCTTTTCTCCACCAATTTCGTAGCTCCTCTCTTCGTCTTCTCCATGGGTTTTGGTCTCCTCCAACTTTAAGCGTAGCTCTCATCTCTTACTTGCTTCCTTGTCACCTTACTCTCTCTTTCTCACCATAAAAACCCTATCTCTACCTCTTATGGAGATGATGAACGTGGGTTGTTTGGGGAGTTAGGGATTTGGGGTACTCTTGAAGATCTTGAAGAAATCAAAGCTTAACCAAGTAAGTTTAGCTTCTAATGTCATAGGTATGGTTAATTTCAATAAATATGATGAGTAACTTAAGTATCTTGATGCTTTGATTTTACAAGGTTTATGTATATGTCTTGGGTGATGAAATATTATGTTCATATCTTGTTTTTGGATATATAGGATGAGTAATAATGCATGTAAGGGTATATAGAGGTCTAGAAATTGAATGATTTCTAAAGGGGTGATTAGCTGAGTGTAGAACATTGCTTATTAATGGATATGTATATATGCTTTGTTTTTGGTTAATGATAAATTCTAGATCATGCTTTGTTTGTGATTAGTTTATTGAGTTGAATTAGGTAGGGAATGATGAGGAATTGTAATGGAGGAGATGGTCAAGGTATAAGGAGGTATAAGATGAGTTAGATGTAAAGATTGAATGAATGGTGGCAAATCTGGAAAATTTTTTGCAGCAACTTGATCTTAAGTATGCTTCAATGTATTAGCCATAACTCTTTATATAGTTTAGCAATTGAGATGATCTTTGGCTTGTATTAAAATTAAGAAGTTTGGCTAGAATTCTTATGAAGGAAGTTCTGTCCAATTGTGGTTTAAAGGGTTTCCAATTTGGCTTTGAAAGTTAGATAAATGTGCAGGGTGAATAGTGGTGTATATCACATTGACTGATTTGTGACCAGAACTTTGGAAATTTTTCTAAGCTAAAGTAGACTGATTTTGTGAAATTGGTCTTTATGAAAGTTGAATATTTACTTGTTAGCTTTCTAACACCACTAAGTATGAATTTTCTTGATTTGTAGGTTGAAATTTATGATTTGTTAATATTCAGGTGGTAATTCAGATCAAAATGTGTTTTGTGTTCAAATGGCTCTAAGTGTATAGGTCTTGTGATTTCTGTGTTCTAAAGCTAATTGTGGACTGTTATGATTGGAATTAGCTTAAGTGATCTTTTGGAAAGTTGTAAAAGAATGAATTAGCTTTAAAATGAGGTATAGTATGCTAATTTTGGATGTGTAGATTATAAATTATGATTTTGTAAAGTTTTGATGTGGTTTAGGTTCTATGGTGACTTAACACTCTTAAACAGGGCAGCCACATTAAGGGAGATTTTGAGCTAGGTAGAGATGTAATTTGCTTCTAAGTCCTTCATAAGAATTGTAGTATGTTGTCTGATCTTTTCATGGGTATAAAGTATGGATTTTTTGGACATTTGAGTAGGGAATTATGATTTTTAGAAGATTGTATACTGTTCAAGGTGACACACGTGGGCAGAAACTTTTCTTGAGAATTTGATGTGTTTCTAGGTTGAATTTGCTTCCAAGTTATTCATGAAAGTTGTAGAACATGTTTTGATCTTTCTTTTTACATAAATTTTGGAATTTTTGGCAGAAGGAATGGAAAGTTATGATTTTTGCAAAATGGTATACTGTTTTGGGAAACATTGTGTAGGCAGTAATTTTGGTTGCATTTTTGACACCCTTAGAGATAAAATTGGTTTTTGTGTCCTTCATAAAACTTGTAGAGATCTCGTTTATCTTGAAATTGATACTAATTTTGTCCAATTTAGAGTTCGGAGTAAGGAGTTATGACTTGTGAAAGTTGGGATGTCGGCAGAAGAAAGAATAAAGCTTCCAGTCGGTCACTGTAGTTGACCTAATCGACTACAACCATTGACTCAATTAGGGCGTGTATTTTCCTAAACCGATCTCTCTCCACTTTTGTTTATAACTTTTAAATCCAACATCCGATTGACCTGATTCTTGAGGCATCGGAGTTGTGAAATATTTAATTTCATTTCTATGTGACATTGAGAAATTTTAGAGATAAAATTAATGTGGATGGGTTAGGTCAAAGTGAGGGGACCGGACAATCATTTTTCTGGTCTATGTTTTATCAATAATTGGACCTATAGATGTCCAAATTGCGTGATTTGGTACCTATGGTTTCCTAAGTCATAAGGGAATCTTTTGTGATGTGAATTATGGGATAATGCCAGGAATGTCATGAACATGCATTGTACACTTTTTAATTGTTACTTGTGCATTATTAAATCTTTCTGATTGCACATTTAGTAATGTGTGAATAATTTGAATGTTATAGAGGCACATTTGGAGCGTCGATCCACCGACGTTGTTGAGACTTCCAGGCATTAGCTCGGAAGTTATAGGTGAGTAACCTAGATGATTCTCTCGATTATTATATGTCTACTGTGGTGAATAATGACGGGTTTTGTGATTGATTATGACTATGGATTCCAGACAGAAGGTCCGATGTATTGGGAGCTATGACATAGAAGTGTTATCTGTTTGTGAATCTGTAACTTAATTGTCTCTGATATGATAAATTGTGATACGTGAATTGATTGTGATACAGCCACTACCTAATTGTGACATGTGGATTAATTGTGATGCAATTATTGTTAAATTGGGACAGATGCATTCCATGCATGAACGCACGATCGATTAATAACCATGATTGTGAAAGAAGGACCGGCAAGCTATAAATTTCAACGCTTATATTTGGCCTCGAGCTCCGCAATGATTCAAAACCTCGTGCTCGGCGATTAATGCGCCCATATTAGGACGATTCAAAGTTCTCAGCTCAACGATTAATCGCGCCTATATTAGGACGATTCGCGCTCTCATCACAACATTTGAAATAAAATGGAAATGTGTCACACGCGTATGTCATATGCATCGATTTTAGTCTCTTTGATTAAGTGAAAGGCTAATCGCTTTATGCTTATGTGGTACCAATCATGCAGTACTTTCGAATGTGAATTATGAAACAATCAGTATTATGCTTGAATGTTGTATAAATTCAATTGGTTATGGATGTCTAATTTAATGAAAAGTATCAAATTGTCTATGTTAGTGAAATTGTGAAGCGTGATCAAATATGCAACAATGTGAATATATGTTATGTGAATTGATGTGTTGCATGAATTGAGTGAACCATCGATGATGGTTACCTCACTAAGTTCACAAAACTTACCCAAAATTTGCAATTATTTTTCAGGACCCAGAAGAATACCCTGTTAGACAACGGGTGTATAGCAACCGCGTGTGAGTGAGAAAAGAGGTTGGGATCAGTTTGTGTTTGCATTAGTTTCTGATAGAAATGTATTTTCTAAATTTTTGTATTAATTATGATTAGGTCATGTTGTAAAGGCAACAAACTGAATGAAATTGTATTTATAAAAAGGGCCCCCGTGGTCATTGAAATTACCGATGATTGTTTATATGAATTGTTTTTCGCAGAATATATATTATATGTGTATGTTAAAAAAAAATTTATACTGAGTTTGGACTAAGTGTTGTAGCACGCCACCCTCGCGGGGCCTGGATGCGGATATCACCATCGATGTCGGGTTCGGGTCATGCGGGAGTGGGATGTTATATTGAATAATCATGCAGATCTGTATTTAACAAGTTTACTGAATTCCAAAAGAAAACATGTTTTGTTTTTGCAAAAGGCTGAGCAAATGTTTTTCCAGCAAAAAGCTAAGTGCAGACACCTGATGGAGGCTGACAGAAATACCAGGTATTTTTTGGTTGTGGTAAGGAAAAGGAGCAGGATGAATGAAATTACTCACCTCCTTAAAGATGACGGTTCTAAAACCACTTCAATAGAGGAAGTTGCTACTTTCCTAGTCACTTATTACCTGGAGCTCCTTGGTTCCTCAAGCACACACGAAAGGTTGGACCCCCATATTGTCATAAATGGAGAGCTTATAATTCGTGAGATATGTGACAAACTGTAGGCTCCAATTACAAATGTGGACGTCTGATGAGCTATGTTTGATATTGGGAATAAGAAAACACCAGGGGCAGATGGGTATACTGTAGCCTTCTTCAAATATCAGTGGGAGCAGGTTGGTTGTGATGTTACGGAAGTAGTACATGAATTTTTTGAGAATGGGCGACTGTTAAAACAACTAAATCATACCATCATCACCCTTATCCCTAAAATGAAGACTTCACTGAAAGTTTCTGACTTTCGGCCCATTGCTTGTTTAAACGTGGTGTATAAAGTGATCTCAAAGATTTTGACAGAGCATATGACAGAGGTAGTGGGTGAAATCATAGATCCAGCCTAATTAGCATTTGTTCCAAACTGGAATATACTAGATAACATTTTTCTTGCGCAGGAATTGGCAAGAGGTTACAATAGAAAGCCCAATGCGCCTCGATGTCTGTTAAAAGTTGACATTACCAAAGTTTATGATATGGTTTCCTGGGAATTTTTAGAGGAAATGATGAAGGAGTTGGGATTCCTCGATTGTTTTGTTGATTGGATTATTGAGTGTGTCACAACGAAATCCTTTTCGATATTGATAAATGGAAATCTCCATGGCATGTTTAAAGGGAGGAGAGGCTTAAGACATGGAGACTCGATGTCACCTATTTTGTTCTTATTCTACTTAGAACACCTTTCCAGAGTGCTTAAATTGAGGACGTCCGATCCCTCTTTTAATTTTCATCCTAAATGCAAGCAACTTAGGATCACACACTTGGCTTTTGTTGACGACCTCATACTACTCTCTCGAGGAGACCCCATTTCTATCCATGTGTTATTAGATGGACTGAATGATCTTAATAGGGTGGCTAGTTTGAGGGTGAACCCTCTAAAATCCAATATTTTCCTTGGTGGTGTATGCAGCCGAAATAGAGAGGACATTTTACAGATGATGGAGTTTGGTATTGGTGAAATCCCTGTCCGATACCTGGGTGTACCCCTAGCCCCAGTGAAGGTATCGGTTGCTCAATTTTCCAATCTTATAGAAGCTGTGGAATCTTTTATCAACATATGGAATGGAAAAATCCTATCCTAAGCAAGCTGGACAAAATTAATCAATTTAGTCATTCAAGGTGTGTTATCCTTTTGGCTTTAGGCGTTCCCCATTCTAGTGGTGATCTTTAAAAAAATTGCCTCCATATGTTGGGTCTTCCTATGGGGAGATAAGCATTATCGGGTAGCTTGGGACAATATTTGCATGCCTAAAGAGGAAGGTGGACTTGGGTTGAAAAATTGTAAATTTTGGAAGTCGACCTTACTAGCGAAAATGCTATGGAATATTTACGGCGAAGCCAACTCGATGTGGGTGAAATGGATCTATACTATCTATCTTAGGGGTGTACCTATATGGGATTGGATGCCCCACCATAGAGACTCCCCCTTACCGAAAAAACTAGCCATGATCCGTGATAATTTGATGAACAAACTTAGGGGAAGTAGTGCTGGTTGAGTATCAGAAGAGAAATGGGGTCTTTATTATATGCTATTAAATGGATCCAGTTAGAAGCCAAGGGAGCCCTTATGAGGTGCAAAGCAACTCGACTAGCATTAGAATTTCTCTGCGCTATTTATATAATTTGGAAAATAAGAAATGCAATCCAGCTAGATGGTGTGTAACGTCCCATCCCCGATGGGAGGGTTATACTGGCAAATTGTGACGGTCTAATAGGTTTTATTGCATATACTGATTTGAGTATTCTTTTGGCCTTTATTTATAGAGGAATGCGTTTCTTTTCACGTGCACATATAGGTACATGCATTTCTGACATTCCCGACATTTAATTGTGAAAATGATGTGGTTTATGAATTAGTGGGAATTATGGAATAATTGGGTTTGAATGATTGAATTGGGATTGTATTAGAGTGATCGTCAGTTGATAGTGAACCTTAGTAAATATTTCTGAAAATTTTGGGAGTAAATGTCCGGACCGGAAAATTTTCGAGTGACGGACTGATTGACTGTATAGTACTGAATAACTGTCCAATGGCAATGGGAAATTTAGATTTGTGATTCTAGGAATAAAAATGTCAAGCCATTGAAATTTCAAGACAAATTGGACTGGAAATAAATTGTGAAAAGAACAAGGAGCTTTATGTGTATTTGAGGAAAAAGGCCAATAGCTTAAGATCAACCCCTTAAATGCCTTAGGTTTTAAACTCTTTGCAAAAAACTTGTTTTCTCCCCCTTAAGGACTGATTTCTTCTCCTTCGATCGATCCTCCTTCTTCCTCTTGGTGATCTTCGATCTTTGCCTCTCCTCTTGCTTGCTCCCTTCTTATTGTTAAGGCCAACCGTAAGCCTTGAACAGATGAAGTTTTGTGTGGCTGTGGGAGAGAATCGAAGATGTTAGGGCTTGGAGAAGAAAATTTCGGAAGATTTAAAGATTTGAGACTTGATTGGTAAGTAAATTGGTTTAATGTTGTTTATTTGTTAGTTAGATGCATTTATTGTGTTTAATATGAAAGATTGGGGTAGTTGAGAGTGAGTCATGGTTGTTTTTAGAGAGAAATTGTTAGAACCCCTCCCCGGTGAGTCGTGTGCCCGATGTCCTATGTGACATCTGGACGCACATCTCACGAGGGAGGAATTCCTCACCACGAAAGAAAACTCAAATCGAACTTAATTTAACGTCATCCGAACAAAACTTGATAAATTTACCCCATTTATCCTCCAATAAAATTGATCTGCTTAGGGCCCATAATAAAAATCCGATTCCTTAGCTCAAATGAAATTCCATGTCTCTTGGTCAAATAGAATAAGAAATCTCCTTAATCGGATCTCTATAGACCGCAAAATCATCCAAAAACGGAGAAATATTCAATATCGTCACATAATTGGCTTGCTTTAATAGTATCCATAAATTCCCACTAAAACCCGAATCTCTAATTTTATCAAAAGGGGTAGAAATTTTTTTTAAGAAAACCAACGCTTAAAAAACCGAGTGAATCCGAGGCCAAACGAAAATGTTCCAAACAAAAGAGTGAGAGGACATTCAGAGATTAGGAGTGGGCACGTCTAAGAGATTTAGAGACTAGACATGACTACGTCTAAGGGTGAAGTCTGGAATTGTAGGAAAATTTCAGAGTTTACAAACATCATAACTTTTTCTCCCGAAGTCTAAAATTCATAAATTTAGTATCAATAAAAAGGTAAAAGGAAGCTCTACAACTTCCTAGAAGGATTTAGAAACTAATTTAGCCATTAAGAGGGCCATAAATTGCTTCAAAGTTTCAGCCAAAAATTAAATTTTCCTACACAATGTCAAAAATTTGAAAATTCATATCTTTTAACACACAGGTCAAAAAATGACACATTTTACCTCATTGGAAAGATAAAGAGATAATTTACAACTTTCATGAAGAGTGCAAAAGTCAGTTTAGTCATTTAAAGAGGTAAAAATACCCTCAAAGTTTCTGCCTATAAAAATACCAATGGAACAGTAAATTGACCAAATGAATAGTACCTGAAATCTTTCTAACCTTATAACTTTTTATTCTTAACTCCAATAATTGCAAATGATACCTCTTTGGAAAGGGAAAAAGATAATCTACATGTTCTATGAAGGATGGAAAAACTAAAACAAGCTCTAAAGTGGTGAAAAACCCTCCCAAAGGTTCTGCCCAAAATTGCCAAATGAACAGTAACTGAACTAGGTCTAATCCCCATAACTTTTTACTCCTAACTCGAAATAAGGCATAGAATACCTCAATAGAAATAAGAAAGGATTACCTACAAGTTTCATGAAGAGTGCAAAAATCAATTCAATCATTAAAGAGGGTAAAAACACACTCAAAGTTTCAGCCTATAAAAAGATCAATGAAACAGTAAATTTACCTAAGTGAACAGTAACTATCAACATTCCACACCTCATAACTTTTTATTCCTAACTCCTATAATTGCAAATCATACCTCATGTTAAAGATAGAAGGATAATCTACATTTTTCATGAAGAAAGAAAAATCAAAACTGTCTCTAAGAGGGTGAAAAACCCCTTCAAAGGTTCTACAAAATTTCAGGAGTAACAACAGTAGCTGAAACCTTTCAGCTACCATAACTTTTTCATCCTAAGTCCAAATGTGACAAACTTTATGTCATTGGAAATATCTAAACATGTTCTACATTCTTCAAGAAGACCATACAAACTAATTCAAGCTCTAAAGTGTTTTAAAACCTAAGTGAAGTTGCTGCCCAATTTTAGGAAAAATTGGACAGCACCTCCCCTATTATGCAACTAACCATAATCTTCAATTATATTCATCTCGACTCAAGTACCTGCATAAAAACTCAATATCCAATGGCAGCAACACACTCCTAGGCTTCTAAACATTCTCAAACCATAAGGCAATCTCACTCCTAAGCATCTACTCATTTCTAATCCATAAAGTCACATGATTTCATTCTTTCCTTTTTGTCATTCTCAACCATACAACAATACATTCTTAACAAAACATACATAAGATACATTTAAACTTCAAAACTCTTACATTTACATGGAATAAGTCAATACAAAGTCTCAAGGGCATTCTAGCCCGAATACATCGAAAGTAGCAATATCCAAAATACAAAGGGAACCATTTCTCCACAATACAACCTAAGGCATTGTTTTCTCAATTATCACTTCAAAAACAAAATGCATCGGAGTATTTCCTCAATCCCGATGCAATGACTCGGTTTCTCGTTCGATGCCTGTGGAGGGAAAAATGGGGTGTGAGCACGACGACTCAGTGGGTAACAACTTAATAAACGAGAAATAAGAAAAAATCATCATTTAATCATTCATTCATTTTCAAAAACAATGTTACGTTAATCACTTTCACTTTTCAAATCTTTTCACAGAATTTATCACTTCAATGAATTTACACATTTAACACATCACAAGACAACATAACATTTCACAAATTCACAAACAAATTGGTTCGGGTGGATCCGAAATAGAACGTACTACACATTTCATGAAGCGTCATGTAGCCGTGATGAATAGAGTCCTTGAGAGAAACTCCACGGCCACTAGTGGGCAGGCGGGAGAAGCCTATAGGTAGACAGGTGTACCTGACTCAGATGGGACCACCACAAACCCAAAGAAAATACATAATTCACACAATTCAAAATTATTAGCCGTAACTAGCCTTTACCAATTTACTTTCTCATAACTGGGCCAAAATGGCAAAGCTTTTTCCGAAGTCACAATTTCTCGTCTTTTGCACATAACAACTAGTATTCACATCATTTTAACATGAATTCACAATCAGAGAATTTCACATACCAGTTAAACACATAACAAAGAGTAATTCATATTAACATTCTAAGTCATTTGAAAACATCAATTTGCCAAAATCACAAAATCCATCTTTTTCACTTATCAAATCATTTCGCCAACATTTCCAACATAAATTTTCATTCAAGAAAACATCACATACAAGTTTAAATCCTCACAAAGAAATATTAATACAAACTTCTTAAATCATTGGAAAGCATGAATTTGCATTTATTTTAAAAACGTTAAATTGCCTATTAACTCAATTATTAAGGAATCACCCACCTTAATTCCTTTAGCTATAGGATTGATTAATTTACCTCTCCTCAACTTCCAATGGCCTCTTTAAACCTTAGGAGGTGACCCACGAAATTCTCTTTTTGCTTCCAAGGAAAGATTAAACTCTTCCTCTTCCTTTTTCTTCTTAAAGATCACTCTAATTCCCTTTTCTAAAGCAAAATAAACCAAAGCTCTTACTTCTTCTTCTTCTTCTTCTTCTTCTTCTTCTTCTTCTTCTTCTTCTTCTTCTTCTTCTTCTTCTTCTTCTTCTTCTCCTTCCTTTGGCCGAAAGTCACTCTCCCTCTCTTCTCATTGAAAATTTCGTAGCTTTCTAACTTAAAAGACTAAAGGAACTTGATTTTTTTAACTTATAACGTAAGCCCCTTTTATCAAAACAACGTAGTTTCATATAAGTCACTAATGTTCCTTGTAATTTCGTGACTCTTCCTTCTCCATACGGCTATATCACTTGTTTCCCATATAACTCAATTCTTTTACTTCATTCTTTTCTCCTTTAATTGCAACTTACATGGACCCTAGCTCAATAGCTTCCTTTCTTCTTCATTTACTAGCATATTAAGACTACAAGGCCCATTTTTTTAAGCCTTAAGCCTTAAAAACTTTAATGACCTACCTTAAAAGCCCTTATTCCATCTTAATCTTTTTAATTTCTAAAAACTTATCAAACTCCAATTTTAACTAAATAACTCCAAATAAATTCTATTAATCCCAAATTAATTCTAACTAAAAGGAAATTAGTAAACTAATCCTCAAAAATACATAAAACATGCTAAATGTGAATCGGGGCCCAACAGAAATAGGGTTTAAATCTGTCGGAGAAGAAGGTGGAAGCTTGCTGCGTCGCGACTTGAGAGCCTCATTGCCATCTGAATAAACATTTGTTCGCCCCGTGATGAAGTGTAGGAGGTCGCCGCGGCAAGCTCTAAACATTTGACACCGGCATGGATGGACCACTTCTGGCATGGAGTAACGGTAATGAAGTAATGAAGTAACGGCAACCACTTCTGGCATGGATGGACATCGGACCACATACATCTGAATGTATTAGATCTAATAATCCAGTCGCTCGTTCACCCTTTCCCTTAAAAGGTAACTTAGTCATTGTGCCTAACAAACAAGATTCACATGTGTCATATGATTCATAATTAAATGACCCTAAACTTCCACTCTTGTGGAGCTTAGCGATGCGTCTCTCATTTATATGGCCAAGGCGACAATGCCATAAGTAAGTTGATTTTAAATTATCTCTTTTATGTCTTTTAGCGTCATTGACATTCATAACCGGACATATCTAATATGTAAATACCATTGCATAATGTACCGATACCATAAAGCATTCCATTTGAGCTAATAGAACAACCATTGTTACCAAAGACAAATGGAAACCAACTCTATTTAAACAAGAAAGCAGACAATATGTTCTTTGTTAACACGGTACAAAATAACAATCATCCAAGTTAAGTACAAGCCCACTGGGAGTGTCAAAACATAAGTCCCTACGGCTAATGCAAAGAACTCTTGCTCTATTGCCAACACGCAGTCCATTTCTCCCTTTATGAGTCGCCATCGTCCTCGAGGCCCCGCATATCATTGCATATGTGTGAGCCACAACCGTATCTAATACCCATATGTTATGATCGAAGCAATATTAACCTCAATGACAAACATACCGAAGAAGTCGAGGCATCGATACCTTCTTCGCTTCAATTCTTCCAGATAGACTTTGCAATTCGCCCCAATGACCGGTCTTACCACAATGGCGGTACCTTTTGGTGCGATCTCTTTGGTCTTCTTCTTGCCTTTATTTGCACTTCCTTTGACCGAGCCTTTTTTCTTCTGTTTCCTTTTCTTGGAACCGGAGGAAGAAGAATCCACCAATAACAACGCCTTGCTATCTTGCTTCACGACTTGTTACATTGTCTTGAATGATTGATCACTCGGGAATTGTGGTGGATATTTGGTTCATTCGATAGTTCAACACAAACCGTGAGTAACTATCGACAAACCAACAAGAATTAAGTCTATACTTAACTCGAATCCATCAAAAACCTAAGACGGCCAACCTCTCAATATAGGCATTCATCTTGATGCATATTGCACCGCAGATGAACCAGAGTCATCTTCGTTGTAAAGAGCAACCTTGAGGTCTCGAACCGTTCGGACCGAGCTTGCTCATCAAACAACTCTCTAAGATGAAACACAATCGTGTGAGCATCCATTGACTCATCGCTTCGCAGCTCGGGTGACATCGATGCAAGCATAATGCGGTGGCTATGTCATCGTCTTTTAGATGCTTACGATATGCCTTCCGATCATCATCGAAGCTCCTTCAAACAAGTGGATCCGGGCGAAAATCAAGGATATATCCTAGATCCTCGGATCGAGAACAATTCTCAGATTTCGCAGCCAATCAAGAAAATTTGGTCCAGTTAATTTGTATGAGTCCATTAGAGCGCGAAGATTCACACTAGTCGACATCTTCAACCAACCTAAAAGTAGAGAGAGAAAGAAAGTTAGAATAGAATTAAATGTATGACTATAAGGACTTAAATGACACACATATGGCTCCCACTAGTTTCAACAGAATCCATAATCCTCATAATGAATCCAAGAAACAAAATGGCACATTGACCTAGTGGGTCGATATCCGACATTACTAAGAATGACCTTGGGTTTGCCCAACAAGCCACCTTAGGTCAATCGGTAGGTATCGGACATACCAATTGCATCTCAAATGCAACTATCTTGATCTATCATCGGTTGATGTATGCACATACATTGGGTTATCAACACTTGATGCGTGTACATCTGATGTACACTACCCAATTTCGCCTCTGTCCACGTTGACCTTGAGTTTGCCCAACAAATCAACGCTTCTAGGAAAACCGACCCATTAATCCGAAAATCTCATTTTCATGGTTCGAACATATCCGTATAGGGCGAGCTTGAGTTTGCCCAACAACTCAACCCTATAAGAACTCTGGTTCTTACCATATTAATGGAAGGCGTTAGTTTTCATATTTAAATTGAGGATTTAGGTCTCATCTTTCTAATCTCATCCAAGGATCATAGTCACCATGACTATATGGTTACGATTTAGGGCATTGCATCAATCGCATTGAATTTATCGAAAATCACCCATCATCCCACTCAGCAAGTTTCGATCGACTAGCACTTGTGCGGTCGACTAGTCTTCTTCTTGCTCTTATTCGGTCATTTGAAACAACGAGCACCGGTCGGTCGCTCGTGTTCGGTCATTGGTGACAAGACAAGATATAAGTCCCAGTCGACTAGCCTCGATGCGATCATTGGTGACATGGAATTGCTCTTAAATCAGCTAATTCTCAATCGCGTAGTTCAATTTACAATACCAATATACCAAGTATATTATCCTTTATATTGATGTGCTAATGAATCATATTCATTAAAGCGTGCTTGCCAATTAGTCATACTAGATGAGAAAAGCTTGAAACTGATTAATCACCATTAACTACTAGATTTCCACATAATTTTAAGAATATCAAATTATCATGCTAAGTATCTCTAGGTAGGTTACACGTTATCAAGATTACTCCGGCACTTGTCACACAAATTGCGACGGCCAAAATAACCAAGATAACGGAATAAGCTAACGAGACGCTAAAGTGACCTATTCGACATCCAAAATTATTGAAACCCAAATTCAAGAATCTCATCTTGGGATGCATGCCACATCAATATAACACATTTTTAATCACTATAAAAATGATTCAAGGCATTGGAAATGAGAAATACACAACCAATCATTCCAAACAAAATAGACCCAGCAACTTTCTCAAAACTGCTAAGCTCAACATTTTGCTCAAAATGATCATTGAAACACTTCCAATAAATACTGAGAAAATTACAGAGGTGAAAACATGTTCCCAACATGCTCCATGAATTTTTCAAGGATTTATTTCCCACAAAAACACATTGAACCTCAGCAATGTAGCCGAACCAGAATCTGTGTTCTCCAACACAGACATTTCCATCAGCACACAAGAAATTCGGAAATAAATGGTAAATCACCTTGAAAACATTTTTCCATCCATAGAGACATTCAAAAAAATCTTAGGGACATGTCGGTGAAAACCAATCTGAAAAAACAATTTATCTAGAAATTATTCTCGAATTTACAAGTATACCTGTTTCAGAAACGTTCAACAAGACAGCATCCGAAACTTAGGGAATTAAATTAGCAAAACCATATCAATCGACATCGATAAATTTTTTCCTTTCATAGACACATTCAGCAACATCTTATGAGCAAGTCTATGGCAGAAAATTTCGAAAACCCTAAGTCCATACTGATTTCTAAATTCACAGAAGCAGCATGCTACACAGCTCAATTCACAATGGAATTCCGACCTAGTTATCATTTCGACTGTTTATACAACACAAGCGGCTCTGATACCACTGTAGGAAAATCCCGGGGTGTTCATCACATGAACACAGTGCGGAATTTAAAATTTTAAGTCCGGGACATTCCAAAGCCAGGATCCATATGTATGTACAAAAATCAAACCATAACGACTAAAGGAGACCGTCTCTAACAGTATCCACGCAGAGGTCGGAAAACCTAACGGGACAAACTCTTTTGACCCGGGAATAGCTAGACTAAAGAAAAGAGTGCTAGCTCTTACCTTAGCCTTGGAGAGCAAGTGAAATGATCAAGAGAAGCCTTGGAGAAGTAGAAGCCAACTTGAGAGGAAGAGAGGAAGAAGATGAAAAACCCTTTTTCAAAGCTTAACCATTAAGCTTTCGATTCTTTCCTCCAAAACCACCGTATCCTCACTCTTCTCTAACCTTCTTATATGTCTTTTAACTAATTAAAATACATAGAAAGGCTTGGTTTGGAGGATAGCCACGTTGGTGGCATAAAATGCATTGAAATGTTAACTTAATTATTAAGTTTGACTTTTCAAACTAACATTTTTCTCCATTCTTATGGCTTCCACCGAAATTCATATATATATATATATAATTAATTAATTCTCAATTAATATATATATATATATATATTTCTTCAAGAGGTCCATCAAACTGGAATTGGTTCTACCTACTATCGGGACCCCGCAGATGAAAAATCATGGAGGCGGTTTTCAGCAATGTTGATGTCGCGATCTCATCGGGACATATCCCAATCTCATCGGGATCCATTTAATCCTATTGCTCTCCCTATATCGGATCTCTGTCTGAAACTATTTTACAGATTCTCCGAGTCACTCTTATGCGTGTGACCCATTAGGTTCCCGGTTATGTTGGCCACTTAGATTAACACTTAATCTGAGCAAGTCATGAGCGGTATCTAGCAACACATCATGACCCCCAATTGACCGGAAAGTAATTGGTTTGACTAATGAAACCATATCACGAACCCTTCCATAGACAATTATCGTGCAATTCGTCCTTTCACCATGCTATACCCCACTTGGTTTGAGTATGGGCAATGTGTCAACTCTTACTAGACTGATTAGATCAAATCTAGTCCAAGTGTAATCAGTTCTCATCCTAGGACTCATTACTTTATATGTCCATGAAGACCATCTTCATGACATATGTATCTTCCGACGCAGAGACTTCAAAGTAATGATCCCGATAAGAGGCCATGGGTATCTCTTCTCGCTATCACGAAGTGGTGAATCTGTATTGGCTACTCAATTACCTTGAATACCTCAAGTCGCACCCAATCACCACCCTATGAGCGACCTCTCGAAAGGCAACAAGGAATGGAGTCAAAGTACGAATCAAGATTTCAAGATATCCTTGAGTACCTCAAGTCTAAGGATACTTGCACGATTGCTATGATGAGATTATCAACGACATTTGTATAGGACATCCATGTGATGATCTCATGGTAGGTCATCAATGTACTTACTACCACTAGTAAGCATCCACATTTCAAATCTAAATATCTCAATATTTACGTTTTCGAGATCTCTTGCTTGATCCAATCAAGGAGTTTGACATGTCTAGTCTATCCGGATTAACGATGTCGGTCTCGTTAATCCTATGACTAGGATAATTTAGATCTTGACATAATTGCACATGATAGGAATCTCGGTAGTATGATCGCATCATAATTTCCTTCATGCTATGTCATGTATCAGGGACTTCATTAATTTGATTAAAGATCACTGTCAATTCATAATAAAATGAACATCAAATAAATGAAATATGCCTTGCTTTATTTATTCATAAAGTCTGTACATGACTATGAACAAAATGCGCTAAAGGGGATTGCCTTTAGGGCACTACTCTAACACTTTCAAGCTTCTTTTTCCTTAGATTCTTGAAGGAAGAGAGGGAAGGAGAAGAGATTTTTCTTCTAAGCCATGAGGATTTCAAAATTTAGAGAGAGAAAGGTAAGAGATGTTTTTAAATGTTTGAGTTTTTCTTGAGTTTTGGTTGTTTTATCCTAAGATGGTTATGGGTTTGTTAAGTATGGGGTTAATTTAAGTGATATACTAAGGGTTATGTTGAATTAGGGATGAGAAATTAATTGGGATTTATGCTAACTTATATGAGTAAGAATTGTGGAAGATGATGATGTGAAGAGGTTAGAAATCTTATGGGCTTGTAAAACATGAAATCAATTTTGAGAATTATGATGATGGGATATTGGTTTTGGGTTGATCATAGCTTAGGTGATTTTAAGTTGGAAGATTATGATGTAGAGAGTTTGGAAACCATATAGGTTTGTGAAAGATGATGATTATGATATGGTTTTTGGATGTTTATGCTTAGGTGACTTATATGGGAAGAAAGAGTGAAGGAAAGAGCAATGTTAGGATTGGAACAAGCTTACCATGAGGTGGGTAATGTGTTTATTTCTCAAATTATAAGTTAATTATAAATGTTGATTTTATAAGCCATTGATTTTGCAAATGATTGAATCAATTTCTTTTAGAATGTTTATAAATTGTTTAGCAAATGGATTTTCAAATGATTTTACCAAGTTGAAATACTGTATGAGTTTCATTATGATTAATTGGTTGAAAGTTTTAATATGAGAACTTGTGTGACATGATATTTAGATGATTTGCATTTGTCTTAAGTATGCAATTTTCTATGTGATTGATGGTTTGGAAATTTTTAAAGAAATGTATACATGTGACATGCTCATGAAATCAAGCTTTCAAAAGTGCCATATGGGCAAAGAACTTTTCAATGCATGATTCGTGTTATGTGGGTTTCGCATAGTCACTCATGTGGAGTCAAGGCATTGGTCTCATTCTTATAGCCTTCTCGGCTGCTCAAGAAGTGGCATGGAGTTCCTTTAGGACTCCCTCATGTGTCTGACTACACAAGACTATTTTATGGAATTGTGTAGTCATTATGTGTTTTGGACATGCCAAACCATTTTGATGTGTTATAGCAATTGATATTATTTGAAATGTGGTGCATTTATATGTGATGTGATTCATGTGTTGCTTTTATACTCATAAATCTGTAAAAAGATTTGGGATTTTCAAATGATGGTGGTTTGAAAGCAGTTGTAAATGTTTATGAAAGATTTTGGAAAGTAAAGAGTTTTTGGAAAATACACCTTCGATGTTTTTGAGCAACAAAAAAAGAAAGGTTTGAAAATATTTACTTATCAATTGTTTAATAAACATGTTATCCACGAGCTTCCGAGCTCACCCCCCCTTCATCCCCATCTCCAGGTATTCGTGCAGGAGATCGGATGAAAGACATCAGGATATCAGCATTTGCACATGATTTGTACTTGTGTCTTGGTTTAAGTTTTATGGAAATAATTTACGGCTTAGAATGCCATTAGAGTATTGAAAGCTTTTGGGTTCTTAATGTATTTTGAGGTTATGTTATTGTATAAACACTTGAGTTATGAAATTGGGGAATGTGTTTTGGCTATGGAGTATACATTTGGGTTTCGTATGTAAAGTTGTATTTGAGTTATGAATGTATTTGGGATATATATATGTATAGACATAGATGAATGTATTTGATGTTGGGATGAGTTTGATGGAAGCATGAAATTTGTATATGAGTGAATGGAAATTGTATATGAGTTTTAATGTGATCATTATGAATTGTTATGAAAATGATTTGAAGTGGATTAGCAATAGGTTTGCGTTTTGCTGAGATCCCGGACGGAGGGCCCGGTTGATCATGATGTATGTGTGATGTTATTAGAAATGAAAATTTACTATTTGCAGATTTTTGGATAGGTTAAAGTGCAGTCGTTATGCTGCCGGATTTTATATGACAGTATATGAATAAGAGAAATTTGAGTATGATTGTATGATTTGATTAACATGAATATGAGTTTAAGAAAACAATTCCAAAGAGGGAAACTGTTTGATATGAAAATAAAATGGATTAAATGATGAAAGAAATGAACAAAATTTTCACCGTTTTCGGATGGATTAGTCATAAGGGTTTCCAACGCGTCAGGTTTTTATGTTCTCACTTTCGGATGTCGGAATTTGATCATATGCTTTCGAGACCACCGCTCGTATACTTTGTTTTCAAATTCTCTTGCTATTTGCAGTTGAATTCTTTTGGTACCTGATGTGATTCGACTTCATTGACATTTGATATCGGTAGGATTCGATCCTTTTAGCCTCACTTTTGTTTCATGTCATTTTCTTTGGTTTTCGATTTTTCTTTCCGCCTCAAGAGTGGTTAAAATTGATCTTTTCAGTTTAAGAAGTGGAGTTATAGTGGTAAGTGTAAGAAGTTAGGTTCCGGAAACGGGATCCAACATGTATGGTATCAGAGCCCCGTAATATGGTCTTACTGGGGCTTATGTATATCAGTGATATGTATAAGGTATTGAAACATGTTTGAATGGATAGAATTGATTTAGTGAGCATGAGAACATGATGTTTTGGTCTTTGTTATGAATAATTGGAAGAACCTAGATGATGTTTTGATGAATTGAGTTAGGATTATGATAATGGAAGTTAAGATCAGAAAGGCATGATGAATTAGGATGATGAGACTTTGAATATATGTGAGATCAGTATATGAATCTTCAAAGATGAGCTTGATGATAGGAATGCAGGTATAGAAGTTAAAAAGATTGAAATTGAATGGGATCATTGGCATATGTGAAGAAATAGGTGTTTGATATAATAGTGATGATTTAAACTTATAAAGAAGAGAACATTTGTGAATGAGATAAGAAATATGTGATAAGAATTTAAGGGATATTAGATTTGTGAAAATGAAAATGAGAGTAGCATTTGATGATGAATTGGGTTGTTTGATTTTGAATATACATTTGTGAGAGAAAGATAAGCATTTGTGGGAGGACTAAGGAAGATTTGCAACATGAGTTAAATATATATTTGCGAAAATATGATGAGAACTATTGGAGTGTGAATATCATATAGATGGTATATGATATATGACATGGAGGGTATATGATATAGGAAGTGAAAAACTGGATGAATATGTGTAGTAGGGCTTTGATTATGTGAATGACTAGGATTATTTGGAAGACATG
Organism: Erythroxylum novogranatense; assembly: GCA_029891385.1. Classification (NCBI taxonomy): domain Eukaryota; kingdom Viridiplantae; phylum Streptophyta; class Magnoliopsida; order Malpighiales; family Erythroxylaceae; genus Erythroxylum; species Erythroxylum novogranatense. The sequence continues at coordinate 52,273,254 of CM057233.1, read as the reverse complement.
AATTAAGAGAATGGATTTTACTTGGTATTTTCTTAAGTATGAATTTCGAGGACGAAATTCTTTTAAGAGGGGGGAGAAATGTTGGACCCCGAACCTTGAAGCGAAATTTAGAAATAATAGATGAAATGAAATGAGTGTTTTATATGAAATCTATGTTATAGATGAATATGCTATTGGAGTATGAATCATGCATGGATGATGGGTGGAGAAGCCTTAAGCATGAATCATGGTTAGATATGTAAGAGTATGAAAGAGCGAGAGTTTATGAATGACAAGATGCTATGGAATGTAAGAAAGCATATGGATTGAGGTTGAGTATTGGATTGATTTCCAATGTCAAATTTAATTGGTTGATAGAGCTTAAAATAGAAGAAGTGAAGTTGGCAAGAATGATAAGTTTTGCATGTGAATAGAGATGTGTATATGCTGATTTAAAGGAAATTAGAGAATGATCGATTTAGATTTGGCCAAAGTTGCCTTCTTTGAAGTTGTAGCTTGATCTTTTATCTTTGAAACGAGACTAAGAATGCAAGATTCCGAGATCGGAGTTAAGAGTTATAGTTGATGCAAGTTATGATATTATATGAGATTTATGTTAGTGACAGCTTGATGACATGTTTGAGAATCGAGGTTTTGATGAACCAATCTAGTTGAGATTTGAGAAGTTTATGATTTGATGTTGTTGCTTGCATTGTTATAAAGTGATTAGGCCTATGAATAAGTAAATAAGTGGAGATTATAAGTGATTATGATGTTAGTTTGGATGTGAGAAACTTTGGAAGAAGGTTGAAGAAGTTTTGGAAATTTGCATGTCCGTTAAACGGACATGGGAGTCCGTTTAACCGACAGCTGCAGGTCAAAAGGACCCCTTCCTATGTGTATGTCCGTTAGGCGGACATGGGTGTCCGTTTAACGGACTTTCTCGGAAGGTTTGGTGTCATTTTGGCCGTACGTGTCCGTGCCTGTCCGTTTAACGGACAGCTACGGGTCACCTTGGGAAATTTGCAATTGTCACCAGTTTTGAGGCCGAATCTCGTTTTGCGGCCTCTAATACGAGTTATAGATCCTGATCTTATCTTTCAAATGGAACTAGAACGAAGTCATTTGGATATTATTAGAGAAAGTTATAGCATTTGCGCCAAAAGAGTTTCAAATCGATTTCTGTTTTGAACATGTTGAGTTGTTTTGATCATAACTCACTCATTGGACCTCGGATTGAGGCGATTCTTGAAGCATTGATTTCCTAACACATGTATCCTTCTCTTCATAAAAAATTTGTATCAGTTGGATTTGAATTGAAAAAGCTTGATTGAATCATATGATAATCAGAATGTTTTTCCTCATTCTGAGCTTACCATTTTCCTTCCTTATCCGACTCTATCACATCATTTACTTATGTCTTTTCCGTCCGACATCTGAATGACTTGGTTCTCGAAGCGTTGGACTCCTAAGACAATGAAGTTCATGATCATGTGAAAATTATGAATTTTAGAGATTTAATTGGGTAAGATTAATTGAGTCAAAGTGAGACGGGAAAGTTTATGAACATAGTTCAGTATTTTGCAAATTTAAGGATCTGCGGAGATCCGATTGAAGCTAGGTTTGAGGCGAAATAAAGTTAAGACATGGGGCTACAATTGTTATGAAGAAATGAAATTTTAGTTTAGCCTTTAAGAATGTTTATTTGTGGAAGGAAATGAATTCTAAAAACTGTGATAGTAAAAGGATATGTCCGACATGTTTGGACTATAACTTTTGATATAGTGCTCCGAATTAGACGATTCTTAAGGCATTATAAAGTTAAGACATAGAGAAACAATTCTATAGAAGGAAGTTTTAGTAAATTCCTTCATTTAGATGTGAGAATAATTGTCCAAAAGTAAGCAAGACTTAAAGAAAGGTTCAGGGGCATATTCGGAAGTTCACTTAAGGTTTTAAGTTCAAAGCTTATAAGACAAGGGCAAAAGGGTAAATGACACTTCATTAATTGTCTTGACCTATAAAAAGGGGGGGAAATGTCGTGGGTTTGGGGAAGATACACGAAAATTCCAGAAGATAGAAGAAGAAAGAAGAAAGAGGAAGAGAGAAGAAGAAGAATCGTGGGAGAGAAGAAGAAGGGTGGAAGAAGAGGTAAGTCTTTGACCTTTCAAGCTTCTTTTTCCTTGGATTCTTGAAGGAAGAGAGGGAAGGAGAAGAGATTTTTCTTCTAAGCCATGAGGATTTCGAAATTTAGAGAGAGAAAGGTAAGAGATGTTTTTAAATGTTTGAGTTTTTCTTGAGTTTTGATTGTTTTATCCTAAGATGGTTATGGGTTTGTTAAGTATGGGGTTAATTTAAGTGATATACTAAGGGTTATGTTGAATTAGGGATGAGAAATTAATTGGGATTTATGCTAACTTATATGAGTAAGAATTGTGGAAGATGATGATGTGAAGAGGTTAGAAATCTTATGGGCTTGTAAAACATGAAATCAATTTTGAGAATTATGATGATTGGGATATTGGTTTTGGGTTGATCATGGCTTAGGTGATTTTAAGTTGGAAGATTATGATGTAGAGAGTTTGGAAACCATATAGGTTTGTGAAAGATGATGATTATGATATGGGTTTTGGTTGTTTATGCTTAGGTGACTTATATGGGAAGAAAGAGTGAAGGAAAGAGCAATGTTAGGATTGGAACAAGCTTACCATGAGGTGGGTAATGTGTTTATTTCTCAAATTATAAGTTAATTATAAATGTTGATTTTTATAAGCCATTGATTTTGCAAATGATTGAATCAATTTCTTTTAGAATGTTTATAAATTGTTTAGCAAATGGATTTTCAAATGATTTTACCAAGTTGAAATACTCGTATGAGTTTCATTATGATTAATTGGTTGAAAGTTTTAATATGAGAACTTGTGTGACATGATATTTAGATGATTTGCATTTGTCTTAAGTATGCAATTTTCTATGTGATTGATGGTTTGGAAATTTTTTAAAGAAATGTATGCATGTGACATGCTCATGAAATCAAGCTTTCAAAAAGTGTCATATGGGCAAAGAACTTTTTCAATGCATGATTACGTGTTATGTGGGTTTGGCATAGTCACTCATGTGGAGTCGAGCACTTGGTCTCATTCTTATAGCCTTCTCCGGCTGCCCATAGAGTGGCATGGAGTTCCTTTAGGACTCCCTCATGTGTCGACTACTACAAGACTATTTTATGGAATTGTATAGTCATTATGTGTTTTGGACATGCCAAACCATTTTGATGTGTTATAGCAATTGATATTATTTGAAATGTGGTGCATTTATATGTGATGTGATTCATGTGTTGCTTTTATACTCATAAATCTGTAAAAGATTTGGGATTTTCAAATGATGGTGGTTTGAAAGCGGTTGTAAATGTTTATGAAAGATTTTGGAAAGTAAAGAGTTTTGGAAAATACACCTTGATGTTTTGAACAACAAAAAAGAAAGGTTTGAAAATATTTACTTATCATTTGTTTAATAAACATGTTATCCACGAGCTTAGAGCTCACCCCCCCTTCATCCCCATCTCCGGTATTCGATGGGAGATCGGATGAAAGACATCGAGATATCGGCATTTGCACATGATTTGTACTTGTGTCTTGGTTTAAGTTTTATGGAAATAATTCTGACTTAGAATGCCATTAGAGTATTGAAAGCTTTTGGGTTCTTAATGTATTTTGAGGTTATGTTATTGTATAAACACTTGAGTTATGAAATTGGGGAATGTGTTTTGGCTATGGAGTATACATTTGGGTTTAAGTATGTAAAGTTGTATTTGAGTTATGAATGTATTTGGGATATATATATGTATAGACATAGATGAATGTATTTGATGTTGGGATGAGTTTGATGGAAGCATGAAATTTGTATATGAGTGAATGGAAATTGTATATGAGTTTTAATGTGATCATTATGAATTGTTATGAAAATGATTTGAAGTGGATTAGCAATAGGTTTGCGTTTTGCTGAGATCCCGGACGGAGGGCCCGGTTGATCATGATGTATGTGCGATGTTATTAGAAGTGAAAATTTACTATTTGCAGATTTTTGGATAGGTAAAAATGCAGTCGTTATGCTGCCGGATTTTATATGACAGTATATGAATAAGAGAAATTTGAGTATGATTGTATGATTTGATTAACATGAATATGAGTTTAAGAAAACAGTTCCAAAGAGGGAAACTGTTTGATATGAAAATAAAATGGATTAAATGATGAAAGAAACGAACAAAATTTTCACCGTTTTCGGATGGATTAGTCATAAGGGTTTCCAACGCGTCAGGTTTTTATGTTCTCACTTTCGGATGTCGGAATTTGACATGCTTTCGAGACCACCGCTCGTATACTTTGTTTTCAAGTTCTCTTGCTATTTGCAGTTGAATTCTTTTGGTACCTGATGTGATTCGACTTCATTGACATTTGATATCGATAGGATTCGATCCTTTTAGCCTCACTTTTGTTTCATGTCATTTTCTTTGGTTTTCGATTTTTTTTTCCGCCTCAAGAGTGGTTAAGAGTGATCTTTTCAGTTTAAGCAGTGGAGTTATAGTGGTAAGTGTAAGAAGTTGGGTTCCGGAAACGGGATCCAACAGAATAGATATATAGCAACTTTCTTTAAAAAATAATAAGATCAGGTTGGATCATATTTAATTGCAGCCATGAAGGAATTCTTTACAAATGGTCAAATGTTGAAGCAGATTAACCATACAACTATCACATTGATTCCTAAAACAAAAACAACACCAAGGGTAATTGGCTTTAGACCTATAGCCTAACTAAATGTCACTTACAAGGTGACCATAAAGATTTGATTGAGACAATGGTGAAGGTTATGAGATAACTTGTTGATCCCGCTCAAGTGGCTTTCATGATGGGAAGAAACATGCTTGGCAATGTATTTTTAGTACAAGAACTAGTAAGGGGATATACTACGAAGAGGATCTCATCAAGGTTTACGATCAAACTTGATATTACAAAAGCCTATGACATAATTGCAAGGGATTTCCTAGAGGATATGATGAAAGGCTTGGGGTTTCCAACAAGTTTTATTCGGTGGATTATGGAATGTGTTCAAATGCCTTCTTACTCAATTTCAATAAATGGATCATTACACGTGATGTTCAAAGGTAGAAGGGGCTTGAGGCAAGGCAATCCAATGTCACCCACTGTATTCCTACTTGGTATGGAGTACCTCTCTCAGCTGTTGAAAATTAGAATAATGAGCCCTTAGTTTCACTTCCATTCGAAGTGTCAACTACTTGGAATTACACACTTTGCTTTTGCTGATGACCTTATGCTATTTTCAAGAGGAGATCAAATGTCCATAGGCATTCTAGTAGAAGTGTTGGATAAATTGAATCAGGCAGTAGGGCTGAAGGTAAACTTGTCAAAATCAAGCATATATTTAGCAAGGGTACCCAGATATAAGAGGGATAGAATATTACAAATGGTGGAGTACCCAATAGTTCACTTTCCTGTCAAATATTTGGGTGTCCCTCTGGCACTAATGAAAGTTTTGGTGGCTCAATACTCAGTGCTTATTGAATCTGTTGAGGTTTACATTAACATTTGGACTGGTCATTCGTTATCTTATGCGGGAAGAATTGAGCTTATCAAAACTGTTATTCAAGGGCTGCTCTCCTTTTGGCTCCAAGCTTTCCCCATTCTAACTACCATCCTAGAGAGGATAACCTCCATCTACATAGTATTTTTATAGGGTGGTAGACATTATAGAGTTATATGGGAAAGCATTTGTGCTCCAATTGAGGAAGGGGGACTAGGTTGAAAAATTGCAAAGTGTGGAATTCAATACTACTAGCCAAAGTGAAATGGAATATTCATGCCAAGGCAGACTCGTTATGGGTAAGATGGGTTCATGAGGTATATTTGAAGAATACATCAATTTGGGATTGGAATCCACATAGTCGTGACTCACCATTGTTGAAAAAACTAGCCTCAATTTGAGTTACATTGGTGGAAAAACTGGGAGGCTATAGGGGAATGGAGAATGACATGCAAAAGGTGTGTGTAAAAGGACTCCTTTCACCACAGAAAGTTTATGAACTATTGAGAGTAAAGCAAAACAAAAGTTCGTGGTTGACATTCATATGGAAGAAATACATTCCTCAGAAATTCTCCTTCATATCATGGCTCAGCCTCCGAAACAAACTTCCTATAAAAGACAATCTACTCTTTTTAAAGATAGACCAAAAATGTATCTTGTGTAATGTTGAATTAGAAATTGTAGAACAACTATTCTTTAAATGCTCTTTTACAGGTGAAGTTTGGCATGCAATCAAGAATGGCTAGGAACGACTCGATACATGTCCACTATAGTTATTGCCATTAGATAGATCCAGAAAGAATACACTAGAGCACGTCTTAAAAGCAAAGCTGCTAGACTTGCATTCATATGTACCATATACATTATATGGAAGATCAAGAATGTTATACAACGTAACTAGATTATGCTTTTGTCAGGAGCTTAGATGTAGTTCTCAAAATTAAAACAGTCATATATAGAATCTTATATAGATTGTATCCCATAGATATTATTACATTTTAAAACTTCGAATGTATTGGGGAGTTTGAAGTATTTTTGGATATAGCCTCTATTCGGATGTATTGGGGTATGGGTTGTATTTTTTTGAATTATTGTCTTGATCAGGTTATGCCCCAAAGATGATTATATATATGATTTTGTTCAATATATTATTTACCTTTTCATAAAAAAAAAGTCCAACTTAACTTATTCCAAGATGTAAGAAATTTCCTTAAGAGTCCCAGGGATTTTGAAATTAAAATTAAAGCAATATTATGATTATAATCCCAATTTTAAAATTAGAATTAGAATTTTTAGACCAGATGCTACCTTATTTTCTTTAGTAACAGGAAAGTTGATCCCAAAACTATCTATACAAAATCCATAATAAGAGAGAGAGAGAAAGCGATGGAGAATTTAGTAATTGAACATAAGTGGCATCAAACTTTTGTTCTTCAAACTAAAATTCAATTTTTATGCCATATAAGGATAAGTTAATTTTTTAAATTCAAAATTAACAATTTTAAATTTAATTTCAAACTCAATTAAACTGAAGTTTGCACATTATCTTCAATTCAAACTCTACGTTTTCGCATACCTTAAATCGTCTTAAACTAATATTGAATAAAATTAATTATTTCTATAATAATTTTCATAATATTGACTCAATTAATGGAATAAATTAATTATCAATTACTTAATGCCTCTTTAATAAATAGAAATTACCACATCTCCCACCTATATATATTCCAAGTAAACCCTCCAAAGCAAGTATATTATTTACAAAAAAATAAATCAATAAAAAAATCCAATCCAAGGACTTTCCAATTTAGAAGACATTTTAACTTTTCCAATATTGATCTTCTAAAAGAGAATAAATGGTCCAGCAAGAAGATGACATAATGTAAAATTTCACTTCGTTGTATGATTATGCAAGATCTTAAACATATATAATTCTCACATATAAAGTAGTCATACCTTGATCCATAAAATCGATTGATGTTGATTCTCTTTGGTGTTTCTATTCTTTTACCTCTCTTTATCACTTATGTATTTTCTCTTTATTTGATGGTTATTGGCCTAGGCAACTTAATAGGCAAGAATAGAACCAAAAGAGGTGACATTTATAAGTAGTTTTAACTACCACACTCGTCAAGTCAGTATTAAGCGTTATAAACAATTATTACATGAGACATTGATAATCTAACATTCTCCCACTTGACTAATGTAATATTGCCATATTCATAAGCCATTTAAATTTAATGTGCATTGGATACATCATTCATCATAATTAAGAATTAGAACTAACATAAGTCATGACGGTTGTATGTGATTTAAACAACATATTCCCTTCCATGTACTACAAAGTTAGTCTTCTCCATGAAATGATCAATAAATGAAAAATATTTTAGAACTTCAATCAGTTAGATAGTTGGAGTTAGTTACAGGACTCAACTAATAATGGTTTTTAGAAGATTCAATAAGCAAATTTCTCAAGAAGACAGATGAAGATTTAGATTATAAATACTTGTTATATTCGTAAACTAAAAATAACAATACAAGAGAGAAAATCTTATTGTACGAAACATACTTACAGAAATTCTGTACTCAAGTGCAAAAGAAAGAAAGCAAATACATTTGTAACGTGAAGCTCAAACAATATCTTTCCAAACGAAAGAAAGGCTAAAGCCTGGAGAGGTTAAGGAAGCAGATAAAGAATACTTTGTAAGAGAGACTTGAAGAGGCTTTACAAGTGCAAAAATAATACTTGTAACGTTGAAGGATATAGTGAAATCTCAAAAAAACTTTAAGGATTATACGTATCCAAGGTTAAGGGTGACCAGTATAAATTGCGGTATCATACTCTCTAACCCTTATCTCTTTAATTTTCTTGTTTTTTTTTTCATAATAGATAATAATTTTCACTTTTGCATTACTCATCAAATTAAGTGAATTGTTTTGTAATTGTTTGAATTTGTAAAGAAAATTAAGAAGATTTTAAAGATTAATATCTTAGACGATTTAACACAATTCAACCCCCCCTTTATTGTGTATTTTAGATATTATACATGATTTCTATATTAACAAGTGATTTATTTCAAACGACACTCCCACTAATTTCACCATTCTCAATAAACCTAGCATTTCTAGTTTCACAATTTTTATACTATGGTTAGGACAATAAAATCTATACCTTTAGATTTTTCTGGATAACCAATGAAGTATCCATCGATTATTCTTGCATCCAGTTTCTTTTCTTTTTGGATTATAAATCCTTATTTCTCCCTGGCAACCCCAGACGTGCAGGTGCCTTAAACTAGGTTTCCTACCAATCCACAGTTCAAAAGGTGTCTCTGGAACTATCTTACTAGGAACCCTATTTAACAAATATATGGCAGTTTTTAAAGTATACATCCATGATGATAAGGGTAAAGATGTATTACTTAACATACTTATAACCTTGTCCTTTAAGGTTCGATTACGCCTTTCTAATACACCATTTTGTTGTGGTTTACCTGGCATTGTATATTGAGCATATATGCCATGCTTTTCTAGGAATTTAACAAATGGACTAGGATATTGTCCAATTTCATCATATCTTCCGTAATACTCACTACCTCTATCAGACCTAAAGATTTTCACTTTTCTATCTAGTTTGCTTTCAACTTCAGTTATATAAATTTCTAAGGCATTCATTGCTTGAGATTTCTCATGTAATAAATAGACACATCCTTAACTTGAATAATCATCAATAAAGGTGATCAAGTATTTTTCTTTATCGAAAAAATTAATATAAAAAGGTCCACATATATTGGTATATACGATTTCAAGAAACTGAGTGCTTCTCGTGACACCTTTCTTTGTGTGTTTTGTTTGCTTTCCCTTAATACAATCCACACAAATATTGAGATCAGTAAAATCCAAATCTGGAAGAATTCCATTCTTTAATAATCTTTCCATTCTTTCCTTGGAAATATGACCCAAACGCTTATGCCACAAGTAAGTAGAGTAGTCATTCACTAAACCACGTTTAATTCCAACTTTATGATGTTGGGTCATAAGAGTTTTAGCATATAAATTATCAAGATTCAATTGATATAAACCATCACAAATTATACCAGATCCAATCACACAAGTTATACCAGATCCATTCACACAAGTATACTTAAACAAACTGAAACATCTATTACCAAACTTAAAACAGTATCTAGTAACATCAAGTTTAGATAAAGAAATAAAATTCCTAGAAATACTAGGTAGATAAAGAGTTTCAAATAAATGTAATGATTTCCAGTATTCAAGATTAAATGATAAGTCCTGACTGTCTCCATTGGAACCTTTACTCTATTCCCCATGAACACAAATTTCTCATTTGAATTTATGGTTTGGATCATAAGGAATCCCTGCATAGTATTAGAAACATGAGTTGTACTTCCATATTCAACCCACCAAGTATTACGTGGAACTTCAGTTAAATTTGATTCAAAACATACATAAGTCTTAAGCTTACCTTTCTTTTCGAATCAAGCCTTATGTCATGGACAGTCCTTTTGGAAGTGTCCAGGTTTTCCACAGAAATGACATTTGTTATTGTTTACCTTCTTCTAGATCTTAACGGAGGACTCATTGGTCTTCGGTGGTCCTTTCCCCTTTCCATGTTTCATATGTACTTTCTTACTAGCTCCTTGATATTTCACAAAATGAATAGAATCATTTCCTTGATTCTTAAGTCTTGTTTCCTCCTGAGCCAACATATTGTGCAATTTATACACATTCCATTTATCTTTCATGGTATTATAGCTCATTTGGAGCAAACCATACTCAAACAGTAAAGAGTTTAAAATGAATTGTATAAGAAATTTTTCATCCACTTCCATTCCCAAAGACTTAAGTCTTGTTGCAATATTTTTTATTTTAATGACGTGTTCATGCATAGTACGACAACCATCAAATTTCATGGTGCTCAAAGTACCCATTAATGTCCCAACAAGAGACTTATCAGCTGTTTGGGAGCGCTTTTCCACAAAACTCATAAATTCTTTAGCACTTTCAATTTTGGGAAGAGTTGACTTGATGTTGTTTGCTATGCTCATTTGCATAAACATCAAGCTTAATCTGGTTGATTTTTTCCAACCTTTATAATGAACCTTTTCTTTATTATTGCTAGTGTCAGTAATAGTAGTAGGCTTCTCAACTTAAAGTGCCAAATCAAGATCCAATACATCAAAGTGAAATTGTACTTATTCACTTCAGTAAGAAAAATTTAGCCCATTAAATATTGGTACAAACGAAGCTTGTGAATGTAAAGATATAGGGATAGAAATTGCAATAAATACACGCCTAACATTAATGTTTTGAGTCATAAACTAACATATTATATAGAAACAGATAAAAGATTATGTTAACAATCAATGTACATTAATGTTCTCCTTTGGGTGATACATCAATGCACAAAATAATCATAATGATGTCAATAATATTTAACATTATTAGGTAATGATGCATACGCTACTTAGAAATATTTATTATCTTTGGATAAATAAGTAAAACTAATAGTTCATTTACATTACTAAACAATCATATTCATTAATTATAAAACAACCAATTAACCTTTGGGTAATTCATAAATTTCCTACTCATAGATAAACATCATTTATGGCTTCAATTTTATGAGTGAGTGATTGAAAATTCTAATCAATTTAAAACTAATTATCCTAAAGATTTTGATCACTTTGGTGATTCACAAATCTAAAATAACATTGCTCCAAATTTGATAAATCGTAAAATATTAAATTATTTAATTATCACGACATAATCATACTACCAATCATTATTATTAACATACAGTTATACAAAACATTGTATGTAGTTATTGTTAATCTTCATAACAATGTTGTCAAAATCGATAAACAAGTTAACATGCATATTCATCATCCACAATTTTTATACACTATTCACGTTAAAATGCATATATATTACATATATATTATAGTGTTGATAATTATAATTAATTCTATTCATACACTAACATAATTGTTCATGCATGCATAATTTATTATTATTATTCTTGTTTTGTTCATTCATGCATTCAAAATTTATTTACATTCATTCATGCATGCATAATTTATTACTATTATCGTTAACGTTCATTCATTTATGCATTATATTATTATTATTATTATTATTATTATTATTATTATTATTCACGCTCATTCATGCATGCATAATTTATTATTATTACTATTCACATTCATTCATCTTTTATTGTTTACTGCTATTAACATTGTTCACAAATAGTTCATCATTATCCAAAACAACTAGCAATATAACAACAATGATGCACTGTCACCACATGTAAATTTTCACTTCATTATATGATTATGCCATGTTTCTATTCTTGTACCTCTTTATGTATTTTCTCTTTATTTGATGATTATCAGTTAAACCAACTTAATAGGCAAGAATATGACTAAAAGAGGCGATGTTTATAAATGATTTTTTAGAAAACTATCCTTTAACTACCACACCCATCATGTCAGTATTAAGCGTTATAAACATTTATTACATGAGACATTGATAATCTAACACAGAAAACACGGGGATGCATTTTTTAATTGCCAACATGCAATATTGAACCACAAGAGGAAAGTCAAGAAACAAAGGAAGGGTAATACAATTTAACCAGGAAATTTATACATTGTAAAGAAATGGTTCTAACCCTATGATAGGACTCCACCACCCTTGAGGACTTATTTTCGAAGAAGGAAATATGGAAATGTTGAAGAGATTAACAGACTTGCAGATACTTACTAATTTATTTCCTTTATTTTTGCAATTAGTTATTTTCAGTTGCCATCGTTGGTTATAAATAATTGTAATGAATTACATTTGAGACATGAATACAATTTAAATTCTCATATATTTGGAGCTTTGTCCTCTTGCTACAGACTATTCTTACATTTACAAATTGAATGTTAGTGAATGCTACCAATTTGGTAACAGAGCCAACTTTTTCCCATCCACCATGGTGAACACTAGAGCTAACACCTCCACAAATGACCCTCCCCTCGTTACCAGTTCATAATCTATTTCTCAGCAACTCACTACAATAGCTTCCAAATTAAACACCATTGATGCTCTGGTAGCTAAAGTAGCTCTGAAGGCCAGTCAAACCCAATCAGCATAAACCAACCAAGGGAAACACGATAAGACTAAAATAGCATAAACTATTTCAGGCTCTTGCCAGCATGACAAACCATTTTGGGTAGATGATGATGATGGCACGGACATGGAGAACACGGGCAGTTGGCAGGGCTCAATACAGCACCCACACATCAAGATGGAGTTTCCTAGATTTGAAGAAGGCGATCTACCAGGTTGGATTTTGAAAGCTAAGAAATATTTCCGTTATTACCAGACCTCAGAAGAACTAAAAGTCGAGATTGTAGCTATATACCTGGAAGGAGATGCTCTAGACTTATTTGCTTGGATTAATAGTGGGAAGAACTGGTTAAGACATTTTAAGAAAACTATGGGCCTACTGAATTTCAAAATCCAGATGAACACTTGTGCAACATCAAGCAAGTAGGTAGCTTCCAAGAATATCATCAAGAGTTTGCCAAACGTGCAGCTTGTGTGAAACTCTGTCTTTTAAGGGTGTTTCTTAGTGGCTTAAAGGAGGAATTGAAAACTGATGTTCGAATCCACAAACCATGTTCTGTGTATAAAGCGATGAGTCTCGCACTTGAATTTGAATCCAAGTTAGAACCCACTTATGGAGTAAGAGGACCCAATTTTCTCACAATCAACCCAACTTCAAACTCCACTCGAACACGTTCCCCTCAAATGTTAGTAGTGTGCCCTAGGCCAATGGATATTTGTGATTCATGTATTAACATTATGACTTATTAATAATATATTATGAGGTATTCCTTTCATATATGCATGTATTTCGTTTATGTAATGTGATTTACATTCCATGAATGGTATTAGACTTATGTCATCAAGTATGTGACTTGATAGTAAAACCATAAGCATTATAACACTATTCTAGATAGTCCCTGGTCGATCATTATTGGTGGAACAATAATGAATTAAGACTAGTATATGTTTTGATTGATGATCACGTTTTACTGATCATGGATATGATATATCAAATCAGAAACATAGATATATGTTAGAGAACATATATTGGACCAACCCACATAAAGAATACTACATGGTTTCATGTCATTAGTGATTCTTAATATGGTTTGACTTTAGTCCTTTGACCTGAAGTCATCATGGTTCCCTACATGAGGAATTCGGTGTTTTGATATTAGACTAAGTTATTTTTAACCGAATAACAAGTAGTCTTATGTTGGACATCAAATGAATCATGCAGAGGGATGTGAATGACGTAGATGGGATTTGTACCTCTCTTAAATGAGAGAGATATCATTTGGGCCTCTTGACAAGTGTGACTGAAGAAATGCATGGCTGTGCTCAAATGAATTGATGAAGAGTCATCAATATCATTTGTTATAATCAGTCAACTTGGGGATCAAGAAACTATGATTAATCAAAGGTTGACATGTACCACGCCTTGTGATTAATCTTGATATCGTGTTACAAAGGATCGAGCCTATAACCATGGTTCTGAGTTAAATCGGATTATCGATCCTTATTTGATTTGGGTAGTCATAATGTCTTGCTAGAGGCCGCTTATGACTTATGGGCCTTGAAGTGTGATCAAGCCCATTGCCAACATCAAATGAGCCTATAGGGTCGCACACAAAGAGTGATGTGATTTGGGCTTGTTCTCATGGGCCTAATTTATTAGGTATTGAATAAATATATGTAGATATATTTATTGGACTAGATCGAATTAAGTTGTCGGGCTTTTATTATATGAGATATAATGGGTCGAAACTTATTGGGGCCTCCATGGGATTAGGGTTTCTCTATAAATAGAGAAGCTTAGGTGTAGCGCCCCCTCACTGTAGGGTACACATCGGGACGCCCGAAGGTCGCTCCGATACGTATCCCACGATAAAGGTGCTCTACCAAAAAATTCGACTAATAATCCACATGGCATCGCAATAAATAATTCACAATATTATAAACCGCTAACTTTTTAAAATCATAATATATATAAGAAATCAATAGAGTTTAACATCCAAAATAATCTCGATACAGTCATCCAATAACAGAATAGACAAGTCTATCAGTCCCCTAAGCAAAACCAAAAAGGAAACTGATACAAACATCTATCCTAAGTCATCCCCAAAAGTCCAACCCAGTTGATCGACCTGTGTGCCATCGCTTCTCTTGCCAAAGCACGCTCGCACGGCAGAAAAGACTATCTCCGGAGCTAGGAGTCTACTCTAACAGTCCTGAAAAATAGGATGCAATTTTGGGTGAGTTTGCGAACTCAGTGAGAAACCATCATCAATGGTTCACTCAAATCATGCATTACGCAAATTGCGTACGGCATAGCACAGTAATATTCAATTAACAGTATTATATAACAATTTACAGTAGTCTATAATAGTTTGTAGAATCAAATAGCAATTTACAATAGCATATAACAGTTTACAGTATCATATCACAATTTACAGTAAATCATGACATCACGTAGTTTAGTAATAGTCACACAACAATCATTCATGTGTATGCAATGCATATGTGACTCTTTTCCAATTATTCAGTATTGTGCCCAAGTGCTCAGTCAGTATTCAGTGGGGGACGCGTCAGGGATTTCTCCCCTCGGGCTCGAGGCCCGGTCAGTACAGTGTTCGAACTCGAGGCTCTTTTCAATGATAATAGCAACTTGGGTCACATATCTATTATTTGATCATGCATTTATGCATTTATGCGAGGTTCAAGAATTGATGTTGAGAATTTACGATTATACGGCTATAAAAGCCCAGTATTTCAATTCCCAGTTTCATGCAGTAGTCCAATCCCATACAGTAGAAGCATGTTATTCAATCATGTACATTTCAGTAATCATGCAATTTCACATTGACAAGTAATTCACATTGAGCATTTAGACAATCAGGAATTTGAGAAACCAACTAGGTTACTCACCTGTAACTTTCGAGCTATTGCTTGGAAGTCCCAGCAATGTCCGTGGAATGACGATCCAACGGCGCCTCTATAACAGTAAAATACAGTCCCATCACTAGATGCTCAATAAAACGATTCAGTGATGCATATGTCTCAGTGGAATTATGTACAATGCATGTTCACGATTTTCCCGGCGCTAAAATCCAATTTTGAACTCTTATGTCCCATTCTAACTCTTCGCTCAATCGATCAAAAATAATTGATCCATTCCTAAAAATTCAGTTCAATTTCCTCAATTCATACTTCCTATAACAATTCCCTTTTCATTGGATCAAAACCTCTATTGAAAATTCCAATTAAAACTCTAATTATCTCAATTCAATACTTAGGTCACACTATGAACCATAATTGACCTCATTCTCTATGAATCAATACCATTTAAATTAAATTCCAATCCTCTAAATTATCCTCAATTGTAGACCTCTTTCCCTAGTTCATAATGAATCGAGAATCACCTCAATCGGAGGTCTATATACCATAAGTTATACCCAATAAACTAGCAATCAATCCAATCAAAGTTTCATCCCTCGCCGCGACCTACGCCCGCTCGACGCGGCATGAAGAAGTCCGTTCGTCGTGACGTGGAGACCGCTCGTCGCGACGTCCAGCCGAGCTCGTTGCGACGAATAAATCCACGCTCGTCGCGACGTCCAACCGTGCTCGTTGCAACGAATAAATCATTATTCGTCGCGACGAAGCCCTCACGCTTTCGCGCGCTCGTCGCGACGTGCGAAGGCCCGATCGTCTTCTCCGATCGATTTCCGCCATTAATACTCCTAAACCACCATAAAACACATTCAACTACCCCATCTAATACATTAAATGTCATAAATGTAACAACTAACCATTAATAACAACATTAAAGCCATAAATACTTACCAATCGACGATCAAGTTCCACAATCTCTCAAATCACCGTAACCCTAAAATCTTTCAAACTCAACGATAATCCACTCTCAAACCTCTCAACCTTCATCAATCACAATGACAAGTTAGCTTAGCACAATAAGAAGAAAACCATAAAAAAAGATCGAGAAATCCTCACCGATGGGAGGAATCGAAGATCACCGTGGGAGGAGAAAGAGAAGAACGATAATGCCTTAGGGTAAAAATCCCCAATTTCAAACCTAAGCTATATATAGACATGAGTTCTCCAAATCAGTTCAAATTTCAGTCTCTAAATTTCAATGGCTCCACATTTTTATTTCTTAACAATATAACTATAATTTTTCCTTTGCCATTGGACAATTCTTTCAGTAGTATACAGTCAATCAGTCTGTCACTCTAAAATTTCCGGTACAGGCATTTTCTCCCGAATTTCCTGAAAAATCTCCTATAAGTCACTATCAATTGCCAATCACTCTTAGACTATTCTAAATTAGTCATTCGAGCCCACTTACTCTTAATTTCTCAATCAATCATAATCCAGTCAGTTCAATCAGTCCACAATCCAATCAATTCATACTCACAATTAAAATGTCAGAAAATCATGAATGCATGCACCTATGAATAAATGCATATGCAAGAAACCTATTCCTCTATAATCAGAGGCCAGTAACATGCTCAATCAGTGAATGCAATGAAACTTATCAGTCTGACCCAATATTACCATAATGTCTTTGCTAACAGTAACGGGATGTTACAATTCACCCCTTCTAATAAAAATTTCGTCCTCGAAATTTAATACCTATCCGATCGAATAAATAAGGATACTAACTCCTCATATGCTCCTCAGTCTCCCATGTAGCTTCCTCATAAGAGTGGTTCTTCCAAAGGACTTTGACCAATGGAATCACCCTATTCCTCAGCTGCTTGACCCGTGATCCTATGATCTGCACCGGCTCCTCAACATAACTCAAATCACTGGCTATCTCAATCTCCTGAGCTGGAATCACATGCGTCGGGTCAGAACGGTACCGTCGGAGCATACTAACATAAAACACGTCATGCATCCGGGACATCTCACTCAGAACGCCTAATCAGAAGCCAACGGTCCTATCCTCTCAAGGATCTCATACGGACCGATATACCGAGGGCTCAATTTGCCCTTACGGCCAAACCTCAGTACTCCTTTCCAAGGAGACACTCGTAGAAACACTCTGTCACCTACACTGTACTCCATCTCTTGCCGATGCTGATCCACATAGCTCTTCTGTCTGTCCTGGGCCGCCTTGATGTGACTCCGGATCAACTATACCTTATCCACTGTATCCTGAATAAGCTCGGGACCCTCTATCGATCTCATACCCTCTTCATCCCAATACAGTGGCGATCGACACGGCCTCCCATACAAGGCCTCATACGGTGCCATCCCAATACTACTCTGATACTGGTTATTGTATGCAAACTCGATTAGTGCCAAATACTGATCCCATGATCCTCTGAACTCCAATACACACGCCCGAAGCATGTCCTCAACAGTCTTAATCGTCCTCTCGCTCTATCCATCTGTCTGAGGATGAAATGCAATACTGAAGTTCAATCGAGTACCCATAGCAGTCTGTAGGCTCTTCCAGAACCTCGAAGTAAATCTGGGATCTCTGTCCGAAACTATCGACAACGGAACCCCATGCAACCGTACAATCTCTACTACATACTTCTGGGCCAACTAATCGAGAGTATTGCTCTCTCTCACTGGCAAGAAGTGAGCCGATTTAGTCAATCGGTCCACTATGACCCAGATAGCATTATGCTGCCTCGATGTCCTAGGCAACCCCATCACAAAATCCATGGTAATTTGCTCCCATTTCCACTCCGGAATGGGCAACGAATGCAACTTCCCCACTGGAGCCTGATGCTCTGCCTTAACCTGTTGACAAATCAGACACCTGGACACATACTCTGCCACTTGCCTCTTCATACTAGGCTACCAGAAATGCTGTCTTAGTGAATTATACATCTTGGTCGTACCAGGATGCATAGCATAGGCAGCCATGTGAGCTTCCTCCAGAATCTCACGTCTCAACTCATCTACATCAAGCACGCACAGTCTCTGTCCCATCCATAAGGTCCCATCTCTCAACTCAAACTCTAAATCAGTACCAGTCTGCACTTTCTCAATCAGTCTCACTAACACTGGATCTTGATCCTGAACTCTCCGGATCCTATCATGCAACATCGGCCTCAGCCTCGAGTAGCAATCGAGCTCCATCCCGACCCAAATCCATACGACATTAAGAGCTCTCAATCGAATCGCACTGTAACCTCGAAACTCGAACTCGAGCCGCACTACCATACGATCTCCTACTCGGTGCATCGCCACCACATTGACCTTCCCTCGATGATACTCAATCGATGCGCCATAGTCCTTCAAGAGCTCTATCCATCTCCTCTGCTCTCGATTGAGCTCTCTCGACTTAACAGATACCTCAAACTCTTATGATCAGTGAAGATCTGGAATGTCTCTCCATACAGATAATGTCTCCAGATCTTCGAGCAAACACAATCGCGCCAACTCCAAGTCATGACCGGATAATTCACCTCATGAGACCTCAATCGTCTCGAGGCATACGCTATAACTCTCCCATGCCGCATCAATACACATCCCAATCCTCGATGCGAGGCATCATTGTAAACCACAAAGCCTCCGGTCCAGATGGAATGCCTAACACCGTGCGATACAATCGATGTTTCAGCTCCTCAAAGCTCTTCCGCACTCCTCGCACTATCCGAACGACAAATTCTTCCTCAACAACCGTCAAAGGGCGGAGATCAACAAAAATTCCTCGACGAACCTCTGGTAATATCCGGCCAATCC
Organism: Erythroxylum novogranatense; assembly: GCA_029891385.1. Classification (NCBI taxonomy): domain Eukaryota; kingdom Viridiplantae; phylum Streptophyta; class Magnoliopsida; order Malpighiales; family Erythroxylaceae; genus Erythroxylum; species Erythroxylum novogranatense. The sequence goes on along the minus strand of CM057233.1, from coordinate 52,253,832 downwards.
TAGGAAACTCCGCAACTCTGGCACACTCCTCGAAATCTCCCAACTTATAACTGCCTCTATCTTGTAAGAATCCACCTGGATACCCTCACCGACACTACGTGCCCTGTAAATACAATCTCATCAAGCCGTAATTCACACTTAGTGAATTTGGCTAACAATATCTCTCTCTGACGACCAAGGACAATCCTCAAATGCTCGCGTGCTTCTCGCTTCACCGAATAAACCAAGATGTCATCAATAAACACTATCACAAACCGATCCAGGTAGGGCTGAAAAACTCTATTCATCAAAGCCATGAAGGCTGTCGGGGTATTAGTCAACCCAAACGGCATCACTAGGAACTCGAAATGCCCGTACCTGCTCCTGAAAGCACTCTTAGGCACATCGGCCTCTGCAATCCTCAACTCGTAATAACCTGATCTCAAATCCAATTTGGTGAATACCTGAGCTCCCTGCAACTGATCAAATAGATCATCGATCCTAGGCAGTGGATACTTGTTCTTCACTGTCACCCGATTCAACTGCCTATAATCAATGCACGGTCTCAGAGTCCCGTCCTTCTTCTTCACAAACAGTACCGGAGCTTCCCATAGTGAAACACTCGGTCTAATGAACCCCTTATCCAGTAGCTCCTGCAACTGAGCCTTAAGCTCTCTCAGTTCCATCGGTGCCATCCTATACGGAGGTATCGATATAGGGGTTGTACCGGGAACGAGATCAATCTCAAACTCTGTCTCCCGCTCTGGCGGCAATCCCGGTAACTCCTCAGGAAATACATCTGGAAATTTCCTGACTACGGGAACATCCTGCAATCTAGGCTCGACTCTGGAATCCACTACGTGAGCCAAATAGCCTCACAACCTCCTCAGATCAATCTCGTGGCACTCAAGAAGGATATCATCCTTGCAGCTTCGCCGACTAACTCCTCGAAACACGGCTCTGGGCTGACCAGTGACTCAATACTACCTCCTTGGTATAACGGTCCATGATAGCCCTATGTGCAACAACCACCCATCCCCAATATCACGCCAATCTCCTCGAGGCAAAATGATCGATCGGCACTAAATCGCTCGATCGATCCGAACCGACACCCTACATGCACCTCTCCTAATACAACAGATTACCTAGAGGTGTACTCACCTCTAACCCATATTATAACCTCTCGCCTATCCCCATGCGTCTACATGCTAAATGCGGTGCAATGAAAGAATGAGTGGATCCAGATCCAACAATGCATATGCTTCAAAACCGAAATCGAAGCATACCCGCAACAACATCCGGGAATCTGGGCCTCCCGCCGAGTCATGGCATAGACCCTAGCCTATGACTGCTGTCTGCTGCTCGGTCCCTCTGACCTCACTGCGGACCCCTCTGCTCGGCCTCGGCCTCGGCCTCTGCCTCTCCATCCCGATCCACCTCCACACTTCAAGACCGTGGTATTATTTCGCCGATCTTCCAGTCATAGTAAACTGGGCTCCCAAAGTCTCTGGGCAGTTCCTCACTAGGTGGTCCATCGAGCCACACCTCAAACAGGCTCCAGAAAGCCATCGACACTCTCCACTGTGTCTCTTATCACAATGCTCGCATAAAGGAACATATCGCCTCAAACTCGCACCGCCACCACCACTACCAGTCAGATAAATCGCCTCTCGCCCATGACCAGTCTGCTTAGCCCTCCCGCAGATCCAAGGGCCTACTCGATGCTTGTTGTATCCTCGCTAGACCGCCTAGCTATCACTAGATCTCTTAATCTGGTCCCCGACCGGCCTCACCATACTGTTGTCTCAAGAATGCTTCTATCCTCACAGAAGAAGCCCTCAACTCAATGAAATTACCCATATCAGACCTGGCTAATAGGGTACGGATCTCCAGATTGAGTCCGCCCTCAAAACGCCGACACCTGTCAGCCTCAGTAGTAACCAATGTAGAAGCATAAACCATCAGCTCGTTGAACCGCACCTCATAGTCGGCCACGGTCAACTGTCCCTGTCTCAACTCTAAGAACTCCTGCAACTTCATTTCCAGGTAGACCTTGGGCATGAAATTGTCCTTGAAGGCCCTCAGAAAGTCATCCCATGTCAGTGTGCAGGTCCTGGTGGTACTACCCGGAACAATCTTCCACCACTGATATGCAGGACCCTGTAGCAAAGAGACGGCATAATCAAATCTCTCCTCAGAGTCGCAATCCATCTGATCGAGGACTCTCTCAGTCCTCTCTAACCATCCTCACCTCCGCAGGTCGGTGCCGCCATGAAGTCAATCCCCGCCACGCGATCAATCGTATCTCCGTTCCCGTCTCACAGGAACTCGAGGAGGCAACTCCTATGAATGAGGCATCGGGGACTCCTTACTAGCTCCTACCGATTCCAGGTCAGCTGGTTGTTCAACTCGATCCCCAAGGACGGATGACCTAAAACAGACAAGAAATTTCGATCAGTCCTGCTATTCTCACAGTAATTCAAGCCTAAATTCACTAATCCCAAAAGATGTCAAACCATGCTCTGATACCACTTAATGTAGCACCCTCTCACCGTAGGGTACACATCGGGACGCCCGAAGGTCGCTCCGACACGTATCCCACGATAAAGGTGCTCTACCAAAAAATCCCACTAATAATCCACATGGCATCGTAATAAATAATTCACAATATCAGAAACCGCTAACTTTTTAAAATCATAATATATATCAGAAATCAGTAGAGTTTAACATCCAAAATAATCTCGATACAGTCATCCAATAACAGAATAGACAAGTCTATCAGTCCCCTAAGCAAAACCAAAAAGGAAACTGATACAAACATCTATCCTAAGTCATCCCCAAAAGTCCAACCCAACTGACCGACCTATGTGCCATCGCTTCTCTTGCCAGCACGCTCGCATAGCAGGAAAAGACTATCTCTGGAGCTAGGAGTCTATTATAACAGTCCTGAAAAATAGGATGCAATTTTGGGTGAGTTTGCGAACTCAGTGAGAAACCATAATCGATGGTTCACTCAAATCATGCATTACGCAAATTGCGTACGGCATAGTACAGTAATATTCAATTAACAGTATTATATCACTACAAGGAAAATACGCATTTTGCGACGTTTTATAAACGTCACAAATGTTTGGAAAACGTGGGGGAAACATTTTTTTGACGCTTTTAAAAACGTCGCATCGAACGTCGCAGAAGGGAAGTAAGCAAACGTTTTTCTCGACGTTTTGTAGAAAACGTCGAGGAAGCCTGGGTTTTTTCAGACGTTTAGGGAAACGTCGAGAAAGCTTAAGCGAATGAGCGACGTTTGAGGTAAACGTCGTGGAAACCACATACCTTTCTACGACGTGTACTAGACGTCGTAGAAAGCATGACAATCTTCGACGTCTTCTAGATGTCATAGATATCCTGACATTCTTCGACGTCTTGTAGACGACGTAGAAAGTTTGGAAAGCTACGACGTCTTATAGACGTCGTTGATAGCCTGACGTTCTGCGACGTCTTTTAGACGTCGTAGAAAGCATTACTATTTGCGACGTTTTCTGACAAACGTCGCAGATGATTATTTATTTAAATTTATTTTAAATATATTGAAATAATTTTAATTTAATAAATTATAAATTTTATATATTTAAATTTAAATGACATATAATTAAATAAATTATTAAAATAGTGAGAATTATATTCCATTAAAATAAAATTTTAATGGAATGATTATTCTAATTGAATCATTAATTATTGGGAAAAATATTAAATTTGATTTATTTAATAAGTATTTAATATTATATATTTAATTTTTATTTAGTCATTTATCAATTTGTTGAGTACATCATGGATTTGTGAATGATCAATAATATATAACAAGAATTTAATAGATGTAGACAATAAATTATTGTATTTAAAATCCCAAACATGTCATAATATAGTAATTAATATGAACAATATGTCATAAGTGTCTAATATATCAGTATGAATACTTATCTAATCAACGCGAATATTATGTGTAGAACATATTATGTCTAATTTATCCTGCATTTCTTCAAAGTTTTTGGTCAATTCATCGACTTTAGACTGTAAGCCCTTATTAACCTTCTTGGACTCCGCTAATTGGTCTCGAAGTCTTTTTCTGACTGTAGTCTTCCCTTGTGGTCGAGGCCCCATTCCCATGCCAACAATGTAATCTGTTCTGGTGCCTAGGACTTTGTCGCACACTTCATCCACTATCATCGGATGACCTTGTTCAGCTGAATGTGACAATTCGTGACACATTAAGTCCTGAAAAAGTAAAGAGTTAATTACATATACAATGTGATTTAAGAAATATTTATAAATAAGCTATGTACTCACCCATTTTTCTTTGCATTCAGGAGTTGTCCATTGATCTTTTCTTTCATCATAATGAGTGTGATACCATAACTTCATCCGGTCACACTCTTCTCCGTCTCTGTCACTCTGTTGCATAGAAATATACAAATAGTAATATTTATTATAAAATTTGAAATGTCAATAAAAGAAAATATAATTAAAAAGATAATAACTCACAATCTCATGCCGTATGGAAACAAAGGCCTTGGAGCCGGAGTTTGGTCAACATTTGACCTGACTCCTAACAACTTTTGCTTTTTGACTTTTTCCTAATCGCATAACGCTAAGAAAATGTATTATAAAATCTATAAATCATAATTCATAAATACTAAAATATAATAAGTTGTAAAAATAGTATTGATCAAATAAACTAACCTTTGTAGGTGATTGCTCCCAATATTCGCATAAGTCCATCCACTCTGCCACTGTGACACTATCCGCTTAACATGCTTTCCGTCTTGGTAAAATGCTTTTTAAACTATATCTTTGATCTTTGGACCTTAACGCAAGAAACTTCTTCACAGTAGCATGTACTTCGTTATCAGTCCTCATTCTCTTGATTTCTAACTTTTGCTGCACAAAATTATAAATTCTTGATCAATGTTCTAAGCATATGAAAAACACATACAAATTAGGTTGGTTTAGAATACTTACGTCTAACTTGTCAAATGCAATATCCAATTCCTTAGTTGTAATTTTTGAAAATTTTGTTTTAACAGTAAGGAAGTTGGGATACCAAACCAATCTCCTTTGGAGAATTTGGCAGATTGTACGGAGTTGGTTGGTCGTCTTCATTGGGAGATCTCGATCTCCAATCTCTTACCTATGGCCTTATTAATCTTTGCCAATCCCTGTCCTTTTGTAAGACCCCTTGTTTTTCTTACATCAGTCGTTGATCCTAAAATAGCAAAGAAAAAGCATATAACATACTCTTAATTTGTTAGATAAGCAAAATAAGTAAAGTTAATAAATTTCACCAATGTATTGAGTAACATAAAACCGCAAAGTGCTTGCAGAAGAAGAACCCGATGGATGTAATTCTTTGATTTATCGGTGTCCGATAAGCCAAAGTTGGAGGCATATCTTGAGTCGTGGATGGAGAACTAATGTTGCGACGCCGATTCATAATTTCTTCATATTTATCTCTAGGATGAATAGGCTGAGAAGGTGCACGTGTGACTTCTCTCGGTGTTGGAGTAGGCTGAGAACAAGCATGTGTGACTTCCTTCGGTGTTGGAGTAGGCTGACAAGGTGCAATTGGTATCGGTTTTGTGGTTGTGTACAAGAAGATGACGATTAGGTGTGTTCCCAAGAAGTCGACGGTAACACGATCGCAAATTTATCGAGACGATGCTACTTGGTGCAGCCTTATTCTTCTTCTTGGGTTGACACGGTGCCATGTGAATTACCCGCATCATAATTGAGATTAGATTTCAAAGTTCAAAACCAAATGCATTTCCAGTGTTCACTTGAAAGGCAACAAGAAAATGTTGCTGAAGATAAATGTTGCTGAAGATAAAGTTTGACCCAAAATGACTCCAACTAGTTAAGCATTGTTGTATAATGAAATAATAACTATCCTAATTAACATGAAAATAAACTGATAACTTAGATGATTCACAGTTAGAAGATAAAAGTTTGAAAAAACTGAATTGGCAGATTGGCAGATTGTGCATTGTGCATTGTGCATTTGTGCATTGTGCATAATGCATATCAAAATGCATTGTGAATTGGCAACTCCACTTCTGTTTTCTGTATGAATGCAATATGCTTCAACTATGATGAATCGTATGCAAAAAGACATAGATGAACAGTTACTGCAACTATCAAGAATAGTATGCAATCTGCTTGGTTTCACTTGTTTATAACCTATGATGGACGATTCTTTGAAATGACTGATGAAGAGGTGAGGTTGGACAATTAAAAATGAAATCACAATCTTCACATGGATATCATTGTAATGGAGTGAAATTCCGTGAATTGTAATAGACAATTGATATCACAATGTTTTGTTAACTATCCTATCTGCCAATTTGAGTGTTTTGTTTACTAATGCCTATCTGCTAGTAGCATCGATCATATTTCTATCAATTAATAGAAGACCTCCACAGAAATAAAGGATTGTGATCTACTACCAGAAAAAAAAGAACCCCTCAGCCAAATGAATACATGCATGTTATAAATAGATAAGGTTCTTGAAAAATTGCAAAGAGGAAGAAATAGTTGTAAGGAGATATTTCCATTTTAACCTAAATTAGTACCACATATTTATATAGCTGAAGATATATCTGAAATATATCTGAAATGTCCTGGAAAATCTACTCTTCAGTACATTTGAAACATGATCAAATGTTTCTTATATCCTGGAAATTCCCATTTCATGAGTCTTTCTTATATCCCCTTCTTTTAGAGTATGTAATATAGTGTAAAGCTAGTGATTTGTTAATGACACAGCATAGTTATTGCTTATTTTTCTAATAAGATTAAATGCATTAAAAGCTACCTAATTTCCTCAAATGCAATCTGTCTAACAGCTAAAACAGAATTGTGGTATACATTCTTTGTCACAACAGCAAGAAGTCATTCATTATAGGATATGGATGCTGCATATGACAGTGGGGTAGGCATATTCATATAATCCTTGAACGTGCTTAGGAGCTACACTTTATAATCGAATTGATCTTTGTAGAAGTTAATTGATTTATAATACCTTTAATCATATTTAGATGATCAGTATTAGGAGAACTATCATTGTACTTCAAATTCATATACATCTTTATCAAGTATAATTTATTTCCTCCTATCTTTCCAAAGATATAATTCATCTAGTTTACTCTAAAGTGCATTTACATTATTCTCATTCCAGATGTGATTATGAACCATCTACCCATTGCCTAACATAACCATAAACTTGCCTATTTAGTAACTTCTAATCATCATTACTTTACTTTTTAAACTAAATATCCATATATTGAAAATATTTGAAAACCAAATGCCGGATGTTGCATGGATCTGCATATAAAGGATCCGCAGATGCATATGAACATGATAAGTGAATTTCAAACAAGACTACAATTCAGCCATATAAGGCACCTTTAACAACTACATCCCTAACTATTGGTATCTATCAATTCTTACAAATCTCTAAATCTAAAGTTAAGAAGATCATCGAATCACCGTCAATGTTCTTTGAAGATGTGAATCGACAGCTTATATCTGCAGAACAAGTTACAATAGCGACTACAAATTGTCCATATATTCATAAGAAGTCACTTGTGCATATAAAAGCAAGTCGGGTTGTGCATATATTCATAAGGAGTCAAAGAGAAACATGGATCTGCATATAATGATCGTGATTGCATATTACTTCGAGTTTCATGATTCATTATAGGGTAGAGCTCATAGACATATATGATGATGAGAGTTCATTCATTATTGGCATTGCAATCTAGTCATATGGAATGAAAGAGAAACATGGATGGTGCATATAAAAGCAAGTCAGATTGTGTGTCTTATGGAAATTCATCTAAATATAGAATTATGGAATAGAGATCAAATCCAGGTGGTTGTTGAGAAACAAGTATTGATCAATGAAACTCAAAGTTGGTTGAAGATTTTATACAGCAGACCTTACAAGTTCATATATCTTCATCCTTCGAGCAATAATCAAGTAATAAAGATAACTACTTTTCAATAAACTCTCATGTCCTTCCAAAAAATGCTCCAATATTGCAACATATATATATATGAGCTATACCCATAAAAATCTCCACCTTATTAGATATGCCACATTTAGTTAATATACTCTAAGAAATACTGATAAGATCGCAAGTCTACATATATGAACAATATACAACAATCTTCAAATAAAAAATATGCTCTTTATAGGTTACTGATAACCATGCTTAATACCTTAAAAAGTTAATCAAGTCCAACCAATACCTGAAAAAGTTGGCAGATTGTGCATTGTGCAATCTGTCAATGAACATGATATGCATTATGCACAATTAATCCATATAATTCACATCATCAGAAGCATGCACTCAGTATGAACAATAATCTAAAAAGGTTTTAATTAGTGTGTTAGGTACCCACAAGAGAGGAATATATTCTACAACCACTCATTGTTGGTGACAACCATAAGTTGCAGGTTAGTTTGTTCCTTTTCATGTGATATATGTTATGTAATACTATATCGGCTGCCATTGACATTGACTAGATTGGAGAAAAATAAATTCATGTTTGAGGGAAGTTGTTCTGAAATGCATTTTTTGTACTACACATCTGACTTCTAACATAATGATCTTTCATATTGGACTTCTTTCGGGACATTCTTAGCCACCTTAACAGGATAGACTGTGCATATTTTGGGTGGGAATTCATGGGTTATCAAGTTTTTTTACAGTGGGTGACATATCATGCTTCATGTTATTGTCAAAATTTAGTTCCAGAAGATTTAGTTTTCTTTTGATAAAAAGTTGCTATTTCAAAATATTGAATTGATTCTTTTCTGACTATTTGATCTGTGACTTTGTCCTTAAACCGTTATCTATGACTTAGGTGATGATGATATACCTCCTCGTGTCATTCCCAAAACATCGATTGAGATTCTTAAATCAATCCTATAGCATATCCATTTGACCCATTTGACTATATAAACTCTAAGCACTAGCGCTCCTCTCTTGTTGAGATTTAACATTATTAGTACCTAAAGCTTCAACTAATATCAAATGTCAAACTAGTTTAAACTGAAAAATAACAATGATGAATGAAAAGAACTTAAAATTCGAACTTGGACATACTTAAAATTCCATCACACAAACATTTGCATTTAAGCCAACTCTCAATCAGTACCATATTTAGTCAAAGTGCAAGGGGAGGACAGATGGAAAGTCTCCAAAAACACAAATGCAAAGTCTTATGAAGACATGGCATTGCAATCTGTTTAAAAGACTAAAAGCCTAGTGTCTTCAAACTAATGACACAACAAAAAGTCAATCAACAGCAAATCAACATTCAGTTTAAACAAACAAGTCCTATCAAATTCAGTTTAAACAAACAGTCAATCAAAGAAAGCAAGAAGTCATTCATTGTAGGACATGGATGCTGCATATAAAGACATGGCATTGCAATCTGTTTGAAAGACTAAAATCCTAGGCTAATTATGAAGAACATATTGTCTACCATATGTACCATGAAATGTTAATATCAAATACAAACACTTGCATCATATTGACATTAAAGCAATTTGGATTAAAGCAATTGACATTAACTTATGGAATTGACATTAAAGCAATTCAGGTTGTATCTCTAAGAGGTCGATGTTCATGGATTAGTTTTAGCATATGGATAGGTTACCTTTCCTAAATTTAATCAATAAATGCAATTTATGTCAAGAAAGGCTACCCATATGCTAAAGCAACATAAATACCTCTAGATATTGCACCACAGGAAAAAAAGGGACAACTGCAGGAGCTGTTGATGCCTCAGTCCACAATATCTGAAATGTAACAATAACATTTACATCAAGAAGTACAGATACGTTTAGACATTTACATCAAGAAGTACAGCTATATTAACATAAGGATCATGAAGTGCTTTACATGGTTGATGCTATTGATGAGTATGCAGATGGTAAGTTGAAGGAATTTCAAGGTAAGCATACTGATAACCACATTGACAAGTATTCTATACAAGGAATTAGTGTGCATTATATATCTCAAACACCAAGTTGGTCATGTTTACATGGCATTGGTATAGAAATGATAAATGTTAGGAAGCAATATTATTGCTAAGCAACAGTATCATCTTTTCAAAGGAAGGAGATTAACAATCCAACTACTTTCATAGCAAAGCAATAGCAAACCAAAAAGCCGAAATCAAATTATAAGAAATTATTCATCATCGTCGTCGGTCGAATCTTGAAATACAATATCACATTCATTGTCACTACTACTTAGCTCTAAGTCATCCAAATCGTCATCTAAATGTTGCTCGGAATTAAATACAACATTATTTATTACATCAAATGCAATATCAGTTCTATCTAAAAACTCTAAGGAACATTCCTCGACTTCGAATGGAACTGAATTAGACTCTTCAACGTCATCTGAACCTTCTTCATTACCATGCGAAGGGATATCATACACGACGCCTAACTTCACATTCTTGCACAATCCGCCAATTTGAACCGAGTACCAAATCTTCCACCAAAAAACTTGCTTCGCTTGGTTTGCCAAAATAAATGGGTCATCCTTGAACCAAAACTTACTAACGTTGATGCTTTTCACAATGCCATTGACCCTCATATTTGAACTTCCAAGATCGTACCATTTGCATTTGAAAAGCACAACACTTTTACCCCTAATATATTCTAGCTTTATAATATCATCAAGATCCCATAAAATGTTATATTGTCTTCCCCATAATTTCCTAACACTGCAACGCCACAATTTTGTGTAATCCTTCGCAGATCACGGGCTTCAGTGCGAAAACGCATTCCATTAGTATTGCAAATTGTATACGTCTGCACCAAACTATGAGGTCCACATGCTAATGCATACAAAGACTCGAAGTTTTGCCCTTCATCAAAGCTAGCTAATGTCGTCATCTATAACAAGAAAGGAACATTAGTTTATAATAAATAATCAGTAATGAACACGACGTTCAAACCTTATTCTCACCCGATGCCTAAACCACGAAGGAAATTGTTCTTTATGTCTCCTGTCAACATATAATGGACTTTGTTGCCTCAACTCATCCATGTGCTCACTATGGATCATTGAAAAAACCACTATATTAATTTCCATGAATTATCTCAATTCATTCCATATCTTACTTTAACAGTTTCTTAGCAAAACTTACTCGATAAATGAACTAATCTCATGACAATTCATAAGCACATACCAATGTGCAATCTCTAGCTCTTTTGTCGGAAGCGCAATTATTTTGCCAGATCCAATTGGCTTACATTGTTGGCAGAACACTGAAATGTCACTACCATCAACCATATCATTGAAACGGTCAGCGCGTTGAAGTTGGTTTCAATTCCTTTCGGATACATTGAATGTAATGTCGTGCACTCTTTAACAACATATGCTTCAGAATTGACCCTTCCGGACGTGCTTTATTTCGATAAATCCTTCAAATGTACCTAGGAATCTTCACAAATGATTCAGCATAATTAGATACGCCACTATTTAGTTGACTTTTAAGAGTAATACGATAAATTTAAAGAATACCTCTCAATTGGATACATCCATCTATACTAATCGTCCACTAGTAAGGCTTCATTTGGCAAATGAATAGCCAAATGTACCATAACATCAAAGAATGCCGGTGGGTATATCATTTCAAGTTTGCACAAGATTAAAATAATCTCCTCACACATAGTTTGAACGTCATACTTGTTCAAACTTCGTCTACAAATTCTGCGAAAGAAGTTCCCCAACTCCAGTAAAACAACTGTCACATCTTTATTCAAAATGTCACGCGTCCCTAATGGAAGAATGCTTTGTAACAATATATGACAATCATGCGACTTAAGCCCACTAATCTTTCTTTCATCCACATTAACACATCTAGATATATTCGATGCGTACCCATCTAGAAACTTCACCTGCTTGACAAACTCACAAAACTTCTTCTTCTCATCCAAAGACATTGTATAGCATCTTTGGAGGTTTTCCCACAATAGTTCCATCGCAGCCCTTATCAAGTGTAATTCTTCCTAATATTCATATCTTCCAAATCAAGTCGAGCCTTGATTGTATCCTTGGTTTTGCCTTCAACATTCATCAACGTACCAAGAATATTGTCACAAATATTCTTTTCTATATGCATGACATCAAGGTTATGTCTTAATCTTAACTTATGCCAATATGGTAGATAAAAAGAATGTTTTTTATTCCAATTCAACTCTCCTTCCAATCTCCTTCTCCTCTTATTACCGGGTGCTTTCCATAAGATATATTCTCCACATGACATAATTGCTCAACCACAAGATTCCATCCGTAAGTTAGGTATAGTTCAATGATCACTCTTGCCATCAAACTTCTTGCTTCTTCTCCATGGATGATAAATGACGGAAGAAAACGACGATGTCTTAAGTAACCAATCTTACTTCTTAACTTACAAGATGGAGTATGCGTGTTACAAACAGACATGCCTTATAGCCTTTGTGCTCCACCCGTAAATAGTACCATAGGCTGGAAAGTCATTGATAGTCCACAATAAAGCCGATGCATTCAAAATTTTCACTTTCGAGGCATCAAAAACATCAAAACCATCTCCCCATAACTCACTTAACTCATCTACTAATGGTCTCATATAGACATCAATGTCTCGACCAACAGCTTTCGGACCGGGAATAACCAACGATAATATAAAAAATGACTCATCCATACACATCCATGGGGGTAAATTGTATGCTAAAAGAACAACAGGCCACACGCTATATGAAAATGACATATTGCCATGTGGATTGAATCCATCTGTTGCTAAGCCTAGTCTGACATTACGTGGTTCTCTAGCAAAGTCAGGATATAGCTCATCAAAGCTCTTCCAAGCTTCTCCATCAGAAGGATTAATCATGGTATTTCCGTCACCTTTAGGCCTATCATTATGCCAAGTCATTTGTTTAGCGGTCTTACTTGACATGAATAATCGTTGCAGTCTGGACTTTAATGGAAAATACCTCAACACTTTCCATGGTATCTTCTTACCCTTGCCATCATTAATTCTCCATCTTGATGTTCCACACTTGGGACAACTTTGCAAGTCCCCATACTCTTTCCAAAACAGGGAACAATCGTACTTACATGTATGTATCAACATATAACCCAAACCTAGGCCCCGTAGAAATTGATTTGTTTCATAATAGGACTTCGGCAAAGTTTCACAATTAGGTAGTACATCCTTCAACAGACCAAGTAACATGTCAAATGACTTATTGCTCCACTTGTTGTATACTTTTAAGTGAAGCAACTTTATTAAAAACGACAACTTTAAAAAGTTTGTACATCCAGGGTACAACTCTTCAGTTGCTTTACTCAACAATTCATGAAAGCCTTGCCCTATAAATTCTTCGATGCCTTTAGGATGACTCCTTCCATCCTCATCAATTGGACAATCATTTACGAAGGTACCCATATCATGAAGCAAATCTTGCATGCCATCATCCTCCTCATCACCATCACCCTCATTAATATCATTCCCCATCCCATCAATGTCTACATTTGCATTATCAAGCCTTTCTACCCTAGACATAAATCTATATTCTGGCTTTTCACCATGTAAAACCCAACGAGTGTATGATTGGTCCATGCCAAATCTCATTAAATGCTCACAAACATTCATTTGGGACCTCATATAAGCATTCATGCAACGACTACAAGGGCATGAAATTTCACAATCTCTTCCTTTTTTTTCCACCACAAATTTCATAAATGTTTTCACTCCATCAATGCATTCACGGGAAACCCTAACACTGTTCATCCAACTCTTATCCATTGACCAGAAACTACCTATTAATTTAACATAAAAATGACAACATTATCTTATGTCAGTGAGAATTCAATTTACACATAAAACACATTATGAACAACTTGGACTAATAATGTGGTCTTGCATGATTGTATATACTTATTGCACGTAATAGCTACTATTGAAAAGGTTATGGCAATAAGTTATTAGACTACAAATGTTGTCTTGTTTACTTTACTCACATATAATCTAATCCCATTCGAAGTTATCCTATATAACAAACATCCATTCTTTTCAAGTTATGACATAATTTGAAAAGAATGGATGTTGGTTGTACACAACCTCACAAAACAAGATCAAATTCATCTTTTATGCCTTACTTTGATAGACATAAGATGTTTGTAGAAGGGAATAAGCTAAGTTTTTGGATAGTATTTTTAAAAGAGGGTGGTTAATGATGAAATAATGGTATCTTAACAGAGTAAAGAGAGTCAAGAAGAAGGGAATGAATGAAACCAATAAAGATTATAAATTAGACTACTCAAGCTTTCTTTGAGTGAAGCAAGAACCAATTTCCTTATTACTCCAAGTGTATAATGAATTGGGAAATTTAAAGTCTTTAAGATTACAAGCTATGATGGCATTTTTAAAATCCAACATATTTGAACTGTAAGGAATAGAAAACTATGATACCAACATAGTTTCAACATATTTGAAACTAGACTTAGTTTCAAGGTTATTATCATAATCACTAAAACAATACTCAATATTAAAATATAACCTACAATTAATAGGATTAAAGGATAACAAATTCTAAAATGCACAAACTTTTGGGACTTTTTCAATTTAGTTCTCAAAATTTTAAAATTTTCAATTAAATAGCTAACCTTTTATGACCTAAACAACTCAATTCAAAATGTTAACTCCATTAGTAAATTACCAATTTTGAAAAATAAACTTTGTTGTCACTCCATACGCAGTAATATAATCATATTATATAATAGAAATATAATTTAACAATGTAAGAACAATACTCACATAAATGCAAAGGCAATGAGAACATAAAGTTGTTGAGCAATATAAACATAGAAATTGCACGTGCTTAACCCATATTCAATTTTACACATAACAAGAGAAATTCCAAGTACTTACCCTATGACTCTCCTCTGTCAATGTTGAATGCTCAATGTGAAATGGGAGACCAATTCAATCATCAAGATATCAAATAATTGAAATTTGGTTTAATCAATGAATTAAGCTTTGATTTATACCAAATTTGAACATCAAACCGAATATCATAAATATTCACGGTCAACTCGGTGTTCCATCTATGGAAGACATGAGATTTGGATATAAAAGAATGTCAAAGAAAAACCTCTTCATGTGCTTGTATGTGTTGTAAGCGGGGTGATTACTTTAAAATGAAACCTAAGTAAACATGCAAGGATTGAAAATTGAAAGTATACAAAAGCAACAAACGTGCAATGCTCTCAGTCAATGATTATAAAATTGAACCACATCCACCTACAATTTTAATAGATAAACTTCAATCACATTATGTAAAGAGAAATTATATCAAGCATTGTATAAAAGAATACTAGCGCATGAAGACCGAGAAATAGGTATTCAGATTATGCACAATTTACTAATACATATTACCTAGAATCAAGAAAAGGGATAATAGTAGGATCAATAATACAAAATAATGTTATCAGTATAATTGTGGCATCAACAATCAAACATCTACCGAGAATTTAACAAGATATGCATACATGAATGTTACTGATCAAAGGATAGGAAGAACAAAAGAAAAGCATGCTTATTTGTGTGATCAGTAGGGAAACATTTCAAGTTAACTCTTAACCAAAAGAGTAAACTCTTTCTTATCAGTAAAAGTTATACAGTATTATCAATACTCCATCACCCTTGCTTCCTAAACCAATCCCAATCCTCATCTTTACTAATATGAACCGAATTAAATAGAAACCCATGATCAAGAATATACGGCATGATAAAACCAAGAACGTATCAAAACCATCGACACAAAATCACATAATGATAATTGAATCCACATTGAACAATCCCATGAAAGAAATCATAAAGGTAAATCTTTGAACTTTTTTATATATAATAATAAATTAGAAAACAAATGAGAAAAATCAGTATATATATATATATATACATATATATATATGTATATATATATATACATATATATATATGTATATATGTATATTCACACATACAGGGAGAATATTTATATAAGTTGAAAGACACTGAAAAAGAAAAGAATCCTTAATTTTATGCGTATTACATTCTTAGTTTGAGCGCTACTTATATGCTAACAAGCTGTTCATTGACAGCTATTATTTAACTATAAGATCTGTTAATAGATAATACTACTAGCAGGCTATTGCAGGCTATTTGCTTTCATATACCCATTGACAATGTTCCATACTGTCATAACTTAAGCTAAATTCAACTTTAAAACTTGAAAAACAGAGACAGAAAAGATGGCAAACTCACACAATGCAGTACAAAACAGTATCACCAATTGTAAATGAGATGAAAAACTCACAACTTTTGTCATTCAAAACCATTTTCATTACATTTTATCAATAAAGTCGACACAAAAGAAGGAGCTTGAATCAAGAAGGGAACTGTAGGAAGACTAAAAATTGGCAATGATTTCCCCTTTATATTTAACTTCAGTTCCAAATTAAAGACTATGAAAGATTATGCTAAAGTCACTAATATTTATAAAAGATGATAGAAAAAAATAAACCCATAAAATTAAAATCCCGAATCACCTTCAGTGGCGGTTTCTTCAGCCTCGCTGACGATGCGTCCAGGACAAGAATAAATGATGGCCACCGAGTGAGACCAGGAAGAAGAAGATGAAAGGAAGCGAAGCTTAAGGCCTCCGGACTGCAGCAAGCGGAGAAATCTATGGGTACCTTCAGTCCCAAATTAGACACCAAATTCAACCTTTAGCAAATCAAACACGAAGAAATAACAACAGTGGGCATCAGAATGTGTACCTTAGGAATCAACACGCGTGGAGGAGCAACGGCAGCGACATTGAGACGAGATTTGAAGTCGTCTGGTTTCGTTGAGAGAGCACAGAGACTGGTCCATGAGCATGGGAGGGAAAATATTCTCAAAACCAATTTACCTAATGCATGTTACTCGTATTAGTTAAACGACCGAGTTCTGATTTCTTTACTAACTCTTCCCCGACGTTTAGTTCACAATAAAGTCGTAATATGTATTTGCCCACGTTTTAATTGTAGAACGTCTCAATTGGTACATCCTTTCCGCGTCGTTTAAATACAACTTCGCAGAAACCTTAGCCTTTTACTGACGTTTCAGAAACGTCGCCATAAGGTTATACAATCTGCGACGTCTCCCAATTCAGACGTCATAAATTGTCTTCTTTTTTTGTAGTGTATAACAATTTATAGTAGTCTATAACAGTTTGCAGAATCAAATAGCAATTTACAATAGCATATAACAGTTTACAGTATCATATCACAATTTACAGTAAATCATGACATCACGTAGTTCAGTAATAGTCACACAACAATCATTCATGTGTATACAATGCATATGTGACTCTTTTCCAGTTATTCAGTATTGTGCCCAAGTGCTCAGTCAGTATTCAGTGGGGGACGCGTCAGGGATTTCTCCCCTCGGGCTCGAGTCCCGATCAGTACAGTGTTCGAACTCGAGGCTCTTTTCAGTGATAATAGCAACTTGGGTCACATATCCATTATCTGATCATGCATTTATGCATGCAATGCAGTGTTCAGTAATTTACAGTGTACGGCTATAAAAGCCCAGTATTTCAATTCCCAGTTTCATGCAGTAGTCCAATCCCATACAGTAGAAGCATGTTATTCAATCATGTACATTTCAGTAATTATGCAATTTCACATTGACAAGTAATTCACATTGAGCATTTAGACAATCAGGAATTTGAGAAACCAACTAGGTTACTCACCTGTAACTTCCAAGCTATTGCCTGAAAGTCCCAAAGAATGTACGTGGAATGACGATCCGGCGCCTCTATAATAAATAAAATACGATCCCATCACTAGATGCTCAATAAAATGATTCAGTGATGCATATGTCTCAGTGGAATTATGTACAATGCATGTTCACGATTTTCCCGGCGCTAAAACCCAATTTTGAACTCTTATGTCCCATTCTAACTCTTCGCTCAATCGATCGACAATAATTGATCCATTCCTAAAAATTCAGTTCAATTTTCTCAATTCATACTTCCTATAACAATTCCCTTTTCATTGGATCAAAACCTCTATTGAAAATCCCAATTAAAACTCCAATTATCTCAATTCAATACTTAGGTTACACTATGAACCATAATTGACCTTATTCTCTATGAATCAATACCATTTAAATTAAATTCCAATCCTCTAAATTATCCTCAATTGTAGACCTCTTTCCCTAGTTCATAATGAATCGAGAATCACCTCAATCGGAGGTCTATATACCATAAGTTATACCCAATAAACTAGCAATCAATCCAATCAAAGTTTCATCCCTCGCCGCGACCTACGTCCGCTCGACGCGGCGTGAAGAAGTCCGTTCGTCGCGACTTGGAGACCGCTCGTCGCGACGTCCAGCCGAGCTCGTTGCGACAAATAAATCCACGCTCATCGCGACGTCCAACCGAGCTCGTTGCGACGAATAAATCCAAGCTTGTCGCGACGAGCTCGGTACGTTTAAAGGCCCGATCGTCTTCTCCGATCGATTTCCGCCATTAATACTCTTAAACCACCATAAAACACATTCAATTACCCCATCTAATACATTAAATGCCATAAATGTAACAACTAACCATTAATAACAACATTAAAGCCATAAATACTTACCAATCGACGATCAAGTTCCACAATCTCTCAAATCACCGTAACCCTAAAATCTTTCAAACTCAACGATAATCCACTCTCAAACCTCTCAACCTTTATCAATCACAATGACAAGTTAGCTTAGCACAATAAGAAGAAAACCATAAGAAAAGATCGAGAAATCCTCACCGATGGGAGGAATCGAAGATCACCGTGGGAGGAGAAAGAGAAGAACGATAATGCCTTAGGGTAAAAATCCCCAATTTCAAACCTAAGCTATATATAGACATGAGTTCTCCAAATCAGTTCAAATTTCAGTCTCTAAATTTTAATGGCTCCACATTTTTATTTCTTAACAATATAACTCTAATTTTTCCTTTGCCATTGGACAATTCTTTCAGTAGTATACAGTCAATCAGTTTGTCACTCTAAAATTTTCGGTTCGGATATTTTCTCCCGAATTTCCTGAAAAATCTCCCATAAATCACTATCAATTGCCAATCACTCTTAGACTATTCTAAATTAGTCATTCGAGCCCACTTACTCTTAATTTCTCAATCAATCATAATCCAGTCAGTTCAATCAGTCCACAATCCAATCAATTCATACTCACAATTAAAATGTCGGAAAATCATGAATGCATGCACCTATGAATAAATGCATATGCAAGAAACCTGTTCCTCTATAATCAGAGGCCAGTAACATGCTCAATCAGTGAATGCAATGAAACCTATCAGTCTGACCCAATATTACCATAATGCCCTTGCTAACAGTAACGGGATGTTACATTAGGTCTCATTAGAAAGTAGACACTATTGTCAGGAAACCCTAGCCACCATTCAAGAGGAAAATCGTGCGGCGTTCGGAAAAGAGTTTCAGGACGTGCTAGCACACCACAGCCGCAGCCCGAATCGTGCATACTCGTGTGGATACCGGTGGAGGGCATTCGCATTTGCAATGTCTTGGAATCCGAAAAAGAAGCAACCTATCCATAGCAACAAGGCATTTTCGTACATCCTTGGTATTTTCGATTATACATCATGTTGTTGTATGGTCTTTTCCGCAGTGTATTGTGAATACTCGGACCGTACGCGATCCAACATCAAAAGCAACAATCTTCTTTCACATCAACTTTCACTAACTCTAAATATTCCTAAGCAACCATGCCATCCACGTCAAATCCCACTAGCTCTAGATATCTTCAAGCAACCATGCCATCCTCAACTCAAGTACGCCCATTGGAAGTCGAACGACATAATTGCATAGCCAAAGGTCTCTTTTTTAGGTGTAATGAAAATTCGCACC
Organism: Erythroxylum novogranatense; assembly: GCA_029891385.1. Classification (NCBI taxonomy): domain Eukaryota; kingdom Viridiplantae; phylum Streptophyta; class Magnoliopsida; order Malpighiales; family Erythroxylaceae; genus Erythroxylum; species Erythroxylum novogranatense. The sequence continues at coordinate 52,233,829 of CM057233.1, read as the reverse complement.
TGGTCACTGTTGTAAGTCTTTAATTTTCACCCACATGGAACTCACTGAAGACAATGATGACTTACACGAACCACCAGAGGCCGTTGACGAAGAGGAGCCAACACCAATCGACTTAGCTGAGATATCGTTACATGTCATTTTGGAGAAAACGAGAGGAACTACAATGAAACTACAAGAGTCCATCAATAACAAACAGGTAATTCTCTTAGCAGATGGCAGATCCATGCACAATTTTTTAACAACTCCCCTTGTTGTAGATTTGAAAATTCCAGTTTTCAAAATACAACCTTTCGGTGTCTAGATTGGCAATGGGAATATTATACAATGCAACTAAATTTGCTGCAACATTACCATTCAATTACCCAGGTTGCAAATCACTCAAGATTTCTACCCTTTTACCATTGGTGGTGTTGACCTAGTATTAGGCATTAAGTGGCTTGCTTCTCTAAATACCATCCAAGCAAAGTGGAACATGATGTTCATGATTTTCTATTTGGAAGGGAAATGCTATAAACTTCAGGGCACTCCTTTAGCAGCTGATATTGAAGCCTCTTTCCAAGCCATCTCCAAGCTTGCTAACCCATAAGCAGATCCACCTCCACTGGCTATACATACTTTACTGCATGAGTATGACGCCGTGTTTGAGGAACCAATGACCTTACCACCCTTCCACTCTCATTCACACACCATCCCCTTGATCTCGAATTCTAAGCCTCCCAATATTTGCCCATATCATTACCTATATCACCAGAAAAATGAGATTGAAAATCAAGTAGCAACATTCCTCAAAATTGGATTCATCAAACCTAGTTTAACCTATTTTCCAATCCAGTATTACTAGTTAAAAAGAAAGATGGCTCTTAGAGGTTTTGCATTGACTACAGAACACTCAACCAATTGACCATATCTGATAAATATCCCATTCCTAACATTGATAAGCTCTTAGATGAACTATATGGTGCTACTATCTTTTCCAAAATAGACCTCCGATCAAGTTACTACCAAATCAAAGTCCATCCTTCCGACATCCATAAAACTACATTCCGAACTCGTTCTAGTTACTACAAATTTTTAGTAATGCCATTTGGACTCACTAACGCTCCTTCCACCTTCCAATCTGCCATGAATGACCACTTTCGACCCCACCTTAGAAAATTCATCCTGATCTTTTTTTATGATATTCTCATATATAGTCCTACCCTAGATCTACGGATAACGCTCAACCTTTTACAAAGCCATCAGTACTTTGCAAACAGGAAGAAATGTCTCCTTGGTTAGCCACGAAACCAATATCTAGGTCATGTGATAAGCAAAGAGGGAGTTGGGGTTGATTATGACAAAATTAAAACTATTATGGATTGACCTGTGCCAAAAGATGTCAAAGAATTAAAGGGTTTCCTAGGACTCACGGGCTATTACCGCCACTTCGTCAAGAATTATGGGACAATTGCATGGGCCTTAATCGAATTAACGAAAAAGAATGCATTTCTTTGGTCTCCTACAACAAACATAGCATTTCAGGAATTCAAGATTGCCCTCACCATAGTTCTTGTTCTCAGACTGCTTGATTTTTGCCAACCGCTCACTAAAGAATGTGATGCGTCATCAGATGGGATTGGAGCTATTTTATTATAGTTTGAGCACCCCATTACCTATTTTAGTAAGGGTTTCTCTTTCTCTAATCATTATAAATCTACTTACAATCATGAATTATTGGCTTTAGTTTTGGCACTTCAAAAATGGAAGCATTATCTATTGGAGCAACACTTCTTCATCAGAAATGACCATAGCGGCCTCAAATACCTCATCAAGCAGTGAATCACCACTAGTAAACAACAACGCCTCCTCATAAAGCTCTTTCCTTTTGATTTCACTATTATTTACAAGACAAGGAAGACAAACCAAAGAGCTGATGTTTTGTCCAGGAAGCCACAACATGCAGATTTTCTAACATTAGCTCTTCCTATCAATATGGATTTCATGCACCTTTCTCAAGCATTAATGCAAGACCCATATACTCGATCCCTGATAGAAGAGCTTCAACGAGATCCAGGGTCCAAATCATATTTCTATATTGCCAAAAAAGTTGTTTACCAAAACAAATTGGTCATTCCTGAAGACTCTGCTTTGTGCCAGAAAATATTAGTCAAATGTCATGATTCTTTGACAGGTGGTCATAGAGGTTACCCCAAGACCCTCAAACGTTTCACAACTAGTTTTTTCTGGTCATGCATGAAACAAGATGTGAAACACTATGCTCATAATTACATGATCTGTCAGCAAATAAATATCAAACTTTAGATCTAGCTAACCTTCAACAACCACTATTAATTCCTAAATGTGTGTAGGAAGATATCTCTATGGACTTTATTCTAGGGCTTCAAAAATCTAACGGATATGACACCCTCCTAGTGGTGGTGGATAGGTTCACAATGTTGGACCCTGAATTTTTTTTATGATGTCATATTGTGATAATTATGTGTTTATACCCTAAGTTGATTAATTTGGATGTATTAGTGGATAATCGAGGTTTAATTGATTTTAACGTAGTGTAAATGAGACTTATAGGGTAAGAGTTTATGAGGGTATTTTGGGAAGATTGCTTGAGGGGGAGAGCTAAGGCATGTCTAGGAGGGGTGTTTTGATCTTTTCTTAAGTCAAGAGTTAGAGGAAAGAATTAGAAGGAGAAGACTTAGAAGGAAAAGAAGGAAAAATAAGAAGAGAAGGGAGAGTTGTCGTAAGTTGAGGAAGAAGAAGAGAAGTGTCGTCGTGAAGGAGGAAGAGAAGAGAAGAGAGTTTTGTGATTCTAGCGATTTTCGACAGTTTCGAACCATTTCCGGGTAAGTTTTACTTTGTTTAAACTTGTTATGGTTAGATTTAAACTTAGAAGAATGTTGAATGTAGAGAATCGGTGGTTTTAGGGTTTTAGGGTAAAAATGGTTGGATTTTGTGGATTGATATGTTTGTGACTGATTTTGAGTTGCTAATGTAGGAAAATCCCGGTGTAGGCATCACATGCCCACGGTGCGGAATTTAAAATTTTGAGTCCCGGGACATTCCCGAAAGCCAGGATCCATGTGTAAGTACAAATAATCAAACCATAACGACCAAAGAAGACCGTCTCTAACGGTATCCACGCAGAGGTCGGAAAAACTAACCGGGACAAACTCTTTTGACCCGGGAATAGCTAGACTAAAGAGAAGAGTGCTAGCTCTTACCTTAGCCTTGGAGAGCAAGTGAAATGATCTTGGTGGAGCCTTGGAGAAGAAGAAGCCAAGTTGAATGGAAGAGTGGAAGAGGATGAAAATAAATTTTCCAAAGCTTAACTCTTAAGCTTTCGACCTTCACCCTTCAAAACCTACGTACAAGCTTCCTTTAATCCCTTCTTTTATGTATTTTAACAACTTAAAAGACATATGAAAGGGTTGGTTGAATGGCTATCCACGTTGGTAGGCATAAAATGCCTTAAAATGCTGAATCATCATTAAGTTTGACTTTTCAAACTTAACTAATCCTCTCCATTTTAGGTTCCACCGAAAATTCAACATATATATATATATAATTAATTAATTATTTACTTAATTAATTAATATATATAATTGCTGAAGTGGTCGATCAAACTGGAATCGGTCCTACTGCCTGCCGCCCCGCCAATAAAAAATCACCGAAGCGGTTTTCAAGAATGTCGATGTCGCGATCTCATCGGAACATATCCCAATCTCATCGGGATCCATTTAATCCTATTGCTCTCCAGATATCGGATCTCTGTCCGAAACTATTTTACAGATTCTCCGAGTCACTCTTATGCGTGTGACCCATTAGGTTCCCGGTTATGTTGGCCACTTAGATTAACACTTAATCTGAGCAAGTCATGAGCGGTATCTAGCAACACATCATGACCCCCAATTGACCGAAAAGTAATTGGTTTGACTAATGAAACCATATCACGAACCCTTCCATAGACAATTACCATGCAATTCGTCCTTTCACCATACTATACCCCACTTGGTTTGAGTATGGGCAATGTGTCAACTCTTACTAGACTGATCAGATCAAATCTAGTCCAAGTGTAATCAGTTCTCGTCCTAGGACTCATTACTTTATATGTCCATGAAGACCATCTTCATGACATATGTATGCTCGCGCCAGAGACTTCAAAGTAATGATCCCGATAAGAGGCCATGGGTATCTCTTCTCGCTATAATGTAATGGTGAATCCTCTATTGGCTACTCAATTACCTTGAATACCTCAAGCTGCACCCAATCACCACCCTATGAGCGACCTCGAAAGGCAACAAGGAATGGAGTCAAAGTACGTAATCAAGACTCAAGATATCCTCGAGTACCTCAAGTCTAAGGATACTTGCACCATTGCTATGATGAGATCATCATCGACATTTGTATAGACATCCATGTGATGATCTCATAGCAGGTCATCCAATGTACTTACTACCACTAGTAAGCATCCACATGTCAAATCTAAATATCTCAATATTTACGGTTTTCGAGATCCACCGCTGATCCAATCAAGGAGTTTGACATGCTAGTCGATCCGGATTAACGATGTCGGTCTCATTAATCCTATGACTAGGATAATTTAGATCTTGACATAATTGCACATGATAGGAATCTCAATAGTATGATCACATCATAATTTCCTTCATGCTATGTCATGTATCGTGGACTTCATTAATTTGATTAAAGATCATTATCAATTCATAATAAAATGAATATCAAATAAATGAAATATGCCTTGCTTTATTTATTCATAAAGTCTGTACATGACTATGAACAAAATGCGCTAAAGGGGATTGCCTTTAGGGCACTACTCTAACAATCTCCCACTTGACCTAAAGCCAATCGCCTTGGTATCGAATACCATAAGCGAGTACATGAGAATCAAAATTCTTCTGTGGCAATGGCTTTGTCAACGGATCAGCAATGTTGTGCTCTGTGGGAATTCTCTCTATCAGGACATCACCCCGCGTAATGATCTCCCGAATCAAATGGTATCGGCGGAGTACGTGTTTGGACCGTTGATGAGACCTTGGCTCCTTTACCTGCGTAATAGCCCCAGTGTTGTCACAATACAACTGTATGGGTCCATCACAGCTAGGAACCACACCAAGTTCAGAAATGAACTTCTTGATCCAAACTGCTTCCTTTGCCACGTCCGATGCGGCAATGTACTCTGCCTCGGTCGTTGAATCGTGATCGTCTCTGTTTGGAACTCTTCCAACCGATCGCTCCGCCATTTAGTGTGAAAACATAACCTGATTGGGACTTGAGTCGCCCTTATCATATTGAAAACGGCATCTCAGATGCCCGCCACATGAGACTTCCATCTCCATATATCAAGAAAACATCCTTAGTTCTTCGCAAGTACTTTAGATATTCTTGATACCACCCAAAGGACCCTCCCCAGATCCGATTGGTATCGCTCGTAACACTTAGAGCATATGATACATCGGGTCTCGTACATAGCATTGCGTGCATAATAGATCCTACTGCAGATGCATACGGGATCATATTCATACGCATCCTCTCATCCCGTGTCTTGGGACACATGGACTTGAGAGTGTTATCCCATGAGTAATGGGAAGAAACCCTCTCTTGGATTGCTCCATGCTAAACCTCTTTAGCACCTTGTCTATGTATCGCTGATTGTGAAAGACCAAGCAACCTCTTCGATCTATCTCTATAGATCTTTATCCCAAGGATATAAGTTGCTTCTCCAAGGTCTTTCATGGCAAATATTTTGACAACCAAATTTTCTTGATTGCAAGATTGAGACATCGTTTCCTAGCAACAATATGTCATCTACATATAACACAAGGAATACGATCGCAGTTCCATTCACCTTCTTGTACACACAGTGTTCATCCGAATTTTGTGAGAAACCAAACTCTTTGATTGTCTCATCAAAACGGATATTCCAACTCCTGGATGCTTGCTTCAATCCATAAATGGATTTCTGAAGCTTGCATACCTTTTCGCCATCAACGGAAATGAAGCCCTCAGGTTGTGTCATGTACACATCCTCGGCCAGATTTCCATTCAGGAAAGCTGTCTTCACATCCATTTGCCATATCTCATAATCATAATGAGCGGCAATGGCTAGGAGTATCCTAATGGATTTAAGCATTGCTACTGGACTGAAGGTCTCGTCATAGTCAACTCCTTGTCTTTGACGAAAGCCTTTAGCCACAAGCCTTGCTTTATAGGTAATCACATTACCATCCATGTTAGTTTTCTTCTTGAAAACCCATTTGCACCCTATAGGTTTTATCCCTTCAGGTGCAACAACCAAAGTCCATACTTGGTTTTCATACATGGAATTCATTTCAGATTTCATGGCACGAAGCCATTTTTCAGACTCTGAACGCTTCAGAACCTCTTCGTAGGTAGTAGGCTCATCATCCTCTATGAGCAATACGTCATTCTGTTCACTTACGAAATCCATATCTCTCGTGAGCAGGCGTATCCTACTTGACCTCTTTAATTTCATGTAGTAGAAGGTTGAATCTGTTACCTCATCTCGTATGAGTTACGATTTGAGTTCGAGCGATTGATCCGCGTCGTCCGAGCATCTTGAACTTCTTCAAGTTTAACTTTGCTCCCATCGTCCTCTTTTAAAAGAAACTCTTTCTCTAAAAGACAAGATGCATCAAACAAACACCTTTTGTTCCTCAAAGAAAGTAGAATTGATATCCTCTTGTTTCCTTAGGATATCCTATTTAACAAACATTTGTCGATTTTGCTCCAAGCTTATCTCGACCGTGTCCGCTTCACATAAGGTGACAACCCCATACTTTCAAATAAGAAAGATAAGGTTTCTTGTTAGTCCACATCTCATATGGAGTAACATCAACTGTCTTTGATGGAACTCGTTTAACAAGTAAACAAATTGTCTCAAGTGCATATCCCCAAAAGGATTTTGGTAATCGTAAAGCCCATCATAGATCGTACCATGTCCAACAAGGTTCGATTTCTCCTTTCGCCACACCATTATCTTTGTGGTGTGTAAGGAGGGGTCCACCGAGATAATATCCCATTATCTCGAGATAATCAAAAACTCTTGGTCTAAGTATTCACCACCACGATCGGATCGTAATGTTTTGATACTTTTACCAAGTTGTTTTTCTACTTCATTTCTGAATTGTTTGAACTTTTCAAACGCTTGATTTGTATCTCATCGATATCTGGTACCCATATCGAGAATAATCATCGATAAAGGTAATGAAGTAACGGCAACCACTTCGGCATGGATGGACATCGACCACATACATCTGAATGTATTAGGTCTAATAATCCAAATATTCGCTCACCCTTTCCCTTAAAGGTAACTTAGTCATCTTGCCTAATAAACAAGATTCACATGTGTCATAAGATTCATAATCGAATGACCCTAAACTTCCATTCTTATGGAGCTTAGCGATGCGTCTCTCATTTATATGGCTAAGGCGACAATGCCATAAGTAAGTTGATTTTAAATTATCTCTTTTATGTCTTTTAGTGTCATTGACATTCATAACCAGATGTGACATATCTAATATGTAAATTCCATTGCATAATGTACCAGTACCATAAAGCATTCCATTTGAACTAATAGAACAACCATTGTTACCAAAAGACAAATGGAAACCAAATCTATTTAAACAAGAAATGACAAGATGTTCTTTGTTAACACGGTACAAAATAACAATCATCCAAGTTAAGTACAAGCCCACTGGGAGTGTCAAAACATAAGTCCCTACGGCTAATGCAAAGAACTCTTGCTCCATTGCCAACACGCAGTCCATTTCTCCCTTTATGAGTCGCCATCGTCCCACGAGGCCCTGCGTGATATCATTGCATATGTGTGAGCCACAACCGTATCTAATACCCATATGTTATGATCGAAGCAGATTAACCTCAATGACAAACATACCGAAGAAGTCGAGGCGGTGATGCCTTCTACGCTTGATTCTTCCAGATAAACTTTGCGATTCGCCTAATGACCGGGCTTACCATGAATGGAAGCGGTACCTTTTAGTGCAGTCTCTTTGGTCTTCCTCTTGCCTTTCGCTGCACTTCCTTTCGCTTCGAGCCTTTTCTTCTTCTGCTTCTCTTCTTGGAACCAGAGGAAGAAGAATCCACCAATAGCAACGCTTGCTATCTTGCTTGACAAATTGTTCTCATTGCCTTGAGCAGATTGATCACTCGGGAATTGTGGTGGATATTTGGTTCATTCGATAGTTCAACACAAACTATGAATAACTATCTGACAAACCAACAAGAATTAAGTCTATACTTAACTCGCAATCCATCACAAAACCTAAGACGGCCAACCTCTCAATATAGTCATTCATCTTCAATGCATATTGCACCGCAGATGAACCAGAGTCATCTTCGTTGTAAAGAGCAACCTTGAGGTCTCGAACTGCTCGGACCGTGCTTGCTCATCAAACAACTCTCTAAGATGAAACACTATCGTGTGAGCATCCATAGACTCGTACGCTTCAGAGCTCAGTGACATCGATGCAAGCATAATGCGGTGGCTATGTCACCATCTTTGAGATGCTTACGATATGCCTTCGATCATCATCGAAGCTCCTTCAGAAGTGGATCCGGGCTTAAAAATCAAGGATATATCCTAGATCCTCAGATCTGAGAACAATTCTCAGATTTCGCAGCCAATCAAGAAAATTTGGTCCGGTTAATTTGTTTGCATCCATTAGTGAGCGAAGATTCACACTAGTCGACATCTTCAATCAACCTAAACGTAGAGAGAGAAAGAAAGTTAGAATAGGATTAAATGTATGCTTATAAGGACTTAAATGACATACATATGACTCCCACTAGTTTCAACAGAATCCATAACCCTCATCATGAATCCATGAAACAAAATAGCACATTGACCTAGTGGGTCGATATCCGACATTGCTAAGAATGACCTTGAGGTTAGCTCAACAAGTCACCTTAGGTCAATCGGTAGGTATCAGTCATACCAATTGCATCATCGATGACCGACATTAAGAATGACCTTGAGGTTAGCTCAACAAGCCATCTTATGTCTCGGGAGGTATCGGACATACCAATTACATCTTAGACACAACTATCGCTCGGCTATCAACGGTTGATGTATGCACATACATTGGGTTATCAACACTTGATGCGTGTACATCGATGTACACTACCCAACTTCGCCTCTGCCCACGCTGACCTTGAGGTTAGCTCAACAAATCAACGCTTTAGGAAAACCGACCCATTAATCCGAAAATCATATTTTCATGGTTTGAACATATTCAGTATAGAGTGAGCTTGAGGTTAGCTCAACAACCCAACCCTATAAGAACTACGGTTCTTACCATATTAATGGAAGGCGTTAGTTTTCATATTTTAAGTGAGGATTTTAGGTCTCATCTAATTAATCTCATCCAAGGATCATAGTCACCATGACTATATGGTCCGATTTAGGGCATTGCATCAATCACATTGAATTTATACCAAAATCACCCATCATCCCACCAAGACATGATATAAGTCGACTTGTATATGTATAAGTCGACTTATGTCTCTATATAAGTCGACTTATGCATGTGTAAGTCGACTGCAGTAATCTTATGCATGAACAAGTCGACTTGTACCATTGTGCAAGTCGACTTATTAGTCTGATGCAGTATTCAAACAAGTCGACTTATGAACATATAAGTCGACTTGTTCATTAATGCATTTGGAATTGCTATCTAATCGCTAATTCTTAATCCAGGCATTTCCAATTCACAACACCAATATAACAAGTATATAAACCTTTATATTAATGTGCTAATGAAACATTTTCATCAACTCATGCATGCCATATAGTCTAACTATATATGAAAACCTGAAACCGATTAATCCATCATTAATCACTAGATTTCCACATAATTCAAGGACACCAAATTATCATGCTAAGTATCTCTAGGTAGGCTACACGTTATCAAGATTACTCCGCACTTGTCACAAAAATTGCGACGGCCAAAATAACCAAGATAACGGAATAAGCTAACGAGATGCTAAAGTGACCTATTCGATATCCAAAAATTATTGGAAACCTAAATTCAAGAATCTCAACTTGGCATGCATACCACATCAATATAACACATTTTTAATCACTATAAAAATGATTCATGGCATTGGAACAGAAAATAACACAATCAATCATTCCAAACAAAACAGCCCCAGCAAGTTTCTCAAAACTGCCAAGCTCAACATTTTGCTCAAAATGACCATTGAAACACTTTCAATAAATACTGAGAAAATTACAGAGGTGAAACCATGTTCCCAACATGCTCCATGAATTTTTCCAGGATTTAATTCCCACAAAAACTCATTGAACCTCAGCAATCTAGCCAAACCAGAATCTGTGTTCTCCAACACAAACATTCCCATCAGCACACAAGAAATTCGGAAATAAATGGTAAATCACCTTGAAAACATTTTTCCATCCACAGAGACATTCACAAACATCTTAGGGACATGTCGGTGAAAACCAATCCGAAAAACAATTTTTCTAGAATTTATTCTCGAATTTACAAGCATACCTGTTTCAGAAACTATCAACAAGACAGCATCCGAAACTTGAGGGAATTAAATAGCAAAACCATATCAAATCAAATTGATAAATTCTCATCTTTCACAAACATATTCTATAACATGTTATGAACAATTTTGAGCAAGAAATTTCGAAAACATGCATCTCTATACTGATTCGAAATTCACACAAATAACATGCATCAGCAGCTCAATTCACTAAGGAACTCCGACCTAGTTATCATTTCGACTGTTTATACAACACAAGTGGCTCTGATACCACTGTAGGAAAATCCCGGGGTAGGCATCACATGCCCACAGTGCAGAATTTAAAATTTTGAGTCCCGGGACATTCCCGAAAGCCAGGATCCATGTGTAAGTACAAACAATCAAACCATAACGACCAAAGGAGACCGTCTCTAACGGTATCCACGCAGAGGTCGGAAAAACTAACCGGGACAAACTCTTTTGATCCGGGAATAGCTAGACTAAAGAGAAGAGTGCTAGCTCTTACCTTAGCCTTGGAGAGCAAGTGAAATGATCTTGGTGGAGCCTTGGAGAAGAAGAAGCCAAGTTGAATGGAAGAGAGGAAGAGGATGAAAATAAATTTTCCAAAGCTTAACTCTTAAGCTTTCGACCTTCACCCTTCAAAACCTACGTACAAGCTTCCTTTAATCCCTTATTTTATGTATTTTAACAACTTAAAAGACATATGAAAGGGTTGGTTGAATGGCTATCCACGTTGGTAGGCATAAAATGCCTTAAAATGCTAAATCATCATTAAGTTTGACTTTTCAAACTTAACTAATCCTCTCCATTTTAGGTTCCACCGAAAATTCAACATATATATATATATATATATATATATATATAATTATTTACTTAATTAATTTATATATATAATTGCTGAAGTGGTCCAGTCAAACTGGGGTTGGTCCTCTTGGCTGCTGGCCCGCCGCTAAAAAATCACCGAAGCGGCCAAGAATGTCGATGTCGCGATCTCATCGGGACATATCCCAATCTCATCGAGATCCATTTAATCCTATTGCTCTCCAGATATCGGATCTCTGTTCGAAACTATTTTACAGATTCTCCGAGTCACTCTTATGCGTGTGACCCATTAGGTTCCGGTTATGTTGGCCACTTAGATTAACACTTAATCTGAGCAAGTCATGAGCGGTATCTAGAACACATCATGACCCCAATTGACCGGAAAGTAATTGGTTTGACTAATGAAACCATATCACTAACCCTTCCATAGACAATTACCGTGCAATTCGTCCTTTCACCATACTATACCCCACTTGGTTTGAGTATGGGCAATGTGTCAACTCTTACTAGACCGATCGATCAAATCTAGTCCAAGTGTAATCAGTTCTCGCCCTAGGACTCATTACTTTATATGTCCATGAAGACCATCTTCATGACATATGTATGCTCGGCGCCAGAGACTTCAAAGTAATGATCCCGATAAGAGGCTATGGGTATCTCTTCGCTATAATATGAAGTGGTGAATCCTCTATTGGCTACTCAATTACCTTGAATACCTCAAGCTGCACTCCAATCACCACCCTATGAGCGACCTCTCGAAAGGCAACAAGGAATGGAGTCAAAGTACGTAATCGCATCCAAGATATCATTGAGTACCTCAAGTCTAAGGATACTTGCACCATTGCTATGATGAGATCATCAACGACATTTGTATAGACATCCATGTGATGATCTCATAGCAGTCATCCAATGTACTTACTACCACTAGTAAGCATCCACATGTCAAATCTAAATATCTCAATATTTACAGTTTTACGAGATCCACCGCTTGATCCAATCAAGGAGTTTGATATGCTAGTCGATCCGGATTAACGATGTCCGGCCTCATTAATCCTATGACTAGGGATAATTTAGATACTGACATAATTGCACATGATAGAAATCTCAATAGTATGATCACATCATAATTTCCTTCATGCTATGTCATGTATCAGGGACTTCATTAATTTGATTAAAGATCATTATCAATTCATAATAAAATGAATATCAAATAAATGAAATATGCCTTGCTTTATTTATTCATAAAGTCTGTACATGACTATGAACAAAATGCGCTAAAAGGGATTGCCTTTAGGGCACTACTCTAACAGCTAATGGGTTAGAAATGTAGTATAAGACATGATCTAAGGCTTAGGTGTATTGCATTTGAGTTTGGAAGAGGATTGAAGTTGGAAAATGCAGAAATTTGGGGTTCGGAGTCGTGCTCCAGACCCGCACGTCGCGACGTGCGTATGAACACGCCGCGACGTGCGAGAAGGGAAGCAACGTCACGACGAATAAATGTTTATTCGCCGCGACATGCGAGCACGCCGTGAACATCGCGACGTGCGACAGCTTGCTCTTCGCGACGTGCAAAGGTATGCACGTCGCGGCGAGTGGCATTTTGTTTGTCGCGACGAGAGTACGCCGCAACGTGTGCACGTCGCGGTGAACGCATGCGCGCCGCGGCGAGTGATCCTTCGCCGCGGCGGGCCCCAAAGTTGTCCGAAAGATCATTTTTTGGTATTTTTGGGCATATCTTTTGGTGTAGATGTCCAATTGAGGTGATTTTTGAGTCGTTGTGAATTAGAAATCAAGGGCGACAAGTTGTATGAAGAAGGAAAGTTCGGAATTTGCCTCGAAGGGTTCGGAATTTTAGGAGGAGGTCGAATATAGATTTTTAGTGCTTTATTTTAGATTTCCAAGCTTTGAATATTTTCTGTGGATATTGATTGAATGGAAACTTGGTTGTTTTAGGAAACCAAGTTGACCCGATTCCATCGCAAGAAGAAGGACAACAGTGAATCGGATTCTCAAGCGATCTTAGGTGGGTAATGTACTTATAGTTATTGTGTGACTAAGCAATTTCTTGCCTATGTATGAATATATGTTATATGTTATGTATGTTTAAACATGATGATTTGAATGATTTTGATTTCATATACTGTGAAAGAATTATGAGAAACTTTTGATTTTGAGCATGTTATGCCTCGACTTCGGTCATGGCATTTTGACTAAATGCAAAGTATGAAAGCATACCCTACGATAAAATAATTATGAGCATGATTATGTGCTTTTGTTTGGGCGAGAGTGGAACCATTTCGTTCTTCACGTGCACGTCGACAAAAGCCTTCTCTCGGCTGCCCGCTTGTGGCCTATGAGCTCTGAATGGACTCATTTCGTTCAGGGTGTAAACTTTGTTTTCTCCCTTTTGTTTCCATGAAACCCTCGAGCCATTGTGGTGTGCATTGCATATGCGAATTATTCATTATGAAGCATACTTTGTGACATTTTTGTGAGTTGAATTAATTATATGAATGCGTAAATTGTTTGATTAGCATGTGAGTGCTTGAATTGATGCCTGTATAGATATAACATATATACATTCATATGCCTGAATTTGTGCTAGTTGCCGATGGCTATAATTATATTAGCCATTGAGTTGTGTAGCTCAACCCATTACTTTCCCTCCTCAGGTGCAGAACAGACCGATTGTTGATCTTGCAAGGCATCGAAAACTTCGAGCTAATTAGGAGCCTTGTATTAAGTTAGTATTTTGGTTGGCCTTCCGAGCATATTAACATGGAGCATTTTCATGTATTTTGGATTGAAACTTTATTCTGTATTTTGTATGATTATGCATACATGTTGAATTTCTTCAGATTGTGATGGTATGAAGCCCTTTAGTATGTTTTAAATACATGTGTAAACACTTGATAGTATGAGAATGTTTGTGTGTGAATTATGAACCGAAATATGTATATGTATGGATGTTGGGATCGGGTCCGACGTTATGGGGCGCCGTCGCTGGCGCGACCCGAGGGGCCCCCTCGGGATTAGGGATCCGGGGCCCGGGCCCGGGCTCAACATGTTTGTTATCAAAGCGCCTAGGTTCAGTGTCCTCGGCTTAGTCTGCATAGTAGGATTTTTTTTTTTGGTCATAAACTGCATAGTAGGATGAATTGTGTGATCTATGATTATTTGTTGCATTAATTGATTGCATTAAGTGACATGCATATCATGCACACATTTAGATTGACCAGTAGCTAATCCTTAGTGTTTACCTGTGAAGGAGTACGATGTCATCTCGTAGAAGAACACGAGCAGTTCTGCAAGGATCTGCTGCACCTGACTCTCCGACTAGAGAGGAGAGGACTGATGAGTCGAGAGCCCTGTGGAATGCCGAGACTTGTAGGGTTAGGCAAGGAACCCATCTTTGTCGCAGATCTCGTGAGTCGCCGGTTCTGCAGGAGCCAGTGCCTTCACTTGATCCGAGGTTGTTCCAGGCCTTCACCCAGGCATTTGTTCAGGCTATGGGTCAGATGCCACAGCCTTCTGCTTCAGCCCCAGCTCAGAAGGGGAGACGGTTTGATAGGTTGAGGAAGTACAAAGCAGTCGATTTCTTTAGGACATCAAATCCAGAAGAAGCCGAGACTTGGCTGAGAAAGACTGAGAGAGTGTTGGATCAGATGGAGTGTGAGGATGACGAGAGAGTCATCTATGCTGCAAGTTTGCTTCAGGGAGATGCTCTGCATTGGTGGGAGACCGTGCCAGGCAGTCAGATGAGACCTGTAGGGTTGTCATGGCAGAATTTCTTGGCCGCTTTTAAGAAGAAGTATCTGTCAGAGGTTTACATTCAGCAGAAGCAGAGGGAGCTCCTCAGTTTGACTCAGAGGGAGATGTCAGTGAGTGAGTATGAGCGTCGGTTCACGCAGTTGGCGAAATATGCTTCCGATCTGATGCTGAGTGAGGCTGCTAGATGTCGTCGGTTTGAGTCGGGTCTGCACTTGGCTATCAGAGAGAAGGTGATTGTGCAGATCTTCTGTGATTTTCAGCAATTAGTTGAGGCAGCTTTGAGGGTGGAAAATATCGAGAACATCAAGAGTGCAGTGAACAAGAAGAGAAAGGGCAGAGAGCAGTCCAGGAGGGGAGATAGCACTAGTACTCCTATGCCAGACAGGAGTGCCAAGAGCTTCCCTGTTCAGTCAGAGGAGAGGAGCAGTGGTGCGAGCCGACCTAGGCCGATGAGGACTTCTACTGTTTCTCACCAAGCCTCGACGGTGGGCGGCAGTAGAAGGGGAGATGGGGACAAGTCATCCGTCCCTAAGTGTGAGCACTGCGGCAATTTCCATGGTGGCGAGTGTTACCGATTGACGGGAGCATGTTTTAATTGCGGACAGAAGGGACACAGGGCCAGAGAGTGTCCTCAGCCGTCCAGGAGAGAGGGATCTCAGATGCAAGCGTCCAGGAGGCCAGAAACTGTGGGTCAAAGGACTGCAACAGAAGTGGGTAGTTCTGATGCAGCCAAGAGAGTGGGTCTTCCAGGTAGATCGAGAGGGCAGGCACCGGCTAGAGTGTTTGCAATGACTCAGGAGGATGCAGAGATCGCTCCTGATGTGGTGACTGGTATGGTTCGACTCTTTGTTGATGATGTGCTTGTTTTGATTGATCCAGGTTCTACTCACTCGTTTGTTTCTTCGAGTAGACCTGTGTGATAGGATTGTGAGCCCATTGGATACTCCGCTGATGGTGAGTACTCTAATCGGTCAGTACATTGTGATTAGTCAAGTGTATAGAGACTGTGAGCTATGTATTGGTGGAGCACGGTTGGTGGTAGATTTGCTGCCACTAAAAATGGGAGGATTAGATGTGATTTTGGGTATGGATACGTTGGAGAAGTACAATGCCCGTTTGGATTGTAAGCAGAAGACAGTGGAATTTGATTTGGGTGATGGCAGAAGAGTGGTGTTTACTGGTGACAGAAAAGCAGGTCCGCCCAGAATTGTTTCAGCATTGATAGCAGAGAAGATGATGAGTAAGGGGTGTGAGGCATTTTTGGCCTATGTGGTGGACACCAGGGCAGATAGAGGGAAGCTTGAGGATATTCCAGTAGTCAGGGAATTCTCGGACATTTTTTTCGAGGAATTGCCAGGACTACCGCCGCCTAGGGAAATTGAGTTTCCTATTGAGCTCTTTTCAGGTACGACGCCAATTTCGATTCCGCCTTACCGGATGGCTCCGGCAGAATTAAAGGAGCTTAAGGAGCAGTTGGAGGAGTTGTTAGAGAAAGGGTACGTTAGACCGAGTTCTTCACCTTGGGGAGCTCCGGTCCTATTTGTGAAGAAGAAAGATGGCTCGTTGAGGATTTGTGTGGACTACAGGAAGCTGAATCAGGTCACTGTGAAGAACAGGTATCCGCTTCCTCGCATTGATGATCTGTTTGATCAATTGCAAGGGACGAAAGTCTTCTCTAAGATAGACTTGAGATCGGGTTATCATTAGTTGAGGATTAAGGAGTCAGATGTGCCGAAGACTGCTTTTAGGACGCAGTATGGGCATTTTGAATTTATGGTGATGCCCTTTGGATTGACGAATGTGCCTGCAGCGTTTATGGTTTTGATGAATTGGGTTTTTAAGCCATTCTTGGACCAATTTATCATTGTCTTTATCGATGATATCTTGGTTTATTCCAAGAGTGATGAGCAGTATGAGGAGCATTTGAGGGTTTCTTTGGAGACTTTGAGGAGGCATGAGCTGTATGCCAAATTCGATAAATGCGAATTTTGGCTGAGGGAAGTTGCATTTCTTGGACACGTGATCTCAGAGCAAGGAGTGCATGTGGATTCAAAGAAGATAGAAGCTGTGGTGAATTGGGAAGCACCGAAGAATGTAGCAGAGGTGAGGAGTTTTCTGGGTTTGGCAGGCTATTACAGGAGATTCGTGGAGGGATTCTCCATGATAGCCGCTCCGATGACTAAGTTGTTGAGGAAAAATCAGAAGTTTATTTGGAGTGATGAGTGTCAAAAGAGCTTTGAGGAGCTCAAGCGCAAATTGACTAGTGCTCCGATTTTGATGTTGCCTTCTGGAGATGAGGGTTATACTGTGTACAGTGATGCGTCGAGGAAGGGTCTTGGTTTTGTTTTGATGCAGGGAGATCGGGTGATTTCTTATGCTTCGAGGCAGTTGAAGCCTTATGAGTTGAACTATCTGACGCATGATTTGGAGTTGGCGGCTGTGATCTTTTCCTTGAAGATTTGGAGGTATTACTTGTACGGAGTTCGGACGAGGATCTTTACTGATCATAAAAGTCAAGGAATTAAATTTGAGGCAGAGAAGGTGGATCGAGTTACTCAAGGATTACGATTTGTTGATTGAGTATCATCCGGGCAAGGCCAATGTAGTGGCGGATGTTTTGAGTAGGAAGTCTTCGATTGCTCATGTTCGATCGGTTTATCTTCCTTTATTGGAAGAGATGGCCAAGCTTAAGATAAGCTTGAAGCAGAAGGAGTCGGATTGTCTTCTAGCAAATTTCCGAGTGAGACCGATTCTCAGGGAGAAGGTTAGGGAATTGCAGGTTCAAGATGCAGAGTTGAGCAGACTCAGGGATGAAATTCATAATGGTAAGATTTCTGAAATAGAGGTGAGAGATGATGGGCTTATGACAGTGGAAAATAGATTGTGTATCCCAGATATGCAGGAGGTTAAGGATGAGATTATGGATGAGGCACACAATGCACCTTATTCCATGCATCCAGGTAGCACTAGGATGTACAGGGATTTGAGAGAGCATTTTTGGTGGAAAGGCATGAAGAGGGATGTAGCAGAGTTTGTCAATAAGTGTCTAGTATGTCAACAAGTTAAGGCTGAACACCAGGCACCTTCGGGTAAGTTGAGACCGTTGCCTATTCCGGAATGAAAGTGGCAGAGAGTGACTATGGACTTTCTGATGGGTTTGCCTAAGACTAGTAGGAAGCATGATGCCATATGGGTTATTGTGGATCGGTTGACCAGGTCAGCTCACTTTTTGGCGATCAAGCAGACTAATTCTTTGCATGTGTTAGCAAAGAAGTATATTGATGAGATAGTGAGATTGCATGGGATTCCGGATTCGATTGTGTCTGATAGAGACCCTCGGTTTACTTCGAGGTTTTGGGAAAGTTTGCAGGAAGTTTTGGGTACGACGCTGAATTTTAGTACGGCTTTTCACCCTCAGACGGATGGTCAATCCGAGAGGACCATTCGGACACTTGAGGGGATGCTTCAGGCTTGTGTGATAGATTTTAGAGGAGCTTGGGATGAGCATTTGCCACTGGTTGAATTTGCTTATAACAATTCGTACCATTCAAGTATTCAGATGGCTCCATATGAGGCTTTGTATGGGTGGAGATGTAGGACCCCGATCTGTTGGGATGAAGAAGGAGAGGGGCAATTGGAAGGACTAGAATTAATTCAGACGACAGTTGAGAAAGTCAATCTAGTTAAGCAGCGACTTAAGGCAGCACAGGATAGGATGAAGAGTTATGCTGATGCTCATCGGAAGGAGATGGAGTATGAAGTCGGTGAGAAGGTGTTCCTCAAGACGTCTCCTTGGAAAGGAGTGATGAGATTTGGCAAGAAGTGTAAGTTGATTCTAAGGTATGTGGGTCCGTATGAGATTCTTGAGAGGATTGGACCACTCGCCTACAGGTTGGCGTTACCTCCGGAATTGTCGCAGATTCATGATGTGTTCCATGTGTCTATGTTGAGGAGGTATAGATCGGATCCTTCTCATATCATTCAGGTTAGTGAGGTTCAGCTGAGGGATGATATAAGTTATGAGGAGCAACCAGTGGAGATCTTGGATACCAAGAAAAAAGTCCTTAGGAACAAGATGGTTCAGCTAGTCAAAGTCCTGTGGAGGAATCATTCGGTAGAGGAGGCTACATGGGAGCCATTGGAAGCCATGCGGGAGAAGTATCCGCATCTCTTCGATGATTCAGGTAATAATTTCGAGGACGAAATTTCTTTTAAGAGGGGAAGAAATGTTGGACCCTGAATTTTTTTTATGATGTCATATTGTGATAATTATGTGTTTATGCCCTAAGTTGATTAATTTGGATGTATTAGTGGATAATCGAGGTTTAATTGATTTTAACGTAGTGTAACTGAGACTTATAGGGTAAGAGTTTATGAGGGTATTTTGGGAAGATTACTTGAGGGGGAGAGCTAAGGCATGTCTAGGAGGGGTGTTTTGGTCTTTTCTTAAGTCAAGAGTTAGAGGAAAGAATTAGAAGGAGAAGACTTAGAAGGAAAAGAAGGAAAAATAAGAAGAGAAGGGAGAGTTGTCGTAAGCTTGAGGAAGAAGAAGAGAAGTGTCGTCGTGAAGGAGGAAGAGAAGAGAAGAGAGTTTTGTGATTCTAGCGATTTCCGACAGTTTCGAACCATTTCCGGGTAAGTTTTGCTTTGTTTAAACTAGTTATGGTTAGATTTAAACTAAGAAGAATGTTGAATGTAGAGAATCGGTGGTTTTAGGGTAAAAATGGATGGATTTTGTGGATTGATATGTTTGTGACTGATTTTGAGTTGCTGATGGGTTAGAAATGTAGTATAAGACATGATCTAAGGCTTAGGTGTGTTGCATTTAAGTTTGGAAGAGGATTGAAGTTAGAAAATGCAAAAATTTGGGGTTCGGAGTCGTGTTCCAGACCCGCACGTCGCGACGTGCGTATGAACATGCCGCGACGTGCGAGAAGGGAAGCAACGTCGCGACGAATAAATGTTTATTCGCTGCGACGTGCAAGCACACCGTGAACGTCGCGACGTGCGAAGGTATGCACGTCGCGGCGACTGGCATTTTGTTCGCCGCGACGAGAGTACGTCGCAACGTGTGCACGTCGCGGCGCACGCGTGCGCACCGCGGCGAGCCCCCAAGTTGTCCGAAAGATGATTTTTTGGTATTTTTGGGCATATCTTTTGGTCTAGATGTCCAATTGAGGTGATTTTTGAGTCGTTGTAAATTAGAGATCAAGGGCGACAAGTTGTATGAAGAAAGGAAGTTCGGAATTTGACTCGAAGGGTTCGGAATTTTAGGAGGAGGTCGAATATAGATTTTTAGTGCTTTATTTTAGATTTCCAAGCTTTGAATATTTTCTGTAGATATTGATTGAATGGAAACTTAGTTGTTTTAGGAAACCAAGCTGACCCGATTCCATCGCAAGAAGAAGGACAACAGTGAATCGAATTCTCAAACGATCTTAGGTGGGTAATGTACTTATAGTTATTGTGTGACTAGGCAATTTCTTGTCTATGTATGAATATATGTTATATGTTATGTATGTTTAAACATGATGATTTGAATGATTTTGATTTCATATACTGTGAAAGAATTATGAGAAACTTTTGATTTTGAGCATGTTATGCCTCGACTTCGGTCATGGCATTTTGACTAAATGCAAAGTATGAAAGCATACCCTACGATAAAATGATTATGAGCATGATTATGTGCTTTTGTTTGAGCGAGAGTGGAACCATTTCATTCTTCACGTGCACGTCGACAAAAGCCTTCTCTCGGCTACCCGCTTGTGGCCTATGAGCTCCGAATGGACTCATTTCGTTCAGGGTGTAAACTTCGTTTTCTCCCTTTTGTTTCCATGGAACCCTCGAGCCATTGTGATGTGCATTGCATATGCGAATTATTCATTGTGAAGCATACTTTGTGACATATTTGTGAGTTGAATTAATTATATGAATGCGTAAATTGTTTGATTAGCATGTGAGTGCTTGAATTGATGCCTGCATAGATATAACATATATACATTCATATGCCTGAATTTGTGCTAGTTGCCGATGACTATAATTATATTAGCTACTGAGCTGTGTAGCTCAACCCATTACTTTCTCTCCTCAGGTGCAGAACAGACCGATTGTTGATCTTGCAAGGTATCGGAAACTTCGAGCTAGTTAGAAGCCTTGTATTATGTTAGTATTTTGGTTGGCCCTCTGAGCATATTAACATGGAGCATTTTCATGTATTTTGGATTGAAACTTTATTCTGTATTTTGTATGATTATGCATACATGTTGAATTTCTTCAGATTATGATGGTATGAAGCCCTTTAGTATGTTTTAAATACATGTGTAAACGCTTGATAGTATGAGAATGTTTGTGTGTGAATTATGAACCGAAATATGTATATGTATGGATGTTAGGATCGGGTCCGACGTTATGGGCGCACGTCATGCTTAATTGACCGAAGACGCCTCGGGATTAGGAATCCAGGGCCCGGGCCCAACACACAAAGTATAGCCACTTCCTTCTACTGTTGCACCCTTTTATAGACAAGAAGATGGCTGGTCTCTTTTGTAGAGAAATTGTTATGTTACATGGTATTCCTCACTCCATTTGTCATATCAAGACGTCATTTTTCTTAGTGCGTTTTGGCAAGAGTTGTTCAGACTAAGCCAAACCCGCCTGTAAATGGGGACCTCTTATCATCCAAAATCCGATAGCCAAACCGAAGTAGTAAACCACTGTCTTTTCTCAAATGCTTCGCACATGAACAACCATCTTCTTGGAGCAAATATGTTTCTTGGGCTGAATACTCCATCAACACGGGTTCGATACTTCAACAGGAACTACACCATTCAAACTCCTATATGGCCAAGATCCTCCCATTCTTCATCCTTTTGCTCAAGGCGAAACTCTCATTGCAGAATTGGAAAAACAATTACTAGCTCACGATGATGTGCTAAAACTCCTAAAGGAACAGTTGTTAAAAGCTCCATCTCACATGAAAGCTCATACCAATGCCAAACGTCGAGAAATTTCTTTTGAAGTAGGTGATGCAATTAATCTTCGTATTTAGCCATTCAGACTACATTCTTTAGCGAAACGAAGATATGAAAAATTATCCCCTCGTTATTTTGAGGATTATATTGTGAAACACCGTGTAGGAACTATGGCATATGAGTTAAATCTACATAACACTTCCAAAATCCATCTTAACTTTCATGTGTCCCTGTTACGACAAGCGTTAAGGCCAAGTTCCTACCATACCACCAGTTACCTTACCTATTACAGAAGATTAAGAGATAGTTGTACAACCTGTCAACATCCTAGCCCACCACCGTTGGGTACTACAATCAGGTATTCCTACTCTAGAATTGTTTGTGCAATGGTTAGACCGTCCTCTAGAAGAAGCTTATTGGGAGAATTACAATCTAATGACTGGATAGTTTCCTAGCTTTCGCCTCGAGGACAAGGTGAGTTTCCCATAAGACTCCACCGCCCTTGAGGACTTATCATCGAAGGAAGAAACATGAAAATGTTGAAGATGCTGAAGAAAGTTGAAGAAGCCAAGTGTCACATCTAAGGCGGTGAAAAGATTTAAGAATCATGTCAACAAATTTGAAGAGATCAACAGACTTGCAGATACTTGCTGATTTATTTCCTTTACTTTTGCAATTAGTTATTTTCAGTTGCCATTGTTAGTTATAAATAATTGTAATGAATTACATTTGAGACATGAATACAATTTAAATTCTCATATATTTGGAGCTTTGTACTCTCAATATGTACTATTCTTACATTTACAAATTGAAATACTAGTGACTACTAACACCCCATGTCTGAAGAAATGCCATGCATTAAGAAGTGGGCTTGTTCATGAAGCTGAGAATATACCATCCTGCACACCACAAAAAAAAAGAAATGTGAATGATTGTCAGGTTTCACTACTCCAATAGCTTATTAAGATTGCTCCAGTACTGGATGGTTACAGATTTTAACCGCCAAGTCCTACAACCACCTTAGTTTTAGCATATTGTTTCCTCCCCGTTTGAAACCATTTACAATGCCTCAGTTTCCTTGGGTTGACACTTCTATTTGGTCTAAACTTTTAAGAAAAGCAGCAAGCAAATCTCCTAAAATAATGCATCCTTTCCAGTCAACATATGCAATCATCAGAAAGAATTATCTTTTGCATTGATTTACCACCCGAATTAATGGAAATAGGCTGTTTTGATGGTTGCAGGATCCTAGCTGCCCCTAGAACTCGGGCTTTCCAGAAAGAAAGGGAACCTTGCTGTATTTGGATTAAGGAATTATAAAACAGATAGTCAACATATGCTTGGCAGCTTCTTCTGAATGAAGCGATTAATTTAGTTCCTTTATTGTGATCTGCGCAAGAGGTTTACAAAGATGTTCTTTCGAAAGCAAAAGCAAAATAAAAGGGCACATAATATCTGTTCAACAAAAAATAAAAAACTGGTTTAGCACGGAATACTCACATCTTTCACAACAAAATGGTCCTCAAAACTCAGCAATGGCAACAACCATCTCAATGCAAAGAGAGGCCAACCATGCTCCCCGTTAGCATAGATACAATCATCTGCAGAGTGCAAATATTCTTGAAAAATACACATAAAGAAACTACGATAAATTAAAGCTAGATTTAGTTTAAACAGGACAGGAAAGCATAAAAAGCTTTTCTACCTGTAGCTTGTACAAATATTCTATGCGTGACAAAGGACTGCAATAAAAAGAAACAAGCAAGGTAAAAACGTCCATACTAGATTAAAAAAAAAAGGTTCAATAGAATTGCTTGATAAAATAGATATCATCATGTGGGATGGTCCCAAGCACGGTACTAACTCTAGGAATATGAAGATTTTTCATCAGAACCTGCTCAACAAAGTTGAAATTCCAAATATAAAATAAATCAAAATGTAAATTTTGATTACCAGAGATGAACAATTAATTGCTTCTTCTATTCTGTGCAACATTTTCTTACAAAATTTGATAGCTAATTTAAGGTTTAAGCATACACTGAAACTACCAAAATACTAGAATCTAGCTGTATTAATTGCAAACACCTTTATTTACCATATTGAAAGTATTGCTGTTCTAGCACATATTTCAGTTAAAGAAGTTAATGCACTGATTCTTCGCTCTTTCAATTTTGTTTCTACCCGTGCAGATTGTTAGTTCCATAAATAGACCTGAGAATTCTAAACATAAGCCAGGATATGCTATTGGAATAAAACTCTGATTTATGTTTCCTTCTCGGTGTGCATACATTACTCCCCATCATAGTGTATATATCTTCCTTTTCAGTGTACAGCTAATAGGCCCTACCAGTGTTATAAATAGAGCCATATCTAGCACAATTTTGATAATTAGAATCCAAGCATTCATCTCAAATATTCTCTGTTCACTAATTATTGATTCCACAGATTGATAATACTAATATCAGACAATGACTTTTTGATAACAGCGTCCTCTTATAATACATACTGACCTTTTGAAAAATTATATAGGAAGGTTGGGAAATTGCAGAAAACAGATACAATTGAAAGATTTCTTATTAACTAGGTTTCAGCAGGCTAATACAAATTACCAATAATATGCAAATATGGGACACCCTATAGGATATCTAAGACATAATCCTTTGTAGTTAACCAAAGAAAAATAAATATTCCTTTATAGGATGAAAAGATAATAATACTCTCTCACAAACAGAATGACAACACTTGATGGACATACAAATATTATATACTTACACAAACCTAATAAACAAGTACCTGCCAAATAGAAGGCATATATTCACGGTATGGCAGCTGCTGCTTATCATTTGTTATGTTAGATGAAACTGAGGTATCTACTGAAAGTGACCTTTTGTGATATCTGTTGAAAAAGAATCAGCAACTCAAAATCTTTAAGTGTTTGATTAGGGAAACAAAATTGGAACAGGATGCTGAATGGAACAGCAATTGTTTATGCACAGCAACTAACTAGGTTGATCATTTATTATTTTGAAAAGTCCACTCATGAAGGCACAGACAAAACAGATCCAGAAACAAGTTGTTGGGTAAAGATGATCATATAGCATTCAAGGTTTTGATATACGACAAAAAGCAACTCAAGTCAAAAGCTTAAGTTGTTGGGTGAGGCCTCAATAATAGATCATATAGTATTCCAACATAACCAAATTAAATGCAAGTGCCGTGCACAATTATACTCAAATTACCCACCTTCGATCATGAACAAAGAGATGAACATCATGGATGAAGTGAAATTTATAGTTCCATGACCTAACTGCTACATATATAAATGCAGTCAATCACCTAGGAACGGAAGATTAGGATAGTGCATAAATCATAAGAACACTCTTCAACCTTGTATAACATTTGGAAAAAACCAGTCCATGGAAGTATAGACTCCAAGTACGAGAAGCTCTTTAAAGCATGATAAAATATGTACTGATACACAGTGTAATTGGTCATGTACTCAAAGATACAGTACATCCATTGACCAATAAAAAAGTAATCATATTAATGATTGTACAGCACCCACGTCACATTATTTTTCTTTTTTGTGATCTTTTGATAGTATAGTAACTGACCACTAATATGCTGACGTTTGGAGCTCAGATACTTACTTTGTACTGTCATTTGCTGCATATATATCCCCCATAATGGTTGCTTTTGTAGTGACAACAAGAAAAGGATGCAGCAGAAGGAGCTTTTTGATCTCCTGAACAACATTTGCAAACATATTTTGTAGAGAAAGGCCCTTCCTACACATTAAGCACATAATACGTCAATAACAGATTCAACTAACATGGTAAGATATTTGGATAATCATTCTGTGTGCATTTGCAAGCATAGTATCAGAATTGAATATCTGATTATCATGCTTTAAGTAGGAGTGTTAAGATTTTCTACCTAATCCATTCTTAATTGTTATCCAATAACTTAAAGGTTGAATGGCTGGTCTTTCCACATGTCATTGAACCTTTTATAACAAAGAGCTCCAAAGTATATAAACAACGGTACTATAATCTTTTGTTAAGACTGGATTTCAGTAACAGCATAAGAGATGCAGACCTTTGCTTTATTCACACTTTCGGCCCAACAGGTTTAAACATGTAAAAAGACATTTTAGAATTGTATACAATCCATTATTTTACCGGAGAACAATAGGATGACATAAACTACATGTACGGCTCAATATGGTGCTAAAAGGTAAGCAAAGGAGACGAAGAGGTCCCAAACTGAATCGAGACAATAAAATGAAGTTTGATCAACATGCATGTTTACATTTTTAACTTTGATTGGTAGCTATTATAGTCATTAAACAACCAGAATCAGACTTGGCCGGTAAAGTAGTACCTTTGAAAGTTTACCAACGAAGGCAACAGAAGCAGAAGAAGGAATGAGGAATAGTTTATGGCTGTCTTTAGTTTATATATTTTGTATTAGTTACTGCCGTGTGTAGCAGGGCAGTTATTATGTTTGAAAAATTTATTGTGTGTTTAAATCTGAAATTGCTACTTTTTAGGAGGGATAGTTTTTGGCAGTTCTATCTGTAAACTTTAAAGGCAATTTGTGACAGCAATAAGAAGTTGAGTATTTCAGAAAAGTTCTTGAGTACTTTTACTCTTGGAGCTCGTTGGGTTCTCTCTAATGAGCAGCACAACTTATCATATTGTAGAAGAAGTCATAAAGAAAGGAAAACTCAGAAATCTGCTGAACTACAGCCAAAATTCAGTCTTGCGAGGCCTATAGCCAGATCTAGGGGGACTTGATCATACCACTTGCTGTTTCTGACAAACTGCACATTATTACAGTTGAAAATGGGACATGCATAGGCCAATTGCAATGACCCAAGGGTAATGTTGTGCAACTTAATACCAGCCACATTGTTTACACGAACCATGCACTTAGAGCTATCATTTCAAATTTTCTAACTAAATTATTTACCAACATAGCAAAGGTCTGATATTAGTGTTGGCTTGCTTTTCCCTATTATTATAATAAAGATGGGCTGAACCTAGATAATAATATATCTTTATCACGTTTAGGGGTTTAAATATCCTATACTGGAATTGTATATTTGTCCTATTTTAGAATATTAGTAATATATTCTACTTCCCTACTATTTTAAGTAGATGAGATGGAACTAGTTAATAAATGATTCTTACTCATTCAGCAGTAAATTCAACAAAACTCTATATTCACATAAGCAAAACCTTAGAAAAAAAAGAACTGTTATATGGTCTGAACAGTTCATGCTGTGTTAGTGTTCATGATGAACCATATCATAGTATTATTAACACTGACATAGAGAATTATTTGTTTTTGTTCATTTTGAAGATATTTGTTATATAAATTGATCAAGTGATCAACCCAAAGAATAATTTCAATAGCGACAACTTGAGAAATTGGATGTATGTCTTGGAAACTCATCTCAAGCAAGAGAGTCTTATAGTGAGGGTTGCAAATCCAGATGAATGGATGAGTTGTTTTCGTTTATTTTTTTTAATGTTGATTAGGGGTAACTGTCATAACGTTATTGGACTTTATTTTTTATCAATTTGAAGAATTCCAGTTCTTTTCCTCAGGTTTTCTGATTTTGACAGGATACCGAAGTAGCTTCACATAGAAATTATTTTTAACAAGTTTAGGCAATTATAATACTTAAATACTCCAACTTCGCATTATCTTGTTAAGCATCTTATACTATCTTGTTAAGCATCCTATGTAGAAGTACTATTTAGGTATCCCACATTGAAAACTTTTATGTATTATAATAGTAGCTTTATCTTACATTGCCCTATAAATAATTGGGCTGAAACCTAGTTAATCAAAGATTTTATTCCACTCATTCTTTCTCTCTTTTAAAACGCATTCCTTAATTGAGTGTCAAATTTAGCTATCCAAAATGTCCAAGTTTCTTGTTCAATATGCAACCCTATCCCAAGGCAAGAAGGGAAAGCACTAAAAATGTACTTGTCATCACTTGTGGCTCGTGCATATGTGGGAAAACATTATTATTTTAGAATTTTTGTATCCTTCTAGAAAGTTAAAACATCCTATGATCATGGGATCTGATTATTTTTGTTTGTTTTTTAGTTACTAAGGTAACTTGTATATAATTGACCCTCTTGTACTCTTGTAAACAAGCAATTTAAAAAATATTCTCTCAAATATCAAGTCCTATCATGGCATCAAAGCTGTAAGGCTTTGAATTCCTAAGAAAAATCAATCTAAGTGTATAGCTTTCATTGTTGATAGACTTGTGATTTTTATTAGCCTTCATTGCCAATGAGTTTTTTCTTTAAGCAATTAGTCTTAATTGCCTAACGATCATTTTTTTTTCATGGAAATGTCGGTGATAGTAGAAGCAACCACTATACCACATTCAGAGGAGACTATTCAATATCAACATCTCGAAGAATTACAAAATATCCAAACTACATATAAGTTGAATGGAAAAAATTAGCACAAATGGTCTCAACTCATTCACGCCATATTAAAAATGAATGGGAAGTTCAATTATCTCATGAATATGGGGCCAAAACGATTATTAGGTTGAAGTAAGGGATGAAGAAGATCCTATGATTATACCGTGGCTATGGGACTCTATGAAACCAGAGATTAGCGACAAATGTATGTCTTGGCGACTGCTAAGGATATTAAGGGTGCACTTTAATAGAAGTATCCAAGGTAAAGACTATAACTGCAAAATAAGGGAGTAGGATGGTTACTGAATATGCCAATCAATTGAAAATCCTTGTGACAAGAGCTTGACCACTACAAGGTTTTGAAAACTAGATGTCCTGAGGATGCGTTTTGACCAAGTGAGAATCCAAATTCTTGGAAAGCATAAAGTTCCATGTTTTAATGAGATTGTGGCCTTAGTTTGTGAATAGGAAAATAGAAAAAACATGATGCTTGAACCATAAAATATAGACAACTCAGCTATGGTGTGAAAAATCGCAGAACTGTGAAAACCCATGGTATACTTATTGTAAGAAGGCATCGTACATGTAAGAAAGTGATGGGAACTTTGTAGAAAACCTCCAAGCCGAGAGTGGGATAAAGAGGAGATTAACCGAGAAAAGATGGTCAGGCCATATTACTACAATTATACAAAATGAACACCTTAAAAGTTAGGTGGTTGTAACCAAAAAGAGGTCGAGAGGGCAAGATCTTTTATTGACAACCTTGATCAAACCTTCAAGTACTTTTTTGGCATATTCAGTTGAGTTTCCACTCTTTATTGGATTAAATGTGTTGGGAACAACTTTTGTCAACTCATGGATTATGGATTCAGAAACTACTGGTCATATGACCTACTCACCAAACCCTTTCCTTTAACATACTCCCAATATCCAAATGGTAGAAAGATAGTCACAGGTAATGGTTTATTAACCACCATAGCAGGCATAGGAGATATAAAGACCAATCTATTACTGACCTTAAAAAAAGTTTTCCATATCTCTAAATTTCTACAAACCAAATATCTATCAACAATCTCACTCAAAATTTGAATTGCTATGTGATTTTCCATCATAATTATTGTGTGTTTTAAGACAAGGATTTGGAGAAGATGATTGGATATGTTAAGAGTACAGGATTGCCTTTACTCCATTAAAGAATTGAACCTATCAAGCAAGATTAAGGGCAATTTATCTCACTCCTTCTTTTAGAATCATTTTCATTTAATAAAGAGAAAATCTAGCTCCACCATCACCAGCCTAGACATTCATCCTTTAGAGTCTTTAAATTTTGTTTCTTTTTCTATTTAAGGTTCTCAATGTTGACTATTTTTATTATGAAGTGTGTAACACAAACAAGTATCTTTTTCAATTAGTAATCAAAGAAGTTCTATCCCTTTTACCTCATTCACATGATATTTGGGGTCCTCTATTATTGCTAATGTTTCTAAGGGAAAATGGTTTATTTCTTTTATTGATGATTGCATTCGTGTCACATGGATATTTTTACTCAAACACAAACCTAATCTTAGTACTGTCCACTCAAAATTTTGTTCCATGATTAAAAATTAATTTGGGGTCAATATCAAAAGGTTTAGTCTGTTAATGTTAGGGAGTATTTCAATCAAATCATAAATCCATACTTTCTAAAAGAAGGAAATTGTACATGAGTCATCTTGTGGTAATACTTCACAACAAAATGGGGCTAGAATGGTCACTTCTTTGAATCAACTCGAAATGTATCAAAATCCTTTTGAGGGGAAGTAACACTTACACCTATTTATCTTATTAACCACTTGCCTTCAAGAGTATTCCATTTTAATAGTCCAATGGAAATCCTCTCAATATTTTATCATGATCTACAAACTACAAATAAAACATTTCTAGGGTAGTTGGGTGAGTCTCATTTGTTCGTGTTCATAGCCAAAATCATGAAAGGTTAAATCCAAGGGTACTGAAAAGGCCTTTCTATGCTATTCTTCAACTAAAAAGGGTATAAGTATTACCACCTTCTGTCAAAAAAAAAAAAGAAGGGACTTAGCAGATGTTACTTTCAATGAACACGGGTCTTATTTAACCACTCCTTATTTTCAAGGGAGAATTCAACAATAAAGGATAAGGGGATCACAAGGATGCGCCATCTTCCTCTAATCCTATAATGAACTTAGACATTAAAATTAACAAGAAAAAGCAAATTCTACCCTTAAAAATGTGGGATTCAACAAGGTGTATTAACGAAGAAGACAGGAATTCCTAAATTATGCAAGTCCAATATTTCAATTCGAATCCTAAGAATAAGGTAACAATTTCTAAAGCGTAGTGAAACTGAATCTCAATTGAACAATAATAATTAAGATCTTTCCATTACTATTAGAAAAGGGATTATGAAATATACCAAACACACAATATATCCTCTTGCTCATTCCTTTCGTTCAAAAGTGTTTCACCATCTCATTAAGCCTTCCTTGTTGGCCTAAACACTAGTGTCATCCCTAAAACCTTATCTGTATAAAAAAATAAAAAATTGGGAGTTGGTGAAACTATTGGTTGGAAAGAAACCTGTAATTTGTAAATAGGTGTACACAGTGAAGTATAGTATAGATGGATCGATTGAAAGGTATAAGATCATATTAGTGGCTAAAGGCTATACCCAAACTTACAGAATTGACTACCTAAAAACTTTTGCTATAATTGCAAAGATTAACATTCTTAAGAGTTCTCTTTGGCAACTAACTACGATTGGGAATCGCAACGAGTTGATGTCAAGAATGCATGTTTATAGGAAACTCTCAAGGAAGAAACCTACATGGAAGTGCACCAGGTATAATTTGGCTACTCAAATCATTTTTAAGTTGAAGAAGGTCTTCTATGGATTGAAACAATTGCCATAAGCATGGTTTGGGGAGATTCGCAAAAGTAATGATGGCTATACAATCATATGTTCTTCATCAAATACTCACCTTCGGGGAGAGTCACAACACTTTTATTATTTATTGATGACATAATAGTCACAAGGTATGACAACAAGGAAAGACAGTCTCTAAGTCAACATTTTGCTAAGAAGTTTGAGATCAAAGAGTTAGTTAGGCTGAAATATTTCCTCAGCATTTAAGTAGCTCACTCCAGGCATAGTATTTTTATCTTCTTATAAAAGTATGTTACTGATCTCCTAAGGCTATGTTTGGTTGGATGTAAGGTTTTTAATGGAATGGAATGGTTTATAATAGAATGGAATGTGGATGTAATATCAGAAAATTGTTGTTTGGGAGGGATGGAAGGGTTCATAATGTAATATAGTATAATGTTGTTTAGAAGAAGAATTCATAATGTAATATAATGAAATATTGTTTATCATTTTACATTCCATCCTAAACTTCCGAAATCAAAGGTAATTTATTTTTACTGCTTACGATGGAATGAGATATAATGTGAAACCCTCCCCTTCCATCCTATTTCATTCCATTCCATTCCACTATAAACCCCCCTCTTAAACAATGAAATAATATTACAATTCATTCCTTTCCATTAATAACCACTCAGTCAAACATAGCCTAAAAGAAAACATGCAAGACAACTTGGAAACTAAAAAATACTCTTATAGACTCAAACATTAAACTTGAAGAGGTAGAATAGGATGTTGCAATAGATAGGGAAATGAATCAATGCTTTGTAAGAGGCTCATTTATCTCACACATGACCAAATATAGCATATTTAGTGAGTGTGATAAGCCTCTTCATGCATTGTCTGAAAGAAGTTCATTTGCAGGCAACTTACTGAGTATTGAAGTATCTCAAAGGGACACTAGGAAAAGGTACTTTGTTTAAGAAAAATGGAGGTCTAGTACTTGAGGCATACATAGATGCTAATTATGCAAGATTGATTGTTGATAAGAAATCAAATTTATGATATTGCACCTTTCCTAAGTAAGAAGCATAATGTGGTAATACGATCTATTGCATAGGTAGAATTTCGAGCAATGGGTCAAGGTGTATGTGAACTAATGTAGTTGAAAATTATCTTAAAAGACTTAAAGATTAAGTGGGATGGTCCTATAAGACTATATCGTGATAATAAATCTGTAATCAAAATAGCCTAGTACAACATAATCAAAAGAAGTGCATCAAAGTTGACAGATAGTTCATAAAAGAAAAACTGGAGACTGATTTGAACTTTCTAGAATATTGTATCTAAGCTAGGAATGAAGAATACTCATTCACCAAATTGAGGGGTAGTGTGCAAAAACATGATTATTTTAGGATTTTGTGTCTTTTTAGGATTTCCTATTTATTTAGGATATATCGGGATATAATTATTGTATTTAGTTAAAATATCTAATGATCATAGGATTTGACTATTTTTGTTGCCCTTTTATTTGTTAGGGTAATTTGTATATAATTAAAACAAGCAATATAGAAAATATTCTCTTAAATCTCAAGTTCCATTAGCATATACATACAAGGGTAAGCATTGAGCAAAACAAATTAGCAATAAGAGGAATAGGCATTCAAATTATGTTTTTGTCCTGCAACAGTGAAGCCGCCTAATTTAGCGAAAATCATAAACCTAACTTTAGAGACAAGCACAAATTTATAAGAAGAAAATAAAGGAATAATCATTCTACTAAATGTCACAAATATTATACAAACCACATATTCTCTTCCATAATAAGAGTATATAAAACAAAAAAAGACAAAAAACATAAGAATACATGTATAAAGGAAAAAAAGGACTATGTAAAGCCATTACAATTTATGTTCCAACATAAAGTCACCTGATATTACCTCCTTGTTGGAACGATGATGAAGCCCGATCAACCCAATGGAATGCTCCAATACTGTGACAGCGAATAGGAAAAGTAAAATAAGACAATTAGAGATACTTTTGTTATTATACAAGAAGCCAACCCCACAATTAAATAAAGAAATAAATTTTGTTTTATTTGTAGTTAACAATTTCTATTTAGTAGACCTGTCCAATGCTGTAAAATGTTTGCTTCAATTGCAACACAACATATGATCCAAACTTAAGCAAAAAAAATTAGTGTGATTCTTTTAGGGAATTCTACAAAACACATGGAATACTAGACTTACATGGTTTAGTAAGGGCACCTATATCCATGGCCAGACCATGAACTTTATTAGGTAGTTATTGTCATATGATACCAGAAGCAGTCACTCCTATTTATATAGGAAACTAGGTAGGAGGTGTAGATCCTACTCATACAAAGTATTCCTCTAACATAAATCATGTTCATAAAGGGAATTGGGTCAATTCCTTGATAGCAAGCCTCAACTAACCAAAATGAGTTAACTGAATGGGAAGACCATTGTTTTGGTGCTCCCTATTATGTGTAGATGTCATAAAAGTGAATCAAACTCCATATCTCTACAAGTAAACAATCATGACCTTTCTTCCTTTTAGACATCTAATCATTGTTAAACATAAAAACCCCACTTTGACATCATACTCATCGTCCAAGCAACACCATCATGGTAGTTTACAAACTAATCCTACAATTTTTTGTTCCAACCCTGATGGATAAAAATACTATGAAAGTCAATATTTGATGGCAAACCTATCAATCATTAAAATACAACCACTGATTCCTTGAGCTTCTTTCTCTTTTTGAAGTTGATAATGCAACGTCTGCAACTCAATAAATTAAAATGTTAAAATTGCGAAAATGTCAAGAAACAATTCAATCTTAGATGATTAGCAATCAAAACTAGGAAAAAAGAAAAGAATTAGACATCCAGCTTTATAAGGACAACATGAATTTGGGCTATCACACTTAGAAAATAAGGACAACATGAATTTGAGAAATAAACTAGAAACTTTTCATTTAAGATTGTTATTGTAGCACGACATTTAGTTTTTTATGGAATTGGACTCAAACTTGATTTCCAGCTTATGATTATGCATTGAACTTCAACTCAAGAACCTATATGTTCCATATCATTTCCCATGCCACCAGATAATTTTCAAGGTTTACCGTATACTCTATGCACCTATGTGTACAATACAAGTTATTTGGAGTTCAACTCCAGAAAGAACACTCTAGGATAAGAATCATCAAATTGGTCATAGCATCAATGTTTTAGTTATAAAATCATGTACACTAACTCTTTCAATAATTAGATCCCAAAAAACTTCAGTTATATGACTTGTCCTACAAAAATATCTTCTAACTGGCAGTTGCATGCAAGTAATCTACTCCAATGGACGTGAAACTTAGATGTATGTTACATACATGTGGAACAAAAAAATTGTACGGGTGGTTAGGCTAAAAGTTAGGTAAAAATATAGACAATGTGATTACAAATATAGACAATGAGATTATTGTGTTCTTTACGCAAGTGCAAGCGTGTATATTATCAAATAAAAACAGTCAATAAATAGCAGTTACCTAGTGAAAAAAGAGATTCGCACCTTTAGAGTGGCAAGAAACTCAAGACTATCATAACAGCGCGTATAGAGAAACCGTCTCATGCACAACGCAAACAAATTTTGGTCAGAGGAAGTGGCATTGCTTTTGCTCCAATCTACAACATTCGATTCGGTAATTCGTTTGCACAATCGAATTCGAACAATAACTCAGAGAAGAAGAAGAAGGAGGAGAAGCTTACTGTTATTAGCTTGAAGAATACGAATCCTAAGCAACTGAGAAAGGCGTAAAACATCAAAACGACAATCCAAGTCGATGAAAATGACTAACTGTTCCAATCCTCCGTAATGCACCCCATCCCACTCTTTTGGAAGAATTGAATTAATTGCAGCCTAAGAAAGGAGGGAAATGAAAAGGATGAAAATTTATCATGGAAGATGAAAGAATTCAAGACTTTGTATATGAGAACCTGAATGAGGATGTGGGTTTTGGCAGAAGGAGATGGACCCACAATCTCAACTACGTTACCGAGGCGCAGAGGAAGGTTATGAAACGAAGGTGGAAGCAGCGAGAATGAGGCGTGGGCCAAAAGAAGCCTAGACACCATGTCCTTGGCGCTCTCATCTACCTCAATCCAACCTTTGACAGCCATTAAAATGATCAGTTCAAAGCTCCCCTGCTTAACTAACTTGACAGTAGACAAAGAAGCTTCGATTTGTACTATAAACTGATACTTACTATGTATTTTGGTCAATTTTTAAAATCAATTTCTTGCTCGATAAGTTTTGTTTTATTAGGCTCATTTAGTAACCACTAATAAAGAAATTGAAATAAAAAAATAAAAAGTGAGAATCGAGATAAAATTGTTCGTTACACGTTTAGTATTAAACATATTTAATAATTATGTTAATATTTGATAGTAAATATTAAAATGATAATGAAAATTTTTAATCGTATTTAGTTATTATATAATTTATTTTGTATATATTTAATTAAAATATTTTATAAATAATTAATAAAAAATTTAATGATTTATAAAATTATTAATTATGAATAATTTTATAATAAGAATGAAAATATCATTGAAACCAAATAAAATTATTATTAAAGAAATTAATATAAAAGATTATAATACATAATTTTGATGATAATATTCTAATAAGAATCTTGATAATAACTTGATAATATTATAATAATAACTTTATCTTTTATTCTCGATTTTAATTATAGTTTATATCTACACCCTTCTTAGTAATATAAGTTTAGGATTGATTTAGACTTATTGTCATTCTCTATTTTATCTATTAACAGTAACCAAATTAGAAAAGTTAGGGAATAAAGGTTATATTCTCATTCTCATCAAACAAAACCTTAGAGAAAATTTCTATTCGAACTTTTAATTTAAATAATGATCAAACCATTTTGTTCAACAATTCTTATTCTTAATCGAAGTTTTATTATTCAAGGTCAACTTCTTCTCTAATAAAAATTCCCATTCTTTGTATTTTTAATCATCATGCACAAGCCCTTATCTTTTTTATAGACAAACTTTTATAATATTTTTTTGTATGAATGAAAATAATTCATTTAGCCACCTAAAACATAAAAGAGTGTTTAAAGAAGCAAAATTGTTTCATTACACAATTTTGCTATCTACTATGTTACACCAATGAAGAACATATGTCATTCAATTAATACTTCAGCTGTCTTCAATCTAATTACTCAAAGACACTTTATTTTCGTATACACACAGATGAAGTCTGATTTTGCAAAGGAAATCATTGATGAAAGGCTTGATGTTTATGGCCTATGTCATTTCTCTCATCCCCCATATTCATCTCTAGGTTTTTTTGGTCTCCCAGGAGGCGTCCACTTGGTGGATCCAGTGACTATTCCCCCTTCGCCAGGTGATGCATCCCCTTTTGGGGGGCCACAGTTAGCCCAGGAGTTTGCTGCATTCCCTAAGGCAAGGATCGAACCCGAAATTACTTAATTAAGCGACAAAGGTATGCGTCACCTACATCCATCTGATACACCCATTTGGTTTCTTCCATTTTGTTTTTTGTTTTTGTGCTCCAATCAATTATGTCTTTCCATGTGCCTAGTGGATTCCCTATTCTGCATTTTTGAATGATTGGTTTCCATGCCCCCATTTAATATATGCAATTGAAAAGCAGAAGATTAAGTGTTTCATGATCTGACTTGTATTGGTACAATCTTTTAGGGATTATTAAGTACTTGGATGTTCTATCAATCATAAGAAATGCTTCTCTTTCTTGCCAACCACAGTGAATAAGAAGTATGTGGTAAAGCATGCTTTATCTGAACCAATATGTGCCACTCAACCTCTTGTTCTGCATTACATAATAGTTTTTAAGCTGTGTCATTAGAGAAATCTCCAAACTTATTACCGTAATTCTTAATAACATGGTTTTATTACAGAGGACTTGATGCACTGTGGCATTCTTGTAACATATAACTTTCAAGAGTTATAGGGCAATTTGTGCTACTAGTTCCCCATAATGTATCCACCCATCTTTCTATAATGAACTCTCATTTCCATCATTAATTCTGTAGGATATTAATTAATTGAGCCTAACCTTGCCCTTAAGGATGTGTTGTATAATCGATGAAGCTTTACTTAGATAGCTAAAGCTATAGAAATTTATGTCTTTGATGTAATAACTATGTATCTACTTAGCCTACATCGATTTTTGCTTTTTCTTTGAGAATCCTCCAAATTCTTTTGGCTATCAATGTCATGTTGATAACTTTTAGAGGGATGGACCTCAGTCCCCTTTAGTTTTTGGGAGGGCATATCTCCTATTTAATTATGGCTTTGTTGACATTTTCTATTCATCCACTTTAAAGAAATCTTCTAAAAGCTTTTTCTATTTGCTTGATAATGGTGGCTAGAAATATCAAATGAGATGCTCAGTATATGCTCAAGGAACTCAAAATAGAGGAAATTAATGAGCACTTCTTTCTATTGATAGATATTTTAAGCTCGAGCTATTTACGTTGGGAAACTGGGTTAAGATCCGATCCCGACCACAGTGGAATAATCACAAAATTTTTTCATGACTTTTGATTTTCTAAAAATCAAGATCTATTTCATTCTATAAAATGATTAACACGAATCATAATAAAACAGAAATTTAATTCGTACTTTTTTTTTTAAATTTTGATCTTTATCTTGTCGTATCCCTCGAATCGTTTTTGAAACTGATCCATCTCATCCACCGTAGCCGCATAAGTGTCCAGCCTCTAAAGATATCCATATAACAAGTTGAGAGAACTATGTACCTCTTATAGAGAGGGTTAAGTATGAAATGCTAGCTTTATAGAGCTGAAGCCTATTTATTATAAGCTTTGGACGCTTTAGTAATTTAATTGAAATTAAATTCTAATTTCAATTAAACTTTAATTAGAATTACCAATAATTCTAATTAAATATCAATTATGCTCATATAAGATTCAATATCTCATATTGATCCTTATTTATTAAATATCTCGTATTTAATCATAAAGTTTCTTAAAGTTTACAATCAAGTCCAACTTGATTAAATTAACTTTGCTTTCTTAAACTCATTCTATATGTGAAACCCATCAGGTTCCCAAATATATTGACAATAATTATAAAATCTAATTTTAATTCATAATTAAAATTAGATATATTAAAACTCCTTTTAATTTATCTTTAATTCTCCAATTAAATAATTTATAATCATCGATCAAGATTGGCGTCTAGCAACACATCATGGCCACCTAAATATTTAGGAATGTCAAAGTAGTTTTGACTAACCTTTCTGTGCATAATTTTTCTGTATAATTAAATTCTTTCATTATACAATGTTCCGATTAGACAAAGAGCATAGAATTAATGTCTACTTTATTTTGAGTATAATCATATTAGTTCTCTTCCATTATCTATTGATTCAATTAATGACATTTGTAAACTATTTACAAAGCATAATTTCACTTTGGCCAAGGATTTCCAGAATCAATACTAATCGAAAACAACGAAACATTCTCCTTAATTACTTTAGGGTGATGAATCCTATCTTGATCACTCATCTGTCTCCATATAGTCCATGCTACATCCAATGACTACCGATTAAGCAACCTATAATTAAATAGATCATAAGTAATATCAAAACATAGCAATCCCCATACAAGATAACTTTGATGACCTCAAGTTGAAGGATCATTTATACAATCATCACAATGAGAATTTCATAGACATACAAGTAATGTTCCAAATAGATTTCTCATATAGGGTCTGTTCAGTGAACTTGTTCTCTAGCAAGCACTCACACATTTATTTAAGTATCTTTATACTCTACCCTATGAGATCTACTACTTTCTTCATAAGGAAAAACAAAACATGTTCTAGTCTTTTTACGTTCTATTAATGTCCAATCTTAACAGAACAATGACTAGGAACATTTAGGAATAATACATAAATGCAATATGAATCTCATAATTATAATCTCATTATAATTTCATTTGCAACATACAATTATCCCATAGACTTCATCATATATATCTAAACATGTACATGATAAAGAATGACTTTAAATAATTTGTCATTAAACTACAACCAAAGCGATTGGCCATAGGGAATAAATCAACAATCTCCCACTTGCATTAAGCCAATCTGATTGAGCCAAGTTTATATTATAAATTGGCTGCATTTTCATAGCTGCTTATGCATGTATTGACTCCTGATTGATGATTTTTGTGCTTAAATTGGTTCCTCATACTGAGTTCTTTCAATTCTCAATTTGTCAATAAATTGTCATGATTTGATACTTATTTTTCCATAGTTTTTATTGGGACAATTGATACTGCAAATTGTTGTTATTGTTTTATTGCAGGAACAAAGGAGTCAACGTAGGAAGTCAACAGTCCTTCCTCACGTCGCGACGCATTGCATCTCACACGACGCGGCGAGCACACTTCCGCACGTCGCGACGCACGATGATGTACACGACGCGACGAGCAGACGAGTGCACACGTCGCGATGAATTTAATTCATTTATCTTATTCGTCATGACGTATGGCGGATACCCGAATTGTTTATGGAAAGTTCATCTCACTGTTCCAACCCGGCCCGTGATCCATCATATAAGACTTGCTATTTTTAGGTCATCGGGAGACTTTTGTCACGCAGATTTTTGAATACAGAGACGGCTTGGAACGCAGACTCTGGAAGGAGAAGACCTTCACATTTTCAGTATCGTCTACCATCATCACCACAGTCGCCATCATCACCGTCATCGTCTTCTGCAAACATGAGCCTCGTTCATTCTCCAGTATCCGAGGGATCGACCGGAGTCATGCGTAGCTAAGCCAACCTTCCTTTTGAAGATGTAGCAATGGCTTGAGTTTACAGAGCTTCGAAGGGGAGTAATCACTTAGTATCTGAAGTCTAGTATATTTGTGTAAACTTCTGAGTTAGAGGATTGCATCGATATATTTAGATTAGCATTGTTATAGTTTAACCGTGTGTTGATACTATGTTGAAATTTGGACAAAGTAATCTGTAGAACATTTTGATGCCTAATATATGAAGTTTCATATATGTCATTGGATACTGCATTCACGGTTTTAATCTGCCTAGTTGTGTTTGATTGAGATTGTTGTGTTTTATTCATTTGACCAATTACATTTGCTTGTCCAATTGTCACACTAAGGTTTTTAACAAAGATTTAAATGATGGAGTTCATTAATTAAATCTTTGGACCTAAAGAGTCCTTTAGGGTTGATCTTTCGAAACTTAGTGGATTGTATCCCCGAAAACCATTTTTGAACTGTGATAGCCTGAGCCTCATTTTCAAGAGGATTTTATCAATTTGATTTTATCCGATTCTTTGTTTATTGCATTATTTCAAAAATCCCAAAAATATTCTTTTATACTTTTTGTTAAATTTTGATTACTTTACCGGTTTCGACCAAATTACCAAAACCCCATTTATCAACTTCGATTGCAATTTTTGACATTTAGGCTAGATTAGACCATTTTCATTTGGTTCCAATTAAGTGAGACGATCCGAGGTTGCATCCTACACCGCAATCTTGGAATTTATTCTATTTGACCGGTTTCTAAGGATCGATCGTAAGATCGCATCGACAGAATCGCGATCAAATTGGCGCCGTTGCCGGGGAGCCAAGTAATTGGTTTACCATCGGATAGCCATTGTCATTTATGACTTGTCGTTGATAATATGAATCATTGTTTTTGATTGCATTTAGATAGTTTGATTTTTACACTTGTTCATAGTATAGATTTGATTTCCCTTTGCACACGCATACATCATACTTTGATCTTATTTCATACTTTACATTTTCACACATACACACTCATACATACATTCATACATCCATACTCTCACATTCATCGCATTTCACTTTTATCGATTTTGTGTATTTGTGAGCATTTTGATACCATTCTTTAGTTTGTGGATTGCTTTTTGGTGCATGCCGGGAGAGGTAAACTTGTTCAGTTCCATCCCGAAGTTGAGAGACATTTGAGGAGACTTAGGAAAGAAAGGAAAGAACAAGAGAGAAGGAGTGTGGTTGAGCGAGATAGTGAGAACATGGCTGAGAATCCTAATATTTACCCAAATCTTGATTATCCTGTTCACCAACCTAGAAATGGGACTAATGGAGGAAATGGTGAGCATGAGAGAGTAGGGGAAAATAATGAGAACCAGAGACGTAGGACAATTAGGGAAGTAACAACTTCTGATGTTCATTAAGATCCATTTACTGCAGCTTGCCCTAATTTTGATGTTAATTTTGAGATTAAAGGCTTATTGATTAATTCTCTTCCTAAATTTCATGGCTTGGCAGGAGAGGATCCATATATGCACCTACAGGCTTTGACAATGATCTGCCAGAGTATGAAGCCAGTGGGAGCTACCTTGGATCAAGTACTTTGGAAGGTGTTTCACTTATCATTGGAGGGGAAAGCAAAAGAGTGGTACATGAGTCTTCCGAAGGCATGTGGCCAATGCTTACCATAGTTGGGCCAATCTGAGGAAGGCTTTTCTGGAGAAATACTTTCCAGCCTCCAGGACATCTTCTATGAGGAAGGAGATTTACTCAGCCCGCCAGGAATACGATGAGTCACTGTATGATTATTGGAATCGC
Source organism: Erythroxylum novogranatense (assembly GCA_029891385.1). Taxonomy (NCBI): domain Eukaryota; kingdom Viridiplantae; phylum Streptophyta; class Magnoliopsida; order Malpighiales; family Erythroxylaceae; genus Erythroxylum; species Erythroxylum novogranatense. The sequence continues at coordinate 52,191,661 of CM057233.1, read as the reverse complement.
TTCCAAGATCTTTTATCCAGATGCCCTCATCATCAGATTCCTGATGAGCAATTGGTGTAGTACTTTTATGATGGGTTGAAGAGCCAGGAGAAGGGTATGTTAGATGTTGCATCTGGAGGATCTCTGATTGACCTTACGGCATTGGAAGCATGGGATTTGATCAAGAAGATGGCCTTAAACCATCAGCAGTACAGTGTCAGAGATCAAAGAGGAGTGCATGAGTTGGGAGCCTTGACGGCTCAAGCTAAAAGAATGGAGAGCCTAGAGTCGAAAGTGGATTCTTTGGAGAGTCAGATAACTACACAGCTGTCCTGCATCACGGCTGAGCTGAAAATTTTGAATGTGCAACACTCTACTTCTTCAACAGAGCTTACCGCACCTAGTTGTGAAAATTGTGGGTCGGTAATGCATATTTCGAGTGTTTGCCCAGGACGATATGAGGAAGTCTCAGCAATGTATCAAGGCAGACAGAATCAGAAATGGGATCCATACTCCAACACTTACAATGAAGGATGGAGATCCAATCCTAGATTCAGTTGGAGGAGTGAAGAGAACAGGCACCTACTAGGTTTTCACAGGAGGAGGAGTGGCATTTCCACTAGCAGTCCCTAGTCAACATTAAGCCTTGGTAGTGCCACTAAAGGAGGATACCAATCGGTTGCTCCACGGTATGATGACATTGATGAAGGAAGAGAGGGATTCTAATGCTAACCAATTTAATGCAATTGCTTCTTTGATTCAACAGGATTCCTCAAAGACTGCTGTCAGATTCAATGCCTTGGAGAAGAGGATGGAGCAATGGGAGACCAAGGCAGAGAACATCAATTCCTATGTCACTCGGTTTTCTAACAACATGAGTGAAAATCGGTAGCGGTGGAGCCATTCCTTCCAATCTTGTGATGAACCGAAGAGTCTTGATGCCATTGCCCTCGGAGTGGAAAGCAAGTGAGGTTCAAGCCTCAAGATGAAGATGAGCCATGTGAGGATGAGATTGATAGTGAGCCGATTACCTCCAACAAGGGTAATGAGATCGAGAAAGTGCGAGAGGAGGACCTCTTGAAAGAAAGGAAGAGACTCACAACAACGAGAAGGAAACAACTCCAAGAGATTCTAAAGAGAAAGCGAGGAAGTGGAGAGTCAAGTAAGAAGCGGGTAAAGGTAAGGAAGTAAGTATTCAGGACCTTCCTTTTCCCAATTCATATTTAATGAGTAAAGCTTAAATGAGAAACAATATGAGAAAGAAATCATTGATTTGTTTGGGAAAGTGGAAGTGAATGTACCTTTGCTTGATCTAGTGAAGAGAGTTCCGACCTATGCTAAGTATTTGAAGGATTTGTGCACGAATAAGAGAAAGTTTAGGCCAAATGAGAGAGTCCAGTGAGCTCAATGTGTCGCATTATTCAAGCCCCAAATACTGTCAAGTGTCAAGACCACGGATCTTTTACCATCCCTTGCACTTTAGGAAAAGTGACCATCGGAGAGCTTTATTAGATTTGGGGCGGCTATCAATGTGATGCCTAAATCGGTCTATGAGAACCTAGGGTGAAAAGCATAAAACCTACATCTGTAGTGTTACAATTGGTGATAGGTCTTTTAGGCATCCGGTGGGGATAATTGAGGATATCTTAGTCCAAGTTAAAGGTCTAGTTTTTCTGCTGATTTTTATGTACTTGACATGTCTCTCGAGGTTGTGCAGGATACTTCTTGATTCTCGGACGACCCTTCCTTGAGCAATGAAGCACCATGATTAGCATGAAGGAAGGAAGATAACCATGGAGGTTGGCGATCAAAGGGTGAGCTTCAACATGTATGAAGCAATGAAGCACCCCCATGAGGATTACTCCTTGCTTGGAGTAAATATGCTTGACACGGTTATTGATGATGCATGTTGTGATTTTGCACAAACTTTGACATCTTCTCTGACACTCTTCTTGGAGAACATTTGCTTGCGATGATTTTGTAGAGAGACCTCAAGTCAAGTGTTGGACATTGAGTGCACTGAGCCAAGCCATTGGGATGAAGCTCGGATTTTGGCCAGGTGACTATCCCAAGTTTCAGGACCCGCCATGAGACCAGGTTGTTTCTCACCCTACATCCTCTTTATATTCATGCATCCTGTTTAGGAGTGATGTGAACTTTTGTGTTGCATGAATATCTTGATTAAGTGTGGGGGAGAAACCTAGCCAGTAGAGTAGTTGTAGTTAGGTAGGATTTCTGTTCATTTTTCGAATAAATTGCTTTCCCTTTGTTAGCTTTATATCTTTCTGAAGAAGCATGACATTGTTGGGAGGATTAATTTTTGGAAGATTGATTGTTTTTGGATTGATTGTTGCTAGATTAAGTCAGGTTTGTGTTTTTCTTTTCAAGCAGAGGCGTCGCGACGTATTTGCATTTACATGTCGCGACGTATCTTGTTCAATTTTTTTCCCTCGTCGCGACGTATCTTGTTCATATGGCGCTTATGTCGTGACGTGCCACATTCTGACACCGCGACGTCCCATCATTGGAAATACCCCTTTTGCCCCTTAAGTCCAGCGGTCTCTGCGTTTGTCCGAGGCCCTGTTTGTCTTTTCCCCGTAGCGACGTTTCGCCTCCCTCGCCGTTTCCTCTTCTTCTTCTTTCTTTCTCATTTTCTTCTCCCACCGTCATCGCCTCGCTCTCTCTCAGCTCTCCTCTCTGTCTAACCGTGATCGCTGCCTCACCGTGCTCGTCATTTTAGCCATCTCCACTCTTGCGTCTTTGACCTCAGTAAGTGTCCCATTCTCTTTCTTTTTCTTGTTTTTCGTCTGCATTGTTAGAAGTTTGAGTTAGGTTTCCCGCGACGAGCGATTGCTCGCCGCGATGCGTCTGAAAATTGCCTTACGTCGCGACGAGCGCATTGCCTCGTCGCGACGTACGTAGAACCTTGCTTCGCCGCGACGTCTGTTTCCGCACGTCGCGACGTCTAGTCGAGGCTCGCCTCGCATGGCGCGTCGCCCACACGTCGCTGAAGAGGTCGATTTTGCTTATCAGTATTGATTTTTTTCTATTATGTTTCTTTTTGTTTGCAGGATATGCCTCGCACAAAGAATGTCAGCAAGTCCCAGCGTCCTACCACCCCGTCTCATGTCCTTCCTTCCCCCTCCCACTCGCTTGACGAGTTTGTTTCTGTTCCACCCGTTTCCCCCCATCCTGCTGTATCCCCATCTTCCTTAGGAGTTTTCTCCGCTACTTCTCCCTCTCCTCAGCACTCCCATTCTTCGCACCACCACCATTCCCCTTCCCACTCTACCTCTGTCCCGGTTGATCCAGAGTATGCTGTCTTGGCCGCCAAGACTGCGGCCCGGGCCATACTGAAAGAAAAACCTTTTCCTTTGACACCCGCTACTAATCCATTTGTCCGCCAACTCTTTTCCCTTAACCTTATCACCCTTGCCCATACCCGTAACGCTGGGAACCTTACCTTCGTCCACCAGTTTTACACCCATGCCCGTTCCTCCGGCACTTATGGCATCAAGTTAAGGGTATCTCCATTATTAGCCCAATTTTTTTATTTAATTTTTTATTTATTTGTTTATTTAATTAAGCATAATTAGACTAATTAAGAAATTGAGTTAGCATGAATTTAATATGATAGCATTAAATAGCATATGGAATTAATTAGCATGTAATAACATAAATGAGTTAGGTAATAAGTAAATGTGCTTAAATGAGTTAGATAGCATGTATTAAATGTGTTAGTTGGACTTGAATGAAGTAGGAAAAGAAAAGAGGAATAAGTTGGGCTTTAAAAGAACAAATGGGCTTGAGTAAGTTAAAGAGGAAATGATGTAGGAAGAAAGGATTTAGAAGAAGTAAACTTGGGCTTGGGCTTAAGTTAAATGAAAGTAGTATAAGGAAATAAGAAAGGAAAGGAAGATGAAGGAGGAGTAAATGGGCTTAGGCCTTATGGGCTTAAGTTAAATGGAAGAGAAGTATAAAAGAAGAGAAGAAATAAGTGAGTAGTAGGAAAAGAAGGAAAGAAACGAAAATCAAAGGGAGAGGAGAGAAGTTTGGTGGTGAGGAGAAAGAAGAAGAGCTTGGTTAAGTTTGTGATTTTCCAAGAGTTTGGGTAAGATTTTGAAGAAAGTCCAAGAGTTAAAAGTGTGGAGGAAGGCTAGAGCTTCCTTTTGAACCAAGAAATCACTTGGTTTAGTGAAGATTCAAGGTAAGCTTCTTGTTTAAGGTTGAGATTTTAGTTGGGTTTTTGGTTAGAAAGACTAAAAATGGAATGGGTATAGTGATTATCAAGCTAATTTCATGAAAGAGGTTTTATGGAATTTCTTTAGAAATTGTGATTGATTATGGGTTTTTCGGTTTTAATGAAGAAGGACAAGAAAGAAGAGGAGAACAAGAAGAGGAGCTTCCTTAGGCAAGCTTAAGCAAGGATATAAGGTGGGTTTCATTTTTATCTTTATGCTAGTAAGTGATAAATACTACTTTAATTAAAGAAATTATGTTCTTTCAAATTATTGGGAGATGAATTGATTGAGTATAATAGATGTATGAATGCCATTATATGAGAACTTGATAGTATATGACATTGCTTGACATTGCTTGATAAAGTCATAAATTGAATGAGAATGAATATTAATGAGATTATGACATTTGAGCTAAGCATGAAAAGCATTTTCAGAAAATCAGCTATATGGATTTCATGAAAATCCATTTCAGAAATTCAGCTAGTGGGCAATAAAAGCCCAGTTTTATGCATGAAATTCAGTGTTATGTGGGTTAGTTAAGTCCACCGCAGAGTCACGTGCCGTTGACCGATATAGCCTTCTCCGGCTGCCCGATAGTGGCATAGGATGTTCCTTTTGAACTCCTCGGCATATGACTACACTTGTGTAGCTCATCGATAACCGTGGACTTTTCAAACCATCAGCTATGTGATTATGTGTTAGCATATGTTAGCAAGAATGATGAATGCATGAATCATGAAATTTTGTTGTTAGCTTGATGAATTTGTGAAATGCAAGTTATAAGATTTGTTAATGAGAATATTGCAAACAGTATGAATAATGAATAGATTCAGCTTAGTAGTATAAATATAAACGTGTTACCCACGAGCGAAAGTTCACCCCCCACTTTCCGTCCCATCTCCAGGTGAAGATCTAGATCTCGAAGAATGAGGTCAAGGCATACTCCAAGATCTTAGTGTTTTGTCTTTGTATTTCATGATTTTGTTGTAAACAATGCTTTAGATGCATTTTGAGAAAATAGTAGCATTTTGGAAGTGTGTTTTGAACCATGTTGTAAAAGGGCTTGAAATGCCCACTAAATCATTGTGAGCTACTTGTGTTGAATGTAAATGAAATGCATGAATTATGATTTACCATGGTCTTTCACAACCATTTATTCCCATGTTTAAGCATAGTTTCCAAAGTTGTATGGAATGGCTTTGAAATTCATGTGAGTAGGAGGATGATGTTAGTACAAGTGAGATTATAGTATGTTGAGAGTGGAATGAATGATTTGAGAGGATTAAAAGTATTCATGATGTTATGGATAGATTTAGAAAGGTTAGGAGTGTTCATGGTGTTAGAGTTAAGTCAAGAGAGAGTGTAGAGGGTTAGGATCAAGTTCAGGATAGTCATAAGTCGAGTTATTGGTCCATATAAGTCGAGTTATTGGTCTCCGGCCCCCATAAGTCGACTTGTTAGTGATAAGTCGACCTTTTTGTCTCGATAAGTCGACTTGTTAGTGATAAGTCGACTTATTTGTCTCGATAAGTCGAGTTGTTCAGCATAAGTCGAGTTATAGGCTATTTTCCAGCATAAGTCGAGTTGATAGTCAAGTGTTTTGAGCATTGTTAGAGGCCGAATTTGGTTTTGTGGTCTTCATAAGAGTTGTAGATATAGATGTATAATTTCAAATGGTGAAAGATTGAACACAATCAGACCTCTAGATTAAAAGTTATGAGAATCGCGCCAAAAGAATTCCATTTGGGTTTTGGAAGTGATCATGGTCTATTGTTTTGGGAATAAATCCCTCATCCGGCCTTAAATTGAGGTGAGGTTTGAACCATTAGCTTCCTAAGACTTGTATATTTCTTGTTACAGAAATTGGTATCAATTGGAGTTAAATTGAGGAAGTTTGAAATAAAGCAAGTGAGAGGTCAGTTAAGAGAGCATGTTTCGGGTAGGAGCTCCTTTAGGTGTTTGGAGCATATCTTGAGTTACATGACTCCGATTGAAGCGATTCTTGTCTTAAATAAAGCAAGAGTCTTAAGGACATGATTTACAAGAGAAATTAACATTCAATTAGGGTTAAGTGAAATAAACCTTACAAGAAAAGATAATCAAGTTTCATGTTTCACGATTCAGGAGTCGGATTCCGGAAACGGGATTCGACATCAGTTGGGCTCTGGAAACGGAGTCCAACATCCATTCCCCGTGCCTTCACTTCCATATCCATTAGGGAACATTTTCAGCTTCCGCCTACACCCCGTTGCCACTACTCTGAGCTCATCCATGAGTACCCTTAGGATGATGTTCTTCATACTCTCTGCCCTGAGGGTATTGAATGGTATCAACCTAGGGGTGCTCAGCGTTATATCCGCCGAGCCGACCTTCGTTCTGAAGCCCGTCCGTGGCTTCATTTTATCTGCAACAACATCCTCCCTACTTCTCACCTAGCCATGGTTCCCAAGGAACAGGCTTTATACATTTATTTGTTGATGGTCGGTCGGCCAGTTGATCTCTCCCTTTCCATCACCTCCGCCCTTCGGCAATGCATCCTCTCCACCAACCCCACCCATTCCCTTATCTTTCCTCATCTCATCACTGACATGTTCCGGGCCTCTCGGATTCCGGAACATCCGACCGACCTTACCTTTGAGCCTGCCCCTGCTTTCCAGTACGTCCGTCTCCGTCAGCCTCGTGGCCTTCCTCCCCCATCTACTCCTTCCCCACCTTCTTCCCCTCCCCCTGCTACTTCTATCCCTATTCCTTCCTCTCCTGTTCCTTTTGTTCCTATTCCTCCATCCGAGGCCCCACCTCGTAGCCCCATCCGTCCACCCCCTTCACCTCCCGCCTCCTCTGATCCGATCGCCCTTCTTCGCGCTGACTTGCGTCGCATAGAGGCTCAGATGGCTGCCGACCGACAGTATTACACCTCGATGTTTACCCTGATTGTGGATCGGCTGCAGTTACTACTTCCTCCTGCCTCCCAGGATCTTTTAGCTGGTCCTAGTGCTTCTCAGGCTGCTCCTTCGAATCCGCCAGCTGATGACCCTGCGGCTTAGTTTTGTCTTTCTGTTGTTTTCTTTTCTTGTATTTCTTTTCTTTTGTTTTCTTTTCTTTCTGTATTTAGTTCCTTAGTTCTTTTGTGTCTTTTGTACTTGACTTAATCCACTTAATGATCAATCTTTGTTTTTGTGCCTTCTTCTTCTCATCTTTTGCTTCTGTTACACTTTCATTGAGGACAATGTGTGTTTCAAGTGTGGGGGAGTTGTTTCCTATTTATTTTCACATTGCATGTTGTTGATATTATATTGTTGGCCAATTGGTGCTTTCACGATAAACTTGTTGTATTTTCTGTCATTCTGCATTTCTTCGCCGCGACGAGTGTCCATACGTCGCGGCGAAGTGTTCTTCAAATTTGATACACGTCGCGACGTCATCCTTGCTACGTCGCAACGTCCATACGTCTCGACGTCTGCTTCTACACGTCGCGACGTCCATACTCATGCATGAATGATTCTGTGCTCAATTCTTCCACTCATTTCAAATTTTTCTTGCACTGGACTTTTGTGGCTTTTGTTTTCAAAGCTTTTACTAGTTTCAAAACGATGCTTGAGTTTTTGAAAACACCTTCCATTCTTTTAATGATAATTGGATTTGACAAAATCTTGCTTTCAACGTTTTCAATACAAAGTAAATGAAAGCATGCTAACAAAGTGGCATTTTAAGTTTTTGAGACTTGAGATTGTTCATTGAGATCATACCCTTGTGGAAGGATATTTGAGCCCAAAATTTTCATTCTATCTTTGTGTGCATCTTCTTATTTCATTTTTTTCCAGAACTTGTTTTAATTCTTACTTGAAGCTTAATGAACTGGATTTTTGCGGATGTGATAGGCGTTCTTTCTTAAACCCATTTCCCAAACACCGCCCCTTGCACATTTATCCCTTGTTAGCCCTTTGAACCTTCTGTTATGAGCATTTGCATTCATACCTTTGTGGTGTCATTGGTTATGTTGCTTATTTCAAAATAATATGTCAAAAAAAATTGATGATGAATTTTGTGTTTCGAGAAAGAGACAATGTCTCTAAATGTCCAATAAAAAAAGAAAAAGAGCAAAAGCAAAAGAAAAGAGAAAGAAAGAAAAGAATAATGTTGCATTCTGTTTATGCAATTGTTTAGTTTGAATTCTACAGATGACATCAGTTCACATTTAGTGCATATGCTCATATTTTCTTTCTTTTACTTTACCCATTCATTTAGCCTTCCATACATTACAACCCTTAAAGTCCTCTTGATCTTCAAAATGATAGTTCTTGTGGTGGAGAAATAGAATTGACACAAGCCTTGTTGGAAAATCCCGGGAGGTACATCACATGTACCAGGTGCGAAAAACAAAAATTTTTATCGCCGGGACCTTCCCGAAGGCCAGGATCTATGTGTCGGTATGAAGACTCAAACCTGAATAGCCAATAGAGACTATCTCTAAAGGTATCCACGCAGAGATCGAAAACCTAACCGGATAAACCCTTTGACGGGAATAGCTAGAACAAAGTAAAGGTGCTAGACCCTACCTACGCTTCGGAGAGCTTGAGATTGATGGAGGAGAAGCTTGAAAGATGAAGATGAGCTTGATGAGAGATTGAAAGATGAAAAATCACTTTTCCTTCTTCCTTTTCAACCCACGAAGAACACTTCTCAAGTTCATAGGTTTTTATTCCAAAACCTACTTCTTCTTCTCATCTACGAGCATCATCATCTTTTTTCTTCTTCCTTTTGTCTTTTAGTCATTTATTACTTAATGACTAAGCATGTAAAATGGAAGATTCCATTTCCTTCTTTCATGCTTTCCACGTATTCAACATATATATATATATATTAATTAATTAATTAATTAATCATATATATATATGTATATATATTATTGAAGTAGTCCAGTCACACTGGGGTCGGTCCTACCGGGTCCCGGTATGGGAAAAATCCTCGGAAACCTTTTTCAGCAATATCGATGTCGCGATCTCATCGGGATCCATTTAATCCTAATGCTCTCCATAATTGGAACTCTATCCAATACTATTTTCTGATCTCTGAAACACTCTTATCGTGTGACCCTTTAGGTTCCGGTTATGTTGGCTACTTAGATTAACAATTAATCTGAGTAAGTCATGAGCGCGTCTAGCAACACATCATGACCCCCAATTGACCGGAAAGTAATTGGTTTGATGAATTCATCACGAACGGATCACGAACCCTTCCATAGACAATTATTGTGCAATTCGTCCTTTCATCATCCTATACCCCACTTGGTTATGAGTATGGTCAAAGTGTCAACTCTTACTAGACTAAGTCTAGCCAGTGATATCGGTTCTGTCTTAGGACTCATTACTTTATATGTCCATGAAGACCCTCTTCATGACATATTTATGCTCTGCCGAGACTTAAAGTAATGATCCCGATAAGAGGCAGGTATCTCTTACGCTATCACGTAAGTGATGAATCCTTTATTGGCTACTCAATTACCTTCAATACCTCAAACTGCACTCCAAGCACCACCCTATGAGTAACCTCGAAAGGCAACAAGGAATGGAGTCAAAGCACAGAATCAATATCCAAGATATCCTTGAGTACCTCAAGTCTAAGGATACTTGCACCATTGCTATGATGAGATTATCACTGACATTAGAATAGGACATCCATGTGATGATCTCATGGCAGGTCATCCAATGTACTTACTACCGCTAGTAAGCATCCACATGTCAACTCTAAATATCCCATATTTACAATTTCTGAGATCCACTGCTTGATCCAATCAAGGAGTATGACATATGTTAGTCGTGGGATTAATGATGTCCAGTCTCATTAATCCTATGACTAGGGAGAATTTAGATACTGACATAATTGCACATGATAGGAATCTCAGGATTATGATCACATCATAATTTCCTTCATGCTATGTCATATATCATGGACTTCATTAATTTGATTAAAGATCAATATCAATTCATAAAGAACATCAAATAAATGAAACATGCCTTTCTTTATTTCTTCATAAAGTCTGTACATGACTATGAACAAAAAGCGCTAAAGGGGATTGCCTTTAGGGCACTACTCTAACAATCTCACGGTATTGTACACGCATAAGTCGACTTACACGGGTATACAAGTCGACTTATTAGTCTCGAATCGTATAAGTCGACTTACATCTCAATACAAGTCGACTTACACCTACAAATCTCCCACTTGACCTAAAGCCAATCGCCTTGGTATCTAATACCATAAGCGAGTACATGAGAATCAAAACTCTTTTGTGACAATGGCTTAGTCAACGGATCAGCAATGTTACGCTTTCTGTGGGAATTCTCTCGATCGCGACATCACCTCTCGCAATGATCTCTCGAATCAGATGATATCTGCGGAGTACGTGTTTAGATCGTTGGTGAGACCTTGGTTCCTTTGCCTGAGCAATAGCCCCATTGTTGTCACAATACAACCGTATGAGCCCATCACGCCTAGGAACCACACCAAGTTCGATAATGAACTTCTTGATCCAAACGACTTCCTTTCTTGCCTCGATGCAAAGAATGTACTCGCCTCGGTTGTCGAATCGTGATCGTCTCTTGTTTGGAACTCTTCCAACCGACCTCCTAGATTCGGTGTGAAAACATAACTTTGACGGGATTTTGAATCATCCTTATCGATTGAAAAGCGGCATCCGTATGCCGCTCACTTGAGATTTCCATCTCCATATATCAAGAAAACATCCTTAGTCCTTCGCAAGTACTACGAGGATATTCTTGATGACCATCCGATAACACTCACCAGATCCGATTGGTATACGCCGTGACACTCGTGAGCATACGATACATCGGGTCTTGTACATAACATAGCATACATGATCGATCCTACTCGCAGACGATCACGGATCGATCCATCGCATCCTCTCATCTTATTTCTTAGGACATATATTTCGAGAGTGTTATCCCACGAGACATGGGAAGAAACCCTCTCTTGGATTGCTCCATGCTAAACCTCTTTAGCATCTTGTCTATGTACGATGATTGTGAAAGACCAAGCAACCTCTTCGATCTATCTCTATAAATCTTTATCCCGAGGATAAAAGTTGCTTCACCAAGGTCTTTCATCGCAAATTGTTTGGACAACCAAAATTTAACTGATTGCAACATAGAAACATCGTTTCCGAGTAATAATATGTCATCTACATATAACACAAGGAATACGATTGCAGTCCCATTAACCTTATTGTAAACACAGTGTTCATCCGGATTTTGTGAGAAACCAAACTCTTTGATTGACTCATCAAAACGGATGTTCCAACTCCTGGATGTTTGCTTCAATCCATAAATGGATTTCTGAAGCTTGCATACCTTTTCGCCATCGATGGAAGTGAAGCCCTCTGGTTGTGTCATGTACACATCCTCGGCCATATTTCCATTAAGGAAAGCTGTCTTCACATCCATTTGCCATATCTCATAATCATAATGAGCGGCAATGGCTAGGAGTATCCGAATGGATTTAAGCATTGCTTCTGGTGAAGGTCTCGTCATAGTCAACTCCTTGTCTCGGCGAAATCCTTTGGCCACAAGCCTTGCTTTATAAGTAATCACATTACCATCCATGTCGGTTTCTTCTTGAAAACCCATTTGCACCCTATGGGCTTGATTCCTTGGTGCATTCACCAAAGTCCATACTTGGTTTTAGTACATGGAATCCATTTCGCTTTCATGGCACAAAGCCATTTTCGGACTCGAACTTTTCGAACCTCTTCATAGGTAGCAGGCTCATCATCTTCTATGAGCAATACGTCATTCTCTTCACTTTAGAAATCCATATCTCTAGAACAAAGGCATATCCTACTTGACCTCACGAACTTCGTGTGTAGTAGAAGGTTGAATGTTACTTCATCGAATGAGTGGCAGGTCTCAAGTTCGAGCGGTTGAAGCGGTTCATTTGAGCATCTTGAACTTCTTCAAGTTCAACTTTGCTCCCACCGTCTTCTTCGCAGAAGAAACTCTTTCTCTAAGAAGACAACATGCTTTGAAACAAACACCTTTTGTTCCTCGGAAGGTAGAATTGATATCCATGGTCTCTTTAGGATATCCTACAAACAAACACTTGTCGGACTTTGCTTCAAGCTTATCTCGATTGTGTCCACTTCACGAAGCGAGACAACCCCAAACTTTCAAATGAGAAAGATAAGGTTTTCTGTTAGTCCACATCTCATATGGAGTAACATCAATCGTCTTAGAGGGAACTCGTTTAACAAGTAAACAAATTGTCTCTAGCAAGATACCCCAAAACGATTTTGGTAAGCGTATGCGAAACCCATCATTGATCGTACCATGTCCAACAAGGTTCGATTTCTCCTTTCAGCCACACCATTGTGTTGTGGTGTGTAAAGAGGAGTCCATCGAGATAAAATGCCATTATCTACGAGATAATTGTAAACTGTTGGTCTAAGTATTCTCTACCACGATCGGATCGTAATGCCTTGATACTTTTACCAAGTTGGTTTTCTACTTCATTTCAATTGTTTGAACTTTTCAAGCGCTTGATTTGTATCTCATCGATACAAGTACCCATATCGAGAATAATCATCGATAAAGGTAATGAAGTAACGACAACCACTTCTAGCATGGATGGACATCGGACCGCATACATCAGAATGTATTAGGTCTAATACTCCGATCACTCGCTCACCCTTTCCTTGAGGGTAACTTAGTCATCTTGCCTAATAAACAAGATTCGCATGTGTCATATGATTCATAATCAAATGACCCTAAACCGCCACTCTTATGGAGTTTAGCGATCGTGTCTCATTTATATGGCCGTCGACAATGCCATAAGTAAGTTGACTTTAAATTATCTCTTTTATGCCGTTTGGTGTCATTGACATTCATAATTGGATGAGACATATCTAATATGTAAATACCATTGCATAATGTACCAAGACCATAAAGCATTCCATTAGAATTAATAGAACAACCATTGTTATTAAAATTCAAATGGAAACCAACTCTATTTAAACAAGAAATGTATAATATGTTCTTTGTCAAACGGGTACAAAATAACAATCATCCAATTCGAGTACAAGCCCGGTGGGAGAGACAAAACATAGGTTCCTACGGCTAATGCAAAGAACTCTTGCTCCATTTCCAACACGCAGTCTACTTCTCCTTCACGAGTGTCTATTGTCCCTTAGGCCACCGTGATATCATTACATATGTGAGCCACAACCAAGATCAAATACCCAAATGTTGTGATCGTAAAGCAGATTAACCTCAATGAAAAACATACTTGAAGTAGTTGAGGCATCGATGCCTTCTTACGCTTCGATGACTCGAGATAGACTTTGCAATTCGCCTCCAATGGCCATCTTTACCACAATGGAAGCAAGTTCCTTTCGGGCAGCTTCTTTGGTCTTCTTCTTGATGGCACTTCCTTTGGTTTCTTGGCCTTCTTCTTCTTTGGGTTCTTTTCTTCTTTGAACCGTAAGAAGAAGCAGCCACCATTAGCACTTGCTTACTATCATTCTTGATGGTGCCTTTCATTTGTCTTGAGCAGATTGATCAACTTCGGTATTGTTGTGGATATTTGGTTCATCCGATAGTTTAACACTAACCGTGAATAACTCTCGGACAATCCAACCGAATTAAGTCTATACTTAACTCATAATCCATTACAAAACCTAAGACGACCAATCTCTCAATATAGCCATTCATCTTGAGGGCATATCGCATGCCAGATGTCCCTCGAGCCATCTTTAATGGTGAAGAGAAGCCTCGAGGTCTCGAACCTTTCGCATCGAAGCTTGCTCATCAAACATCTCCCAAGATGAAATACTATAGTGTGAGCATCCATGGACTCGTCTTTCGCTTCGCAGCTCTGGTGACATTGAGGCAAGCATAATGCAAGTAGCCATGTCACTGTCCTTTAGATGCTTACGATATGCCTTCTGATCCTCATCAGAAGCATCGACAGCAGGTGCATCTGGAAGTGGAACATCTAGGATGTATCCCAGTTCCTCAGATCTGAGAACAATTCTCAGATTCCTTAGCCAGTCAAGAAAATTTGGTCCAATTAACTTGTTGGAATCCATTAGCGAAGCGAAGTTCACATCGAAGACATCTTCAACCAACCTAAACGGAAAGAGAGAAAGAATGTTAGAATAGGAATAGATGCATAATCATAAGGACTTGAATGATATGCAAAAAGCTCCCACTAGTTTCATAGAATCCATAACCCTCATTACGAATCCAAAGAAACAAAATGACATAATGTCCTAGTGGGTTGATATCCGATATTGCTAAGAATGACCTTGGGTTTACCCAACAAGCCACAACTTAGGTCAATCGGTAGGTATCGAACATACCAATTGCATCATCGATAACCGACGAGAAGCATGACCTTGGGTTTACCCAACAAGCCACCTTATGTCTCGGGAGGTATCAGATATACCAATTACATCTTAGACACAACTATCGATCAGTGCTATCAACTTGTTGATGTGTGCACTTACATTGGGTTATCAACTCTTTGATGAGCATACATCTGATGTATGCTACCCAATTTCGCCTCGTCACGTTGACCTTGAGTTTACTCAACAAACTAACGCTTAGTGAAAACCAACCCATTAATCCGAAAATCACATTTTCATGGTTCAACATATCCATTATAGAGCGAGCTTGGGTTTACCCAACAACCCAACCCTATAAGAACTCTGGTTCTTACCATATTAATGGAAGGCGTTAGTTTTCATATACCGAGGGAGGATTTGAACTCTAGACTCAAGTTGAAGGATTATAGTCGCCGGGACTATATGGAATGATTTAGGTTTCATCAATCACATTGAATCTTTCCTTATAATCATCCATCATCCCTCTTGAGCATGTCACAAGTCGACTTACAAAGAATGCAAGTCGCCTTATGCCCTCGCTTACATACAAGTCGCCTTATATCACGATACAAGTCGACTTATGGCAAGACCTTGAACAAGTCGACTTATGTCTGTATAAGTCGACTTATCCAACTAAAATTGCTATTATCTCTAATCGCTAATTCCTCAATCCATGTAATCCCAATTCACAATACCATCATACCTAGGGTAATATTCGTTAATTTGATGTACCAATGAACACTTCATTGTTACATGATTGCCATATCTGATCAAACCATACAAGAAAAGCTTGAAAATGAGTCATTACTCATAAATATCCAAACAATTTAGGAAACACCAAATTATCACCCTAAGCATCTCTAGCTAGTCCATACGTTATCAAATTACTTCGGCACAAGTCACAAAAAATTATGACGGCCAAAACAAGCAAGATAATGAAATACACTAACGAGACTCTAATGTGACCTATTCGGCATCCGAAAATTCTTGGAAAACCAACTTCAAGAAATTCAGTTTGGAAAGCATACAACATCAAGATAACACATTTTAAATCACATTAAAAATGGTCCAAGGCATTGGAACTGAAAAATACACATTCAATTATGCCAAGCAAAACAGTCCCAGCATTTTCACAAAACTGCCAAGTTCTGTACATTGCTCGAAATAATCATTGAAACAATTTCAATAAATTCTGAAAAAATTACACAGTTTACTAAATGTTCAGAACATGCCTCATGAAAGTTTTCAGGATTTATAGCCATCAAAAACTCAGTCAACCTAAGCAACAAAACCGATTCAAAATCTGTGTTCATCAACACATCTATTCCCAACAGCATAGAATAAATTCGTGAATAAATAGCAAATCACCTTGAAAACACTTTTCCATCCACATAGACATTCAAAAACATCTTAGGGACATGTTGGTGAAGGCCAATCCAAAAAAAAATTTTCTAGAATTTATTATCGAATTTATACACATGCTTGTTCACAGAATGTGTCACAAAACAGCATCTAGAACCTTAGGGAATAAAATAGCAAAACTATATCAAATCAAATTGATAAATTCTCATCTTTCACAGACATATTCTATAACATGTTATGAACAATTCTGGGTAGAAAAATTTCGAAAAACATATCCCTATAATAATTCGAAATTTGGACAGCATACATGCATCAACATCAAATTCAAATAGGAAGTCCGACCTAGCTATGGTTTTAGCTTCATACACGACACAAGTGGCTCTGATACCACTGTTGGAAAATCCCGAGAGGTACATCACATGTACCAGGTGCGGAAAACAAAAATTTTTGTAACCGGGACCTTCCCGAAGGCCAGGATCTATGTGTCGGTATGAAGACTCAAACCTGAATAGCCAATAGAGACTATCTCTAAAGGTATCCACGCAGAGATCAGAAAACCTAACCGGGACAAACTCCTTTGACCCGGGAATAGCTAGAACAAAGTAAAGGCTGCTAGACCCTACCTCTGTTCTGGAGAGCTTGAGATTGATGGAGGAGAAGCTTGAAAGATGAAGATGAGCTTGATGAGAGATTGAAAGATGAAAAATCACTTTTCCTTCTTCCTTTTCAACCCACGAAGAACACTTCTCAAGTTCTTAGGTTTTTATTCCAAAACCTACTTCTTCTTCTCATCTACGAGCATCATCATCTTTTTTCTTCTTCCTTTTGTCTTTTAGTCATTTATTACTTAATGACTAAGCATGTAAAATGGAAGATTCCATTTCCTTCTTTCATGCTTTCCACGTATTCAACATATATATATATATTAATTAATTATTTAATTAATTAATCATATATATATATGTATATATATTATTGAAATAGTCCAGTCACACTGGGGTCGGTCCTACCGGGTCCCGGTATGGGAAAAATTCCCAGAAACCTTTTTCAGCAATATCGATGTTGCGATCTCATCGGGACATATCTCGATCTCATCGGGATCCATTTAATCCTAATGCTCTCCATAATTGGAACTTTGTCCAATACTATTTTACGGATTCTCTGAAACACTCTTATGCGTGTGACCCTTTAGGTTCCCGGTTATGTTGGCCACTTAGATTAACAATTAATCTGAGCAAGTCATGAGCGGCGTCTAGCAACACATCATGACCCCCAATTGACCGGAAAGTAATTGGTTTGATGAATTCATCACGAACCAGATCACGAACCCTTCTATAGACAATTACTGTGCAATTCGTCCTTTCATCATCCTATACCCCACTTGGTTATGAGTATGGTCAAAGTGTCAACTCTTACTAGACTAAGTCTAGCCCAAGTGATATCAGTTCCTGTCTTAGGACTCATTACTTTATATGTCCACGAAGACCCTCTTCATGACATATTTATGCTCGGCCGAGACTTAAAGTAATGATCCCGATAAGAGGCTGTGGTATCTCTTACGCTATCACGAAGTGATGAATCCTTTATTGGCTACTCAATTACCTTGAATACCTCAAACTGCACCCAAGCACCACCCTATGAGTAACCTCCGAAGGTAACAAGGAATGGAGTCAAAGCACGTAATCAATATCCAAGATATCCTTGAGTACCTCAAGTCTAAGGATACTTGCACCATTGTTATGATGAGATTATCATGACATTAGAATAGGACATCCATGTGATGATCTCATGGCGGGTCATCCAATGTACTTACTACCGCTTAGTAAGCATCCACATGTCAACTCTAAATATCCCATATTTACAATTTCGAGATCCACCGCTTGATCCAATCAAGGAGTATGACATATCTAGTCTGTCCGGATTAATGATGTCCATCTCATTAATCCTATGACTAGGAGAATTTAGATCTTGACATAATTGCACATGATAGGAATCTCGTGATTATGATCACATCATAATTTCCTTCATGCTATGTCATATATCATGGACTTCATTAATTTGATTAAAGATCAATATCAATTCATAAAGAACATCAAATAAATGAAACATGCCTTTCTTTATTTCTTCATAAAGTCGTACATGACTATGAACAAAAAGCGCTAAAGGGATTGCCTTTAGGGCACTACTCTAACAATCTCACGAAGATTGTAGAAGCATAAGTCCACTTACACGGTATACAAGTCGACTTATTAGTACCGAACTGGTATAAGTCGACTTACATCTCAATACAAGTCGACTTACACCTACAAGCCTATAGTAGGAGGTGGATTAAGTAGATTGAGAGAAAAATATCCCTAGACACAAGTGAGCTGAGTGCAAACACTATACCTTGAGTGCTTCTCTTTTGTTCAATCTCTTGTACTTGGATTCTTTCAATGTTTATTTTAGTAGCACTCTTTCATTTTGCTTTGGTTGAATTCTGAGGAAGTAACTTACGTCAATTTCCTTTTATTGTTTTGAGCATGGGTAGATATTTTCTTTTTCTCTTGCACTCTTTTTGACTCTTGTAAAACTTTGTCCAGGAGTACAAAGGTCTAAGTGTGGGGGAATTTGATTGAGCCAAGTTTATATTATAAATTGGCTGCATTTTCATAGCTGCTTATGCATGTATTGACTCCTGATTGATGATTTTTGTGCTTAAATTGGTTTCTCATACTGAGTTCTTTCAATTCTCAATTTGTCAGTAAATTGTCATGATTTGATACTTATTTTTCCATAGTTTTTATTGGGACAATTGATACTGCAAATTGTTGTTATTGTTTTGTTGCAGGAACAAAGGAGTCAACGTAGGAAGTCAACAGTCCTTCCGCACGTCGCGACGCATGGCATCTCACACGACGCAGCGAGCACACTTCCGCACGTCGCGACGCACGGCGATGTACACGATGCGACGAGCAGACGAGTGCACACGTCGCGATGAATTTAATTCATTTATCTTATTAAATCATGACGTATGAGCGGATACCCGACCTGTTTATGGAAAGTTCATCTCACTGTTCCAACCCGGCCCGTGATCCATCATATAAGACTTGCTATTTTTAGGTCATCGGGAGACTTTTGTCACGCAGATTTTTGAATACAGAGACGGCTTGGAACGCAGACTCTGGAAGGAGAAGACCTTCACATTTTCAGTATCTTCTACCATCATCACCACAGTCGCCATCATCACCGTCATCGTCTTCTGCAAACATGAGCCTCGTTCATTCTCCAGTATCCAAGGATCGATCGGAGTCACGCGTAGCTGCCAACCTTCCTCTTGAAGATGTAGCAATGGCTTGAGTTACTGAGCTTCAAGGGAGTAATCACTTAGTATCGAAGTCTAAGTATATTTGTGTAAACTTCGAGTTAGAGGATTGCATCGATATATTTAGATTAGCATTGTTATAGTTTAACCGTGTGTGGATACTATGTTGAAATTTGGACAAAGTAATCAGTAGAACATTTTGATGCCTAATATATGAAGTTTCATATATGTCATTGGATCTTGCATTCACGGTTTTAATCGCCTAGTTGTGTTTGATTGAGATTGTTGTGTTTTATTCATTTGACCAATTACATTTGCTTGTCCAATTGTCACACTAAGGTTTTAACAAAGATTTAAATGATGGAGTTCATTAATTAAATATTTGGACCTAAAGAGTCCTTTAGGGTTGATCTTTGAAACTTAGTGGATTGTATCCCGAAAATCATTTTTGAACTGTGATAGCCTGAGCCTCATTTTCAAGAGGATTTTATCAATTTGATTTTATCCGATTCTTTGTTTATTGCATTATTTCAAAATCCCAAAATATTCTTTTATACTTTTGTTAAATTTTGATTACTTTACCGGTTTCGACCAAATTACCAAAACCCTGTTTATCAACTTCGATTGCAATTTTTGACATTTAGGCTAGATTAGACCATTTTCATTTGGTTCCAATTAAGTGAGACGACCCGAGGTTGCATCCTACACTGCAATCTTGAAATTTATTCTATTTGATCGGTTTCCAAGGATCGATCGTAAGATCGCATCGACAGAACCGCGATCACAATCGTTTAAGTATCTCATACCATATCACCATATGATGATTATTCTACTACAGGGGTAGTAGCTTAATGAGATAATTCTACAAGATTCTCTATATTGAGCACATGATTAAATCTTAAAACTCCCATCTTAATTGTCATCATAATTAAGAAATTTTGCCTAAATACATTCTTGGATCTTTGATGAGATATTAGCTCCTTATGCATGCCCAATGGCTTTAACGTTCTACAGTATATTATTGTCTTGAACAATGCAAAGAAACTGTATCAAATTCACTAAAGAACTTGTTGACCTAATTAATCATTTCCACTACAAGAAAAAGGTATTATGACTTAATCAGTAAGCAATTGCTATATTGGAAATTTTCCAATCCTAAATGATATTGTTTTAAGTAAATAAACCTTCAGTAGGATTTACTTCTAAATTTATATTCTTATTATCTTAAACTCAAATATTAACTCGTGCATAGAGTAATGAATATCTTTAATACTTCACAAGAATCTAATATCTTAAATACTAAACATCTTTAGTTTATTATCTATACACTTGGACTTAGAAAAAGTTAACAACGTCCAATCTATCTCTATAGATATAATTCCCAAAATTAAGTTGTTACCATTTCATATCCAACAAAAGTTATTCTTGAAAATTATGTGCTCAATAACTGAAAGTTAGAATTTTTGTTCTCTATGAGTAATATGTCTCACATAGTGTCACTGAAGAGGACAACTGTACTCCCTCTTACCTTCTTACAGGTATGATAAATTCACAATCATCTTCAAAACAAACTCTTTGAATTCATCATGAAAGTGATTTTTTCAATGTCTCGTCGCCTTTCAATTATACATCAAATGTATCACTAAAGGCATTAGTTCTAATTAGATGTTATGTTATGAGATTTGAATCTTTCAAAATCCTTCTTACTCCCACTACTTATCTTGAGAACCATTCTCCTATAAGTATACATTGAATCAAACAATTTGTTCGATGGGTTTGTAAGATTATATCCAACCTTTTGGATATCTCATAACATCGTATTACTCATTTTAGTTCTAAACTAAATGGATAATATATGCTTCAACTAAGCATCACCTCCTTAAATCATTAGCTTTAGCTATTTTAAAGACTTAGTGTTTCATATCTAATATGAAATCTTACTAATTGATTTAATTGGAACTATAGAAAGTAAGTCATTTTACCAGGCATAACTATAGAAGAAATAATATTGCATTATACAATATCTCATATTGTATTTTACTCCTTACATAAATCATACACTTATGAATTTAGTTGTGAAGGAATTCACTAAAGAATCTTATTCCTATAGATAACCAAAATTTAAAACTTGCCACAAGGATCTCATTGATGTATTTCAACATTCTCAATGCTTAATTTCTACTTAGATTCAAACAATTTGAACCTTTTAAAATTTTAAATCATTATTTCATTTAATACATATGACTATATCTTATAAAGTCATTAGTAATTTAATGAAATATAAATATTGCCCTTTTATGAATTATTATTATATCCAATATATCATATGTATAAGATTTAACAATTCAATTCCATCATCCTTTCACCAAATGTCGATTTGGTTATTCTTCAACTTGACAAGTTTCATATGATTCATAATCAAAAGGATACACATATCCTTATATGTAACTTTATGATTCTCGTTTTGTTGATTTAAACGACATGACATAAAAGGATTGTCTCGGTTATCCAACTTTTTATTCTTTCCGTTTATGTTAAGCATAAGTCTCATTTGATTCAATACATATACAAACTATTTGCATAAACTTAGATCAACTACTTTGACTTAACAATCTATTTCTATCCATGCATTGGACATTACAATAATGTTGAATCTAAATTCAATATCAAATACTTATAAGCATGAATTAGAAATATATATGATCTCTATCATATCACATATAGGCAAGAAAAATTATGCAATCATTTTTTTCTAATGAAAACTATTATCATATTGTTGCTAAGCCTTTAATTGTAGTCCACAATTATGTTTTTAGTAGGCTAAATTAAGTGGAACAATTTCATCAAGGTACTATACCTCTCAGCCCTACTCCAGGCAACTCCTTGCATTTTGCTATCATGGTGTTAACATACATCTTACATGTCATCGTCAAAGTTTATGAGACATTATTCAAGTCAAAATGTCAATATATTTTCTCATTTATATGATTTTGAAATATCTCTACAACTTTGTAACCATATCCTCAATGGGGATTATTGCAAAATTGCATAGTAAACGTACAATTTTCTATCTAACTTTTGAGAAATTTTCTCAAGTATATCTTATGTTCAAGAACTTGGGTTCACTATCTTAGTATCAACTATAGTAAATAAGGTAGATTCCACTAAGAACAAAATAAATGTAAGAAAGCAAGTAATCAATTATATGCCATGGCTACCAAATAAGATTAGGACTTTAATCATGCATTTGGTTACTCCCACTATTTTATTTGAAATAATAGCCCTCACTACTATTTGAAAAGATTACTCTAATTTCTCTAGTGGGCTAGGATTCCATTCAAATATAGTTGACCTTGAGTTTGCTCAACAAATCAACTAGTCTTAAATTAGATAGATAACAACTTTATCAATCACATCTCATATGACTCCTAGATCTATTAGGTGATAACTCCTGCCAAAATATATCTTATATATTATTCCTAACCTTGCCTCTAAATTCATGTGATTATGAGTTTGCTTATCCAAATCATACAAATTTAGTTAAGTAGAACCCATTATCATAAGATTAAACATGTTCGGGTTAAAGGGACCTTAAGTTTGTTCAATAAGCCTACAATAAACAGAACTCTAGTTTATTCTTATAACAATGGAAGACAACAATCATGTTCTTAATATGTACTTATAATTTTAGAGAGGGATTTAATTTCATTTGCCTCATCCAAGACAAATAGTTTAGCTACTCATATTAAAATCTGATCGCGGCTTATCGTTCAATCCGAAGATTGATCCTTGGAAACCGGTCAAAGTCAATTTATACCAAGAATTGCAACACAGGGTGCAACCTCAGGTCGACTCTCAAGGAACCAGTGTAGCATTGATCTTAAGACTAGCCTAGTCTAATGATGCATGTAATTAAAGCAATTAAAGGGGGGTTTTGGCTTGATCTTTAAAATTAAAGAAAGCTAAGTATGAAATAAATGTTTTGGGATTTTTAAAAGGCAAGACAATTTGAAATAATTAAGATTGAAAAAATTAACTAAAGTTCTCCCGAAAATGTGGCTCAGTCATCATCGTTCAAAATAAATGTCGGGTTTGAAATCCACTAAGTTTCAAAACATAACCTTAATAACTCGTTAAGTCCAAGAATTTAATTAATCAACTCGATTAATTAAATCTTGTTAAAACCCTTAGTGTATGGTATGAAATGATTTATGCAATAAATCAATCGATAATAACACAACCAACAACCAAACACAACTAGGCGATTAGATTAATTAATGCAAAATCTGACTGATATACATGAGACTTCATGTATTCAGGCACAATATTCAACACAAATTAATCCTTAACATAGATCAAAGTTTAACATCCTACTAAACTATAGCAAGATTCATTCGGTCATACAATGCAATCTCCAACTCGGAGTTGTTACAAAAATACGACAGAAATCCAAAACAGCGATCGATTACCCCTTGAAGCTCATGGAACTCAAACCGTTGCTACATCTTCAGGAGATCCAATTCCCTAGCCACGCATGATGCCGGGTAAGTCCATCACTGCTGGAATATCACCTCGGTCCATGACTCCAACGACTAACAGTTGAGAATGGGTGCGACGAATGATGGAAGAGATGAAGATGATGATGGTGGACGTCGTCTGGAGGTGGCGCCGAATCTGCAAAACAGAGGAAACAAAAACTATCAGAAAAATAGAGAAGACGAAGGATGGAGAGCTACCTCGAGAATGCGGCCGTCCTCATTTAACCTAAAACAGAAGGTTTTATAGGAAGTCTGCTTGGTAGGGTCGTAATAGTGGATAATTTTGCTATTTATGGTCGGGGTATCAGGCATTCGTCGCGACTAATGAATAAAGTTCGTCGTGACGCATAAAATGGTCACTCGTCGCATTTAATTAATTTATACCAAATAAATTAAATCGCGGTGAATGTCTGCGTTGGTTAAATCCCGACTAATGGATGGCTTCTCACGACGTGTTGACTTTCTCTTGTTGACTCCATTGTTCCTACAAAAATACTACACCTTTGCAGTATCAATTGTCCCAATAAAAGTTATGCAGAAATTAATATCAAATGACAACAAAATACTGACAATGTGCAAATTATAAAAGGTCGATATGAGGAACCAATTTAAGCACAAAAATCATGAATTAGGAGTCAACAAGTGCATAATTACTTAAGAAAACAGGGCCAATTTATAGTATAAATTTGGCTCAATCAAATTCCCCCACACTTAGACCTTTTGTACTCTGGACAAAGTTTACAAGAGTAAAAAGGTACAAGAGTGAAAGAAAATTCATACCATGCTCAAATAATAACGAAATAGCGCAATCCACTTCATCGTAATTCACACGCAAAGAAATTGAAAGAGTGCTAATAAAGCATAATTGAAAGAATTTAAGCACATGAGATTGAACAAAGAGGATCACTCGGGATGTGGTGTTTCATTTCAACTCACTTGTGTTTAAGGATATTTTCTCCATCCGCTTAATGCATCTCCTACCATAGGCTTGTATCAATTTTATTTCTCCACTACAAGGACTATCATTTTGAAGATCAAGAGGTCTTTTAGGGTTGTAATGAGCGGAGGGCTAGTTGAATGGATGGAGTGAAAGAAAGAAAAATATGAGCATGCGCTAAATGAGGAACTGATGTCAACAGCCAAACTAAAACTAAACACTAAAATAAATTGAATATACACATTTTTTTCACATTTTGGCTATCTCATTTTGAGATGCTAATCCCTTTTTGGGATACACAAGACTAACACTTTTCCATTTTCCAACATTTTTTAACCTAATAACAAAACACGTATCACCGACATCATCCGAATATGTATGCAAATGCTCATAGAATAAAGGCTCAAGGGCTAGCAAAGGGAAAAGTGTTTAAGGGTTGGTGTTTGGGGAAAGAAATTTGAAAGAAGGAACGCCTATCATATCAACAAAATTCTAGTCCATCAAGTTTTGAGTAAAAATTGACACAAGTTCTAGAGAAGTATGAACTAAGCAGATGCACACACAAAGATGTAGAAGAAGAATTTGCCTCAAATATCCTTCCAATAAGGGTTTTGTCCCAATGATCAATCTCAAGTCTTAAAAACTGACAATACTATCTTGTTAGCATGCTCCCATTCACTTTGTTTTGAAAACTTCAAAAGTTAAAATTTTGCCAGATCCAATTATCATTCGAAGAATGGAGAGTATTTTCAAAAACTCAAGTATCAGTTTTTGAAACTTGTAAATGATTTGCATGCAAGGGCACAAAAGAACAGGTGCAAAAAATGTTTGATTGAGTTTCAAATTTATCAGTAAAATTTGAAAGGGCCCACAAAATTATGCACAAATTCTAATAGACATGCAATGCAAAATATAAGAAGGGAACTAGCTCCCCCACACTTAAACATGGCATTGTCCACAATGGCAGAAGTAGCAAGGCACACATAGAAGCATGAAACAAAAATTGACAAAAGAGAAATGGGGATATATCATTAAGCCCAAAAAGTAAATGTACAAAGGAGGATCCGAAGAACTAGCTAAAAATTACAACAAAGAGAAGAAAATACAGAAAAACAACAACAAGAAAGGAAAACAAATAGCCTAAACTATGCTGCAGGATCGTCAGCTGGCGGATCCGGAGGGGCAGCGGCAGAGGAACTAGGAGCAGCAGCAGAGACCGGAGCGGGAAGCGGAAGGGGCAACCCAAGGTGAGTTGCAATCATGGAGAGCATGGCGCTATTGAATTCACGATCAGCAGCTAGCTGCGCCTGGATGGAAGTGAGCAGGGCACGGTCAGCGGCCAGTTGGGCCTCAAGCCGGTGGATGTCGTCTCGGAGCAGAGCCATCTCGGAAGAAGCAGGGGGGGCGGTAGGTGGGGAAGACACCGGAGAAGAGACACGAGGCGGAGATGGGACATGAGGCGGAGCCTCGGGGGAAACTGGAGGGACTGGAGGATCGGGAGAGGGTGAGGAAGGAGTTGCGGGAGCAGGCTGGGCAGGAGGAGGGGGTGGAAGGTTGCGAGGGCGACCGAGACAGACGTAAATAAAAGGAGGAGCGGGCTCGAAGGTAAGATCGGCGGAATGCTCCGGAACTCGAAAGGCCCGGAACAGGTCGGAAATGAGGTGGGGAAAAAGAAGGTAATGCCGGATATTGGTGGCCAGAACACATTGGCGGAGGGCAGAGGCTATGGCTGTGGCAAGATTGACAGGGCGGCCGACCATGAGAAGGTATATGTATAGGGCCTGTTCTTTAGGGATATTTGTTAGGTGGAGGGTAGGAAGGATGTTGTTGCATATGAAATGCAACCAAGTGCGAGCTTGAGGGTGAAGGTCGGAACGACGGATATACTGTTGAGAGCCCCGAGGTTGAAGCCACTGAGTCCCTGCAGGGCAGAGAGTACTAATGACATCATCCCAGGGGTAGTTACGGATGAGGTCTAGATAATGGCAATGAGAGACAACAGGGAGATGGAAATGTTCTCGGATGATAACAGAGGAGAAAGCATCAGGGATAGAGACACCCCAAAACTAATTAGTAGGTGTGGGAATAGCGAGCATAGGAGTAATATTGGTGGACGAAGGTGAGGTTGCCAAGCTGCTCGAGGTTTGGCAAGGCCGGTCAACTCGAGTTGGAAGAGTTGTCCCACAAAAGGGTTGGTTCTTTGGAGTGAGAGGAAGGGTTTTCTTTGAGTATATCTGGTGGCAACACGAGTGGCGGTGATCATACTCGGGATCCATCGGCGAGAGGGGAAGGATCAAAAACGAGGATGACGGGAGGTTGCGGAGAAGGGAATGAGTGTGGTGGAGGAATCAAGAGGAAGGCTGCTGCTCAGTCAAGAGGCTCGCTTCATTCGAGGCATGATCCCGCACACACAACGTTAGAAACAAGTAAGTTCTTGAGAAAACTACGAGAATCAGCCTCCTCGTCGCGGCTAATGATCATTCGTCGCGACGAGTCGAGGTCCTCCCATTCGTCGTGATGAACATGAGAGTTATTGCGACGAGGAAGTCCTCTTCCATTATTTGCGACCTACAGGATGTTCATTGCAAGAATCAGAGCACACACGCCAAGCATGGCGAGGTATGAAACTCGTCGCGATTTAACGGTGATTCTCATGAATGACGCGGAGAAGCGGCTTCATTGTTCGTCTAAATCTAACAAATAACAACGAGAATGGACAAAATGAAAGAATAAGAACACTTACCTAAGGTCGAAAACGAAGATGGGAGAAGATTTGAGAAGGTTTGGAGCTTCAAACGCAAGGGGGCACAGCTGGGAGCGACGACGAGGACTGCGGCAAAGGGAGAAGCGAGGAAGAAGGAGAAGAAGAGAAAAGAGAAAGAGAAGAAGAAGAAATAAGGCGGGAAGCAGACGAAAAGACGCGAAGGAGAAAAGACTGAAAAGGGCTCCGGAAAAAAGAGAAGTCCAACGGTCCAGAGGGGCAAACCAGGAACTATTCGTCGCGACCAACGACGCGTTTGCCGTGACGAAAAAGAGACAAGCCCTAGAAGCGTCGCGACGAGTAGGTACGTTCGTTGCGACGAACCGCCCAAACAAAATGCAAATTCTAAAGATCCTATTCGAATTGCACAAACATTCAATCAATCAATTCACATGCATAAATCAACCATTCTCTTTGATCTATATCATGCTTCACTACAAGAAACATGCAGAGCCAACATAAAGGGATCAATTTATTGAGACAGAAAATAGAAATCCTACCTGACTACAGCTATTCCTACTGGATGGTTCTCTCCCCCACACTTAAATAATATAATCATGCTCAACAATATGCACGTTGGTATCAAACATAAGCACAATTATATAGTAAATGAAGGAAAGAGAAAACACCGCACTCAAGCGGGTCTTGTAGCTCAAGATGGACGTCGGTTGATATCCAAGCTTCATGTCAACAACTTGGGTCTGGGCAGCTCCATTTCCATTCCCAGATCCGAATAAGCACCTGCACTATCATCAAAATAGAAACGGCTCCAAAGAGATCATTAGTGGTGGGGTTAAAGTTTCGCAAATTCGTAACAAGCATCATCGATTACAACATCAAGCATATTCACCCCAAGCAAGGAGTAATCCTCGTTAGGGTGTTTCATAGCTTCATACATGTTGAAGCTAATGTGTTGATCACCAACCTCCATGGTGATCTTCCTTCCTTCATCTTGATCATTGTACTTGCCGTCCAAGGAAGGGTCGTCAAGGATTAGAGAAGTGTCTGCACCACTTCAAGAGACATATCCAAAGACGTAAAA
Source organism: Erythroxylum novogranatense (assembly GCA_029891385.1). NCBI lineage: Eukaryota > Viridiplantae > Streptophyta > Magnoliopsida > Malpighiales > Erythroxylaceae > Erythroxylum > Erythroxylum novogranatense. The sequence continues at coordinate 52,163,101 of CM057233.1, read as the reverse complement.
ATCAAGTAGGAACACTAATCCTTTCACTTGGACCGAATGTCCTCAATGATGCCCATGTGGTGTCGGAAGGATCTGTCGACCAACCGTAACACTACCAAGTAGGTTTTACGCCTAACTCCTGTGGCTTCATAGGATGATTTTGGCATCACATTGATTGCCGCTCCCAAATCTAGCAACGCTCTTCCAATTGTCACCTTTCCTATGACACAAGGAATGGTGAACGATCCTGGGTTCTGACACTTCACGAGAATTTGGGGCTTGAATAATGCATACACGTTTGAGCTCACTGGCTCTCTCATTCAGCCTAAACTTACGCTTGTTTGTGCACAAGTCCTTCAAATATTTAGCGTAGGCCGGAACTCTCTTAATCAGGTCCAAAAGGGGCACATTCACTTCCACCTTCCCAAATAGGTCAATAATTTCCTTTTCATGTTTCAGTTCGTTGACCTTCTTGCTCATCAAGTAGGAATTTGGGAAGGGAAGGTCCTTCAGATTGACTTCCCTTTGTGTTGCTTCATTTCCACTAGATTTTTCCTTTGCAGCACTTTCTCCTGGACTGCTTGATGGTTGCTCTGTTTCCTCAATGGTTAATTTCTTCTTTTTCTTCAGCAATTCCTCTTCGCGATCACTCTCTGATCGCACAGCCTTCTTTTCTCTTACTTGAGGTGTCTCTTCAACCTCAATTTCTTCGGCGCATTCTTCTTCTTCAAGAATGCTAAATTGCACTTTCTTTCCACTCCTTAATTCAATTGCGTTCAAGCTTTTCGGATTTATGACCGTGTTGGAGGGAATTGATCCGCTACTCCTCGCTTGATTTTCACTCAAGTTGTTGGATAACTGAGTGACGTATGAGTTCAGGTTTTCTGCCTTGGTTTCCCATTGATCCATTCGCTTTTCCAAAGCAGTAAAACGCGCAACATTCTTCGAGGAGTCCTGCTGGATTAAGTTTGCGATGGCGTTGAACTGATTAGCCGTAGAGGCTCTTTCTTCCTTCATCAACGTCATCATACCATGTAGCAGTTGGTTGGTGTCCTCTTTTGGTGGTTGTGGTTGCACCGTCAATGCTTGCTGATCAGGGAACTGGTTTGTAGATGTTCCAGCTCCACTCCCTTGTTGAAAACGGTTGGGTGCTCTTCCCTCATTACTCCTCCAACTAAAGTTAGGATGAGATCTCCATCCTTCATTATACGTGTTGGAGTACGGATCCCACTTAGGATTTTGTCTCCCCGGGTACACTGCAAAGACTTCTTCATACCTCCCGGGACAGACACTGGTTATGTGCATCACCGATCCGCAAGATTCGCAACTAGGTGTGGCCAGTTCAGTGGAAGATGAAGGGCGATGCACATTCAAATTCTTCAGCTCAGCTGCAATCGAGGACAACTGTGAAGTTATCCTATGCTCTTGGGAATCCACCTTTGATTCCGTGCTTTCCATCCTTTTGTGCGAGCCACATGGCTCCTACTTCATGAACATTCACGGAATCACGAGCACTATATCTTTGCGATGGTTGAGGCCATCCTCTTGATCAAGGCCCACGCTTCAAAGTGCGGTGAGGTCAATCAACGATCCTCCCGAAGCAGCATCTAACATTCCCTTTTCCTGATTCTTCACCACATCATAAAAATATTGAACAAGCTGTTCATCAGGAATTTGATGATGGGGGCACCGAGACAACAGATCCTAAAATCTGTTTCAAAAATCATACAAGGACTCGTCATAGTCTTGCTTGGCAGAATAGATTTCTTTCCTCATTGAAGACGTCCTCGAGGCTGGAAAATACTTTTCCAGGAAAGCTTTTCTCAAGTTGGCCCAACTATGGTAGGCATTCGCGACATGCCTTGGGAGGCTCATGTACCACTCCCGGGCCTTTCCTTCTAGGGATAAGTGAAACACCTTCCACAGCACATGATCTAGGGGAGCTCCTACGGGTTTCATGCTTTGACAAATCATTGTCGGTAACTTGTAAATGCATGTAGGATCTTCTCCGCCAAACCGTGAAATTTGGGGAGAGAATTGATCAATAGCCCCTTAACTTCAAAATTCACGTCGAAGTTCAGGCAGGCTGCGGTGAAGGGGTCATAATTGACGTCCGAGGTTGTAGCTTCTCTGATCGTTCTATGCCTGTTGTTCCCTATGTTCTCATCGACTCTTTCCTGATCACCATTTAATCCATGATCTCCGTTCCTAGGTTGGTGACCGGGAAATTCTTGATGCTCAGCCATTTCTCCTACTTGATGTTCTAATGTGCTAAGGGTTGCTTGCTCTCTTCTGTCCTTCCTATGCTTCCTTAAGTATCGCTCGATTTCAGGTTGAAAATGAACTAACCTAAGTCTACGGGCATGCACAAAAGAAGTTCTCTAAATTAGCTCACTAAAACGACAATGACGAAAGGGTTTAATTCACTCATCGCTCGTCGCGACTCGTAGGAACTTCATTGCAGTGAACATAACAAAATGCGAATATTAGTCGCGACGAATGTATGAACTCGTTGCGACGAACCATGAACTCGTTGCGACGAATGATGAACTTGTCGCAGCCAAGAATCACAACAAAGCACAATAACTCGAAATTAGGCACAATAAACAGGAACAATCAAACTAAACACTTAAAGCAAAACATAATTAAGCTCACCAAACATAATTAACACTAAAAAGATTGAAGCAAACAGAATAAAACAAAATTATGAAATGCAAAACAGAATGCAAACAACAAAACTATAATGTAAAACAAACACTTGGCTAACCTAGAAAACCAATTACTTTGGTTCCCCGGCAACGGCGCCAATTTGATCGCGGCTTATCGTTCAATCCGAAGATTGATCCTTGGAAACCGGTCAAAATCAATTTATACCAAGAATTGCAACACAGGGTGCAACCTCGGGTCGACTCTCAAGGAACCAGTGTAGCATTGATCTTAAGACTAGCCTAGTCTAATGATGCATGTAATTAAAGCAATTAAAGGGGGGTTTTGGCTTGATCTTTAAAATTAAAGAAAGCTAAGTATGAAATAAATGTTTTTGGGATTTTTAAAAGGCAAGACAATTTGAAATAATTAAGATTGAAAAAATTAACTAAAGTTCTCCGAAAATGTGGCTCGGGTCATCATCGCTCAAAATAAATGTCTGGGTTTGAAATCCACTAAGTTTCAAAACATAACCTTAATAACTCGTTAAGTCCAAGAATTTAATTAATCAACTCGATTAATTAAATCTTGTTAAAACCCTTAGTGTATGGTATGAAATGATTTATGCAATAAATCAATCGATAATAACACAACCAACTTAACCAAACACAACTAGGCGATTAGATTAATTAATGCAAAATCGATCGATATACATGAGACTTCATGTATTCAGCACAATATTCAACACAAACCAATCCTTAACATAGATCAAAGTTTAACATCCTACTAAACTATAGCAAGATTCATTCGATCATAAAATGCAATCTCAACTCTGAGTTGTTACAAAAATACGATGTAAATCCAAAACAAATGATCGATTACCCTCAAGCTCATGGAACTCAAACCGTTGCTACATCTTCGGAGATCCAACTCCCTAGCCACGCATGATGCGGGTGAGTCCATCACTTTGGAATATCACCTCGGTCCATGACTCCAACGACGAGCAGTTGAGAATGGGTGCAACGAATGATGGAAGAGATGAAGATGATGATGGTGGACGTAAATGCGGAGGTGGCGCGAATCTGCAAAAGCAGAGGAAACAAAACTATCGAGAAAAATAGAAGGCGAAGGATGGAGAGCTACCTCGGGAATGCGGCGTCCTCATTTAACCTAAAATGAAGGTTTTATAGGAAGTCTCATGGCCGGTAAAACAGTGGATAATTTTGCTATTTAAGGGGGGGTATCCACATTCGTCGCGACTAATGAATAAAGTTCGTCATGACGATAAAAATGAGTCACTCGTCATGATTTAATTAATTTATACCAAATAAATTCGTCATGGCGAATGTCTCAAGGTTAGTTCGTCCGACTAATGGATGGCTTCTCACGACGTGTTGACTTTCTCTTGTTGACTCCATTGTTCCTACAAAATACAACACCTTTGCAGTATCAATTGTCCCAATAAAAGTTATGCAGAAATTAATATCAAATGACAACAAAATACTGACAATGTGCAAATTATAAAAGGTCGATATGAGGAACCAATTTAAGCACAAAAATCATGAATTAGGAGTCAACAAGTGCATAATTACTTAAGAAAACAGGGCCAATTTATAGAATAAATTTGGCTCAATCAAAATCAAAAGCGAAAGAAATAACAAAGCGTAAAGTCTCCATCCCTGGTCTTTACTGAAAAACACAAAAATATCAATGAAGAAAGTGCAGAAAACGTAAAAAAACTGAAAGGAAAAAAGCAAAAACGAAAATCTCTAGAACGAGGCTTACATGAATAGTGATCTCCTCTCATTTTATGCTTATTTTCCCGATTTTCCTCCTATCTTTCCTTGATTCCCGTCCGATACTGTATCCCCCATTTTCAGGTAATCAATCCCCTTGAAAGATGGCAATATAATCTTCAAAGATTGTGAGAATCTCGATTTTGACTTTTGAAAGTTTATCTGCAGATTTATTTCATCCTTAGGCATGCCCACGCTTAGTCACCGAATTGTTGTCAAATTAGGAATTTTGGATTTTCTTCATTCTTTTGCATCGTTTTGATTCAATTTCAACTTGAAGGTGTTGAAAATCATCTGCAAGCAATTATAAGGTAATTTCATTAATTTCAAATAATATTTTCAACACATTAAAGATAATAAAGTCCAAAATAAATGCAAATTGATGACTTAATAAATTCCCCCACACCGAACCTTTGCTCGCCCTCGAGCAAACATGTCAAACACTACACTCAGTCAATTCATCCTTCACAAGATCAAGTGCACACAATCCATTAACTTGGGCTAGTAAGACTTAAGTTGCAACATATATCATAATTACTTTTCACCAATGCAAATAAACGAAGTCAAAATAAGACATCTTTGTTCAAAAGCAATCATGAAATCAAAATGAATTCTTCTCATGGATTTCACTCTTACACTCAAGTGTTTCTCTCAAATTTCACTCTAACATGTCGCACTACCATAGGCTTGCAGTTTCACCAATTATCATTCATTCAGATCACATGAGCTAATAAATCATAAGGACTTTATTCAAGGTTGTAATGGGGCTAGGTTCACAGGTGAGGTAAAAACATAGTAAAGGGTTCATCACAACCATTCATAAAGCATCAAGTAAAAAAAGTCACATAAACTAAAATTCTGAGATAAACATGAATGAAAAGTACTACAACTACTCATTACTAACTAGTACCACTATACTTTATTCTTTTTCTGATTTTTTCCTTTTCTTTTCTTTTCTTTTTTCTTTTTCTCTTTTTTTTTTGAATACGCTAAGAACATGAGAAAAGAATAAAAACAAGAGAGAATAACAACACATGAGTAAAAGTACCTATAAAAATATCTCAAAACACAATATAACAAAAAAGTCCCAAATTACTCAATGCTTCATTCAACTTGTGAAGTGGAAAGGCTAATGGGACTTTTGGTTTTAATGTGAGGTGATTAATTGGAAAACAAGGTTAAAGGCTCAAACGTGTTTGCAAAGGAAAAATAAATAGGTGGGTCAATTTTAAGCTAAGGGTGTAAAAACAAAGAAGGCCTTAATCACTTCTATATCCCATGTGATCAAATAAATTCAAACCGGTTCCATGCAAGTGTTGAAGGCAACATGAATAGAGGAGCATCACGCAATTCAAAGAAATAACATGACATAAAGATGATGTCATTTAGGCTCAAACTTTGCTCACAGGTTTAATTCAAGAATTCGCTTCAATTCTACACATTACCTTATCACTCAAATGTCAAAATTTTGATTAAGTCTATGAGATCAACTGTTGCAATCAATCAATATGATTCACCTTAAAACACACTTAGCCCAATTTAATTTCATGCACATACCCAATCTTATCCAAACTAATATGACCAAGCTTCATGGCATAACATGCATAACCATATGTAAAATTCATTAAAAATCACACAAAAATCGAAAATATTCACACATCAAAAGTCCAATTCTTTCCCCCACACCTAGACCAACATGGTCCTCAATGTTAAAGAAGCATAAAGATAAAGGAAAAGGTGAAAGAAAGTTTCTCTATTATGGAAGTGCCGAAATCAAGGTGTTGGTGGAGGTGGCGGTTGGTGGTTCAGTGGTGTGTGAAGGTGATTGTGGTGGAGAAACATCAGCAGCAAAATGTATGGGCGTGGCAAGTCTATGAGATTCACTTTGCTAAGTTCTTGGAAGACAACCTGAAAAAAAGAAGAAGACAATATCACAAATTCCAAAAGCACAAGTTAGGGTGGATGGGTGAGTTGGCAGTGAAGACTATGGGTGGCGTGAATTGTTAGTGATTAGGTGAAATTGATGAATTAAGGAGAATGTTGGTAGAGTATCGGCAGCTAGAGAGTGAAGATTAGAGAAGGAATTTGGGTAAAAAAAGAGGAAAAATAAAGAGGGAAAAATAGGGGAGGGCGGTAAACCTGAAAATTTTGTTTTATTTATGCTCTCTTTTTTTCAATGTTTTAGAAAAAAATGAAAATAAAAAGAAAAATGACATAAATTAAAAAAATTGTGAATTGACATTCCTAAATAAATAAAATAACATAATGAAAATAAAAACTATTAAAGAAATAACATAAACAAATTTGAAAAAATTACGGGTTTCCCCTGAACGTGCTTCTTTAAAGTCATTAGCTAGACCTGTGTCATTACTTACCGAGTTAGAAATAGGTTGGAGGTAGCAACTCTATTTCTTCCACTTGCTCGATTGAAAAATTTTCATAATACGGTTTAAGGCAATGTCCATGAACTTTAAATAACTTAGAGGTATCTAAACTCTAAATTTCTACCGCACCATGAGAAAAAACATTAGTAACAATAAATGGTCCAAGCCAACGAGATCGTAATTTTCCTAGAAATAACTTAAGCTTTGAATGATAAAGAAGAACTTTTTTTCTGATGGAAAAATGTTTCCTAGAAATCATTTTATCATGAAAAGTCTTAGTTTTTTCCTTGTAAATTTTTGAATTTTCATATGCCTCATTACGAATCTCCTCTAATTCCTGCAATTGCAACTTCCTACTGTTACTAACCTCTAATTGATCCATATTCAACTGCTTCACAGCCCAATAAGCTCTATGTTCAATTTCTACAAATAAATGACGAGGCTTCCCGAAAACTAACCTATAAGGCGGCATGCCTATAGGAGTTTTGTACGCAGCTCGGTATGCCCATAAAGCATCATCTAATCGTAGACTCCAATCCTTTTTGTTCGGATGTACCACTTTTTCTAGTATGGACTTGATCTTTCTATTGGATACCTCGGCTTGCCCACTTGTCTGTGGATGGTAGGCGGTCGAGACTCGATGTGTAATGCCACATCTTTTCATCAATGTTTCAAAAATCTTATTGCAAAAATGGGTCCCTTGATCGCTAATGATAGGTCGAGGCATTCCAAACCTGACAAAAATATTTGATTTAATAAAATCAATCACTGTTTTAGCATCGTCAGATATAGTAGCCTTAGCTTCAACCCATTTCGAAACGTAATCTACTGCCAACAAAATGTAATTCTTACCAAAAGAAGAAGGGAAAGGACCCATAAAATCTATTCCCCAAACATCAAAAATCTCACATACCAGAATGTTCGTTAGTGGCATTTGATTCTTTGATCCCAAGTTACCTGTTTTTTGACAACGATCGCAAGACTTACAAAACATGTAAGAGTCATAAAATAACTTAGGCCAAAATAATCCACATTCTAAAATTTTACGAGCAATTCTTTCAGGACCAAAATGTCCCCCACATACAGATGAATGACAGAAATGCAAAATAGATGAAATTTCATCATCTGTGACGCATCTCCTTACAATCTGATCAGAACAAATTTCCAAAGGTGAAGTTCATCCCAAACATAATATCTAGCCTCTCGCTTGATTTTATCTCTCTCAGCTCTAGATAGATCACTAGGTAAAGACTTAGTTACTAAAAATTTCACTATGTCTGCATACCAAGGAATTACCTGTTGAATTGTGAAAAGGCTCTCTTCCGGAAACTTGTCGTGAAGAACATCGGGCGTGGTACTCGATGTGATCCTACTTAAGTGATCAGCCACCAGATTTTTTGTTCCTTTCTTATCGTGAATTTCCACATCGAATTCTTGGATCAATAGTATCCATCGAATTAATCTTGTCTTGTCTTCTTTTTTAATAACCAAATACTTCAGAGCTGCATGGTCAGAGTAGATGATCACCCTCGTTCCCAATAGGTATGACTGAAACTTTTCTAACCAAAAGACAACCGCTAAAAACTCCTTCCTCGTAGAATAATTTTTCTGGGCATCATTAAGTGTCATAGAAGCATAATAAATAACATGAGGTATCTTGTCCACTTTTTGGCCCAGCATGACGTCAACTGCATAATTTGACACGTCACACATCAACTCAAAAGGTGTGTCCCATCGCGGTGGTTGAATAATCGGTGCTGTAGTGAGTTGCTCCTTGAGTTCGTCAAACGCACTTTTGCATTGTTTGTCAAAATAAAAATTCACATCTTTTTGGAGTAATCTACACATGGGTTACGCAATTTTGCAGAAGTCCTTGATAAATCGTCAATAAAATCCTGCATCACCAAGAAAAGAACGGACTTCCTGCACATTCGCGGGGTAAGATAAATATCGAATAACATCTATCTTAGTCCTATCGACTTCAATTCCTTTCGAAGAAACAGTATGGCCCAAAATAATGCCTTGATCAACCATGAAATGACACTTTGCGTAATTTAAAACCAAATTAGTTTCAATGCAACATTTCGGCACTTTTTCAAGGTTGATAATGCACGTTTCAAAAGACTCCCCATATACCGTGAAATCATCCATAAAAATTTCCTTGCAATCTTCCACAAGATTGGAGAAAATACTTATCATACATCGTTGGAATGTCGCGGGAGCGTTGCATAATCCAAATGGCATTCGTCGGTAAGCAAAGGTGCCGAATGGACATGTGAAGATTGTCTTATCCTGATCCTTAGGTGCCACCAAAATCTGGTGATATCCTGAATAGCCATCTAAACAACAATAGTGAGATTTTCCCACAAGCCTTTCAAACATATAATCGATAAATGGAAGTAGAAAGTGATCTTTTCTAGTAATTGAATTAAGCTTCCTATAATCTATACATACCCTCCAAACATTTTGGACACGAGTTGGGATTAACTCACCAATTTTATTTCAATTACCGTTACACCAATTTTCTTCGGAACTACCTGGATTAGACTCACCCACTTACTATCCAAAATCTGATAAATGATGCTCGCGTCAAGAAACTTCAAAATCTCTTTCTTCACTACTTCCATCACGGGTGGTGTTAAGTCAAAATGACTTTACTTAGATATAATTTTGATGTATAACAAAGAGTAAAATAAAAGAAAAGCAAAGCAGACGAAGTAATACAGACGAAGCAAAGCAAACGAAACAATACAGACGGAGCAACACAGACACAGACGCACAATAAGACGTAGACGAAGGACGTAGAAGAAATAAATAGACGCAGACACAAAATAAACACAGACGAAGAAACGCAAACGCAAAAGAGAAATACAGACGCAGACGGAGACACTATATAAAACAGATGAAGACGCAATAGTAAAACAGACGAAGACGCGAATAGAAAAGACAGACGCAGAAGAGGAATTGCAAAGCAGACGCAAGAGTCAGTTCGGGTTAGTTACAGAAATCAACTGATTAACCGTTTCTGTTAAAGATTCAAGAAACAAGATTCAAGAAACAAGAATCAAGAAGCAGTTGGAGACAAAGGCTATAAATACAAGTTGAAGTCGAAGATTGCATAGTTAGTTAAAATACGTGAGCTGAACAATTAAAAAATATCTGAATTACATCTACGTGATCGAAAAAGCATTATGTTCAAGTTAGCCGAGAGCTATTCTTACTGTAACAAGTGTTCATACACTTATCTGTGAGAGAGTAGTACAGATAGCCTGCAGAGGCTAAGTGTGAACGAATACTGGTTGTAGAGACCTGAAGAGGCTCGCAAAGAATACTTGTAAAGTTGAAGAGATAGTGAAAATCTCAGAAAGAACTCTGAGGACTGGACATAGCCCACGGTTTGGAGTGAACCAAGATAAATCACTGTGTCAACTACTCTTACTCTATCTCTCTTTTAGTTTCAAGTTTTATCACTACTTATTTTGAAACAAAGTTTTCAAAGTCTTAGATTAATTAGAATCTATTGGAGATTCTATTAAAGAATTTCATTTCTAACAAACAGTTTTGAAAGATCTTAAAGAAGGGGAATACACAATTTAACCCCCCTTTCTCGTGCATTCTTATATCGTTTTCTCATCATTGTATTAACGTGTGATTCACTTCAATTGGTATCAGAGCCTCGTATCTAAGGATCACTATAGCAAAGTGTGGATCAAAGATAATGGCGGAATCACATGTATACATCGCAGAAGGAGCCTCAGTCACTAGACCTCCAGCATTCAACGGAGAAGATTATCATTATTGGAAAGATAGGATGCGGCTATTCATAGAATCTACTCATGTTGACCTTTGGGACGTGATAGAGAATGGACCTTATACACCAGTAGATGAAGATGACAATTCTATTCCACGAATCAGATGGACGGCTGACTAAAAGGCGAGAATACAGCTGAAGTCAAAAGCGAAGTTCTTCTTGACCTGTGCCCTAAGCAGGAGCGAGTATGACAAAGTCCACGGATGCGACACCGCAAAGGAGATGTGGGACACATTGTCCATTGCTCACGAAGGCACGAGCCAAGTTAAAGAATCCAAGATAAGTATTCTTGTGCAGCAGTACGAACTTTTCAGGATGAAAGAAGAAGAATATATTAATCAAATGTTTGGAAGATTTTAAACAATTGTTAATGGATTGAAGGCTCTGGGAAGAACTTACAACAATCAAGATCATGTTTGAAAGATCTTAAGGAGTCTTCCGAAGAGGTGGAGACCTAAAGTCACTACTGTGCAGGAAGCCAAAGATTTGAGCGTGCTAAAGCTTGATGAGTTGCTTGGATCCTTGAAGATTGATGAAGTTGAATTTGATGCTGAAGACAAGCCCAAAAGGGACAAGACAATAGCACTGAAGGCCAGACAAAAGAATCACAAGACTCAAAGAAGGAGGAAGTCATCAAAAGCGTTAAAGATTGAAGAATCAAAGAATGACGACTCCAGCCAATCAGAAAAAGAGTCAAGTGATGAAGATGATGAATTATCTTTCATCTCCAGAAAGATAAGATGCATGTGGAAGAAGAAGTCCAAAGGAAATCAGACTTTCAAGAAGAATGGCAAAGATGAAGCTAAATCAGAGAAGTCATCTGTCATTTGCTATACGTGCAATCAGCCTGGACACTACAAGTCCGAATGTCCTACTCTAAAGAAGAAACCAAAGAAGAGTAGAGAAGGCAAGAAAAGCATGATGGCAACGTGGGAGGACCTATATTCATCTGAATCAGATACAGGTTCCGAGTCATCTGAACATGCAAACATCTGCCTGGTAGTCGAGGAAAATAGTGATGAGGAGGTAAATTCTGATTACGATAACTTGCATGATGCCTACTCAGAATTGTTAGAAGATTCTCATGCTATTCTGAAACAGTACAAACTGTTAAAGAAAAAATATGTAGAAAATATTAGACATACAGAAGAAATAGAGAGAGAAAATATCGATCTGAAGACGCAATTAGAGGAGAAAAAGAAAGTCGTAGACAGATCAGAAGAGATAAATCAGCTAAAACTAAGAATTAAGAATATGTCAGCTGATTTAGCTACTTTCACTGAGAGCACAAAGAAAATGAATGAGATGCTTGGAAAATGTAGACATCCGGGTGATAAAACTGGATTAGGGTTTACAGGCAATAAGTCTCATCTCCATAAGTACTCTTTCAATCAGAAGAGAAATTATAATAAATCTCGACCTAGTAATAGGTATCAAAAAATTCATTATGTGCATGCTACTAACCATAAAGGACCCAGGAAAATATGGGTACCAAAAAATAAAATAGCTTCTCCTGCAGATATCCTTCCTTGGAAGATGCGACAAACACCATTGGTATTTAGACAGTGGATGCTCGCGACATATGACGGGAAGAAGGTCTATATTCCTAGATCTTCAGTATAAGAAGGGAGGATCAGTAACTTTCAGAGACAACCAGCAGGGCAAGATTATTGGAATCGGTAAAATAGGTAAAGATTCCTTTGCATGCATAAATAATGTACTGCTTGTTGATGGTCTGAAACATAATTTGATCAACTTCAGTCAATTGTGTGATTCTGGTTTCACAGTCACATTCAATCAAAATCTTTGTGAAGTCAGAAACAAAGATGGGTCTATAATTTTTTCTGCCAAGAGAAGGAATAATCTTTACAAAATTGATTTAGAAGATTTTCAAAGTCAAAATGTTTCATGTTTTCTATCTTCCGAAGAAGAAAGACTAGTCTGGCATAGAAAGCTAGGTCATGTCTCTTTTAAACACATTTCAAAGTTGGCAAAACATGATTTGGTAAGAGGATTACCAAAAATAAGTTTTGACAAAGAATTTTTCTGTGAAAATTGTTTGAAAGGAAAACAGATTAAAACTTCTTTTTCTTCTAAAAATTTAGTAACATCATCTAGACCATTAGAGTTGTTACATATGGATTTATGGTCCAACAAGGACAATAAGTCTTGGCGGAAAGAAATATGGAATCGTTATTGTTGATGACTTTACTTGATTTTGTTGGATATTATTTTTGTCACACAAAGATGAATCTTTTAAGTGTTTTAGAACCCTATCCAGAAAGTTACAGAATGAAAAAAGAATGTCTATAGCTAGTATCAGGAGTGACCATGGTGGAGAGTTTAAGAATGAGAATTTTAGGTTATTCTGTGAGGAGAATGGAATTTTCCACAATTTCTCTGCTCCCAGAACTCCACAACAGAATGGATTTGTTGAAAGGAAGAATAGGACGATTCAAGAGATGGCAAGGACTATGCTGTGTGAAAAGAATCTTCCTAAGTACTTCTGGGCAGAAGCTGTGAATACAACATGCTATATTCAGAATAGAATACTGTTGCGAACCATATTGAAGAAGACTCCTTATGAGTTATGGAATGGAGGAAGACCAAACATATCTTACTTTCATCCATTTGGGTGCAAATGCTCTATTCTGAATACAAAGGAGCTGTTGGATAAATTCGATTCAAAGACCTGTCCAGGAATCTTTCTAGGCTACTCATTATCATCTAAGGCATTTCGGGTGTACAATCTTATTTCAAAAACAGTTGAGGAGACCATCCATGTCAAGTTCGATGATAGTTCCCAACCCCATAAGGAAGATGACATGGAGACTGAAGATCCTTCAAAGAACTTAGATGACACAACAGAAACTCCAGCACCAGGTAATCATGAAGACAAAGTTGAAGATATCCCATAAACTATAGGACTGAAAAGAGACTGGAAATATAAAATTTCTCATCCAGAAGAGTTGATTATCGGAGAGACCTCAGAAGGAGTTAGGACAAGGTCCAGATTCAGAAGAGAAGCTAATGTGGCTTTTATTTCTGAAATAGAGCCTAAGAAGGTTGAGGAAGCTCTTCGAGACGAAGCTTGGGTGTTAGCCATGTAAGAGAAACTGAATCAATTTTCTAAGAATAATGTTTGGTCCTTAGTTCCAAAACCTCCTAAGAAATCCATCATAGGAACCAGATGGGTCTTTAAGAACAAGTTAGATGAATCAGGAAGAGTGAGTCGAAATAAGGCTAGATTGGTAGTACAAGGCTATAATCAGTAAGAAGGAATAGACTACAATGAGACATATGCTCCAGTAGCAAGACTTGAAGCCATTAGGATATTGCTAGCATATGCAGTCTGTCATAATATAAAGCTATTTCAGATGGATGTGAAAAGTGCCTTTCTGAATGGTTTTATAGACGAAGAGGTGTATGTTAAGCAACCACCTGGTTTCGAGGATGTTAAGAATCCAGACCATGTCTATAGACTTCATAAAGCCTTATACGTCCTGAAGCAAGCTCCTAAAGCTTGGTATGATCATCTGAGTACTTTTCTATTAGAGAATGGTTTTAGTAGAGGTCAAGTTGATAAGACACTCTTTAGGAAGAATTATGATAATGAATTTATAATAGTTCAGATCTATGTTGATGATATTATTTTTGGTGCTACTTCAAAAAGGTTATGCATGAAGTTTGAGAGTCTAATGAAAAATGAATTTGAAATGAGTATGATGGGTGAGTTAAAGTTCTTTCTTGGATTGCAAGTTAAGCAAGCCAAAGAGAAAATCTTTATCCATCAACAAAAATATGTGAAAGAATTGTTGAAAAAGTTTGATATGCAAAATGTGAAGCCAATGTCTACTCCGATGCATCCTTCAAACCTTTTGTCAAAAGATGAACTTGGTAAGAAGGTGGATCAAACCCTGTATAGAGGGATGATCGGTTCTTTACTGTATCTTACAGCAAGTAGACCTGATATTTTATTGGTGTATGCTTGTGTGCAAGGTTTCAGTCGATCTAGAGAGTCTCATTATATTCTTTGTTAAAAGAATTATGAGATATCTCGCAGTACTACCGATCTTTGCTTAATGTTTGAGAAAGGTAAAGATTCGGGATAATTGATATTGCGACGCGGACTATGCCGGAGGTAGAATCGAAAGGAAGAGCACAAGTGGAGGATGTCACTTTCTTGGCGCAAACCTAGTCTCCTGGTCAAGCAAGAGACAAAGTTCGATAGCTCTATCAAGCGCCAAGCGAGTATATATCTGCCTGTGGAAGTCGTTGTTCACAAACGTTGTGGATCAAATATCAACTTGAAGACTATTCAATTCAAGAAAAGGAGATTCCAATTTATTGCGACAACACCAGTGCAATTAACCTGTCAAAGAATCCGATTCAGCATTCGAGGTGAAACACATCGAAGTCAGACATCACTTCTTGAGAGACTATGTTCAGAAGAAGGTAGTTAAACTTCAGTTCGTTGAAACAGAGTATCAGTGGGCAGACATCTTCACCAAACCACTGAGTGAAGAACGGTTCCAGAAGATCAGACGCAACCTTAACATGGTTATGTTAAGCGAACAGTCAGACTAAAGGGACGTCAAAAATAACAGCGTCAAATACAGTAAGTTACAACTGGTAACTTCTCTAACAAAAAAGTTTTGGAGGGAAACGCCTCACGACCTTTAGTATCCTAACGATACTAGGGCACGCATGATAAGACCCTTCAAGTCATCTAAAGTTGAAATCATTGTTGTTACTCTCATCTCTAGACGGTTCATCTTGATTTCCAAATTTTCTCAATCTTCCTACCCTAGAAGAAAAGCATACCAGAGACATTTCTTTCTGAAACAATGGAGGCAGCCATGATTTTCGGAAGGCATGTGGATTTCGAGTCACTAAGAAAGGATGGCATGGATGTAGAACCTGAGATTAAAAGAGCTGGTTGGAGGAATTTCTTCCAGATACGAGAACCAGTGTATACCAATGAGGTATTTGATTTTTGGAAGAACGCTCAACTTATAGACAACACTATTGTATCTTCAGTAGACGGTATATCTGTTGTCGTGACTAAGGAGTTGATAAGGAAGGGGACCGATTGTCCATCGATTGGTGAGACTCTGTCAACCAAGGCGAGGTGGATGACAATGGTCAATATGAAGGAGGAAGATGTTAGCAAACAGCTGTATGGAGTGAACGACCCTTCGGAGAGAAAGACTTCGAGTCTGATTCCAAAAGCTATGGTTCTTCATGCAATTTTGTTTAATTGCATCTTAGCCAGAGCAGGTTCAAGACATTTGGTGACCACCCTGGATGAACAGTGTTTGTTTTACTTGTTAAATCACAATCCTATTGGTTTACCCTTCTTAATCTTTCATTATATGATTAAGGGGATGAAGGATACAAATAGCTATCCGTATGGCATGCTTCTTTCAAGGATTTTTAAGGAATCCGGAGTCCTTCTACACAGAGGAAATAGAAGGATAGTACCTGTGAAGAGTACTATTGACTCAGTAACTATACGGTGAATGGGTCTAAGGACAGTGATTCAAGAAGATGCAGACTCTTCAAGGAGAATTAGAACTGAGGGGGAGCGGTTATTAAAGAATTCTCCAGCAACAAGTTCTGATATCATGAAAGTGTGAGTATACCAACAGAACAAAGGAGAAGATTACACAAAAAGCCTTTGATAAAATTGGCATGTTTTAGAGAAGAATATGATATTGCTTGGAGGATAGATGATGGTGCGACAAAAAGAAAAGGAGAGAATCTCTTGGGTGAAATCACTAAGAAAGCAAGGAGATCCCCTAGGATTCAAACCTTAAGGCAACAAGAAGAGAGAAGAACCAGAGAGTAGGAACAAGAAGAAGCCTCTGGATCCAGCGCACTAAGGGAAAAGGTGTGACAAGATCTCTCGTCTCAATTTTGGAGGAAGAATAAGCCAAACAGAGCAAAGAGACTGAGAAGAAGAGAAAATTGGAGTTTGAGACACAGAAGTCTCAAGTGAAGAAAACTCCAAGAATTAAAACTAAAGTGGTTAGTCGAAGGAGGAGTTTGTCTACTCCTGAGGAAGCTAATCGAAAGAAAAATACTCCTATTGTTGAGAAACCAAAGGAACCAGTGGAGCCTAACTTGGTTCAGCCTAACACTGTCAATAATCAACAAGAAGTCACAGCAGATTTGAGCTCAGTGTAGGTACTAGTGAAGCAATATGATGAACCTAGTCTGGTTGTTCATAACTATTCCAAATTTTTAAGACAGGATAAGTTTAAAGTCAGACTGGTTGAAGTTGTGACAAGGAAGAGTACTGCTATTGCTATCTGCAGTCAACCTAGAAGGCAGATAAAGGTTGTCTTACAACCTATTCTGATAAATAGTGAGACATGTCACATATTGAATGAAGACGAAAGGAACTTCTATGATACATTAAGGTATGCTGCTACAAGGCCATACCCTACAAAAATGTCTTCTCGTCTGTGCACTATTTATCTAGTCACAGAACAGTCAATAATAAAGGTTGTACCAGATATTCAGCTAAGATATCCCTTGGATTTGAATAAGGAAAAATTGAAACTTTTCCCTGAAGAAGTTAGTGATGATCTGTCCGCAGATCAGATTGAAGAAGAAGTGCAAAAAATTAATGAGGCATGCGCTTCTAAAGAGAATAATGGTGGAGCTAGTTGTAGCTATACTGATAAGAAAGAAGACTGTCCAGTAAGGGGAAGATTGACAACAGGGACATTCATTGAATTCCTTGTCTAGACAGTTTTGTGTATTAGACCTTTATCTAATACACTGTCTATTGAAGCTGAAGGCATACCCTTGTAAGGAAGACAGTTGCTGATGCTACCTGCTCCCTATGACTTGGATATTCCAGAGTCAAGTGTATTCATTCATCCACCCACATTTGCGATTAATGAAGACTATGTTCCATCCTCGGACGCATATGCTACAACAATTGCGTTCATTGTACCCTCCGAAGATAATGATCAATCCTCCTCAACGTTTTCCTCCCAAGCAGAAATCAGTCAATTACATGGAGAAGTAAACGAGATAAAGGAGACGATGGATGATCTGAAGAAAATGATCATAGAACTGTTAAAGAGACGTCATTAATCATTTTTTATTATAACAAATAGGGGGAGAAGAGAATGAGTAGAAGAGGAATGGAAATTGGCAAAGCTTAAGGGTGTGATTGAAGGAGCTAAAGAAGAAGGAAGAAGAGAGTTGAATAAGACTGAAGAAGAAGATTTTTTGAAAAATTGAAGATATTTTTTTTTTCGTATGCATTGTATTTTGTTTTTCTTGATTGTATATAATTTGTTATCATAAAAAAGGGGGAGATTGTTAAGTCAAAATGACTTTACTTAGATATAATTTTGATGTATAACAAAGAGTAAAATAAAAGAAAAGCAAAGCAGACGAAGCAAAGCAAACGAAACAATACAGACGGAGCAACACAGACACAGACGCACAATAAGACGTAGACGAAGGATACAGAAGAAATAAACAAACGCAGACATAAAATAAACACAGACGAAGCAACGCAGACGCAAAAGAGAAATACAGACGCAGACGAAGACACAGTATAAAACAGACGAAGACACAATAGTAAAGCAGATGAAGACGCGAATAGAAAAGACAGACGCATAAGAGGAATTGCAAAGCAGATGCAAGAGTCAGTTCGGGTTAGTTACAGAACTCAACTGATTAACCGTTTCTGTTAAAGATTCAAGAAACAAGATTTAATAAACAAGAATCAAGAAGCAGTTGGAGACGAAGGCTATAAATACAAGTCGAAGTCGAAGTCGAAGATTGTATAGTTAGTTAAAAATACGTGAGCTGAACAATTAAAACATAGCTAAATTACATCTACGTGATCGAAAAAGCATTCTGTTCAAGTTAGCCAAGAGCTATTCTTACTGTAACAAGTGTTCGTACACTTATTTGTGAGAGAGTAGTACAGATAGCCTGAAGAGGCTAAGTGTGAAAGTGTAGAAAAATCTCGGTGTGAGCATCACATGCCCACGGTGCGGAAAACAAAAATATTTTTTCCGGGACCTTCCCGAAAGCCAGGATCCATGTGTCTATACAACAAACTCAAACCATAATGGCCAAAGGAGACCGTCTCTAACGGTATCCACGCAGAGATCAGAGAACCTAACCGGGACAAACCCTTTGACCCGGGAATAGCTAGAACAAGTTGAAGACTGCTAGATCTTACCTTGTTCTTGGAGAGCTAATGAGAATGACGATGGAGAGTGTTTGGAGAGGAGAAAAATGGAGAGCTTGGGGGATGATGCTCGTATTCTTATAAGAAAAGCATTGAAAAACTTTCTTTTTCATCTTCTTCATTTTAAGACCAACAAACAATCACCTTCCTTTCACCTTTTTCCATTTGTCTTTAGTCATTTAATATAACTAATGACTAAGCAAAAGAAGAAGCTTCTTTTACTCATCCACGTTTGATTGAACTCAAGTTTATCATATAAATTGGCTACACTTTTATGGCTTTTAATGTACTTTTTGACTCTTGATTCATGATTTTGTGCTTAAATTAGTCCCTTGCGGTGAGCTTATGCTTTATGCAATTTGTTAGTAAAATTGTGCAAATTGACATTGATTGCATTATAATTTTTCTAAGGACAATTGATACTGCAAATTGTTATTTTATATTGCAGGAGAAAAGGGTCAAAAGGATGAGAAAGTCAATGATGCCGCCGCTAATCACTCCGCGTCAAAAGAACGCCGTCATGACGAACAATTCTAGACATTGGCTTAACCAGACCCTCCATTCGCCGGGCTTAATTAATGGTATTTAATTTATTCGCCATGACGAAAGTGACTAAATTCATTCGCATGGCAATAACTACAACTATTCGTCAGCGGCGAATGTCGGGTAACCGACCCAAAATAAAATTTTGTTTCATCATGCGACCCGCCCACCACCCATCCTTTAAATATTGCCGAATTAGGTTATCGGAGGGGTTCGACTTCGCATGAGAAAAAATGAGAGAGACCGACGAGAGAGAGAGGAGAGAGGACGAGCGAGAGAGAGAAAAGAGAGAGCGGTGGTCGTGTCGCCGCCTGTGGTTCCTTCGGGGTTCCCTCAGGAAGTCATTTTAGTTGTTTTCTTTTGGTTGTTTTCGCAGTGTCTTTCGCCGTGAGCAGCTATGGTTCGCCATGAGTTGCGGTGTTCCTAGTTGTGATGTGTGGTTAGGCATTCTTCTCCTCTCGACGATGCAAATGATGGTTGGAGTTCACCGAGCACTAAAGGGAGTAGCTTAATCTATAGTTTGCTATGATTTATGAATATGCCTTGGTCGAGGTTTTATAGATTGTAGTGATACTATTGATTAAAGCTCAATTAAATGTTTGGACGTTTGTTGTGTTGTTTGGATTACTAGTTTACATTGTCACGTTTTTAACTACATTGTTGTGAACAACCGAGTTGGGGTTTATTGCTTTGTAGTTAGATTTTGCTTGATTATAGTTTAATTAAGCGGTGAACAGTGTAATATGTTATGGATTTGTTTATGTAGAACTTCGTGCTTAAATATATGAAGTCTCATATATGTTCACTTGTGATTTTGTTAATTCTCTTTATCGCCTAGTTGTGTTAGATATTGAGTTGATGCTAGATTGCATTTGACCACTTGCATTAACATGTCCATTGCATACACTAAGGTTTTTAACAAGTTTTAATTAATCGAGTTGATTAATTAATTCATTGGACTTAACGAGTTGTTAAGGTTGAGCTTTCGGAAACTTAGTGATTTCTAGTCCACGCCCACACTAAGATGTTTTTAACAAGGTTTTAAGCAATGGAGTTCATTGATTAAAACCTTGGACTTTCAGGTTCCTTTAAGGGTTTAGGTGTTTTTTTGATTAATGGAGTCGAGAGTGACAGGAGTCCATTAATCAAGACCCTGGATTTAAAGTGAGTCCTTTAAGGTTTTCCATTCAAACTTAGTGATTTCTAATCCTGTCCGACTAAGATGCACTTAACGGGATCTCGAGCAATGGAGTTCATTGATTAAGATCTCGGACTTAAAGAGTCCTCTAATGTTCGAGGCTCAAGAGCACTCAATGGGGTCTAGAGAGATGGAGTCGCGAGTGTGAGATTCCATTAATCGAAACCCCGAACTTAGAGATAGCCCTTTAAGGTTTACTATTCACACTTAGTTTTGAACCGTGATAGCCAAAATTCATTTTCAAGAGGATTCTATCTTTTGTTTTACTCTTTTATTTTCTATTTCCAAAACCCAAAATACTTTTTGCATACATTTTAGTTTATTAATGTTTTAAAATCAAAACCCCTTTTTCCTTACTAAGTTCACTTGCATTGAATGACATATAGGCTAGCTTAGGTCCATTTCATTAGGTTCCTTTGAGAGCGACCGAGGTTGCATCCTATGTTGCAATCCTTGGTATAAATTATTTTATTTGACCGGTTTCAAGGATCGATTCTAGGATCGAACGACGATTCGCCGATCAAATTGGCGCATTGCCGGGGAACCAAGTGATTCTTTAAGTTTGCTTTTTGTCATTTGTTGCTACGTGAAGTTAGGTGTCTTTTCTTTTAGGTTGCATTCTAAATAGTTTAGTTGCATTTGCATCGTTAGTTAGTATTTTGCAGATTACACCTTTTATGGAAGTTCACCGAGGCTAACTCTTATTTTTCTCGTGACCAACATTTGGTGAATCGGCTTAGTGGAGGCCGACATGGACGTGGGATGGATGAAGTTATTTCGCCACACCATGGCCATTGTCGAAGGTTAACCAGCAAATCCAAGACCTCCATAACTCCTGTGTTATTTCTTTCCTTCACTTGTTTACTCACTTATGCCTTATGATTGCTTGGACTTATATTGGTGCATTAGTTTGTTAAGTAAGTGTCGGGAGGAGCAACCTCGAGACAATAGCTTAGCTTTTAGTTTAATTAGTATCTTTTCAATTCAATAAAGTCCCTTTGAGTTCTCGCCTCCTTCCTTCCTTCATTGTGTTGAATTGCCCTTGTGCTCTATTTCTTCGCTTAACATCGAGGACAATGTGTTGATTAAGTGTGGGGAGTTATTTCCTATTATTTTTTGACATTGCATGACTATTGCTATTGTGTTTCATTGAGGACATATGAATTGTTGGCTGATTTGTGCGTTCTGCCGCTAACTTGGGTTAGTTTACATTCGTGTCATTCTCGCATTTCTTCGCCATGACGAGTGATCACACGTCATGTGACGCTGCTCTTCAAATTTCAGATATCGTCATTGCGTGTTCCATGTTATGTCGCGACCATACCCGTGCATGAATGATTCGTGCTTAATTTTTTTCACTCAATTCAAATTTGTTTTGCCTTCGACTTTTGTGGTTTTGTTTTCAAAGTCTTTACCGGTTTCAAAACGATGCTTGAGTTATTGAAAACATCTTCCATCCTTTTCATGATAATTTGACTTGACAAAACCTTACTTTCAATGTTTTCAATACAAAGTGGATGGAAGCATGCTAATAAAGTGGCATTTTAAGTTTTAAGACTTGAGATTGTTCATAGAGATCATACCTTGTGGAAGGATATTTGAGCCAAACATTTTCTTCTATCTTTGTGTGCATCTTCTTATTTCATTCTTCTCCAGAACTTGTTTTAATTCTTACTTGAAGCTTAATGAACTGAATTTTTGCTGATATGATAGAGGCGTTCCTTCTTAAACCCATTTGCCTAAACACTGTCCCTTACACATTCATCCATTGCTAGCCCCTTTGAGCTTTACTGTTATGAGCATTTTCATTTATATTCTTAGATGATGTCAGTAGTCTGTGTTTAGTTATTAGCAGTAGTCTATGTTTTGTTATTAGTTCTCGAAAAAAAAAGTGTTGAAAAATGAAAAAATGTTAGTCTTGTGTATCCCGAAAAGGGATAATAATGTGTTGTATCCCAAAAAGGGATTAGCATCTCAAAATGAGATTGAAAAAAATTATTCAGTATGCAATTGTTAGTTTGAATTCTACTGATGACATCAGTTCACATTTAGTGCATATGCTCATATTTTCTTTCTTATACTTCATCCATTCATTTAGCCTTCCATACATTACAACCCTCAAAGTCCTCTTGATCTTCAAATGATAGTTTTGTGGTGGAAAAATAGAATTGACATGTTTCTATGGTAGGAGGTGACTTAAGTAGATTGAGAGAAAATACCCTGACACAAGTGAGTGGCGTAAACACTATATCTTGAGAGTTTCTCTTTGTTCAATCTCTTGTGCTTGAATTCTTTTAGTGTTTATTCTGTTAGCTTTGTTCTTATTTGCTGTGGTTGAATTCTGAGAAAGTAACTCGAGTCAAGTTCATTTTATTGTTTTGAGTATGGGTGCTATTTTCTTTTCCTCTTGTATTCTTTTTGACTCTGGTAAACTTTGTCCAGGAGTACAAAGGTCTAAGTGTGGGGGAATTGATTGAACTCAAGTTTATCATATAAATTGGCTACACTTTTATGGCTTTTAATGTACTTTTTGACTCTTGATTCATGATTTTGTGCTTAAATTAGTCCCTTGCGGTGAGCTTATGCTTTATGCAATTTGTTAGTAAAATTGTGCAAATTGACATTGATTGCATTATAATTTTTCTAAGGACAATTGATACTGCAAATTGTTATTTTATATTGCAGGAGAAAAAGGGGTCAAAAGGATGAGAAAGTCAATGATGCCGCTAATCACTCAAGATTCAAAAGAACGCCATCGCGATGAACAATTCTAGACTGGGTGAACTGACCCTCCATTCGTCAGAATAATTAATGGTATTTAATTTATTCGCCGCGACGAGTGACCAAATTCATTCGCCGCATCGAACTACAGCTATTCGCCGCAGAGAATGTCGGGTAACCCGACCCAAAAATAGAAATTTTGTCTCATCATATGCGACCGGTCCACGACCCATCCTTTAAATATTGCGAATTAGGTTATCGGAGGGGCTTCACTTCGCATGAGAAAAACATAGAGAGAGATCGACGAGAGAAGAGAGACGAGAGGGACGAGCGTAGAGAGAAAAGAGAGGAGCGGTGGTCGTCGCCGCCTAGGGTTCCCTTCGGGGTTCCCTGGGAAGTCATTTTAGTTGTTTTCTTTTGGTTGTTTTCGCAGTGTCTTCCGCCGTGAGCAGCTATGGTTCGCCATGAGTTGCGGTGTTCCTAGTTGTGATGCGTGGTTAGGCATTCTTCTCTCTCGACGATGCATTGATGGTTGGAGTTCACCGAGCACTAAAGGGAGTAGCTTAATCTATAGTTTGCTATGATTTATGAATATGCCTTGGTCGAGGGTTTATAGATTGTAGTGATACTATTGATTAAAGCTCAATTAAATGTTTGGACGCTTGTTGTGATGTTTGGATTACTAGTTTACATTGTCACGTTTTAACTACATTGTTGTGAACAAATGAGTTGGGGTTTATTGCTTTGTAGTTAGATTTTGCTTGATTATAGTTTAATTAAGCGTTGAGCAAATGTAATATGTTATGGATTTGTTTATGTAGAACTTCGTGCTTAAATATATGAAGTCTCATATATGTTCACTTGTGATTTTGTTAATTCTCTTTATCTCGCCTAGTTGTGTTAGATATTGAGTTGATGCTAGATTGCATTTGACCACTTGCATTAACATGTCCATTGCATACACTAAGGTTTTTAACAAGTTTTAATTAATCGAGTTGATTAATTAATTCATTCGACTTAACGAGTTGTTAAGGTTGAGCTTTGAAACTTAGTGATTTCTAGTCCACGCCCACACTAAGATGTTTTTAACAAGGTTTTAAGCAATGGAGTTCATTGATTAAAACCTTGGACTTTCAGTTCCTTTAAGGTTTTAGGTGTTTTTTTATTAATGGAGTCGAGAGTGACAGAGTCCATTAATCAAGACCCTGGACTTAAAGTGAGTCCTTTAAGGTTTTCCATTCAAACTTAGTGATTTCTAATCTCGTCCGACTAAGATGCACTTAACGGGATCTCGAGCAATGGAGTTCATTGATCAAGATCTCGGACTTAAAGAGTCCTCTAATGTTTCGAGGCTCAAGAGCACTCAATGGGGTCTAGAGAGATAGAGTTGCAGTGACGAGATTCCATTAATCAAACCCCGAACTTAGAGATAGCCCTTTAAGGTTTACTATTCACACTTAGTTTTGAACTGTGATAGCCAAAATTCATTTTCAAGAGGATTCTATCTTTTGTTTTACTCTTTTATTTTCTATTTCAAAACCCAAAATACTTTTTGCATACATTTTAGTTTATTAATGTTTTAAAATCGAAACCCCTTTTTCCTTGCTAATTTCACTTGCATTGAATGACATATAAAGCTAGCTTAGGTCCATTTCATTAGGTTCCTTTGAGAGATTAATTCGAGGTTGCATCCTATGCTGCAATCCTTGGTATAAATTATTTTATTTGACCAGTTTCTAATGATCGATTCTAGGATCGAACGACGAGCCGCCGATCAACGTTAGCTACTTATATATATATATATATATAATAAAGTGATGACATCTCCTCTCCATTCTACACGTATGGCATATATATATATATTAATTAATTCTTTAATTAATTAATAATATATATATATATATTAATGTCAAGTGGTCCAACACACTGGGTCGGTCCTACCGCCTACGGGTCCCAGATGGGAAAAATCCCCGAAAACGTTTTTCAGCAATATCGATGTCGCGATCTCATCGGGACATATCTCGATCTTATCAGGATCCATTTAATCCTTTTGCTCTCCATATATTAGAACTCTGTCCAAAACTATTTTACGAATTCTCCGAGACACTTATACGTGTGACCCATTAGGTTCCCGGTTATGTTGGCCACTTAGATTAACACTTAATCTGAGCAAGTCATGAGCGATATCTAACAACACATCATGACCCCCAATTGACCGGAAAGTAATTGGTTTGACGAATGAACATGTATTCATCATGAACCATATCACGAACCTTTCCATAGACCATTACCGTGCAATTCGTCCTTTCACCATGCTATACCCCACTTGGTTATGAGTATGGGCAATGTGTCAACTCTTACTAGACTGACTACGTCAAATCTAGTCCAAGTGATTTCAGTTCTTGTCCTGGGACTCATTACTTAATATGTCAATGAAGACATTCTTCATGAAATATATGCTCCGGCCAGAGACTTCCAAGTAATGACCCTGACAAGAGGCCATGGGTATCATCTTCTGCTATCACAGAAGTGGTGAATCCTCTATTGGCTACTCAATTACCTTCGAATACCTCAAGCTGTACCCAATCACCACCCTATGAGCGATCTCTGTAAGGCAACAAGGAATGGAGTCAAAGCACAGAATCAGTATCCAAGATATCCTTGAGCACCTCAAGTCTAAGGATACTTGCACCATTGCTATGATGAGATTATCACTGACATTAGAATAGGACATCCATGTGATGATCTCATAGCAGGTCATCCAATGTACTTACTACCTCTAGTAAGCATCCACATCTCAACCCTAAATATCTCATATTTACAGCTTCTGAGATCCACTGCTTGATCAAATCAAGGAGCTTGAGATGTACTAGTCTCTCCGGATTACCGATGTCCAGTCTCAGTAATCCTATGACTAGGGATAATTTAGATACTGACATAATTGCACATGATAGGAATCTCAGTAGTATGATCACATCACAATTTCCTTCATGCTATGTCATATATCATGGACTTCATTAATTTTCTTATAGATCAATATCCATTCATAATTAATGAACAACAAGTTAATGAAATATGCCTTTCTTTATTTATTCATAAAGTATGTACACAACTTTGTACAAAATACGCTAAAGGCGATTGCTTTCAGGGCACTACTCTAACAAAAAGAATACTGGTTGTAGAGACCTGAAGAGGCTCGCAAAGAATACTTGTAAAGTTGAAGAGATAGTGAAAATCTCAGAAAGAACTCTGAGGACTAGACGTAGCCCACGGTTTGGGGTGAACCAGGATAAATCGCTGTGTCAACTACTCTTACTCTATCTCTCTTTTAGTTTTAAGTTTTATCACTACTTATTTTGAAAGAAAGTTTTCAAAGTCTTAGATTAATTAGAATCTATTGGAAATTCTATAAAAGAATTTCATTTCTAACAAACAGTTTTGAAAGATCTTAAAGAAGGAGAATACACAATTCAACCCCCCTTCTTGTGCATTCTTATATCGTTTTCTCAGCATTGTATTAACGTGTGATTCACTTCAGGTGGGTTTAGACGATGTTGCAGTTGCTTCACCTCCTTCACCTCGTCTTTCATCAAGATTCAGTGCATATAGATAGTGGGATTAATACCTTTTAAATTGGCCACCGTCCACTTGAAAAATTCTTTATTCTCCTTTAAAACGTTAACCAGCTGACTTTCCTGCACATTTAAAAGTTGATTAGACATAATAAGAGGCAATATATCTTTTTCACCTAAAAAGATGTATTTAAGATGACTAGGTAAGCTCTTTAATTCCAATGTTGGTGGGTTGGTTAATGACGGTAATATCTTGTCCAAATTTCTGGGCATTTCCATGAACGTGAGCTGCTAGAGGAGTGGTGGTTTGATCTCCATCATTTGGTGGAATAACGTTTCCACTTTGTTATCAAGCAATACCGAATCCTCACTTCCATTCCACTGTGATGCTTTTTCTATGTGTTCACTAGATAACATTGTTTGCTCCCTTTCTTACCAATGTGATGAGTTGTTTAATTATTCCATGGACAATGCAAATTCCTCGCCTACTTGCCAAGTTAACGTATTCTCCTTTGGTTCACCAGATAATGCAGGTTCCTCACTTCCTTGCCACCTTGACGCCTTTTTTATTGCCAAAGTCATTTCAACTTCATCTTTGTCCTCCAAAATCCAATTCTCTTGCGTCCATGTATCAATAAAATCCACAGAAACAATAGATTATTCATCATCCAGAATTTTCATGGTATTATAAATATTGAACTTAATTAAGTCACCATCAAATTCCATAGTTAAAAATGCATCATGAACATCTATTTTTGTTCTACTCATTTTCAAAAGCAGGCTTCCGAATAAAATCAGAGTGGAGGAGGATGTGTCATCCGTGTCCATCTGCAAAATATAAAAATTTGTCGAAAAAAGCATGTTGTCTACTTGAACCAATATATCTTCTAACACACCCTTCGGGTAAGCATTTGAGCTATCCGTTAATTGAATCACTACATTAGTTTCTTTTCAAAGATTTATACACATCGTGCGACATACATTTATGAACGCACCTAAATCTAACATAGCCCTTTCAATTCACAAATTACCAATTTGGCACGGGATAGTAAACATACCTAGATCTTGACATTTCGATGGGAGCTTTTTCTTTTGTAAAATTGCCGAAACGTTCTCTCATAATTTGACTTTCTCATCAAATTTCAATTTCCTCTTTGATGTACAAAGCTCCTTAAGGAACTTATCATATCATGGAATCTATTTAATTGCATAAAGTAGAGGGATATTTACTTAAACCTTTTGGAAAGTCTCCAAAATTTCCTTCTCTTGTTCTTCCTTTTTTGCTTTTGCGATTCGACTCAGAAAAGGAGGTGGGAGCACCTTGTTTTGCACACCTTTTTGCATCAATTCAAGTCGGGAATGTGTTGTGTGTTGATTTCTTCCTCTACTTCTCTTTTGGAATTTTCCGAAAGTGGTTCCTGTAGTTCCTTACCACTCTACAACGTGATAGCCTTTACACTTTGTCTAGGATTAACCTCCAGTTGTGCTGGAAAATTTTCAAAATTTTGTGCTTCCATTCGATTGACGACAGCTGCAATTTGACTTAACTAGTTTTTAAAATTCCTTTGTTGATTTTCCAAATTTCAAATATTTGCTTCGGTGTTTCTTTGAAATGTCAAAGTGTTAGTGGTCAAAGTTTGCACTATATCTTCCAAAGCAGACTTACCTTCGACATTTGATGTCATATTTAGATTTTGACACGGCACATATGACTATCTATACGGTTGAAAATTTATGGTTGCTTGCTGTCCATAAGGATTCCCATATCAGAAAGTCGGGTGATCGCGCTACCCCGGATTATAGGTATTGGAAAATGGGTCGTACTTCCTTTGATTTGGCCCAGCAAGTCCTCCCACTACATTCACTTGCTGGGTGTTTTCTTCTTGAAAAATCGGACATAAATCAGTAGAATGTCCTAACATTAAGCATATACCACATCCCTTAGCTTCTTCTTTCCTTGTAATCTCCAATTGTCGCACCAAAGAAGTGAGGTCATCCAATCTCTTTTCCACCGAGGTCACACTAACTTCATTCACGCCCTTTAACCCATGCATGGTACGGATTGCAAATTGTTGCATGTTGGAGGCCATGTTTGCGATCAATTCTCTTGCGGTCATTGGAGTTTTATCAACTAAAGCACCACTGCTCTCAGTGTCGATCATGCTTTTATCAAAAAGCAAGAGCCCTTTGTAGAAATATTAGATTAATAATTGTTCGGTTATCTGGTGGTGTGGACAGCTAGCGCAGAGTTTCTTGAATGTCTCCCAATACTCGTAGAGTGTTTCTCCTGTATGTTGACAAATTCCGTAGATCTCCTTCCGAATATTAGCTGCTCTCGATGCTGGAAAATACTTTTCAAAGAAAAGTCTCTTCATTTCAGCTCACGTTTGCACGTTTTCGCGGCTGAATAGTATAGCCAATCTTGTGCATCATCTTTAAGGGAGAACGGAAAGGCTCTCAGCTTAATCTACTCTTCCGTCACATTTATCGGTTTCATCCCCATACAAAACACGTCGAATTCCTTCAAGTGATTGTACGGGTCTTCTCTCAGTAAACCTCTGAAAATAGGTAACAAATGAATCAGCCCAGATTTTAATTCAAAGGTATTGTTATCACCTAAATTTAGGAAATTGATGCAATGAGGCTATTGTGCGTCTGTGGGTGCGACTAGTTCACAAAGAGTGAGGTTTGCCACTATTCTATCCATTCTCTATGTCTCTTTTTGAAGTTCGGTCTATTTCCGCAATCTTTTCGCCGTCTTCTCGATTTCAGGGTTGTACTGCAAATTCTCTAATTGGTTTGAACACGTAACGTACATAAACCGTTAAATGGCATCAAAATTTGGTACTACTATCGCCTGCAACCAAATTCAAAAGAAATCAACTTTCGTCAATACAAAATAATGCAGTGGTGGTAAGCGGATATCGTTTCCACAAAGAATCTTAACGGCAACAAAATTACGAATTCAATTGGAACAAGTAACGAAATTAGGGGTGGTTTTAATTCATGCAATTTAAGAAAAGTGTAAGAAAATTGCAAATCGAAAGCAATAATTTAATCTGAAAAATTAATGAGAAAAATACCTTAGTTTTGGGTCATCAATGTTATCACACTAATATGGATCCTCGATATAAAATTGCAATCATTAAAAAACATTCATTGGGGAAGTTTTCTCTTAAGAGTAATTACTATAAACATGTATCCTAGCATTCTTATTAAACAACAACCTAGATACGATCGTAGGTGAAATTGAATATAGCTTTACAAATTAAGAACCAATGAGCAAGCGAAATACATGTACGACATGCAATCAATTAAGCGAATATCTCCTTAGAATTCTCCAACTCTAACGTAGAGAAGATAATCCTAATTGCTACTTGTGATTAGCGAAATTTAACGTCATATTTCGTTAATCTAATAGTTAAACACAATAATCCCTAGTTGCGCAACTAGAAACCAACGAAGTCAATTAGATAGAGTAGATCGGAAGATATTCAATTTTTATTAACAATGTAAACTTTATTCAAAACATCTCACACAAACTAGCATGATAACATGGATCCCCTCAACCAAGACAAAGAGTTTAGCTACTCATACTAGAATCGAAAATGAAAGAAATAACAAAGCGTAAAGTCTCCATCCCTGGTCTTTACTAAAAAAACACAAAAAATACTAATAAAGAAAGTGCAGAAAACGTAAAAAGATTGAAAGGAAATAGAAGAAACGAAAATCTTTAGAACTAGGCTTGCATAAATAGTGACCTCTTCTCCTTCTATGCTTATTTTCCCCGATTTTCCTCCTATCTTTCCTTAATTCTCGTCCGATACTGTATCCCCCATTTTCAAGTAGTCAATCCCCTTGAAAGATGACAATATAATCTTCAAAGATTGTGAGAATCTCGATTTTGACTTTTGAAAGTTGATCTGCAGATTTATTCTATCCTTAGGCATGCCCACGCTTAGTCATCGAATTGCTATCAAATTAGGAATTTCAAATTTTCTTCATTTTTTGCATCTTTTTGATTCAATTTCGACTTGAAGGTGTTGAAAATCATTTGTAGGCAATTATAAGGTAATTCCAATAATTTTGGATAATAATTTCAATACATTAAAGATAATTAAGTCCAAAATAAATGCAAATTGATGACTTAATATAACTCTATAATTGTAACAGCCCAGATCACCCGATCATAGATATTGTCCACTTTGAGCCTTGGCCCAGCCAAGCCCTCATGGTTTTACTTTTCCTGAGAACTTCCTAGGAGGTCACCCATCTTGGTACTACTCTTGCCTTAGTTTATTTAACCTCGGAGTTTTGATGGGATTCGGTGTGTTAGGGCATGAAAAATGCATCTGTAAGGGAGAGGTATTCGTACCCTTATAAGGCATACATCAGTCCCCTCTCAAACTAATGTGGGATGTCACACTCTCCACCCCCTTAGGACTCTGCCCTCTTTGGGGCCTAGCTTAACTAACACAACGATTCAGGTACTGGCTCTGATACCACTGTAACAACCCAGATCTCCCGCTCACAAATATTGTCTGCTTTGGGCCTTGGCCTAGTCAAGCTCTCACGGTTTTATTTTTCTCAAGAACTTCCCAAGAGGTCACCCATCTTGGAACTACTCTTGCCCTAGCACATTTAACTTCGGAGTTTTGATGGGATCTGGTGCGTTAGGGTATAAAAAACAAATATGTAAAGGAGAGGTATTCGTACCCTTATAAGGCGTACTTCGTTACCCTCTCTAACCGATGTGGGATTTCACACTCTCTAACCCCTTAGGGCCCTACCCTCTTTGGGGCCTAGCCTAGCTAGCACAATGATTCGGGTACCTACTTTGATACCACTTTAACAGCTCAAATCACTCGCTCATAGATATTGTCCGTTTTGGGCCTTGACTCAACCAAGCCCTCACGGTTTTGCTTTTCCTAAGAACTTCCTAGGAGGTCACCCATCCTGGCACTACTCTTACCTTAACACATTTAATCTCGAAGTTCTAATGGGATCCGGTGCGTTAGGTCATAGAAAACGCATCTGTAAAGGAAAGGTATTCGTATCCTTATAAGGCGTCCGTCGTTCCCCTCTCCAATCGATGTGAGATCTAGTTAATTGTCACAACCTGGTACCACATCGAGCCCGTGATAACCGTCACATAACCGGGCTAAGGACACTAATGGTGTCCTTAATCCGACTATGTAAGGCTAACTGAATATCTTTTTTATTTTTTTGAAAAATTTGGGTAGCACAATGACTGTATTTTAAAAATCTCAAAATTGTAAACAATTTCAAATACACTTCTATATTCACAACCAACCATAACTTCAAGACTTTAAAGTCCACTCAAGGCAATCTCAACAACAGTATCAAAAGATTCATACATAAAGTAAAACACAAGGCAATCAAAAGTTAATTTACAAAATCATAAAGCGTATCTACATAAATACAATTCATAAGCCACTAGACCATAAAAGTACAAAAAAGGAAACTACCTACATGCGGTAATACCTCGAAAATGTCAAAAGACCGCACAATCCACTCGGAGTTTCAAACTTACCAAATTAACCTGCATCGTTGGAAAGCAAAGGGGGTGAGTACACTAGGTACTTAATGAGCAGGAAAGATATATATCACAAATAGAATTCAATTCATACCAAGACGATGTAGATAACTTATGAAATGAATATATATTATATAAAAAACACATAGGCCCAGCCTATGACTCAACATATACTGGTTAGGAATCATATAGGCCTAGCCTATTAACTCACTCATCCGGTGAACATAGGTTCTAGTTCCAGTACATAAAAACATAAAAACATCATATGTATACATCAAATATCGATAGGAAAACCAATATCAGGATAAGCCAAAACAATCATGTGTGACACTACTAGTTGGCCAAACTAACGTGCATAACCACTGATACTCGGTATTGGCTCGACTTTCATCCGTGGTGAGTCCAGACTACAGTCAATAAGAACGTCATGACCCTAGGTGATAACCTTGTTGATATCCAGACCCTAGGTATGAAATCACCCGCGAGTCCCGTAGAAAGGTGTCGATACGGTGACTCGACTTTCATGTACTAGCATCAAAGGTACGACAGTCATTTAAGTAGTTGTGCCCAGCACACGATTGGCTAATCATTTCCTCACCAATCATAAAAAATCATATATAAAAATTTATTACAAAAATCAAATAAAATATCATATTTATATTTATCGATCTAACCAATAAAGTGAAACCATACCATGGTTCTAAGCCAAAGAGAACAAATACATGCAGAATACATGACTCGGTTTTGCTTTTGTCAATTCCAAAATATTATTTCATGCAATAAATGTTATCTTTAGCAATCCAAGTGCAAAGTTATTTTAAAATGTAGTTTCATGTAATAAAAACATTATTCATTGCACTTTAAACTCAGATTTGTTAAAAACAATAACATTTTTCAAAATATGTAATAAAAATTTAAGTTTAAAAAACCATGTTGAAACATGATTTCATACAATAAAAGTTATCTTTTATACTACTAATGCATAATTGTTCAAAATTCACATACAAGTCATCATGCTTATCTTAGGATGTTCTAATCTTATTTAAGAAATACGGTCTCCCCAACTCATCTCAAAGAAGATATACTCTCTCTTAACTTCAACAATCCTCAGTACGAGCTCCCTAATTCACAACTCCTGAGCCTTTATATATAAAAAGACATATAATGAAATTACTACTTGAACATAAATTTCATATTTATACACCATCACATTAGCTTCTTTTTTGCATTTTCTAAGGCATTTAATGCCTTTAATCCAAACTTACTCATTTCATAACATAATTAAGCACATCTTTATCTAAGCATATTAGGCCATTATTCATCAATCTAAGCAACAATTCAAGTTCACTCTAAGTTGACATAAAAATGTTTTCCAATGCACACCATCAAAATCCTTAAATCCTAAACCAAGTTCTCTTAGGCATTTTATCAAGCACCTAAAGGCATAATCTTGAAAGCCTCCTTCTAATGTACTTCTTCCTCATTTTCCATCATCAATTCACCTCATACATACATAATTAATATCATAGAGTTCATTTAAACCATCAATTTCAAAAGATATTCAAAATTTCACAAACTTTCACCAAAAGGGGACAATTTCAGTTTTGACTTAAAGAACCCTCCCCATGACACATTTCATTCATCTAAACCATGTTTCATGCATATTCAAGCATGGAGAACAACATATCTTAACACCAAACTCAAAATCAAAATGTAGAGAGTGATGGGACAAAATTTACCTATACTTTCCTTTAGTGATATCTTCAAATCCTTTGAGAATTTCTCAAATATAATGATAGATTTGAGTTCCTTGACCGCAAATTAGCTTAGAATAGCTTGATTGAGATTGAAGAATCAAAAAGATGGTAAACTTTTAGGTGATGGCCAAAACTTCTTCTTCCTCCTCTCTTCTCCTTTTCTTCTCCTCTCTTTTAATTAAAACAGGATGGTTCAAGTCTTAAATGAGGGGTGCACGTCCATACATAAGAAGGGTCTAAAATTTTGACTCTTCTTTGACCAAAATATGGTGAAATTTCTTTTTACCCTTAGATTATATGAAATTACCATTTTACCCTTAGGTTATATGAAATTACCATTTTACCCTCCAAACTTTTCCTAAATTTGCAATTAAACCAAAAATTTGGGAATCAACAAAACTTTTATTTTTATTTTGGTCCTTGTACTCTTGGAAATAATAACTAAGCCCTTTAACTTTATAAAATTACATATTGGTCCTCCAAGAATTGAAAAATTACTTTTAAGTCCTTTAACTTTTAACAATTTGCAAATAAGCCCTTATATATATCAACTTTTCCAATTAAGCTTTCTAAGTGTCCAATAAGTCTATAAATCTTGTCTAATCACCTCTAAGGCATTAGAACACATTAATTTAATCACCATGGTCATATCCATCCAATGAACTCAGTTTTACACACTTAAAAGCTTATTTGTCATAAATCTCCAAGATTTTACATACCGATGAACTCTAAGTTCATGTAAGGGCATATAACTTTATAAATCATTGGCATACGTACCAAAAGGATTCAAATTCATCTTTGAACTCATATACAACCAAGTATATATCAATATACAGTAGTATCTCCAAATACAAAACACTCACTAAAGGGCTCAAAAAGTCCGACATTACAATAATTATAACTTAAATCATACATTCAAGGGTTTATCTTGAGAACATAGATATTAAAGACATAAATATGGGTCCATGTTTAGTCTGTGTTGTTTATTTGATAATTTCTCAAATAAATTAAATGAATTTGTAACCTACACGAGTTAAGAAAAGGTTTATATTTGACTCATGTTTTGAGAACATAGGTCCATGTTTGATCCATATTCCTTTAAAATCATGCTAAAACTTCTTCAACTTAGCTCTAACTTGCCTAAGCCCACTCTTTCTTCATTTCAGAACTAAAACAAGGCCTAGAAACAAAATATAAAAAACATGGTGTACCAAATCTAATAAAAATATTCAAATACAAGAAAAATGCTTTAAAAATATGCTAAAAGCATAACATAATTAACATTTATCAAATTCTCCCACAATTAAGAATTGTCTTGTTCTCAAGCAAATTAATATCATTAGTATTAACTTAAATAAGTAGAAACTACAAGAATGAATTAAGTAAATCAATTGGATCAATTATGATTCTCCATTATTTATTCAGTTGCAAAGGTCATCAATTTTAACTACCTGCATCAAATTATAAATCAATTTATTTCAACTCCATAATCCTTTAAACTTTAACTCAATCCACAAAATTCAACATAATGCATAACGTGAACATAAATAAGAAAGACGCTTTAACTTTCAAACATTAACCTTTATTTAAAGAAAAACAAAACACTAACTTTAAAATAACATAAGAGCATTTAAAGGCTTATTTGGAAGTCAACCTTTTTAATTGGTTTGAATTCATTAGAGTGAATTTATTTACTTCTCACTTATGCACATACTTTTTGTTTTTTAAAGGATGCTAAAAATACTTAAAAAGAATTCACTTATAACTTAACTATACGCATAAATTATAAAAATTATCAAACTAAAAATCAAGTATCCTTTTCAAAATTAATAAAGCAAATTAACATTAACTTAAACATTAATACTAACAATTATTAGCTAAAATAAAATTATAATAACAATCAAACTTGAAATGAATTACTTAATCAATATTTCTTAAAGTTAAAATTTTCCTATAATTATTTCCATATTAAGCTAATTATAAAAAAGATAAGCATAAGTAATTTATTCCCTTACACTTGAGTTATGCATTATCCCTAATATATATGACACAAGAATAATTAAAAATTAGATAATAAGGAAAAGGGAAATTAGGATAATTACTACTCCCCTAATAATAAAAGAATGTCAACTTTGTCCAATGCCATCAATAATCCATTATCTTTAATCCATCGTTAGGGTTCCTTAGCTAATGGCTTATTCTTTGCAGATATGTAAGGATGTTTTGTAACATATGGAAAAACACTAATATGTGTTGGATATTATGCTACTTGTGTAGCCTACAAAATTTAACCAAATCTTATCTCATGTAAGATATCCTAGTCAAACAATAAAATAACATCAAAATATACATGAACAACTTTGCATTTGGAGTGCAAAAAAACAACTTTTATCGCATGAAACATTCTTGAAATTTACATATGCATAATCGAGTCATGAATGTTGCATGTTTTTGTTCTCTTTTGGCTTAAAGCCATAACAAGGTTTCATTTTATTGGTTAGACTGATAATATAGACATAGTGCCTTACTTGATTTTTGTACTTAATATTTCTATATGATTTTTGCGATTAGTGAGGTAACGATTGGCCAATTGTGTGCTAGGCACAACTGATTTAAACAACCCTCATACCCTTGATGCTGATACATAAAAGTCGAGTCTCCGTATCGATGCCTTTTTATAGGATTTGCGAGTGATTCCACACCTAGGGTCTAGAAACTGACGAGATCATAACCTAAGATCATGACACTCTTGTCGACTGTAGTTCGGACTCACCACGAATGAAAGTCGAACCAACACCGAGAATTGGTAGGTGTGCACATTATTTTGGCTGATTAGTGGTTTCACACATGATTGTTTCACCTTGTTTTGAGATTTATTGTCTGACGAGATTTGATTTATATATGTGATATTTTTTCCCTTTTGTGTACTGGAACTAGAACCTATGTTCACCAGATGAGTGAATTAATATGCTAGGCCTATATGGTTCCTAACTAGTATACATTGAGTCATAGCCTAGGCTTATGCATTTCTATGTGTTGTAAACTCACTTTATACGTTATCTATACCATCTTGGTGTGTATCGAATTCTATTCGCGAAATATGTTTTTCCTACTCACTGAGTACATAGTGTACTCATCCCCCTTCGCTTTCCAACCATGCAGGTTAATTTAGTGAGCTTGAAGCTCTGAGTAGATCGTGCAGTCTTTTGACAATTTTAGGATATTATTATACGTGGGTAGTTTCTGTTTTGTACTTTAGTTGCATAGTGGCTCATGAACTGTTTTATTATTTTTATTACTTTAGTTATATTGATATGTTCTATAATTTTATAAAGTCAACTATTGACAGTTTTATCGTTGTAAAAGACCTTATATATGAACTTTGATACTATTGTTGGGTTGCTTTGAGTGGACTTTATAGTCCTGAAGTTGTTGTAAAGTTTTTGGTGTGAATATAAAAATGTGCTTAAAATTGTTTACAAGTTTTGGGATTTTTAAAATACAACTGTTGTGCTACCCAAAATTTTCAAAATAAAAGAAAAAACAAAGAGAGAGATATTCAGTTGGCCTTACATAGTCGAATTAAGGATATCATGAGTGTCCTTAGCCTGGGTATACGACGGTTGTTACGGGCCCAATGTGATACCATGTCATGACATTTTTAACTACAAATATGTAAATAATAAGATTAATTAATGAAGTTAAAGTTTCATCATAATGAAAGCCAAATATCAAACTAAAAAGGCACCATACAATATTGCAAGAGATAATAAACTAAATTTAATACCCTTATATTATCAATATAATTATATGCAACAAAGGACTTTGACATAATTTCTTAGTCAAAGTCCATTTACTATTTTATAAAACTTGCAAAAAAATGTTGACTTACACCAACTACATCAATTTATACGATTCAATATAAAGTCCCTACAGTAAGAATAATAGGTAGATCTCGGATTAGTACTTGTCAGAACTATTCACAAATAATTGTGATAAAGAAGAGAGATTTTTTTTAAGTTAAAGGAAGAATTTATTTCCAAAATTAATAAAAGGTTTCCACGATGTCAAGACAACAAGCTATGTTCTATTTTTGTGGATTATCTCTACAGAAATTATAAATCTATAATATCAAACACATCTAATTTGATTATAGGAACCTATGAATCATCATTTGTAGGGTGCTTAGTGAATACAAATAATTTTATAGGTTTTAAGAGAAAGCTACTTTAGCTCTACATGTGGTATGGAATGGATTTGCCATTAATTACTCCCTAATCCAAAAGATTGACTCCTTTGTCATTTGATACTTTGATTTTTTCTTTACCTTGGAATAGCTTGACATACCTCTCTTTCCTAATGGAATATATAGAGATGTTAAAAGATATAATGAAAATAATTTTATCTAGACTAGACATTCCATTTCTTTTATTAATCTTATAAAAAACTTTTGTACATAAGAGGCTTATTTCTTGAACCTTACAAAGGGATTGGATATTGTTGTATATAAATGTAGAAAAATCATAAGTGAAAAGGAGGTGATGAAAAGTTTCCTGACTTGTTACACATAGACAACATAACTAAGAAGAGTTAAGGAATCTTAACCTATCTAAGGTTCTTAGTCTTTGCTTATAGATGAACCATATGAGGAAGTAGATTTTACGGAGAGCTTTCTAGCACTAAATTTTTTCATACTATGAAAATTTTTCTAGTTGAAGGTATAAAGTTGCCTTATAAGATGCATTAGTGAATTTTCCAAAGGAACACTTCAACTAAAGATAGGAATCTTCCTCATTTTGTTTAGAATTATGGTCTAGCATG
Source organism: Erythroxylum novogranatense (assembly GCA_029891385.1). Classification (NCBI taxonomy): domain Eukaryota; kingdom Viridiplantae; phylum Streptophyta; class Magnoliopsida; order Malpighiales; family Erythroxylaceae; genus Erythroxylum; species Erythroxylum novogranatense. The sequence goes on along the minus strand of CM057233.1, from coordinate 52,124,089 downwards.
CAATTCAAAAGAAATAAGGACCAACCCAATTAGTCTCTTTTATAATGACACTTACCTCAGATGAATTGGGAAAATATGTTTTAAAATTGATAGCAAGTTAGTCCTATAAAGGAAATTTCAAAAACAAAATTAGTCATATAAAGGGGGGCCAGACTTGCCAATTATCAAGCCATAAAGAAGCATGCTTCCTATTACCAATTATGTAGATGACGTTTTAGTGTAGGAATGTCCTTGACTTGGTGCAAACATCCCATGGGCTCCCACCTTTTAAAAAGATATATGAATCTATTTCACCTAAAGAGCCTCTTTATTAGTGATAATTATCTACATTCTTTATGCTATAAAAATTGTGTTAGAGCCTAATCGTCTTGCTTTGTTGGGCCCGGGTCCCGGGTCCCCATTCCCGAGGCGGCCCCTCGGGCTGCGCCAGCGACGGGCGCCCAAACAAAGCGGACCCGATCCCAACATCCAAACATATACATAGTTCGATTCATAATTCACACAAACATTCTCATACAATCAAGCGTTTACACATGCATTTACAACAGGAATTTAACACCCCATAAACTAAGGGGCTTCATGCCATTACAATTTGAAGACATCTAACAAGTATTCAAAATCATTCAAAATACAGAATAAGGTTTGTTGGATCCCGTTTCCGAAATCCAACTACTCATACAGATTCCCTCATACGTACGCATGATTCCTTATAAACTCTTCTTGCTCTGATACCATAAATGTTGGATCCCGTTTCTGGGTATCCAACCTCTTACGAAAAACCAAACTAAACCAGAGCATATCTGTTGGATCCCGAATCCGAACCCAACTATTTAATCCGAAACTCTCATACTTAACTAGAAAATGAAACGAAAGAACAGAAACAAAAGCACAATTTCTTTTCAAATTAGGAAACGGAAACAAAACGGAAGCAAGTCGAAACAAACGTTTCGAACTGAACAGAAAAAATTGCACATTAAAGGCTCGGAATCGGAAGCAAAACGAACCGAGAGGCTTAAGGCGGAAGCAAAGCGAAAAAATGGTTCAAACGAACTTGAGGACAAAATTCTGACAATACTCAACTTAATCTGAAAATTTTATACTTTCTTTGTAAATGAAACAAAAGTATGGTTTTAGTGGAGCTCTGATACCATAAGTGTTGGAACCCCTCCCGATTGGATCAGCGTGCATTGACGTCTACATGATTCTAATTTTGATTCAAAAATTCATTATCGATCTCAAAATTTTAAGATTTATTGATAAATCTTAAAATTTTGGGATCCGATCAAGTGAGGTTTGTTTTATTCGCCTCTAGAGATATGGAATTTTTTAGCTTAGGAATCGGATTTAGTTATGGGCCCTAAGCAAATTAATTTTACTTGTGTATAATTAGGGTGAATTTAGCAAGTTTTGTTCAGATGACAATAAATTAAGTTCAATTCGAGGTTTCCTTCGTGGTGAGGAATCCCTCCCCCGTGAGATGCGCGTCCAGATGTCATGTAGGACGTCGGGCACGCGACCCACCGGGGAGGGGTTCCAACAAGGTTTCAATCCAAAATACATGAAAATGCTCTATGATAATATGCTCGGAGGGCCAACCAATATACTAACTTAATGCAAAACTCCTAATTAGCTCGAAGTTTCCGATGCCTTGCAAGATCAACGATCGACCTGTTCTGCATCTGAGGAGGGAAAGTAATGGGTTGAGCTACACAGCTCAGTGGCTAATATAATTATAGCCATCGGTAACTAGCACAAATTCAGGCATATGTACGTATATACGTTATATATATACAGGCATCAATTTAGGCACTCACATGCTAATCAAACAATTTATGCATTCAATATAATTAATTCAACTCATAAATATGTCACAAAGTATGCTTCACAATGAATAATTCGCATATGCAATGCACATCACAATGGCTCGAGGGTTCCATGGAAACAAAAGGGAGAAACCGAAGTTTACACCCTGAACAAAATGAGTCCATTCGGATCTCATAGGCCACAAGCGGGCAGCCGGGAGAAGGGTCTTGTCGACGTGCACATGACGAACGAAATGGTTCCACTCTCACCCAAACAAAAGCACATAATCATGCTCATAATCATTTTATCATATGGTATGCTTTCATACTTTGCATTTAGTCAAAATGCCATGAGCGCAGTCGAGGCATAACATGCTCAGAATCAAAAGTTAACGCTATCCATTCTCATAATTCTTTCAAAGTATAAGAAATCAAAATCATTTAAATCATCATGTTTAAACATACATAACATATAACATATATTCATACATAGGCAAGAAATTGCCTAGTCACACAATAACTATAAGTACATTACCCACCTAAATCGCTTGAGTATCCGACTCACTGGTGTCCTTCCTCATGCGATGGAATCGGGTCAGCTTGGTTTCCTAAAACAAACCAAGTTTCCATTCAATCAATATCCACAGAAAATATTCAAAACTTGAAAATCCAAAATAAAGCACTAAAGTCTACATTCGACTTCCTCCTAAAATTCTGAACTTCCCTTCTTCATAAAACTTGTAGCCCTCTATTTCTAGATCACAACGGATCTAAAATCACCTCAATTGGACATCTACAACTCAAGATATGCCCAAAACTCTCCTTCAGAAAATTGGACGTTCGCCGCGGCGAGCCAAACTTCTTCATACGTCGCGATGAGCCTTCCTCGCACGTCGCTCCTCTCGCTCCTCTCGCACGTCGCGACGTGCCTCCTTCGCACGTCGAGACAAACGCTTCCCCGCTCGTCGCGATGAATGCTTCCCCATTGTCATGATTTAATGCCACGTCGCAACAGAAATTATACACGACGTCGCGACGCGCGTGTCTGAGCTCGACCAAACTCGATTTCCAGCATTTTTCAACTTCAATCCCTTCCCAAACTCAAATACAACACATCTAAACCTTAGATCAAGTCTTAAACTATATTTCTAACTCAACAGCAACTCAAAATCAATCACAAACGCATCAACCCAAGAGATCTAACCATTTTAGCCCTAAAAACCCTAATCCTTCGAGTCTGCTACATTCAACATTCTCTAGGTTAAAATCTAACCATAACAAGTTTAACACAAGCAGAACTTACTCGGAAATCACTTCAAATCGGTCAGAAATTGCTGAAATCACAAAACTCTCTTCTCTTCTCTCTTCCTCCACCTACGACACTTCTCTTCTTCTTCCTTCTTTCTATCTTTTCTTTTCCTTCTTTCTATTTTCTTTCTCACTCTTTTAAGCCTAAGTCAAAGACCATCATGCCCTTCCTGACAAAGCTTTAACCTATCTAACTTAAGCATTCTCCCTAAAATACCCTCATAACTTTTTACCCTTTTAATTCTCACTTAATCAAAATTAAACCTTAATTATCCAATAATACTCCCAAATAAATCAAACTAAGGCATAAACACATAATTAACACAATTAATGCTTAAAGACATCATTAAAAAAAATTGGGGTTTAACATTTCTCCCCTTCTTAAAAGAAATTTTGTCCTCGAAATTATTACCTGAATCATCGAAGAGATGCGGATACTTCTCCCGCATGGCTTCCAATGGCTCCCATGTAGCCTCCTCTACCGAATGATTCCTCCACAGGACTTTGACTAGCTGAACCGTCTTATTCCTGAGGACTTTTTCCTTGGTATCCAAAATTTGCACTGGAAGCTCCTCATAGCTCAAATCATCCCGCAACTGAATCTCACTAGTCTGAATGATATGAGAAGGATCCGATCTATACCTCCTCAACATAGACACATGGAAGACATCGTGAATCTGAGACAATTCCGGAGGCAACGTCAACCTGTAGGCGAATGGCCCAATCCTCTCAAGGATTTCATAAGGACCCACATATCTCGGACTCAACTTACCCTTCTTGCCAAACCTCAATACTCCTTTCCAAGGAGACGTCTTAAGGAACACTTTCTCTCCGACTTCATACTCCATCTCCTTTCGGTGAGCATCAATATAACTCTTCATCCTATCCTGTGCTGCCTTAAGCCGTTGCTTAACCAAATTGACTTTCTCAACCGTCGTCTAAATCAATTCTTGTCCTACCAGTCTCCGTTCTCCTTCTTCATCCCAACAAATCGGAGTCCTACATCTCCGCCCATACAAAGCCTCATATGGAGCCATCTGAATACTCGAATGGTACGAATTGTTATAAGCAAATTCGACCAACGGCAAATGCTCATCCCAAGCTCCTCTAAAATCCATCACACAAGCCTTGAGCATCCCCTCAAGGGTCCGAATGGTCCTCTCAGATTGACCATCCGTCTGAGGATGAAAAGCCGTACTAAAATGCAGCTTAGTCCCCAAAGCTTCCAGCAAACTACCCCAAAATCTTGAAGTAAACCGAGGATCTCTATCCAAAACAATCGAATCCAGAATCCCATGCAATCTCACTATCTCATCGATATACTTCTTTGCTAACACATGCAAAGAATCAGTCTGCTTAATCTCCAAAAAGTGAGCTGACTTGGTCAACTGGTCCACAATAACCCAAATTGCATCGTGCTTCCTACTGGTCTTAGGCAAACCCATCAGAAAATCCATGGTCACCCTTTGCCACTTTCATTCTGGAATAGGCAATGGCCTCAACTTACCCGAAGGTGCCTGGTGTTCAGCCTTCACTTGCTGACACACTAAACACTTGCTCACAAACTCTGCTACATCCCTCTTCATGCCCTTCCACCAAAAATGCTCTCTCAAATCTCGATACATCCTGGTACTACCTGGATGCATGGCATAAGGCGCATTGTGTGCCTCATCCATAATCTCAGCCTTAATCTCCTGCACATCTGGGATACATAATTTGTTCCCCACTGTCATCAGTCCATCATCTCTCACCTCTACTTCAGAAATCTTACCATTCTGAATTTCCTCCTGAAGCTTGCTCAAATCTGCATCCTGTGCCTGCAACTCCTTAACCTTCTTCCTGAGTATGGGCCTCACTCTGAAATTAGCTAGAAGGCAATCCGACTCCTCCTGCTTCAAGCTTATCTTAAGCTTGGCCATCTCTTCCAATAAAGGAAGATAAACTGATCGAAGACTTCCTTCTCAAGGCATCCGCCACTACATTGGCCTTGCCCGAATGATACTCAATCAACAAGTCATAGTCCTTAAGCAACTCAATCCACCGTCGCTGCCTCAAATTCAGTTCCTTCTGGCTCAACAAATACTTAAGACTCTTGTGATAGGTAAAAATCCTCGTCTGAACTCCATACAGATAATGCCTCCAAATCTTCAAAGCAAAGATCACAGATGCCAACTCCAAATCATACGTCGGATAATTCAACTCATAGGGCTTCAACTGTCTCGAAGCATAAGCAATCACTCGATCTCCCTGCATCAAAACACAACCAAGACCCTTCCTCGACGCATCAGTATACACAGTATAACCCTCATCACCCGAAGGCAAAACCAGAATCGGAGCACTTGTCAACCTGTGCTTGAGCTCCTCGAAGCTCCTCTAATACTCCTCACTCCAAACAAATTTCTGATTCTTCCTCAACAACTTCGTCATCGAAGCGGCTATCATGGAGAATCCCTCCATAAATCTCCTTTAATAGCTTGCCAAACCCAGAAAACTCCTCACCTCTACTACACTCTTCGGGGCTTCCCAATTCACCACAGCTTCTATCTTCTTTGGATCCACATGCACTCCTTGTTTTGAAATCACATGTCTAAGAAATGCAACTTCCCTCAGCCAAAATTCGCATTTATCGAATTTGGCATATAACTCGTTCCTCCTCAAATGCTCCTCATGCTGCTCATCACTCTTGGAATAAACCAAGATATCATCAATGAAGACAATGATAAATTGGTCCAAGAATGGCTTAAATACCCGATTCATCAAATCCATAAAAGCTGCAGGAGCATTCGTCAATCCAAAGGGCATAACTAAAAACTCAAAATGCCCATATCAAGGCCCTAAAAGCGCCTTCTAAGACATCTGACTCCTTGATTCTTAACTGATGGTAACCCGATCTCAAGTCTATCTTAGAGAAGACTTTCGTCCCTTGCAATTGATCAAACAGATCATCAATGCGAGGAAGTGGATACTTGTTCTTCACAGTAACTTGATTCAACTTCCGATAGTCCACACACATCCTCAACGATCCATCTTTCTTCTTCACAATAGACCGAGCTCCCAAGGCGAAGAGCTCGGTCGAATATACCCCTTCTCCAACAACTCTTCTAACTGCTCCTTAAGCTCTTTCAATTCTGCCGGAGCCATTCGGTAAGGCGGAATTGAAATCAGCGTCGTACCTGATAGAAGCACAATGGGAAACTCAATTTTCCTAGCTGGCGGTAGTCCTGGCAATTCCTCGGGAAAGACATCCGAGAATTCCCTGACTACTGGAATATCCTCCAGCTTCCCTCTATCTTCCCTGGTGTCCACCACATAGGCCAAAAATGCCTCACACCCCTTACTCATCATCTTCTCATTGTCAAGATCGAAACAATTTCATGGACTGCGTCATTCCCCACAAACACCACTTTTCTGCCATCACCTAAATCAAATTCCACTGTCTTTTGCTTACAGTCCAAATGGGCATTGTACTTCTCCAACGTATCCATACCCAAAATGACATCCAATCCTCCCATTTTCAGTGGCATCAAATCTACCACCAACCGTGCTCCACCAATGCATAGCTCACAGCCTCTATACACTTGACTAATCACAATGTACTGGCCGATTGGAGTACTCACCATCAGCGGAGTATCCAATGGGCTCACAATCCTATCACACACAGGTCTACTCGAAGAAACAAACGAGTGAGTAGAACCTGGATCAATCAAAACAAGCACATAATCAGCAAATAATCTAGCCATACCAGTGACAACATCTAGAGTGGCCTTTGCATCCTCCCGAGTCATTGCAAACAATCTAGCCGGTGCCTGCCCCCTCGGTCTACCTGGAAAACCCACTCTCTTGGCTGCATCAGAACTACCCACTTCTGCAGCCCTTCACCCACAGCCTCCGCCTCCTCAGATGCTCGCATCTAAGATCCTTCTCTCCTAGACGACTGAGGACACTCTCTGGCCCTGTGTCCTTTCTGTCCACAATTGAAGCATAATCCCCGTCAATCGGTAACACTCTCCACCATGGAAATTGCCGCAGTGCTCACACTTAGGGACGGATGACTTGTCCCCATCTCCCCTTCTACTGCCGCCCACCATCGAGGCTTGGTGAGAAATAGTAGAAGTTCTCATCGGTCTTGGTCGACTGGCACCACTGCTCCTCTCCTCAGACTGAACAGGGAAGCTCCTAGCACTCCTGTTTGGCATAGGAGTACTAGTGCTACCTCTTCCCGAATCGCCTCTCCGCCTTTCTTCTTGTTTATCGATTCTTGACATTCTCAATATTTTCCACCCTCAAAGCTGCCTCAACTAATTGCTGGAAGTCACAAAAGTTATACACTATCACCTTCTCTCTGATAGCCAAGTGTAGACCCGACTCAAATCGGCGACATCTAGTAGCCTCACTCAGCATTAGATCTGAAGCATACCTCTCCAACTGCGTGAACCGACGCTCATACTCACTGACCGTCATCTCCCTCTGAGTCAAACTGAGGAACTCCCTCTGCTTCTGTTGAATGTAAACCTCTGATAGATACTTCTTCTTCAAAGCAGCCAAGAAATTCTGCCATGATAACCCCACGGGCCTCATCTGACTGCCTGGCCCGGTCTCCCACTGTTGGCCCCTGAATTTTTTTTATTATTTAAGCATGTCTAAATTATTTGAGGCGATGTCTAAATTATTTGGAGGTAGTGTTTAAATTATTTTGAGGTTTTAGCTCTTAAGAAATGGAGATTAAATAATGGATTAAGTCTAAAATAGAGTTGAATTAGTTGTTAGAAATTAAAGGAATAAGATGGCTTGAGGGCAATTTAGGAAGTTTGCATATGTTGTTAAGGTTGAAGGCTAATAAGGAAGGGCCCTATAGTCTTTAAGTAGTCATAAAAGAATGAAAGATAATTGAAGAAAGTGATGGGTCATGGATGAAGAGGAAGAAATAGAAAATTGTTAAGTTTTATAGGGATGGCCAAAACTACGTAGTTTTGGAGAGTTTAGCTTAGGTTTTAGTTTTAAAAGCCATGTGTTAGGAAATTGGAAGAGGGACCACGAAAATTCTAGAAGAAAGAAAGGAGAGAGTGAGTCATCGTGGGAAAGAAGAAGAAGAAGAGAAGAAGAAGAAGAAGAAGAAGAAGAAGAAGAGAGCAGAAGAAAGAGGTAGGTCTTTGGGATTTTTCTTGCTTATTGAAGAGTGGTGGAGTGTTTAAGGAGGAGAAAGAAAGAAAAGTTTAAGAGTTTTCATCAAAGCTAGGAGAGGGAGAAATTTCGTGGGTCTCCTCTCAAGGTAAGAAAAATGATGAATTCTTTGGTTATATGAGTGATTTTTAATGCTTAAAGCTTGGGTAAGATTTGGGTTAAGTTAGATAGGTTTAATCCCATGTTTTCCTATCCTAGAATTGTTTAATTTGGGTTATCATCATGTTAATTGGGTTATTATTGTTTAATGAAGGTGATGAGAGGTTATTAGAGCTAGAAGCAAAGTCAATTGACTCATTGCAAGGCTAAAGGATTAAGGTGGGTAATGTTTTAATGATTGAGATTATAGGCTACTGTTTGTTTTAAAATAATTGTTTATAAAGTTGTATAAATGATTCTTTGTGATGGGTTGAATTAGTATGAGATGTTTTACATTTTGGGAAATAATTGTGAAATGATTTGTGAAGTGAAAAAGTTGGATACTTGATTTTGGAAAAACGACAATTTGGGAAATTATGTGAAAGTAAATATTTGCAAGAGCCAATTGTGGCTAATGATTATGAATTGTATGAATTATATGATATGCATGCTTGTTTGGGTTTGTGGTGGTCCTCATGTCCGATAGGTGCACTGTCAAAATTATAGCCTTCTCCTACTGCCCATAAGGGCAATGGAGCTCCTCACGACTCCTTCATGTGTTTACTGTTACACATGACCGCTTATGAAATGTGTAGTACGTCCTGTTTGGATCCACCCAAACCATCTTATATGCGATTATGTGGTATGCTTGTCTATGTGGTTACTGTGAGTTATGTTGTTTGATAAATGCTTTTGATTAATTGACTTATTGTTTTCTCCATGCTTATATGATCTTGATGTGTAATTGCTTGATGAAATGAGTTTTTTTCAAAAAGGTTTTGATAAATTTATAAAGTTTCGATCAATGTGATATTGGTTTTGAAAACAAGGAATTTTGATGAAATGAAAGTGTTTTTGACCAAAGTAAATAGGTTTTGATAAGTTTGAAAGATTTTTATAAATCTGAAAGTTGTTTTGAGAATGAAAAATAAAGAACGTTTTTGGCTTATTTTCTTAAATATTAAGCTGTTACCCACTGAGCCGTCGAGCTCACACCCCCTTTTCCCCTCCACAGGTAACGAGCGGGAATACGAGTTAAAGTATTGGGATTGAGGCATCACTTCAATGTTCTTAAGTTAGAAGTCATTTTGTTTTGATATGAAGCATTAGGTTTCATTTGGAGATTTGTTTCAATATGTACTTGACATTTGACATTTGATTGTAATCGGCTAAATGCCCTATAAAGCGTTGTAATGACTCAGATTTGTTATATAAGTACAAGAGTGTTGAGTTTTAATGTATTTTGTGCAATTCATATATGCTTTATCACAATGTATCATTGTATGGATTGAATTTGACAAGAAAGGGAAAATGAACTACTTTATAGTTTGGATTTGATTAGAATGATAGGAGTGTGGATTGTTGCCTTGAATTGAGTATGGAGATACTCTTGTGATTGAGTTATGATATATGAGGTTGATGTTAAGTTTTGTGCAGGTGGAGGTACTAGGAATGAAGATTGGTTAGTTAAAGTTTCAGGGAGGTGCTGTCAAAATTGTTGTAAAATTTGACCAGAACTTCTTTAGTTTTAGGTCCTCTTAAGGTTTGAATTGGAACAAATAGTCTTCATGAAGATTGTAGTAGAAGTTCAAATCTTTCTAAGGGTATATCATTTGTCTCATTTGGACTTGGGGTTAAAAGTTATGAGGATTAGAACACATTCAGTCACTATTCATTTAGCCATGTTATCGTTATATTGGTCTTTAATGAGCAGTGTTTTGAGTGGCTTTTTACCTACTTAATGATGAAATTAACATTTTCATCCTTCTTGAATGTTGTAGAACATCTTGTTATCTTTCCATTGGGGTATAATATGTACTTTTTAGAATTTGGAGCAAGAAGTTATGACAATTGAAAGATAACAACTAAGGTCCATTTTGGTTGTTCATGTAGCTTATTAGTTTATCATGACTTTGATGAAAAATGATTGAAATCCATGATTTGATGAATCAATGGAGCTAGAGATTTTGAAGTTGATGAATTAAACTTGAAGTTTAAGATGTTATGAAGTGTTTAGGTTTTGGAATGAGTAAATTTGGAAGGGTATAAATGGTTATGAAGTTAGGTTGAAGTTTGAGATGCTTTGGATGAAGATTTGAAGTTTTGAGAATTTGCGTGTCCGTTAAACGGACATGAATGTCCGTTAAACTGACAGCCTCGGGTGTAGAAACAACCCTTCCCTTGCCCGTTTCCGTTAAACGGACATGCATTTGCGAGCCATTTGGTACCATTTCTCCCGTACCTGTCCATCAAACGGACATGGCTGTCCGTTTAACGGACAGCTACGGGAAATATGATGGATTTTTCAAATTTTTAGAGGCCGAATCTCGTTTTTTGGTCTTCATGAAAGTTGTAGATCTAGATGTCTACTTTCTAATGGTCCAAAAATGAAAGAAATAAAATTTATGTATCAAAAGTTATAGTGATCGCGCCAAAAGAGTTTCAAACTGATTTAGGGCATGAACATACTTAACTCTTTTGGGCATAAATCCCTCATCCGACCTCCAATTGAGGTGAGGCTTGAACCATTAGATTCCTAAGACATATATCTTCCTATCCACAAAAAAATTGGTATCATTTGGAGTCAAATTGAAAAATTTTGCATTGAAGTAAGTGAGAGGTCGGTTTGGAGATCATATTTGGAGTATGAGCTCTTTTAGGCGTTTTAAGCATATCTTGAGAGTTATACAACTCCGTTTGAGGTGATTCTTGTTTCGAAACGAACTTGAGACATAAAGCTACAACTCATATGAATAAGTCAACCTATGATTTTGGTGTTTACATAGTGTGCGCTCGCCACGAATGTAGAGTTACAGCTAATGATCCTGCAAGGTAATACGCACAGGGTTTCAGGACTCCGAATTTTAGGCTCTGGAAATGGGCCCAGTAAATATGGTATTTTAAGCAAGAGTAAGAGTATTAAGTTATAAGCGGTTGGGGTCCGGGCTACGGATCGGGTTCCAACACCCACCAATACAGAGCATCGCCCTGAAGCAAGCTAGCAGCATAGATGACTCTCTCGTCATCCTCACACTCCATCTGATCCAAAGACTCTCTCGCCTTTCTCACCAAGTCTCGCTTCTTCGGATCTCGATGTCCCAAAGAAATCGACTCGCCCCATACTTTCAACCTATCAATCCGCCTTCCTTCGAGTGGGGCAAGGTAAGGTGTGGCATCCGCCCATAGCCCGAACAAATTCTCGGTGAAGGCTTGAACAACCTCGATCAAGTGGAAGCACTGCCTCGCGCTGGCGGCGACTTCGAGATCGCGACAAGATGGGTTCATCGCTTAACCCTACGAAGCCTCAGATTTCGGGCTATCGACTCATCGATCCTCTCCTCTCTAGTCGGAGAGTCAAAAAGCAGATCCTGCAGTAACTCCTCGTGTCCTTCTACGAGGTGGCATCGCATCTTCACAGATAAACACTAAGGATTAGCTACTGGTCAATTTACATGTATGCATGATATGCATGGCACTTAATGAAATTAATTAATGCAACACATAATCATAGATCACACAATTCATCCTACTATGCAGTCTAAGTCGAGGACACTAAACCTAGGCACTCTGATACCAAACATGTTGGGCCCGGGTCCCAGGTCCCGGATCCCCATTCCCGAGGTGGCCCCTCGGGCTGCGCCAGCGACGGGCGCCCAAACAAAGCGGACCCGATCCCAACATCCAAACATATACATAGTTCGATTCATAATTCACACATAAACATTCTCATACAATCAAGCACTTACACATGCATTTACAACAGGAATTTAACACCCCTTAAACTAAGGGGCTTCATGCCATTACAATCTGAAGACATCTAACAAGTATTCAAAATCATTCAAAATACAGAATAAGGTTTCAATCCAAAATACATGAAAATGCTCCATGATAATATGCTCGGAGGGCCAACCAATATACTAACTTAATGCAAAGCTCCTAATTAGCTCGAAGTTTCCGATGCCTTGCAAGATCAACGATCGGCCTGTTCTACACCTAAGGAGGGAAAGTAATGGGTTGAGCTACACAGCTCAGTGGCTAATATAATTATAGCCATCGGTAACTAGCACAAATTCAGGCATATGTACGTATATACGTTATATATATACAGGCATCAATTTAGGCACTCACATGCTAATCAAACAATTTACGCATTCAGTATAATTAATTCAACTCATAAATATGTCACAAAGTATGCTTCACAATGAATAATTCGCATATGCAATGCACATCACAATGGCTCGAGGGTTCCATGGAAACAAAAGGGAGAAATCGAAGTTTACACCCTGAAAAAAATGAGTCCATTTGGATCTCATAGGCCACAAGCGGGCAACCGGAAGAAGGCTCTTCTCGACGTGCACGTGACGAACGAAATGGTTCCACTCTCGCCCATACAAAAGCACATAATCATGCTCATAATCATTTTATCATATGGTATGCTTTCATACTTTGCATTTAGCCAAAATGCCATGACCGTTGTCGAGGCATAACATGCTCAGAATCAAAAGTTAACGCTATCCATTCTCATAATTCTTTCAAAGTATAAGAAATCAAAATCATTTAAATCATCATGTTTAAACATACATAACATATAACATATATTCATACATAGGCAAGAAATTGCCTAGTCACACAATAACTATAAGTACATTACCCACCTAAATCACTTGAGTATCCGACTCACTGGTGTCCTTCCTCTTGCGATGGAATCGGGTCAGCTTGGTTTCCTAAAAAAAACCAAGTTTCCACTCAATCAATATCCACAGAAAATATTCAAAGCTTGGAAATCCAAAATAAAGCACTAAATTCTACATTCGACTTCCTCCTAAAATTTCAAACCCTTCGAGGAAAATTCATGTAGCGCCCCCTTACCATAGGGTATCCACCGGAACGCCCGTAGGTCATTCCGATAAATATCCCACGACAAGAGACCACTACTGACAATAACCGCTACACTCCTCATGGCATCACAATCATAAGACAGTAATAAGAAATTGATTACTTTTTAAAACCAAATTGATTCCGCTTCATTCACTTAAAACTCAAGAATTTACAAATCACAAGATTTTTAATTTACACATGATCCAAACACTGCACATTAAGTATCATACTGTACTGTACAAGAAACAGATCTAACTATAAGTCTCCAAAAGAAAGCCCAGCTGACCGACCTTTGAGCCATTGCTTCTATCGCCAATCCACAGTATACGGCTCTACAGTCCTGAGGGAGCTATCTGTCTATGCTTATGCCTGAAAAATAATTGCAATTTTGGATGAGTTTGCGAACTCAATGAGAAACCATCATCGATGGTTCTCCCAATTCATGCATCATATAAGCATGTAACAGTATACACTCAGATGTTATACAAAACACAATAGTAATTCAGTCACGCATAAAGAATATACAGCAAATAATAACATTGTCAAATGTTCAGTTCAGTATGCAATGCACATGTGACTCTTTTCCAGTTCATTTCAGTATTGTGACCGAGCGCATAACAAAGGATCAAGATAGACGCGTCTGGGGAGAATTATCTCCGTCGAGCTCGAGGCTCGGTTCAGTATATCGAGCTCTAGGCTCGGTTCAAGATCTGATGGCGTCTCGGTTCACAATTTTCCTTTAATAAATGTGATGCAACAGGCATGAACGCACATGTCCCATATCAGTAAACATGGTAATACACAGTCCAAATACACAATATAATCATACAATCCAATTAACAGTTGCCTAATGCTTATTTCACAGTCAATTGGGCCATATATAACCACATAATCCCCGTAGGGCAGTCAATTCACAGTCTTAATCCACGTAATCCCGTAGGCAATCAATTTACAACAATAATTCATGTATTCCCGTAGGCAATCAAACCACAGCTAACACATAGATTGAATAACCAACTAGGTTACTCACCTAATAACTTCCACGCTAGTGACGGAAGTCTCTGCCAAGTCCGTGGAACGACGGTCCACTTGAGTCTCTATAGCACATTAAATGAATAGCCATTACCATCCAGATACTTGAAATGACTAAATAATGCACATGAAATCAGTAAAATGTGTATAATGCATGTTCATGGCAATCCCGGCCCTAATCTAATATTTTCCCATAATAAAATTCTATCAAAAATTAGAAATCTATAGGCGCCGACGGTGCGCCTAATCGGACCTCTATAGTCCCCAATTAAATAAAACAATGGTTCACATGTTAGTCAATAGGGCTACGCAAATTCCGCCTAAAATTCCCATTTTCTCATAAAATGAAATTAAACATTCAACAAATCCGATGCCTCTGGAATCAGGTCAATCGGACGTCGGACGGGAAAGTTATTCACGAAAGAAACCAAAACTCAACAATTTATATTTATATAACTAACCCTTATTTCCCCCCTTTTTTTTCTGATTTCCAACCAAACTTCCAACACCCATAACTCTTTCTACACATTTCTGAAAAATGCAAACTATACCTTGTTGGAAAGCTTATGAAAAGCTCTACAATTCTCAAGAAGACCATAAAAATCAATTCCAAGCCTAAGGGTGTCAAATATCCCATCAAACCTTCTGCCTACTCAATTCCCATTAACACAGGGCAGTACATTGGCAATTTCATAACTCACTGATTCTTCAGTAATAAATTACCACAAAAATATGGTCAATAAGTTCACAATGTCCTCAACAACTTTCATGAACAATCCAACATCAAATTATATTGGTAAACAAGTCAATTAATTCATCTAATGTTACTGTCCCTGAAATCCTTCAATTTGGGCAGTAACCTTACAAGAAGCATAACTTCCAGTATACAAGTAAATAAAATCAGAAATTTATATCCCTGTAAAGATAACATCATAAGCTTCATTTTTCATGAAGCACTAATCATCCAATTCGATCTCTATCAATTTCAAAACTGTTATGGAAACTACTGTTATGATCAGCCATTCATAACCTAATGTAGGGTTCATTTTTGAAAAATCATAACTCCCAATTCTGACTTCTAAAAATTACACACCATATCTCATTTTCAAGGTAATCTCTTCCTCTACAACTTTTCAGAAGCTCACTCACACCAATTCAGTCCACATAAAATGTTAAAATTGCCTCCAATCAGTAAACTCACAAAATCACACTTAAGCTAGGTTTCATCCAAAATGCTCAAAACCAGTCATTAGTAATCAATTCATATCTCCTAATATACAATTCTAAAAATAGAAATATCAGTAGCAATGGAAATATAATTCAATATTCTACAACTTCCATGGAGACCATTTTCCCTAATTCCATCTCAATTAATTCATAAAAATCAACAAAACTCAGATGTCATGGTTGCGGTTACTGTTCACAGGCAATTGGGACAGTAACTTTCCATGCAAAAATTCACCCTTCTATCATTGAAATTCAACAACACCTATTTCACACTAAATTGAAGCCAACATCCCAAAGTTTCAGTGGCCACTGACCTTACCTCATTTTCATTACTACACAATAAATTATGAACAAAACAGTAACATCAATTCTAATTCCAATTTTCCAGATTTAAGGTTAACCTTAGTTCAACCACTTCCAATGCCTTTTTCACATCACTTGACATCCAAATAAATACAAATTAAATATTTCTACAGTCATACATATACTAGGGCTAATACTGAAAAATTGGCAGCACTAAATTCCTCAATTCAAATACTCAAATAATTATCCATATTCCATTTAAAATTAAGCCATAATCACTTCTATCATACTACTTTTAATTCATCCATAACCCTAACCTTATACCCATTAATCCAAGCAATAAAATACATCAATATCATGTATCCCTAAACATACTAGATGCTCCCAACCTCTCATTCAAAGCTTCTACCAACCATGACATGCAAGTCATGCTAACAACATCATTAAACATAAGAATTAAAGAACTTACCTATTAGCTTTTCCTCCCTCTCTTCCCTTCAATTCTTTCCTATGCTTTCTAAAAATCTTACCCTCTTCATGAAGAGTCACGAGCTTGTTGGATGTTAGTAGAAGTAGGAGAATCCTTGAATGTTTGGAGGAAGGTGACTTAAGAGAGAAACAAAAAGAGAAATCAAAGGAGATGTAAAGGAAGTGGGTTTTCGGTGGAGGAGGAGTTTTTAGCATTTAAAACAATTCTCTACTTCTATTCCTTAAGACATAACCGTGGGAGATGGTAAAGGAGCAATTAATGATAGCAAAAGATGGCAAAATATGATTGGTTCCAAAATTAAAGAAAAGTCAAATTATCAATTGTTTAATCCAATTTAAAATGTTACTCCATTTAACTCTAATGACCATACTTTCAGTCCCAAAATAATATACCCCATATTATCGTGCCATTAGGTAGCGATTTTTGCTACCGAAAATCGACCGATTCGCCAATTGACGATTTTTTCGGTCCGGGAATTGTCTCCTAAAAATCCAAAAAAATTCCTAAAATTCCTAAAATGTAAAACAATTTATGGTGCAATCCAAATAATTTTCCAAACTCGATTATCCCATTAATTTCATACAGAAGTTCAATTTCAACCCTAAGCCGGAAAATGACATGAATGCATGTATACTATGAGCATGTGCAACAAATCAGTAATTATAGAGGCTATATGCTGTATGTGCATGCCGAGATATAATTTAATATCCCGAACCCGTCCCAATTACTAAAATACCCTTCCTATAGGAGAGGGGATGTTACAATTCTCCCCTCCTAACAAAAATTTCGTCCTCGAAATTCTTACCTGATTGATCGAAAAGGTGAGGATACTGTCTCCTCATATGCTCCTCGGTCTCTGTGTAGCCTCCTCAATCGAATGGTTCCGCTAGAGAACCTTCACCGATGGAATACTCTTATTCCTCGGTTGTTTCACCGAGACCCGATAACTGGATCGGCTCCTCCACATAACTCGACATCGAGACCTCAATCTCCCGAGCCAGATCACATGTGTCGGATCCGACCGATATCTCATGAGCATACTCACGTGAAAGACGTCATGTAACTGAGACATCTCACTCGGTAAAGCTAGCCTGTAGGCCAAAGGTCCGATCCTCTTAGTGATCTCATATGGACCAATGTACCTAGGGCTTAACTTACCCTTTCTCCCAAATCTCAGTACACCACGCCACGGTGACACCCGTAAGAATACTCTGTCACCCACATCATACTCAATGTCCCTCCTATGCTTTGATCTACATAGCTCTTCCGTCTCATCCCGAGCGCTTTGATGCGACTTCAATCAGCCTCACCTTGTCAACAAGATCCTGAATCACCAGACCTCAATCATCCTCTCACCCTCTTCATCCCAATACAGAGGCGATCTACACCGCCCATACAAGGCCTCATATGGAGCCATCCCGATGCTACTATGATAATGATTGTTATAAGCAAATTCAATCAGGGCTAGATATCGATCCCATGCTCCTCGAACTCCAATACACAAGCTCAAGCATATCCTCAACAGCCTTAATCGCCCTCTCACTCGCCCATCCGTCTCGAGGATGAAATGTTGATTGAAATTCACTTAGTACCATATAGCAGATCAGAACTCGCGTAACCTCGAGTAAATGGGATCCTGTCAAATACTATCGACACCGGGACCCCATGCGCCTCACTATCTCGCCACATACTTGGGCCAACCGATCCATGGTATTATTCTCCTCATTGGTAAGAAATGGGCCGATTTAGTCAACCGTCCACTATGACCCAGATAGCATCATCGTGCCTCAAGGCCCTAGGCAACCCCATAATGAAATCCATGGTGATCCGCTCCCATTTCCACTCCCGAATAGGCAACGAATGAAGCTTTCTCATGGAGCTTGGTGCTCACCTTAACTTGGCGGGCACGCCAAACACCTAGACACAAACTCGCCTACCGCTTCTTCATACCGGGCCACCGAAATGTTGCTTAGGGTGTTATACATCTTGGTAGTACCAGGATGCATAGCATATGTGGCCATGTGAGCCTCCTCCAGTATCTCTCGCCTCAGATCATCCACATCAGGCACACAAAGTCTCTGTCTCATCCATAAAGTCTCATCCCTCACATCAAACTCAGATCTCGAATCATCTTTCACTTTCTCAATCAGTCTCACCATAACAGGATCCTTATCCTGAACTCTCCTGATCCTGTCCAATAGCATCGGTCTCAGTCTCAATGTAGCCAATAATACTCCATCGTGCTCCAGATTCAACTGCACATTCAAAGCCCTCAACTGAATCAGATTAGGCAACCTCATTGCTCAATAAAGCTGCATTAAGTGTGACTTCCTACTGAGCATCCGCCACCACATTGGCTTTCCCAGATGATACTCGATAGTACAATCGTAGTCCTTCAACAACTCCAGCCACCTCCTCTGCCTCAAATTTAACTCCTCTCGCTCAAGAATATCTCAAACTCTTATGGTCAAGAAGATTTGAAAGATCTCACCATACGTAATGCCTCCAAATCTTCAAAGGTAAATACAATCGCCGCTAGCTCTAAATCATGAACAGGATAAGTTACCTCACGAGACCTCAACTATCTCGAGGCATAGGCAATGACCCTACCATGCCGCATCGTAACACACCCCAATCCTCGATGTGATGCATCATTTGTACACCTCAAATCCTCCATCCCGGATGGAATAGCCAACACCGTGCAATAGTCAACCGATCTTTCAACTCCTCAAACTCTTCCGACACTCCTCGGTCCACACGAATGGCACATTCTTCCTCGAAGTTTTGTCGGAGGGCCGAGATCAATGAGAACCCTCGACAAACCTCCGTAATAACCACCAATCCGAGGAAACTCCAATCTCCGGCACATTCCTAGGAGCTTCCCACTTCAAAGACCGCCTCCACCTTACTCGGATCCACTGAATACCCTCTCCAATACTATGTGCCCCAAAAGATCACCGATCCACCAAAATTCACATTTGCTGAATTTGGCATAATCTCTCTCCTCATCGCTCTGTAACACAATCCTCAAATGCTCACTATGCTCTCGCTCATTCCTCAATACACCAAATGTCATCAATGAAAACAATAACAAACCGATCCGGTAGGCTGAAATACCTTATTCATCAAGGCCATAAAAGTCGCCGGCATTAGTCAACCCAAACGCATCACTAGAAACTCGAAATGCCCATACCGCTCTCGAATGCACTCTTAGCACATCGGCCTCGCAATCTTCAATCGATAGTAACCAGATCGCAGATCTAACTTGGTGAATACCTTAGCTCCCTGCAACTGATCAAACAAGTCATCAATCCTAGGCAGTGGGTACTTGTTCTTTACAGACACCCGATTCAGCTGCCTATAATCGATGCATAGCCTCAAAGTCCCATCCTTTTTCTTCACAAATAAAATTGGAGCTCCCCATGGTGAGACACTGGGTCTGATAAACCCCTTCTCCAACAACTCCCAGAATCGAAGCCTTCAACTCCCTCGGCCCACGGGTGCCATCCTATATGGAGGTATAGATATAGGAGCAGACTGAACGAGGTCAATAGTAAACTCCGTCTCCCGATCCGTGGCAAACCCAGAACTCATCAGAAACACATCCGAAATTCCCTAACCACGGAATATCCTGGAGCCTCGCCAACTCGGTGTCAACCACATGAGCCGATATGCCTCATGACCTCCTGCATCAATCTCGGGGCACTAAGGAAAGAGATCATCCGGCCGGCGCCGACTAACTCCTTCAACACCGCTCTAGTCGACCAGAGACTCCAACACAACCTCCTTGGTATAGCAGTCCATGATAGCCCTATGGGCCGTCGGCCATCCATCCCGTAATCACATCGATCTCTCGGTGGCGCAATACTATAAGGTTCGCCTCAATCGCTTGATCAATCTGGATCGAACATCCCTATGCAGACCTCTCCTAATGCAAGAGTAGTACTAGAGGTGTCTTGACCTCCACCCATACCGTAACATCTCCTATCCCCATGCAATCTACATGCCATATGAGGTGCAATAAAGGAATGTGTGGATCCAGGATCCAACAGAGCAAATGCTTCAATATCGTAAAGGAGAAGCATACCATTCTACAACATCGGGGAATCTGGCCTCTTGTCGCGTCATGGCGTATACTCTAGCCTGGGACTGTGGTCGGCTGCCCCGACCCTCAGTCCTCACAAAGGACCCCTCAGCTCTACCACGGCCTCTACCTCGGCCCTCTGTACAGATCCACCCACTCTACTCATTGCAGACAACAGATTACTCCCGACTCGCCCACTACCAACAAAGTTGAACTCTCAATGTATCAGGCAATCCCGACTGATGTCCGCCGAGCCGCACCTCAAGCAGAGGCCCAGAATCCACCAACACTCCCCATCGTGTTTCCTCTCACAATGCGGGCACACTGGGAAATCTGCCCAGAGCCCTCGCCACTACCACTACCAACCGGTCCAAATCTCCCCTCCGCCTAAAACCAGTCGTCTCGAACCTCCAGGAGACTGAAAGTCCCGCTCGGCGCTTACTAAAGCTCCGCCAAAGTCGCCTCGACTTCATTTGGGCCGCTTACCCGGACCCAATCTCACCTGCCTCTGTCTCATCACCGCTTCCACTCTAACTAAGCAGACTCTCAACTCAATAAATGTCCCCATGTCCGACCGAGCCAACCTGGTGCGAATCTCGGTGTTGAGGCCATTCTCGAACCTCCAGATTTATCGGCCTCACGGGACCATCACCGTGGCATAATCTATCAACTCATTGAATTTCACCTCATACTCGCCACCGACATCCGTCTCCTCGATTCAGCCTTAAACTCCGCATCTTCATATCAAGGTAGACCTTGGGCATATAATTATCCTCAAGGCCCTCAAAAACTCAGCCCATGACAGTAAGCAAGGCCTGGTGGTACTGCCTGGCACAATCTTCCACCACTTATATACTGGGCCCTGCAACAGTGATACCGCATAATCGAACCTCTCATCAGGTTCATAGTCCATCTGGTCAAAGACTCTCTCCGTCCTCTCCAACCATCCTCACCTCGCCGGGTCTCAGACCGCCATAAAATCTCACCCCGCCTTGCAAGAAGAAGTCATACCTCCTCTCCCGTCTCACGGAAACGCTAGGAGGCAGATCCTCAGTACAAGGCATAGACGACTCTCTACTTGCTCCCACTGATCCTTGGTCAGCTGGTTGCTCAACCTGATCACCTAATGCAGAAGACCTAAAATAAACAAAAATTCTGATCAGTTCCAATAGTTCCATCCGATTCATACCTATATTGTTACTATTCCCAAAAGATGCCAAACCATGCTCTGATACCACCAAATGTAGCGCCCCCTTATCATAGGGTATCCACCGGAACGCCCGTAGGTCATTCCGATAAATATCTCACGACAAGAGACCACTACTAACAACAACCGCTACACTCCTCATGGCATCACAATCATAAGACAGTAATAAGAAATTGACTACTTTTTAAAACCAAATTGGATTCCGTTTCATTCACTTAAAACTCAAGAATTTACAATCGTCAAGATTTTTTAATTTACACATGATCCAAACATCGCACATTAAGTATCATCTTGCATCGCATAAGAAGCAGATCTAACTATAAGTCTCCAAAAGAAAGCCCGGTGACCGACCTTTGAGCCATTGCTTCTATCGCCAATCCACAAGATACGGCTCTACGGCCCCGAGGAGCTATCTGCTATGCTTATGCTGAAAATAATTGCAATTTTGGATGAGTTTGCGAACTCAATGAGAAACCATCATCGATGGTTCTCCCAATTCATGCATCATATAAGCATGTAACAAGATACACTCAGATGTTATACAAAACACAATAGTAATTCATCACGCATAATAAATATACAGCGAATAATAACATTGTCAAATGTTGATTCAAGATGCAATGCACATGTGACTCTTTTCCAGCTCATTTCAAGATTGTGACCGAGCGATAATGTTGATCAAGATAGACGCGCGTCTGGGAGAATTATCTCCCGTCGAGCTCGAGGCTCGGTTCAGATATCGAGCTCTAGGCTCGGTTCAAGATCTGATGGCGCCTCGGTTCACAATTTTCCTTTAATAACAGGATGCAATTGTGCATGAATGCACATGTCCCATATCAATAAACATGGTAATACGGTCCAAATACACAATATAATCATACAATCCAATTAACAGTTGCCTAATGCTTATTTCACAGTCAATTGGGCCATATATAACCACATAATCCCGTAAAGGCGATCAATTCACGCCTTAATCCACGTAATCCCGTAGGTAATCAATTTACAACAATAATTCATGTATTCCCGTAGGCAATCAAACCACAGCTAACACATAGATTGAATAACCAACTAGGTTACTCACCTAATAACTTCCACGCTAGTGACGGAAGTCTCTTCCAAGTCCGTGGAACGACGGTCCACTTGAGCCTCTATAGCACATTAAATGAATAGCCATTACCATCAGATACTTGAAATGACTAAATAATGCACATGAAATCAGTAAAATGTGTATAATGCATGTTCATGGCAATCCCGACCCTAATCCAATATTTTCCCATAATAAAATTCTATCAAAAATTAGAAATCTATAGGCGCTGACGGTGCGCCAATCGGACCTCTATAGGTCCCCAATTAAATAAAACAGTGGTTCACATGTTCCGTCAATAGGGGCTACGTCAAATTCCCGTCTAAAAATTCCCATTTTCTCATAAAATGAAATTAAACATTCAACGAATCCGATGCCTCTGGAATCAGGTCAATCGGACGTCGGACGGGAAAGTTATTCACGAAAGAAACCAAAACTCAACAATTTATATTTATATAACTAACCCTTATTTCCCCCCTTTTTTTTCTGATTTCCAACCAAACTTCCAACACCCATAACTCTTTCTATACTTTTCTGAAAAATGCAAACTATACCTTGTTGGAAAGCTTATGAAAAGCTCTACAATTCTCAAGAAGACCATAAAAATCAATTCCAAGCCTAAGGGTGTCAAATATCCCATCAAACCTTCTGCCTACTCAATTCCCATTAACACAGGGCAGTACATTGGCAATTTCATAACTCACTGATTCTTCAGTAATAAATTACCACAAAAATATGGTCAATAAGTTCACAATGTCCTCAACAACTTTCATGAACAATCCAACATCAAATTATATTGGTAAACAAGTCAATTAATTCATCTAATGTTACTGTCCCTGAAATCCTTCAATTTGGGCAGTAACCTTACAAGAAGCATAACTTCCAGTATACAAGTCAATAAAATCAGAACTTTATATCCCTGTAAAGATAACATCATAAGCTTCATTTTTCATGAAGCACTAATCATCCAATTCGATCTCTATCAATTTCAAAACTGTTATGGAAACTACTGTTATGATCAGCCATTCATAACCTAATGTAGGGTTCATTTTTGAAAAATCATAACTCCCAATTATGACTTCTAAAAATTACACACCATATCTCATTTTCAAGGTAATCTCTTCCTCTACAACTTTTCAGAAGCTCACTCACACCAATTCAGTCCACATAAAATGTTAAAATTGCCTCCAATCAGTAAACTCACAAAATCACACTTAAGCTAGGTTTCATCCAAAATGCTCAAAACCAGTCATTAGTAATCAATTCATATCTCCCAATATAAAATTCTAAAAATAGAAAGATCAGTAGCAATGGAAAGATAATTCAATATTCTACAACTTCCATGCAGACCATTTTCCCTAATTCCATCTCAATTAATTCATAAAAATCAACAAAACTCAGATGTCATGGTTGCGGTTACTGTTTACAGGCAATTGGGACAGTAACTTTCCATGCAAAAATTCACCCTTCTGTCATTGAAATTCAACAACACCTATTTCACACTAAATTGAAGCCAACATCCCAAAGTTTCAGTGGCCACTCACCTTACCTCATTTTCATTACTACACAATAAATTATAAACAAAACAGTAACATCAATTCTAATTCCAATTTTCCAGATTTAAGGTTAACCTTAATTCAACCACTTGCAATGCCTTTTTCACATCACTTGACATCCAAATAAATACAAATTAAATATTTCTACAGTCATACATATACTAGGGCTAATACTGAAAAATTGGCAGCACTAAATTCCTCAATTCAAATACTCAAATAATTATCCATATTCCATTTAAAATTAAGCCATAATCACTTCTATCATACTACTTTTAATTCATCCATAACCCTAACCTTATACCCATTAATCCAAGCAATAAAATACATCAATATCATGCATCCCTAAACATACTAGATGCTCCCAACCTCTCATTCAAAGCTTCTACCAACCATGACATGCAAGTCATGCTAACAACATCATTAAACATAAGAATTAAAGAACTTACCTATTAGCTTTTCCTCCCTTCTCTCCCTTCAATTCTTTCCTATGCTTTCTAAAAATCTTACCCTCTTCATGAAGAGTCACGAGCTTGTTGGATGTTAGTAGAAGTAGGAGAATCCTTGAATGTTTGGAGGAAGGTGACTTAAGAGAGAAACAAAAAGAGAAATCAAAGGAGATGTAAAGGAAGTGGGTTTTCGGTGGAGGAGGAGTTTTTAGCATTTAAAACAATTCTCTACTTCTATTCCTTAAGACATAACCGTGGGAGATGGTAAAGGAGCAATTAATGATAGCAAAAGATGGCAAAATATGATTGGTTCCAAAATTAAAGAAAAGTCAAATTATCAATTGTTTAATCCAGTCTAAAATGTTACTCCATTTAACTCTAATGACCATACTTTCAGTCCCAAAATAATATACCCCATATTACTGTGCCATTAGGTAGCGATTTTTGCTACCGAAAATCGACCGATTCGCTAATTGACGATTTTTCCGATCCGGGAATTGTCTC
This sequence comes from Erythroxylum novogranatense, assembly GCA_029891385.1. NCBI lineage: Eukaryota > Viridiplantae > Streptophyta > Magnoliopsida > Malpighiales > Erythroxylaceae > Erythroxylum > Erythroxylum novogranatense. The sequence continues at coordinate 52,098,849 of CM057233.1, read as the reverse complement.
CGGAAAAATCCAAAAAAATTTCTAAAAATTCCTAAAAATGTAAAACAATTTATGGTGCAATCCAAATAATTTTCCAAACTCGATTATCCCATTAATTTCATACAGAAGTTCAATTTCAACCCTAAGCCGGAAAATGACATGAATGCATGTATACTATGAGCATGTGAAACAAATCAGTAATTATAGAGGCTATATGCTGTATGTGCATGCCGAGATATAATTTAATATCCCGAACCCGTCCCAATTACTAAAATACCCTTCCTATAGGAGAGGGGATGTTACAATTCTCCCCTCCTAACAAAAATTTCGTCCTCGAAATTCTTACCTGATTGATCGAAAAGGTGAGGATACTGTCTCCTCATATGCTCCTCGGTCTCCCAGGTAGCCTCCTCAGTCGAATGGTTCCGCCAGAGAACCTTCACCAGTGGAATACTCTTATTCCTCAGTTGTTTCACCTGAGACCCGATAATCTGGATCGGCTCCTCCACATAACTCAGATTACTGGAGACCTCAATCTCCTGAGCCGGTATCACATGTGTCGGATCCGACCGATATCTGCGGAGCATACTCACGTGAAAGACGTCATGTAACTGAGACATCTCACTCGGTAAAGCTAGCCTGTAGGCCAAAGGTCCGATCCTCTCAGTGATCTCATATGGACCAATGTACCTAGGGCTTAACTTACCCTTTCTCCCAAATCTCAAGACACACGCCACGGTGACACCGTAAGAATACTCTGTCACCCACATCATACTCAATGTCCCTCTATCTTTGATCTACATAGCTCTTCGTCTATCCCGAGCCGCTTGATGCGACTCAATCGATCTCACCTTGTCAACGAAGATCCTGAATCAGCTCAGGACCCTCAATCATCCTCTCACCCTCTTCATCCCAATACAGAGGCGATCTACACGGTCGCCCATACAAGGCCTCATATGGAGCCATCCGATGCTACTATGATAATGATTGTTATAAGCAAATTCAATCGATAGATGAATCGATCCCATGCTCCTCTGAACTCCAATACACAAGCCGAAGCATATCCTCAGCAGTCTTAATCGTCCTCTCACTCGCCCATCATGTTCGAGGATGAAATGTCAGATCGAATTCAAACTTAGTACCCATAGCAGATCAGTAAACTCGCCCGAACCTCAAGTAAATGGGATCCCATCGGATACTATCGACACCGGACCCCATGCAGTCTCACTATCTCTCGCCACACATACGGGCCAACTGATCCATGGTATTATTCTCCTCTTTGGTAAGAAATGGGCCGATTTAGTCAATGGGTCCACTATGACCCAGATAGCATCATCTTTCTCGGCCCTAGGCAACCCCATAATGAAATCCATGGTGATCCGCTCCCATTTCCACTCCGGAATAGGCAACGAATGAAGCTTCCCTATGGAGCTTGGTGCTCACCTTAACTTCACGGGCACGCCAAACACCTGAACAAACTCAGCTACCTGCTTCTTCATACCGGGCCACCAGAAATGTTGCTTAAGGGTGTTATACATCTTGGTAGTACCAGGATGCATAGCATATGTTGTTGGACCCCGAACTTTTGATGAAAATTAGAAATATTAAAATGAATTTAAATGGAGAAAGAATTGGTGAGAATGAAAATGAATTTAAGAAAATGTAGGAGAAAAGAATTGTTTTGGTAGAGAAATCGATATTTGAATGAATTTTATGGATTATGAGAGGAAAGTGGATGAGTTGATTGAAATGAAGTTAAATAGCAAGAATTAAAAAGAAAAAGTGTGAAAATTTGAAGAAATTAGAAAGTTTGACTTTCTGGAGAGAGAATGTTTGACTTTGAGAGTTGACTTTTGATTGAGGCAAAATTAGAGAAAATGATCTACATGAAAATTGTAGCCTCTGTCGAGAGCTTTTTGTGGACATAAATTTTGCAATATTTCGATATCGAGAGTGAAAGTTATAATCAGTCAAAGTTTATGTTTGATTCTGGGAATGAGTTTGATTGATGAGACTAGTGTATTGAGTTACAATATGAAGCAGTTTAGAAATAGGTTTGTGTTTATCTGCTGAGATCCCGGACGGAGGGTCCGGTTGATTTTGATGTGTGTATGATTGTTTGAGTTTTTAGAAGTGTATTTTTGAACCCTTGCAGGTTTGGGTTAGGATTAAGGCGTAGATTATCTTTTAGAAATTTTGATAAAAAAATAAGTATGAATATGATTTTTGGGATTAATACCAATGTGTAAGAATATGGTTAAGTTTTGAGATTTCGCATGAGAATAAGAATAAGGAAGAAAATTTATACCGGATTTTAGAACGTCTTAGGGTTTCCAACGCGACTATGTTCATTCGATCGTTTTCTTTGATTATTGTTTCCGGATGTCGGATGCGTTCTGCTTGATTTCATTTCGCTTCGAAATCTATTCGTTTGATTTGATTAGTTAAAATCTATTCGTTTGATTTGATTAGTTATTGCTTCCGCTTTCCGATTCGCTTCCGTTTCGCTTCGGATTCTGTTTTTGGCTTCCACATTTTGTTTTCGATCCGATATTTTCGTTTCCCTTCCGATCCAAAATTTTCGTTTCCCTTCGTTTCCGTTTGCTTCGTTTTTCGTTCTTGCTTTTCCGGTTGGGATCCGGTTCTCGGATCGGGTCTCAACATTTATGGTATCAGAGCAAGAAGAGTTTATAAGGAATCATGCGTTCGTATGAGGGAATCTGTATGCATTGTTGGATCCCGTTTCCGAAATCCATGGCTTAATCTTGTGATTAAGAATTGTGTGAAATTTTGGTGTAGAATTAAAGATAATAATATAGGTTTGTGGAATATGAAATTAGTTTTGAGAAAATTGTGAACTATGGTATTGAATTTGGATAAATTGGTTTAGGTCAATTTTAAGATTTGGGGATTTTTGCAATTGAGGTATTTTGGAATTAATGTGGATTGATGAATTGTGAGATTAATTTTGAAAATTAAGTTATTTATGATATTGAATTTGGGTATATTGGTTTAGGCCAATTTTGAAAATTGGGGATTTTCAAAATTGGAGATTGAAATAGCTTGGAAGTATGATAATTATGAATTTCCGATAGTTAATTTTGGAAATTATGCAAATTTATGATGTGAATTTGGGTGTGTGTAAGTGAACTTGAGATTTGAAGTTCATGATGGCGATTTGATTTTGTGCATGCAATTATGAGATTAAGGTTAAGAATTATGTTTGATTTTGGTTTATGATTATGAATTTGAGATTAGAATTTCTTGGTGAATTGGGAAGAACCTAATTGATTGGTTGATTTAGATTTGAATTACATGATGAATTTAGAGAAATTGATATAGACTATACTTTCGTAAGATGAAAGAATGACGAGTTGCTAAATGATCATTGAACCATATTAGGGTTCCTTAAGAAATGGACCATTAATTTGTGTCCATATATAAAGAAATAATGAGTTATAGATATAGTGTTTTGATATGATATGAGTGGTATATGATTTAAGGAAATGAAATTTGTGAAGAGATTGAGAATATGTATGATGAGTAAATGTGATGAAAAAGTAAATGATTATAAGTTTTGGAAAGAAATTAGTAAGAAAGTGCTTGATGATCATTGTTTAGAAAGAAATTTATGCAAGAATGAGTTACTTGGAGTTTAAGTAAGTATGAATTTCGAGGACAAAATTCTTTTAAGAGGGGGAGAAATGTTGGACCCCGAATTTTTGATGAAAATTAGAAATATTAAAATGAATTTAAATGGAGAAAGAATTGGTGAGAATGAAAATGAATTTAAGAAAATGTAGGAGAAAAGAATTGTTTGGTTAGAGAAATCGATATTTGAATGAATTTTTATGGATTATGAGAGGAAAGTGGATGAGTTGATTGAAATGAAGTTAAATAGCAAGAATTAAAAAGAAAAAGTGTGAAAATTTGAAGAAATTAGAAAGTTTGACTTTCTGGAGAGAGAATGTTTGACTTTGAGAGTTGACTTTTGATTGAGGCAAAATTAGAGAAAATGATCTACATGAAAATTGTAGCCTCTGTCGAGAGCTTTTTGTGGACATAAATTTTGCAATATTTTGATATCGGGAGTGAAAGTTATAATCAGTCAAAGTTTATGTTTGATTCTGGGAATGAGTTTGATTGATGAGACTAGTGTATTGAGTTACAATATGAAGCAGTTTAGAAATAGGTTTGTGTTTATCTGCTGAGATCCCGGACGGAGGGTCCGGTTGATTTTGATGTGTGTATGATTGTTTGAGTTTTTAGAAGTGTATTTTTGAACCCTTGCAGGTTTGGGTTAGGATTAAGGCAGCCGTTATGCTGCCGAAATTTTGATAAAAAAATAAGTATGAATATGATTTTTGGGATTAATACCAATGTGTAAGAATATGGTTAAGTTTTGAGATTTATGAGAATAAGAATAAGGAAGAAAATTTATACAGGATTTTAGAACGTCTTAGGGTTTCCAACGCGACTATGTTCATTCGATCGTTTTCTTTGATTATTGTTTCCGGATGTCGGATGCGTTCTGCTTGATTTCGTTTCGCTTCGAAATCTATTCGTTTGATTTGATTAGTTAAAATCTATTCGTTTGATTTGATTAGTTATTACTTCCGCTTTCCGATTCGCTTCCGTTTCGCTTCGGATTCTGTTTTTGGCTTCCACATTTTGTTTTCGATCCGATATTTCCGTTTCCCTTCCGATCCAAAATTTTCGTTTCCCTTCGTTTCCGTTTGCTTCGTTTTTCGTTCTTGCTTTTCCGGTTGGGATCCGGTTCTCGGATCGGGTCTCAACATTTATGGTATCAGAGCAAGAAGAGTTTATAAGGAATCATGCGTTCGTATGAGGGAATCTGTATGCATAGTTGGATTTCGGAAACGGGATCCAACATATGTGGCCATGTGAGCCTCCTCCAGTATCTCTCGCCTCAGATCATCCACATCAGGCACACAAAGTCTCTGTCTCATCCATAAAGTCTCATCCCTCACATCAAACTCAGATCTCGAATCAGCTTTCACTTTCTCAATCAGTCTCACCATAACAGGATCCTTATCCACGAACTCTCCGATCCGCCCGGTAGCATCGGTCTCAGTCTCAATGTAGCCAATAATACTCCATCGTGCTCCAGATTCAACTGCACATTCAAAGCCCTCAACTGAATCAGATTAGGCAACCTCATTGCCTGAATCTGAGTTGTACTAGTGTGTGACTTCCTACTCAGAGCATCTGCCACCACATTGGCTTTCCCAGGATGATACTCGATAGTACAATCGTAGTCCTTCAACAACTCCAGCCCACCTCCTGCATCTCAAATTTAACTCCCTCCGCTCAAGAATATCTCAAACTCTTATGGTCAAGAAGATTTGAAAGATCTCACCATATGTAATGCCTCCAAATCTTGATGGTAAATACAAGCCGCTGCTAGCTCTAAATCATGAGCAGGATAAGTTACCTCATGAGACCTCAACTGTCTCGAGGCATAGGCAATGACCCTACCATGCCGCATCGTAACACACCCCAATCCTCGATGTGATGCATCATTTGACACCTCAAATCCTCCGGTCCAGATGGAATAGCCAACACCGGTGCAATAGTCAACCGATCTTTCAACTCCTCAAAACTCTTCTGACACTCCTCGGTCCACCTGAATGGCACATTCTTCCTCAGAAGTTTTGTCAGAGGGGCTGAGATCAATGAGAACCCCTCGACAAACCTCCGTAATAACCACCAATCCGAGAAAACTCGAATCTCGGCACATTCCTAGGAGCTTCCCACTTCAGCACTGCGCCTCCACCTTACTCGGATCCACCTGAATACCCTCTCCAAATACTATGTGCCCCAAAAGATCACTGATCCAGCCAAAATTCACATTTGCTGAATTTGGCATAAAGCTATCTCTCCTCATAAATCGTAACACAATCCTCAAATGCTCACTATGCTCCTGTCTATTCCTCGAATACACCAAAATGTCATCAATGAAAACAATAACAAACCGATCCAGTGGGGCTGAAATACCTTATTCATCAAGGCCATAAAAGCTGCGGGGCATTAGTCAACCCAAACGGCATCACTAGAAACTCGAAATGCCCATACCGCTCCGAATGCACTCTTAGGCACATCGGCCTCGCAATCTTCAATCGATAGTAACCAGATCGCAGATCTAACTTGGTGAATACTGAGCTCCTCGAATCGATCAAACAAGTCATCAATCCTAGGCGGTGGGTACTTGTTCTTCTGATCACCGATTCACCGCCTATAATCGATGCACGACCTCAAAGTCCCATCCTTTTCTTCACAAATAAAGCTGGAGCTCCCATGGTGAGACCTTTGGGTCCGATAAACCCTTCTCCAACAACTCCTGAATCGAGCCTTCAACTCCCTCGGCCCACAGGTGCCATCCTATATGGAGGTATAGATATAAGAGCGAGACTGAACGAGGTCAATAGTAAACTCCGTCTCCGATCCGGTGGCAAACCGGTAACTCATCAGAAACACATCTGAAATTCCCTAACCACGGAATATCCTGGAGCCTCTGCTCAACTCGGTGTCAACCACATGAGCCGATATGCCTCATGACCTCCTGCATCAATCTCGTGGCACTAAGGAAAGAGATCATCCGGCCGGCTTTGCTGACTAACTCCTCGAACAACGCTCTAGGTGAACAGAGACTCCAACACAACCTCCTTGGTATAGCAGTCCATGATAGCCCTATGGGCCGTCAGCCAGTCCATCCCCAGAATCACATCGATCTCTCTCAGCGGCAATACTATAAGGTCTGCCCTCAATACTGCTTGATCAATCTGGATCGAGCATCCCCTACAGACCTCTCCTAATGCAGTAGTAGTACCTAGAGGTGTACTGACCTCCAGCCCATACTGTAACATCTCCCTATCCCCATGCAATCTACATGCCATATGAGGTGCAATAAAGGAATGTGTGGATCCAGGATCCAGCAGAGCAAATGCTTCAATATCAGAAAGGAGAAGCATACCAGCTACAACATCAGGGGAATCACAGGCCTCTGTCAGCGTCATGGCGATACTCGCTTTGGGGCTGTGGTGGCTGCCTGACCCTCGGTCCTCACAAAGGACCCTCGGCTCTACCACGGCCTCTACCTCGGCCCCTCCGTGGGATCCACCCACTCTACTCTGCATGCAACAGATTACTCCCGACTCGTCCACTACCAAAGAAGTTGAACTCTCAATGTATCGGGCAATCCACGACCGATGTCTCGTCGAGCCACACCTCAAGCAGGCTCCAGTAATCCACCAACACTCCCCACTGTGTTTCCTCTCACAATGCGGGCACACTGGGGAAATCTGTCCAGAGCCCCTGCCACTACCACTACCAGTCGGTCCAAATCTCCCCCTCTGCTCAAAACCAGACTGTCTCGAACCTCCGGAGACTGAAAGTCCCGCTCAAGCGCCACTAAAGCTCCTGCCAGAGCTGCCCTGACTCTCACTGGGCCGCTTACCCCGGGACCCAATCTCAGCCTGCCTCTGTCTCATCAGCTGCTCCACTCTAGCGGCAGCTCTCAACTCAATAAATGTCCCCATGTCCGACCGAGCCAACCTGGTACGAATCTCAGTGTTGAGGCCATTCTCGAACCTCCGACACTTATCAGCCTCAGTCGGGACCATCACTGTGGCATAATCTATCAACTCATTGAATTTCACCTCATACTCTGCCACCGACATCCGTCCCTGCTTCAGTTCCAGAAACTCCTGCATTTTCATATCAAGGTAGACCTTGGGCATATAATTATCCCTGAAGGCCCTCAAAACTCAGCCCATGACAGTAAGCAAGGCCTGGTGGTACCGCTCGCACGATCTTCCACCACTATATATTTGGGCCCCGCAATGGTGATACCGCATAATCGACCCTCTCATCAGGTTCACAGTCCATCTGGTCGAAGACTCTCTCCGTCCTCTCCAACCATCCCTCAGCCTCGGTCACGGGTCTCAGATCGCCATAAAATCTCTGACCTCTTCGCTTGCGAAGAAGTCATACCTCCTCTCCCGTCTCACGGAAACGCGAGGAGGCAGATCCTCAGTACAAGGCATAGACGACTCTCTACTTGCTCCCACTGATCCTTGGTCAGCTGGCTGCTCAACCTGATCACCTAATGCAGAAGACCTAAAACAAACAAAAATTCTGATCAGTTCCAATAGTTCCATCCGATTCATACCTATATTGTTACTATTCCCAAAAGATGCCAAACCATGCTCTGATACCACCAAATGTAGCGCCCCCTTACCATAGGGTATCCACTGGAACGCCCGTAGGTCATTCCGATAAATATCCCACGACAAGAGACCACTACTGACAACAACCGCTACACTCCTCATGGCATCACAATCATAAGACAGTAATAAGAAATTGACTACTTTTTAAAACCAAATTGGATTCCGTTTCATTCACTTAAAACTCAATAATTTACAAGCTGTCAAGACTTTTAATTTACATGATCCAAACATCGCACATTAAGTATCATCTTGCATCTTGCATAAGAAACAAATCTAACTATAAGTCTCCAAAAGAAAGCCCGGTGACCGACCTTTGAGCCATTGCTTCTATCACCAATCCACAAGATCTGACTCTACGGTCCGAGGAGCTATCATCATGCTTATGCACGAAAAATAATTGCAATTTTGGATGAGTTTGCGAACTCAATGAGAAACCATCATCGATGGTTCTCCCAATTCATGCATCATATAAGCATGTAACAAGATACACTCGATGTTATACAAAACACAATAGTAATTCATCCACGACGGTAAATATCAGCAAATAATAACATTGTCAAATGTTTAGTTCAAGATGCAATGCACATGTGACTCTTTTTGATTCATTTCAGATTGTGACCGAGCGCATAACAGTGATCAGTATAGACGCGTCTGGGGAGAATTATCTCCCATCGAGCTCGAGGCTCGGTTCAGTATATCGAGCTCTAGGCTCGGTTGATCTGATGGCGTCTCGGTTCACAATTTTCCTTTAACGATGTGATGCGATTGTGCATGAATGCACATGTCCCATATCGATAAACATGGTAATACGGTCCAAATACACAATATAATCATACAATCCAATTAACAGTTGCCTAATGCTTATTTCACGATCAATTGGGCCATATATAACCACATAATCCCGTAGGCGATCAATTCACGCCTTAATCCACGTAATCCCGTAGGCAATCAATTTACAACAATAATTCATGTATTCCCGTAGGCAATCAAACCACGTTAACACATAGATTGGAATAACCAATTAGGTTACTCACCTAATAACTTCCACGCTAGTGACGGAAGTCTCTGCCAAGTCCGTGGAACGACGGTCCACTTGAACCTCTATAGACATTAAATGAATAGCCATTACCATCGGTATACTTGAAATGACTAAATAATGCACATGAAATCGAAGAACTGTATAATGCATGTTCATGGCAATCCCGCCCTAATCCAATATTTTCCGATAATAAAATTCTATCAAAATTAGAAATCTATAGGCGTGACGGTGCCTAATCGGACTCTATAGGTCCCCAATTAAATAAAACGATGGTTCACATGTTTAAAGTCAATAGGCTACGTCAAATTCCCGTCTAAAAATTCCCATTTTCTCATAAAATGAAATTAAACATTCAACGAATCTGATGCCTCTGGAATCAGGTCAATCGGACGTCGGACGGGAAAGTTATTCACGAAAGAAACCAAAACTCAACAATTTATATTTATATAACTAACCCTTATTTCCCCCCTTTTTTTTTTTCTGATTTCCAACCAAACTTCCAACACCCATAACTCTTTCTACACATTTCTGAAAAATGCAGACTATACCTTGTTGGAAAGCTTATGAAAAGCTCTACAATTCTCAAGAAGACCATAAAAATCAATTCCAACCCTAAGGGTGTCAAATATCCCATCAAATCTTCTGCCTACTCAATTCCCATTAACACAGGGCAGTACATTGGCAATTTCATAACTCACTGATTCTTCAGTAATAAATTACCACAAAAATATGGTCAATAAGTTCACAATGTCCTCAACAACTTTCATGAACAATCCAACATCAAATTATATTTCTAAACAAGTCAATTAATTCATCTAATGTTACTGTCCCTGAAATCCTTCAATTTGGGCAGTAACCTTACAAGAAGCATAACTTCCAGTATACAAGTCAATAAAATCAGAACTTTATATCCCTGTAAAGATAACATCATAAGCTTCATTTTTCATGAAGCACTAATCATCCAATTCGATCTCTATCAATTTCAAAACTGTTATGGAATCTACTGTTATGATCAGCCATTCATAACCTAATGTAGGGTTCATTTTTGAAAAATCATAACTCCCAATTCTGACTTCTAACAATTACACACCATATCTCATTTCAAGGTAATCTCTTCCTCTACAACTTTTCAGAAGCTCACTCACACCAATTCAGTCCACATAAAATGTTAAAATTGCCTCCAATCAGTAAACTCACAAAATCACACTTAAGCTAGGTTTCATCCAAAATGCTCAAAACCAGTCATTAGTAATCAATTCATATCTCCCAATATAAAATTCTAAAAATAGCAAGATCAGTAGCAATGGAAAGATAATTCAATATGCTACAACTTCCATGGAGACCATTTTCCCTAATTCCATCTCAATTAATTCATAAAAATCAACAAAACTCAGATGTCATGGTTGCGGTTACTGTTCACAGGCAATTGGGACAGTAACTTTCCATGCAAAAATTCACCCTTCTATCATTGAAATTCAACAACACCTATTTCACACTAAATTGAAGCCAACATCCCAAAGTTTCAGTGGCCACTGACCTTACCTCATTTTCATTACTACACAATAACTTATGAACAAAACAGTAACATCAATTCTAATTCCAATTTTCCAGATTTAAGGTTAACCTTAGTTCAACCACTTGCAATGCCTTTTTCACATCACTTGACATCCAAATAAATACAAATTAAATATTTCTACAGTCATACATATACTAGGGCTAATACTGAAAAATTGGCAGCACTAAATTCCTCAATTCAAATACTCAAATAATTATCCATATTCCATTTAAAATTAAGCCATAATCACTTCTATCATACTACTTTTAATTCATCCATAACCCTAACCTTATACCCATTAATCCAAGCAATAAAATACATCAATATCATGCATCCCTAAACATACTAGATGCTCCCAACCTCTCATTCAAAGCTTCTACCAACCATGACATGCAAGTCATGCTAACAACATCATTAAACATAAGAATTAAAGAACTTACCTATTAGCTTTTCCTCCCTTCTCTTCCCTTCAATTCTTTCCTATGCTTTCTAAAAATCTTACCCTCTTCATGAAGAGTCACGAGCTTGTTGGATGTTAGTAGAAGTAGGAGAATCCTTGAATGTTTGGAGGAAGGTGACTTAAGAGAGAAACAAAAAGAAAAATCAAAGGAGATGTAAAGGAAGTGGGTTTTCGGTGGAGGAGGAGTTTTTAGCATTTAAAACAATTCTCTACTTCTATTCCTTAAGACATAACCGTGGGAGATGGTAAAGGAGCAATTAATGATAGCAAAAGATGGCAAAATATGATTGGTTCCAAAATTAAAGAAAAGTCAAATTATCAATTGTTTAATCCAGTCTAAAATGTTACTCCATTTAACTCTAATGACCCTACTTTCAGTCCCAAAATAATATACCCCATATTACTGTGCCATTAGGTAGCGATTTTTGCTACCGAAAATCGACCGATTCGCCAATTGACGATTTTTCCGGTCCGAGAATTGTCTCCGGAAAAATCCAGAAAAATTCCTAAAAATCCCTAAAAATGTAAAACAATTTATGGTGCAATCCAAATAATTTTCCAAACTCGATTATCCCATTAATTTCATACAGAAGTTCAATTTCAACCCTAAGCCGGAAAATGACATGAATGCATGTATACTATGAGCATGTGCAACAAATCAGTAATTATAGAGGCTATATGCTGTATGTGCATGCCGAGATATAATTTAATATCCCGAACCCGTCCCAATTACTAAAATACCCTTCCTATAGGAGAGGGGATGTTACAATTCTGAACTTCCCTTCTTCATAAAACTTGTAGCCCTCTATTTCTAGATCACAACGAATCTAAAATCACCTCAATTGGACATCTACAACTCAAGATATGCCCAAAAATCTCCTTTAGAAAATTGGACGTTCGTCGCGGCGAGCCAAACTTCTTCGTACGTCGCGACGAGCCTTCCTCGCACGTCACAACGAACGCTCCTCTTGCACGTAGTGACGTGCCTCCTTCGCACGTCGCGACGAATGCTTCCCCGCTCGTCGCGATGAGTTTAATTATTATACGTCGCGACGAACGCCACGTCGCGGCGTGTTTATACACAAGTCGTGACGTGCAGGTCTGGAGCTCGACTCCGAAACCCGATTTCCAGCATTTTCCAACTTCAATCCCTTCCCAAACTCAAATACAACACATCTAAACCTTAGATCAAGTCTTAAACTATATTTTTAACTCAACAGCAACTCAAAATCAATCACAAACGCATCAACCCAAGAGATCTAACCATTTTAGCCCTAAAAACCCTAATCCTTCGAGTTCCTACATTCAACATTCTCTAGGTTAAAATCTAACCATAAAAATTTTAACATAAGCAGAACTTACCCGAAAATCACTTCAAATCGGTCGGAAATCGCTGAAATCACAAAACTCTCTTCTCTTCTCTCTTCCTCCACCTACGACACTTCTCTTCTTCTTCCTTCTTTCTATCTTTTCTTTTCCTTCTTTCTATTTTCTTTCTCACTCTTTTAAGCCTAAGTCAAAGACCATCATGCCCTTCCTAACAAAGCTTTAACCTATCCAACTTAAGGATTCTCCCTAAAATACCCTCATAACTTTTTACCCTTTTAATTCTCACTTAATCACAATTAAACCTTAATTATCCAATAATACTCCCAAATAAATCAAACTAAGGCATAAACACATAATTAACACAATTAATGCTTAAAGACATCATTAAAAAAATTTGGGGTCTAACATGCTTTCCTTGGTATACATACTTCTATCCATTTGATTTGGTCAAATCATTTTTTGTTTAGATGACCTAACTATAGAAAGCTTTTTAACATCTTTTCAATGGTTTTGATAAGCCTTTTAGAGAGAAAAATGTGTGATGACTAGTAGATATGTAAGGAGTTAAGCATAGAGTTAATTAGTTATACTTTTTTAAAAAAGAGTGATTTGTTGTACTAACTGCTACTCCTCTTTACTTTCACAAATAAGGGTAAACACTCTCCATATCTTATTCTTTTGGTTATGATTAGAAATCCTAAATAAGAGAAAGGATGATTCTTGAGCTATAGATTTATAATTGAGGATAACCAGGGAACAATGTTCTTTGCACATGATGAAACAAACATGTAGCTTTTACTTATGTTAATGGTTAAACCAGATAATAGTTTGAATATGTTCAAGGCTAATATAAGAGTGCACACTAATTTGTCATCAACTCTTAGGAGTAAGAGCAAGTCATCAGCAAATGTTAGGCTGAAAAGGTTTAGCTTCTTACATTTTGAATGAAATTTGAAACCTCTATCCTACTTAATGGAATGATCAATTGGTCAAGTGAATAATTTTGTATATAGAATGAAGAGGTAAAGGGATACAATGTCACCCTATCTCAAATGTTTCATATCCCTAAATAGATTAGTACGTTTTACATTCACAAGAACTCCATAAGAAATTGTAACATCCCATCCCGATGGGAAGGGTAAAATGGTAATTTGGAATGGGATATGAGAGTGTGAACATATCTCGGCATGGTCATGCCCAGTATGGCTTCCATATATGCATAAATTGTAATTTTTGTATATGCACATGTTTGTACATGCATTCATGACATTTTCCGGCATATGTATTTATTGTGAAACATATGTTATTTGTACTTGAAAAATTAAATTGGAGTGATTTATGTGCATTTTACATTTTTGGAAACATTTAGAAATTTTTCTGAAAATTTTTCGGGATCCTTTTTCGGATCGGAAAATTTACAAGTAACGGACTGATTTGGTTTCCGGTACCGAAAATGACTGTCCAATGGCACTAGAAAATTTGATACATGATTTTAGGAATTTTTACTTTGAGCCATTGAAATTTAGAGAGAAATTGTAGTAGAAATTGGAACTGAATTAAGTGAAGGCTCAAGAGAGTGACATGTGGCAAGTGACACATGTCACTTGCCTAAACATGCCACCATGCATGCTTTCTTTTAAAACCACCTTTTGGAGTGTCTTTCACGATGCTTCCATTTGAGAGGCCTAAATCTTGTTTTTTTTAATCAAGCACATAGTCTCTTCTCTTCTCCTCCTTCGTGTGTCTCCTTCACCCACACAAAAGCTTTTATATCTTCCTTGTTTTCTCTCCTTTGTTCACCAAAAGCCAACCTAAGCCCCCTACCCTTTTCAAGTGGTGATGATCGTGTATATGGTGAAGGGAAGAGAAATTGTGGGGTTGGAAGAAATTGAAGCTTGTTTAGGTAAGATTATATTTTAAGTTTTGATTGTTCATTTAATGCATAAATTGTGATGTTTGTGCATCTAATTGCATGAAATTTGTGTTGGTTGAAATGGGTAGGATGTGTTCTTGATTGATTAAGGATGAATGTAAATGAATGAGTGATTATGTTTTAGGATTGGCTTTGAAATGGTGTAAGTGTTTTGAATTTGGTTTTGTGATGCTAGATGAATGGAAATTTAGAGAAGACTATTGTCTGTGTGTGTGCTGTCATTTTATGGCTAGGTGATTAAGTGAGGTTTTGATGAAATTTAGGTTGATTACTTGACTAATTGGGATGCTTATTGATGTAGGATTGGTGTTGGAATGAAAACAAGTTGAGTTTGATATGAAATCTAGAAAATTTTACTTTGTGTAGGGTTCAGATTTTTGCTCATAACTTTTGACATGGTTGTCCTATTGAGTTGAGGTTTGGTTTAAATTAAACTTGAGAAGTATGGCTAGAATTCCTATGAAAGAAGTTCTGTCCAATTGTGGCTTGAAGAGTTTTGAATTTTGCTTGGAAGTTGAGATATGTGTGCTGGATGAACAGTATCCATAATTAGGTTCCATTATTGAAGATCTAAAACTTTGAGAATTTTTTTAGGATAAAGGAGATAGATTTTGTGAAATTGGTATTACTGAAAGTTTAAGATTTATGTGTTATCTTTCTAACGCCATTGAGTATGATATTTTTCGATGTATAGATTGCAAGTTATGGTCTGATAATGCTCAGGTGGTAATTTAGTCCAAAATGTGTTTTGGTGTGCAAATGTTAGGGGCATAGATTTTGTGCTTTTTGTGTTCTGATATTTATTTGGGACTGTTAAGGGTGAAACTGGCTCAAATGACCTTCTGAAAAGTTGTAGAGGATTGTTTTATCTTTCTAATGAGATATTTTATGCAAATTGTGAGTGTAAGGGTTGTTAGATATAAATTTATAAAGTTTTGTTATAGTTTAGGTTAAAGGTTGTTTTCATAAACCCTAACAGGACAGCCACCTTCATGAGAGGATTGACCTAGTTTGAATTGGAATTTTCTTAGAAGTCCTGCTTAAGAATTGTAGTACATTGTTTGAGCTTTTTATTGCTATATGGTATGGAATTTTTCGCCAAAGGGATGTGGAGTTATGAATTTTGGCAGATTGGGTTTCTGTTGAGAATAAATTGGGTAGGTTGAACCTTGGTTTGCGAATTTGATTTGGTTAGAGATGTAATTGGCTTCTAATTTGTTCATGAAAGATGTAGCATTTGTTTTTCTCTTTTTATTGTAATAAAATTTTGAATTTTTGGTTAAGGGGATGAAACGTTATGATTTTTGTGAAAGTGATGCACTGTGGTAGTAAATGTGTGATTAGGCAGTGTATTTGAGTGCATTTTTGACACCCTTAGAGGTGTTTTTGAATTTCAAGTTCTTTATGAAACTTAAAGGGTTTTTCAAGATCTTTCCAACGAGACCTAATTTGTATTGTTTGGACATTTGTGTGAAAAGATAGGTTATGTGAAAGAAGAGGTTTTGCATCTTTTGGAAGGGGTATAACGAATGCCGACGAGCGAGATGCCCAGCGAGGCGCTAGCCCATGCGGGCAAGCGAGGCGCATCGCTCGCCCAGGCCGAGTGGTCACACCGCTCGCCCAGACGAGCGAGGTGCCAGGCGTGCCCAGTGACCTTTGTCCAATCTTTTGTGTATAACTTTTTCATCCGACCTCCGATCGACCTACTTTTCAAAGCGTTGGATTCCTAAGGTATTTCTCTATCTTTCTATATCAAATTTAGGATGTTAGAGATCAACTGAGAAAGGTCGATCGGATCTAAGTGAGCATATCAGTTGGAAAAGTCTGAACATGTTTCAGTAATTTGGAGATATTCTGAGCTATAGAGCTCCAATCGATCAGATTCTTATTTCTAAGTAAACTAGAGACATAGATCTACAAATGTCATAAAGAGGTCAGATTTCAATTTAGTCCCTAAGATGTTCAATTTTTAGAGTGAAGTTACGTATAGTGTGTTGGTTTAATGTGTTTTGGGAATTTTTAGAGCTGAAATTATCGGGGATTGGTTAGTTCGAAGTGAGGGGACCAGATCATGATTTTTCTGATCTGTTTGTTATTTATAATTGGGCCTATAGAGGTCTGAATTGAGTGATTTTAGTGTCAATGAGTTTCTAATGTTTAGAGGAAATTTTTGTAATGGAAAATTTTAGTATAATGCCGGGAATGTCACAAACATGCATACATGTGCATTATTAACTAGTTCTGAGTGTACATTTAGTAATGTTTAAATATTGTGACTGTTTAGTGACGCATTTGGAACGTCAACCCACAGACGGTGCCGGGACTTCCAGGCATTAGCTTCGGAAGCAAAGGTGAGTAACCTAGATGGTTTCTCAATTATTATTGTTTATTATTTTGCAATTATAATACTGTGGAGAAGAATGGTGGGATTGTGCATTGTTTATGCCTGGATTCTGGATCGAAGGTGTCCGATGTATTGGGAGACTATGAAATAAAAGTGTTGTTGTCTGAGAATTTGGGAACTTTGTGTTTTAAATGTGATTAAATGTGAGTGATTTTAATGTGAAAAATTGTGAACTAATTGGTTGAATATGATAATTGGGAATGACTGAGATGTTGATATGATTTCATTTTGACTCATGCATTCCATGCATACAAGGCATGATCAGATAATAACAGTTGTGACCGGAGCAGCCACCGAGAGCTACAAACTCAACATTTATATTTGGGCCTCGAGCCCCACAGTGATTCAGAGCCTATGGCTCAACGATTAATGTGCCCTTATTGGGACAGTTTCAGAGCCTCAGGCTCAACGATTAATGCCCCCATTTTGGGACATTTCAGGCGCTCGATCACAACACCGAAATAAAATGAAAATGTGGCACATGAGCATGTCATTTGCATCTAATTGTAATCTCTTTGGTTAAGTGAAAGGTTAACTGCCTTATGCTTCGGTGGTACCAGTCATGTGGTACTTCTGAATGTGATTTATGAAACAATTGGCTTATGCATGAGTGTTTTATGAATTCAATTGGTTATGGATGACAAATAGAATGAAATGTATCAAATTGTCTATGTTCAAATGAAATTGTGCAATGTGATTAAATATGCAACAATGTAAATATATGTTATGTGAAACGATGTGTTGCATGAATTGAGTGAACCATTGATGATGGTTTCTCACTGAGTTCGCAAAACTTTCCTAAAATTTGCAATTATTTTTCAGGACCTAGAAGAATACCCCATTAGGCAACAGGTGTATAGCAACTGCATGCGAGTGAGAAGAGAGGTCGGGATCAGTTTGCGTCTGCATTAGTATCTGATAGAGATGTATTTTTCTGAATTTTTGTATTAATGATTAGGTCATGTTGTAAAGGAAACAAACTAAAGGAAATTGTATTTATAAAAAGGGCCCCGTGGTCATTGAACTCACCGATGATTGTTTCTGTAAATTGTTTCCGCATAATACATATAATGTATGTGTAGTGTCAAAAAAAATTTATACTGAGTGATGTAGCACGTCACCCTCATAGGGCACGGACTCGAATATCACCATCGATGTCGAGTTCGGGTCATGCGGGAGTGGGATGTTACAGAACTGGTGGAGATATATTGATTGATCCAATTAATAGAAGTATTTGGAAAGCCAAGTGCCTATAATGTATACGTAATGTAGTTATAATTATTGAGTCAAATGTCTTATGAAAATCTACTTTAATTGCACAATTCTTATTGGAGCTTTTCCTTCCATATATTTTGACCAACCCTTAGGCTAAAAGGATATTGTCTTTAAGTAGTATACCTAAAATAAAGATTCATTAGGATTCAATTGTGAGGGGATTCATAACAATCTTAAGTCTAGAAGTAATAAGTTTGGTAATAAACTTATAAATGGTATTTGAACAAAATATAAGCATGAATTATTTAAGGGAGTTTGGGTTTTTAATTATAAGAATGATGCAAATTAATGTTTTACTAATTTTCCTCAACGTTTAGCCACTTTTAAAATTTCCATAATTGTTTTAGTTAAAAGTCTTTAATAAGGTTCCAATAATTTTTTTAAAAAGAGGGCATTTCAAAC
The DNA here is from genome assembly GCA_029891385.1 of Erythroxylum novogranatense. NCBI lineage: Eukaryota > Viridiplantae > Streptophyta > Magnoliopsida > Malpighiales > Erythroxylaceae > Erythroxylum > Erythroxylum novogranatense. The sequence goes on along the minus strand of CM057233.1, from coordinate 52,080,224 downwards.
ACCTACGCCAAGCTATTTTCCTGGATTGAGCTTAAATAACTTTCTTAACACCTTTAGCATTGAAAGGTTATATAAGAAAGTTTGCTTCCACCTTTATAATCTAATCAGTGATAAAGGATATGAGCAAGTTAAAAATATGAATTACCATTTGTTTAAGAGTCAAAAGTGCTAAGGAAATGTTCATAAGCTTCTTTTTTTATCTCTTATGTTTGAGTTATGCCTACCTTTTACTTCATATGGGAAGAGATTATCTTGATGTTCCTTTTGACTGAGAAAGATTTATGGAAGAAAGATGAATTTTTTCTCCTTCTTTTAACTATTGTATCCTTTATTTCTAGCTCACTGTGGAATTATGACACCTCAATACTTTTGAGCATTCAAGCAAAGTCCTTTTCTCTTTTATTAGTTTGATAGGATCACCAGGGTCTAAGTAAAGGTCCACTTCAATCTACTTGAGTTTTAGGGAAGATGAAGACACGACTAATTATATGTTGTAGATTATAGTCTAATTAAGTTATCTGAGCTCCTATTTAACCATTTAGAGTTTCCTTATATATATAAAAGCCTTGCGGCCTTGACATATGGAAGATGAACCCTTAATGATAGCTTCTCTAAACCCTTCAACCTTAGTCAGATAGTTATTAAAGAGAAATGGAGCTCTCATTGTAATTTGAGTATAAGATTTTGAGTGATTATAAGGCAGTAATCAGAGAATAAAAGATTTCCAAATATTGGTTTGCTCTATGAAAACTTTATTAACCATGACTCATTGACAAGATTTTTAAGTCCGTCGCCTCAATTTGTTCCACATATTCCCTAAGATCCTCATTAAATTTACTCAGCTTTTAAGTGATGCAAATGTAGGAAAATCCCGGGATGGACATCACATGCCCAGGGTGCGGAATTAAAATTTTTAAGTCCCGGGACATTCCCGAAAGCCAGGATCCATGTGTATGTATACACAATCAAACCATAACGACCAAAGGAGACCGTCTCTAACGGTATCCACGCAGAGGTCGGATAACCTAACCGGGACAAACTCCTTTGACCCGGGAATAGCTAGACTAAAGAAGAGTGTGCTAGCACTAACCTTAGTCTTTGAGAGCAAAAGAGATGAACTTGGTGGAACCTTGGAGAGGATGAAGCAACTTGAGATGGTGAGAGATGAAGAAGATGGAAACCTTTCCAAAGCTTAACAATTAAGCCTTGACTCTTTCCTTCAAAACCCACGTATAAGCCTCTTCCATTCACTTCTTATTTATATTTTAACAACTTAAAACACATAGAAATGGCTTGGTCTTAAGGCTTCCACGTGAGAGCATTTAATTCCTTAAAATGCTAAACTAATGATGAAGTTTGACTTTTCAAACTTCATCTCTTCTCCTTGAATGGTCTCCACCGAAATTCATATAACATATATATAATTAATTAATTATTTACTTAATTAATTAATATATATAATTGCTGAAGTGGTCCATCAAACTGGGTTGGTCCCTCTAGGCCTAGGGCCCCGTGGCGAAAAATCACCGGAAACGGTTTTCAGCAATGTCGATGTCGCGATCACATCGGGACATATCCCAATCTCATCGGGATCCATTTAATCCTATTGCTCTCCAGATATCGGATCTCCGTCCAAACTATTTCTGATTCTCCGAGTCACTCTTATCGTGTGACCCATTAGGTTCGGTTATGTTGGCCACTTAGATTAACACTTAATCTAAGCAAGTCATGAGCGTATCTAGCAACACATCATGACCCCAATTGACCGGAAAGTAATTGGTTTGACTAATGAAACCATATCACGAACCCTTCCATAGACAATTACCGTGCAATTAGTCCTTTCACCATGCTATACCCCACTTGGTTTGAGTATGGGCAATGTGTCAACTCTTACTAGACTGATTAAATCAAATCTAGTCCAAGTGTAATAAGATCTCGATCCAGGACTCATTACTTTATATGTCCATGAAGACCATCTACATGACATATGTATGCTCGGCGCCAGAGACTTCAAAGTAATGATCCCGATAAGAGGCCATGGGTATCTCTTTCGCTATCACGAAGTGGTGAATCCTCTATTGGCTACTCAATTACCTTGAATACCTCAAGCTATACCCAATCACCACCCTATGGCGACCTCGAAAGGCAACAAGGAATGGAGTCAAAGTACGTAATCAAGACTAAGATATCCTCGAGTACCTCAAGTCTAAGGATACTTGCACCATTGCTATGATGAGATTATCAACGACATTTGAATAGTACATCCATGTGATGATCTCATGGCAGGTCATCAATGTACTTACTACCACTAGTAAGCATCCACATGTCAAATCTAAATATCTCAATATTTACAAATGTTCGAGATCCACCGCTTGATCCAATCAAGACATTTGACATGTGCTAGTCTATCCGGATTAACGATGTCCAGTCTCGTTAATCCTATGACTAGGGATAATTTAGATACTGACATAATTGCACATGATAGGAATCTCAGTAGTATGATCACATCATAATTTCCTTCATGCTATGTCATGTATCAGGGACTTCATTAATTTGATTAAAGATCACTATCAATTCATAATAAAATGAATATCAAATAAATGAAAATGCCTTTGCTTTATTTATTCATAACGTCTATACATGAATATGAACAAAATGCGCTAAAGGGGATTGCCTTTAGGGCACTACTCTAACAACCTCCCACTTGACCTAAAGCCAATCGCCTTGGTATCTAATACCATAAGCGAGTACATGAGAATCAAAATTCTTACGTGACAATGGCTTTGTCAGCGGATCGACAATAATTCGCTCTGTGGAATTTCTCTATCGGGACATCACCTCGAGCAATGATCTCCGAATCAAATGGTATCGGCGAGTGCGTGTTTGGATCGTGATGAGACCTTGGTTCTTTCGCTCAAGAATAGCTCCATTGTTGTCACAATACAACCGAATGGGTCCATCACAATTAGGAACCACACCAAGTTCAAGAATGAACTTCGATCCAAACGGCTTCCTTTCTTTGCATCCGATGCTGCAATGTACTCTGCCTCGATCGTTGAATCGTGATCGTCTCGCTTGGAACTCTTCCAACCGACCGCTCCGCCATTTAGTGTGAAAACGTAACTGATTGGGACACGAGTCGCCCTTATCGATTGAAAACTGGCATCAGATGTATGCCGCTCACGGAGATTTCCATCTCCATATATCAAGAAAACATCCTTAGTTCTTCGCAAGTACTTAAGGATATTCTTGACACCACCCAAATGACCCTCACCAGATCCGATTGGTATCGCTCGTAACACTTAGAGCATATGATACATCGGGTCTCGTACATAGCATTACGACATAATAGATCCTCTGCAGACGATACGGGATCATATTCATACGCATCCTCTCGTCCCGTGTCCGAGGACACATAGACTTCGAGTGTTATCCCATGAGTAATGGGAAGAAACCCTCTCTTGGATTGCTCCATGCTAAACCTCTTTAGCACCTTGTCTATGTCGCTGACCGTGAAAGACCAAGCAACCTCTTAGATCTATCTCTATAAATCTTTATCCCAAGGATATAAGTTGCTTCTCCAAGGTCTTTCATGGCAAAGTGTTTGGACAACCAAACTTTACCGATTGCAACATTGAGACATCGCTTCCTAGCAACAATATGTCATCTACATATAACACAAGGAATACGATTGCAGTTCCATTAACCTTCTTGTACACACGGTGTTCATCCGGATTTTGTGAGAAACCAAACTCTTTGATCGTCTCATCAAAGCGGATATTCCAACTCTGGATGCTTGCTTCAATCCATAAATGGATTTCGAAGCTTGCATACCTTTTCGCCATCGGCGGAAATGAAGCCCTCAGTTGTGTCATGTACACATCCTCGGCCATTTCCATTCGTGAAAGTCGTCTTCACATCCATTTGCCATATCTCATAATCATAATGAGCGGAATGGCTAGGAGTATCCTAATGGATTTAAGCATTGCCATCGATCAAGGTCTCGTCATAGTCAACTCCTTGTCTTTCGACGAAAGCCTTTCGCCACAAGCCTTGCTTTATAGGTAATCACATTACCATCCATGTTAGTTTTCTTCTTGAAAACCCATTTGCACCCTATAGGTTTTATCCTTGGTGCATCAACCAAAGTCCATACTTGGTTTTCATACATGGAATCCATTTGATTTCATGGCACGAAGCCATTTTTCGATTACGAACTCTTGTAACCTCTTCATAGGTGGTAGGCTCATCATCCTCTATGAGCAATACGTCATTCTGTTCACTCACGAGAAATCCATATCTCTCGGGAACAGAGCGTATCCTACTTGACCTACGAGTTTCGTGTGAAGTAGAAGGTTGAATCTGTTACCTCATCGTATGAGATACGGTTTGAGTTCAGCGATTGATCTGCGTGCGTCCGAGCATCTTGAACTTCTTCAAGCTCAATTCGCTCCCCACCGCCTTCTTGTAAAAGAAACTCTTTCTCTAAAAAGACAGCATGCATCGAAACAAACACCTTTTGTTCCTCAGCATTGTAGAATTGATATCCTCTTGTTTCTTTAGGATATCCAATGAACAGACACTTGTCAGATTTTGCTTCAAGCTTATCTGACTTTGTCCGCTTCACATAAGCAGGACAACCCCATACTTTCAAATAAGAAAGATAAGGTTTCTTGTTAGTCCACATCTCATATGGAGTAACATCAACTCATCTTTGATGGAACTCGTTTAACAAGTAAGCAAATTGTCTCAAGTGCATATCCCCAAAAGGATTTTGGTAACTGTGCAAAGCCCATCATAGATCGTACCATGTCCAACAAGGTTCGATTTCTCCTTTCTGCCACACCATTGTGCTGTGGTGTGTAAGGAGGAGTCCACTGAGATAAGATCCCATTATCTCGGAGATAATCCAAAAACTCTTGGTCTAAGTATTCACCACCACGATCGGATCGTAATGTTTGATACTTTTACCAAGTTGTTTTTCTACTTCATTTCTGAATTGTTTGAACTTTTCAAACGCTTGATTTGTATCTCATCGATCTGATACCCATATCGAGAATAATCATCGATGAAGGTAATGAAGTAACAACAACCATTTCGGCATGGATGGACATCGGACCACATACATCTGAATGTATTAGGTCTAATAATCCAGTCGCTCGTTCACCCTTTCCTTTAAAGGTAACTTAGTCATCTTGCCTAATAAACAAGATTCACATGTGTCATATGATTCATAATCGAATGACCCTAAACTTCCACTCTTGTGGAGCTTAGCAATCGTCTCTCATTTATATGGCCGGCGACAATGCCATAAATAAGTTGATTTTAAATTATCTCTTTTATGTCTTTTAGCCATTGACATTCATAACCGGATGTGACATATCTAATATGTATATTCCATTGCATAATGTACCAAGTACCATAAAGCATTCCATTTGAGCTAATAGAACAACCATTGTTACCAAAAGACAAATGGAAACCAAATCTATTTAAACAAGAAATGATAATATGTTCTTTGTTAACACGGTACAAAATAACAATCATCCAAGTTAAGTACAAGCCCACTGGGAGTGTCAAACATAAGTTCCTACGGCTAATGCAAAGAACTCTTGCTCCATTGCCAACACGCAGTCCATTTCTCCCTTTATGAGTCGCCATCGTCCACGAGGCCTCGTGATATCATTGCATATGTGTGAGCCACAACCGTATCTAATACCCATATGTTATGATCGAAAAAGATAACCTCAATGACAAACATACCGAAGAAGTCGAGGCAATCGATGCCTTCTTACGCTTGCTTCTTCCAGATAGACTTTGCGATTCGCCTCCAATGACCGGTCTTACCGCAATGGAAGCGGTACCTTTTGGAGCATCTCTTTGGTCTTCTTCTTGCCTTTCGCTGCACTTCCTTTCGACCGAGCCTTTTTTCTTCTGTTTCCTTTTTCGAAGCAGAGGAAGAAGAATCCACCAATAACAACGCTTGCTATCTTGCTTGACTTGTTCTCATTGTCTTGAGCATGTTGATCAGCTCGGGAATTGTGGAGGATATTTGGTTCATCCGATAGTTCAACACAAACCGTGAATAACTATCGATAAGCCAACAAGAATCAAGTCTATACTTAACTCAATCCATCACAAAACCTAAGGCGCCAACCTCTCAATATAGCCATTCATCTTTAATGCATATTGCCTCGCAGATGAACCAGAGTCATCTTCGTTGTAAAGAGCAACCTTGAGGTCTCGAACCGCTCGGACCGAGCTTGCTCATCAAACAACTCGCAGATGAAACACTATCGTGTGAGCATCCATAGACTCGTGCTGCTTCTGCAGCTCAGGTGACATCGATGCAAGCATAATGCATGTAGCTATGTCACTGTCTTTGAGATGCTTACGATATGCCTTCTGATCATCATCAGAAGCTCCTTCAGGAAGTGGATCCGGAAGCGGAAAATCAAGGATGTATCCAAGATCCTCTGATCTGAGAACAATTCTCGATTTCGCAGCCTGACCAAGAAAATTCGTCCAGCTTAATTTGTTTGTATCCATAAGTGAGCGAGATTCACACTAGTCGACATCTTGAATCAACCTAAATGTAGAGAGAGAAAGGAAGTTAGAATAGAATTGAATGTATGATCATAAGGACTTAAATGACATACATATGGCTCCCACTAGTTTCAATAGAATCCATAACCCTCATCAGGAATCTAAGAAACAAAATGGCACAATGACCTAGTGGGTCGATATCCGACTTTGCTAAGAATGACCTTGAGGTTAGCTCAACAAATCACCTTAGGTCAATCGGTAGGTATCGGTCATACCAATTGCATCTCAAATGCAACTATCGCCGATCTATCAACAGTTGATGTATGCACATACATTGGGTTATCAACACTGATGCGATACATCGATGTACACTACCCAATTTCGCCTCGTCCACGTTGACCTCGAGGTTAGCTCAACAAATCAACGCTTCTAGGAAAACCGACCCATTAATCCGAAAATCATATTTTCATGGTTCGAACATATCCATATAGAGTGAGCTTGAGGTTAGCTCAACAACCCAACCCTATAAGAACTCTGGTTCTTACCATATTAATGGAAGGCGTTAGTTTTCATATTTAAATTGAGGGATTTTTAGGTCTCATCAAATTAATCTCATCCAAGGATCATAGTCATCTTGACTATATGGACTGATTTAGGGCATTGTATCAATCATATTGAATTTATACCTAAAATCATCCATCATCACTCCAAAGAATGTGTTTATAGTCGACTGGAGCAAGTTCTAGTCGACTGGTACATGTGCCAGCCGACTCGAACCTTTGTTCTAGTCGACTCACTCTATCGTAGACGCTCCAAATGATTGGAACATGTTCTAGTCGACTGGAAGGGGTTATCAGACACGTTCCAATGATCGACATGTTCTAGTCGATCGAACCCTTCTTCCGATGACCGAACAAATCTGGTCGATCGAATGCTCTTTCCAATGATTGGAGCAATTCCTAGTCGACTGGAATGCTCTCTCCAGTCGACTGGAGCAAGTCCCAGTCGACTGGAATGAGCTAGGCTTGCTTTTTAGTTGGCTAATTCTCAATTCGTGCAGTCCCAATTCACAATACCAATATACCAAGTATATAAAACATTATATTGATGTGCTAATGAATCTTTTTCATCAAATCATGCATGCCATATAGTCAAACTATATTTGAAAAACTTGAAACCGATTAATCAACTATTAATCATTTTGATTTCCACATAATTCAAGGACACCAAATCATCATGCTAAGTATCTCTAGGTAGGTTACACGTTATCAAAATTACTTCGGCACTTGTCACACAAATTGCGACGGCCAAAATAACTAAGATAACGAAATAAGCTAACGAGACTCTAAAGTGACCTATTCGACATCCAAAAATTATTGGAAACCCTAAATTCAAGAATCTCAACTTGGCATGCATACCACATCAACATAACACATTTTTACTTATTATAAAAATGATTTAAGGCATTGGAAATGAGAATTACACAACCAATCATTTCAAACAAAACAGCCCCAGCATGTTTCTCAAAACTGCCAAGCTATGCATTTTGCTCAAAATGATCATTGAAACATTTTCAATAAATGCTGAGAAAATTACAGAGGTTAAAACATGTTCCCAACATGCTCCATGAATTTTGCAGGATTTATTTCCAACAAAAACTCATTGAACCTCAGCAATCTAGCCAAACCAGAATCTGTGTTCTCCAGCACAGACATTCCCATCAGCACACAAGAAATTCGGAAATAAATAGTAAATCACCTTGAAAACAATTTTCCATCCACAGAGACATTCACAAACATCTTAGGGACGTGTGGGTGAAAACCAATCTGAAAAACGATTTTTCTAGAATTTATTCTCAAATTTACAAGCATAGCTGTTTCAGAAACGTTCAACAAGACAGCATCCGAAACTTAGGGAATTAAATCAGCAAAACCTTATCAATCGGCATCGATAAAATTTTTCCTTTCATAGACACATTCAGCAACATCTTATGAGCAAGTCTATGGCAGAAAATTTCGAAAACCCCAATTCTATACAGATTCGAAATTGCACAAAAGTAGCATGCAACACAGCTCAATTCTCAAAGGAATTCCGACCTAGTTATCCTTTTAACTGTTTATACAACACAAGTGGCTCTGATACCACTGTAGGAAAATCCCGGGATGGACATCACATGCCCAGGGTGCGGAATTAAAATTTTTAAGTCCCGGGACATTCCCGAAAGCCAGGATCCATGTGTATGTATACACAATCAAACCATAACGACCAAAGGAGACCGTCTCTAACGGTATCCACGCAGAGGTCGGATAACCTAACCGGGACAAACTCCTTTGACCCGGGAATAGCTAGACTAAAGAAGAGTGTGCTAGCACTAACCTTAGTCTTTGAGAGCAAAAGAGATGAACTTGGTGGAACCTTGGAGAGGATGAAGCAACTTGAGATGGTGAGAGATGAAGAAGATGGAAACCTTTTCCAAAGCTTAACAATTAAGCCTTCGACTCTTTCCCTTCAAAACCTACGTATAAGCCTCTTCCATTCACTTCTTATTTATATTTTAACAACTTAAAACACATAGAAATGGCTTGGTCTTAAGGCTTCCACGTAGAGAGCATTTAATTCCTTAAAATGCTAAACTAATGATGAAGTTTGACTTTTCAAACTTCATCTCTTCTCCTTTGAATGGTCTCCACCGAAATTCATATAATATATATAATTAATTAATTATTTACTTAATTAATTAATATATATAATTGCTGAAGTGGTCAGTCAAGCTGGGTTGGTCTACCGCCTATCAAGGGCCCCGCCGTAAAAAATCACCGGAAGCGGTTGCCAAGAATGTCGATGTCGCGATCACATCGGACATATCCCAATCTCATCGGGATCCATTTAATCCTATTGCTCTCCAGATATCGGATCTCGTCTCAAACTATTTTACAGATTCTCCGAGTCACTCTTATGCGTGTGACCCATTAGGTTCCCGGTTATGTTGGCCACTTAGATTAACACTTAATCTAAGCAAGTCATGAGCGGTATCTAGCAACACATCATGACCCCCAATTGACCGGAAAGTAATTGGTTTGACTAATGAAACCATATCACTTAACCCTTCCATAGACAATTACCGTGCAATTCGTCCTTTCACCATGCTATACCCCACTTGGTTTGAGTATGGGCAATGTGTCAACTCTTACTAGACTGATTAAATCAAATCTAGTCCAAGTGTAATAAGATCTCGTCCTAGGACTCATTACTTTATATGTCCATGAAGACCATCTACATGACATATGTATGCTCCGGCGCCAGAGACTTCAAAGTAATGATCCTGATAAGAGGCCATGGGTATCTCTTCTGCTATCACAGAAGTGGTGAATCCTCTATTGGCTACTCAATTACCTTCGAATACCTCAAGCTATACCCAATCACCACCCTATGAGCGACCTCTGAAAGGCAACAAGGAATGGAGTCAAAGTACAGAATCAGTACCCAAGATATCCTTGAGTACCTCAAGTCTAAGGATACTTGCACCATTGCTATGATGAGATTATCACTGACATTTGAATAGTACATCCATGTGATGATCTCATGGCAGGTCATCCAATGTACTTACTACCACTAGTAAGCATCCACATGTCAAATCTAAATATCTCAATATTTACAGTTGTCTGAGATCCACTGCTTGATCCAATCAAGGAATTTGACATGTGCTAGTCTATCCGGATTAACGATGTCCAGTCTCATTAATCCTATGACTAGGATAATTTAGATCTCGACATAATTGCACATGATAGGAATCTCAGTAGTATGATCACATCATAATTTCCTTCATGCTATGTCATGTATCAGGGACTTCATTAATTTGATTAAAGATCACTATCAATTCATAATAAAATGAATATCAAATAAATGAAAAATGCCTTTGCTTTATTTATTCATAACGTCTATACATGAATATGAACAAAATGCGCTAAAGGGGATTGCCTTTAGGGCACTACTCTAACAGCAAATTGCTATTGAAATCTTCTATGATTAACTAAGAGGAATATTATAAGTGTGGATATTCTTTAGATTTTTCGTAGCTCAGTCCTTTAGAAAATATGATTAGAACGATAAACAAAAGTAATAATTTTGTTTACTATTCTTATACTAAGGTGGCTACAATATGAATGAATTTGTTTGAAGTCTCTATAGTTCAATTTTGTTTCAGTCATATACAATAACTATTTAACCATTATGGTGGAAATGAAAATTAAAGATTATGCTTCATTGCTTCTCTAAAAAGATAATTTCTTATACTTATCTATTTTGAGTTTTATTTTTGAAAGGTTTATAAGCACAACCTTTATTTTCAAAATATAGTTCCTTAGCACTTGTTATTTTTCAAGAAAAATAATTCCTCTTTCATTTTAAGTGAGGATGTTCATCAGTGACGAGCAAGTCTCCTTAAGCCTTTATTTTTATTCTTCCTTTATGATCTTTTTCTTGTTTTCTACTTAAAATCCCCTAAATCTGCTAATTCTACTAATTATTTCTCTTAAGTTTGATCCTTAAGGAAAATAGAATTATTCCCTATTAAGTTTAGATTGTCACTAGCATCTGATCTTGAATGTCTATTTATTTAGCCTCTTGATTGCTCATAATGGGGGGAGTAGTTATTCCTTCAACACCTATCTCTATTCCCTTCAATTTATCTAATCCTTAATTAGAACAAGAATATTGGTTGTTCAATTCCTCTAAATTCCATATTTTTCTAGCTATTCCTTATTTTCCAAGCCCAAAAGTTTAATGTAATCTCCTTAATTTTTTTTGTTTATAGGCATCTAGACTTTGCCTTGTTCAGCTAGTGTTAGTCTCTGTTGGTATGAGACTTTAAATGAGTCTTTATAGAGTGAGTAATCAACTCCAACCTTAGGAAAGGAAGGACCTATGGCGGTTCATTCATCTCAACCACCGCATGAGGCCTAACATGACCAATTATTTTTAAATAAATTATTGATTTATCCATTACTATTGGTTTTCCTATTAAACTTGTTAAGTTAGCTATTAGTGGACCAATATTCAAATGGTATATTATAGAAATTTATTTATATAAGAACTTGATTTTGTTGCATGATCTCCAAATGCATACCAAGCTGCTAGAGTTGAAGAAAAATAGGCATGCTTTTGAAATGTCAAAGTCTTGCCTAAACAAGTTCTCTAACTTCATCTTTTAAACAAAAATTGAATAAGAATAGATTGTCTTCATTAAGCAACACTTCCTTAGTCCTAGTGACTTCTAGCAATTTGTACCTTAGCTATTGATAAACAAAAAAAATCAATCATTTTCCTATAAAGAATCTTATTAGTGATAAGGACCATTTGTTGGCTCCTTTTGTAAGGCCTAAAATATACCATATATAAAATGTTACATATTTATGAAAGTATATCTATGATAGGTGTTAAAAATTATGATAAGAATGACTTGAATTTCGGTATTGATGGGCTATAGTTAGTAACTTGGGATTAATTGATGCCATTAGAGCATTGAAGTATTAAATTAAAAGGTACACTTGGAATAGGAAAATTGTCAAGTGACAAGATAAGTTGGTAAGTGAAAATTGGAATGATTAAGCCTATAAGTTAGTGACATTTGGCATAGTTGATACATTGACAAATGGTATAGTTAATAAAATGACAAGTGGCCTAATTAAATTGTTGTATTTGGCAGCATTCATTAAGTGACAAATGGTTTAATGGAAGTGTGACAAATGTTAGCTTAAGTGCAAGACATATGTGACACATGCTAAGAAGATATATGCCTTATGGTAGGAGTGACATCTAGATGGTGATGAAGCAAGTTTCTGCTGGAAACATTTTCTGTTTTGCTCTTTCTTAACTTTGTTTTCTTCTCTCCACCGAAACCCCTCCCATTTTCTCTCTAACTTCTGGAATTTTTTCTAGAATTTGGATTGTTCATCACTTGAATTTTTGGTAAGCTACTAAATCTAACAAAAGGTTCTACTAATTTTCTATACAATTATTATGTTAAGGCTGAAAGTTGCACATTAAATTTAAGTTTGTGTTGGTTGTTTGGAAGCTTGGTTTAGCTGGATTCTTAGAGTTGAATTTGAAGTTTAGTGAGGTAAGGGAATTATAAACTTGGTATCCTATTATAACATGTATTGTTTGATATTTGAAATAGATGAAATTTGTACTGAATTAAGAAAGAATTAAGGTTAGATACATATTGGATACTGGTCAGAAAGAGTAATTCCACTAGACAGACATCAGTATTTTGGCCATATCATGACCTGTAAGTATCAAAATGGGATTAATTTAAATGCATATTAAACTAGATACATATATCTACACCTTTCATGAAGGAGTTGAATTTGATTTCTGTCATTAAGAGTGTCAAATTTTATCTTGAATTTGATTTTATGGATTCTGTCACTATTTGAGGACAGTATGTAATATTTTGGGTATACCTACTGAACCAAATTGCATAAAGTGGATGACATTAGAAACTTAAAATATAAAGAAAGAATTGTTTAGAAGAATGTTTTGCCTAAACCCTTCATTTTCATTGTCAAAATTACCATATAAAATTGACCCGAAAGTCCATTTTGGGAAGAGTTAGAAGAAGTTAGCATAAAAGGTAGTGCACGATTGTGCACAAGCACAATCGTGACTCTAAGAGGTCATCAAGGGGTTGCATGATCATGAACAAGCACGAACATGACATAGGAGGATCGGTTGGAAGTGCACGATCATTGCATAAGCACGATCGTGACAGTGGATGTATTCTGCTGTTTCACTACTTTGAACATTTTTCACTCTTTTAATCATAACTTCTTCTCCGTACATCTAATTGACTTGAAATTTGGACCACAAATTTTTCACACATTGCCCTTCCTCTCCACCAAGTTTAATTATCATCTGAAATCATTAAGAATGAATTGTTGTTTACCAAATGTTCAGGTCTGGAATTTTGGAAATGTTATATGAATGAATGAGAGTTTGGATATTATTTGACATGTTAGTTTGTTTGGAATCTAAGATTATGTCAACTTAAAAAAAGTTGAAAATTTTGCAATATATTCCTCACATGAGGATTCTAAAATGAACTTGTTTTGTTTAAAAATTATTACCTAGTTGATGGTAAATAGGCATACCTAGAAGGGTCTGCAGCTACTCCTGTGACACTTCAATGTCTCCTATTACTAATACTTCGGTGTCTCATGTTGCTGACACTACGTTATCTCCTATTATTGAGGCATAAGTCTCTTATGTTCTGTGATACCAATCATAGTATCTCTTGTATTAGTCCCGTTACCCACTTCTATAAAATAGATTAACAGTCTAACTTGCTTTGTATTCTGATACATGTTTAATTTTGATATAAACAAAGTATGTTTTGGTTCAAATCATATTCTGATTTGAAGTTATACCCTATTATGATATTCAGTTCTGACATTTGTACATTCTGAAATGAGACTTAAATGATTTACTTCAACATGAGAAATATTCTATATTGATAAATTATTTTCAATTCTGAAATACATTGTGTTTGAATTTTGATATTGGTGAGTTATGCTCTGGAACAAATATATATTATGTTCTACTATGTTATATTATGTTTTGTGATTCATGATATTTGGATTGATTTTGAATATGTGAATGTTTAGAGACAATTTTCATTATGTATCCCATTTAGTTATTCCCCACTAAGCTATATACATAGTGTTAGAGTAGTGCCCTAAAGGCAATCCCCTTTAGCGCATTTTGTTCATAGTCATGTACAGACTTTATGAATAAATAAAGAAAGGCATATTTCATTTATTTGATATTCATTTTATTATGAATTGATAATGATCTTTAATCAAATTAATGAAGTCCCTGATACATGACATAGCATGAAGGAAATTATGATGCGATCATACTATCGAGATTCCTATCATGTGCAATTATGTCAAGATTCAAATTATCCCTAGTCATAGGATTAATGAGATCGACATCGTTAATCCGGATAGACTAGACATGTCAAACTCCTTGATTGGATCAAGCAGTGGATCTCAGAAAACTGTAAATATTGAGATATTTAGATTTGACATGTGGATGCTTACTAGTGGTAGTAAGTACATTGGATGACCTGCTATGAGATCATCACATGGATGTCCTATACAAATGTCAATGATAATCTCATCATAGCAATGGTGCAAGTATCCTTAGACTTGAGGTACTCAAGGATATCTTGGTCTCGATTCGCACTTTGACTCCATTCCTTGTTGCCTTTCGAGGTCGCTCATAGGGTGGTGATTGGGTGCGACTTGAGGTATTCAAGGTAATTGAGTAGCCAATAGAGGATTCACCACTTGTTATAGCGGAAGAGATACCCATGGCCTCTTATCGTGATCATTACTTTAAGTCTCGGCGCCGAGCATACATATGTCATGAAGATGGTCTTCATGGACATATAAAGTAATGAGTCCTAGGACGAGAACTGTTTACACTTGGACTAGATATGATCTGATCAGTCTAGTAAGAGTTGACACATTGCCCATACTCAAACCAAGTGGGGTATAGCATGGTGAAAGGACGAATTGCACGGTAATTGTCTATGGAAGGGTTCGTGATATGGTTTCATTAGTCAAACCAATTACTTTCCGGTCAATTGGGGTCATGATGTGTTGCTAGATACCGCCATGACTTGCTCGATTAAGTGTTAATCTAAGTGGCCAACATAACCGGGAACCTAATGGGTCACACGCATAAGAGTGACTCGGAGAATCTGTAAAATAGTTTCGGACAGAGATTCGATATCTGGAGAGCAATATGATTAAATGGATCCCGATGAGATTGGGATATGTCCCGATGAGATCGCGACATCGACATTGCTGAAAACCGTTTCGGTGATTTTTCGCCGGCGGGGCCCGACAGGCAGGTAGGACCGACCCCAGTTTGACTGGACCACTTCAGCAATTATATATATTAATTAATTAAGTAAATAATTAATTAATTATATATATATATGTTGATTTTCGGTGGAACCAAAATGGAAGGAGATAAGTTAAGTTTGAAAAGTCAAACTTAATCATGATTTAGCATTTTAAGGCATTTTTTATGCCATATACGTGGATGAGCCATCCACCAAGTCTTCATATGTCTTTTAAGTGTTAAATAAACACATTAGAAGGTGATGAAGGAAGCTTGTACGTAGGATGAATGGAGAAGGGTCGAAAGCTTAAGAATTAAGCTTTGAAAAATTGATTTTTCATCTTCTTCTTCTCTTCCATTCAACTTGGCTTCTTCTTTCCAAGGCTCCACCAAGATCATTTCACTTGCTCTCCAAGGCTAAGGTAAGAGCTAGCACTCTTTTCTTTAGTCTAGCTATTCCCGGTCAAAAGAGTTTGTCCGGTTAGGTTTTTCGACCTCTGCGTGGATACCGATTAGAGACGGTCTCCTTTGGTCGTTATGGTTTGATTGTTTGTACATACACATGGATCCTGGCTTTCGGAATGTCTCGGGACTCAAAATTTTAAATTCGCACTGTGGGCATGTGATGCCTACCCCGGGATTTTCCTACCGTGGTATCGAGACACTTGTGTTGTATAAACAGTCGAAATGATAACTAGGTCGGAGTTCCTTAGTGAATTGAGCTGCTGATGCATGTTATTTGTGTGAATTTCGAATCAGTATAGAGATGCATGTTTTCGAAATTTCTTGCTCAGAATTGTTCATAACATGTTATAGAATATGTTTGTGAAAGCTGAGAATTTATCAATTTGATTTGATATGGTTTTGCTATTTAATTCCCTCAAGTTTCGGATGCTGTCTTGTTGAACGTTTCTGAAACAGGTATGCTTGTAAATTCGAGAATAAATTCTAGAAAAATTGTTTTTCGGATTGGTTTTCACCGACATGTCCCTAAGATGTTTGTGAATTTCTCTGTGGATGGAAAAATGTTTTCAAGGTGATTTACCATTTATTTCCGAATTACTTGTGTGCTGATGGGAATGTCTGTGTTGGAGAACACAGATTCTGGTTCGGCTAGATTGCTGAGGTTCAATGAGTTTTTATGGGAAATAAATCCTGGAGAAATTCATGGAGCATGTTGGGAACATTTTTTAACCTCTGTAATTTTCTCAGTATTTATTGAAAGTGTTTCAATGGTCATTTTGAGCAAAATGTTGAGCTTAGCAGTTTTGAGAAACTTGCTGGGGCTGTTTTGTTTGGAATGATTGATTGTGTTATTTTCTGTTCCAATGCCATGAATCATTTTTATAGTGATTAAAAATGTGTTATATTGATGTGGTATGCATTCCAAGTTGAGATTCTTGAATTTAGGTTTCCAATAATTTTTGGATATCGAATAGGTCACTTTAGCGTCTCGTTAGCTTATTCCGTTATCTTGGTTATTTTGGCCGTCGCAATTTTATATGACAAGTGCCGGAGTAATCTTGATAACGTGTAGCCTACCTAGAGATACTTAGCATGATTATTTGGTGTCCTTGAATTATGTGGAAATCTAGTGATTAATAGTGGATTAATCGGTTTCAAGTTTTTCTCATATAGTATGACTATTTGGCAAGCATGATTTGATGAAAATGTTTCATTAGCACATTAATATAAAGGTTTATATACTTGTTATATTGATGGTGTGAATTGGAGATGACTGGATTGAGAATTAGCCAAGTAGATAGCAATTCCAAATGCACAAATGAACAAGTCGACTTATATGTTCATAAGTCGACTTGTTTGTGCATCAGACTAATAAGTCGACTTGCACAATGGTACAAGTCGACTTGTTCATGCATAATTGTACAAGTCGACTTACACATGCATAAGTCGACTTATATAGAGCCATAAGTCGACTTATACATATACAAGTCGACTTATATCATGTCTTGGTGGGATGATGGGTGATTTTGGTATAAATTCAATGTGATTGATGCAATGCCCTAAATCGCACCATATAGTCATGGTGACTATGATCCTGGATGAGATTAATTAGATGAGACCTAAAATCCCTCAATTTAAAATATGAAAACTAACGCCTTCCATTAATATGGTAAGAACCGTAGTTCTTATAGGTTGGGTTGTTGAGCTAACCTCAAGCTCACTCTATACTGAATATGTTCAAATCATGAAAATATGATTTTCGGATTAATGGGTCGGTTTTCCTAAGCGTTGATTTGTTGAGCTAACCTCAAGGTCAGCGTGACAGAGGCTAAATTGGGTAGTGTACCTCGGATGTACACGCATCAAGTGTTGATAACCCAATGTATGTGCATACATCAACCGTTGATAAGACGATCGATAGTTGTGTCTAAGATGTAATTGGTATGTCTAATACCTCCCGAGACATAAGATGGCTTGTTGAGCTAACCTCAAGGTCATTCTTAATGTCGGTCATCGATGATGCAATTGGTATGACCGATACTACCGATTGACCTAAGGTGACTTGTTGAGCTAACCTCAAGGTCATTCTTAGCAATGTCGGATATCGACCCACCAGTCAATGTGCCATTTTGTTTCATGGATTCATGATGAGGGTTATGGATTCTATTGAAACTAGTGGGAGCCATATGTATGTCATTTAAGTCCTTATGGTCATACATTTAATTCTATTCTAACTTTCTTTCTCTCTACGCTTAGGTTGATCAAGATGTCGACTAGTGTGAATCTTCGCCACTAATGGATGCAAACAAATTAATCGGACCGAATTTTTCGATTGGTCATGCGGAATCGAGAATTGTTCTCAAATCGAGGATCTAGGATATATCCTTGATTTTCCGCTCGGATCCACTTCTCAAGGAGCTTCGATGATGATCAAGGCATATCGTAAGCATCTAAAAGACAAAGGACATAGCTACCGCATTATGCTTGCATCGATGTCACCCGAAAAGCGTATAAAGACGAGTATATGGATGCTCACACGATAGTGTTTCATCTTAGAGAGTTGTTTGATGAGCAAGCACGGTCCGAACGGTTCGAGACCTCAAGGTTGCTCTTACAACGAAGATGACTCTGGTTCATCTGCAGTGCAATATGCATCAAGATGAATGGCTATATTGAGAGGTTGGCCGCCTTAGGTTTTGTGATGGATTCGAGTTAAGTATAGACTTAATTCTTGTTGGTTTGTCGATAGTTATTCACAGTTTGTGTTGAACTATCGAATGAACCAAATATCCACCACAATTCCCGAGTGATCATCTGCTCAAGGCATGAAGTAATGTCGTCAAGCAAGATAGCAAGCGTTGCTATTGGTGGATTCTTCTTCCTCCTGGTTCCAAGAAGAGGAAACAGAAGAAGAAAAGGCTCGAAGCGAAAGGAAGTGCAGCGAAAGGCAAGAAGAAGACCAAAGCGATCGCACCAAAAGGTACCGCTTCCATCATGTAAGACCGGTCATCGGAGGCGAATCGCAAAGTTTATCCGAAGAATCAAGGAGAAGAAGGCATCACCGCCTCGACTTCTTCTGTATGTTTGTCATTGAGGTTAATATTGTTTCGATCATAACATATGGGTATTAGATACGGTTGTGGCTCACATATGCAATGATATGCAGGGCCTCAGGACGATGGCGACTCATAAAGGGAGAAATGGACTGCGTGTTGGCAATGGAGCAAGAGTTGCATTAGCCGTAGGGACTTATGTTTTGACACTCCCAGTGGGCTTGTACTTAACTTGGATGATTGTTATTTTGTACCGTGTTAACAAAGAACATATTATGCATTTCTTGTTTAAATAGAGCTGGTTTCCATTTGTCTTTTGGTAACAATGGTTGTTCTATTAGCTCAAATGGAATGCTTTATGGTACTGGTACATTATGCAATGGAATTTACATATTAGATATGTCACATCCGGTTATGAATGTCAATGACGCTAAAAGACATAAAAGAGATAATTTAAAATCAACTTACTTATGGCATTGTCGCTTGGCCATATAAATGAGAGACGATCGCTAAGCTCCACAAGAGTGGAAGTTTAGGTCATTCGATTATGAATCATATGACACATGTGAATCTTGTTTATTAGGTAAGATGACTAAGTTACCTTTAAGGAAAAGGTGAACGAAGCGATCGGATTATTAGACCTAATACATTCGGATGTATGTGGTCCGATGTCCATCCATGCCGAAGTGGTTGCTGCATTTCATTACCTTTATCGATGATTATTCTCGATATGGGTACCAGATTCGATGAGATACAAATCAAGCGCTTGAAAAGTTCAAACAATTCGAAATGAAGTAGAAAACAACTTGGTAAAAGTATCAAAACATTACGATCCGATCGTGGTGGTGAATACTTAGACCAAGAGTTTTTGGATTATCTCAGAGATAATGGGATATTATCTCAGTGGACCCCTCCTTACACACCACAGCATAATGGTGTGGCAGAAAGGAGAAATCGAACCTTGTTGGACATGGTACGATCTATGATGGGCTTTGCACAGTTACCAAAATCCTTTTGGGGATATGCACTGAGACAGTTGTTTACTTGTTAAACAGAGTTCCATAAAGACAGTTGATGTTACTCCATATGAGATGTGGACTAACAAGAAACCTTATCTTTCTTATTTGAAAGTATGGGGTTGTCCTGCTTATGTGAAGCGGACACAGTCAGGATAGCTTTAAAGCAAAATCGACAAGTGTTTGTTCGTAGGATATCCTAAAGAAACAAGAGGATATCAATTCTACTTTGCTGAGGAACAAAAGGTGTTTGTTTCGATGCATGCTGTCTTTTAGAGAAAGAGTTTCTTTTAAAAGAGGACATGGGAGCAAAGTTGAACTTGAAGAAGTTCAAGATGCTCTGATGACGCGGATCAATCGCTGAACTCAAACTGTAACTCATACAGATGAGGTAATAGCTCAACCTTCTACTTCACACGAAATTGTAGGTTAAGTAGGATACGCCTGCTCCTCGAGAGATATGGATTTCGTGAGTGAACAGAATGACGATTGCTCATAGAGGATGATGAGCCTACCACCTATGAAAAGGTTCCAAGAGTTCGAGAGTCCGAAAAATGGCTTCGTGCCATGAAATCAAATGGATTCCATGTATGAAAACCAAGTATGGACTTTGGTTGATGCACCAAGGATAAAACCTATAGGGTGCAAATGGGTTTTCAAGAAGAAAATCGACATGGATGGTAATGTGATTACCTATAAAGCAAGGCTTGTGGTTAAAGGCTTTCGCCAAAGACAAGGAGTTGACTATGACGAGACCTTCATCAAAGAGCAATGCTTAAATCCATTAGATACTCCTAGCCATTGCCGCCATTATGATTATGAGATATGGCAATGGATGTGAAGACACTTTCCGAATGGAAATCGGCCGAGGATGTACATGACACAACCCGAGGGCTTCATTTCCACCGATGGATAAAAGGTATGCAAGCTTCGTAAATCCATTTATGGATTGAAGCAAGCATCCAGAGTTGGAATATCCGTTTTGATGAGACAATCAAAGAGTTTGGTTTCTCAAAATCCGGATGAACACGTGTGTACAAGAAGGTGAATGGAACTCGCGATCGTATTCCTTGTGTTATATGTAGATGACATATTGTTGCTAGGAAATGATGTATCAATGCCGCAATCAAGAAAATTTGGTTGTCCAAACAATTTTCCATGAAAGACCTTGGAGAAGCAACTTATATCCTTGGGATAAAGATCTATAGAGATAGATCAAGAGGTTGCTTGGTCTTTCACAAATAACGACATAGACAAGGTGCTAAAGAGGTTTAGCATGGAGCAATCCAAGAGAGGGTTTCTTCCCATTACTCATGGGATAACACTCAAGTCCATGTGTCCTAAGACAGGATGAGAGGATGCGATGAATATGATCCCGATGTCGTCTGCAGAGGATCTATTATGCACGTAATGTTATGTACGAGACCCGATGTATCATATGCTCTAAGTGTTACGAGCGGATACCAATCGGATCCCGTGAAGGTCATTGGGTGGTGTCAAGAATATCCTAAAGTACTGCGAAGAACTAAGGATGTTTTCGATATATGGAGATGGAAGTCTCCAAGTGAGCGGGCATACAGATGCAGTTTTCAACTGATAAGGACGACTCAGTCCCAATCAGGTTATGTTTTCACACTTAATGGCGGAGCGATCGGTTGGAAGAGTTCCAAACAGAGACGATCGCGATTCAACGATCGAGGCAGAGTACATTGCCGCATCATACGCAAAGAAAGGAAGTTTGGATCAAGAAGTTCATTTCGAACTTGGTGTGGTTCCTAACGTGATGGACCCATACTGATTGTATTGGACAACAATGGAGCTATCTTGCAGTAAAGGAACCAAGGTCTCATCAACGATCCAAACACGCACTACCGATACCATTTGATTCGGGAGATCATTGCTCGAGGTGATGTCCCGAGAGAGAATTCCACAGAGCGTAATATTGTCGATCCGCTGACAAAGCCGTTGCCACGTAAGAATTTTGATTCTCATGTACTCGCTTATGGTATTAGATACCAAGGCGATTGGCTTTAGGTCAAGTGGGAGATTGTTAGAGTAAAGGCCCTAAAGGCAATCCCTTTAGCGCATTTTGTTCATAGTCATGTATGCACTTTATGAATAAATAAAGAAAGGCATATTTCATTTATTTGATATTCATTTTATTATGAATTGATAATGATCTTTAATCAAATTAATGAAGTCCTCGATACATGACATAGCATGAAGGAAATTATGATGCGATCATACTATCGAGATTCCTATCACGTGCAATTATGTCAAGATTCTAAATTATCCCTAGTCATAGGATTAATGAGACCGACATCGTTAATCCGGATAGACTAGACACGTCAAACTCCTTGATTGGATCAAGCAAAGGATCTCGTAAAACCGTAAATATTGAGATATTTAGATTTGACATGTGGATGCTTACTAGTGGTAGTAAGTACATTCGATGACCTGCTATGAGATCATCACATGGATGTCCTATACAAATGTCGTTGATAATCTCATCATAGCAATGGTGCAAGTATCCTTAGACTCGAGGTACTCAAGGATATCTTGGCATCGATTCTGCACTTTGACTCCATTCCTTGTTGCTTTCGTGAGGTCGCCATAGGGTGGTGATTGGGTACAACTTGAGGTATTCAAGGTAATTGAGTAGCCAATAGAGGATTCACCATCATTATAGCAGAAGAGATACCCATGGCCTCTTATCGTGATCATTACTTTGAAGTCTCTCGCGCCGAGAGATACATATGTCATGAAGATGGTCTTCATGGACATATAAAGTAATGAGTCCTAGGACGAGAACTGCTTACACTTGGACTAGATATGATCCGATCGGCCTAGTAAGAGTTGACACATTGCCCATACTCAAACCAAGTGGGGTATAGCATGGTGAAAGGACGAATTGCACGATAATTGTCTATGGAAGGGTTCGTGATATGGTTTCATTAGTCAAACCAATTACTTTCCGGTCAATTGGGGTCATGATGTGTTGCTAGATACCGCCATGACTTGCTCGGATTAAGTGTTAATCTAAGTGGCCAACATAACCGGAACCTAATGGGTCACACGATAAGAGTGACTTTGAGAATCAGAAATAGTTTGGACGAGATCCGATATCCGGAGAGCAATATGATTAAATGGATCCCGATGAGATTGGGATATGTCCCATGAGATCGCGACATCGACATTCTTTGAAAACCGCTGGTGATTTTTCACGGCGGGCCCGGCAGTGTGTAGACCAACCCAGCTTGATCGACCACTTCAGCAATTATATATATTAATTAATTAAGTAAATAATTAATTAATTATATATATATATGTTGATTTTCGGTGGAACCAAAATGGAAGGAGATAAGTTAAGTTTGAAAAGTCAAACTTAATCATGATTTAACATTTTAAGGCATTTTTTATGCCATATACGTGGATGAGCCATCCACCAAGTCTTCATATGTCTTTTAAGTGTTAAATAAACACATTAGAAGGTGATGAAGGAAGCTTGTACGTAGGATGAATGGAGAAGGGTCGAAAGCTTAAGAATTAAGCTTTGAAAAATTGATTTTTCATCTTCTTCTTCTCTTCCATTCAACTTGGCTTCTTCTTCTCCAAGGCTCCACCAAGATCATTTCACTTGCTCTCCAAGGCTAAGGTAAGAGCTAGCACTCTTTTCTTTAGTCTAGCTATTCCCGGGTCAAAAGAGTTTGTCCCGGTTAGGTTTTCCGACCTCTGCGTGGATACCATTAGAGACGGTCTCCTTTGGTCGTTATGGTTTGATTATTTGTACATACACATGGATCCTAGCTTTCGGGAATGTCCCGGGACTCAAAATTTTAAATTCCGCACTGTAGGCATGTGATGCCTACCCCGGGATTTTCCTACACATAGCACAGTAGATTTGCCCCGTGTAGGTTCGGGTTTAGATAGAAGGGTATAAAGACTGGGGAAAAGACAACCGCAGTGACCAATAAAGATTGTGTTTTGTTGTGAATAATATTTAGTTTGTTAATGTTACTGACTTATACTCGGTATGATGAGATAGTTTGTATTTTGCACATATAGTTTGTAATATTTATAAACAAGATGACATTTGGACTTCAAGGCATGTAATAAGTTTTTTGTTATGTCACTAAATTCTATATAGCATGTTTACAACATATTGAAATGTAATGTATGGTGCTTGAGTTTCTGAGAATGCTTGGATTTGTTGGTATGATATGTTTTATTGGTATGGTATGTGTAGCATCTGCATATCCTCCCAGGGGGTATGTGGGTGTTACACCTTTTTTTAGAACCTTCAAAGGTAGAGTTATAAGGAAGTTTCCTTTTGAGGAAAAGGGAGGCCAATAGTGAATCTTGATTTAAGGTGAGTCTCCCACCACTTACTTCTAGTTGAGTTTGTGGTTTAGGCCTTAAGAGAAGCCTGACTGAGTGGTGGAAGGAGGTTGTAATGGGTCTTAATGGGAGGGTAAAAAGCTAAGAAGCTTGCTAAATGGAAAGTGCTAACACCTTTAAAACAAAGGATTTTGTAAAAGAGTGGTAGAAAAAAGGGACTTAGAGATAGTGTTAAGGGAAATAGTTACTGAAGGTGGGAAGAAGGAGGTATGGTGAGTAGGGATAGGACTAGCAAGCTTGGGGAAGGATGGTGAAGCAAGGGTTAGGGAATGAAAGTTTTCCTGGTTTATCAAGAACTTAGGGACTGTTAACTAAAAACAAGAATACATAGTTTAAAAAAGGGCTGAGGCCTGAAAAAGTTTTTTAAAAATAGTTTTCAATACAGTAGGAAAATTTAATGGGAAAAGGAAAGAAGGAACATAATGAAATATGCTAAACTTAAAGAAGGATGAAGTAAATAGAAAGGGAGAGTATTAAAATAGGATGAAGTAGATGAAGATGAAGATGGGAGATTGAACCATTGAAGGATGATAAAATTTAGAAGTATTATAAGATAAAAAAACACTAGACAAGAATTAAAGAGAAGGAAAGAAAGAAACAAGAAGGACATAAAACTTAAGGAAGGAGGAGGCAAGGCTGAAGAAGAGGAAAATTCGTAAATGAAATGTGGTGAGTTTGTCGAGAAGGGTCTGAAGAGGAAGAAAATAAAGGAAGCATGTCTACAAACTGGTGAGTTATGATAAAGAAGAGAGGTAAAAGTTAAAATATGTTACAATATGAAACTAAAATATTGTTGCAGTTATGCCCACGACCCAATCATTTTGTAATAGATTAAACACTTTAGTTTTGTGATTATTAACTTTGTTTAATAACATGGAAAATACTTTTATCATATTATGTTTATTTTTTTTAATATGATAAGTCCTTGATTAAATTTATACACTTGCCATCATAATGTAGAATATGATTATGAGATTTAAGTCTTTAGAATTTAATCTAAAATGTTCTTGATCATAGGATTATCAAATAAGGACTTTAATGATCCGGTTAGATCAATATATATGTAATAGTATCTATTGGATAGATATTAGTAGATCTCATTTACTAAATTACATATATAGATGATGCATATATAGATATGATCATTGAACTGACCAAATTGAGAATTCTCAATAGTTAATATTACTTATGAACTGTCTCGTGGGATATTCTCATAAGGATTTAAATGTATATTTTTCCTTTGACCTGAGATTATCATAGTAATAAATAGATTACTTATTATGTTTTGATGTCGGACACCTAGTGTGTAAAAATGTTAATTGAATGATTATTGGATGTAATTAAGTACCTATCTGATTAGTGGTGAGTCAAGATGCGATCCATCGACTCTAGGTAATGAATTTGAAATCTATGTTGTCATTGATCTTAATGATTGTTTCAAGACCTAGGCCAGGGCGATTGAATGAGCGAGAAAAAGAAGCTTTCTAAGTCATTCACCAATTATTAATGATCGACATGTAATATAGTTGGTTATCTAATAAGATTTGACAGTTAAACTATACCTTTGGATAATCCAGAGTTATAATGATAGAAGTTAATTATACATTATCTTTAACTAGGTTCTATCTTTGTAAAGTTGTTACTTCACATTATCTGGTCGTTAAAGAGTGTTGCTAGATGTCAACCTTGATTAGTAATTAATTAGATTAATTACTACCGACTTAGTGATGAACCTATGTGGTCATACACTTATGAGTATAATATTTTTGTTTATGGTTATTTAATTTATTATGAGATAATTTATTAAATAATTTATATGTCATATTTTTTGTTAGCACGAAAATATAATTAATATTGAAAATTCTCTTGTACAAAATAAATGAATAAAATTAAATAATTTTATTGTATTTCATTTTAAAAATAATAATAGAATAAAATGATTTTATCTTATTTTATTTTATAAATAAATAATAATATTTATTTATTTAAAAGTTGAATAAAAACTTTGTAATGGTTACAAAGGGGTGTGCTGGTTTACTGAACATGAACGTTGAGAATAACCTGTATGTAAAAACTAAAAACCCATAGTGATAAATAGGTTATTACTTGGTTATTGTGGTGTAGACGTCATGTGCTTGAAAACTGAAAGTAAAAACACTGAGAAGTTGAGTTTTTCGTTTTTCGTTTTTTGTTTTTTGTACGTTGATAAAAAATGAAGTGAAGATGAGTAAATATAATGCTCTTTTCAACGTTTTTTTTTGTTTTGTTTATAGTACGTGCGTGAAAATTCTTTGTTTTTCTGTACATTAAAGATAAACAAATATAAGAGAAAAACTAGAGAAATTTGTTTTCTTCGTATTTGAAAAAAAGATTCTTAAATTAATCATAACTATATCAAACGTCGAAAATGAGATATATTTTTCAGTGTAGACTATATAAATACGTCGTGTTTTTAAAGTAATATATTAATTAATCATTATATTTTAAGTATTTATTATTTACCTATTTTTATTATTAATGTATTTATTAAACACAATCGATAAATATAAGATTACAATTTTTTATTTCGGCTGCATATGCTATGCATATCCTTCAATTGATATCCGAACTAGGCCTTTTGTGTTTATTAAGTATATATACTAAGAGCGAATGGGATGGACGACCATGCAATCCATCCCATTCGTTCATTTAATCTGACGGCCTATATTCATCAGATCCGCTTCATTCATTTAATCCAAATGATTTACATTTTACGCTTTTCATGTAATCGACGCCTATATTCACCGATCTCCTTCTTCATCCATTTATTTAATCCGCATCGCTTATTGAATGTTGTTTCTTGCAGCGCGATATACACGCAATCTTCGACACAATCTTCAATCTTCGACGCAATCTTCATTGTAATATTTTGTCAGAGCATCGCGCAGACGATCGCCCAATGCGTGCCCTTGTCACCGCTTATATGTGTTCATATCTCTTCATTCATGTCAGGTCCTTTTCTCTCTTTGTTTTTCCTCTCACGCCTTACGTTCCTCTCGCTTTCTCCAAATTGTTGTTGTCGAAAGAGTATCGCGGTTTCTCTCTGTTCTGTTGTCCTAGCCGTTGTTGTTGTTGATTGGTAAACACCGATACTCTTTCGCAGAACAATAGTTGCGATGATGACGACATCGTTACGTAGATAAGAGAAGATGAGAACCGCGTAAAGAAGATTTACATGTTACGGTTTCAGGTTGGTCTTAGGTTTCGCTTCGTGTTACTTGTAAATCTTCTTAACGCTTTTTCTTATCCTCTCTTATCTCGTGTCGTTATCGTGGTTGTCATAACCGTTGTTTTGGCCGCTTGTGGATATTGTTGTTTGTGGAAAGAGTTGCTTCATGTTGCTTTTCGTCCTTTGTTACTTGTAAATCTTCTTTAGGATTTTTTTGTTTGTACAAAGAGTTTTCAGATTTGGCTATTTTTGTCAGAAGTGCAGACTTCGATATGAGGATATTTATCGATATTGTAGCTTCATAATTGCAAAGTCGCTACTTCACCAGCAGAGTAGGCGTAGTGTGTACATAAGGTTTTTTTGTTTGTGAAGAGTTTCAGATTTGGCTATTTTTTGTCAGAAGTGCAGGACTTAGATATGAGGATATTTATCGATATTGTAGCTTCATAAATTGCAAAGTCGCTACTTCACCCAAAGAAGGCGAAGTGCGTACATAAGGTTGTTTAAGGTTTTTCACCAACCGCACGCCGGAGGTTTTGGTGTGCATGAGATGTTTTCGAGGGCTACAAA
Organism: Erythroxylum novogranatense; assembly: GCA_029891385.1. NCBI lineage: Eukaryota > Viridiplantae > Streptophyta > Magnoliopsida > Malpighiales > Erythroxylaceae > Erythroxylum > Erythroxylum novogranatense. The sequence continues at coordinate 52,052,058 of CM057233.1, read as the reverse complement.
TGGACTGGATACGAGGAGATTTTTCATGTTGCCATCCGTAATACGATGGCTCGAATAAAGAATGCGTAATGAGACTTCAAAAGAGTGCCCCAAACGCAGTAGGCGTGAGTCCGACTTTGCTATGAGGAGATTTATCATAAATTGCAAAGTGTTATTTCACCACCATCATCCTCTTCCTTGTACATATATTTTTCTCATGTCGAAACGAACTCCTCTCGTGAAAACGAAGTTTTACGATTATCACCAGAATCATCCGCTTAATCAAAATGGATGCGCTCAACAAAGAAGTCAGTAGTGCGAGACTTGGATACGAGCAGATTCATCGTCGCCTTTGTCCATATAACTACGAAGGTCGCAGCTTTGAAAAGTTTTATTACGATATATATTAAGAGCGAATGGGATGGACGAGCATGCAATCTATCCCATTAAGTTTTATGTCTTAGTTTGATTGCTGCAACTTTTCTCGCTTTATGTCTTACTTCATGTGCTTTTCACTTTTCAATATCTCACTTTGATCGTTTCACCGTATCGCCTCGCTTCAATTCGGAGGTTATTTGCTTTGCTTTCCATCGCCCCGCTTTTCTCACCTCTAATGCATTTAAGTGTAAAATATAATCGGAGTTGAAAAAGTAGACGAAGTTTTAATATAACCGAGTTGAAAAAGTAGACGAAGTTTAAAATATAACCGGAGTTGAAAAAGTAGACGGTTAACAATCCAGACGGAGAATACAAAAGTGAGGCGAAGACATAAAGACAGACAAAAAGCAGACGATACGAAGAAAAACAGACAAAGCACAAAAGGCATTTAATCAAAAGGACGGGTTTTAACTTTTCAAGATCTTACTTTCATCGCTTCACTTCTATGGTCTCGCTTTAATCGAGAGGTGATTTGCTTCTTCATCGTTCGCTTCTTAATTCGGAGGTGATTTGCTTTGCTTTGCTTTCAATCGCCCCGCTTTTCTCACCTCTAACAGATTTAAGAAGGAAAAACGGGCGGGTTAAAAATCGCCGCGATTGAAAAAGTTGGCGAAGTTCTAAATATAGACGGACTTGAAAAAGTAGACGAACTTAAAAATCGATGGACTTGAAAAAGTTAGAGAAGATGAGAACTGCGTAAAGAAGATTTACAAGTTACGGTTTCCAGTTGGTCTTAGGTTTCGCTTCGTGTTACTTGTAAATCTTCTTAACGTTTTTCTTATCCTCTCTTATCTCTCGTGTCGGTTATCGTGGTTGTCATAAATGTTGTTTTGGCCGTTCTTGTGGATTTGTTGTTCATTGCCGAAAGAGTTGCTTCATGTTGCTTTTTGTCCTTTGTTACTTGTAAATCTTCTTTAGGATTTTTTTGTTTGTCTGAGAGTTTCGATTTGGCTATTTTTGTTGTAGTCTGAGACTTGGATATGAGGATATTTATCGATATTGTAGCTTCATAATTGCAAAGTCGCTACTTCACCAAAGAAGCGTAGTCTTGTACATAAGGTTTTTTTTTTTTGCAGTAGTTTCCGATCCGCTATTTTTTTTGTAGAAGCGCACTTGGATATGAGGATATTTATCGATATTGTAGCTTCATAATTGCAAAGTCGCTACTTCACCAGAAGGCGTAGTCTTGAAGCATAAGGTTGTTTAAGGTTTTCACCAACCGCGTCGGAGGTTTTGGTGTGTCTGATGTTTTCGAGGGCTACAACAGACTTGGATACGAGGAGATTTTTCATGTTGCCATCCGTAATACGATGGCTCGAATAAAGAATGCGTAGTCGAGACTTCAAAAAGAGTGTCCCCAAACGCAGTAAGGCGTAGTCCGGACTTGCTATGAGGAGATTTATCATAAATTGCAAAGTCTGTTACTTCACCACCATCATCCTCTTCCTTGTACATATATTTTCTCATGTCGAAATGAACTCCTCTCGTGAAAATGAAGTTTTACGATTATCACCAGAATCATCGCTTAATCAAAATGGATGCGCTCAACAAAGAAGTCAGAGTAGAGACTTGGATATGAAAGCAGATTCATCGTCGATCCTTGTCCATATAACTACTGAAGGCTGCAGCTTTGAAAAGTTTTATTACGATATATATTAAGAGCGAATGGGATGGACGAGCATGCAATCTATCCCATTAAGTTTTATGTCTTAGTTTGCTGTCTTTAACTTTTTCTCGCTTTATGTCTTACTTCAACAGTGCTTTTCACTTTTCAATATCTCACTTTGATCGCTTCACCTGTATCGCCTCGCTTCTGAATTGGAGGTTATTTGCTTTGCTTTCCATAAATCGCTTTTCTCACCTCTAATGCATTTGTAAAATATAACCGAGTTGAAAAAGTAGTAGCGAAGTTTTAATATAACCGAGTTGAAAAAGTAGGCGAAGTTTAAAATATAACCGAGTTGAAAAAGTAGACGGTTAACAATCCAGACGGAGAATACAAAAGTGAGGCGAAGACATAAAGATGCATAAAAGCGAGACGATACGAAGAAAAAATGATAAAGCACAAAAGGCATTTAACTGAAAAGCGTACGGGTTTTAACTTTTCAAGATCTTACTTTCATCGTTTCACTTCTATGGTCTCGCTTCTTAATTGAGAGGTGATTTGCTTCTTCTATCGTCTCGCTTCTTAATTGGAGGTGATTTGCTTTGCTTTGCTTTCAATCGTGCGCTTTTCTCACCTCTAACAGATTTAAGAAGGGAAAATGGGCGAAGTTAAAAATCGTTGCAGTTGAAAAAGTGGCGAAGTTCTAAATATGGCGGACTTGAAAAAGTAGACGAACTTAAAAATCGATGGACTTGAAAAAGTTGACGGTTAAAATATAAAGGGGTTGAAAAGTATACCAAGTTAACAATACACACGGAGAATACAAAAGTCGACGAAGACATAAAGATGCATTTAAAAGCATTTATATCTAACAATAATGCACTATAAGTTCAAAGCTTTGCAATTTATATTTTCTCAAGATAATATCGATACACAAGTGAAAAATCTCATATAGAAAGTAAGTAACTAATTTTACCTTGTCCTCTGCAAGTACTTTAAAGACATGTTTTGGACCCCATAATCTACTACGTGTGTATTGGGATGGGAGTTGAGAAAGTAGACGAAGTTCAAAATCGATGGATTGAAAAAGTAGACGAAGTCTTAAATATAGACGGAGTTTAAAAGTTGACGAAGTTTAAAATATAAACGGAGTTCAAAAGTAGACGGTTAACAATATGCATTTTATATACAAAAGTGAGACGAAGACATAAAGATGCATTTAAAAGCGACGTCAGCTGCGAACAAAACAGACGATGTAATCTGTTTTCATTAACTCATGCATTTGTACATCTAGATATACAACTCTCATGAAGAATGAAAATGAGATTCGCCTCTAACTATGCCCAAAACACTTGACTAACGCTCCACTTATCTTCGATGTAAAATCACTGAAGGAAAATCACCAAACGAAAATCACCGAAAGAAAATCATTGAAGCAAAAATCAGCTGAAAAAATTCAGTGAAGTAAAATCAGCTGAAACAAAATCAGCTGAACCGAAAATCACTGAACCGAAAATCACTGAAACAAAAATCAGCTGAACCGAAAATCATTGAAACAAAATCAGTGAAGTTTAAAACCAGTGAAGCAAAAATCACCAAGGAAAATCACCAAACAAAAAACAAGTGAAGCGAAAATCAGTGAAGCGAAAATCAGTCAAGCAAAAATCAGTCAAGGAAAATCATTTGAAGCTTAAAACCAGTGAAGTTTAAAATCAGCTGAAATAAAATCATTTGAAAGAAAACAAATTGTGCATAGATCGGTGTTTTCGGGATAACTTGAGCTATATAGCTCCAAATGACCCGATTCTTAAAGCATTGGATTCCTAACATATTTCTTTATCTTCTAAACCTCTCAAGTCATCCACTCCACTCTCAACATGCTATAATCTCACTTAAACTTACATCATCCATCTACCTACATGAATTCCAAAATAATGCTAACTTAACTTACTTAATCAATCTAATCATGCTTAATTTTAAAAAAAATATTTTGGGCCTGACACTTTTCTTGAATTCTTTATTCTTTTTGTCTTCTTTATTTCGTACATCACTGCATGGCTGAACATATGCGTCTTTTATGTTTAAATTTCTCGCATAATGCTACTACAGATGGGTGGACAAGCAGTTGAACACGAAGGTTATAAATAAGAGTCAAGTCAATATATTATTTATGCTTTCGCATTCTCCGCCTTTTTTGTTCGCTTGTTTTTCATTCAAATCATATATGTCAAGTCGCTTTTACTTAACATGCGATTCAATAGGTTCCGCTCAGATAGATTTTTTCTCTCGTAGATTGAGTTTTCAATTAATAGGTACAATCTTCTAGCCATTATAATAATGTCAAACACCGCCAATAGCGTGTTGCGAAGTAAACCGAATACGATTCACGCTTCAATTCATACGTGATAAGACTTCTCGACACCGTCATATTGATTTATTTGTGACAAGGAAATACACCGTAACTCCCAAAATGTATGAATGACTCTCGTAACTGCTTTTCTTCTATGCAATAATCTTCTAACCGGTATGATAATGTCGATTCTCGCTAAATACCAATAACGATTCCACAAGTATGCAAAATGAGGACTGCAAAGAGAAGAGGACCGTAATACGATTGACGCTTCAATTCATAGGTGATAGATTTCTTACCGCTACTTCGATGTGTTTACCTTCTACAATTATTTTATGTTTTTCGCAAGAGGAAGACGACACTGTAAGTAGATTGCTTAATTGTTGACACAACAGCTTGACATCCGTATTTCTTCTATGCAATAATCTTCTAACCGGTATGATAATGTCAATTCTCGCCAAATACCAATCACGATTCCGAGTAAGCAAAATCAGATCAGAAAGAGAAGAGGACCATAATGTAGATTGACGATTCAATTCATAGTGAAAGATTTCTTACCGCTACTCCCGACAAAGTTGACCTTCTACAATTATTTTCTGCTTTTCGAAGAGGAAGACCACCATAACAGAGATTGCTTGATTCTTGACAAAACATGTTATTCAATTGAGTTATGTAACTAACTCAAACTGATTCGTAATTCACACGTGCTTTGGTTTCATTCATTTTGCATCGTCTGCTTTTACCGCCGCCTACTTTTGCACAACTTTCGCCCGCTTTTGCTTCCATCCGCTTTTGAACTTGTGTTTGCTTTTCAACTTCCGCCTTGTTTTCATCGTCTCCTTTTCATAATTATTTGTACTTCATCGAAATCATTTATGTTAAGTCGCTTTGACTTAACAATCTCCTCCTTTTAACCGCAGAGATTTCTTCCGTCAGTAGATTGACGCTTGAATTAATAGTAATGTCAAACACTTCCAATAGCAGATTGCGTAAGTAAACACTGTAAGTAGATTAAGAAGACTCGCTTTCTTGTATGGAATAATGTTCTAACTGGTATAATAATGTCGATTCTCGCCAAAACGATTAAAGAAGTAAGCAAACATGAATGTAATTAGAAGAAGAGCACCGAGTAGAGATCGACGCTTCAATTCATAATGATAAAATTATTATACACGCCCTACTCGGGACAGTTGACCTTCTACAATTATTTTCTTCTTCCAAATTACTATCATTGTTTTCCTTTACTTTTCTTCGTGGGTGTTCACCTTCTACGATCATTTGCTCTTCTTTCAAGCTCGGCTTTTTGCATCCCTTTATCAATCAATCATTCAAGGCCATTTCTTTGGCATCAAAATAACTTAGAACTAAATTTTATCTGTCGACGCATTACGGTTACTCCCAAAATGTATGAATCATTTTCACATCTCTTTGTCTTGTATCCAATAATCTTCTAACTGCTATGATAATCTCGATTCCACCAAATGCCAATAACCTATTCCGTAAATAAGCAAATGAGGACTACAAAGACAAGAAGAGGACCATAACAGATTGACGCTTCAATTCATAGGTCATAAACCGATTAAGTAATTCACACGTGGTTTGCTTTAAATTCGCTTTTGACCGTCGCTTACTCCGGCCTACTTTTGCACAACTTTAAATGCCTTTTGCTTCCGCCCGGTTTTGCTTCCATCGCTTTTCAACTTGTGTTTGCTTTGAACTTCCTTCTTGTTTTCATCGCCTCCTTTTTCATCATTATTTGTACTTCATCGAAATCATTGATGTCAAGTTGTTTTGACTTAACAATCTCTTCCTTTTAAACCGCAGGTTTTTGTGTCACCGAATTGACGCTTCAATTAATACGATAATGTCAAACATCGCTAGCAACAGATTGCGTAAGTAAACGCCGTAACGTAGATTAACGCTTTAATTCATAGGTCGATTGTCATAATTTTTACTTGTGGCAAGGAAAGACACCAGAACGCCCAAAATGTTTGAACCGTAAGACGGCTTTTCTTGTATGGAATAATCTTCTAACTAGTATAATAATGTCGATTCCCGCCAAAAACATATTGTAGAAGTAAGCAAACATGAATGTAATTAGAGAAGAAGAGCACCACAAGAGAGATCGACGCTTCAATTCATAGGTGATAAAATTATTATACACGCTACTCGGGACAGTTGACCTTCGACAATTATTTTCTTCTTGGAAATTAATATCGTTGTTTGCCTTTACGCTTCTTCCCGATGTGTCTTCTACAATCATTTCCTTTTCTTCCAAGCTTGCCTTTTTGCATCCTTTGTCAATCAATCATTCAAGAGCAATTTCTTTGGCATCAAAATAACTTAGAACGATATTTGATCTGTCAGTCCGACCACCGACACCTTTATATTCTAACTTCTTACATTCTCTCTCTTAATCCTTAAACCAAATCTATCCCAACCTGAAACATTTTCTCCACCCAAACTTTACTTCTCTCAACTACCTCTTCTTTTAGTTATCAAATTCACCGCTCTAGATTCTAATCGCATTTATACTCCATTTTTTCAGTTCCGTGCTTATTCTCTCACGATTGGAGTACTAAGGTATATATGTTTAGGTAAAATAAATTTTGAGTCAAAATTTCTCGTTGTTATTTATTAACCTGAATAGAGCATATTCTCCTTTCTACGTTGTGGCTGCATGTATACTCTATTTTTGTAGTTAAATTAAATAATTTTTTATATAAATTTCGCTTTAGTTGTTTAAATGGTTTGTATTCATGTTTGCTCGATATATTGTTTATTAGGTCATAAACATAATGTTTATTTATTAATGTTCACTGTGATACAATCAAGATCATGAATGGATAGATCAAGGACGCTTATATTACGTCGATTCCTCGTATTTACATATGGATAGAAATGCTAAAAGACGCCAAAATTATGCTCAAATGCCAAATGAAAAAACAAGAATTGTCATGACGACGTAGAGAAAATCGAGTGCCAAAACACATCTTCCACTTCATCTACACTTCAAAGAAAGAATTACTCCTCAATGTATGAATCTTTCATTAATATCGAACCTTCCACCACCAACTTCCAAGTTATGAACCCTCTTACATAAATGAAGGTAACTGCTTTACAATATATCAAACTATTTCCAACCTAATTACTCCACATCATTATAATGTCCTTTTATACGTTTCAAGGATAAATCATCGCACATCTCCTACAACATTAACATTGTTACAGAAATTTACGGTTGAAGTTTAACAGCTCCCTTTGTTGAAGATTGTCAATATTGTAACGCAAAACGATTTTACCTTGAACCTCCATCGCTTTGTTGTTCGTCAGACAAATTTCTATTGTTGCTCCTCGATGCCTTATGCTTTAAAGTCTTTGTTTCTAAATAGCGACGAAGAATCCAACATTTCGTAAAGAATGTTCGTACATATAATAACAATGTAGCTTTCACTTCCTATGGAGCCGATATGATCGTGAGTGACAAAAAACACAATGGAGTTTATACATTCCGTGTTCAAGGACAAGTTTACCATTTCCTCGACAGCTTAGTGTCGACAAGCAATAAAGTATCCGAATCCAACTTTATTTCTTTGATACCGATGAAGAACTACAACAAAGGCTCTAGTAGTTGTGATAAACTTCGTGAAAGTACCTTGAAGTCGATTATGACAATTCTTTAAGATAACCCTTATGCTAGGTTCTTTCGCCGCCTTAAAGATATTCCTTCCTTGAAAATCACCAGATTGTTCTCGAGATGTTATCCGGTCTTGATCAGCGTTTATAATCTTCCAACCGCATCCCAAGTAGTCGCTATATGGATGAAATCGATGATGAATAAAGATGATAAATCTCCTCATATCCAAGTCTACACTCACCAGTCTGAGCTATAGAATTCAATCTTATTATGCATGCTACGACCCGCTCAATACCCACTGCTTCCACGGGTGAATCAGATGGCATCCTCGCATTAAGCGGTTAAATTCTTAAACAAACAAAGACCAATGGTTACGATCAAACAAGCGGTGCTCCTTTAAACACTTTTACTCAAGCAAATGAATTATTTGCTCTCGAAAACATAGGTTAGTTGTTCCGCTTATTACCTTGGTTCCACATATTGTCTAATTGGGCAAAACTAATTTATCATTTTTTCTTACTATTACTAATTACTCAAGGACCGATCGCAAACATGGCGTAGTATCTCGAGAGAGTATTATCGCCATCGACTTCAAATGAGAAGTTATGATGAATCCATGCTTATCCACAAATTTTAAGACTACTACAACAATTCGTTGTTGGTTCTTATATAAAATTGAAACATCACGGCTTGAATTCCATAGGAAAAAACAGAACTAAATACGATCGTAAATTTTGCAGGTGTTTTAGATAAGCGTTAATATTGGTCAAACTAAAGCTTCTACAATTGGTCATGAGTTGTCCTCCCAAACTTCATTTATCGGCGCCCAAGGGACATAAACGCGCTTATCTAGATGCAATGGCTCGTGCAAAAATATGGCAAACCAGATTTTTTCTCACTATGACTTGCAACCCTATGTGGAAGGAAATACAAGAGAATCTTAAATTCCATGAAAAGCACAAGAGAGACCAGATTTATCAGGCAGAGTGTTCGTATGAAATTTGAAATTCGAAAAATCACTTGGTCAAAAAGGAATATTTCGAGATGTTGCCGCATTTGTTTACGAATTGAATTTCAAAAGCGTGGATTCCCCATGCTCACTTGCTTCTAATACTTTAACCACAATTTAAGCCGTTGAATCCGATTCCTATGATCAAATAATATCACCTGAAATACCTAATCCTCGATGATAATTCCAGATTATATTCTCTTGTCATTAACACATGATCCACGGTCCTTGTGGTTTTATGAACAAGCAAAGGCTCTTGCATGAGAAATGGTGTATGCAAAAGTCATTACCCCAAGGATTTTACCTTTCATCGTCCATGGCGAAGACAGTTATCCGTGCTATAGACGTAGAGATAATGGAAGAAAAGTTAAAATATCCGCATACGAGGTTGATAATAGATGGGTGGTTCCTCATAACCTGTACCTTCCGATGTTGCTTGATCGCCACATTAATGTTGAAATATGTTCCTTTGTGAAGCTTGTTAAATATTTATACAAATATGTATTTAAGGGCCACGACCTTGTCAACTTTAGCGCCAACGACCAAGAAACCAGTCCGATATTGACGAAATCACAAATTTCAAGAAGGTCGTTGGATTTCACCTCAAGCTTTATGGCGATATATGAATTCCGCTTGCAGAGATTAATCCATCCATCTATATACTCCAAGTTCACCTTCCGATCAACAACTGCTTCCTTCGCTAAAGATGCTAATTTGTCTTATTTATCGAGGAATTTTGACTTCTCCAAAACAATGCTTACGGAATTTTTTCGACCAATTCAACAAATCAAAAGGCTGCGTAAATGAAATGTCTCAGATGCGGATTTCCTCAACATTTTGTTTGGAATCAAAAACAAGGACGTGGTCGGAAAGAAAGCGGAGAAAAGTGATAGGACGATTAGTCACCGTTGACCTCGAGAAGGAGAAAGGTATTACTTGAGATTATTGCTCGCAAATGTTAGAGGACCAACGTCGCTTGACAACTTGTTAACTGTTGATGGTGAAAAGGTGAATCTGCTTGTGGATGCCGCACCGCAATTAGGATTGCTAGCATCCGACTCTTACATACAACAAACACTTGACGAAGTCGTCATATTTCAAATGCCAACATCCTCGATTGTTATTTGCTACACTTGTTCTATTGTTCACCGCAAACTTAGGGAACTCGGGAAACTTTCAGAGACCACCGCTTCTCGACTACCTATATGCTTATTCATCCTCTAATACGATACATATGATGATATTACAAAATGGCTCTTCAAGATATCAATAAATCTCGAACAAATGGGAAAAGCTTAATGATTATCATTTCACCGAACATGAATTTTTTATCGATTATCACGTGGCAAAATAAGGAGGTAGAAAGTGAGATGAATATAGAGATTGATGAACAGGACTTCTTATTACAATCAAAACTAAACAGCCAAAGAAAAGCACGATTTGATTTAATAATGAAATCGTTCTCACTTCAACGAGTGCAAGTTATTTTATCGATGGTCCCGGGAACAGTAAAACTTTCTTATATCGAGCTCTTCTTGCAAATTTACGATCACAGAGACACATTGCAATAGCAGTGGCGACATCAAAGCGTTGTTGCATCAATTCTTCCAAGCAGTAGACATGACTCACTCAAGATTTAAAATCCCCTTGATTTATCAAAGCAAAAGTTTGTCGATTGAGCAAACAAAGCGGTGTTGCAAAATTGATATTTGAATCCAAATTTTATTTTATGGGACGAGGCTTCCATGGCAAAACGAGAAGCCATCAAGCATTTAATGGTTTACTACAAGATATAATGAACTCGATCAGCCTTTTGAGGTAAAATTGTTGTATTTGGTGGTGACTTTCGCCAAACATTGCCGCTATTCACCAAGCAACGAAACAACAACTCATTGATTCAAGTCTTCTAAATTCACATCTCCGCAAGATATCTCTAAACTCGCTTAACGACAAATATGAGAGCTATCTCAAATCCACATTTTGTGATTTCTTATCGGGTTGAGAAGGCTCAACCAATGGATGAACAAGATCAAATATGTTTACCAGATGAACTCATTATTCCTTACGACAACAAGGATGAATCTGCTCATAGGTTGCTTCTTTTTTCATTAAATTACATACTAATCTTTTTTGCATTACGATTATACTTTCCTAATATACAATTGTGCTTACTAGGTTATCGGAAAATGTTTTCCCGACCTAAGCTTATATTCATCCGACCAGATCGATGATAAGCAGATGCGTGCTATGTCCAACTAATAATTGTGTTGATGAAATTAATGACATCATGATTCAAAATTAATGTGAGATTTGCATTCATATGTGAGTTTTGACAAGACGGTTGATCGCAGACATCAAGTCGATTATCAAGATTTTCTCAATTTTTGAACCCTAAAGGACTACCTCCTCATAAACTTTTCTTTGAAAGAAGGCTCTCCAATTATGCTTCGAGAAATTTAAATCCAACGGAAGGATTATGCAATGGAACAAGGTTGATATGCAGACACTAAAAGATCATACAATTTCAGCTGAAATTGTTTTTGGACCTCACAAAGGAAAAATCATTTTATACCTAAGATTCCTTGCAATCTCCGGAGAACTAAAAAATGGAATTCCTTTATCGTAACACAATTTCCAATTCGTCTGTGTTTTGCAATAACTATAAACACATCCCAAGGTCAAACACTTGATCATGTTGGAATTTATCTCCACAACCTCAGTATTCTCACACGGACAATTATATGTAGCTCTGTCAAGGCGCGAACTCTGAATCGCTTAAAGTTCTTATTATTCTCGAACTTTTCAATCTTTAGACTTCAAAAAGACAAGGAATATTGTTTTCCGTGAAATTTTGAATTAGTCAAATAATAAAACATCAAATTTCCTCACAAGACAAGGTATATTATTTGTTTATTGTCTCAGTTCACATGATTTGATTTTATAGGCATAATTATTTGTCTTCGCTTGACCATCCAACATTTTCTTTCAGATGGATAATCGCTTATCGATGAAGAATATTTTGCCCGAGCGCAATCATGGTCTTGTCAAGTGATGGTCCAACAAAACAATGTGTCGTTGCTTTGTTAATTCACCGACTAAAAGACAAAAGTTTGTCTTCCGCGATTCTCGTATATCAATTACACTTTTTTCCTTTCACATTTTATCAACTTACCTATCAATAATTTCTTTATAATTAATGTGGATCGTAAGTTGAGGGTATCATATTCAACAATGATATACAAAGAATTGGAGACATCTTACGGTACCGTGTCAAGAATATATCATTTCTAATGCAATTGTCAAATCAATTCCCCTTCAAGATCAAACTGAAAATTTGAACATACAAAGGATTCTCACAAGTCGCACGGCCATCGAACTCGTCACACAAGACGATGCAATCATCCTCCGATTTTCAACTTCACGCCTTTCCAAAGTCTTATGGATTATGTGGACGACAAGCAAAAATCTGTTGGTTAGATGCTTAATATATTTTTCATACAATCTACAAAAACTTTCCACTTTGTGATTACATTAATGTTTAACACATGATAGATATTATAGCCATTGCGTTGAAGTGTTGGAAAAAGATGTCGCCGAGACTAAAAGCTTCAATCGTCCAAAAATTTGTTATCATAAATAAAGAGTAATTCTCACTCTGTATCTTTATTACTATTTTGTGTCAGAGATGAACAAATTTTACATCTTCTCGTTATCTCTTGTTTTTTTTAAGGAACAAGCAGTTATACTATCGCTTGAATTGTTTTGTTGAGAACGAGGGCCATAAGATTATGGAATTACTTCACTCTCATCCAGCTATTGTTTGCACGAATCTCAAAGTTAATTTCTTTAACGGTATTTGTTCCTTGCTCATAATAACACATCTTACTCTGTCCCTTTTCATTCTATCTAAAAATCATTTTGAAATGTTAGTCGTTGCATTGTCAACGTGGTTCGACTCACCATCCTCGCTGAGCCACCCATACAAGAAGTTGCCGATCTCAAAATTGGTAATCCATTATGTTACGCATAACCTTTCTAACATTTTGTTACAAATTATATAGGAATTTTAAAATGTCTTTCTTTTGTCACCTATATAAATATTATGTTACAGGCACAACTAAATAACAACCACATCAAAACCTCGTCGCTGGAAAATCTTACTTTACATATAATCCCCGTATATCTTCTGGATCTCACCAGCATATCACCAAGATCATGTCTTTAGATTCTACCCCTAAGGTAATCACATCTGCATATTCCAGTGACATATTGAATTTGAAACTTCTTCCTCTGAACATTGTTATCAACTTTTCCTTAGATATCATGGATTGAAGCCAAAATTTCCTTTCAGCACATTTTACAAAAATTTTGGTATATGGCATGCAACAAATGCTTCCGGTCTACAGCTGCTGCATCTGGAGTTCTCTTTACTTGTAATTACTGTAGAGAAAACGCACAGCAGAGCCAAGGTTTCTGCCTTCTATTTGCAATCTTCGATTTGTTGCTTATTCCTTTCGTGTCTATTCCATATTTTTCGCATGACTTTTTTACTTCCATGTCGCCTGCACTACTTTTTTGCCTACCCTACTATTCTTACTTTATTGAGCAGATGCCGATACGACATGGATTTGACCGATGACACCGGAACTATAACGGCTTCTATTTTCGCGACCTCACCGAGAAACTATTAAACTTAACCGCCATGAAGCAATGAAATATTACAATGAGGTTATATTTTCCTTCCTTCTTTCATGTACATTTCAGCTTAATCACCAAATATTTTCAACTAGTTATTTCACCGACAATGGACATTTTTCTTCTCCGTTATAAGAACATGGATCTTCCTCGAGAAAGTCTACGACAATTGAAAAGCGATACCTTTCTTCTCCACGTGAAGCCGTGAACACTCACCGCAGTCGTGCAACGATTTATCGTTGTTTTATCGCCGAAAATTGATGTCGATGAACTACAAAGAGAGCTCGGCCACCACTCTCGTGTGCTTTTTATTCTTACTTTATCTTGATTTTATCTATGACATCATCTTTAATTATTTCAGATGTGCCATTTAGTTTCAATTCATCTCCCTTATATCGCTTGCTTAATATATATTGATTTTTGATATTTTCAGAAAAATCCTGAATCTTCTTCATCGCCTAAACTATGTCTCAAAAAGGTTTCCGATGTCAATACCACTTGACGTCACAAATGGATAAGCCTCGTCAAGAGCAAATAATGTACGCCGCAATCGACGCCTAATCTGCCATGATACTCGTCGTAATAGGAAAAACCAGATTCTCATAACTTTCGACTTGTATTTAAAACTTTTGTCTCTAATCGCTTCTTCATTCTTTCTTCTTTAATGTTGAAAGAAATGCTTATTCAATGGAGGTCCAGAGCTAACTCAAACTCATTCTTGCATATGCTTCCATGTGCTTTGTCGTTCATTTGTGTTGTTAACTTCGCTCGTGTTGTTAACTTCGTCGTGTTGTAAACTTAGTCGGTGTTGTGAACTTCAGATGTGTTGTTAACTTCGTGCGTTCTCTCAGCCTTGTGTGCTGTCAACTTCGCCTATGTTTGTATTTCTTCGCATACTTCGCTCGCTTTTCGACTTCGCTATTTTTCAACTTCGCCTGCTTTTCCGAGTTCGCTCTATTTTTCAACTTCATGTATTTTCAACTCCTCTGCTTTTCTCTTGCATCGATAAAATCCAAGCTTCGCCTTCTTTGATGTGTCTCTCCAATAATTAGATCTTCCGGATCGTAACTCCTATACTTCCAATCTTTTTCAATACACCGGTATCTCGAAAATCCTCAACGCCATCTTACTCAGCCTCGATGATGGAGTTTCTATTATATCATCTAATTTCTTTGAACCGCCACTCACCATGTCATCTTCCTTATGGGTTGGCAACTATCATCATGAAGATGAGTGTCCCGCAAACATTCCCGACAGATGATCTATCGAAAAGTCTTCAACACCTTCGCCAAATAATGACAATCAACCAAGGTGTTCAAGATTTTGCACAAAATTATCTCATTCAAGATAACAAAGATTCTTCTTCGTAATATGGATCGATGATTCAAAATGCCCCGCTTGCTTTCGCTTTCTTCTCGGCTTTCTCTTCACAAATTATGTTTGCTTCTTTTAACTTCCTCTTGTTCTTCTTTATTTAAAGTAGTTCACTTGATGTCATTTCCAACTCGCTTTAAATTTCAGCCACCGATTCCTCGAGTATACGAATTGACTAATCCTTCTTTGAAACTATTCTTTACACATGTAAACTATTTTAAACCTATCTCAACGCAAATCCTTCCCTGTTTCACTTTATCATCTTGCAAGATCGCCCCACGCCTCCCCGATACCTCTATATCTAAACTTTCAAACCTTTCTCCTCTTAACTTCGATCAAACAATTCCTACCTCGTTCTTCGTCTTCTTCTTCTTTAACGATATACATCATATCCTTCATTGCAAGAACATAACAACAATTAAACTTACGCCATCTATTTCAACCAGCAAAGAACATATAACTTTCTTAAAAAGAATGTTTGGAACAGTTTTACAGTAAAAATAGCAACAGTTGTCAGCTAATTCGTACAGTCGTCTTTCGGACAAACTTTTTGTTCCTTTAATTGTAATTTAGCTTATTCTCGTAACTCAAAAAATTAATCTTCGCTTCGACTTGTATGTATAACTTTCGTCTCAGAATCGCTATTTATTCTTTCTTCTTGAATCTTGAAAGAAACAGTTATTCAGTTGACTCTTACCTTGTTCTTCGAGAGCTTCGCGAAGATGATGGACGAATCTTCGAGAAGAAGAAGCTTCAAGATGATCAATAGAGAAGACATCCGCATAAGTCGTACTCCATATATATATATATATATATGATAACAAATTAGACAACAAAACAAAACATAGAGAATACAATAACAACTTCTTCTTCTCCCTATTTGTTATAATAAGAAACGATTAACTGTGATGACTCGATAAATTTCACAAGATCTTCTACATATCTATCATCCCGCCTCGCATGTCTCATCATCATCTTCTCCATTCGATTCATTATTTCCTTCGTTTTGACTTCGACGTAAACTTTGTACTTCATTATGCGCGTCGAAGGCAAAGAAGCTTGATCATCATCTCGCCACGAAGTTCTAGAGACGTAAGTGTAGTATCATATGCGCCGCAGATTGGATGTAGTCCTCGCTTCCTTTTGACCCACCTTCGTTATCTTCTAACAAGCCTAACTTCTTCTTGACGATAAACTCTTTCAACGAAGGTCCTCCACATGATTTTCTCCTTCCATTGATCCGCATGTGAGCTCACTTGAGATCCGCAACTTGTTGCAGGAGACTTCTTCAGAACTCCTCCCCGTCATTCCTAACTTTGTTCTCGTAATCTTCATTTCCACCGTTGAGAATCTTCAAGTCAATTCGCTTATAGTACCTAAATTGATAGTGCTTTTTACAGCACTCGAGGTTTTTCCCACTTCCAAGACGAATTCGATTCTCTTAAAATTTTGTCAATAGCATGCCGCACGGATAAATAGTTGTATGTTTCATTTGTTTCACCATATAATGAAATATCGAAATGGTAAATTTAATGGTGTGTGGTTCAGCAGATAGAATAAGCATCGCTTCATCGAAGGTAGTTACCAAGTGTCTTGAACTCGTTTCGTACGATGCAAAGGCAATGTAATCGCATGAAGAACCCTAGCTTTCGCACTGCATTTGATGTCTTCCTTCCGATGGGTCATTCACCCATAAAGTCGCTTACTAACATCTGCTTCCTTTAAACCGCCTATTGTTATCCATTTTGATTGGTAGAAAGTTTTCTCCAACTACGAACATCCGATCGACTTCTCAATTAAGTCCATTGTAACAATAATGGTAACTCCGCTCACCGCTGACACAATAGTCTTTTCCACCATCTGCATACTTCCAAAATCAAATACTTGATTTGATACACATCCTCTCTGGATCACAAGAAATTTCTCCAACCGCTCCAATAATCTCTCGGTTCGATATCCATCAGATCTCTTCGTAGAGATTCAAGTCCACATGCCTTCCATACATCATAGCTCCTTCCATTTCTTCGATTTGAAAATGATTCAGATACTCGCTCTTCAATGGTTATCTCTGCTCGATAGGATTTTGAGAGACAGAGAGATCAAACGCCTCAAGGCTAATGGTACTCGAACCGCTTCGATTCGAGGTTATATAGTGGTCTTGTCAGCGTGTCTAGACTCGCTGGGATTCTCAACACTTAAATTTTCCTTCGAACTTTCCTTGTTCCACAAGTTACCAGTGTAACTTATCGCTCAACGCTACATTCGACGCCTTTTAACTCGATTTCGCTTCGCTAAACCATTCAAAGGAAGAACGGTTGAGCTAAATCGCATTTAAATCTCAACATAGTTAAATATATTATAAAATCAAAACCAAAGGGCAATATTTCTAGGCCAATAAATTCATATTTACGTAAACTTGAAATGCGCATTTAAAAGTGACAAGTGGACCAGAGAAGGAAAACAGACGAAGTTGAAAAGCGATTTAAAGCAAAAGTAGATCAAGCAAAAGCAAAACCACAACTTGATCACTTTCACATCTGCTTTTTTCAGATCCAATAATCTTCTAACTATTATGATAATGGCAATTCCCGCCAAATGCCGTTGACGCTTCAATTCATAGCTAATAGGTTTCTCACGCACTACTCTCGATGATTGACCTTCTACAATTATTTTCGCTTTCCGCAAGATGAAGACGACGAGAACGTAGATTGCTTGAATCTTGAAAGAACCTGTTATTCAATTGACTTTTGTAACTAACTCAAACTGATTCTTAATTCACACGTGCTTTGCTTTCCTCTCGCTTCCATCGCCTCGCTTTTACTCCCGCCTACTTTTGACAACTTTCGCCCGCCGCGCCTGGCCCGGTTTTGCTTCCATCTCGCTTTCAACTTGAGTTTGCTTTTAAAATTCGCCTTGTTTTCATCATTATTTGTACTTTATCAACATCATTTATGTCAAGTTGTTTAGACTTAAAATCTCTTCTTTTTAATCGCATGCATTTCTTCCGCTGTAGATTGACGCTTCAATTAATAGGCATAATGTCAAACACCGTCAATACCAGACATGTAAATAAACACAAGAAAAGAGATTAACGCTTAATTCATAGGTGAGACCGCCATAATTTTTAATTGTGGCAAGGAAAGACACGCTAACCCCAAAATGTATGAACCAAGACCTGCTTTTCTTGTATCGAATAATGTTCTAACTGGTATAATAATGTCGATTCTTGCCAAAACGTATTCAAAAAGTAAGCAAACATGAACAGAATTAGAGAAGAAGTGCACCATAGTAGACACCGACATTTCAGTAAAATTTGGTAACCACAGGAAAGGAGAAATACAGATCGAAATGCACCCAAACCTTTGTCATTAGTAAGACTTACAATGGATAGAACTTTAGCTTTCGCCTAGATAATGCAAAGAACTACCGTAGAAGATTCTAAAAATGGCCCATCCTAGAACTTGGAAACACAAACTGACCTGCTTTTATTTTTGTTTACACAAAACATCAACATCACTTAATTCAATAAATACACGATTACAGATTCTACATCAACAATATTATTACAACTTAACATAGTTGGAAACCCGAGTCGAACCTTCATGTCTCCAAAGGTCGCTTTTAATGCTTCCACCGCAGCTTCCTTCTCGCTATTCCCAAATCCATGGCTTTTACCATTTCGCTATAAGCAAGATCCATGCTTCTCTCGACTCCAATGCATCTTCACCAAACTCTTCCGCACAAGCCTGCAGCTTCAATGTCTTAGCCTCACACAAACCTAACCCGCTTTCTAGCACAAGAAACATCTCTTTCGCTCATCATACTTCTTCTTTATCGACTTAAGGCGTGCTCGTAAACCTCAAAAGTAGCTACCGCTTTGTGTTGGCCGTAATCATTGTCAAATAGCATCTTCTTTTGTCATAGATGTCAATGAGCTTTTCAAAACATGTGTCTTCGCCCATAGACCTCTATTTGAGCAAGTTTAGATGAGAGGTGTATGAATTCCTTTACACCTTCAAAGAAATGCTCATAGTCTAATGATAGACGCCTAAACGCTTCAAAAGTCGCTCGCAATATTTTGCATCTTCTCATGATCAACCATATTCATGGATTCAAGAATGCAAAGCGCCCTCACCATATATTTTCAGATAGAATCGATACACTAGTTCCTCAGATTGAGTTAAGAACTGCTGACCCCGAAGATTTCCAAAGAACTCTCGTGAAACCCGATCAACCTTTGCACTCCTTTAAAAGGAACAAGTACTCAAAGAGTTCGCTGATACCAAGCTCGCTATCCTCACCACTTGAATTATCCAAATCAAGTGAATTAGTCAGAAATAACAAAGTAAAATGTGAAATTTGATTACGTAAATAGAATAAACAAAAGAAAAATGAAATGTTACCAAAGATAGAAGAAACCATGATCTTCCTCACAAACACCACCGAGGGTAAATCTATGGGATTTCGATTCACTAGAAAGAATGTATATTCGTAAGATTGATAAGAATTCTCATGCATGCATTAACAACGCATTATTAGTCGATGGTCTAAAGCATAACTTGATAAGTATTAGTCAATTATGTGATTCTAGTTCAAGTTACATTCAACCAAAACTTTTGTGAAGTCGTAAACAAAGATGGTACGAGTGGTGGTCGCCACTTTCGACCAAACCTAGTGTCATGGTCAAGCAAGAGACAAAGCTCGATTGCATTATCAATCAAGTTGAATATATGTCCGCCGAAGTTGTTGTTCACAAATATTGTGGATCAAGTATCAATTGAGGACTACTCAATACAAGAGGAAGAGATTCCAATATACTGCGACAACACCACCGCCATCAGCTTCTGAAAGAATCCAATACAACATTCAAGGGTCAAGCACATAGAAGTCAGACATCATTTCTTGAGAGATTACGTTCAGAGGAAAGTCGCTACCACGCTCGTGGAAACAAAATATCAACGGCGGATTTCTTCACAAAACCACTAAGTTGAAGATCCCTTTAAAGAAATCAGACGCAACCTCAATATGGTGATGCTAACGGACCATTCATCTGGTTTTTCATGAAGACCAGGCAGATAGACGGAGGAGTTAACGGGGCATTCATCTGGTTTTTCATGAAGACAACAAAGACAGACGGTGGAGTTAAGGGCGTTACACGGTTTCAGATATAAAACTTCTTTGACAAAAAAGAGTTTTAGCGGGAAAAAGCTGTCAAATCATCGAGAAGTAGAATCGTTCTAGAATTCACTATAAAATCCCTAAAACTGACCTTTGGGATTTCGCCAATTCACAAATTGTTAGTTCTCTTAAATCTCGTGATATTTCTTCAAGCAAAGTTCCTACCAATCGTAATCAGCAAGATGAATGTCGTTTATTTTATGACTTGATCCAGATCGATCGAAGATTGGTAAACTTCAACAACTCGTAAACGAAGAGATGGATATAGAGTCGCAGATAATCGCGGCAGTTGAGAAACTTTCAAGTACGAGATGAAGTCTATCTCGTAGAAGTTTATCGTTTCGAAGAATACTAAATCAGTAGATGATACAATCGTGTCGTATGTAGACACACACTCGGTTATAGTAACGAAGGAATTACTGGAGAAAGTCAGTGAATGTCCGATGGATGGAGTTCGACTCACTAACATGACGAAATGGATGACTAAGCTTAAGATGAACGAAGATGAAGTTAGTCGTCAACTTTATGGACAAAATAACCTAAGTGAAAGGAGAGCCTCTTGGTCGGTACCAAAGGCAAGGGTATTGTTCATGGCTCTACGTGGATCGTGTTACCTAGATTAGGTTCACGACATCAAGTCACTACCTCGATGAACAATGTATTTTTCATCTTCAATCATCACCCAATAGATTTACCATTTTGATTTTTCAAGACATGGTAAAATCAATAAAGGATACAAACACTAGTCCGTATGGGATGTCGTTGACAAGAGTGTTCAGAGAATCGCATCGATTGATCGCGCTAGATGTAAGATATCTATTAGAAGCTACATCGATTCAACATCAATCATAAAATGGGTCCGAGACTTTCGTAAAAGGAGCAGAATCGCCAAGGAAAGCAACGATTGAGGCCGAGCGTGATATGTATAGCCTCCTATGAAGGAAACAAGAAGTTGTTCGATTTTTGAATCAGTGACTCAAGAAGTTAAAGGGAACCTCTACCGAAAGTGACATTCCAAAGAAAGCAAGAAGGTTACCCAGAGCGAAAACTCAAATGTAAAGAAGCCAAGAATCCAAAGACTCAAGCCAATCAGAGCATTCTCAACTACAAGGATCAAGAGCTACAAAGTCCCTGTCATCAATCCTTGAAAATGATTCAGAAACTCAGTCTCGAGGAGCTGGAGGAAAAAGGAAAGAAGAACCTGGAAAGATGAAAACGCAACCTAAAAGGTCACCAAGGCGAAAGAAAATGAGTCCGAGAAAGGAAGGAAGTCCAACAACAAAACCAAAGTCTAAGAAGGCAAGACAAGAAAAGACTGTTGTTGATACTAAACAAATGTCTGTTGATGATACTACCGATATTGTCAAGTTAATGTCGGTTATTATCGTAATCTCAAGGATACTCACACTGTCCTTGACAATCCAATTTTTGAAGAAGTAGTTTCTACTACTTTTCAGTCTTCATTTGTCCACAAACAAATTGCTACACATGTTATGAGACAAAAGGTTACTCAGAAAGTAGTAAGTGTGATGACTAGTGTTCCATCCGAATCTTTAACTTTTCAAAGAGAAAGTTGGGAACACAGATTGGTTGTTACAGAGGAGAAGAAGATCAAATCTCTCATCATCCGAGACAAACCAAAGAGATTTGTGAAAGCCTTCTTCAAATCACTAATTTGATTACAAGATTCTACATCCGCTGGATAAGGGTTACAAGAATTTCTATGATCAACTCAAAAGAGTTGCAAGAGAACCATATCCACCGTAACCATTCGAGAGCGCCCGACTTCTTATCCAATATCGACAAGACAAGAATCAAGGTGGTACCGATTTACAACCACCAAATTTTGTGGAACGCAGCGTGAAGAGAAACTCGTCGAAAGTTCAACCGTAACCGCTTTTGATGACATGACTTTGGATCGATTGCGTATAAAGTAATTGATTGATGAAGCATGTGAAGAGAAAAGAAGTCAAGTTCTATCTCGTGATTTATCAAGATCCAGAACAAGCCAAACTAAGGCTACAAGCAGATGATCCATGTGGAGGTACTATCGTAAAGGTTCAAGATTGTTCTTTTCTCGATTGGCGTTAAAATGTTCTTCTATTGTTTTACGCAACATTCGCAAAATCGACCTCGTGGGAGATCAACTCAATTGCGAAGCTTATGCCTTGGCTCGAAGTACATATCACGATACTTGACTCCTATGATCTTGATATTCCCGATCGAATGTATATGTTCCTCCGCCTCCTACAAATTATTGAAACACATGTCTCAAACGTGGAGCTTATACAACAACAGCTGTTGTTGTTGAAAAACAAATTGTTGAGATGTAATCCTCGATCGCAATTGAATCGTCGACTCTAAACAAACAAGTTCGTAAACTTGATAAGGATATGAAGAAGGTTAAGAAGATGCAAAAAGTTGGTGAAGCAAAGCTAGGAAATAATTTTGATTAATAACAAATAATGGAGAAGGAAGAATGAGGAAGAATCACCGAAGGAAAAGGCATTTAAAGATGAAAGGTAGTTATTTTTTATTTACTCATACTTCAGATATTTGAAACTTTTCATATTCCTCTATTATATCGTAATATTTGTTATCATCAAAAGGGGAGATTGTTGTCAAACCACACTTCACGATTTAATAATTTTGATGACAAACAAAGAGAAATATACAATGAAAAGTAGATAGACGATGAACAAATGAAAAGTAGATGGACGCAAGAGAAGTAACAAACAAATGAAGGAGAAAAATCATCAGAATAAAAAAAAATTAACGAGAAAATCGTAGAAGCAAAAAACAAATGAAAGAGAAATATCAGTAAGCAAAAAACAAACCAAGTTAAAAATCAATCAAGCAAACACCGATGTAAGCTTTACAACAAAAAGCATTTGAAGCTTTATAAGAAAAAGCATTTGAAGCTTCATAAAAGAAAAGGTATGGAAGCTTTACAAGTGAAAAGCGATTTAAGAGAAAAGCAAATTGATACAAAAATCGACGAACAAAGAAACATAAGTTTTAGTTAGTTACTAACTCAAATCAATAACCGCTTTTTTCAAGATTCAAGAAGCACATATTCAAGAAACAAATAAGACCCGACTAAGTTGAAGATCGCTTAAAGAAATCGACGCAACCTCAATATGATGATGTTAACGGACCATCCATCCGGTTTTTCATAAAGACAAGATGCATGCATGAGGAGTTAACGGACCATCCATCTGCTTTTTTATAAAGACAAGACAGATGACGGAGGAGTTAACGGACCATTTATCCGGTTTTTCTTTTAAATACAAGACAATGGAACGGTGGAATTAATAAAGATTAGACGGTTTCGCACTTAAAACTTCTTTCACAAGGAAAATTTAAGAGGGAAAAGGTCACGATCATCGAGAAGTACAATCGTTCTAGAATTTGCCATAAAATCCTCAAATCGACTTTTGGGATTTCTACCGAATCGAGAAATTGCCGCTTCTCGAAATCTTTTCAACCAAGTTCCTACTCAATCGTAATCGCAAGATGAATGTCGCCTATTTTATGAAGTTGATCCAGAGCAACCTGGGAAGATTGGTAAACTTCAAGAACTAAGAAAGGAACAAATGGATATAGAGCCGTAGATAATAGCGCAAGAGTTGGAGAAACTTCTTTCAAATACTTAGATCAAGTCTATCTCAAAGAAGTTTATGAGTTCGAAGAATACTAAAACAAAGGGACTATACAATCGTGTCATATGTAGAAACACACCCGTTATAAGAACGAAGGAGTTAGTGGAGAAAGTCACCAATGTCCGAGGAGTGGAGTTCAACCTTTAACATGGTGAAATGGATGACTGTTGAAGATGAACGAAGATGAAGTTACTCACAACTTTATGGATGTAATAACCCAACTAAAAGGAGAGCCTCTCGCTGGTACCAAAGGCAAGGGTATTGTTCATGGTTCTTCAGGATCGGTGTTACCTAGAATAGGTTCACGACATCGTCACTACCCTCGATGAACAATGTATCCTTCATCTTTGAATCATCAACCAATAGATTTACCATTTCGATTTTTAACTATATGGTAAAATCAATAAAGGATACGAACACCCTTCCGTATGGGATGTTGTTGACAAGAATATTTAGAGAAGCCGCATCGATTGATCGGGAGTTCGATGTAAGGTATCTAGAAGCTACATAGATTCAACATCGACACAAATGGGTCCGAGATTTTCAGATAGAAAAGGAGCGTAAGCACCAAGAAAACCAACAATCGAGGGGAGCCAACACCAAGAAATCCTCTATGAAGGAACAACATCACATTCTCAGAACCAAAGTCGAGAAGTGTTCGATTCTTTGAATCGTAACTTAAAACGTAAGGGAACCTCTCACGAGTGACATTCCAAAGAAGCAAAAGGTCACCCAGAGCTGAAACTGTATGACAAAAAGAAGCCACTCAATCCACACAATCAAGCCATTCAAAGCATTATCAAGTGGCGTAGATCAAAAGCTACAAAGTCGCCATCATCAATCCTTCGTAAAGATTCGTAAACTCAATCTCAAGGAAGTGGAAGAAAAGAAAAGAAGAACCCGAGAAGAGAAAATGCAATCTAAAAGGTCACCGAGGTTAAAGAAGATGAGTGCAAGAAAAGAAGAAACTTCAACAATGAGACAGAGTCTAAGAATGCAAGGCTGTAATGCCTATTGTTGATATCGTTGATTTTATCAAGCTAATGTGGAAACTGCCATCAAGATAGTGTGGAAGTTGTTACGTAATATTAAGGATTCTCACAATGTCCTTAATAATAAATTTTTCAAGAAGTAGTTTCTACTACTTTTCGCCTTCAATTGTCCATAAACAAGTTGCTACACATGTTACGGGACGTAGGCTACTAAAAAGTTGTGAATGTAATGACCAATGTTCCATCCAAGTATTTAACCTTTCAAGAGAAAGTTGGGAACATAGATTGGTTGTTACAGAGGAGAAGAAGACCAAATCATATCATCCGAGACAAACCAAAAGATTTGTCAAAGCCTTCTTCAAATCAGTTGAATATGATAATGGCATTTTACATCCATAGATAGGCTACAAAACTTTTATGATCAATCAAGAGAGTTACAAAAGAACCATATCCACCAGAGCCATTTCGAGAGCGCCTCACTTCTTATCCAATATCGACAAGATAAAGGATCAAGGTGGTACCGATTTACAACCACCAAATTTTTTGAACTCAACTATGAGAAAATGAAGTCGAAAGTTCAACCACAAACCAGCCTTGATGACATGACTTCGATCGATTGCGTATGTTGAAACCGATTGATGAAGCATGTGAAAAGAAAAGAAGTGGTACCTCTATCGCGCTTATCAAGATCCAGATCGCCAAACCGAGGCTACAACAGATGATCCACAGGAGGCACTATCGTAAAGGTCAATATTGCTCACTTCGATTGGCAACTCGTAATGTTGTTATACTATTTTACGTAACATTCGCAAAATCGACCTCTGTGGAGATCAACTCAATCGCAGGTTATGCCATGGTTTGAAGCACCGTTTCACGATACGTGATCCCTTTGATCTTGATATTCTCGAACAAGTCAGATATGTTCCTCCACCTCTCCTACAAATCATCAATCAAATGTCTCAAAAGAGGAAGTTTATACAACAACAATAGCTATTGTTGAAAAGCAAGTTGTTGAGACAGTAATCCTCGATCGCAAATTTAATCATCAACTTTAAAGAAGCAAGTTCGTAAACTTGATAAGGATATGAAGAAAATTAAGAAGATGCTGAAAAGTTGATGAAGCAGATTGGGAAATAGATTTTTGATTAATAACAAATAGGGAGAAGGAAGAATCGTAAAGAAGAATCACCAAAGGAAAAGGCGTATGTAATATTTTGTAAAAGTGGTTATTTCGATCTCTTAATACTTCAGATATTTTGATACTTTTCATATTTCTAATTCACAAGTATTTGTTATCATCTGTGGGGAGAATGTTCACCAAACCAGACTTCACGATTAAATAATTTTGATGACAAACAAAGAGAACTATACAACAAAGAGAAATATACAAATGAAAAGTAGTACGATGAGAAAAATCAATGAAAGGAAGAAAAGGTATTGAAGCTAAAAGAAAAGCAGACGGAAACAATTTACTTAAAATGTATTTAAAGCTAAAAGAAAAGGCGACTAAGCACTTTACTTAAAGATGACGGAAGCTAAAAGAAAAGCAGACGGAAGCACTTTACTTAAAGATGAGGAAGCTAAAAGAAAAGCGAGACGAACCATTTTATTTAAAGATGATTTGAAGCTAAAAGAAAACCGATTTTAAGCTAAGCAAAAATAGACGGAAGCTTTTTACTTAAAAGGCATGTAAGCTAAGCAAAAATGACGAAGCTTTTTCAAAAGCGATTTAAGCATTTTACAAAAGCGCATTTAAGCCTTAGGAATGTAAAAGCGTACCGATACAAAAATCGACTAATCAATTGTCGTGTTTTCTCTCTAACCCTTACTTTATCTAAATCGCATTTTCATATTAACAAGTTTTAAACTAGTTACACATTGACTTACGATAAGTGTTCGAGAGAACAAGTCATATCTCTAAAGGGTTAACGATAAGTTTATCACAATTCAACCCGCTTCTTCAGGCATCTTGATCATATTATTGCTCAATATATTAACGGTAATTTACTTTGAAGAATTGTAATAATAGATAGCATAATATCGTGAATCGCCTGGCTCCGCTTCCAGCCTCCGACATCATGTTCAAGTTCAATTTACATTAACATCCAAGTACGTAAACTCGATGCGCCGTCCCTCCATTGTTTTCCTAATATCGTGGTCAATTCTATTACTTAATTCGAAGTTTCCTACCCAAAGGCCCATAATGTTTTATAGCAACTGATGTAGTTCGTCAAAGCTCGTTATTTCTCTCGACAAGAAAATTGAGCTCCGCCCGCTTTTCTCATTCGCCCGCTTTTGTGCTTCGCTCTGCTTGTGTTCAGATTGCCCGCTTCTCGCCCTGCCTTTATGTCTTCGTCGACGCTTGTATTCTCCATGCTAATTGCTACGGATGTTGCCTTGTTCAAGTTCAATTTAGATGAATGCTTCCTACCCAAAGATCCATTATGTTTTATAGCAAATTTGATGTATTTCGTCAAAGCTCATTACTTCTCTCTCAAGAAAATCAACTTCCGCCCGCTCGATTCTCCGCCAGGCTTCGCCTCGCTTTTCTGCCTTTATATCTTCGCCTAATTTTCTTATTGTCCGCTCAGTATTGTTAACTTCGCCTACTTTTTCAACTCCGTATATTTTTAACTTCGCCTACTTTTTCATCTCCGCTCATAATTATAACTTCATCTACTTTTTCAATTCCATCTATTTTAAGTTCGCTCTACTTTCTCAACTCCATCTGCTTTTCTCTCGCCTCTCTGCCTTGTCAAGTTCAGATGTTAGAGCCGAGGAAAAGGCATTTATGGAAAACCAACCAGAGCAAATCACGTCCAATTAACAAGCAGGACGATAGAATAAGCAAATCACCTCCCATTAAGAAGTTTAGACGATAGAAGTGAAACGACCAAATTCAGATATTGAAAATTAAAATGCAGACTCAAGTAAGACATAAAGCACAAAAGTTAAAGCATAAAACTTTACAAAGCGATATGTCTTAAACTAGATGATTCCTCCCGATAATCCTCAAACCTCTCGCTTGACAGAGAAGTTCCTTTTCGACATGAAAAATATATGTACAAGGAAAGAGAATGCCAACTCCTCTCCTGCTCAACTCCGCCTTCGTCAAGTTCCTCTGCTTTCAATAGCTCTTACCCAAAAACCGATTCACACATTATGAATGACTACAAGAAAGATCAACATTGTTACAATCTTTCCATTAGATTATCCGTCCAAGATAACAACATTCTTCATTCAAGGCTTGCTATTTTCTTAGAATGTGCTTTTTTTCAGACACAATCTTCATACTCAAACAAAGCTTTGAATCTTATTTCAAGGCTCTCGCTTTCATTCGATTCTTTCCACCATTTTTCCACACTCAATGCTTTCAACCGCTTTCGATTCTTCTTTTTGAATCTTTACAGTAAACGGTTAATCACCGACTTCCTAACTAACTCGAATCGACTCTCAGATCCGCTTTCGATTCTTCTCCTCGCTCGTTATTCACGCCTTCGTCTGCTTTTACTATTTGCATCCGCATGGCTCGCTTTAGTATTCACGCTCAAGGCTCGCTTTTATGCTCGCGCCCGCTTTGTCAAGATTTTCCACTAGATTATCTATCCAAGATAACAACCGCTTGCTTTCATCTACTTTTGAACTTTCGTCCGCTCTTCTTCTTTCGCTCGCTTTTCAACGCCTTACTACTTGAACGATTTTTGCTTCTTTCGAGCATGTTCTTGTTCTTCTTTATTTAAAGTAGCTCGGTTGATGTCATTTCCAACTCCGATTAAATTTCACTTACCAATTCCATAATTCTTCTTGGAGTATACTTAATTGACTA
The DNA here is from genome assembly GCA_029891385.1 of Erythroxylum novogranatense. Lineage (NCBI taxonomy): Eukaryota > Viridiplantae > Streptophyta > Magnoliopsida > Malpighiales > Erythroxylaceae > Erythroxylum > Erythroxylum novogranatense. The sequence goes on along the minus strand of CM057233.1, from coordinate 52,023,312 downwards.
ATCCTTCTTCAAAACATTGTAAATTATTTTTATCTTATCCGAAAGAAAGTTATTTCATCTTAGCTTTCTCCCAACCGATGATTATCTCGATTACATTTTCAAATTATTTTTATTTAATCATTATCTTAAATTTTGCCTGCAGATAAATTCATCAAGACTTTCATCACAAGATTACAAGAAGTGTTAACCTGCTAGTATCAATCTAAAAATCTACGATTGTCGTCACGCAAATTAAAATGGTGTTTTTTTTGTTATAATTGTTATCGTAAAAATGCATGGCATTTGCAGTGCTCGATGGTGTACACAAATATATACAATAGCCATTAAATGCAATTGGATAGATATTGTATGGATGCTTTAGCATGGAACTAAAGGAATACAGTAAACTCATTTAATGCATTCATTGTTGTTGTGTTGTTATGACGTACTCATTAAATGCATCTATACACGTTTACAAAGAAAAGAGTTGAGTGGGGCTATAAAAATCATTAAATGCATGTAATAGTTATGGTACGACTTCTTTATCCACAAAAGAACACAACATGCATTTAATAGACGATGAAGCCAGCTAATGCAAAGGTTTTAAACAAGGTTGTGAAATTGATTTCACAGAACATATTTATTACATGCACAAGCCCATTTGTTTAATGAACGTTGTACGATAGTTAATGCAAGTTATGGTCTGAACTATATAAGCTATGTGCGTAATTTTTTTCCAGATGTGATATACATGTTCTAATAGAAAGTTGGCTTTTGGTGAAAAGCTTTTGACGGTTGTTATCACACATAAACAGTTTTAAAATCTTTTGAAAGATTTTCAAGTTTTTGCTAATTGTTATCAAAAAATAAAAAATGATATAATCATTAATGTTATTAAAATTGTTTTAATAACATAAAAATCTTGACCTTTAAAATTATAGACTTTATTTTGATATAATATATGATATTTTATCAAAAAGAAATTTTCCACTCAAATAGATAATAATATTTATTTTTATTTACAATGAATGACTTGATAATCGTGTAATTTGTAGTTCAGAACAAATAATATTTTCTATTGCATATAATGCATGCGTGAGGAAAACTAATTAATTTTATACTTTTGACTGAACTACCTAAGGAGTATAATATTAATTAATTATCCGTCACTTAGATGGAAAAATTAAATTATACTAATAGAAACAACCTAATAATCAGGGGACTATTTAGTATTGAACCTACTATGAAAAAATTTTATATCATAAAATAGACAATTTATTACTCTTTAATTATGCATGAATATCTACTTGACAACTAAGAGGCTCATTCATATTTTAAAGATTTTATATCATTTATATAAAATTCCATATCTTAATAATATATGACTGTGTTCTTATTTTGGTGTTTTCTTTTTTTATTAGATTTCTCAAAATGTCTACTATATCTGTTGGATCCCATCTTCGAGACCCAACATTCAGAAACACATGAGCATAGAAGACCCAAAACTGACAGCAATATTGACCACAATTTGGAAAACCTCCAATAGAAAGATTCGGATCGATTTTTTTAAGAAAATTTGTTCCTCATAACCTAACAATTCCAACGCCACTGAAAACGCTCAATTTGGATTAGAAATGAAGAAGTTATGGCCAAAATACTATTTAAAGAAAAACAGTCAAAACTGAACTCTCTACCGACTTCATGTCAGAATTTGAAGGTTTTTGAGGCTAAATTGTCGATCGGTTCCATCATAAAACTTGTATATTTAAGTCTCTAGTTTAATGTAAAACAAGAATCGACCCGATCGGAGCTCTATAGCTCAAGATATTTCAAAATCATTGAAGTATATTCAGACTTTATCGACCGACCATCACACTTTGTTTCAATCCACTTTTTATAATTTAAAAGCAATACTGATCAACGAGGCATGAAAAGATAGAAATTTTTTTAGGAGTCTATCTGTTGGGCCCGGGTCCCGAGTCCCCAATTCCCGAGGCAGCCCCTCGGGTCGCGCCTGCGACGGACGCTTCATATACCTTCGGACCCGATCCCAACATCCATACACAGAACCATTCGATTCGTATAACAATATATACTCATACATATACATCTTCTACACATACATTCTAAACATGCATTACTCATCTCAAATTCATAAAACATATGCCATTGTCATTCAAAGGAATTCAACCAGTATTTTCGAAAGATAACATAATACAAAATGAAATTTAATCACAAAATACAAAGGTATGCTCCATGATGAAATGCTGGTGGGCTAACCAAAGTACTAACTTAAGACAAGCTCCTAACTAGCTCGAAGTTTTCGATGCCTTGCAAGATCGACAATCGTCTCGATCTACACCTGAGGAGGGGAGAGTATTGGGGTGAGCTGCGAAGCTCAGTGGCATATACGTTTATAGACATTGGCAACGAGCCACACAATCAAGCATATATTCATATATCACTAGCAATCACAATTCATCAATTTTATTCACATTCATATAACCATAGTCAAGAAATTTCTATTTCCCAACATAACAATCATTATGCAACAAGTCTATCAAATCCATCATATGTTATGCTCATCAAATCAATCGTGTATGCACAATCAATTGGTTCGAGAGTTCCAGAACGATCCGGATAAACCAAGGTAACCAGAACTATCCGAGTCCGATTTTCAAGGATCTCGCCACAAGCGGCGGCCGGAGAAGGCTTTACGGTCAACACGCACGTGACTCCATCCGTAACTCTCTTACCCAAACAAATCACATAATCCATTCGATTCACGCCAAAGCATTTTCACAGCTTAATTTCTCATTCTTGTCCATTTCCATACGGCCTATCAAGCCATGCAAAATCATAATCAAAGGCATATTCAATATTTCTCATGTAATTCAATATAAGTAATGTCATATAATGCAAGCAAGCACACATCGTGCAATTTGCCCATACACAATAACCATAAACATATTACCCACCTAGTATCGCTGAGTATCGACTCATCGCGTCCTTCCTCTTGCGATTGGGTCAAATCAGCTTGGTTCCCTATAATAAACCAAGTTTCCATACAATTAAATCCATAGCAAATATTCCAATAAGCTTGACAATCAAAATAAGCATTAAAGGTCTATCTGCGACTTTCATCTAAAATCCCAACCCTTCAAACAAATTCCAAACTTCCTTCTTCATACAACTCGTAGTCCTTTATTCTAGATCACAACGAATCCAAAATTACCTCAATCGGACATCTACACCAAAAGATATCCCCAAAAATGTAAAAATCTCACTTTCGGATAACAGGTTCGCCATGGCGAACGGCTCGCTTCGTCATGGCGACCACGAGTGCGCCACGGCGCACCCTACTCAGACGTCGGCGAACACAGTTCGCACGTCATGATTTAACCGCCCCTACACGTCGCGGCTAATTTAATTTTCACTGTCATGACGAACTCAAGACGTCACAAGGCGTGTTCATACAAGACGTCATGACGCACGGGCCTGGAGAACGACTCCGAACCCGACTTTTCTGCATTTCACAATTCAATTCTTCTCCAAACACAAATGCAACACACATAAGGCATAGATCAAGGCTTCTACTACAGTTCTAACCCATTCTAAGCTTCCAATCCATCCTAAAATCATCAACCCAACGATTTATCTATATTTTTCACCCAAAACCCTAAATCATCGATTATGCTCAATCCAAGCTATCTTAATGTTTAATCCATCTAGAAACAAGATAGAAAGATGCTAAACTTACCGAAAACGCTTCCAAACTGTCAGAAACCTTAGAAATCGAAGCTCTCTTTTCTCTCCTCTTCTTCCTCCACCGTTGGCTACTCCCTTCTTCTTCTTCTTCTATTTTCCTTTCTTTCTCTTTTCTTTTCTATTCTATTTCTTTCCTTTAAAAACCTAAGGAGTGGACAAAGACCATTTTACCCCTCCTCATAAGCCTAAATCCATTCCAACACAAGTAAACTTCCTAAAATGCCCTCACACATTTTTACCCTATAATCTCCATGTAAAACCACATCATAACGAATTAGGCTCAATTAAACCGAATGTATGCACTAATACTCCCAATAACTCAAACTAAGGCATAAAACCACAATTATCACAATTCATGCCTAATATCATCATAAAAAAAAAATTTTGGGGTCTAACATTTCTCCCCCTCTTAAAAGAAATTTCGTCTTCGAAATTTACCTGAATCATCGAAAAGATGCGGATACTTCTCCCACATGGCTTCCAATGGCTCCGAAGTAGCCTCCTCTACCGAATGGTTCCTCCATAGGACTTTGACTAACTGAACCGTCTTGTTCCTGAGAACCTTGTCCTTGGTATCCAAGATTTGCACTGGAATCTCTTCATAACTCAAATCATCTCGCAACTGAACCTCACTAGTCTGAATGATATGAGAAGGATCCGATCTATACCTCCTCAACATGGACACATGAAAAACATCGTGAATCTACGACAACTCCGGAGGTAACGCCAATCTGTAGGCGAGTGGTCCAATCCTCTCAAGTATTTCATAAGGACCCACATACCTCGGACTCAACTTACCCTGCTTGCCAAATCTCATCACTCCTTTCCAAGGAGATGTCTTAAGGAACACTTTCTCACCGACTTCATATTCCATCTCTTTTCGGTGAACATCAACATAACTCTTCATTCTATCCTGTGCTGCCTTAAGCCGCTGCTTAACCAAATTGATTTTCTCAACGGTTGTCTGAATCAATTCCGGTCCTTCCAATTGCCTCTCTCCTTCTTCATCCCAACAGATCGGAGTCCTACATCTCCTCCCATACAATGCCTCATATGGAGCCATCTAAATGCTCGAATGGTACGAATTGTTATAAGCAAATTCGACCAACGGCAAATGCTCATCCCAAGCTCCTCTGAAATCCATCACACAAGCCCGAAGCATCCCTCAAGTTTCCAATAGTCCTCTCGATTGACCATCCGTCTCGAGGGTGAAACGCCGACTAAAATTCAGCTTCGTCCCCAGAGCTTCCTACAAACTACCCCAAAATTTCGAAGTAAACCGCGGATCTCGGTCTGACACAATCGAATATGGAACTCCATGCAGCCTCACTATCTCATCGATATACTTCTTTGCTAGCACATGCAAAGAATCAGTCTGCTTGATCGCCAAAAAGTGGGCTGACTTGGTCAACCGATCCACTATAACCCATATGGCATCATGCCTCCCGCCGTCCTAGGCAAACCCATCAAAGTCCATAGTCACCCTTTGCCACTTCCACTGAATAGGCAACGGCCTCAACTCGCTGGAAGGTGCCCGGTATTCACCTTGACTTCACGACACACTAGACACTTCATCGACAAACTCATTTATATCCCTCTTCACGCCTCTCCACCAAAAATGCTCTCTCAAATCTCTCAGACATCTTGGTGCTACCGGATGCATGGCATAAGGCGCAATGTGTGCCTCATCCATAATCTCATCTTTAATCTCCTGATATCCGAATACACAATCGGTTCTCCACCGTCATAAGCCCATCATCCCGCACATCTATCTCGTAAACCTTACCCTTCCGAATTTCATCCTCGAGTCCGCTTCAACCGCATCTCGAGCCTGCAATTCCCTAACCTTTTCCTCGAGAATCGGCCTCACTCAAATTAGCGAAGACACACCGACCGACTCCTCCCGCTTCAAGCTTATCTTAAGCTTGGCCATCTCTTCCAATAAAGGAAGATACACCGATCGAATATGAGCAATCGAAGACTTCGCCAAGGCATCCGCCACAACATTGGCCTTGCCGGATGGTACTCAATCAACAGATCATAATCTTTAAGTAGCTCAATCCACCTTCTCGCCTCAAATTCAGTTCCTTCCGACTCAACAAATACTTCAGACTTTATGATCGGTGAAGATCCGAAGTCCAACTCCATACAAATAATGCCTCCAAATCTTCAAGGCAAAGATCACAAATGCTAACTCCAAATCACGCGTCGGATAATTCAGCTCATAAGACTTCAACTGCCTCGAAGCATAAGCAATCACCCGATCTCCCTGCATCAAAACACATCCAAGACCCTTCCTCAAGCATCACTATACATCAATAACCTTCCTCTCCTGAAGGCAAAACCAAAATCGGAACACTCGACAATATGAGCTTGAGCTCCTCGAAGCTCCTCTGACACTCATCACTCTAAACAAACTTCTGGTTGTTCCTCAGTAACTTCTTCATCGGAGCGGCTATCATGGAGAATCCCTCCACGAATCTCCGGTAATAGCCTGCCAAACCCAGAAAACTCCTCACCTCTGCCACATTCTTCGGTGCTTCCCAACTCACCATAGCTTCTATCTTCTTTGGATCCACATGAACTCCTTGCTCTGAGATCACGTGTCCAAGAAATAAAACTTCTCTCAGCCAAAATTCGCATTTATTGAATTTGGCATACAATTCATTGCTCCTCAAAGTCTCCAAAGCCATCCTCAAATGTTCCTCATGCTGCTCATCACTCTTGGAATACACCAAGATATCATCAATGAAGACAATGATAAATTGGTCCAAGAATGGCTTAAAACCCGATTCATCAAATCCATAAACGCGCCGGAGCATTCACAATCCAAAGTGGCATCACCAAAACTCAAATGCCCATACCGAGTCCCCGAAGCGCACTTCGCACATCCGACTTCTTAATCCTCAATCGATGATAACCCGATCTCAAGTCGATCTTAGAGAAGACTCTCGCTCCTTGCAATTGATCAAACAGATCATCAATGCGAGGAAGCGGATACTTGTTCTTCACAGTAACCTGATTCAACTTCCTGTAGTCTACACACATCCTTAACGATCCATCTTTCTTCTTCACAACAGACCGAGCTCCCCAAGGCTAAGAGCTCGGTCGAATATACCCTTTCTCTAACAATTCCTCCAATTGCTCCTTAAGCTCTTTCAATTCCACGAGCCACCGGTAGGTGGAATCAAATCGCCTCAGACCGACAAAAGCTCAATGGGAAACTCAATTTCCTAGGCAGAGTCCCGCAATTCCTCTGAAAGACATCCGAGTATTCCTCGACCATCGAATATCCTCCAACTTTCCTCTATCACCGAGTCTATCACATAAACCAAAACGCCTCACAACCCTTACTCATCATCTTCTCTCTCGTCACAAAGTCGAGACAATCTGGCGGACTCGCTTCTCGTCCCCAAGAACACTACTCTTCTACCATCATCCAATTCAAACTCCATTTTTCACATAATCCAAACGGGCATTGTACCTTTCTAATGTATCCATGCCCAAAATCACATCTAAGCCACTCATCTTCAAAGGGCATCAAATCGACCACTAGAAGTTCTCCACCAATGCGAATCTCACAACCTCTACACACTTGACTAATCACAATATATCGACCGATTGGAGTACTCACCATCACGAGTATCCAAAGGGCTCACAATCAAATCACACACAGTGTCTACTCGACGAAACAAACGAGTGAGTAGAACCGGATCAATCAACACAATCACAAAGATCGTAAAATAATCAGACTGCATCGTGACAACATCCGTGCGCCTCAAAGATCCTCCTAGTCATCGTGAACACCCTAGCCGGTGCCTCGCCTCTCGGTCTCCCCGAAGATTCACCTTCTTAGTCGCATCGAATCGCCCACTTCATCACAGCCCTTCGTCTCTATAGTCTCTGCCCTCCTGAGCCAGATCGACCTCTCTCCGTCGTGGAGGCCGAGGATACCTCCGCAATGTGTCCCTTCTCCCACAGCTGAAACAAGCTCCCGCCGCCTAAAGCACTCTCCTCTACGAGCCTCTCCAAAGGCTCACACTTCGTGATGAATGACCCATCTCCATCTCCCTTCTATCGCCACCTACCGTCAAGCTTGGTGAGAAACAAGAAGTCCTCATCGGCCCAGTCGGCTCGCACCATCGCTCCTCTCCTCTAAATGAACTCGGAAGCTCCTAGCACTCCCGTCCGCATAGGAGTACTAGTGCTACCTCCTCTCTCGACCGCTCTCGCCTCTTTCTTCTTATTCACAAAGACTTCGATATTCTCTATATTTTCAACTCAGAGTGCCTCAACCAGTCATTGAAATCATGTAAATTCTGCACAATCACCTTCTCTCTCGATGGCAAAAGTGCAGACTGACTCAAACCGCGACATCCGCGCCTCGCCAAGATCAACCAAGCATACCGGATAGCTGTGTGAACCGGCCATACTCACGATACCATATCCTCTCGAGTCAAACCGAGGAACTCCTCTCGCTTTCACGAACATATACCTCTGACAAGTACTTCTTCCCGAAAGCAACCACAAAATCCTCGCCATGCTAACCCCATCGGCCTCATTTGACTCCTGCACAGCCTCCCACCGGTGAAGTGCGCCCTTCAAGCAAGCTAGCAAAGATAGATGACTCTCTCGTCATCCTCACACTTCATCCGTCCAAGACTCTCTCTCGTTTTCTCACCATGTCTCGCCTTCTTTAGGATCGGATGTCCCAAAGAAATCAACTGCCCATACTTTCTCAATCTATCAAATCGCTCGCCTCTTCAATGGGCTGACGTAGAAGGTCGTGGCATCCACCCATAGCTCGCATTTAATGCTCGAGTAAACGCTCAAATAGCCTCTTGATTCAATGGAGGCACTGCCTCGCGGATCGGAGACTCTGCGTCGGCGACAAAACGGGCTCACTACCTAGCCCTACTGAAGCCTCAAGATTCCCAGGGCTATCGACTCATCACCCTCTCTCTCTCATCGGAGAGTCAAAAAGCAGATCCTTGCATCACTCCTCGTGTCCTTCTACGAGGTGGCATCGCATTCTTCAAAGGTAAACACTAAGGATTAGCTATATGTCAATCTACATGTATGCATGATATGCATGTCACTTAATCAATGCAACAATCAATCATATATCAAACAAGTCGTCCTATATGCATTCTAAGCCGAGGACACCTAAACCTAGGCGCTCTGATACCAAACATGTTGGGCCCGGGTCCCGAGTCCCCAATTCCCGAGGCAATTTCTGTCTACCGCGACGGGCGCCCATATACCTTCGGACCCGATCCCAACATCCATACAGTAACCATTCGATTCAGATAACAATATATACTCATACATATACATCTTCTACACATGCATTCTAAACATGCATTACTCATCTCAAATTCATAAAACATATGCCATTGTCATTCAAAGGAATTCAACCAGTATTTTCGAAAGATAACATAATACAAAATGAAATTTAATCACAAAATACAAAGGTATGCTCCATGATGAAATGCTGGTGGGCTAACCAACCAAAGTACTAACTTAAGACAAGCTCCTAACTAGCTCGAAGTTTCCGATGCCTTGCAAGGTCGACAATCGTCTCGATCTACACCTGAGGAGGGGAGAGTAATGGGGTGAGTTGCGAAGCTCAGTGGCATATACGTTTATAGCCATTGGCAACGAGCCACACAATCAAGCATATATTCATATATCACTAGCAATCACAATTCATCAATTATATTCACATTCATATAACCATAGTCAAGAAATTTCTATTTCCCAACATAACAATCATTATGCAACAAGTCTATCAAATCCATCATATGTTATGCTCATCAAATCAATCGTGTATGCACAATCAATTGGTTCGAGAGTTCCGTAAACGATCCGGATAAACCGAAGGTAAACCAGAACTATCCGAGTCCGATTTCAAGGATCTCGTTGCCACAAGCGGGCAGCCGGGAGAAGGCTTTACGGTCAACATGCACGTGACTCCATCCGTAACTCTCTTACCCAAACAAATCACATAATCCATTCGATTCATGCTCAAAACATTTTCACAGTTTTCTAATTTCTCATTCTTGTCCATTTCCATACGGCCTATCAAGCCATGCAAAATCATAATCAAGGGCATATTCAATATTTCTCATGTAATTCAATATAAGTAATGTCATATAATGCAAGCAAGCACACATCAGGCAATTTGCCCATACACACAATAACCATAAACATATTACCCACCTAGTATCGCTTGAGTATCAGACTCACTGCTGTCCTTCCTCTTGCGATTGGGTCAAATCAGCTTGGTTCCCTATAATAAACCAAATTTCCATACAATTAAATCCATAGAAAATATTCCAATAAGCTTGACAATCAAAATAAGCATTAAAGGTCTATCTACGACTTTCATCTAAAATCCCGAACCCTTCGAAACAAATTCCAAACTTCCCTTCTTCATACAACTCGTAGTCCTTTATTCTAGATCACAACGAATCCAAAATTACCTCAATCGGACATCTACACCAAAAGATATCCCCAAAAATGTAAAAATCTCTATTTCGAACCACAAGTGTGCACCACGGCGTGTACCCTACTCAGACGTCAGCAATAACATTAAAGTTCAGACGTCATGATTTAACCGTCCCCCACACGTCGCGGCGAATTTAATTTTCACTCGTCGCGACGAACTCGCACGTCGCGGCGTGTTCATACGCACGTCGCGACGTACGGGCCTAGAGAACGACTCCGAACTCGACTTTTCTGCATTTCACAATTCAATCCTTCTCCAAACACAAATGCAACACACATAAGGCATAGATCAAGGCTTCTACTACAGTTCTAACCCATTCTAAGCTTCCAATCCATCCTAAAATCATCAACCCAACGATTTATCTATATTTTTCACCCAAAACCCTAAATCATCGATTATGCTCAATCCAAGCTATCTTAATGTTTAATCCATCCAGAAACAAGATAGAAAGATGCTAAACTTACCAAAAACGCCCAAACCGTCAAACCTTAGAAATCAAGCTCTCTTTCTCTCCTCTTCTTCCTCCACCGTCGGCTACTCCTTCTTCTTCTTCTTCTATTTTCCTTTCTTTTCTTTTCTTTTCTATTCTATTTCTTTCCTTTAAAAACCTAAGGAGTGGACAAAGACCATTTTACCCCTCCTCATAAGCCTAAATCCATTCCAACACAAGTAAACTTCCTAAAATGCCCTCACATATTTTTACCCTATAATCTCCATGTAAAACCACATCATAATGAATTAGGCTCAATTAAACCGAATGTATGCACTAATACTCCCAATAACTCAAACTAAGGCATAAAACCACAATTATCACAATTCATGCCTAATATCATCATAAAAAAAAATTTTTGGGGTCTAACACTATCGCTTCAAAAATGAGGTCGATCGGAGGTCTATGCATCTGGGCGCTCGGCCCGCGAGCTCCTGGACGCCTCGCCCTCCCGAGGCGAGTGCCTCGTCCGTGCGGGGCTAGCGCCTCGTCTGCGCGGGACGAGCGCCTCGCAGCCTGACCTAACAGACTTCTAACCTTAATATCTTTTGACTCGGAGCTCCAAATCAGACAAGGATTGTAGCGTTGGAAAACTAAAAGACAGATCTACCAATTTCAAGAAGGACTTAAGAGCAAGCTCGACTTCTAAAAGAATCAAAAGTTTACTCGAAGACCGATCAGCTAGCTCCTCATAAACAGTACCAGAACTTACAAGCACCATAACTTTTGACCCAGAATTCCAAATTTAGCAAACTTGGTGTCTATGAAAAGGTAAAAGAACGCTATACAACTTCCATGAAGATCACCGATCCAATTTCCAACTCTATAAGGGTCAAATGTGGACTCAAAGCTCTCTGCTAAAAATCTGCCATTTAAACAGCACCTACACTTAATTCTAACAACTCATATCTACCAATTAACACACCCTAAGATAGCTCATACTATAACATGGAAAGCTCTACAGCTCGCCTACTACTCTCAATAAGACTAAATGATCCTGTTCGATCTATATCAGTCCAGAAATTGCAGCACTACTCAACATACCCAAAATTGACCACATGAACACATCAATTGAACTTCAATTTCATAAACCTTGCAAATTTCCAAATGAGCTATCCCAATACAAAACCCAACAGCAACTCAAAAATTAAAAAGACTCACACACCTTTCTTTTTCAAGGTCACGCACAGATCGCAATTCAACACAAACAAATGAAGAAGAGAGTACTAGAGCTCTCATTCTCTTTTTAAACATAACAAAAGTTCATACACAACTTTAGTTACATATCGGCCTATTCATCAGGAGTCAAGTACAAAATACAAAATAATATGAGATCCTCAATGATTGATATACTTATAAATCTATTCCAACAGCTAGTTACTAACTTAATACAAAAGTGTCTACGATTCTTGGAGTTATGCCCGATGCCTTGCAAGGTTCAGCGCTCAACTTGATTTGCACCTAAGGAGGGAGAATGGGGTGAGCAAAACACGGCTCAGTGGCTAACACCTTTATTTTCATCGAGTAATGGGTCATACATCACGTAATCAAGAATCCAAAATATTAGCAATCAACATAGTATGCATAAATACCCAACTTTATCACATAAATCACAATTAACCGAACTCATCACATAAGGCATACGATGGAATCTTCTATTAGTTAAATACACGTATTATGCATCCTAAACACCAAAAATGATGAAATGCACACAATTGGCTCGAGAGTTCCATAAACAAGACGGATAAACCGAAGTTTATCGTAAACAAGACGAGTCCGATTTCTCAGGATCTAGTGGCCTTAAGCGGGCAGCCGGGAGAAGGCTATGGGTCATCGTGCACGAGACTAACAATACAGGTTCTCTCTCGCCTAATCACATCCAATATATGCTCAAATATTCGAATACAAAAGATGGCATTTTTATGCTTCTTCCATTTATCAAATCATCATAGCTCCGTACTTTTCATTTATATCAAGGAGACATATCCATTTCATCATACGCTATCAAGGATACCACAAAACTCAACATGTACGCAATTTATACAAAAGAAGAAAGCACACATAGGGCATTTACCCATCAAACAACAACTATAAAAATGTTACCCATCTAAACGTCGGAATCCGAATTCAAGATTGCCCTTCCTCCTTGTCTTGAGTGGGGTTTTCTTGATTTCCTTCAATTAAATCACACTCCATTCAATAAATATATTCTAAAAGAAAGGCATAGCATTCATAAATCAAGAAAAGATATAAATAAAATTTAAACCTAACCTACCCATAAGCCATCTATGCTAGAATAACCAAAATCTTAACTTAGAAATCCCAAAATCCCTTTGATTTCACCTTCTCTTCTTCCTTTCTTCAAACCCTACACAAACCCTAACTTTCATTTCCTCCCATTCTTGAATCTAGCATAAGTAAAGATGGAACTAACCTTCAACAAGTAGTTTCTCTTATTTTTCTTCTTCTTTCTTCCTCCCTTCAAGCTTCCTACGGCTCTCCCTTTTCCTCTTGGCCGAATCCCCCTTTTTCTTGGTTCACGTTTTTTCTTCCTCTCTTTTGGTTCTTACGACACTTGCTTCTTCTCCTTTGGTTCTTACAACACTTGCTTTTTCTCCTTTGGTTCTTAATTCACTTAACTCATTTGCTCTCAACTTAAAGCCTACCTCTAAAACTACGTAGTTTTAAGCTCTCGTTATAACTCACAATGCTTTTAGGCTCTCCTCCTTCTACTCATCCCATTAACCTCTAAAGCCCACTCTTCCTAACATGCCCTTATTTGTCTCATATGGCTCTACACTCACAAGCCTACTACCAATTTATCCAATTAATTATAATCCTTTACTTTAACTTCAAAAATTCTAATTCCCAATCATACTTGCTAATTCCAAGACTCAACAAAATATAAATATATATATATACAAATAATTTAAACAATTAAAGAAAAAATAAAGAATAAGTCAAGTAAATCAATAAATAAATATAAAAATATAAAAAAAATCGGGGCCTAACAATTCTCCCCTCCTAAAAAAATTTCGTCCTCGAAATCCTTACCTGATTCCATGAAGAGGTATGGATACTTCTCCTTCATGGCTTCTAAAGGCTCCCAAGTTGCTTCTTCCGTCGAATGATTCCTCCACAAGACCTTAACCAGCTTTACAATCTTATTCCTTAACACCTTTTCCTTTGAATCTAGGATCTCCACTGGTTGCTCCTCATAAGTCAAATCCTCCCTCAACTGAACCTCTAAAGGTTGAACTATATATGAAGGATCCGATCTGTACTTCCTCAGCATCGATACATGGAACACATTTGAATCTTAGATAACTCCAATGGTAATTCTAACTTATAAGCTAAAGGCCCAATCCACTCAATGATCTCATATGGGCCTATGTACCTCGGGCTAAGCTTGCCCTTCTTACCAAACCTCAAAACACCTTTCCATGGAGAAGCTCTAAGAAACACCTTTTCTCCCACTTCAAATTCCATCACTTTCCTATGGGCATCCATGTAGCTTTTCATCCTATACTGAGCTGCTTTAAGCCTCTGCTTCACTAACTTAATTTTATCAACTGTAACCTGTACCAATTTAGGTCCTACAAGCTTCCTTTCACCTTCCTCATCTCAACAAATAGGAGTTTTGCATCTCCTACCATACAAAGCCTCATACGGTGCCATATGAATTCCCGAGTGATAGGAATTATTGTAAGCAAACTCAATCAAAGGTAGGTGATCATCCCACGAACCTTTGAAATCCAATGCACAAGCTCTCAACATTGCCTCCAAAGTCCGTATCGTCCTCTCTGATTGTCCATTAGTCTGCGGATGGAAGGCCGTACTAAAATGCAATCTAGTCCCTAGAGCCTCCTGCAAGCTTTCCCAAAATCTGGAGGTAAACCTAGGATCCCTATCAGAAACTATCGAGCTTGGAATCCCATCAAGTATGATTACCTCATCCACATACTTCTTAGCCAAAACATTCAAAGAATCTGTCTGTCTAATTGGCAAGAAGTGTGCTGACTTGGTCAACCTATCAACAATCACCCATATAGCGTCATGCTTCTTGCTAGACCTTGGTAATCCCATCAAAAAATTCATGGTAATCCTCTCCCATTTCCATTCCAGAATTGGCAAAGGATTAAGCTTGCCTGAAGGTGCTTGGTGTTCAGCTTTAACTTGTTGACACACTAAACATCTTTTAGCATACTCTGCCACATCTTTCCTCATTCCCTTCCACTAAAAATGCTCCTTCAAATCCCGATACATCATAGAACTCCTTGGGTGCATTGCATACGGAGCATTATGCGCCTCATCAAGGATCTCATCCTTCAGCTCTAACATGTCTGGAACACACAATCTATTGCCCATAACCATCAATCCATCTTCCTTTACCTCTAACTCAGAAGGTTTGTCATTCTTTACCTCTTCTCTAATCTCACTCAAGTACTCATCCCGTTCCTGCAATTCTTTAATCTTCTCTTTCAATACTGGTCTCACTCTGAAATTTGCCAAGACACAAACAGGTTCAACTTGTTTCAACGTCACATCAAGCCTGGCTAATTCCTTCAGCAAGGGAAGATATACCGTTTCCACATGTGCCATAGTGGACTTCCTACTCAATGCATCGGCTACCACATTAGCTTTCCCCGGATGGTAGTCTATCATCAAATCATAATCTTTTAACAATTCTAACCATCGCCTCTATCTCAAATTCAGCTCTTTCTGAGTCAACAGGTACTTAAGACTCTTATGGTCTGTAAATAACCTAGTAGTAACTCCATATAAGTAATGTCTCCAAATCTTCAATGCGAAAATTATAGCAGCCAATTCCAAGTCGTGAATAGGATAGTTCATCTCATAAGGCTTTAATTGCCTAGAAGCATAGGCAATTACTTTCTCTCCTTGCATCAATACACACCCTAAACCCTTTCTAGAGGAGTCACTGTATACAATGTATCTATCATCACCATAAGGTAATGTCAAAATCGGTGCAGTAGTAAGCCTATTCTTCAATTCCTCAAAACTGCTCTGGCACTCCTCAGTCCATTCAAGTTTCTGATTCTTTCTCGTCAATTTGGAAAGTGGAGCAGCTATCAAGGAAAAGCCCTCTACAAACCTCCTGTAATATCCAGCTAATCTAAAAAAACTTCTCACTTCAGCTACATTCTTAGGTGCTTCCCATTTAACCACAGCTTCTATCTTTTGTGGATCCATATGCACTCCACGCTCTGAAATCACATGCCCAAGAAATACTACTTCTCTTAACCAAAATTCGCATTTGTCGAATTTGGCATACAATTCTTTCTTTTTCAAAGTCTCCAAGGCAACCCTTAAATGATTCTCATGCTCCTTATCACTCTTAGAATAGACCAATATATCATCAATAAAGACAATGATAAATTGGTCTAGGAAGGACTTGAAGACTCTATTCATCAAATCCATAAAGACTGCAGGACTATTCGTTAACCCGAAAGGCATAACCAAAAACTCAAAGTGGCCATATCGCGTCCTAAAAACAGTATTTGACACATCGGTCTCCTTAATCCTCAACTGATGATAACCCAATCTCAAATCTATCTTGGAAAAGAATCTCGCCCCTTGCAATTGGTCAAATAAATCATCTATGCTCGGGAGCGGATATCTATTCTTAATGGTGGCATAATTCAGCTTCCTATAATCCACATACATTCGCAACGACCCATCCTTCTTCTTCACAAAGAGAACTGGAGCTCCCCAAGGTGAAGAACTCGGCCTGATATAACCCTTCTCTAATAAATCCTCCAATTGCTCCTTAAGCTCTTTCAATTCCGTCGGAGCCATTCGGTAAGGCAAAATTGAGATCGGCATAGTACCTGGAAAGAGATCAATGGGAAACTCAATTTCCCTAGGCGGAGGTAGTCCTGGCAATTTCTCGAGAAAGACATCCGGGAATTCCCTGACTACAGAAATGTCTTCTAACCTCCCTCTATCTGCCTTCGTGTCTAACATATAGGCCAAATATGCTTCATACCCCTTACTCATCATTCTCTTTGTTGTCATAGCCGAAACAATCCGAGGCGGATTGGCTTTTCTATCTCCCATAAATGCCACTTTTCTGCCATTCTCTAGCTCGAATTCCACTGTCTTCTGCTTGCAGTCTAAGTTGGCATAATACTTCTCTAATGTATCCATACCTAGGATCACATCTAGTCCTCCCATCTTCAAGGGCATAAAATCCACCACAAACTTTCCTCCACCAATCCCTATCTCACAATTTTTATAAACTTGACTAATAATAATATACTGGCCGATTGGGGTACTCACCATCAAAGGAGTATCCAATGGGCTCAAATTCGTCCTATGCATAGTCCTACCCGAAGACACAAAGGAATGGGTAGAACCTGGATCAATCAAAACAAGAACATCATCATCAAACAATTTAACCATACCCGTCACCACGTCTGGAGCGGTCTCTGCCTCCTCTCGCGTCATTGCAAACACTCTAGCTGGTGCTTGCCCCCTAGATCTTTCTAGAGGATGAACTCTCTTAGCTACCTCAGAGCTATCCACTTCAGTCATAGCCTTCTGTCCCACTGTCTCTGTTCTCCTAGAGGCTTGCATCTGTGATCCCCCTCTTCTGGCCGGCTTAGGGCTAGGGCACTCTCTGGCTATGTGTCCTCTCTGTCTACAATTGAAACATGCTCCTGTTAATCTACGACATTCTCTTTTATGAAGGTTCCCACAGTGCTCACATTTGGGAATAGGTGGCCTATCCCCATCTCCCCTTCTACTGCCGCTCACCATTGAGGCTTTGTGAGAAACGGTAGAAGTCTTCATAGGTCTAGGACGGCTCGTATCGCTGCTTCTCTTCTCAGACTACACAGGAAAGGTTCTGGCACTTCTCTCAGGTATAGAAGTACCACCTCCCCTCTTGAATTGCTCTCTTCCCTTTCTTTTCCGGCTAACTGCACTCTTAAAGTTCTCAATGTTCTCAACTCTCAACGCTGCTTCAACCAACTGTTGAAAGTCGCCAAAGTTTTGCACTACCACCTTCTCTCTGATAGCTAGGTGCAGATCTGAATCAAACCAGCGGCACTTAGCAGCTTCACTGAACATCATCTCTGAAGCATACCTTGATAACTGAGTGAACCGGCCAGATTCGCAGAATTATCGCCTCCTCCGGGTTAGACTCAGAATTCCTCCGCTTCATTGAATGTACACCTCTGCATGTATTTCTTCCCGTAGAAGAAGGAAGTCTCCCCATGTCAACCCTATCGGCTTTAGCTGACTCCTCGGTACAAACTCCCACTAGTGCAAGGCGTCCCCCTGAAGTAAACTAGCAGCATAGACCACCCTCTCGTCATCCTCGCATTCCATCTGATCCAAGACCCTCTCGGTCTTCCTCAACTAGGTCTCGGCTTCCTCAGGATCCGTGGTCCCGTAGAAGTCCACTGCTCCATACTTCCTCAACTTGTCAAACTGTCTCCCCTTCTTAACTGGGGCCGAACCAGAAGCCTGTGGCATTTGACCCATAGCCTGAACAAAGGCTTGGGTAAATGCCTGGAACAGTCTCGGATCTAGGCACTTGCTCAGACTGACTAGGCGACTGCTGCGTCTGCGATTGGAGGGGCTCACTACTTTGCCCTAGAGAAGCCTCAGCTGGGGCCACTCCCGAGGCTACGGACTCATCCGTACTCTCCTCTCTCAGTGGAGAGTCAGGTGCAATTGAACCTTGCAGAACTCCTTGTATCCTTCTACGAGGTGGCATCTAAGTCCTTCAATGAAAATATTTATGATTAGCTAAAATTCTTTTTAATTCTTAGTTCCTATATGTATGCATGGTATGCATGTCACTTAATAAAAACAATCAATTCATAATTCAAAAATTTAATCACATAACAAAATAATTTCCCTATTCTGCATCCTAAGCCTAGGAGTGAACCTAAGCTCTGATACCAAACAATGTTGGACCCCGTCTCCGAGGCCCAACATTCGGAAACACACAAGCATAGAACACCCAAAACCGACAGCAATATTGACAACAATTTGGAAAACCTCCAATAGAAAGATTCAGATTGTTTTTTTTTTAAGAAAATTTGTTCCTCATAACCTAACAGTTCCAACGCCACTGAAAACACTCAATTTGGATTAGAAATGAAGAAGTTATGGCCAAAATACTATTTAAAGAAGAACAGTCAAAACTGAACACTCTACCGACTTCATGTCAAAATTTGAAGATTTTTTAGGCTAAATTGCCAATTAGTTCCTTCATAAAACTTGTAGATTTAAGTCTCTAGTTTAATTTAAAACAAGAATCGACCCGATCGGAGCTCTATAGCTCAAGATATTTCAAAATCATTGAAGTATATTCAGACTTTGTCGACCGACCATCACACTTTGTTTCAATCCACTTTTAATAATTTAAAATCAATACTAATCAACGAGGCATGAAAAGATAGAAAATTTTCTTAGGAGTCTATCGCATTAAAAATGAGGTCGATCGGAGGTCTATACAAAAAGTTATGGCCAAAAGAAGGAAGAGGGGTCAGTCGGCCACGAACCGACCCCAAAGACGAGCGCCTGGCGCTCGGCACGCGAGCGTCTGGGTGCTCGGCCCCTGAGTGCCTGGGCGCCTCGCTAGTGCGGGGTGAGCGCCTCGTCCGCGAGGGGCGAGCGCTTCGCAGCCCGACCTAACAAACTTCTAACCTTAATATTTTTTGACTCCGAGCTCCAAATAAGACAAGGTTGATAGCGTTGGAAAGCTAAAAGACAGATCTACCAATTTCAAGAAGGACTTAAGAGCAAACTTGGCTTTTAAAGGAATCAAAAGTTTACTTGAAGACCGATCGACTAGCTCCTCATAAACAGTACCAGAACTTACAAGCACCATAACTTTTGACTCAGAATTCCAAATTTAGCAAACTTGGTGTCTATGGAAAGGTAAAAGAACGCTATACAACTTCCATGAAGATCACCGATCCAATTTCCAACTCTATAAGGGTCAAATGTGGACTCAAAGCTCTCTGCTAAAATTCTGTCATTTAAACAGCACCTGCACTTAATTCTAACAACCCATATCTACCAATTAACACACCCTAACATAGCTTATACTACAACATGGAAAACTCTACAGCTCGCCTACCACTCTCAATAAGACTAAATGATCCTATTCGATCTATATCAGTCCAGAAATTGCAGCACTACTCAACATACCCATAATTGACCACATGAACATATCAGCCCAGAATTTCAATAGCTCATAAACCTTTGCAAATTTCCAGCGAGCTATCCCAATACAAAACCCAACAGCAACTCAAAAATTAAAAAGACTCATACACCTTCCTTTTTCAAAGTCACGCACAGATCGCAATTCAACACAAACACATGAAGAAGAGAGTACTAGAGCTCTCATTCTCTTTTTAAGCATAACAAAAGTTCATACACAGCTTTAGTTACATATCGGCCTATTCATCAGGAGTCAAGTACAAAATACAAAATAATATGAGATCCTCAATGATCGATATGCTTATAAAGCTATTCCAACAGCTAGTTACTAACTTAATACAAAAGTGTCTACGATTCTTGGAGTTATGCCCGATGCCTTGCAAGGTTCAGCGCTCAACTTGATTTGCACCTGAGGAGGGAGAATGGGGTGAGCAAAACACGGCTAAGTGGCTAACACCTTTATAGCCATCGAGTAATGGGCCATACATCACGTAATCAAGAATCCAAAATATTAGCAATCAACATATTATGCATAAATACCAAACTTTATCACATAAATCACAATTAACCGAACTCATCACATAAGGCATAACATGGAATCTTCTATTAGTTAAATACACGTATTATGCATCATAAACACCAAAAATGATGAAATGCACACAATTGGCTCGAGAGTTCCATAAACAAGACGGATAAACCGAAGTTTATCGTAAACAAGACGAGTCTGATTTCTCAGGATCTCGTGGCCTCAAGCGGGCAGCCGGGAGAACGCTATGGGTCATCGTGCACGAGACTAACAATACAGGTTCTCTCTCGCCCAATCACATCCAATATATGCTCAAATATTCGAATACAAAAGATGGCATTTTTATGCTTCTTCCATTTATCAAATCATCACAGCTCCGTACTTTTCATTTATATCAAGGAGACATATCCATTTCATCATACGCTATCAAGGATACCATAAAATTCAACATGTGCGCAATTTATACAAAAGAAGAAAGCACACATAGGGCATTTACCCATCACACAACAACTATAAAAATGTTACCCACCTAAATGTCGGAATCCGAATTCAAGATTGCCCTTCCTCCTTGTCTTGAGTGGGGTTTTCTTGATTTCCTTCAATTAAATCACACTCCATTTAATAAATATATTCTAAAAGAAAGGCATAGCATTCATAAATCAATCAAAGATAAAAATAAATTTTAAACCTAACCTACCCATAAGCCATCTATGCTAGAATAACCAAAATCTTAACTTAGAAATCCCAAAATCCCTTTGATTTCACCTTCTCTTCTTCCTTTCTTCAAACCCTACACAAACCCTAACTTCCATTTCTTCCCATTCTTGAATCTAGCATAAGCAAAGATGGAACTAACCTTCAACAAGTAGTTTCTCTTATTTTTCTTCTTCTTTCTTCCTCCCTTCAAGCTTCCTACGGCTCTCCCTTTTCCTCTTGGCCGAATCCCCCTTCTTCTTGGTTCACATTTTTGCTTCCTCTCCTTTGGTTCTTACGACACTTGCTTCTTCTCCTTTGGTTCTTACAACACTTGCTTCTTCTCCTTTGGTTCTTAATTCACTTAACTCATTTGCTATCAACTTAAAGCCTACCTTTAAAACTACGTAGTTTTAAGCTCTTCTTATAACTCACAATGTTTTTGGGCTCTCCTCCTTCTACTCATCCCATTAACCTCTAAAGCCCACTCTTCCTAACATGCCCTTATTTGTCTCATATGGCTCTACACTCACAAGCCTACTACCAATTTATCCAATTAATTCTAATCCTTTACTTTAACTTCAAAAATTCTAATTCCCAACCATACTTGCTAATTCCAAGACTCAACAAAATATAAATATATATATATACACATAATTTAAACAATTAAAGAAAAAATAAAGAATAAGTCAAGTAAATCAATAAATCAATAAATCAATAAATAAAAATTTCATGGCCCAACAATATCACTACGAAGCATTCTTGATGCTAACAAGCTAGCAGGTGAAAATTTTGATGATTGGTATCGTAATCTGAGAATTGTTCTCATGCATGAGAAACTTATCGATGTGATTGATAAACCCATGATGGAAGTGCCTCCTAAGGGACTTGATGATGCTAATGCATTAGATGCATATTTTAAGTACAATGAGCAAAGTACTAATGCCAAGTGCATTATTCTGGCATCAATGAGTTTTGAACTCCAAAGGCAGCATGAAGGTTTGAACCCTTCATAGATCATTGAGCATCTTAAGAAGATGTATGGGACACAAAGTAGGATTGCTAGATATCAGTTATTTAACTCCCTATTCAAGTCTAAACTGAAGCCCAAATCTCCTGTGGGACCACATGTTCTTAAGATGATTGATGTTATAGAACAATTTGAGAAGTTGGGGTGTTTACTAGGGAAAGAGTTGTCATAAGATTTGATCTTACAATCTCTTTCCGACATGTTTTCACCGTTCATTGTTAACTTTAACATGAACAAGATTGACTGTGATCTTCATGAAATGCTCAACTTTTTGATCGATTATGAAAATCAAGTTGCATCATCTGAGAAGGGGAAAGTGTCTGGGTCTGTGAACCTTGTTTATAACTCTTCTAAGCGTAAGTGGAAGGGCAAAAAAAAGTCCAAGAAAAATCATCTTGCATCCAATGGTGTTTTAAAAAATCCAAGAGTAAAGAGAAAAGAGTTGATCAAAAGGATGCTGAATGTTTCTTCTACACAAAGAAGGGACACTAGAAGAGGAACTGCCCAGAGTATTTGGCTACTCTGAAGGACAAGAAAAAAGGTGGGACATTTATGAAAAATGTTTTCATGACTTCTTTAACTACTATTGATTCTACAAAATGGGTATTAGATACTAGTAGTAGCTTTAATATCTGCAATACGTTGCATGGTCTAATGATCAGTAAGAGATTAAAGTAGGGAGAAATAAAGCTACAAGTTGGGAATGGAGCAAGTGTTGCCGATCTAGCTGTAGGAACTATTTCTCTTGTAATTCCTATAGGAAAGACTTTATTATTAGAAGATTGTTATTATGTTCCTAAGTTTGTTTCGAACATTGTTTCCATTTTGTCATTAGACAAACGTAGATTTCATTCAATCTTTAAGAATAACCAATGTAATATATTTCATGGTGATGAATTATATGTCAGTCGTTATATACAACATGATCTTTATGTCTTACTTGAAATAGTTGTTTATCCAATTATGAATGTTTCTGGTCATAAAAGGAAGAGAGATAATCAAGCAAATCAAACTTACCTTTGGCATTGTAGACTTGGTCATATTGGTAAGAAACGAGTAAACAAGTTGCATAAGGAAGGATTCCTTGTTAATATGATTATGAATCATATGAAACTTGTGAATCTTGTGTCAAAGGTAAAATGACCAAATCTCCTTTTACTAGAACTAGAGAGAGAGCTAGTGAACTTTTAGGACTCATACATACCGATGTATGTGGGCCTATGAAAGTTAAAGCTAAAGGTGGATATTCTTATTTTATCACCTTCACTAATGAAATGTGTTGGACCCCGATTTTTATGGAGAATTGAGAAATATTGAGTGAAATTAAATGAATGATTTAATATATGTAGTGTGAAATAGATGCATTTATGTTTTGAGGAAATTCGTGAGAAAAAAATTATTGGGTCTTGATAATTCTGATTTTTATGGAGATTTGTAAAAATTTATGAGAATTCAAGTGAATGAGTTGATTGAAATGGGAGTTGAAAATCAAGAAAAAAAGAGAAAAAGTATAAAAATATGAAAATTTTGACTTTTAGGCCCTTGAGGGTTGACTTTTTGTTTGAGGCAAATTTGAGAAAATAGTCTTATGAAAACTTATAGCTTATGTTAAGAGCTTTCTGTCGCCATAAAGTTTGCAATTTTTCGATATCGGGAGAGAAAGTTATGGTCAGTCAAAGTTTGAATGTGACATAGGTTGACCCATTTATATGGCTGAAGCTTTGACTGGAAAATTTACCTAGTTAGAGGTTGATTTAGCCTTTAAGTTCTTCATGAAAGTTGAAAAGTTTGATTTGATATTTATTTTGACATAAAGTATGGAATTTTTTGATCAAGGAATAATAAGTTATGACTTTTACAAGTTTCTGTTATGATTTTAGCATGATTATTAGAGGATAGAACTTTTGATTGGAAAATTGACTTCTTTAGAGGTCAAATTGATTTTTATGTCCTTCATGAAAGTTGTAGGTGACATTCTGATCTTCACAGTGATATAAAATATGAGGTATTCTGAATTTAGAGTTGAAAGATATAAATTTTCAAAGTTAAATATTGTTTAGGTTTACATTAAATTGGGGCAGTACATTTGATTGAATTTTTGACCTCTTTGGAGACAAAATTGATTTTTAAGTTCTACATGGAAGTTGTAGAGCTTCCTTCAAGCTTTCCATAGAGACTAAATTTGTCAAATTTGGAAATCGAAATCAAGAGCTACGAGTTTTGAAAATTTTGAATATATATATATATATGTTATTATGTATATAATTATATTATATATATATATATGTAATTATATACATAATTATATAATTACATATATATATATATATATATCTTTTGAAAAAAAAACGATTTGGGAAGCTCTCTCGCGAGGGCGACGTATCGCCCTCGCGAGGAGGCTCTGTGTATAAAATTTTTTATTAATTTTTATTTTTTTAATTATTATTTTTGGATTATTTAATTCTTATTTCTAGATTATAAGAAATATGACCCCTCTTCAATCTTTCGCTCATATCTTTTCCGTCCGACATCCGATTGACTTGGTTTTCGAAGCGTTGGATTCTTAAGACTGTGAATTACATTTTTATGGGAAATTTGTGAATTTTTTAGATTAAATTGAGGTTGATTAAATTAATCAAAGTGATTCGGGAAATTTTTCAAACATAATTCAGTATTTTAAAAAATTCAGGATCTGTCGTGATCTGATTGAAGTGATTCTTGAGGCAAAATAAAATTAAGACTTGGGGCTACAAGTCATATGAAGAAAGTGAATTTCAATTTAGGCCCGAAGACTTTCAATTTCTGAATGGAAGTTCGGATTCGTGTGTAGTCTTGGATTAGGAACATCTGAAAGTATTTTGAGCAAAACTTTTGATCTGGTAATCGAAATGAGATGATTCTGGTTTTGCGTTTTTCTTGATTTTTAAGGACAAATGAGGTAAGAGAAAATTTTGAGTTTTGAGTTTTTCTTGATTTTTTGGTTTAGAATCATGTACAATGGTATGGGTTTGTGGAATATGAAATCAATTTTGATGATTGCTAAGTATTATAGGTTTAATTTTAGTTGGAAATTAATTGGAGTTTATGCCCAATTTTGAAATTTGGAGGTTTTGTTGATGATTTAGATATTTTGAAAGTATGTGGATTAGGAACATCTAAAAGTATTTTGAGCAAAACTTTTGATCTGGTAATTGAAATGAGGTGATTCTTATTTTGCATTAAACTAGAGAAATAGGGCTACAATTTTTATGAAGGCATCGAGTTTCAATTTTGTGATTAAGAATGTCAATTTCTGGATGGAAATAACGTGCTGGAAAATAATTTAGCATTAGACATGCCCGAAATGTTTTGAGCATAACTTTTGATGTAGTGCTCTGAATTGGATGATTCTTGTGGAATTATGAAATTAAGACATAGAGGAACATTTCTCTATAAGGAAGTTTTGACAAATTCCTTCAAATTGATAGTGCGAATCAGATCCGAAAGTAAGCATGACTTAAAGTAAATGTTAGGGGCATTTTGGGAAGTCCATTTAAAGAGAGGGACAAAAGGGTCAATAGACCCTCATTAAATGACATGGCCTCATTTAAATAAGGAGGCTCTCGTTTTTGTTAGTGTGAAGCCCGAAAGTTAGAAGAAAATAAGAGAAGAAAGAAAGAATGGAGAGAGGAGAAGGGAGAAAGATAAGGTCGACTATGGAGAAGAAGAGAGAGAAGTGAGGGTTTTCAAATTTTTAAGGGTTCTAGCATGAGTCTTTACATGGATTCAAAGGAAAAAGGGTAGAAGAGCATGGGAGCTTCATCAAGACCCAAGAAATTTCGAAATTTAAGGAGAAATGAGGTAAGAGAAAATTTTGAGTTTTGAGTTTTTCTTGATTTGTTGGTTTAGAATCAAGGACAATGGTATGGGTTTATGGAGTATGAAATCAATTTTGATGATTGCTAAGTATTATAGGTTTAATTTTAGTTGGAAATTAATTGGGGTTTATGCCCAATTTTGAAATTTGGGGGTTTTGAAAATTGATGACTTAGATAGTTTGAAAGTATGTGGAATTAGTGTTTGTTAAGTTCAATTTGAGAAATTATAATTTTTATGATGTTTAATTTTGGTGAATTGGTTTAGGTCAATTGTGGAATTTGGGGATTTTCGAAATTGATGATTTAGATAGCTTGAAAAAGTGATGAATTTGGGTTTCCTATAGTTAATTTTGAAGATTTCGTAATTTATGGTGTTGAATTTGGATAATTATGGCTTAGGTCAATTTTAATTGAAAGAAGGAAAGAAGCAAGGATCAAATTGGAGCTAGGAACAAGTTTCTGGCATCAATTCGAGGTGGGTAGTATGTTTATTTATTAAATTTTAAACCAAGCATGTGTACTTGAAAATTTAAGAAGAAAATTTTGATAAATTAATGTTTAAATAAATGCTTGAAAAATATGATTTTCGAAAGATTAAATTCCTTGTTTTGGAATGATTTAAAAAAAAGCAAGGATTATGAAATTCACTAGTTTTGAATTATTTGGACAATTTGAAAATGTATTTTGTGAATTGGAAAAAGTTTGGATTATGATTTAATGAAATTATTGCATTCATTGTTGTGAATTTGATTAATTTGTGATTTAAATTTATGATTTGAGAATGAATGTGTTTTGCTATATGAATTGGTATGATATGTGATTAAGTGAATGTTCAAGTGTCTAGTATGACACCATGTGAAATTCTGAAAAGCAAGGTTTTTGAAAAGTGCCTTCGGGCAATCCGAAATTTTTCGGTTTCGAATTATGTGTTATGTGGGTTTGGTCAGGTCCCATATGTGGGACGAGTGCGCACTTGTCCGTTTTATAGCCTTCTCTCGGCTGCCCGCTAGTAGCATGGAGCTCCGATTTCGGACTCCCTTCACGACTACACTGGATTGCTATGCGGAAAAGTGTAGTACGCTCGCTCACGGCCGCATGCTTCTGCCACGCTGGAATGTGTAATACGCCTGCTTTGGACCGAACTGCACCATTTGATGTATTATGTGTTTTGTTTTGTGTCAGATTGCATATTTTGAAAATGTTTAAGAAGTTCGGATTTGTTCATGAAATGTGAAAGGAATGTGAAAATGTTGAGAAATAAACAAATTTGAATTTTCAGCCAAAATTTATTGAAATTGTTTGGAAATGATTTAAAAAGTTTGAAAGAAAATAAGCTTTCGATGATTTTGTTACTGTATGACTTTTTGCAAAAATGGTAACAAGTTAGAAAATGGGTTTTGCTTATTATTTAATTTATAAACATATTATCCACGAGCTGTATAGCTCAGCCCCCTTTCATCCCCATCTCCAGGTTTCGAGCAGGAGATCGGATGAATGTATGTTAAGACGTTTGGTTCGATTTTGTGTCATTTGAATTTTTGTGTAATTGGGATTTTGTTATTAAGATTATATATGGCTTGTAAAGCCATTCAAGTCCTGCAGTATATCAAATTCTGGGATGTAAATGATTTAAGGATTTATGTATTAAAATAGTGATATAGACTGGTATGATTATCGGGTTGTCTTTGGATATGGATAATGGATTTTACACATTGAATTGAGATATAATTATGATTTGTGTATGGATGAATGTGAGTGAATGTGATTTGGATTTCGTATAATGTATTTCGGATATGGATATGTAGATATAGGATTGCGTTTGTTATGTTGGATTCCGGACGGGGAGTCCGATGATACTGGATATTTGTGAGAACATAGAAGTGTATTTTGAACACTTTGCAGGTTTGAGTTTATGAAAATGCAGCCGTTATGCTGCCCAATTTTCGGTAGGAAAATTGATTATATGGCAATAAAAGAAAATAACAACGGATTAAAGGATGAGATTTTGGGATATGTATGTCTGTATGAGTTTTGCGATTTATGCAATTGAGTAAAATGTATAAGAAAAGGAAAAGAAAGAAAGAAAAAAAATTATACCGGATTTTGGGACAGTTTGACTCCAAGGAATTCCAACGTGACGATTTTCTCTGTTCTTTTTTTTCGGATGTCGGATTTGTTTGCTTTGGTTCAATCTGTTTCATATCCATTTTTTATTATTATTCGATCCGTATTTGTTTCGTATTTCGACTATTCGATAATTCGCTTATTCGATTCGTTTCGCTTTCGCTTTTGTCTCCGCTTTGTACTTTGATTCCGTATTTTGTTATTCGTTTTAGTTATCTGCCACTTCGTTTTAGTTTCCGTCTTTCGCTTTTTCAGTTGGGATCCGATTCCCGGATCGGGTCCCAACATTTATGATATCAGAGCCCAATATTAGGATCTTACTTGCGCTTTATGTTTGTTGAGATCGAATTTGTGCGAATTTGATGAACATGGAAATATATTTCCATGAATCATGTGACGAGTGTAGTGATTGTTTGAGTAAAGTTAAGATAGGTTTGTGATAACAAACTTGAGATTTGAAAGTCATAATGAAATTGGGATAAATTGATGTTATCTAGACTTTTGTGAGATGAAAGAAAGCATACTTGAAAGATGTGATAAAGTGATAAAGATATAGATATATAAATTTAATGGATTGTTTTGAATGATGATTTGATGATTGGTCCATATTGGGTTCTTTAAGAAATGAGACCCTTGACTAGTGACAACGTGTTAGGAAAGATTGATTTGTGGATATGGTGATTGGATTTGATATGGATGGTATTTGATATAAAAGGCGAAAACCATTATGCATATGTGTGATAAGAAATTTGAGTATGTGATTTGGAGGAAATTAATCAAAAGAATGTATTATGTGGAGATTGCTTAAGTATGAATTTCGAGGACGAAATTCTTTTAAGAGGGGGAGAAATGTTAGACCCCGATTTTTAAGGAGAATTGAGAAATATTGAGTGAAATTAATTGAATGATTTAATATATGTAGTGTGAAATAGATGCATTTATGTTTTGAGGAAATTCGTGATAAAAAAATTATTGGGTCTTGATAATTCTGATTTTTATGGAGATTTGTAAAAATTTATGAGAATTCAAGTGAATGAGTTGATTGAAATGGGAGTTGAAAATCAAGAAATAAAGAGAAAAAGTGTGAAAATATAAAAAGTTTGACTTTTTGGCCCTTGAGGATTGACTTTTTGTTTGAGGCAAATTTGAGAAAATAGTCTTCTGTAAACTTATAGCTTATGTTAAGAGCTTTCTGTCGCCATAAAGTTTGCAATTTTTCGATATCGGGAGTGAAAGTTATGGTCAGCCAATGTTTGAATGTGACATAGGTTGACCCATTTATATAGTTGAAGCTTTGACTGGAAAATTTATCTAGTTAGAGGTTGATTTAGCCTTTAAGTTCTTTATGAAAGTTGAAGAGCTTGATTTGATATTTATTTTGACATAAAGTATGGAATTTTTCGATCAAGGAATAATAAGTTATGATTTTTACAACTTTCTGTTAAGATTTTAGCATGATTATTAGAGGATAGAACTTTTGATTGGAAAATTGACTTCTTTAGAGGTCAAATTGATTTTTATGTCCTTCATGAAAGTTGTAGGTGACTTTCTGATCTTCGCAGTGATATAAAATATGAGGTATTCGGAACTTGGAGTTGAAAGATATAAATTTTCAAAGTTAAATATTGTTTAGGTTTACATTAAATTGTGGCAGTACATTTGATTGAATTTTTGACCTCTTTAGAGACAAAATTGATTTTTGAGTTCTACATGAAAGTTGTAGAGCTTCCTTCAAGCTTTCCATAGAGACCAAATTTGTCAAATTTGGAAATCGAAATCAAGAGCTACGAGTTTTGAAAAATTCGAATATATATATATATATATATCTAATTATGTATATAATATTATATATATATATATATCTTTTGAAAAAAAACGATTTGGGTCGCCCTCGCGAGGAGGGTCTTTGTATAAAAAATTTTATTAATTTTAATTTTTTAATTTTTTAATTATTATTTTTGGATTATTTAATTCTTATTTCTAGATTATAAGAAATATGACCCCTCTTTAATCTTTCGCTCATATCTTTTCCGTTCGACATCCGATTGACTTAGTTTTGAAAACGTTGGATTCCTAAGACAGTGAATTACATTTTTATGGAAAATTTGTGAATTTTTTAGATTAAATTAAGGTTGATTAAATTAATCAAAGTGAGTCGGGAAATTTTTCAAACATAGTTCAGTATTTTGAAAAATTCAGGATCTGTCGTGATCCGAGTGAAGTGATTCTTGAGGCAAAGACTTGGGGTTATAAGTCATATGAAGAAAGTGAATTTCAATTTAGCCCCGAAGACTTTCAATTTCTGAATGGAAGTTTGGATTTGTGTGCAGTCTTGGATTAGGAAGATATGAAAGTATTTTGAGCAAAACTTTTGATCTAGTAATCAAAATGAGGTGATTCTTGTTTTGAATTAAACTAGAGAAATAGGGATACAATTTTTATGAAGGCATCGAGTTTCAATTTTGTGATTAAGAATGCCAATTTCTGGATGGAAATAACAAAATGAGGTGATTCTTGTTTTGAATTAAACTAGAGAAATAGGGATACAATTTTTATGAAGGCATCGAGTTTCAATTTTGTGATTAAGAATGCCAATTTCTGGATGGAAATAACGTGCTGAAAAATGATTTAGCATTAGACATGCCCGAAATGTTTTGAGCATAACTTTTGATGTAGTGCTCCGAATTGGATGATTCTTGTGGCATTATGAAATTAAGACATAGAGGAACATTTCTATAGAAGGAAGTTTTGACAAATTCCTTCAAATTGATAGTGCCAATCAGATCCGAAAGTAAGCATGAATTAAAGTAAATGTTAGGGGCATTTTGGGAAGTCCATTTAAAGAGAGGGACAAAAGGGTCAATAGACCCTCATTAAATGGCATGACCTCATTTAAATAAGGAGGCTCTCGTTTTTGTTAGTGTGAAGCCCGAAAGTTAGAAGAAAATAAGAGAAGAAAGAAAGAATGGAGAGAGGAGAAGGGAGAAAGATAAGGTCGACTATGGAGAAGAAGAGAGAGAAGTGAGGGTTTTCAAATTTTTAAGGGTTCTAGCATGAGTTTTTACATGGATTCAAAGGGAAAAGGGTAGAAGAGCATGGGAGCTTCATCAAGACCCAAGAAATTTCAAAATTTAAGGAGAAATGAGGTAAGAGAAAATTTTGAGTTTTGAGTTTTTCTTGATTTTTTGGTTTAGAATCATGGACAATGGTATGGGTTTGTGGAGTATGAAATCAATTTTGATGATTGCTAAGTATTATAGGTTTCATTTGAGTTGGAAATTAATTGGGGTTTATGCCCAATTTTGAAATTTGGGGGTTTTGAAAATTGATGATTTAGATAGTTTGAAAGTATGTAGAATTAGTGTTTGTTAAGTTCAATTTGAGAAATTATGATTTTTATGATGTTTAATTTGGGTGAATTGGTTTAGGTCAATTGTGAAAATTGAGGATTTTCGAAATTGATGATTTAGATAGCTTGGAAAAGTGATGAATTTGGGTTTCCTATAGTTAATTTTGAAGATTTCGTAATTTATGATGTTGAATTTGGATGATTATGGCTTAGGTCAATTTTAATTGAAAGAAGGAAAGAAGCAAGGATCAAATTGGAGCTAGGAACAAGTTTCTGGCATCAATTCGAGGTGGGTAGTATGTTTATTTATTAAATTTTAAGCCAAGCATGTGTACTTGAAAATTTAAGAAGAAAATTTTGATAAATTAATGTTTAAATAAATGCTTGAAAAATATGATTTCCGAAAGATTAAATTCCTTGTTTTGGAATGATTTTAAGAAAAAGCAAGGATTATGAAATTCACTAGTTTCGAATTATTTGGACAATTTGAAAAATGTAGTTTGTGAATTGGAAAAAGTTTGGATTATGATTTATTGAAATTATTGCATTCATTGTTGTGAATTTGATTAATATGTGATTTAAATTTATGATTTAAGAATGAATGTGTTTTTCTATATGAATTGGTATGATATGTGATTATGTGAATGTTCAAGTGTCTAGTATGACACCATATGAAATTCTGAAAAGCAAGGTTTTTGAAAAGTGCCTTCGGGCAATCCGAAATTTTTCGGTTTCGAATTATGTGTTATGTGGGTTTGGTCAGGTCCCATATGTGGGACGAGTGTGCACTTGTCCATTTTATAGCCTTCTCCCGGCTGCCCGCTAGTGGCATGGAGCTCCGATTTCGGACTCCCTTCACGACTACACTGGACCGCTATGTGGAAAGTGTAGTACGTTCTATTCACTGTTGCACAGGACCGCTATGCGGGAATGTGCAGTACATTCTGTTTTGGACCAAACCAGACAATTTGATGTATTATGTGTTTTTGTTTTGTGCTGTATTGCATATTTTGAAAATGTTTAAGAAGTTCGGATTTGTTCATGAAATGTGAAAGAAATGTGAAAATGTTGAGAAATAAACAAATTTGGATTTTCAGCCAAAATTTATTGAAATTGTTTGGAAATGATTTAAAAAGTTTGAAAGAAAATAAGCTTTCGATGATTTTGTTACTGTATGACTTTTTGCAAAAATGGTAACAGGTTAGAAAATGGGTTTTGCTTATTATTTAATTTATAAACATATTATCCACGATCTGTGTAGCTCACCCTCCTTTCATCCCCAACTCCAGGTTTCAAGCAGGAGATCGGATGAAAGTATGTCAAGACGTTTGGTTCGATTTTGTGTCATTTGAATTTTTGTGTAATTGGGATTTTGTTATTACGATTGTATATGGCTTGTAAAGCTATTCAAGTCCTGCAGTATATCAAATTCTGGGATGTAAATGATTTAAGGATTTATGTATTAAAATAGTGATATAGACTGGTATGATTATCGGGTTGTCTTTGGATATGGATAATGGATTTTACACATTGAATTGAGATATAATTATGATTTGTGTATGGATGAATGTGAATGAATGTGATTTGGATTTCGTATAATGTATTTCGGATATGGATATGTAGATATAGGATTGCGTTTATTATGTTGGATTCCGAATGGGGAGTCCGATGATACTGGATATTTGTGAGAACATAGAAGTGTATTTTGAACACTTTGCAGGTTTGAGTTTATGAAAATGCAGCCGTTATGCTGCCCAATTTTTGGTAGGAAAATTGATTATATGGCAATAAAAGAAAATAAGAACGGATTTAAGGATGAGATTTTGGGATATGTATGTCTGTATGGGTTTTGCGATTTATGCAATTGAGTAAAATGAATAAGAAAAGGAAAAGAAAGAAAAAAAAATTATACCAAATTTTGGGACAGTTTGTGTTGAGCCCGAGTCCCAATGCTCCATTTCCGAGGTAGCCCCTCGGACTGCGCCGGCAACGGGCGCCCCTAAACGTCGGACCCGATTCTAACATCCATACATAATTCGATTCATACACATACACACATCATGTACTCGTAATAAATAAATCGCATCCTATAACAAAAGATCTCCATGCCATTACAATTCAAATACATTAAACAAGCATTCACAATATGGCACCATGAATGTGAACGTTCCAATCCAAAATACAATATATGAAATTGCCCAATGATGGTATACTTGGTGGGCTAACCAAAATACTAAATTAATGCTATGATCTGAAACTATTGCGGAGTTCTTCGATGCCTGGCAAGGATCAACTGATATCTTGAGTTGCACCTGAGGAGGGAAAAGTAATGGGTTGAGCTACACAGCTCAGTGGCTAATATAATTATAGCCATCGGTAACTAGCACAAAATTAAGCATATGTATGTATATATGTGTATACATGCAACAATTCTAGCACTCACATGTTAACCAAGCAGTTTACGCATTCAACAAAATTAATGCAACTCACAAAACATGTCACAAATATGCTTCATAGTAAACAAATCAAGAATGCAATTCACATCACATGGCTCGAGGGTTCCATGGAAACAAAAGGGAGAAACCGAAGTTTACACCCTGAACAAAATGAGTCCATTCGGAGCTCATAATCCACAAGCGGGCAGCCGGGAGAAGGCTCTTATCAACGTGCACGTGTAACATCCCGTTATTGTCAGTAAGGGTATTATGGTAATACTGGGACTGACTGATAGGCTGTACTATATTTACTGACTGAGCATGCTACTGACCTCTAATTATAGAGGAACAGGTCTACTGCATATGCATAGTCATTTATTCATAGGCACATGCATTTATGATTTTTCGATATTTCATTGTGAATTGGAATTGACTGAATTGACTGGTATGTGAATTGATCGACTTGTGAACTGACTGGAACTGACTGAAAATATGATTGAGTGAGAAATTAGGAGTTACTGGGTTCAAATGACTGATTTAGAACTGTTTGCGAGTGATTGGAAATTTATAGAGGCTTATAGAAAATTTTCAGGAAATTCGGGAGAAAATGCCCGGATCGGAAATTTTGGGTGATGATCGATCGATCAGATAAGATCGAAAGAACTGTCCGATGGCGATGGAAAAATTAGAATTTGACTGATAGGAAATAAATATGTTGAGCCATTGAAATTTTGAGACTGAAATTTAGACTGATATGGAGACCCAGGTCTATAAATAGCTAGGGTTGAGATTTTGGGGGAAAAGGTTCAAGCATTTCATCGTTTCTCTTCTCCTTCCCCTTCGGCGTTCGACGATCCCTCCCCATTGGTGAGTCTTGCTATTTCTCCCTTTGGTTTTCCCTTCTATTGTGCTTAGCCAACTGATTTATTGTGATTGATGAAGGATTGAGAGATTTGGAGAGTGTTAATCGGTGATTTGAGGAAGTTAGGGTTACGACGATTTTGAGATTTGGGATTTATCGTCGATTGGTAAGTTTTGTTGGCTTTAATGTTGTTATTACTGGTCATTTGAGTATTTATGGCATTTATGGGGTTTGTTTGAGTAGATAGAGTGTTTAATGAAGGTTGGTATGTGTATTAATGGCGAAAATCGATCGGAGAAGACGACCTAGTCTTCGCACGTCGCGACGAGCATCGAAGCGTTAGGGCTTCATCGCGACGAATAAAATTGAATTAAGTTAAATGTATTGGTCGCGACGTATGCAGCAAGACGTCGCGACGAGCAAGGGAAAAAGCCACGTCGCGAAGAACCTATGGCTAACGTCGCGGCGAGCCGCAAAGGAAACGCATGTCGCGGCGAGCGTGCTTCACGCCGCGGCGAGTGTGCCTCTTTCGTCGTGGCGAAGGCCGCAAGGTCGCGGCGAGGAACTATTTCATTGGTTTAAATTATGGTTTATTGGGCATATCTTTTGGTGTAGACCTCCAATTGAGGTAATTCCAGATTTGTTATGAAATAAGAAAAGAGGTCTACAACTGAGAATAATTATGGGAACTAGATTTGATTTAAATGGTATTGAATTATAGAGATTAGGGTCAATTGTGATTCATAGTGTGACATAAGTGTCAAATTGAGACTATCGAAGTTTTAATTGGAGATTGCAATAGAGGTTTTGACCCAATGGATAGGAAATTGTTATAGGAAGTATGAATATAGGAAATTGGACTGGATCATAGGACTGGATCAATTATTGTCGAGCAGCAATTGAGTAAGAAAGTGGAATTGGGCTTAAGGTATCGAAATTGGGATTTAGCACCGGAAAATCGTGAACACGCATTGTACATCATTTGCACTGAGACATATGCATTACTGTACTATTTTATTGGGCAATTAGTAATGGGTTGTACTTTACTGTTATAGTGGCGCCGTTGGATCGTCGTTCCACGGACTTTGCTGGGACTTCCAGGCAGTAGCTCGGAAGTACCGGGTGAGTAACCTAGTTGGTTCCTCAAATTACTGATTGTCTAAGTGCTCACTGTATGAATTACTGAAATGAATGTGATTGAATTGTATGCTTTTACTGTACTGAACGGGACTGCTACATGACACTGTAAATTGCATGATTATTGAAATATACATGATCGAACTGTATGTTCTCACTGTATTGAACTGGACTACTGTATGACCACTGAAATGTATGAGTGAACTGTATTATTACTGAATTATATGTGACCGATTCGCATACGATTACTGTATTGGATTGAATTACTGAGTGACACTGGGAACTGATATACTGGGCTTTGTAGCCATACACTGTAAATTATCAATCATCAATATCAATTATCGAACATCGCACCGCATGCATAAATGCATGATCAGATAATGGACGTGTCCCAAGTTGCTATTATCACTGAAAAGAGCCTCGAGCTCGAACACTGTACTGACCGGGCTTAGCCCGAGGGGAAATCTCGACGCGCCCCCCATCGAACACCGATCGAGCACTTGGGCACAACATGAATAATCGAAAAGAGTCTCATATGCATTGCATACTTTATTGAATGTCCGAAATGACCGTATGATTACCGTGAATGACGTGGACATCATCGCAAATTATTGAGAATGAATGATGAATTGTGGCAATGATCGATTGCATGTTGACATGATTTATCAGAAATCGCGTGATAATATCGCGAACCGTGATGTGACATCAGTAAATTGTTATGTATGATTACCATATCGCTAATAGACTCATCGTGAATCGTGAGGCCATACTGTAATCTACAGATGGTATCGTAATTGGTTATCACTGTGAATTGTATATAATACAAGAATCGCTTATCATCAGAAATCGTTATATAAAGGCCGCATAATGTTATACGACATCGTTAATTGACTACTATCAGATTGCGGCTATACGCGATACGCGTAATGCATGATTTGAGTGAACCATCGATGATGGTTTCTCATTGAGTTCGCAAACTCACCCAACATTGCAACTATTTTTCAGGGATTGAAGAGTACCCGTCGATTTAACGGAGTATGTCTCGCTTTGCATTGAGTCGGAGACTAGGGTCGGGATCGTTCAGCGTCTGCATAAGTGTCTTTCCGAGTTGTGTGTGTAAATGAATAATTCCGCTTTCTACTAAATTGAACTGCTATTTTATAGGGCCCAGAGTGATAATTGTACAACTGAAATGTGATTACTGAAATTGTGTTTTGAGTGAATGTATTCGTTTTAAAGGGACCCAACTGCTTATTGAATTGTGCATTTCTGATTGATTCTAAAGCGTTAAATAAATTGTGTATTGAGTTTTGTATGAAATTGACCGTCAGAACCTACCATTCTCGTGTGACGTGGACTCGGATATCACCCACGATATCGGGTTCGGGTCCTGCGGGGTTGGGATGCTACAGCACGTGACGAACAAAATGGTTCCACTCTCGCCCAAACAAAAGCACATAATCATACTCAGAATCATTTTATCAGATGATATGCTTTTAAGCTTTCATTTATTCAAAATGCCATGACCGAAGTCGAGGCATAACATGCTCAGAATCGAAATCACTTCTCATGGTTCTTCCAAAGTATGCAAAATCAAAAGCATTCAAATCTTATAACAAATCATATGTAAACATACAAACATATAACATATATTCACACATAGGCAAGAAATTGCCTAATCACACAATAACTATAAGTATATTACCCACCTAATATCTCTTGAGAATCCAAGCTCACTGTTGTCCTTCCTCTTGCGATGGAATTGGGTCAGCTTGGTTTCCTAAAACAAACCAAGTTTCCATTCAATCAATATCCAAAGAAAATATTCACACAGCTTGAAAATCAAAAGTCCTAGCATTAAAATCCTACATTCGACTTCCATCTCAATTCTCGAACCCTTAGAGGCAAATTCTAAATTTCCTTTCTTCATACACTTGTATTTCATTAACTTTAGTTCTCAACGAATCCAAAATCACCTCAACTGGACATCTACAGCCCAAGATATGCCTAAAATACCAAAATATCTCTTTCTTTGGAAAAATAGGGTTCATGCGGTGAAGCCTCGCTGTCATGCATGGAAGCGCTGCGTTTCGCCATGACGATCACATTAAGTAAAAGCGCTGCGGTATAAGCACGTCATGGCTAACATAGGTTCGCACGTCGCTACGAACCCTTTCTCGTACGTCGCGACGAATTTAATTTTCGCTCGTCGCGACGAACTCGCACGTCGTGGCGTGTTCATACATATGTCGCGACGTACGGGTATGGAGAAAGACTCCGAAACTCGATTTCCTGCATTTTCCAACTTCAATCCTTCCCCAAACACAAATGCAACCCACCTAAACCTTGATTCAAGTCTCAAACTACATTTCTAACTCAATCCAACCTCAAAATCAATCACGAATCCAACAACCCAAAGAAATTTATCCATTTAAACCCTAAAACCCTAAACCACCGATTAACACATATTTAATCCATCTTAGGGTTAAATCTAACCACAATACAAAGGAATGAAGTTAAACTTACCCAGAAACACTTCGAATCTGTCAGAAATCACAAGATCGCAACTCTCTTTTTCTCTTCTCTTCTTCCTCCACCGACGGCTTCTCCTTCTTCCCTTTTCCTCTTCTTTCTCTTTTCTTTCTTTTAAGCCTAAGTCAAAGACCATTATGCCCTTCCTAACAAAGCTTTAACCTATCCAACTCAAGCAATCTTCCCATAATACCCTCAAACATATTTACCCTATAATTCTCATCAAAATCACATTATACTCCAATAAACCTCAATTATCCACTAATACTCCCAAATTAATCAAATTAAGACATAAACTCTTAATTAACACAGTTCATGCTTAATAACATAAATAACAAAAATTTCGGGGCCCAACAGTTTGAGTCCAAGGAATTCCAACGCGATGCTTTTCTCTGTTCTTTGTTTTCGGATGTCGGATTTGTTTGTTTTGGTTCGATCTATTTCGTATCCATTTTTTATTCGTATTCTATCCGTATTTGTTTCGTATTTTGGCTATTCGATAATTCGCTTATTCGATTCGTTTCGCTATTTTCGCTTTCACTTTTGTCTCCGCTTTGTACTTTGATTCCGTATTTTATTATTCATTTTATCTATCTGCCACTTCGTTTTAGTTTCCGTCTTTCACTTTTTCGGTTGTCAAGATATGGATTTGTGTATCTTATGAAACACAAGTCTGAATCGTTTGAAATGTTCAAAAGATTTCGTAGTGAAGTTGAAAAGCAAACTGGTAAGAGTATAAAGGCACTAATGTCTGACCGTGGTGGTGAGTATCTTAGTGATGATTTTGTTGATTATCTAAGGCAAGATGGAATCTTGCCTCAGTGGACTTGTCCGGGAATACCACAACACAATGGTGTTCCAGAAAGGAGAAATCGAACCTTATTAGATATAGTGAGATCCATAATGGGGTTCACTGATCTTCCTATCTTCCTATGGGGATATGCTTTAGAAGCCGCTGCATATTTATTAAACAAAGTTTTCACTAAAGCAATCACTAAAAATCTATATGAGATATGGAAAGGACGTAAACCTAACCTAAAACATTTGAAAGTTTGGGGTTGTCCAACTTATGTCAAGAGATTGCAACCAGATAAGCTTGAAGCAAGGTCTGATACGTGTAGATCTGTTGGCTATCCCAAGGAAACTATGGGATACTATTTTTATCACTCTTCTGAACACAAAGTGTTTGTGGCTAGAAATGCAACCTTTTTAGAAAAGGAGTTCCTTAATGAAGGAAGTCTTGGTGTAGAAATAGATCTTGATGAAATTCAAGATTTTGATGAATCAACACAAGCTCAAGAGCAGCAGATGTATGTTGAGCAAACTTTATTTGATGTCTTGAAATTAACATATACGATACCAGCCTCAATCGTTGAGGAGAATGGACCGGTGAATAAACCTGTCCAAGAACCAATGAAATAATAAGATCAAGTAGAGGAAGAACCTATTATACATGAGCCTCTTAAAAGGTTTACTAAGGATCGTCATGCACCAAATATATTAAACTTAATGGTATAAGGTGACGAAGATAATCATATTGATGATGACCCTAAGACTTACGAAGAGGCTATGGCAAGTCTTGATCGTGAGAAGTGTTTAAGGTCATGGAATCCGACTTAGACTCTATGAAAATCAACAAAGTATGGACTTTGGTTGATCCCTTAAAGGATATAAAACCTATAGAATGTAAATGGGTATCTAAGAAAAAAATTGGAGCAGGCGGGAATGTTGAAACCTATAAAGCCTGTCTTATTGCTAAGGGATATAATAAAAAAGAAGGTATTGATTATGATGAAACTTTTTCTCTTCCGAAAATGCTCAAATCTATTCAGATTCTACTTATTATAGCTGCATATTATGATTATGAGATATGAAAAATGGATGTGAAAACAACTTTTCTTAACTGAGAGCTTAAGGAAGATTTCTATATGACTCAACCTAAAGGTTTCACATTGCCATCTACTCCTAATAAAATATGTAAGCTACAAAGGTCCATTTATGGATTGAAGCAAGCTTCACGAAGTTGATGTTGGAGTTATGTAAATATAGTGCCCTAGAAAGCAAGTGTATTTACATGTAACTTTATCTTCTTCAGTTACAGTTTTGTAATGAAAATATTTATTAAAGAGTTTGGTTTTATCTGTATGAGCATTATATATCTGGTCATAAGGTACCAAGATTCTTTTGCAAGTAATATACATATACATAAAGATGTATGGGAAACATGTATATTATTAGAATCTGAATTAATTGATTCACAGTTGAATAATAAAGTTGGTCACCGATTATGGTTTAGATCGTAGTGTTGCG
The DNA here is from genome assembly GCA_029891385.1 of Erythroxylum novogranatense. Lineage (NCBI taxonomy): Eukaryota > Viridiplantae > Streptophyta > Magnoliopsida > Malpighiales > Erythroxylaceae > Erythroxylum > Erythroxylum novogranatense. The sequence goes on along the minus strand of CM057233.1, from coordinate 51,982,505 downwards.
ATTTATCTCCATATAAGTAAAGGAGTTTACTTGAGGAATGATGAGTTTCATATCATGATAGTAGTTGACTATCGATAATGGCACTATTAAATGAATTGAATCACGTATGTTTTCCGTAATAAAGTGGTCGTTACTTTAATCTTAAAACATACAACTTAGGCATTTGCTTATTATGAACCATAATCTTGATGAGTGGTGAACTCATATATGTTTCATTATAATTTTGATATGATTGGAATGGATTTTACAGAGTATTAATCCAAAGGTTATGCATGTTGGAATTATTAATTGAAACATGTATCAAGGAACATTCACTCAAATAAAGAGTTTATAGTGTTATCATCTCTTCTAGATGTTTAAGGAGATTTGGTGATTAAACTGACGTCAGTAGTTTGATGGACTAGCTACCCATCAAGTCTTAACACTGAGATGAGATCTTATGTGTTAATCACCATATAAAGTAAAAATGAGAGATCTAGAAGGAAAAACCAACATAAGTGCAAAACGGTAATTTTACCCTTTGTTGTGCGGATGGCTATAATAAGATTCTAAATAGGGTTTGCAATTGGACATATTCTCATAACATTTAATAATTCAAGAGTTCAACTAATTGTCTTTAGTGGAATGACATTTAGTTAATAAGCTAGAATTAATTCCAATGAGATTGAATTAATTTCGGGCTTATCGAGCTTGAATTATCAAAGTCCAATAAGATTCCCACTTGGCTTTAAGGAAGGTTATCAAGCTAAGTAAGAAATATAAATGGAGGTTAATTAGAAGCCCATAATTGAATCTTAGGCTTGGTCTAATTAAAGAAGCCCAAATGTACATTTAGTAATGGGCTTGGTTTTTTAGTTTAATGTAATTAATTAGATTAATTATATTAAAACAATGTTTTTAAGAAGAAGATAGCAATTTCGGTTATTCCTAGGTTAAATGTGTAACCACACATTTGACATTAAAAATGCTAAATAAAGATGGTCTTTATTATGGTTAATCATCATTAAATTGAGTTATGAACTTACCATTAAATGGTTTAATGGTTGTCTTTTAATGTTGGCTTGTAACCTATTTGCATTCATTAGATGAAAGATGAAAGATGTACATAAGATGGACCATATTCCTTCTTTCTTCTTGGCAAAACTAAAATTGGGTATTGAATTTTAGGTTATGGTCTTTTCAAATAGCCATCATAAAGATAAATGAAGATAATCTCAATTTTTGGCTATTTTATGAGTGATTAATGAAAGAAGTGATACATTTGATGCCTCTCTCTCCTTCCATCCATGCCTATACGAAATTGGTAGGCAAGAAAGAGTTCTTGCATGTTCTTTACACCTTCTCTCCTTTCATGAAAGAGAGAATCGAAAAATACCAATTGAAAGAGTTTCAATTTTGCTTCTTCTTCTTCTAAGAAAATCTCCTCCTAACATTTGTTCTCCTTTCCCACCAAAGTATTTTGTTAACCTAATTGTCCTTGAAGAACAAGTGGTAAATATAATTGGTTGAGGATATTACAACAAGAAGAAAGTAGATTGCTAAAGGAAAAGAGTCAAAGGCAAAGGATTTGGATACACGAAGAAGGAGAGGATAGCACAACGAGGATTTAAAGCTGTAGCGAAGGAGTCGGTAATACTCCTGATCTTGTTTATATTTATTATCCTTATACCATATCATGTATGGATTGGCATGTTGATGTGGATTTGTTTCTTCTTCTGCAAGTAATGATTTCTTAAAAGTTTTGAAATCTACTATTTTTCCAAACAAAGCATGTTTTCTTTTTCCGATCCAACAATTGGTATCAAAGCCAGTTTCTAATGCATGATTTCATTTCCTATATATTGGATGCATGGGTTGGCAATTTTTTTGTGTATGCTGCATATTTTTATATGATAGAAATATACATGGTGTATGTTTGCTCTTTTGGTTGTCCATAGAAGTTAAATTTACCTTGTAAGATTTCTTCATTGGTTGTAACAAGGAGGGTGGTCTATCATCACCATGTTTCCTCCTTGGTTTCTTTTTTTTTCTATTTTCTTTGACATTGTAATGTACAAATTGATGTAATGATGAAGATGGAGCATCCATGGATTGAAGAAATGGAAAGGTAAAATTTTTGGTGTATCCTTTTGTGTATTGGCATAAGTTTTGTGAAAACATATTTTCAAAGTGAAAAAATTCGATTTTCATATATGCCATTACATTTTGTTTACCGAATGGGCCGGATCATGTTTGTGAAGAGTTCGAAGCGGAAGATCCAAGTCCAAGAAGAATACTTTGGGCCTAAAAGGCTTGTAATTATTTAATTTTTCTAGGATGGACAATCAAAAATGGCTTTATTAGTTCATGTGATGAATGGAGAAATGAATGCTTATAATATGTGATATTATGTGATTGCATGTCATTTAGAAAATTGCCAACCCTAGGCTTTGCCATGCATTCATTATGTATGAGATATATAATGAAACAATATAGGATGGATAATAAATAGCATCTAGACAAGATGGTATTTAAAACTTAAAGCCCAAAAAGATTGAGTGGGAGAGGATGCTCCTTTGAGAGTCCACGCTCTCCAAATGATGGCCCGTTTACATGTGGTGAAGTGTTACTCCCCATCAGAGGGCATGGATCCTAGATCTTGCATGGTTTGGGTCTCCTTAAGGATAAGTCCACTTAATGATAGCAAATGTGACCTCCCACCGAGGCATGGTTTGTAGGTATCTTTAGTGAATGAATCAAGTGGTTAAACACTCAACATTTTTTATCAATAAACTGCCCACTGTAGCTCTGTTGGTAAAAGTATGGACCAAATTAAGATGCTTCTTAAAAAATTAGGCATGAGATGCTTGGTAGTTTTTTAGTGGGAGGGTCCCAGTTTTTCTTTTAATGGATAAGATAGCCCACCGTCACTTAGTCTGTTATAGATAAAAAAAATAACCGTCGTATAATGTTTTAATTTTTTAAAGTTTTGTTAAATCTATCATCATGCATACATGCATCATGATTTTATACAAAGTTCCATAAATTGTTGACTAGTATGCTCATGTTTTAATAATTTATATTTTCAGACATAATCAACCACAAAATGAATCCACTCAACCTACTCTTGACTAATAACAAATTGGAAAATGGAGACAATTTTAATGAATGGAGACAACCTTGACATTGTTCTTCAATATGAACGTATTTCATGGGTGTTAACTGAAAATGAGCCTACACCTCCAAGTGGAGATTAAACTCCTGAGCAAGTCCAACAATATGAGCGTTGGTAGAATGCTGACAAGACTACTAAGTGTTATATTCTGGCTTCTGTCAGCGGCATGTTACAAAAGCAAATTGCTTGTATGAAAACTGCTAGTGCAATGGTTCATCACCTACATGAGATGTTTGGTGTGAGGACTAGGTCTGCAAGAGTGAAAGCTATCTAAACCTTTCATAATCTCAGACAGAAACCTGGTGAATCGGTGTGGGATTACATGATGAAGGTAATCTCTGTGGTCACTGAGACTGAGATGCTTGGGGTCAATATGGATGCGGACATGCAGATGATTATGATCATCAATAGCTTAAACTCTTCTTTTCAGCAGTTTAAGTTGGACTATGAGCTCAACAGCAAGGATTACACCTTGAGTGAGTTGATGAATACCCTCCAGAGCACGGAGGAGATATTGAATATTAAGGCTCAAGGGCCAGAAGCTAATGTAGCTTCTTCTTTTAAGCCCAAGGGTAAGGGCAAGGAAAAGAAGAAGGGTCTAATGAAAAAGAAGGCCCAAACAGGGGTCAAGGCCAAATCCATGAAAAAGAAGGCCAAAGAGAACATCAAAGGAAAGTGTTTCCACTGTGATGAGATGAGCCACCGGAAAAGAAACTGTCCAGTCTACCTAGAGTCCCTCAAAAGCAAACAAGGTATAGGCTTCCTAAGTTTGTTAGGAACTAGAAATATGGCAGATTTATCTACTTCTTGGATATTAGATTCAGGAGCCACTAACTATGTTTGTAATTCTTTGCAGGGGTTCCAGCAAAGGAAAAGACTACCTAAAGGCCAGTTTCAAGTCAAGATAGCAGATGGTTCCTATGTTTCAGCAGAATCAGTGGGAGTAGTTATCTTGGACTTTCCTAGTGGTCATAGGTTATATTTGGAGGATGTTTATTACATGCCAATGATTGTAAGGAACATGATTTCTGTTTTTTGTCTAATAAAATCTGGTTATTCCTTATATTTTGAAAAGGTTGTTTCAATATATGAGAAAAAGGATTTTATTTGTGATGCAATAACTAAACAGGGATTGTTTTTTTATAGAACCTATGAAAGGCTCACTAAACACCACAGAATTGATAAACCAAGACAATCCAAAATCTCTAGCATTAATTCAAAGTATCTGTGGCAATTAAGAATGGGTCATATCAATCAGAAAAGACTTGACAGACTAGTAAAGGATGAGATCCTTATGGGCTTGGATAGTGATCCATTACCCACCTGTGAATCTTGTATTGAAGGAAAAATGACCAAAGCCTCATTTCCTTCTAAAGGAAACATATCTGAATCCACATTGGACCTGGTACATACTGATATGTGTGGGCCCATGAATGTACAAGCTAGAGGAGGTTATGAATATTCATAATTTTTATAGATGATTACTCAAGACATGACTATTTGTATTTGATGCATAAAAAGAGTGAATCTTTTGAAAAGTTCAAAGAATTCAAAGCTGAAGCTGAGAAGCAACTTGGCATGCCATTAAAACAGCTTCGATCAGATCGAGGTGGTGAGTATTTATCTGGAGAGTTCCAACAATATTTAATTGACAATGGAATTGTTTCCAATTTGTCACTCCTCGTACACCTTAATGAATGGTGTAGCGAGAGGAGAAATAGAACTCTATTGGAAATGGTAAGATCAATGATGTCCTACGCTAGCCTTCCAGAATCGTTCTGGGGATATGCCATACAAACGGCAACATATCTTCTTAACTTTGCTCTGTCTAAATTGGTGCCTGAAACACCTAGGGAGTTGTGGACTAGCTGAGTGCCTTCAATGAGGCATTTGAGGACATGGGGCTGCCCAGCCCATGTTCTAAAGCCTGAATCCACAAAGATGGAACCAAGGTCAGAAGTATGTTTGTTTGTAGGATATCCTACGGGAACTCGAGGGTACTATTTTTACAGTCCTCATGATAAGAAGGTATTTGTGTCGACAAATGCAACCTTCTTAGAGGAAGAGTTTGTGAAAAATCACAAAGGAAGAAGTGAAGTAGTACTAAAGGAGTTAGCTATTTCATCCAAACCAAGAGTTGTTTTGGATATGACAGAACAAGATGTCAAAATGGATTCAAGAGTTGAATCAGAAGTGCAACCTGAACATCAAGGTGTGCCTAGATGTAGTGGGAGGGTTGTGAGACAGTCAGATAGGTATCTGAGTTTAGGAGAAGGCTTAATTGCCATCTCGGACCAAGGAGAAATAGATCTCATTACCTATACAAAGGCTATTAAAGATGTTGATGCAGGAAAATGGCTCAAGGCGATGGAATCGGAAATAGATTCTATGTATACTAATGAAGTCTGGGTCTTCGTAGATCTACCACCAGGTCTAAAAGCCATAGGGTGTAAATGGATCTACAAAAGGAAAAGGGGATCGGATGGAAAGGTAGAGACCTTTAAAGCTAGATTGGTAGCTAAAGGCTATACCCAAAAGGAGGGTATAAACTATGAGGAGACTTTTTCTCCGGTTGCCATGCTTAAGTCCATCAGGATTCTTTTGGCCATAGTAGCCTATTTCGATTATGAAATATAACAAATGGATGTCAAGACCACATTTCTTAATGGGGATCTTGAGGAGACCATTTATATGGCCCAACCAGAAGGATTCATTGAGCCAGGTAATGAGCATAAGGTTTGCAAGTTGCAAAGGTCCATTTATGGACTTAAGCAAACATCTAGGTCTTGGAACATTAGGTTTGATAAGGCTATAAAAACCTATGGGTTTATACAAAACCTAGATGAGCCTTGTGTTTATAAAAGAATACAAGAAGGTAAGGTTACTTTCCTAATCCTGTATGTTGATGACATTCTGCTCATTAGGAATGATGTGGGAATGTTATCTGTGGTTAAGGGATGGCTGAATGAACAATTTTCAATGAAGGATTTGGGAGAGGCTACCTATGTTCTAGGGATCAAACTTATAAGAGATCGAAAGAACAAGTAGATAGCTTTGTCTCAACTAACCTACATTGAGAATATGCTCAATAAGTTCGCCATGCAAGATTCTAAGAGGAGTTTTACTCCTACTAGACATGGAATTAAACTTTCAAAGGAACAAGCACCTAAAACCCAAGAGGAGGTTGAACGCATGCGTAAGATTCCATATGCTTCGGCAGTTGGTAGTTTGATGTATGTAATGCTGTGCACTAGACCGAATATCTGTTATGCAGTGGGACTGGTAAGCATATTTCAGTCCAATCCAGGAATGAAACATTGAACTGCGGTTAAGTGTATACTTAAGTATCTTCGTAAGACGAAGAACTTAATGCTTGTTTACTCTGGAAGTAATCTTATTTCGACAGATATACGGATTCGATTTCCAATCGATGTTGATTCAAGGAAATCACACGGTTCTATATTTACTTTAGGAGGTGGAGCCATAGTTTGGAGGAGTGTCAAGCAATCTTGTATTGTTGATTCGACTATAGAGGCTGAGTATGTTGCTGCTTGTGAAGCAACAAAGGAAGCAGTCTAGCTCTGGAAGTTCCTAAATGATTTGGAGGTAGTTCCAGAGGCGAAAAAAGCTATTACACTTTATTGTGATAATAGTAGGGCAGTGGCTAATTCTAAAGAACCTCGGAACCACAAAGCTGCCAAACACATTGAGCGAAAGTATCATCTTATAAGGGAGATAATACAACGTGGAGAACTGGATGTCGTAAAGATTCCCACCAAGCAAAACCTTGCTGATCCGTTCACAAAGACATTGACTCAAAAGAGCTTTGAGGGTCACCTAGAAGGGATGGGAATGAGGGATATGTCAAACTTGCTTTAGGGCAAGTGGGAGATTGTTGGAGTTATGTAAATATAGTGCCTCGAAAGCAAGTGTATTTACATGTAACTTTATCTTCTTGATTCTGATTTTGTAATGAAAATATTTATTATTAATAAAACAAAAGAGTTTGGTTTTATCTGTATGAGCATTATATATCCGGTCATAAGGTACCAAGATTCTTTTGTAAGTAATATACATATACATAGAGATGTATGGGAAACATGTATATTATTATAATCTAAATTAATTGATTCATAGTTGAATAATCAAGTTGGTCACTTGATTACGATTTAGACTGTAGTGTTGCGATTTATCTTCATATAAGTAAAGGAGTTTACTTCAAGGGAATGATGAGTTGCATATCATGATAGTGGTTGACTATCGATAATGGCACTATTAAATGAATCTGGAATTAAGTATGTTTTCAAGAATAAAGTGGGTCGTTACTTTAATTTTAAAACATACAACTTAAGTATTCGCTTATTATGAACCATAATCTTGATGAGTGGTGAACTCATATATGTTTCATTATAATTCTTGATATGATCGGAATAGATTTTTATAGAGTATTAATCTAGTGCCTGCATGTTGGAATTATTAATTGAAACATGTATCAGGGAACATTCACTCAAATAAAGAGTTTATAGTGTTATCATCTCTTCTAGATGTTTTAAGGAGTTTTGGTGATTAAACTGACGCCAGTAGTTTGATGGACTAGCTACCCATCAAGTCTTAACACTGAGATGAGATCTTATGTGTTAATCACCATATAAAGTAAAAATGAGAGATCTAGAAGGAAAAACCAACATAAGGGCAAAACGGTAATTTTACCCTTTGTTATGCGGATGGCTATAATAAGGTTCTAAATAGGGTTTGCAATTGGACATATCTCATAATATTTAATAATTCAAGAGTTTAACTAATTGTCTTTAGTGGAATGACATTTAGTTAATAAGCTAGAATTAATTCCAATGAGATTGAATTAATTATGGGCTTATTGGAGCTTGAATTATCAAAGTCCAATAAGATTCCCCACTTGGCTTTAAGGAAGGTTATCAAGCTAAGTAAGAAATATAAATGGAGGTTAATTAGAAGCCCATAATTAAATCTTAGGCTTGGTCTAATTAAAGAAGCCCAAATGTACATTTAGTAATGGGCTTGGTTTTTTGGTTTAATGTAATTAATTAGATTAATTATATTAAAAAAATTAAGAAGAAGATAGCAATTTCGGTTATTCCTAGGTTAAATGTGTAACCACACATTTGACATTAAAAATGCTAAATAAAGATGGTCTTTATTATGGTTAATCATCATTAAATGGAGTTATGAAGTTACCATTAAATGGTTTAATGGTTGTCTTTTAATGTTGGCTTGTAACCTATTTGCATTCATTAGATTAAAGATAAAAGATGTACATTAGATGGACCATCTTCCTTCTTTCTTCTTGGCAAAATCGAAATTGGGTATTGAATTTTAGGTTATGATCTTTTCAAATAGCCATCATTAAGATAAATGAAGATAATCTCAATTATTGACTATTTTGTGAGTGATTAATAAAAGAAGTGATGCATTTGATGCCTCTCTCTCCTTCCATCCATGCATATACGAAATTGGTAGGCAAGAAAGAGTTCTTGCATGTTCTTTACACCTTCTCTCCTTTCATGAAAGAGAGAATCGAAAATACTAATTGAAAGAGTTTCAATTTTGCTTCTTCTTCTTCTAAGAAAATCTCCTCCTAACATTTCTTCTCCTTTCCCACCAAAGGATTTTGTTAACCTAATTGTCCTTGAAGAACAGGTGGTAAATCTAATTGGTTGAGGATACTACAACAAGGAGAAAGTAGATTGTTAAAGGAAAAGAGTCAAAGGAAAAGGATTTGGATACACGAAAAAGGAGAGGATAGCGCAACGAGGATTTAAAGCTGTAGCGAAGGAGTCGGTAATACTCCTGATCTTGTTTATAGTTATTATCCTTATACCATATCATGTACGGATTGGCATGTTGATTTGGATTTGTTGCTTCCGCTGCAAGTAATGATTTCTTAAAAGTTTTGAAATCTACTGTTTTTCCAAACAAAGCATGTTTTCTTTTTCCGATCCAACAGTTGGAATATTCACTTCAATATAACAATCGCAAAGTTCGATTTTGTTAGATGCGAAGAACAGCCATGTATGTACAAAAAGGCTAGTGGGAGTAGTTATTTTCCTAGTGTTGTATGAAGATGAAATATTGCTAATAGGAAATTATGTACCAGTCATGCAAAAGATCAATATTTGGTTATCTGAACAATTCTCCATGAAGGATTTGGGAGAAGCAGCTTACATTCTTAGAATCAAGATCTATAAAGATAGATCAAGGAAGCTGCTAGGACTTTCCCAATCCATGTACATTGATACTATCTTAAAAAGGTATCACATGAAAAATTCCAGAAAAATCCCACTCAAAGTTTGGTATCAATGGATGAAGGACTTAAAAACCAATTCTGTTTCTAAAGGGGTCAAAATCCCACTTAAAGTTTCTGTCCAATTTAAGTCTCCCTAAACAGTATCACAACTTCTAAAATTTCTATCTTTCAGCTCCAAAATCCATACATGTCATATTTATATCAATGCAAAGATGAAAGAGCAACCTATAACTTTCATGAAGGACAAAAAAATCAATCTGGCCTCTAAGGAAGTCAAAAAGCCACTCAAAGTTTCTGTCCACTAATGATCAAGTCAAACTGTAACAACAAATTGTAAACATCATAACTTCTTATTTCATGTTCCAAAAATTCCATACTTTACATCAATGTAAAGATCATAACATAATCTAAAACTTTCATGAAGAACTTCAAAGCAATTTCAACCTCTAACTAGGTCAATTTTTCAGCCAAAATTTCTGCCAGATAATTGATCATCCTATACCACATCCAAATTTCCAATTTTCATATCTTCCAATTCTCACAATCAAAAATAACATATGATACATCATTGTAAAGCTATAAACTTACTCTACAACTTTCATGTAGACCACTTAACTCAATTAAAAACATATCAGTCCAGAAATTGGCCTCAAAGCAGTACTCACAAACTTACTCTAATGGTCATTTCCAAAAACAAAGCAAAATAATAATTAAATTCGAATGATTATAACTTTCAATCCCGATATCGAAAAATATCATACTTTATGGTGATAGAAAGCTCTCAACAGAATCTACAAGTTTAATGAAGATCATTTTATCAAATTCTGCCTAAATCATCCCAAAAAATTCACAAAATTTCAACCCAAAAAGTCAACTCTTCATCTCCAAAAAGTCAAACTTTCATAATTCAACAAATTCTCACACTTTCACTCTTTATTCCTTGATTTTCAACTTTCATTTCAATCAACTCATTCACTTTAACTTTCATAACCCATACAAAACTACTCAAATATCAAAGTCATCAAAACCAATCAATTTTTTTCTCATCAATTTTCTTAAAGCACAATAACATCTATAACATAATATATATACAAAAACACTCATTTAATTTCATTTATTATTTCTAAATTCCACTTAAATATCGGGGTCCAACATTTCTCCCCCCTTAAAAGAATTTCGTCCTCGAAATTCATACTTAAGAAATCACCAAGTAACTTATCCTCTCACATAATGTCTTTTAAAAGATTATAGTCAATCACTTTCTTATCTAAGTCCTCATCATACATATTTCTCAATTTATTCTCAAATTTTCACTTCTTGTATCAAATACACCACTATCATATCAAATTACTATTTCTTAACATATGTCAATGGTCCAATTTTTGATAACCTTGATATGGACCAGAACCATTCAATCTCAACCTTTTGAACTTCTATACATATCTATATCTCTATCACTCATCTCATCTTTCAAATATCCATTATTGCATCTCACATATATTCGAAGTCAAATCATCCCAATTCATCATAAATTTCTAATCTTAATTTCGATACGCACATTCTTATAATCAATCATACTTTTGACACTTAAATCAAACAATCACTTTAATTCCTCAAATAATTCATGAAAACTTATTCACATCAATATCACATTCTCACTAATTCAATTTTATCCATTCAATCTCTTAACAAACATATGCGCTCATGTAAGATCCTAAAACTTGGCTCTGACATCATAAATGTTGGGACCCGATTTCAGAACCGGGCCCCAACCTCAAAAAACAAAAACCTAAACGGAAATAGAAAGCGAAACAAAGAAGACGAAAGCGAAAGAACGGATCTCAAAGCCGAAAGTATCGAAGACGGGCCAAAACAAAGGCGAAACACAAAGAAAGATCGAAAGTTATAAAGCGGAAACAAAATCAAATAGCAGAATCGAAGGAACGGATTCAATGAAAACAAATCGCTTAAGAACAAAAACTTAATTCTAATCTCGGAAACAAAGAAAACAAAACGATCAATCAACTGAATGTTCAAATTCCGACATCCGTGAACGCATACTTAGGAAAACTAGCGTTGGAAACCTTAGACTAAACTAATCCAAAACCGATATAATTTTTTTCTTTCATTTTATCGATCATTATTCAAAACCATTCCAATTTCCCATTTGGAATTTCTCAATTCCATAAACTCAAATATTTTATCTTTCCCATTCATACATATCTCATAAATCTTCTTTTTAACCAATTCTTATTTTTCTTTTGCCAAAAGACACATAACACGTATATCCATATATCCAAATCACAATTTATACATAATAAGCACTTCTATATCTTAGCTCAAAAATTACAATTCATCGGACCTCCTGTCCAGAATCTCATCATAAACAAATACATTCAATCATCATCATCTACATAGCACTTCAAATAATTCTCAATTATCAACATCATCGGACCTCCCGTCCGGAATCCAAAACATAATCAATATACAATTTATATATACAAAACCATAACTCACTATTCTATTCCATATACAAATCCATAATTCAATCAATCCCATTCATATGTCATGACCATACACAAATTTATATCTAAAATCCATACACAAGTCTAGACGTCACTTATATTCCAAAATAAATACACTACAAACTTTAATGGCATTCCAAGCCATATACAAAACCAATACCAAAATCCAAAATACACAAAAACACAAGATAAGCAAAATCGAACAAAAGCCTTGACTTTCTTTCATCCAATCTCCTACTCGATACCTGGAGATGGGAATGAAGGGGGAGTGAGCTTAAAGCTCGTGGATAACATGTTTATAAATTGAAAAATAAGCAAAAACATTTTGCAAAACTTTTTCCATTATATGAAAGATTTCACAGTAAGAAATTTATCAAATAAATTCTTTTTCAAAAATTTCTCAATTTATCAATGAATTCATGAAAAAATCAAAAACATGAATGCATCACATTATAAACAAAATAAAAAACACATAAACACATCAGAATGGTTTGGGTCGGTCCAAAATAGAACGTACTGCACATTCCCGCATAACGGTCTTGTGCAGCCGTAAACAGAACGTATTACACTTTTTCGCATAGAGGTCCAGTGTAGCCGTGAACTTATGGGAGTCCGTAACGGAGCTCCAATGCCACTAGCAGGCAGGCGGGCGAAGCCAATAAAAAGACAAGTGCACTTGACTCAACTTATGGGACCTAACCAAACCCATATAACACATTTCACACTTGAAAAAAAAATCGGATTGCCCGAAGGCATGTTTCGAAAACTTATTTTTTTTCATATCAGATGCATTCATATTCAAAATAATGAAATCATCAATTATAGACATTTCTCAAATTATTCAAAACATTCGAAAAATAATGAATTCAATAATTATTGTGATTTCTTAAATCATTCCAAATAACGAATGTACAATTGTAACAATTTCTAAAATCGTTCCAAAAACAAGGAATTTAATCATTCGAAAAATAATAATTTAAAAACCCTTTTCTTGATTTTTCAAGAATACATACATAGCTTATATCTCAAAATATAAACATGGTACCCACCTCATTTTCATGCTTATAACTTGTCCAAAGCATCAATTTCTCCAATGCCTCACTTAAATTCCCTAATCCAAGACAAAAATCCCTAATTAATAATCACCCAAATTCAACATCACATAAAGCATAATCACCAAAATTGAGCTAAGAAATCACAAACTCATACTATATCCAAGCTATCTAAACCAAAATCGTTTCACAATTTAACAAAGTAAAAATTCCTCTTACCTTTATTCTTCATCATTTTCGGATTTTCTTGGCTCAAAATAATGCTCTTGAGCTCCTCTTCATTTCCCCCTTGAAATCTTCTTCAAAATCCCCCTTCAAACCTTATAAAAATAAAAACCTAAAAGTTTCCTCTTCTTTCTCTTTTACCTCCACTGAAACTCTCCTTCCTCTTGTCTCTTTCTCTTCTTTTCTTTCTTCCTCTCTTTTAATTTCGTGCTTCCTTTCCCTTAAAAATGACAACCCACTCCTCTTGTCTTTAAAGAATGCTAAATGACCATTATGCCCTTCCTTAAAAGCCTAGAAACTTAAAAGCTTAAGTAACCTTCCAATTTTGCCCTTATGAATTCTTTACACTTTAATTTATAACACTTTAATTCAATTTAATCAAATCAACTTATCCCATATGCTCTTACTCAATTTAACAAGCTAATTATTCACATCAACATGTTAATTAAATCATCAAAATCATAAATTAAAACAACGTCGCAAAATTCATTAAATCATGCTTAAATTAGGCTATTTTTGAAATCATCAAATTGAAGGAATTTGGTAAAACTTCCTTCTAGAGAAATGTTCCTCATTGTCTCAATTTCATAACGCCACCAAAATCATTTAATTTGGTGAACTAATCCAAAAGTTATACTCTTAACATTTAGGACTTGTCTTATGTCAAAATATTTTCTAGCGATTTACTTCCACCCAAAAATTGACATTTTTAAAGACTAAATCGAAACTCGAATCCTTCATAACATTTGTAGCCGTATTTCTCAAGTTTAATCCAAATTAGGAATCACCTTATTTGGATGACTAGAACAAAAGTTATGGCCAAAATACTTTCAGCTCTCACTAATCCAAGACTGAACACTAAACCCGACTTCAATTCAGAAATTAGAAGTCTTAGGGGCTAAATTGAAATTTAATTCCTTCATATGACTTGTAGCCCCATGTCTCTATTTTAGTTTTCAATAAGAATCAATTCAATCGGATCTCCACAGATCAAGAATTTACCAAAATACTGAACCATGTATAGAAAAATTCCCAACTCAATTTGACTAAATCAATCATCCTTAATTTATTCTCCAAAATTCACAACTTTTCATGAAAAGATATAGGGATGTCTTAGGAATCTAACGCTTCAAAAATCAATTCAATTGGAGGTCGGACCAAAAAGTTATGGCCAAAAGAATAGAGAGAGGTCGGTTAGGAAAATTTCCAAATTGGAGCTCGCACTCGCGAGTGGGCGAGGCGCTCGCTAGCTAGGGCGACCTTCCAACTTCTAAAATTCCTAACTTGTGACTCAGAACTCCAAATTTTTCAAATTTCGTATCAATAAAAATATAAAAGAAAGATCTACAATTTTCATGAAGGACTTAAAAACCAATTCCATCTCTAAAGGGGTCAAAATCCCACTCAAATTTTCTGTCCAATTTAAGTCTCCCTAAACAGTATCACAACTTCTAAAATTTCTATCTTTCAGCTCCAAAGTCCATACATGTCATATTTTATATCAATGCAAAGATGAAAGAGCAACCTACAACTTTCATGAAGGACAGAAAAATCAATCTGGCCTCAAAGAAGTAAAAAAGTCACTCAAAGTTTCTGTCCACTAATGATCAAGCCAAACTATAATAGCAACTTGTAAACATCATAACTTCTTATTCCATGTTCAAAAAATTCCATACTTTACATCAATGTAAAGATCAGAACATAATCTAAAAATTTTATGAAGAACTTCAAAGCAATTTCAACCTCTAACTAGGTCAATTTT
Source organism: Erythroxylum novogranatense (assembly GCA_029891385.1). NCBI lineage: Eukaryota > Viridiplantae > Streptophyta > Magnoliopsida > Malpighiales > Erythroxylaceae > Erythroxylum > Erythroxylum novogranatense. The sequence goes on along the minus strand of CM057233.1, from coordinate 51,967,504 downwards.
TTAGTCAAAATTTTTGCTAGATAATTGGTCATCCTATACCACATCGAAACTTCCAAATTTCATATCTTCCAATTCTCACAATCAAAAATAACATATGATACATCATTGTAAAGCTATAAACTTCCTCTAAAAATTTAATGTAGACCACTTAACTCAATTAAAAACATATCAGTCCAGAAATTGGCCTCAAAGCAGTACACACAAACTTACTCTAATGGTCATTTCCAAAAACAAAGCAAAATAATAATTAAATTCGAATGATTATAACTTTCAATCCCGATATCGAAAAATATCATACTTTATGGTGATAGAAAGCTCTCAACAGAATCTACAAGTTTAATGAAGATCATTTTATCAAATTCTGCCTAAATCATCCCAAAAAAATTCACAAAATTTCAACCCAAAAAGTCAACTCTTCATCTCCAAAAAGTCAAACTTTCATAATTCAACAAATTCTCACACTTTCACTCTTTATTCCTTGATTTTCAACTTTCATTTCAATCAACTCATTCACTATAACTTTCATAACCCATACAAAACTACTCAAATATCAAAGTCATCAAAACCAATCAATTCTTTTCTCATCAATTTTTTTAAAGCACAATAACATCTATAACACAATACATATACAAAAACACTCATTTAATTTCATTTATTATTTCCAAATTCCACTTAAAGATCGGGATCCAACAGTCATCATGGTTCCCTACATGAGAAATTTAGTGTTTTGATATTAGACTATGTTATCTTTAACCAGATAACAAGCAGTTTTATGTTGGACATTAAATAAATCATGCGGAGGGATGTGAATGACATAGATGAGATTTGTACCTCTCTTAAATGAGAGAGATATCATTTGGGCCTCTTGACAAGTATGATTGAAGAAATGCATGATCGTGCTCAAATGAATTGATGAGGAGTCATCAATATCATTTGTTATAATCAGTCAACTTTGGGATCAAGAAACTATGATTAATCAAAGGTTGACATGTACTATGCCTTATGATTTATCTTGATATCATATTACAAAAGGACTGATTTTGTAACCATGGTGCCAGGTTAAATCGGATTACCGATCCTTGTTTGATTTGGGTAGTCATAATGTCTTGCTAGAGGTCGTTTATGACTTATGGGCCTTGAAGTGTGATCAAGTCCATTGCCAACATCAAATGAGCCTACAGGGTCGCACACAAAGAGTGACGTGATCTGGGCTTATTCTCTTGGGCCTAATTTATTAGGCATTGAATAAATATATATGGATATATTTATTGGGCTTAGATTGAAATAAGTTGTCGGGCTCTTATTATATGAGATATAATATGGGCTGAAACTTATTGGGCTTCAATAATTCTAATGGGTTTAGAATTATGATGTTCTTATTCCTAATAGGAATAGGAATTAGGATTTCTCTATAAATCGATAAACTTATATCTCATTAGTATGAGAGACGAAAACCCTAGCCACTTTCGTTCTACATCCGAGAGAAAATCATGCGGCGTTCAAAAGGGTTTTAGAATGTGCTAGCACACATCAACCACTACCCGGATCGTTCATCCTCGTGTGGATACCGGTAGAGGACGTTCGCGCACTGTAGCATCTAAAAATCTGAGAAGAAACAAATACCAATCCACATCAAGATGTAATCTCGTACATGCTATTATTTTCGGTTATACATCTTATTGTGTAGTATGGTCCATTACGTTGCGTATTGTGAATACCAGGGCCATAAGCTATCTAATAGGAGGATCATCCTAAAACCCTAGAAGAAAGAGAGTGCATGAGTAGGGTCCCATATGCCAGTGCAGTGGGAGCTATCATGTATAACATGACATGTACAAGACCTGATGTAGTCTACGAGTTAGGAATAGCAAGCAAGTATCAAGGTAACCCTAGTGAGGAACATTGAAAAGTGGTTAAAACCATACTTAAGTACTTGAGAAGAACTAAGGACCAATTCCTCATATATGGAGATTATGAATTAAAGCTAATAGGTTGCACTGATGCTAGCTTTGCATCAGATAAGGATGATAGCAAATCTACCTCTGGTAATATTTTCATCTTGAATGGAGGAGCAGTGAGTTGAAAAAGTTCCAAGTAAGCTACTATAGCTGATTCAGTTATTGAAGCAGAATACATAGCTGCATGTGAAGCAGCTAAGGAAGCTGTTTGGATGAAAAAGTTCTTAACTAAACTTAGTATGGTTCCTTCAATAAAAGAAGTTGTTCCTTTATTGTATAACAATACCGGTGCTATTGCACAAGCTAAGGAACCAAGGTCACACCAAAGATCTAAACATGCTCTGTGGAAGTATCATTTGAATCGAGAAATTCTTGAGCGTGAGGATGTTCAAATTCAAAAGGTTGAAGGAAAGGATAATGCTGCAAATCCCTTCACTAAGGCGCTTGGATCAAAGGAGTTTGATAAGCACAAGTAGAAGATATGATTGAAGTTCATGATTGATTGGGTCTAGGTCAAGTGGGAGATTGTTGGAATTATGCTCATGACTCAATCGTTATATGATAGATTGAACACTTTAGTTTTGTGATTATTAACTTTGTTTAATAACATGGTAAATATTTTATCATATTATGTTTATTGTTTTTAAATATGATAATTCCTTGATTAAATTTATACACATCATAATGAAGATTATGAAAATGAGAGTCAAGTCTTTAGAATTTAATCTAAAATATTCTTAATCATAGGATCATCAAATAAGGACGTTAATAATCCGGTTAGATCAATATATATGTAATAATATCTATTTGATAGATATTAGTATATCTCATTTATTAAGTTACATATATAGATGATGCATATGGAGATATGATCATTGAATTGATCAAACTAAAAATTCTCAATGGTTAATATTACCTATGAACTGTCAAATGGGATATTCTCATAAGGATTTAAATGTATATTTTTCGTTTGACCTGAGATTATCATAGTAATCAATATGTTACTTATTATGTTTTGATGTCAGACACCTAGTATGTAAAAATGCTAATTGAATGATCATTGAATATAATTAAGTACCTATCTGATTATTCGTGAGTCAAGATGGGATCCGTCGACTCTAGGTAAATTAATCTTAATGATTGTTTAAAGATCTTGGCCAGTCTGATTGAATGAATGAGAAAAAGAAAAGTTTTCTAAGTCATTCACTATTTATTAATGATCGACATGTAACATAGTTGGTTATCTAATAAGGTTTGACAATTAAACCATACATTTGGATAATCCGGAGTTGTAATAATAGAAGATAATTATACATTATCCTTAACCAGGTTCCATTTTTGTAAAATTGTTACTTTACACTATCTGATCGTTGAGTAGTATTGCTAAACGCTAACCTTAATTAGTAATTAATTAGATTAATTATTACCAGCTTAGTGATGAACCTATGTGGCCATCTACTGATGAACCTATGTGGTCATACACTTACAAGTGTAATATTTTCCGTTTATGATTATTTAATTTATTATGAGATAATTTATTAAATAATTTATATGGCATATTATTATTTTTGCTAGCATAGAAAATATAGTTAATATTGAAAATTATCTTGTACAAAATAAATGAATAAAATAAAATAGTTTTATTTTGTTTCATTTTAGAAATAATAATAGAATAAAATGGTTTTATTTTATTTTATAAATAATAATAATAATTATTTATTTAAAAGTTGAATAAAAACTTTGTAATGGTTACAAAAGGTGCGTTGGTTTCTTGAACATAAGCGTTAAAATTTTTATCATATTATGATCCTTAAGTTACAAAGAATTAAAAAGCAGACCTTCAATTTAACTTTAATTTTCTTCTTTCAAAATTTTTAAATAAATTTTAAAAGGCAATATAATTTATCTATATCTTTAATTTGAAGTCTAAAAGTTACTAACCTTAAATTCAAATAAAAGAATTAGAATTAAATATATAGGCTTAATGAAATTTAAATTTACAAAATATTAAAATAAATCATGTAATAATACATATAATATCCTTCTTTAGTCCAATTCAATTAAAAATTGATCTATTTCAATTCAATGTTTGATTTAGATATCACAAAATTCTTATCAAAATATTAACGATACATATCAATTCTAAATCTTTTTTATTGTTTAGGTTCGATTCGAATATCAAAGATTTGTGTATAAGAATACCAAATTCATTCATATAGATAAAAAAGATGGTACACAATTTAATTCATACAAAGTATGTTACGAAAATTGTAAGCAAAATGTTTTTTTTTTACAAATAGTGATGTAGATTTAAAATCAGAACTTTCATATTAAAAGAATGAAGCAAATCCAATAAGAAACGACAAAACTTCGAAACGTTGAAAGTTAAAGTGATACTGAAAAGGATTATTAGTCGCCTCAATCTTAACCCTGTGTTTGGTTACCGTGAAATAACCATAATGCCCTGTCATTTTTCAGGGTTCAACCCATCTCTCCTTCATCATTGTCTCTAACGCAGTTCACCACGGAATAGCTTCCCTCCTTGTTATGGTTACCCTCTGAAACTACCCTCCTATCTCCATCTCTCCTTCTTCACTTTGCTGCATCTCCGTCGTGAAAGGTATATTGTGTTTTTCCCCTTCGCACGTCCGCACCTTGCGACTAGTTCTGATATTTCTGTTTGTCTTCCTCCAGATCGTCTTCGCTAAACGTCACTCTCCACCGAAGCAAACCGGTCGTTCGCCATTATCATATCTCTTTTCTGGGTAAGACTCTTTCATCCATCGGTATTGTTTTCCTGTATGGGTAATGGGTTTCCAATGGGTCTTTGAGTGAGATGAATGGATCTGTGTTATTGATGGGTGTGGAAGGGGTAGGGATTCGGATTTGTTGATGGGTATGCATTGGTTGAGGCATGAGGTTCTGTTTCGTTGTTTTTTCATCAAAAAGACCAACGTGAAGTAGCCTCTTCTTTGCTTATTCGAAAACCAAAACACTGTTGTTGTTTATGTTAATCTCAGCTGTAGATAGTTGTAGGAAATTATTCATAATGTGCATGGGGTTATGAGTTTCCATTTATATTCCACTTCAGAGAATGAATAAATGACTGTAATTTTCACTTACAGGGTGTGGTTCTTGCATTAGTTTTACATCAATCTTCTTGCATTTGGAAAGTTGATATTTGAGGACTTCTTCTGAAAGTGGTAAGTGCTTCTTCTTCTTTACATTGATATTGAAATATCATTTGTGTTTGTTGTGTATACAAATCTGTGAATGATGAAAGTTAAGCATTTACATTTTTTTACGAATAATAATACATTGTTTGACTGATCATTGTCCAACCACCTAATAACATTGATTAAGCTTAATTATAAACTATATAGGTATGGCTGTTCATCTTCTATCTTATAAAGGGCAACTCATCTATTTTAATTTAGTGAATGTTCAGGGATTCAAATGTCAGTTTTTAGTTTTCAGTTAAACTAAACAAAAGAAGCTAATCAATTTTTTTCATTTTCACATCGGTGCTTCTTAGTCGATTGTGATATGAAGAATATCATAAAGAGACTTTAGGAGGGAATTCGCATTGACAATAGAGCTTGTATAACCAGAAGGGACAATTAGTAGGGAAAAGAATAAGCAACATCCTGTGCAGAAAGTGAAGTTGAGGAAGGAATGAGGCTATGACCTTATAGATTGTATTATAACAAGATATAGTTCTAAGGTCAAGTATAGAGTTATTGAAATGTACCTTGGGGAATAGACTAATGATTGTTTTATTCAACTTCTTCAACATTGTTCCATGGGGAAAGAACTCTATGATTGCTTCAGTCTGAAATGGTCCTGTTTGTGACCATGTTTTATGAAAAAAGAAGGCATTTCAGTTCATCAGGATTTGTTGCCTTGTAAGGGTGAAGAGCAAACATAGTTCTGAGAATAAAAAGATGAATGGTGTAAAATATTTGAAGTATCCTCTTTTTGACTTGAGGATCGATACTTGAGTTTTAGCAGTTAGTCTAAATTGAATCATTTAAGTTGTTGAACGGTCATACTTCATAATTGAACAATTATCAATCAAAGTTTGAGTTTCCATCAAGTGGTGCTGCAATTATGTATTGCTTTGTCAAACTCTGTAAAATTTAAGCCTCAACTGAATGCGCTTACCAATGATTTATTTCATCTTCTCAATATGCATTCCCAAGTTGATGTTACTCTTTTCACAATTTTTTGTCATTCCTGTTTAGACCAAGAACCTTTGTACATCTTCTTTTTCCACTTAAGGGTAAAAAATTTCCTTCTTGTTATTGTTGGTTGCACTTTACCTATGTAAATTTTGTTCATAATTTCCGCAATAGTCAAATATTGTTTCCTTTAGTGAATCTCAAGTGCACAACATAATTGTTGATTAAATGACTCCTTTTCAATTCAAACTCTGTGACCAATGTTGTTACCCTGTTTAACAAATCTCTTGTCGAATCTAGTGAACAATGGCTTGTGTTTGCACTGCTGATATATTTGCAATGGCACAGGCGACATCTTCTTAAGTGTAATCAAGGCTTCTTAATTGTCATTGGTATTTTTTATCATTGTCATGGTAACTATCAATTGCATCTTAATTGACCATGTCCTTTCACTAGACCAACCCCTGATATGCATTATTTTACTTCATGACTGGGACCTTTCCTATACAAATATTAGACATTATATTATAGCTTGAAATACAGTTGAAGTTATAAATTTAGTAAGCATTTGTTTCTGCAGAGTCATTCCCTTTTAATTAAACACTAGCGTTAGTTCAATGGGTGAACTAAACTTTCTTCTTTATATTATATATTGCGGCTTTCACACCAAAAAGTCATCCATGCATCAAAGTTTGATAGTTCAAGAGCATGCTCAGAAAAAGATAAAACAAAACTTGAGTGCAATGTTTTTCTTTAGTTCCTTCTTCGTATCTTTACAAAAATGGGAATTACTTTTTATTCAGTTTTGATGCTCAAAAACTAAATAAAAAGTAATTCCATGAAATAAGTTCTCATTTTCTCATCAAATCAATTCAAATATGTAGGTGTACATATTTCAAATAAAACCAGGAAGCATTCAAAAGACAATACGCAGAACTTGAGTGAAATTGCATATTATATACTACTTAATGAATGGAGTTGGCACATATGGTGTTGGAGTAAAAAGGAAAATGAGTATCGAATAAACTAAACCAATTGGATCTTATGGTTCATTCATCCTCTGTATAACATGTAACTAAAATTCTAATAGGTAGTCACAAGGTAAGTTAATGCTGAACTAATACAGACATTTTCCCCCTTTTGTTCAATGCATTTAACTGATTTGTTTGACCAAAGACAATGGTACATAGAAGTTTTTATAATGACACAACTTACCAAAACAGTAAGAATTACAACGTTTTAAACTATTCATTGATATGATCGGGCCATCATTTATAGTTCCAGTACATTAGGTTACTCACATTATGAATGTGTCAATTCATTACTGTCTTTTTTAACATTCATTTGACAACTATGCTTATGTTTTTCTTGTCTGAAATTCCTTTTTCCAACTTCAAAGGAAACAAACCACCAATTATATAAATGATAAATTATTTAATTCATTCAATCCAACCTTACATGCAGTACGCATTATTGAGTTTCTGACTATTTGAAACACATTTTAAAACATTCTTCAAGTTCTGCTGATTCATGTCAGTGGCCTACAGAGCTTCCTCTCGCGATATAACTATTGTATGGTTATAATGTTCAAGATTTCCTTCTCTTTACATTCATATCAACATTTTGTTAACTTACCAAATATATTGAACTTCTGTATACATTCTTGTACGATTATAAGTATATAGTATAGTAGACTTTTCAACAATTCATTCTTAACAGACACCAAATTTGGTTTGTTAGTTATGAAACAAACCAAAATCAAGTTTGTATATCTTCAAGAGTGGAGTATATGTCATCCTTCTGGTTTGCAATATCCCATTGCGTCTGTCATTATAATTAAACTTAATTATAATTGTTTCACTCTTATTTGGCCTTGCATGGTATTATATGTGCACTATATGATTCATAACAACTTTGTAACATTTAACTAGACTACTACACTACTTCTAGAAACAAGGATTAATTATAAACCAATTAGTGTTTATTGACAGTAGAAGCATTTCCTTTTGCAACTATATATCTTAATTGCTGTTGAGTCAAGTAATCAATGAGATTAAATTTTCATTTACAGGGTGTGGTACTTGCATTAGTTCGGCAACAATCTTCTTGCATTCGGAAACTTGAATTTTGAGGACTTCTTCTTAAAGTGGTAAGTCCTTTATCTTACCTTCATATTCAAATATTCAATGCATTTGTTGTGTATACATAGCTGAATGTTGTAAGTTCTTAGATTTGCAATTTTCAAGAAGTGTAATTAGAATGTTGGAGTGATCATTGTCTTATTGCATGATATTAAAATCATTGATCATATTGTTGAGTTTTCTGCCCAGCTTACAAAATATGGATTATGTTGTAATGATATTATGATCAGAAGTTTCCCTATTCAGTTGGGAGGCTGCTTTATTTGTAGGGGACCAATAAAAATACAATATAATGGATATATATGACAATAATATCCATTGTCATAATTGATTTTAGTGCGCAGCAACAGTTCTGATGATGGATAGATGAATGAATGTATTGTGTTTTGTTAAACTAAATGATTTTGTGGACAAAGTTTGTGTAGTCTTTGTGAATGTATAGTTTTTTGAATGGTACATTTAGGTAGACTTCTATGGTAAATTTATGATAAACAACGATAGTTTTTCAACTTGGTTCAAGAACACAGCGGGCTTGTAGTGTAGATAGATTATGTAGAAGCAAACTAAATTGTTGGATGGGTGATTGATAGGCAAAGAAAAGTTCTGAGAATTTTCAATTGTTAGTGCCTCCCAAGTCCCATCCAATGTGGTTGCTGATTTTAGTGGTAGAAGCAGCATACTTTAATCCGTGTTTTGCCTCAGACAAGTTAATGGTACTTATTGGCTTGTCTTTCTTATCTGGATAACATTCTTCCATTCCGTAAATTCCACCCACTGTGGATTGATCTCAATGCAGTATTTTGTTTATTTTGTACCAAGTCGTTCTATTTTTACTTATTCTTTTCAACTTATAGTGGTAAGTATAGGGCTGTCAAGTATTATGCAGTCATTAAAAATGTGTAATTCAACATAGAACACTGTATGCTTGTAATTCAAATGTGCGCCTATAGCATGTATGTTTGTTCTTCCAATAATAATAAAAAGTTTGGCAATTATCTGTCTTACAAAGAACACTTGGCTGTGAGATATGGTCGGTTCTCATTGAAGAGTTCTTAGATGGCAAGATTCTCTGCTTATAATCGCTATCCACAGCAATATTATTAGGATTAAGCACAACACATGAGTGTCATTCTGCAAGCGACAAGAAAAAGAAAAATCACATAAAACCAAAAAGTCTTACTTAAATGTAAACTTTAGAACTTGGCAATTATAGACCATCTTCAGTAAATGTAAAGGGTCGAATTTTTTTATTTAAAACAAAAAGTCTATAAATCCGAAATTAAGGCTTATCCTAATGATTAAGAAACACTAGAAACGCTTTTCCTCTTACAAAATTCCTGGTAAGCAAGTCTTAACTTACCAGATATGACAATAAAAAAACAAGTATAGAATAATATAATGGATATGACAGTAACAATACAATATGCCAATTATATATGCATAGGAAAACAAGTATAGAACGGAATCAATGCATTTCTTCAATTTCTTTGTTACACATCTTACTATTCCATACATATGTACAAATGTAGTTTTTGAACATTAAATTGTTTTCTGTTTGCAGACAGTTTTGTTTCCAAATTTGGAGTCAATGGCTCATGATCATATAATTAAGTGTCTGGCTTTGTTTGAGATTATGAAAGGGCAACTGGATCTCATGAGGATGGTCTTGCTCATATGCTTGTATATATACACCAAAAAACGATGTAGAAGTGAAAATGCGAGAGGAAGTAGGGCATTGATAGTACCAAATAGGTCAACCAATATAGATAGGATTTTGCATGAGGGGGATAGGAATACCCAATGGGATATAAGGATGGACAGTAATGCATTTACATTGTTATGTGAGATGCTTTAGGTCAATGGTGGGTTGACAAATACGGGTCATGTGGCAATTGAAGAAAAAAGTTTTAATATTCCTTAAAATATTAGCATAAATTGAATCTAATAGAGTATTACAAGTTCGGTTTATGAGGTCAAGAGAGACAATAAGTAGGGTCTTCCATAGTGTGTTGAAGGCTGTTATCAAACTTCAACATCTGTTGTTGGTCAAGCTCATACCCGTTCCTGAGGATTGCACAGACACTAGATGGAAATTAGTTAACCAGTTTCTAATTTAGCTTGATGAAATTAGTTAACCAGAACCTTTTGTTGATTGGAATTTTAAACAAAGGGTTGCCTTGGTGCTCTCAATGGGACCTATTTAGACATAATAGTTTCCCATGCAGACAAGCCCAGATATCAAGGTAGGAAAGGGAGAATATGCACTAATGTTTTAGGAGTGTGTGACAAGAACTTAAACTTTGTTTATGTTCTTGCGGGATGGGAGGGTTCAGCAGCGGATTCCAGGGTTCTGCATGATGCTGTTAGTAGGTCTAATAGACTACAATTTCCAAGGGGTATGTAAGCAACGAATTGTTACAAGTATGTAATTTTTTTTTTCGTATCATTACATATACAATAGTAATTGTGTCATTTGCTTATAGGAAATTACTACTTAGTAGATGCTGGCTATACCAATGACTCTGGTTTTCTTGCACCTTTTAGAGGCACAAGATATCATATTCAAGAGTGGGCAAGAGATGGGAGGGCACCTTGGAATCCAGAGGAACTCTTTAATAAGAGATACTCGTCGGCCAGAAATGTCATTGAACGTGCATTTGGATTACTGAAAAAAAGATGAAAAGTCCTCAAAAATCCATCTTTCTATCCAGCATCCACTCATGTGTACATCATTATTGCATGCTGCCTTCTGCACAATTTCATTAGATTGCATATGAGTTTTGATCCAGCAGAGCTTGCTGACATGGAACCTAAGGAAATGCCAATTGGGAAGATGCACCGTTACCTGATTTTTTTGATCGTGTGGAGACCAGTAATGAATGGAGTCAATGGAGAGCGGAATTGACTAACAACATATTTGATAAATGGAGAAGAAACCATTAAATTTTCACTTTAATTTACTTAATAACAGTATGTATTGAATTGAGGGATTAAATTTGGTTGTGTTTCATTGTAACTGATTTATTAGCATTGATTGAATTTCATTGTTTTTCCTTTGTTTTCTTTGTACTTAATAACATGTTTCGTTTAATTCTATGTTGTCTTCATGAATTCAAATAAGAATCAAATCACATGTTCATTACTCATTGATAGAAATGGTTTAATCTAGTTTGGGGTATGACATTGCATGGTTTAGGTGCAATGTCACGGGTTTGGACAGATGAAGAGACAGACACATTTGTTACCTTCTTGGAGGACGCAGTTGTTGCTGGTAAAAGGACCGATAATGGACAATTTAAGTCTGTGACTTTCCAATTGAGTGCCACACTTATGGTTGAGAAGTTCCCTGAGTGTAGAATTGAGAAGAGGCATATACAAAATAAATATAAGAGGCTTAAGGAAAAATATCAAACGTCATATGACATGTTGCAATGCAGTGGGTTTGGGTGGAATGAAACCAAGCAATGTGTCGAGGTAGACAGCAAGAAAGTGCTTGAGGAATGGATGAGGGTAGGTTGTTCATACACGCATATTAATGTATTAGACATTGTGTATCATGCTAACAAACATCTTTGCATTATTCTCAGAAACACCCTAATAGGTACTATACCCCTGGCAAGCCATTCCCGATGTACCCTAGACTTGAGTATGTCTTTGGGAAAGATAGAGCCACAGGTCCAGCTGCAATTGACCACAGGGCTGCATTTGCTTCGATTCTTGGTGATGACCTTTGAAGGGATGCACCAGCAAGTTCATCACCTCCTGTTGAGCCGTTGTTTGAACCAGTTCCAGCGGATACACCAGTTGTTACTGCTTCTGTTCATGCAACTGGATCTGTCGCCTCATCTTCCAACACAGATGGGAACCAACAAAATAGAGGAAAAGGGAAGAACAGGGACACTAAAGTGTTAGAAAGCATTGCCGCCACAATTTCCCACGCAGTTGACTGCAGTATTCGTAGTGCACAGATTATTGCAGATGCAATTAGCGTGGGCCCACCAATTCCCCAACTAGGTGACGAGCTTGCGAGATTGGATTTCTCCAACGAAGAGGTTATCAGGACTTTCCAAATTTTCTCAATGAATCCTCATGCGGGGAATATTTTCTGGGGTGCAAATGCAGCACAAAGGTATGATTATGTGCGGAGCCTATTAGATATGCATCATTGACTTTTTAATCTCTTCCCGTACTTTGTATGCTTATGTTAACTATAATTTGGACATGTATGATGGTAACTATACGTTGAACTATACGTATTTGTGCTCGTATTGGAGTGATGTTGACTGATCAGATCATATATTTTGGACTGTATTTGTATCTCTGTTTATCAATGACGAATGGTAGGGTTTTAAATTATTTAATGTTTACAATTTTTGTACGTTTGTGAATGGTTATGATATGAAGCATTTGCAGGTACAGGTATAATATGGGCAGGTTCAACTTCTATGTTGTCTTCGTTGGCCGTCAAGTAGGTATTTTCACCAGCTGGGATGACATCAAATTGCCAACTGAGGGCTTCTCAAATGCTAGATTCAAGGGGTTTCGGACCTTGGTTGAAGCAGAAACTGCTTATGCCATGGATCGAAATAGGACCAGCCATCCAAACGACGAAATTCAACCAATTGCCAATGAACCCTCACCAATCCCGCTTCAATCCACACTATCAACATCTCAACAACCACATGCAACTGAACTGTTGGGACCCGATCCGGGAACCGGATTCCAATCAAAAAAGCGGAACGAAAAACGAAGACAAAAGAGAAATCAAAATGAAGCGAAGGCGAAAATACAAAGTAACCGAACGAAACAAAAGGCAAAACCGAAAGCAAATCGAATAAACCTAGTGAACGCAAAGCAAATGCAAATCGGAATCGAATAAAAAATTGAAATAATCAATAGAACTGAAATAAATTTCAACATCCGTAACAAATATGATAGACAACTTATCGCGTTGGAAACACTAAGACATTCCAAATCTGGTATATATTTTTTTTCTTTCTTTTCTTTCTTATTCAATTTATTCCATCACATACAAAACTCATAATCCATTTTTCAGACATTTTAATCTTATTTTTCTCCTTTTTTTCAATTTATTTTCTAACGAAATTTCGGCAGCATAACGGTTGTCTTTCATAAAACCCAAAACCTGCAAGGGTTCAACATACACTTCTATATTCTCCAATCAATTCCACAATCAATCAAAATCCACCGGACCCTCCGTCCGAGATCTCAGCATAAACAAACGCACTCCTATATCTAAACATTTCAAAATCCTTAATCATAAACAAAACAATCTCATAACTCACTTCAATAAATATATTCATTGTTCAATCCCAACTCAACACAAAGCAGTATTTCAAATCATACTTATATACAATTCCCATTCATAAACAATATACAAAAACTTAATACAATAAAAATACAATCCAATCATTTATGAATTACACAATTCCCAAAATCACATTCACCCTACCCAACTTTATACGCAAGTAAACTTTTCCAAACTTATCTTAATTCATATACATATCCACACTAAAATCCAAATTACTCAAAATCTAACTTATACAAATTACAAAAACATATAAATGTCGAAACTGACGTCTTGACCATCTTTCATCCGATCTCCTGCTCGAATACCTAGAGATGGGGATGAAAGGGGGGTGAGCTTGACGGCTCAGTGGATAACATATTTATAATTCAAAAAATAAGCAGAAATCATTTTTCATAAACTTTTTGCTAAAGGCTTATTTTTCAAACTTTGCAACTTTGCAAACATTTTCCTCAAACCTTTTTCAATGTTTTTCAAACTTTTCAGAATAAATCTCACTTTGTCATTTCTCAAAATTTTTCCCATTTTTTATAAACATGAATGCAAACATGCAAACACATAAAATCACAAATCACATAAAATCACAATATCAAACACATAAAACAAATCAAACGGTTTGGGTTGGTCCAAAACGGAACGTACTGCACATTCCCACATAGCGGTTCTGTACAGCCGTGAACAGAACGTACTACACTTTTCCGTATAGCGGTCCAGTGTAGCCGTGAAGGGAGTCCGAAATCGGAGCTCCAATGCCTTTAGCGGGCAGCTGGGAGAAGGCTTAAATTTTCAAATAGAGACAGTGCACTGACTCAATTAAGGGACCTAACCAAACCCACTTATCACATATTTCATACATACAAATCAAATTGCCCAAAGGCACATTTTGAAACTTTATTTTTCATGCGTGTCATCCTAGACACATTCACATTCACAATTTCATATAATTCATACAATTCAATCAATCAATGATTTCAACAATCAAGTCAAACAATCAATGATTTTAACAATTTGCATACTTTATCAATGCATTCATAACAAATGAAGTTCCAGAAATTTCTATCGATTTATCAAATCATTAAAAACAATGAATTTAAGCTTATAATAATTTTTCAAAAATCATTCGGGAACAATTAAGATTCGAAAATCTTTTCTTTCACTTCCTTGAATTTTCAAAAATCAATAATTGACTTATAATTCAAAGTATAAATACATTACACACCTCAAATCGATTGTAGAAACTTGTCCAATGCTTCAATTTGACCTTTGCTTCTCTCTCTCTTCCAATTTAAAATAACCTAAGCCATAAATATCCAAATTCAACATCATAAAAATCATAATCCTAAAAATTAACTATAGGAAACCCAAATTTATCACTTTTTCAAGCTATCTAAATCAACAATTTTGAAAATCCTCAACTTCCACAAGTGACCTAAACCAATTCATCCAAATTCAATATCATAAAACCCATAATCTTCAAAATTGATATCATATTTCACAAACTCATACTATTATTTATGATTCTACACCAATAATTCACAAAATCCTAAATTACAAAATTAAGCCTAAACCTTAATTAATTTCCATCCAAAATTAAACATAACCTAAGGCATATACATCAAAATTGACTTCATATATCACATATCCATGTCATTTCCAAAGTTTCTCAACAAAGAACTCATTAAAATTCACACATTAAATTTTTGACCTTACCTCATTCTTCACTGAAATCCAAAATTTCTTAGCTTGGAAGGAAGCTCTGGTGCTCCTCCATCTTTTTCTCTCTTGGAACAACCTCAAAAGCCCTCTTCAATTGGTAGAAAAATCGAATTTTAACTCTCTCTCATCTTTCTCCATAGCCGAAACTTCTCCTCTCCTCTCTTATTTTATTTCTCTTGTTTTGTTCTTATTTCCCAGCAAACTTCATGCCTTCCTGTTGTTTAAAACGGCAACTCATTAGTGACATGTCATTAATGAGGGTCAATTGACCAAAATGCCCCTGCACTTTACTTTATTTCATGCTTACTTTCGGATATGATTCGCACTATCAATTTGAAGGAATTTGTCAAAACTTCCTTCTAGAGAAATGTTCCTCTATGACTTAATTTCATAATGTCACAATAATAATCCAATTTGGAGCACTACATCAAAAGTTATCCGCAAAACATTTCAGATATGTCTTATGCTAGAACATTTTCCAGCACGTTATTTCTATCCAGAAATTGACATTCTTAATCGTAAAATTGAAACTCAATGTCTTTATAAAGATTGTATCCTTATGTCTCTAGTTTAATCCAAAATAAGAATCGCATCATTTCGATTACCAGAGCAAAAGTTATGCTCAAAATACTTTCAGATGTTCTTAATCCAAAACTGCACACTAATCCAAACTTCAATTCAGAAATTGAAAGTCTTAGGGGCAAAATTGAAATTTAATTTCTTCATATGATTTGTAGCCCCATGTCTTAATTTTATTTTGCCTCAAGAATCACTTCAATCGGATCACCACAGATCCCGAATTCCTCAAAATACTGAACTATGTTTGAAAAATTTTTCGACTCACTTTGATTAATTCAATCAACCTCAATTTAATCTAAAAAATTCACAAATTTCTCATAAAAATATAATTCACTGTCTTAGGAATCCAACGCTTCGAACACCAAGTCAATCGGATGTCGGACTGAAAAGATATGAGCTAAAGATTGAAGAGGGGTCATATTTCCTATATCTAAAAATAATAATTAATTAATCTGAAAATAATAATTAAATAATTAAAAAATAATAATTAATTAAAAAATTTATACAAAGACCCTCCTCGCGAGGGTGATACGTCGCCCTCGAAAGAGAGCTTCTGAAATCTTTTTTTTCAATATATATATATATATATATATACATACATAATTACATATATATATATTCGAATTTTTCAAAAATCGTAGCTCTTGATTCAGAATTCAAAATTTGACAAATTTGGTCTTTATTTAAAGCTTGAAGGAAGCTCTACAACTTCCATGCAGAACTCCACAACCAATTCCATCTCTAAAATGATCAAATTTCTAATCAAAGATTTGGCCACATTAATAAATCCTTAAACCAAGACTCAACTTTGGAAATTTGTATCTTTTAACTTCGAAGTTCAAACATATCATATTTTATATCAATGCAAAGATCCGAAAGTCACCTACAACTTTCATGAAGGACATAAAAATCAATTTGACTTCTAAGGAGGTCAATTTTCTAATCAAAAGTTCTATCCTATAATAATCATGCTAAAACTATAACATAAACTTGTAAAAATCATAACTTATTATTCCTTGATCGAAAAATTCTATACTTTATATCAAAATAAAGATCAAATCAAAATCTTCAACTTTCATGAAGAACGTAAAGGCTAAATCAACCTCTAACTAGTTCAATTTTCCAGTCAAAGTTTTAGCCATAAGAAAAGTCAACCCTAACACACCTAAACTTTGACTGCTCATAACTTTCACTCCCTATATCGAAAAATTGCAAACTTTATGGCGACAGAAAGCTCTTAACTGGAGCTACAAGTTTCAAGAAGACCTTTTCTCAAATTTTGCCTAAATCAAAAGTCAACTCTCAAAGACCAAAAAGTCAAACTTTTCATATTTTCACACTTTTTCTTTTTAGTTCTTGTTTTTCAACTCTATTTCAATCAACACATTCACTTTTGAATATTTTTTATTTTTACTTAAAAATCGGGGTCCAACATGAACTCTCACCAATCCCACTTCAATTTTCACTGCCAACAGCTCAACAACCACATGCAATGGAACCCTCACTATTTCCGCTTCAATTTTCACTGCCAACAGCTTAACATCCACATGCAACTGCAACATTGAACCAAACTTTGGCATGGAGTCAAGCATTATTCCTACTTGCTATTGGGGTCATTTTCAGCATTATTATTAACAAAATTCTCAATAAATTTTAAGGCTTCAACGTATTTAAAGCCATGAATGCTTAGATGTTGTTTAAACAATTATGTATTAGAATTTATTGGTTGACGATGCTTTTCGAACCTATTATGTAATTAATTATATTAATGTTTAAATATTTTGTTAAATTATTTTATCCTAACTAATTTTCATAATAATAATCATAATTATAAAAGATAAATAATAGTCATAATTACAATAATAATAATAATAAACTCAAAATAATATATAGTAATTGATAATAGAAGTAATGACAAAATTTAATAATAGTAATAATTATTAATTTTTGTTTTATTACAAAATTTATACTAAATCTTAGTAACAATGTTATGAATACTGCATCGGGTTGGTGCGGATTGAACTCGGAGCGAACAGTGCAGGGTATCGATCGATATCGAATCTGATTTAGGAGAATTTTTAAATTTATAAAATAGTCCCTAAAATTTTAAAAATTACAAAATAGTCCATATTGATATATTATCTGGTTTATCTTGTATACTTTACTAGTTCTTGTTTACATCAACTATGCTAATTAATTTGAAATAGTAATAATTTTAAATATTTTACATATAAATAATAACCACAATTAATATAAACAAAGACAATCATCATCATACAATTATAAAATTAAGAATAATACAAATTATTTAAAATATTACAATAACACAATTTCCAATTTAAATTTAATTTCTAATTATCTTCCAATTTTCAATTTCCAAAATGCAAAATGCAAAATGCAAAATGCCAAAATCCAATTTCAATCTCAATCCCAAATTTAATTTACAATCCAATTCCAAAATTCAATTCCAATTCCAATTCTAAATTTAATTTCCAATCCAATTCAAAAATTCAATTCTAATTCCAATTCCAAACCCAAAATGCAAAATGTCAAATTCCAATTCCAATCCCAAATTTAATTTACAATCCAATTCCAAAATCTAATTCCAATTCAAATTCCAATTTTAATTTCCAATCCAATTCAAAATTTCAATTCCAATTCCAATTCCAATTCCAAATTTAATTTTCAATCCAATTCAAAAATCCAATTTCAATTCCAATTCCAAATTTAATTTCCAGTCCAATTCAAAATTTCAATTCCAATTCCAAATTTAATTTTCAATCCAATTCATTAGAAAAATATGGTTAAAAAAGAAAGAAAATTGGAGTTGCATAAAGTTCTTTGTTTTTCCTTAGTTTCTCATGTTATGTCATTTTCAACAAGGTCTTTCTTTTTCACTTACCCTCATCTCATTTCATATTAATGATTGTTTGATTTATTCAACGAGTTTAGTTTGGTTAAGATAGACTTATTAGCAACATTTTGGTGGAACCTAAGCGATTTTTACGCAACTATTATAAATTATAATAAATTAATATTCTCAATTATTGCAATTTCAAATAATCAGAATACAAAAAGTCTTATCTCTTTTGTTTTCTGACTTTTCTCCTATCTCTATCTTCTATCTTCTCTCATTGGTGCTTTCTCTATACTATCTCTGTAGGAACATCCCGGGGTAGGCATCACATGCCCACGGTGCGGAATTTAAAATTTTTTAGTTCCGGGACATTCCCGAAGCCAGGATCCATGTGAAGTTACAAACAATCAAACCATAAGGACCAGCGGAGACCGTCTCTAACGGTATCCACGCAGAGGTCGGAAAACCTAAGGGACAAACTCCTTTGACGGGAATAGCTAGACTAAAGAAAGAGTGCTAGCTCTTACCTTAGCCTGGAGAGCAAGTGGAGATGACTTGGTGGAACCTTGAGAAGAAGAAGCAATCTTGAATGGAAGATGATGAAGAAGATGGAAAAACCAAGTTTTAAGGCTTAACCATTAAGCCATCGATTTTCTCCTTCCATCAACCGTGCAAAACCTCTTCCTTACACCTTCTTATGTTTATTTAACACTTAAATAACATATTTAAGGCTTAGTTGATGAGTGATCCACGTGAGAGGCTTTAACATTTCTTAAAATGCTAAATAATCATTAGGTTTGAAAAGTCAAACCAACAAAACCTCTCCACCAAATTTCATCCACCGAAATTCATCTTTAAATATATATATTAATTAATTATTTACTTAATTAATTAATATATATAATTGCTGAAGTGGTCGATTAAATTGGGAATTGGTCCTACCGCCTCTCTGGGCCCCCGTGAAAAATCACCGAAGCGGTTTTCGGCAATGTCGATGTCGCGATCTCATCGGGACATATCCCAATCTCATCGGGATCCATTTAATCCTATTGCTCTCCGGATATCGGATCTCCGTCAAAACTATTTCTGATTCTCCGAGTCACTCTTATGCGTGTGACCCATTAGGTTCCGGTTATGTTGGCCACTTAGATTAACACTTAATCTAAGCAAGTCATGAGCGGTATCTAGCAACACATCATGACCCCAATTGACCGGAAAGTAATTGGTTTGACTAATGAAACCATATCACGAACCCTTCCATAGACAATTACTGCATGATTAGTCTTTTCACCATGCTATACCCACTTGGTTTGAGTATGGGCAATGTGTCAACTCTTTACTAGGTGATCGGATCAAATCTAGTCCAGTGTCATTAGTTCTCGTCCTAGGACTCATTACTTTATATGTCCATGAAGACCATCTTCATGACATATGTATCTTTCGGCGCGAGAGACTTCAAAGTAATGATCCGATAAGAGGCTTGGGTATCTCTTCCGCTATAATGAAGTGGTGAATCCTCTATTGGCTACTCAATTACCTTGAATACCTCAAGTTGTACCCAATCACCACCCTATGAGCGACCTCGAAAGGCAACAAGGAATGGAGTCAAAGTACGAATCGAGACCAAGATATCCTTGAGTACCTCAAGTCTAAGGATACTTGCACCATTGCTATGATGAGATTATCAACGACATTTGTATAGGACATCCATGTGATGATCTCATAGCAGGTCATCAATGTACTTACTACCACTAGTAAGCATCCACATGTCAAATCTAAATATCTCAATATTTACGGTTTTACGAGATCCACCGCTTGATCCAATCAAGGAGTTTGACATGTGTTAGTCTATCCGGATTAACGATGTCGGTCTCGTTAATCCTATGACTAGGATAATTTGAATCTTGACATAATTGCACATGATAGGAATCTCGGTAGTATGATCGCATCATAATTTCCTTCATGCTATGTCATGTATCGGGGACTTCATTAATTTGATTAAAGATCACTATCAATTCATAATGAAATGAATATCAAATAAATGAAAATGCCTTGCTTTATTTATTCATAAAGTCATACATGACTATGAACAAAATGCGCTAAAGGGATTGCCTTTAGGCACTACTCTAACAACCTCCCACTTGACCTAAAGCCAATCGCCTTGGTATCTAATACCATAAGCGAGTACATGAGAATCAAAATTCTTACGTGACAACGGCTTTGTCAGCGGATCAGCAATGTTCGCTCTGTGGAATTCTCTATCGGGACATCACCCGTGCAATGATCTCCGAATCAAATGGTATCGGCGGAGTACGTGTTTGGATCGCTGATGAGACCTTGGTTCCTTCGCCTGCGCAATAGCTCCATTGTTGTCACAATACAACTGTATGGGTCCATCACAACTAGGAACCACACCAAGTTCAGAAATGAACTTCTTGATCCAAACTGCTTCCTTTCTTTGCATCCGATCTTTGCAATGTACTCTGCCTCGATCGTCGAATCGTGATGCGTCTCTGTTTGGAACTCTTCCAACTGACCGCTCCGCCATTCAGTGTGAAAATATAACCTGATTGGGACCTGGAGTCGTCCTTATCAGATTGAAAAATGGCATCTGTATGCCCGCTCACTTGGAGATTTCCATCTCCATATATCAAGAAAACATCCTTAGTTCTTCGCAAGTACTTTAGGATATTCTTGACAGCCACCCAATGACCCTCACGGGATCCGATTGGTATCACGCTCGTAACACTTAGAGCATATGATACATCGGGTCTCGTACATAACATTGCGTGCATAATAGATCTCTGCGCAGATGCATACGGGATCATATTCATACGCATCCTCTCATCCGTGTCCAGGGACACATAGACTTCGAGTGTTATCCATGAACAATGGGAAGAAACCCTCTCTTGGATTGCTCCATGCTAAACCTCTTTAGCACCTTGTCTATGTCGTTATTTGTGAAAGACCAAGCAACCTCTTGATCTATCTCTATAGATCTTTATCCCAAGGATATAAGTTGCTTCTCCAAGGTCTTTCATGGCAAATTGTTTGGACAACCAAATTTTTACAGACTGTAGCATTGAGACGTCGTTTCCTAGCAACAATATGTCATCTACATATAACACAAGGAATACGATCGCAGTTCCATTCACCTTCTTGTACACACAGTGTTCATCCGGATTTTGTGAGAAACCAAACTCTTTGATCGTCTCATCAAAACGGATATTCCAACTCCTGGATGCTTGCTTCAATCCATAAATGGATTTCTGAAGTTTGCATACCTTTTCGCCATCTGCGGAGATGAAGCCCTCGAGGTTGTGTCATGTACATCCTCGGCGATTTCCATTCGGAAAGCGTCTTCACATCCATTGCCATATCTCATAATCATAATGGCGGCAATGGCTAGGAGTATCTAATGGATTTAAGCATTGCTCTTTGATGAAGGTCTCGTCATAGTCAACTCCTTGTCTTTGGCGAAAACCTTTAGCCACAACCTCGCTTTATAGGTAATTACATTACCATCCATGTTGGTTTTCTTCTTGAAAACCCATTTGCACCTATAGGTTTTATCCTTGGTGCATCAACCAAAGTCCATACTTGGTTTTCGTACATGGAATCCATTTGATTTCATGGCACGAAGCCATTTTCGAACTCGAACTCTTGAACCTCTTCATAGGTAGTAGGCTCATCATCCTCTATGAGCAATACGTCATTCTGTTCACTCACGAAATCCATATCTCTGAGGAGCAGGCGTATTCTACTTGACCTCACAATTTCGTGTGAAGTAGAAGGTTGAAGCTATTACCTCATCTGTGTGAGTTCTGATTTTGAGTTCGAGCGATTGATCTGCGTCTGTTCGAGCATCTTGAACTTCTTCAAGTTCAATTTTGCTCCCACTGTCTTCTTTTAAAAGAAACTCTTTCTCTAAAAAGACAGCATGCGTTGAAACAAACACCTTTTGTTCCTCAGCATGGTAGAATTGATATCCTCTTGTTTCTTTAGGATATCCTACGAACAAACACTTGTCAGATTTTGCTTCAAGCTTATCTGACTTTGTCCGCTTCACATAAGCAGGACAACCCCATACTTTCAAATAAGAAAGATAAGGTTTCTTGTTAGTCCACATCTCATATGGAGTAACATCAAGCGACTTTGATGGAACTCTGTTTAAATAAATGACTATCTCAGTGCATACCCCAAAAGGATTTGGGTAATTGTGCAAAGCCCATCATAGATCGAACCATGTCCAACAAGGTTCGATTTCTCCTTCTGCCACACCATTATCTTTGTGGTGTGTAAGGAGGAGTCAATGAGATAAAATCCCATTATCTCGAGATAATCCAAAACTCTTGGTCTAAGTATTACGCCACCACGATCGGATCGTAATGTCTTGATACTTTTCCCAAGTTGTTTTTCTACTTCATTTCTGAATTGTTTGAACTTTTCAAATGCTTGATTTGTATCTCATCGAGATCTGGTACCCATATCGCGAATAATCATCGATAAAGGTAATGAAGTAGCGACAACCACTTACGGCATGGATGGACATCGGACCACATACATCGAATGTATTAGGTCTAATAATCCGATCGCTTCGTTCACCCTTTCCTTAAAGGTAACTTAGTCATCTTGCCTAACAAACAAGATTCACATGTGTCATATGATTCATAATCAAATGACCTAAACTTCCACTCTTGTGGAGCTTAGCGATCGTCTCTCATTTATATGGCCAAGCGACAATGTCATAAGTAAGTTGATTTTAAATTATCTCTTTTATGTCTTTTAGCGTCATTGACATTCATAACCGGATGTGACATATCTAATATGTATATTCCATTGCATAATGTACCCATTACCATAAAGCATTCCATTTGAGCTAATAGAACAACCATTGTTACCAAAAGACAAATGGAAACCAGCTCTATTTAAACAAGAAATGACAATATGTTCTTTGTTAACACGGTACAAAATAACAATCATCCAAGTTAAGTACAAGCCCAGCTGGGAGTGTCAAAACATAAGTTCCTACGGCTAATGCGGCAACCCTTGCTCCATTGCCAACACGCAGTCCATTTCTCCCTTTATGAGTCATCTCATCGTCCACGAGGCCCCGATATCATTGCATATGTGTGAGCCACAACCGTATCTAATACCCATATGTTATGATCGAAATAGTATTAACCTCAATGACAAACATACGAAGAAGTCGAGGCATCGATGCCTTCTTACCTTGATTCTTCCAGATAGACTTTGCAATTCGCCTCCAATGACCGGTCTTACCATGATGGAAGCATGTACCTTTTAGTGCGTCTCTTTGGTCTTCTTCTTGCCTTTAGCTGCACTTCCTTTCGACTTCGAGCCTTTTTCTTCTTCATTTCCTTTTCTTGGAACCGGAGGAAGAAGAATCCACCAATAACAACGCCTTGCTATCTTGCTTGACGACTTGTTACTGCATGTCTTGGCAGATTGATCACTCGGGAATTGTGGTGGATATTTGGTTCATTCGATAGTTCAACACAAACCGTGAATAACTATCGACAAACCAACAAGAATTAAGTCTATACTTAACTCGTAATCCATCACAAAACCTAAGACGGCCAACCTCTCAATATAGCCATTCATCTTTAATCGTATTACGCTGCAGATGAACCAGAGTCATCTTCGTTGTAAAGAGCAACCTTGAGGTCTCGAACCGTTTGGACCGTGCTTGCTCATCAAACAACTCGTAGATGAAACACTATCGTGTGAGCATCCATAGACTCGTCTTTGCTTCGCACTCGGTGACATCGATGCAAGCATAATGCATGTGGCTATGTCTTTGTCTTTTAAATGCTTACGATATGCCTTCCGATCATCATCGAAGCTCCTTCAGAAGTGGATCGAGCGGATAATCAAGGATGTATCCTAGATCCTCGGATCGAGAACAATTCTCGATTTCGCAGCCAATCAAGAAAATTTGGTCCGATTAATTTGTTTGCATCCATTAGTGGCGAAGATTCACACTAGTCGACATCTTGATCAACCTAAGCGTAGAGAGAAAGAAAGTTAGAATAGAATTAAATGTATGCTCATAAGGACTTAAATGACATACATATGGCTCCCACTAGTTTCAATAGAATCCATAACCCTCATTATGAATCCAAGAAACAAAATGGCACAATGACCTAGTGGGTCGATATCCGACATTGCTAAGAATGACCTTGAGGTTAGCTCAACAAATCACCTTAGGTCAATCGGTAGGTATCGGTCATACCAATTGCATCTCAAATGCAACTATCGCCCAGTGCTATCAACAGTTGATGTATGCACATACATTGGGTTATCAACACTTGATGCGCGTACATCTGATGTACACTACCCAATTTCGCCTCTGCCCACGTTGACCTTGAGGTTAGCTCAACAAATCAACGCTTCTAGGAAAACCGACCCATTAATCCGAAAATCATATTTTCATGGTTTGAACATATTCGTATAGAGTGAGCTTGAGGTTAGCTCAACAACCCAACCCTATAAGAACTCTGGTTCTTGCCATATTAATGGAAGGCGTTAGTTTTCATATTTTAAGTTGAGGGATTTTAGGTCTCATCAAATTAATCTTATCCAAGGATCATAGTCATCTTGACTATATGGGTGATTTAAGGCATTGCATCAATCACATTGAATTTATCGAAAATCACCCATCATCCCACTCGGCATGTAACAAGTCGACTTGTATATGTATAAGTCGACTTATTGCTCTGTACAAGTCGACTTATGCATGTGTAAGTCGAACTTGTGCTGTAATCTGCTAACAAGTCGACTTGTCCCATTATGCAAGTCGACTTATTTGTTCTGATGCACCAAACAAGTCGAGTTATGCATATAAGTCGACTTGTTTGTAATGCATTGGAATTTGCTATCTAATCGGCTAATTCTCAATCCGTGTAGATCCAATTCACAATACCTAGTGTAATATCCTTCATATTGATGTGCTAATGAATCATATTCATTAAATCATGCATGCCAAATAGTCAAACTATATGAGAAAAGCTTGAAACTGATTAATTCACTATTAATCACTAGATTTCCACATAATTCAAGGACACCAAATAATCATACTAAATAGCTCTAAATAGTCTACACATTATCAAGATTACTCCGCACTTGTCACAAAAATTGTGACGGCCAAAATAACGAGATAACGGAATAAGCTAATAAGACGCTAAAGTGACCTATTTACCATCCGAAAATTATTGGAAACCTAATTTCAAGAATCTCATTATGGGATGCATGCCACATCAATATAACACATTTTAATCACTATAAAAATGATTCATGGCATTGGAACTGAAAATAACGCAACCAATCATTTCAAACAAAACAGCCCCAGCATGTTTCTCAAAACTGCCAAGCTCTGCCTTTTGCTCAAAATGACCATTGAAACAATTTCAATAAATGCTGAGAAAATTACAGAGGTTAGTACATGTTCCCAACATGCTCCATGAATTTTTACAGGATTTATTTCCCACAAAAACTCATTGAACCTCAGCAATCTAGCTGAAACAGAATCTGTGTTCTCCAACACAAACATTCCCAACAGCATACAAGAAATTCGGAAATAAATAGTAAATCACCATGAAAACATTTTTCCATCCACAGAGACATTCAAAAACATCTTAGGGACATGTTGGTGAAAACCAATCCGAAAAACCATTTTTTTAGATTTTATTCTCGAATTTACAAGCATACGTGTTTCAGAAATGTTCAACAAGACAGCATCCGAAACATAAGGAATTAAATTAGCAAAACCATATCAATCGACATCGATAAATTTTTTCCTTTTATAGACACATTCAGCAACATCTTATGAGAAAGTCTATACAAGAAAATTTCGAAAACCTTATCATATACTGAATTCGAAATTCAACAGAAGCAACATGCCTTTCAGCTCAATTCACATAGGAACTCCGACCTAGTTATCATTTTGACTGTTTATACGACACAAGTGGCTCGATACCACTGTAGGAACATCCCGGGTAGGCATCACATGCCCACGGTGCGGAATTTAAAATTTTTAGTTCGGGACATTCCGAAGCCAGGATCCATGTGAAGTTACAAACAATCAAACCATAAGGACCAACGGAGACCGTCTCTAACAGTATCCACACAGAGGTCGGAAAACCTAACCGGGACAAACTCCTTTGACCGGGAATAGCTAGACTAAAGAAAGAGTGCTAGCTCTTACCTTAGCCTTGGAGAGCAAGTGGAGATGACTTGGTGGAACCTTGGAGAAGAAGAAGCAATCTTGAATGGAAGATGATGAAGAAGATGGAAAAACCAAGTTTTAAGGCTTAACCATTAAGCCATCGATTTTCTCCTTCCATCAACCGTGCAAAACCTCTTCCTTACACCTTCTTATGTTTATTTAACACTTAAATAACATATTTAAGGCTTGGTTGATGAGTGATCCACGTGAGAGGCTTTAACATTTCTTAAAATGCTAAATAATCATTAGGTTTGAAAAGTCAAACCAACAAAACCTCTCCACCAAATTTCATCCACCGAAATTCATCTTTAAATATATATATTAATTAATTATTTACTTAATTAATTAATATATATAATTGCTGAAGTGGTCCAGTCAAATTGGGGTCGGTCCTACCGGCCTACCGGGCCCCCCCGGCGAAAAATCACCGGAAACGGTTTTCAGCAATGTCGATGTCGCGATCTCATCGGGACATATCCCAATCTCATCGGGATCCATTTAATCCTATTGCTCTCCAGATATCGGATCTCCGTCTCAAACTATTTTCTGATTCTCGAGTCACTCTTATCGTGTGACCCATTAGGTTCCGGTTATGTTGGCCACTTAGATTAACACTTAATCTAAGCAAGTCATGAGCGGTATCTAGCAACACATCATGACCCCAATTGATTAGGAAAGTAATTGGTTTGACTAATGAAACCATATCACGAACCCTTCCATAGACAATTACCTGCAATTGTCTTTTCACCATGCTATACCCCACTTGGTTTGAGTATGGGCAATGTGTCAACTCTTTACTAGACCGATCGGATCAAATCTAGTCCAGTGTCATTAGTTCTCGCCCTAGGACTCATTACTTTATATGTCCATGAAGACCATCTTCATGACATATGTATGCTCGGCGCAGAGACTTCAAAGTAATGATCCCGATAAGAGGCCTTGGGTATCTCTTTCGCTATATGTAGTGGTGAATCCTCTATTGGCTACTCAATTACCTTGAATACCTCAAGTGCACCCAATCACCACCCTATGGCGACCTCGAAAGGCAACAAGGAATGGAGTCAAAGTACGAATCGATTCAAGATATCCTTGAGTACCTCAAGTCTAAGGATACTTGCACCATTCTTTATGATGAGATTATCAACGACATTTGTATAGGACATCCATGTGATGATCTCATAGCAGGTCATCCAATGTACTTACTACCACTAGTAAGCATCCACATGTCAAATCTAAATATCTCAATATTTACAGTTTTCTGAGATCCACTGCTTGATCCAATCAAGGAGTTTGACATGTGTTAGTCTATCCGGATTAACGATGTCCGGTCTCGTTAATCCTATGACTAGGATAATTTAGAATCTTGACATAATTGCACATGATAGGAATCTCGAAGAGTATGATCGCATCATAATTTCCTTCATGCTATGTCATGTATCAGGGACTTCATTAATTTGATTAAAGATCACTATCAATTCATAATGAAATGAATATCAAATAAATGAAAAATGCCTTGCTTTATTTATTCATAAAGTCTGTACATGACTATGAACAAAATGCGCTAAAGGGGATTGCCTTTAGGGCACTACTCTAACAATCTCTATCTCTCTCTGTAACTACACAATCCTAACTTTTCTCCTTTCTCTATCTTCTATCTTCTCTCATCGTTGCTTTCTCTATACTATCTCTATCTCTCTCTGTAACTACACAATCCTATTAACCCTCGCTATTATTTTGCCTCAACAGTTCATCTCATTCTCCTCTTTCTTTTTTCAATCTCGACTATCCATTGCCACCGTTGGAGTTACGTCACTTAACCACCAGAGTCCAGATCCAGACCAGGGAGGGTAGCAACGCGGCATGAGAGGGACAACCGCGAGATTTAGACAGCGGAGGGACAGACGGACGGGCGACAGACACCTGAGTCCAGATCCAGACTAGGAAGGGGCGGCGACGCGGCGTGAGAGGGACAACCGGCGAGATTCAGAAAGCGGAGGGACAGACGGACGGAGGGCGACGGACGGGCGATAGAGGAGATGTGGGTCGAAGGTCCGGGAGGGTGGGGCGGCGGGTAGGTTTTAGGGTTTTTTTCATTATTTGCAAATGAGTCCCTAAGTTTTTTTAATTTTACGGAACTACCCGGTATTTTTCGGTATCTATGGTTCCGTAAGACAGACCGAAAGCAGTACACAGTTTCTAATTTTTCCGGTATCTTTGTCTGATGCAGATCGATTCGATCGAATCGGAACGTTCGACCTAAGTCGTATTTAAGATTTGACGAAATTCGATCAACGCTTAGTAATAGTAACAACAATAATTAATAATAATTATAATAACATGTTTAATTTTTTAACAAATATCATACTAAAATAAACAAATCAACAAATACTTGTAATAGTAGGTAATAATAATAATAATAATAATAATAATAATAATAATAATAATAATAATAATAATAATAATAAGCGTAATAATAATAATAATAATAGAACCATATTAATAATAGGTCATAATAATAATAATAATAATAATAATAATAATAATAATAATAATAATAATAATAATAATAATAATATTACTACTTAAATATATTAATAATAATAGCAAAAATCAAAATAATATTAATAATGTTAACAAAATTAATTCTAGTAATAATAATAATATTATTATTATTAATATTAAAATTTATAATAATAATAATATTATTATTATTAAACATAATAATAATAATAATAATAATAATAATAATAATAATAATAATAATAATAATAATAATAATAATAATAATAATAATAATAAACATAATAATAATAATTGTCATAATAGTAATAATAATAATTCTTATTGTAATATTAATAATATTGATACGTTATTATAATAATTATATTAATAGCAATAATCAAAATAATATTCATAATATTAACAAAAATAATAATAGTATAAAATTTAATATCATAATAATAATATAATAATTATAATATTAATATTAATTATAATTATAATTAATATTATCATAATAATATTAATAATATAATCATAACAACAGTAATAATAATATTATTAACAATATTAATAATCAAAATAATACTAAAAATTACATTTATTAACATCTACAAGTCTTATTACACTACAGGAGCATTTCTGTCATTAACACTATTTTCTGTTCTGAAGACGACAACCAAACACATTTATGTCCTTAGAACGAAGACAATTATCTCTATTCTGTCCATCACAACCAAACATCTCCTTGATTTCAATTCTTATTCTGTCCTGTCCTGTCATGTTCCGTCTCGTCCTGTCTTTGCATGCTGAAAACGGTAACAAAACTCTTGGAGAGATGAAGTCACTAGATAATATCATATATGCACATATAATATCTAGACAACATTAGACCAAACATAATCACAGAGTGTAAAAAGGTAGTTAGACCTATAATTATTGAATCAGAATAAGTACCATAACAAGTAGTATTTGAGGAGCAAATAATGGATAAATAGAAATTGATTTGGGTTTCGAAGGAATTGCCAACTTTGTTAAAGAAGATGAAATGTATAGTATATGTTACAAAGAATTAAAAAACAGACCTTCAATTTAACTTTAATTTTCTCTTCTTTCAAAATTTTAAATAAAATTTTAAAAGCCAATATAATTTATCTATATCTTTAACTTGAAGTCTAAAAGTGACTAACCTTAAATTCAAATAAAAGAATTATAATTAAATATATAGGCTTAATGAAATTTAAATTTACAAAATATTAAAATAAATCATGTAATAATACATATAATATCCTTTTTTAGTCCAATTCAATTCAGAAAAATTCGAT
This sequence comes from Erythroxylum novogranatense, assembly GCA_029891385.1. Taxonomy (NCBI): domain Eukaryota; kingdom Viridiplantae; phylum Streptophyta; class Magnoliopsida; order Malpighiales; family Erythroxylaceae; genus Erythroxylum; species Erythroxylum novogranatense. The sequence goes on along the minus strand of CM057233.1, from coordinate 51,936,671 downwards.
ATATTTCAATTCAATGTTTGATTTAGATATCACAAAATTCTTATCAAAATATTAACAATACATAACAATTCTAAATCTTTTTTTGATTGTTTAGGTTCGATAGAATATCAAAGATTTGTGTATAAGCATACCAAATTCATTCATATAAATAAAAAGACGGTACACAATTTAATTCATACAAAGTATGTTACTAAAATTCTAAGCAAAATGTATTTTTTAACAAATAGTGATGTAGATTTAAAATCAGAACTTTCATATTAAAAGAATGAAGCAAATCCAATAAGAAACGGCAAAACTTCGAAATTAGCGAAGCTAGTTTTCCTTTCCTATAAACTTTTTAATTCAAAACGTTGAAAGTTAAAGTGATACCGAAAAGGATTATTAGTCACCTCAATCTTAAGAAAACAATTGGCCATCCGCGGGACATACTGAAGTGTAAAAGTAATACTTTTACACGTCAGTGTTGTTAAATAATTTTAATTTATTTAACATCAGTGTACACTTCAGTTAAAACAATTTAAAATTATTTAACAACACTGAGGTGTAATTAAAATTGTTTAACAACACTGAGGTGTAAAAGTATACACATCAGTATGTGGCCAATTGTTTTCTTAAAACAATTTATCAATCTTTTAATTAATTTACACTTAATTTTAAATTGATTGTTAAATAATTTATCAATGTTCTATAAGATTGAATAGTTAATTAATTATATTTTTGTAGTTATGTTCTAGTAAAAGTATAAAACTATAATTTATTACCGTATAAATGATTAAAAAAGAAAATTAATTAAAGGCCTAAAACTGATCTATGAAATGATTTGGTTTATTTTAAATAAGTTTATAAATTTTACTTTTAAAAATTTTGATTCAAACGAAGTCCAACCTCGCTTAAAGTCTTACAAATTCGTACGCAAAGGGGAATTTAAGTTTCATAGAAGGCAAGTATATATTCAAATTGAGTGCCAAGCAGTTTGCCATTTGGTGACTGACTCAGAGAAAAAGGCATGGCATTGGGTGGCTCTGTTGCTGCCACGAGTCCAGTTTAAGTGAAGGTGAAGGAAAATTGCGGCTGCCTCTAACGTGTGAGAAGTCTTTGTCAGGTCCGTATCTTGAAAATATTTCCCGATTTAGGCGGTAATTACCTATCGTTGGCTGAAAACATCGGCTTCGTCGCTAAACTATAGCAAAATCCAAAACAGCTGTTTAATTTAACATCATAGGAATAGTTTCGTTATAATTAGTTTTATAAGACCGAGGCATGGAATGGAGGAGGCGAGGCGGTTTTTAAATGGGATACGGTATCGTCTATTCGGATTTCGGAGTCTCGGACTTGGTATGGAGGAGGCGAGGCGGTTTTAAAATTGGATACGAAATCGTCTACTCGGACGATTATCTTATAATAAATACTTAAGAGTCAGTTTATATAATAAATGGAAATGTATTGAATAAAGGATGTCAGATTAATAATAACCAATTAAAATATTGGTGGGGAGAAAGAAGAAGAGGAGGGGAGGATGTTGTCAGCCGCTGCAGGTGTTGGTGTTTTATTATACACACGTGAAGGAGTAGGAGGAGCAGCGGTTGGAGGGGCTGTGGGGACTGGGAGCCATAAGTCAACGGTCAATACCTCTATAAAAAATCATTTACGATTCAAGAAGTTGAGTTCCATTTGCATCAGAGCATCGACACTATTTGCTTGTTGCAATTATCGGATAGGGATGGCTTCCAATTACCTCAGACACGGCGAGTCAATTGCCAATTTTTCCTCCGGCGCCGGTAAGATCTCTCGTATAAACGCCGTTACACTTGGCGAGTCCCCTGCTTCTGAAGAGAACGATCTCGTCTTACCCAGCGACGAATTCTGTCGCCAAGCTCTGATTCCCAATCCTCAAAAGGTTTGCTGCTTCCTGTCTACTCTTCTAAATCCTTCAGTTGTTTTCCACTATACAAATGCTTGCTTCATAGCATTGCTTAATTGCAAGATATGTCAACGATCTTTCATTTGCTCTACTGAATCTACTTTATCAAACTGACTTGATTTATTAGTATAATAAAGAGTATAGACCTTTTATTTGCTCTGATCAATCTATCTCATGATAATAACTTGATTTATTAGCATCAAGTTTTTTTTTTAAAATAATTATGGTCTGACCAGTACTTGGAGATGTATAAAAGATCTGTTGAAGATCCGGCGGGGTTTTGGTCAGACATTGCATCGGAGTTCTACTGGAAACAGAAATGGGGCCAGCCTGTCTTCTCTGAGAATTTTGATGTTCGAAATGGCCCTATCGACATTCAGGTTTTTTTCTTTTTCTTCCCATTTACCATTTTTATTGTTCATATGCTGTTCTAAGTTTTTCTTTTTCAGCAACTTTCAAGCATAAAACAAATCAAAGTGAATGCATATTTTTGTTATTTTGCAATTAGATCAACTTCCCACCTACATTATAGTTATTTTTATTCTTATTATTTTGAAAGTGATGATGAGGAGAATGAGCTGACGATTAGCAGCAAGCAGCATCCAAATAATATTTATTTTATCAATAATTGTATGCAGTGGTTCAAGGGTGGTGTAACCAACATTTGCTACAATTGCGTGGATAGAAACGTTGAATCTGGAAATGCTGACAAGATAGCCATTTATTGGGAAGGCAACGAGCCTGGTTTCCAGGACTCTTTAACTTACTCCCAACTTCTTCAAAGAGTTTGTCAGGTCTTTGGTTTTTATACACACGTGTGTGTTTTATTTATTTTGGCCATCAACTTGAAAAGATTAACCTTAAGCTACAATCTGTCTTCTTCTGCAGCTAGCAAATTACTTGAAGGATGTTGGTGTTAAAAAGGGTGACGCTGTCATAATTTATCTTCCCATGCTCATGGAACTCCCAATTGCTATGCTTGCATGTGCCCGTATTGGTGCTGTTCACTCGGTACTTGAACAAAACTGTGCAACCTTTCTGTCTGTTTCTTACATGCACACAGGGACTTGCTAAATGCCACTTGCCCTTTCTATACTACCAGGTTGTATTTGCAGGATTTTCAGCAGATTCTCTTGCTCAAAGAATCATGGACTGCAAACCAAAAGTTGTAATAACTTGCAATGCTGTTAAAAGAGGCTCCAAGACTATCCAACTGAAAGACATAGTTGACACTGCCCTTGCTGAATCCTCAAAAAATAGCATTTCTATAGGTACTTAAGTCCTTTTTTTTTTTTTTTGACAATCTTCTTCTGTTTTCATTAAGCTAAAAGCTATGTTTGACTGTATGCATTCATGTTGCCGAAATTTTCAAATTTGGGATTGCTATTTAATTTTTGCTTGAGAAAGAAGATAACCCATCTACGTACCCACTTTCAAATCCTCTTTTCTTCACAGATCTGTGCTTGACATATGAAAATCAATGTGCCATGAAGAGGGGGGACACTAAATGGCAGGATGGAAGAGATGTGTGGTGGCAGGTTAGCTAACAATATCTTTCCAAATATACCAAATTCCACCAGGGAAAAGGAATTCCCATTTTTTATCTCTTGCATCAGGATCTTCGTAATATTTCTACATGGAAAGAAAGCAGTACAATTTGATGGAACGGATTACTTGCTTATTTAGTTTCATGTCTCTATTCCCTGTTGTGTAACTCTGTGCTTCACACCAACAATGTTTCTATGTAATTCATCATTTGATAGTGCAAACATGAAAAGCTTTTATTTTCTGAAGTTGTGATTAGTGAGTTGTCTTCCAGGATGTTGTCCCCAAGTATCCAACTAGCTGCATGGTAGAGTGGGTTGATGCTGAAGATCCCCTTTTTCTCCTCTATACTAGTGGGAGCACTGGGAAGCCAAAGGTGCTTGCAATTCTTTTCCTAATTTATATTACGTACATTTATATTTCATATGTTCTAATTAGAATTTATAAAAGGGTGTTCTCCATACCACTGGAGGGTATATGGTCTACACTGCCACAACTTTCAAGTATGCATTTGATTACAAACCATCTGATGTCTACTGGTATGAAGAAGACTCCAACTTGTGCTTACTGCTTCTTAACTCTATTTAAAGAAGCTGCATAATTGCTGAAGTCTTCCTTGTGATATCAGGTGCACAGCTGACTGTGGGTGGATCACTGGGCATAGTTATGTGACATATGGACCAATGCTCAATGGAGCAACTGTTGTTGTTTACGAAGGGGTAACTTGTTGTGAATGCACAACTTTGTTTCTCTTTTATATTACAGCAGGAAAACTTGTTTTTGGCCCACTTTTCGTGGGATTGACTAGGATAATGGACTAATACTTCTAGACTTTTGCTAATGAGACGTAAGCATGTTAGCCAATTCAGAATATCTACACATTGTTCAAAGTCTAGAGGCTTGATTAATTAAATTGTCTACGAGCAAATTCTCTTTTGCAAAATTTGTCTATCATATGCTCAATCTGCATGCCACATTCAGGCTCCAAATTATCCTCACCCTGGACGCTGTTGGGATATTGTAGACAAATTTAATGTGACAATATTTTACACTGCCCCAACGTTGGTGCGATCCCTAATGCGTGATGGTGATCAGGCAAGCTACTTCCCTTGCATTGCTTCAATCTCTGTTATTAAAGGCATTGATGGATATCACCGCTGATTATGAATAGCTTTAAATGCCCATGTTCCTTCTCAAAGTACGGTGCCTCTTAAAAAAAAAAAAAATCAAATCTTTCCATATTTCTTATGATGTCTATCTTGGCTGTCATCTGCTATTGCAACTTCATTCCATCTAATGTTGGCTGTGTGAGGTGAAGAAACTGATATTGGCCTCTGATCTTTTTTTTTTTTTTGGACATATGGTGCATGAGTTTTAAACGTCTAGTAAAACATTGTCCCAAGTAACTTGACACTTTTTTTTATCTTTAATGCCTATTTTTCTGCTTCTGCATAACTGCAATACAAACCAGATCTGATCTTGTATATTGATATCAACTATGGATGATCATGCAGTATGTTACTCGCTACTCACGCAAATCCCTGCGGGTTCTTGGAAGCGTAGGCGAGCCTATTAATCCAAGTGCATGGAGGTCCTAGTCCTATCCAATTGTTGTTCTCATAATACATAACACCTTATAACACATCCATGCCCCTTACAGGTGGTTTTTTAACGTAGTTGGAGATTCAAGATGTCCTATATCAGACACATGGTGGCAAACTGAAACTGGGGGCTTCATGGTATTGACATTCTTTTGTCTTTAGCTACCTTTTATCACATTGCTTCAGCTCTTTATGATCCTAGTAGTCCTTGACTACCTGAAATTGGTTGCTTGTTTGGCATTATACTCTTGTATGACTTCAGCATGCTTATGTTCTGAATGTTTTCTTTTGAATTATTTTCTTATTGTTCTTATGATTATTCATCAGATTACTCCATTGCCTGGTGCCTGGCCACAGAAGCCTGGTTCTGCAACTTTTCCTTTCTTTGGTGTTCAGGTTGCTATGCCATGACTCATTAATTCACCAACCACCAACCCAACTATGTTTAGTTCTGCATCATTGATCTTATCTGATAAAATTGCAGCCTGTCATTGTGGATGATAAGGGCATTGAGATTGATGGGGCGTGCAGTGGTTATTTATGTGTGAAAAATTCATGGCCAGGGGCATTTCGCACTTTATATGGTGATCATGAAAGATACGAAACTACATACTTCAAGCCATTTCCCGGCTATTATTTTAGTGGTGATGGCTGTACCAGGTATCTTGTTTCTATTTCTAAAGTTGCATCATTTTAACCATCTTCAAGGGTTGACTTCTTGTTCCCTATTTGTTTTGTGTGGTTGAGGATGAAACCAACCAAATGAATAATGGTTTTTCATCAATGTTCCAGGGACAAGGATGGATACTACTGGCTTACTGGAAGAGTTGATGATGTAATTAATGTGAGGTATGTTTTGGATTTTTGTGAGGTCTTATTCTTGTTGTTTTGTGAACCTCCAGACGAATATTTAAAGAAGTCCTGAACTCCATTATATTGTTGACTTCTGAGACTAGAGGCTGAAGTTTGTCAATGAAGCCACATTGGAGATGTCATTTGTATTCTGCAATTATAATTTGAATGACTTTGGTGTGTAACTGGCAGTGGTCATCGTATCGGTACTGCAGAAGTGGAATCTGCTCTTGTCTCTCATCCCCAGTGTGCAGAAGCTGCTGTGGTTGGTTTTGAGCACGAGGTATATGTGCTTGTGTGTGCACACGATTGTGCACATAGGCATGCATCCTAGATAATTTGTACAACAGAAGTAAACATGATAGTGCATTTTGATGCTATCTTCACTTACCACCTCTGAAAATTTATTGTTGGTAGGTTAAAGGACAGGGCATTTATGCATTTGTGACTCTTGTAGAGGGTGTACCTTACAGTGAAGAACTCCGGAAAAGTCTCATACTCACAGTACGAGAGCAGGTAATATATTCAAATACCTAATGCATGCTCTAGATATTGAGATCCCATGTAGCTTACAGTTTATGTAAAGATGTCACAACCAATACTAAAGCTAGTGTAATTGACCAAATTCCAAACATCTTATTGGCCAACTTATGATGGAGTTGAATTTGAACCTTTAAATTAGAGCAGCCTTGTGATGGTTAAGAACTAAAAAATTGCAGAAGTATATCGCATCCTAAAAGGAAAAGAAACTTGAAAAGGGAAATTTCACTACAGGCTAAGTAAAAGATTGGGTGTTTGGGGAACTAGACATAGAAAAACGTGCATACATTGTGATCTAATTGATTGAAAGCCTTTCATTGATCTTAACCTTCCAGATAGGAGCGTTTGCGGCACCTGATAAGATTCACTGGGCACCAGGCCTTCCAAAGACGAGGAGTGGAAAGATAATGAGGAGAATCCTGAGGAAAATTGCTGCTAGGCAATTGGATGAACTGGGAGACACCAGCACACTTGCGGAGCCAAATGTTGTTGATCAACTTATAGCACTTGCGGACTGTTGAGGTCAGGATACCCACCAAGTTCCGTATGCAGCTTTTGGTGTAACCAGCTTGTTTCGAGTAGCCTTCATGTTTGTGTGCTTCACAGCACTTTTAAAGCTTCTCGTCATTCCCTTTTTTTTTGGGGGGGTTACTGTTATTAGCTTATCAGTTTCATTTATGCTACTGAGAAAATAATGCTGGAAGCTAGGGAACTTACACTAATTCCCTGATCATTAGGTTCAAAATCCAAATATAAAACATCAGTTCTGAACATACCTACAGTTCCTCTCCTTACTGTTTTAATGGTGCATTCTCATGGAACGTCTGTCAACAACATTTGGTTAACCTGACCCATATTTCATTTTTTCCTACTTTTTTCTTCGACCTATCGTCTAAGTTGTGATTTTGGCCTCACCGATTCTGATGCACCAAAACGAAACATGTGATTGTGGTCTTTTATGCACCGCCCTTGGTCTGCAATTGAATTGATCTGGAAATTATATATGTGGATTGTTTTTGGATGAATCTAAATTATGAAATTTTTAATTGAAAAATTATCGCAACTTATTTCAACACTTACATAAATCTATTGATTCATATGTTTCAACTTTATGCTTGATGAAAAATCCACTTATATGCCTGTTGAGAATTTCTTACGTCGATTTATTGATAAGATGCAGAAGACAGCAAATACATGACGATAGCAACATAAGAAACAAGGATTTTAATGCTATAAGAAAACATTTTATTTTATTTTATTGCATATGAATGACTAATTTTTCTTATTTTCTACAAATTTGTTTGATAATTTAAAATTAAAAAATTCCAAAACAAATTACATGGGATCTATTTTAAGTAATAGGTTAAATGAAAGAACAAAATTAACGTTGTCGTGGATGAATTTATAAGTAAATTCAGAAAACGTTCTCCAAGGAAACATTTTAGGCGAAAAGTATATTTTAGACCTTAACATTTAAATCAAAATGCAAGTTGAACTTTAATGTTTCAAAATGTTCAATTTAAATCTCAACATTTACAAAATGTTTAAAATAGAATTTATGAGGATAGAAATTTTTATAGAGATTATACTTCGTCGGTTTGCTCTTTTTAAAAAAATTTTGTACACAACAATGGGATCTAACTAATGTTGAAGTGTGTGTGTGTGTGTGTTTTTTTTTTCTTTCAATTTTGTGCACAGTGGTGGGATCCAACCAATGTTACCATTTATATACCAAGCTATAATGATATATACATGAGTTCAAGATTATCAATCCAGGATCAACAATAGAGTTACAACTAGCAAAGAATGAAGAAACTTATATGTTACAAGTATATAAAGTTATATTTATACATATCATCGACAACTATATTTATTCATTTATTTGTACAACTTTATCTATTTTATGTAGTTCAAAATATTATACATTTTCTTTAATTCCATAAAAAAAGATAGAGGCATTTAAGGCTAATTTTTTGTATTGATGGTTGCTTTCTAAAGACAAAATTCAGGGGCCAACAATTGAGTGCATTTGGGAGGAATGGTGATGGAGGGATGTATCCATAGCTTGGGCTATTTGGAGGTAGAGAATAATTGTTGGACCTCGCTGCCGGAGCCCAACATCGGACATGAGAGCGTGGTGCTGTATGCTTGGGGTGAAACATGTTAATTAAACGATTAAGGAAAAAGACCATCGGAAGTTCAATGGACCCACCGTGAATTAACTCAAAACTTGCTGTCATGATTAAAACAAACACATCCATAAATCATTATCTTAAAAGATGAGTTTTACAAAGCTTTAAGAACATTTCAAAACAAATTACAATTTTGAGTTCAAGAGCCAAAAATACAAAATACACTTGAACCAATAAACTTGAAATGTAACTAAAGCCTTGACTTCCAAAAATACATAATTGAAAATAAGTAAACATCACAAAATGGAGTGCTGCCATAACTCGTGACTCACTCGATCTCTTGCTCGTCACCTGAATGGGGGAGAAAAGAGGAGGTGAGCTATAAAGCTCGTGGGAACATATTTATAATATAGGAATAAACAAAAGTAATAAAAAATAACTCATTGTCGTGATATTTGTTGAAATCATGGTAATTGAGCATGTATGAGTCATAGCTTGAAAATGCTTGATTCTTGAACAATTCATGATGCATGATTCATAATAACAGATCATAAACACATAACATAACATGATAGTTTGGGTTAGTCCCTGATTCATGACGTACTACACATTCCCATCGAAATGGTTGTGTGTAGACGTAGTTTCGTGAGGGAATCCTTGTGAGAAACCCTGTGCCACTTACGGGCAGGCTGGAGAAGCCTTTTCGTGAGTCAATGTGCACTTGACTGTTCGTGAGGGACATACCGCAAACCCACATAACATGCATGATTCAAATTCTTGTAAACTTGTTTGCCAAACTGACACTTGCTTGTAAACTTGCTTGTCATACATTTTGGAAAGCATGAATTCATGTGCATGTATTCGTGAAAGGAGAAAAAAACCCCTTTTCGAAAACCTTTTCATAAATCATGAATGCAAATCATATAGCAAAATATAATCATCTCACAATAGCATGAAATGCAATCATTGATGATGTAATTTAAAGCATTAAATCTTTCTTGATTTGAGCAAAACAATGAGTAACTTATTTACTCTATTATAAACATGAACCCACCTTGAATTCCTTGCTTTTTCTTGCCTAGGAATGAGTTTTCTCTTGATCCTCTTGCTCCTCTTGCCTCACTAGGTTTCCTAAAATAAGAACCAAAATCTCATTCAAAAACTCATGCTGAAACAATATTTCCATTCTTAACTTCCATCCACAATTTCATATCCTTAGAGACTGATTCAGAACTTCATTGCTTCACAAAACTTGTAGATCTATGATTCTAGTTTACAACGCATTAAAAATCACCTCAAAAGGACTTCTGTAACAAAAGATATGCCCAAAACACTAATATTCAACTTTGTTGGAAACTGAGCCTCGCCGCGACGAAGGCTCACTCGTCGCGGCGTGTGGCCTGGTACGTCGCGGCGTGCGGACTGATGCACGTCGCTGCGTGCGGCCTTACGTACGTCGTGCGGGTATGGAGATCGACTCCGAACCCAGATTTTTTAACATTTTCAAACCTTAATCCTTTCCTTTCTCAAATACAACACATCTAACCCTTGAATCATGTCCTATACTTCCTTTCTAAGTTCATTCTAACACAAAATCACCGACAAAAACAACAACCCAAAAAATTTCTACCAAATTTTCCCATAAACCCTAAACCATCGTTTCTTACTCATTCCAAGCAAAACTAGGGTTCAATCCATCTCAAACAAGAAGAAAAGAACTTAACTTACCAATGATTACTCCAATTCGAGCGAAAATCCTCCGAACCTAGCTTTCCTCCTTTCTCTTCTTCTTCTCCTCTTCTACCGAAACTCTCTTCTCTTCTTTCTCCCTCTTTCTTCTTTCTTTTCTTCTAATTCCAACTCTTTAAGCTTAAATGAAACACAAAGACTAGAATACCCCTCTTGGTTAAGCCTTAACCATCCCAACTTAAGTGACTTGCCCATTTTGCCCTTATACACTTTTATTCACTCATTACCACTTATTCCACACTAATCTCAAATTAATCTTAATTTCCACTAACACTTCCATTAAAATCAAACTATGCAGCAATTAACACAATCAACTTAATTCATACTTAATAACATCAAGAAAAACAATTTGGGGCCCAACAATAATGATTATTAGATATGGTTTATGGATCTGTTGGCTTCCAACTTGAAATTGGATAATGGTGAAGGGCTTACAATTATGTCAGATATGAAAAGGTATTTTATTCTTCATATATTTATAATTTATTATTATATAAATTTTATATTAACTTACATTAATTATTATAGGGATTGATTAGGGCTATGAAAGAGACATTATCATATGTCACTAATCGGATGTGTGCTAAACACATATGCCATAATTGGCATATGAAATGGAAGGTCAAGGATTTGTGAAAGCAATTTCGGAATTAATGGTCAACTTACATCAAATATTTCAACAAACAATAGAAAAGATTGGATAAAATGAAACATGGATGTGCATCAGTATTGCTTGCATATCTTAAAGAGAGGTGGGCAAGATACTACCAATATTTAAAGTCAAAATGCCCGAATATTGACAACAATATGAGTGAAGCTTTTAATAGGTGGATTTTATCAGCAAGAGATAGGCCAGTTATCTTGAAACCATTATAATCATGGTGATGAGGCATTGCATACCTGGAATTCAAATGTTGAATTAAGGATTATGAAGAAATTGGAGAAGAGTAAGAAAGATGCAATGCAGTGGAGAATAGTTTAGAATGGTAATGGACCATAGAAGTATGTAAGGGTGATGGCAAACATATTGTAAGGATTGGTAGACACCAATCATGTAGTTATCAGACATGAGAGCTTTATGGATATCCTTGTAAGCATGTTGTAAGTGTTATTTATTATTTGAAGCAATGAGTGTGTAAGGACCCAATATATACCCAGAAGCATTATAGTATGTCTAGGGTCTATTAAGAAATGAACATAAAGAATAAGGTGTATATAAGCATAGGAAGGGACACATTGGTAAATAAGTTAAAAGATAGGGGTAAATCGGTAATTTCTTCATTTTTGGCATAGACATGAATAATTATATGTGAAATATGGACTATAATGAAACCAATTGATGAATTTATATGCCAATGTGGGAACTAAAGAAAAAAGGACCAAATGTACAATTTTGCCAAAAATTAACATATGGTCCAATGGGATTGAAACATATGTCTAAGACTATAAACTTCATAAAAAGGGGAGTAGAAGAGAGGGGAGAGGGAAGTATATATAGGGTTTTAACTCTAGAATTTTCTCTTCTCATCTCATCTCCTCTCCATTTGCATAAGGAATCAAGCTAATCCTAGGTGAAAATCAAAGTAAAAATTAGTGTTTTTTCTTCTCATCTTCATATTTTCTTGCTTTGCTCATGAAGGGTTAGAATTGGGATTGAGATATGTATTTATGGTGTTCTAGTTGTTGAATCAAGCAGAGAAAAAGGGGAAGAGAAGGAAAAACATTAGAAGAAGAGCTAATTGACAAATTTCAAGGTTTGGGACTACATTTAGTTTAATTTCTATTTGTGTGTGTTTGAATGGATGAAAAGATTCATTTAGATATGGAATGGTGTCTTGGTATTATCTGGGTGTCACTTTGCATGAAATTGGTTGAATATGCAAGAGAGTAACGTGTAATGGAACGTTTGAACCAATCCTATTGTTTTGGTTGTAACTCAACCTATAGACCTCTAAATTAGGAGATTTTAATTGTAGAAGAAACTAAAGACATATAACTAAATATCTATAGAAGAGACCCTAACCTTATTTAGGCTTACTAACATTGGAATTTGAGTTTGAAAATGGTGACCTGATGTTTCCCCGTATCAGAGCAACTTATGATGATTGGGGCATGTTTCATGATTTAAAAGTCCAAGCGGCCTGAATTTTGATGCTATGAAAACTAGAGACATAGGGAAACAAAATTTTACATTATCTTAATACCTAACTTGAACGTTAACTATGTGAAGATTACAGAACAAGTGGAGATATGAATTTTGGGCAGGGGACACGAAGGAAGGAAATTGCACTATTTTAAGTTGTTTTCATTTCTAATTTTTACCGAATCATATCTAAACCTTTTCAGATGTTTATGAAACTTTGAAAAAAACTTAGAAATAAATAAAATATGACTTATCATATGAGAATTAAACCTTGAAATATAAGATTAATCATAATGTATGCTAAAGGAAATTTACATATATCTAGATGATTTATATGCATATTTATTGATTATATGTGTATAGTTTAATTATACAAGTGTGGTTTTGATACCCTTCTAATGGAGGTAAGTTATGACTTGTATGTATACAAATAGGGATTTTATGATTTCAAATGAATATTGTATGATTTGTCAATATATGAATTATGAAATAGGCAAATGGTTAAAGGAAGATATTACAGTGCCTGGTTTATTGTCTTGGTGGTAGATAGATAGACATGCCTATAAGGTTATAGTGTAGTTGTTACAGTTTGACACCATTGATTTCTTCATTTCGAGACCATAGTGTCTTTAGAGTTTGATACCTTCGGGTATTTATAGTTTGATGCCTTCGGGTATCCACAATTTAATATCTTCAGATATCCACAACTCCTATTATCCACACCTATAAGAATGTGCACGTTTAACACAGAAAGGAAATTTAACATTTATAAATAAGAGATACAACATGACAATATGAATAATTTGTATTGATGAGCTTTAGAAATCAATATTTGGCTTATACATGCAAATTTACATCTTATGGATAATATATTGAAGCATATTTACATTATATACTTTGCTTAATTATGTCATTATTGTTTACATAAGTTTATGATATTCATGAATGTGTATGTGCTTGGTGGATGATTGTTGTGAGTGGTCATCCTAACTAAAATTTTCCCCATTAAACTTTCAAGCTTAGCACGGGTGTTAATCCGTGTAGATCCAAATAATAGGAGTAAGGCATAGGAATCATCTGTAGAAACCAAGACCAACCGTTAAAAGTAAAAATACCTTTGGATGTGCCTTTTGATTAAAGAATGATTGCATACCTAATGAAGGAAACTATAGTTTCTTAATAGTTTGTAATTAAGAATTTAAATTGTGTGTAATATCTTGTTACATATCCTAAATTTGTCCCTAGTTTTCTAGACCTATTAGGAGTATTCTACTGTGTTAGGAGTTGTTATTTTTTGAAAGAGTAGGAGTTCTTATTTAGTTAAACTCAATTATATCTTTACCTATTCGGAGTAGGAGTTGTTACTTAGTTAAATATTTATTATGTTATTTGGTTAAATTAGGACTATTTAGTGTACGCTTATTTAAAGGCTAGTGAATTATGAATAAAGGCAGATTTTTAAATTTATTAAAAATAGTATGTTACCTTTGTAATATTTCTCTGTTATATTTCATATCACCATGTCTTCAAGAAAGTCCACAAGCCATGGACGAGGACGTGGAGTGATCCATTGGTTAACAATTTGATATCAAAGCTAACACTACTCTGTCAAGTCCTCATGCCATGAGTGGTGACTTCAGTATTACAGTGTTTGCCCAGGGTTAGAAAAGGTCTAGCGCATAGCCAGCCCGTGAGTGCTTAGACTATGGAGCATGATGGAATGTTATGGTCTAATTGTAAGATATTAGATTTGAGTCCTAAATCAGTCAAATAAGGGGATGATGTGGGGTTTATATAGGCTTATGGGCTCTTTTATCATTTGAGCTAACTTTTAGGGTTGGGCTCTCCTATAAAGGGAGAAAAGAAAAAGGAATGATTTGAAATTAAAAAGGAACTTCCTGAGGCATTTGGAGAATCTATCGATTTACCACCATGGTGACCACATGACCATTGAATTCCTTTTAAAGAAGGGACTTGTTGCGAAATATCCAGCTGGATATTTTGTTGATAAGGTTGACTCCTAAATGGTTAGGAGATCAGATCTGATATTAGAAATCAAATATGATATTATGTACAGATATTAGGAGATTATGTAAAGATATTAGTTTCTTAGAATAGCCCTATCTATTTCTATATATACTTATATCTATGTACTAATGTAAATTACGTGAAATACAAAAAATATTGAAATTCTGCATAGTATCAGAGCTATACGTGGAAAGTTAAACCCTAGCCGCTACCTATTGTTGGACCTCGCTGCCGGAGCCCAACGTCTGTCATGAGAGCGTGACGGGAAAACATGCTGATAATACGTTTAAGAAAAAGACCCGCGGAAGAGTAATGGGCCTGTTGGAAAAACATACTTGAAAACCTGCTTTTATGATACTTAATAAACAAAGCTAACATGTAAATTAACAAGTGCGGAAGGAACCCATTGGAAATGGAATGGACCCATCATGAGCATACTCAAAACGTGCTTATAATCTTTAAAACAAACATATTAATGCTCCAAAAGATGAGTTTCATAAACCTTGAAGAATGTCTCATAGCAACTTACAACTTTGAATTCAAGAGCCAAAAATCTAAAACACTCTTGATCCAATGATAATTGAAATGTAACTAAAGTCTTGTCGTCCAAAACATAACATTTAAAAACAATAAACGCAACACAATGAAACTGGAGTAATGCCGTACTCGTGATTCACTCGATCTCTGGCTTGTCACCTGAATGGGGGAGATTAGAGAGAGGTGAGCTATAACGCTCGTGGATACACATTTATAATATAGTAATAAGCAAAAATAATCAAAACTATCTCATTGCCGTAATACTTGCTGAAATCATGATACTTGAGCATGTATGGGTCATTTCTTGAAAAATACTTGATTCTTGAAATAATTCATGATGCATGTCACATAACAAAACATAGCACATAACATGATGGTTTGGGTGTCCCGAGTTCGTGACGTATTACACATGCCATCGAAATGTTGATGTGTTGATGTAGTTTCATGAGGGAATCTATCTGAGAAACCCTGTACCCGCGATCGGGGCAAAGGGAGAAGCCTTTCTGAGTCAATGTGCACTTGACTAATTCTGAGGGACACCACAAACCCACATAAGTATGCATGATTCATGTTCTTGTAAACTTGTTTGCCAAACTGGCACTTGCTTGTAAACTTGTCTGATAATCTTGCTTGTAAACTTACTGATAATCTTGCTTGTCATGTATTTCATAAAACTTGAATTCATGCACTTGTATTCATGAAAGGAGATAAACCCCCTTTTAGAAATTCTTTTCATGATTCATGATTCATGAATGCAAATGTCACAACATATATATATAATCATTCATAGTAGTAGGTAATGCGATCGTGGATGATGAAATTTAAAATGCATTGAATCTTTCTGAACTTGAACAAAACAATGAGCACTTATATACTTTATTATAAACATGAACCCACCTGATTTCCTTGCTTGCTCTTGCCTAGGAATGAGTTTCCTCTAGAGCCTCTTGATCCTCTTGCCTCTCTTGATCTCCTAAAATAAGAACCAAAATCTTATTCAAAAACTCGTGCTGAAACCATAATGTCATTCCTAACTTCCGTCTCAAATTTCACATTCTTAGAAACCAATTATGTAACATCCCACCCCCTCCTGGTAGGGTAAAATAGTAAAATTGGCATAGGAGGAGACTAATAGGGATGTATGAGTAGTGTCCAGTATACCGCATCGGTGCTCGATGAATTTGTGCACGCTGAATCGTTTGGTCATGCATTCATGACATTCCTAGAATTGGGCCTAACGGCATTTTATTGTGATTAACGTGGTTATGGAATTTGAAAAATTATTCTGAGTGCGTCATTGAGCGTTTTACATTTTTTGGGATTTATAGGAATTTTTCTGAATTTTTCTGAAGAAACTTTCCGGACTGGCAAAATCGTCGGTAACTGGCCTAAACGTGTTTTTTTTTTGTGTTAGAAAAGGTGATTTTCGCGTTTGAAAAATTATTTGGAGTGCACTTGTTGGATCTCGGTTCCGAAATCCAACTCCTTAAACTTAACACTTTCACTCTATGCTCTGATACCATACATGTTGGATCTCGGTTCCGAAATCCAACTCCTTAAACTTAACACTTTCACTCTATGCTCTGATACCATACATGTTGGATCCCACTTTCGAGACCCAACTACATACACTGCACACTATCCTTATCTAAATGTTGGATCCCGTTACCGGAACCCAACTGGAAACAGAACGGAAAACGGAACAAAGTACAAAGCGGAGACAAAATCTTCTTGCTTACCGAAGAACGGAAAAATGGAATCGAATGGAAACGGAAATTTCGGATCGAAAACAAAATGCGGAAGCCAATAGCGAAAACGAACTAAACGAACAGATTTCGAAAGTCGAATTCGGAATCAATTCATAACAAAACAAATCGAAGTCGTATCGAACCTAACGAATAGATTTCAAAGCGAAACGAAATCAAGTAGAACAGATCCGACATCCGAGCACAAAAATCAAAGAAAACGATTAAATGAACATAATTGCGTTGGAATTCCTTAGACTAATCCGATGCGAAAATCCGGTATAAATTTTCTTTTCTTTTCTTTCTTTATTCCTTGTCTTTTCATTCGAATCACTTTATTCCATTACATACAAAAGCATCATTCTTATTCATTCCTTTTCTCTTTACTCAATCACTTTCAAATCATAATCAATCTTCTTAACATTAATACCAATCTCATAAATCCATCTTTCATACGCCTAAATTTTATTTTTTCTTTTCCAAATTATTTTCTAACGAAAATCGGAAGATAACTATTGCATTTATCCTAACCCAAAATTCCTGCAAAGGCAAATAAACACTTCTATAATCTCAACAGACCTCAGAATCATCGGACACTCCCGTCCGGAACCCAAACACCAGCAAAACACAAACCTAAATCTAATACTTCCATAATTCTCAACCAGTCAACACATCAATCTCATTTTCTATATCCAAATCACAATCATCATATTTATAATCAATATACAATCCTCATCATTTATAAATGACAATCTCAATCTAAGTAACCATTAATGAATAACACAATTCCAGAAATCGAATATGCTATACTCAAATCCCTTTCATAACATAATTTCTTATGCAATTTCAATAATTTCATAAGCATCATAATTTAAATTTCTTATAAATCCTTAATGGCTTTTCAAGCCATTTACAAACTTATACAAAGATCCAAATTACTCAAGATACAAAAACATTCACAAATCGAACTGATGTCCTGACAGTCTTTCATTCGATCTCCCGGTCGAAACCTGGAGATAGGGATGAAAGGGGGGGTGAGCTTGGAAGCTCGTGGATAACACATTTATAAATCGATAAATAAGTCAAATCATTTTCATAATCTTTTTGCCAAAGGGCTAATTTTTCAAACTTTATAATTTTTCAAACAATTTCCTCAAACCCATTTTTTCATATTTTCAAACTTTTCATAATAATCTCACTTTTCTCATTTTTCAAAACTTCTTGAATTTTTCATAAATATGAATGCAGAACACATAAACAAATCAAAACATATAACACATCAGAATGGTCTGGTTCGGTCCAAACAGAACGTACTGCACATTCCCGCATAGCGGTCATATGCGTCGTGAGCGAACGATTACACTTTCGCATAAGCGGTCCAAGTAGCCGTGAGGGAGTCCGAAATCGGAGCTCCGTGCCACTAGCGGGCAGCCGGGAGAAGGCTTAACAAGTAGAGACAGCGCTGACTCACCAAAGGACCTACCAAACCCACATAACACATATCGAAAATGGAAATTCAAATTGCCCGAAGGCACTTTCCAAAATTTTGCTTTTCTAACATTACTTCATCAACTTAAAACAATCTCACAAATTCACACATATCATATAATTCAATTAATTCAATCAATCAATAATTGCCACAATATGCATACTTATCAATGCGTACATAACAAATACAATTTCAGACATTTCTAACGATTTAGCAAATCATTTAAAACAATGAATTTAAGCGTGTAATAATTTTTCAGAAATCACTTAGGAATCATAATTTCAAACCTTAAATCAATTCTTATTTTCAAACATTTCCAAAAACAATAAGTAATCAAAATTCCAAACTTTTTGCTTTCTTTTAAATTATTTTTTTCAAAATTCGTATTAAGCTTACAAATCAAAATATAAATATGCTACCCACCTCGAATCGATACCAGGAACTTGTCCCAAGCTCCAATTTGATCCTTGCTTCTTTCCTTCTCTCAATTAAAATTGACCTAAGCCATAATCACCCAAATTCCACATCATAAATTTGTATAATCTCTAATTTAACTATAAGGAACCCAAATTCATCACTTTACCAAGCTATCTAAAGCAAGAATTTCTAACATTCCCAAATTCCAAATTTGACCTAAACCGAATTCGTCAAATTCAATACCATAAATCACTTAATTACTCAAATTTAACTTAGAAAACACCAATTCCATAACAATTCAAACTATTTAAATCTTCAATTTTGAAAATCCCCAATTTTCAAAATTGGCCTAAACCAATTTATCTAAAATCAATATCACAATTCACAAATTCTTCAAAATTGAATTCATATATCACTAACCCATATCATTATCAATAATTTTACACCAAAATATCACAAAATCCTTCATCATAAAATTAAGCCTAAACCTAAATCAATTTTCCATCCAAAATTAAACCCAGCCTAAAGCATATATTTCAAAATTAACTTCATAAATCATAAACCCATCTTATATGTCATAATTCTAAACCGAAAATTAATCAAAATCTCAAAGTAGAAAATTTCTCTTACCTCTTTCTCTTCCAAATTCAATTTTTTGGTTCCTTAGGAAGCTCTTATGCTCCTCTACCTTTTCTCTCTTGGAACCATCCCAAAATCCTTAAGAAAACAAGTAGAAAATCAAAATAACTTTCTCTCTCATCTTTTCTCCATACTGAAACTTCCACTCTCTTCTTATTTCTTCTTCTTTCTCTTCTTCTGTAATTTTCCAGACCATTCATCGCTTTTAATAGCTCAAAACGACAATCATTAATGAGTTTCATTAATTGATGGTCAAATGACCATTTTGCCCTCCATTCAAAACTTAAAATTACACTTACTTGCAGTTTGATTCGACTATCGATTTGAAGGAATTTGTCAAAACTTCCTTCTCGAGAAATGTTCCTCTCACTCATACGAATCCAACGCCACTGACCGCTCAATTCGAGTACCACATCAAAAGTTATATAAAAAAGTGAGGAAATATCCATATTCTAACACATTTCCTATGTACGATTATTTCCGTCCAAAATTTCACATTCTTAATCCCAGAACTAAAACTCGATGTCTTCATAACAATTGTAGCCTTATGTCTCTAGTTTAATTCAAAACAAGAATCGCCTCATTTCGATTCCCAGATCAAAAGTTATACTTAAAATACTCTCAGGTGTTCCCAATCCAAAAATTAAACCCTAATCCGAACTTAAATTCAGAAATTAAAAGTCTTAGGGGCACAATTGACATTTCATGTCTTCATATAATTTGTAGCCCCTTGTCTTATCTTTATTTCGCCTCAAGAATCGCTTCAATCGGATCTCTACAGATCCCGAATTTCACAAAACACTGAATCATGCTCGGAAAATTTCCCGACTCACTTTGATTAAATTAATCACCATTAATTTAATCTCAAAAGTTCACAAATTTCTTATAAAATGAAACTCATTGTCTTAGGAATCCAACGCAAAAAGAATCAACTCAATCGGATGTCGGACGGAAAAGATATAAGCAAAATAGTGAACAAAGGTCGGATTGGAGGAAATAAAGTCAAGAAACCAAAGAATCAAAACGGCGTCAGACGGCAAGATCGCCTCAATGACGCTGTCGCCTCAATGACGCGGGCGAACGCCACCGTCATGAGGCGATCGCGTCGCCTAGCGATGTGAATAAACGCCACCGTCATGAGGCGATGCGTCATTCTAGCAATGTGAATAAACGCCACCATCACTAGGCGATACGTCGCCTCAATGCGAGGATTTAATCAATTTCATTTCATTTTTTTTAACATAAAAATCCAAAACTTCCAAAATTCATAACTCTTACTCCCGAACTCTAATTTTGACAAACTTAGTCTCTACGGAAAGCTTGAGAGGAGCTCTAAATCATCCACGAAGAACATAAAACCCAAATCGACTTCTACGGGAGTCCATTTTCCGGTCAAAGAGGCTATTCATGCTAAAACCACAATATAAACTTGTAAAAATCATAACTTATTATTCCGAGATCGAAAAATTGCATACTTTATATCGAAATAAAGATCAAAACAAATCCTTCAATTTTCATGCACATCATCAAAGCTCAATTAACCTCTAACAAGGTCAATTTCTCAGTCAAAGTTGTACTTAAAGTCAAAAGTCAACCCTATCACACGTAAACTTTGATCGATCATAACTTTCACTCCCGATATCGAAAATTGCAAACTTTATGTCTACAGAAAGCTCTTGACATAATCTACAAGTTTCATGTAGATAACTTTATCAAATTTTGCCTCAAACAAAAGTCAACTCTTAAAGTCAAACATTCTCTCTCTAAAAAGTCAAACTTTCTAAATCCTTCAAATTTTCACACTTTTTCTTTTTAATTCTTGCTATTTAACTTCATTTCAATCAACTCATCCACTTAATCATTCACATTACTAAATCAAATTGTCACTCAAGGTTCGGGGTCCAACATTTCTCCCCCTCTTAAAAGAATTTCGTCCCCGAAATTCACACTTACTTAATTCCAAGTAACTCATTCTTGCATAAATTTCTTTCTAAATAAAAATCATCAAGCACTTTCTCACTAATATCTTTCCAAAGCTCATAAGCAATCACTCTTTTCTTACCTAATGTTTTCGTCATAAATATTCTCAATCTTAATGCTTGATTCACACACCAGCCATAACATATAGTCCTATCATCAAATTCATCTTTCCAATATTTCTCAGTATCAAAATCAATCATCCTAATTCATCATGCATTTCAAATCTCAATTTCATGAACTCTTTCCTTAAATTCCTCAAAATTCTTATCATCTTCATCAAATAATCACTTTTATTCATCACATAATTCATGACAAATCATTCATATCAATTTCTCCTAATTCATCACGAAATTCAAATCTTAAGTTCCACAAACACATGTTTCTAATCAATCGTAGTCTTAACACCCAAATCACATAATCACACAAATCTATGAATATGATCTTCACATCAAAATCACATTCCTAAAGACAATCATACTTCTTTCATCAAAATCAAAAGATCACTTAGCATATTCTCACAAATTTACTCTTATCTTTACAAACTCGTATCAATCCCTTACTCATACTCATACGCCCAAGTAAGATCATATTACTGGGCTCTGATACCATACATGTTGGATCTCGGTTCCGAAATCCAACTCCTTAAACTTAACACTTTCACTCTATGCTCTGATACCATACATGTTGGATCTCGGTTCCGAAATCCAACTCCTTAAACTTAACACTTTCACTCTATGCTCTGATACCATACATGTTGGATCCCACTTTCGAGACCCAACTACATACACTGCACACTATCCTTATCTAAATGTTGGATCCCGTTACCGGAACCCAACTGGAAACAGAACGGAAAACGGAACAAAGTACAAAGCGGAGACAAAATCTTCTTGCCATCAAGAACGGAAAATGGAATCGAATGGAAACGGAAATTTCGGATCGAAAACAAAATGCGAAGCCAATAGCAAAACGAACTAAACGTAAGCAGATTTGAAAGTCGAATTCGAATCAATTCATAACAAAACAAATCAAGTCGATCGAACCTAACGAATAGATTTCAAAGTTAAACGAAATCAAGTAGAACAGATCCGACATCCGAGCACAAAAATCAAAGAAAACGATTAAATGAACATAATTGCGTTGGAATTCCTTAGACTAATCCGATGCGAAAATCCGTATAAATTTTCTTTTCTTTTCTTTCTTTATTCCTTGTCTTTTCATTACGAATCACTTTATTCCATTACATACAAAAGCATCATTCTTATTCATTCCTTTTCTTTACTCACCACTTTCAAATCATAATCAATCTTCTTAACATTAATACCAATCTCATAAATCCATCTTTCATACGCCTAAATTTTTATTTTCTTCTTTTCCAAATTATTTTCTAACGAAAATTGGCAAAGATAACTACTGCATTTATCCTAACCCAAAAATTCCTGCAAAGGCAAATAAACACTTCTATAATCTCAACAGACCTCAGAATCATCGGACACTCCCGTCCGGAACCCAAACACCAGCAAAACACAAACCTAAATCTAATACTTCCATAATTCTCAACCATCAACACATCAATCTCATTTTCTATATCCAAATCACAATCATCATATTTATAATCAATATACA
Organism: Erythroxylum novogranatense; assembly: GCA_029891385.1. Taxonomy (NCBI): domain Eukaryota; kingdom Viridiplantae; phylum Streptophyta; class Magnoliopsida; order Malpighiales; family Erythroxylaceae; genus Erythroxylum; species Erythroxylum novogranatense. The sequence goes on along the minus strand of CM057233.1, from coordinate 51,913,730 downwards.
ATCCTCATCATTTATAAATGACAATCTCAATCTAAGTAACCATTAATGAATAACACAATTCCAGAAATCGAATATGCTATACTCAAATCCCTTTCATAACATAATTTCTTATGCAATTTCAATAATTTCATAAGCATCATAATTTAAATTTCTTATAATCCTTAATGGCTTTTCAAGCCATTTACAAACTTATACAAAGATCCAAATTACTCAAGATACAAAAACATTCACAAATCGAACTGATGTCCTGACAGTCTTTCATCCGATCTCCCGCTCGAAACCTGGAGATAGGGATGAAAGGGGGGGTGAGCTTGGAAGCTCGTGGATAACACATTTATAAATCGATAAATAAGCCGAAATCATTTTTCATAATCTTTTTGCCAAAGGGGCTAATTTTTCAAACTTTATAATTTTTCAAACAATTTCCTCAAACCCATTTTTTTCATATTTTTCAAACTTTTCATAATAATCTCACTTTTTCTCATTTTTCAAAACTTCTTGAATTTTTCATAAATATGAATGCAGAACACATAAACAAATCAAAACATATAACACATCAGAATGGTCTGGTTCGGTCCAAATAGAGCGATCGCACATTCTCAAGATAAGCGGTCATGTGCAGTCGTGAACAGAACGTACTACACTTTCCCGCATAGCGGTCCAGTGTAGCCGTGAGGGAGTCCGAAATCGGAGCTCCGTGCCACTAGCGGGCAGCCGGGAGAAGGCTTAACAAGTAGAGACAGCGCTGACTCACCAAAGGACCTACCAAACCCACATAACACATATCGAAAATGGAAATTCAAATTGCCCGAAGGCACTTTCCAAAATTTTGCTTTTCTAACATTACTTCATCAACTTAAAACAATCTCACAAATTCACACATATCATATAATTCAATTAATTCAATCAATCAATAATTGCCACAATATGCATACTTATCAATGCGTACATAACAAATACAATTTCAGACATTTCTAACGATTTAGCAAATCATTTAAAACAATGAATTTAAGCGTGTAATAATTTTTCGAAATCACTTAGAATCATAATTTCAAACCTTAAATCAATTCTTATTTTCAAACATTTCCAAAACAATAAGTAATCAAAATTCCAAACTTTTGCTTTCTTTTAAATTATTTTTTCAAAATTAGTATTAAGCTTACAAATCAAAATATAAATATGCTACCCACTCGAATCGATACTGTGAACTTGTCCCAAGCTCCAATTTGATCCTCGCTTCTTTCCTTCTCTCAATTAAAATTGACCTAAGCCATAATCACCCAAATTTCACATCATAAATTTGTATAATCTCTAATTTAACTATAAGGAACCCAAATTCATCACTTTACCAAGCTATCTAAAGCAAGAATTTCTAACATTCCCAAATTCCAAATTTGACCTAAACCGAATTAAATCAAATTCAATACCATAAATCACTTAATTACTCAAATTTAACTTAGAAAACACCAATTCCATAACAATTCAAACTATTTAAATCTTCAATTTTGAAAATCCCCAATTTTCAAAATTGGCCTAAACCAATTTATCTAAAATCAATATCACAATTCACAAATTCTTCAAAATTGAATTCATATATCACTAACCCATATCATTATCAATAATTTTACACCAAAATATCACAAAATCCTTCATCCTAAAATTAAGCCTAAACCTAAATCAATTTTCCATCCAAAATTAAACCCAGCCTAAAGCATATATTTCAAAATTAACTTCATAAATCATAAACCCATCTTATATGTCATAATTCTAAACCGAAAATTAATCAAAATCTCAAAGTAGAAAAATTTCTCTTACCTCTTTCTCTTCCAAATTCGAATTTTTTTGGTTCCTTAGGAAGCTCTTATGCTCCTCTACCTTTTTCTCTCTTGGAACCATCCCAAAATCCTTAAGAAAACAAGTAGAAAATCAAAATAACTTTCTCTCATCTTTTCTCCATCTGAAACTTCCACTCTCTTCTTATTTCTTCTTCTTTCTCTTCTTCTGTAATTTTCCAGACCATTCATCGTTTTTAATAGCTCAAAACGACAATCATTAATGAGTTTCATTAATTGATGGTCAAATGACCATTTTGCCCTCCATTCAAAACTTAAAATTACACTTACTTGCGGTTTGATTCGCACTATCGATTTGAAGGAATTTGTCAAAACTTCCTTCTCGAGAAATGTTCCTCTCACTCATACGAATCCAACGCCACTGACCGCGCTCAATTCGGAGTACCACATCAAAAGTTATGCGTGAAACAGTGCGGAAATATCCATATTCTAACACATTTCCTATGTACGATTATTTCCGTCCAAAATTTCACATTCTTAATCCCAGAACTAAAACTCGATGTCTTCATAACAATTGTAGCCTTATGTCTCTAGTTTAATTCAAAACAAGAATCGCCTCATTTCGATTCCCAGATCAAAAGTTATACTTAAAATACTCTCAGGTGTTCCCAATCCAAAAATTAAACCCTAATCCGAACTTAAATTCAGAAATTAAAAGTCTTAGGGGCACAATTGACATTTCATGTCTTCATATGATTTGTAGCCCCTTGTCTTATCTTTATTTCGCCTCAAGAATCGCTTCAATCGGATCTCTACAGATCCCAAATTTCACAAAACACTGAATCATGCTCGGAAAATTTCCCGACTCACTTTGATTAAATTAATCACCATTAATTTAATCTCAAAAGTTCACAAATTTCTTATAAAATGAAATTCATTGTCTTAGGAATCCAACGCAAAAGAATCAACTCAATCGGATGTCGGACGAAAAGATATAAGCAAAATAGTGAACAAAGGTCGGATTGGAGGAAATAAAGTCAAGAAACCAAAGAATCAAAGCAGGCGTCAGACGGCAAGATCGCCCTAGCGACGCTGTCGCTTCTGGTGACGCTGGCGAACGCCAGCCGTCGCGAGGCGATGCGTCGCGCCTAGCGATGCGATGGCTAAACGCCACCGTCATGAGGCGATCGTCGCCCTAGCGATGTGAATAAACGCCACCATCACTAGCGAGCGTCGTCCTCCAATGACGAGGATTAATCAATTTCATTTCATTTTTTTTTTAACATAAAAAATCCAAAACTTCCAAAATTCATAACTCTTACTCCCGAACTCTAATTTTGACAAACTTAGTCTCTACGGAAAGCTTGAGAGGAGCTCTAAATCATCCACGAAGAACATAAAACCCAAATCGACTTCTACGGGAGTCCATTTTCCGGTCAAAGAGGCTATTCATGCTAAAACCACAATATAAACTTGTAAAAATCATAACTTATTATTCCGAGATCGAAAAATTGCATACTTTATATCGAAATAAAGATCAAAACAAATCCTTCAATTTTCATGAACATCATCAAAGCTCAATTAACCTCTAACAAGGTCAATTTCTCAGTCAAAGTTGTACTTAAAGTCAAAAGTCAACCCTATCACACGTAAACTTTGACTGATCATAACTTTCACTCCCGATATCGAAAAATTGCAAACTTTATGTCTACAGAAAGCTCTTGACATAATCTACAAGTTTCATGTAGATAACTTTATCAAATTTTGCCTCAAACAAAAGTCAACTCTTAAAGTCAAACATTCTCTCTCTAAAAAGTCAAACTTTCTAAATCCTTCAAATTTTCACACTTTTTCTTTTTAATTCTTGCTATTTAACTTCATTTCAATCAACTCATCCACTTAATCATTCACATTACTAAATCAAATTGTCACTCAAGGTTCGGGGTCCAACAGCACTGTTATGTGCTCTACAATTTTAGGGAATTTCATTAAATTTCAAAAAAATGATTCGGGTAAATTCCCGAAAAATCCCGAACCGGGAAAATCACCAATTGGCGAACCGGTCGATTTTCGGTAGCGAAAATTACTACCCAATGGCACTTTATTATTGGATATATTGTTGTGGAAGTGCAATTAGGGTCATTGGAGTTGATCGGGTTAAATGTTTGATCCGGATTAAAGTATGATACTTTGACTTTTCCTTACCATTGTTGACCAATCATATAAGGCCACCTCTCCACTTCATTTTTGTCATTCCACGGTTTTGTCTAAGGGAAACATTGTTTCCTTTCTATGGTCACCGAAAATGTGAGATGGTATAAAAAAAATGATGAAAGCTTTTTGGTATATACTTTTGACTTGTCTTTGAAAACTTGGACCAACCATATCTTGCCAACATCTCCTTCATTTAATGCCTAATTAATGTACTCCTTGGCTTTTTCTATTACCTCTCTCGGTTATTGCCTTAAGAGAGGAAGAAATGGGATGAAAAGGTAGATTTAATTGCTTGTTTCTCAACCTCCACCGAAACCTCCTCCCTTGGCATGCCTCCATCGACTTTCTTCTCCTCCTTTTCTTTAGCTAATTGTTGTCTTCCTCCTCCAACCTTAAAAGCCTTACATGCAAGCTCAACCCTCTTACCTCCCTTTGCAAGTGATGATGTCATGTATGAGTAGGAGAAACTAGGAAGTTGTGAGAGTTGGAGAATTGAGGATATGGGAGCTTTGACTAGGTAAGGTTTATGTTAAGTTTTGTTATTATGTATTTCATGAATCATGGCTATTAGATGCATTCATTTGGTGTTATGGTGCATTAAAGATGATGTATGATGCATAATTAGAGTTTGAATTGTTGGATAAAGTATGCTTGTGTAAGGTATGAATGAGGGTTAGTGAATGAATATGGTTTAGATTGCTTTGAGCTTGGTTTTAATTGATTCTTGATGACTACTCTTGAATGGAATTTATGAAGTAAGTGCTGCCAATTTTTCAGTATTAGCCCTAGTATATGTATGACTGTAGTAATATTTAATTTGTATTTTTCTGATTTGTGTGCTAAGAGTTATGGGTATTGAAAGTTGGTTTAGAAATCTGAAAAAAAAGGAATGAGAATGGTATATTGCGGTCACTAGGCTGACGGCTCGCCCTAGTGAGCGAGGCTCGCTTGAAACGGCGTCACTAGGCGACACGTCGCCTAGCGATTTACAACGCCGGATCGACGGCATCATTAGGCGACGCCCGCCCTAGTGACGAGGCCATCTGATTTTTTTTTAATTATTTATTATTATTTGATTATTTGGTATTTGGTGTTTCTTTTGTTAATTTCTTTTCCGTCCGACGTCCGATTGACCTGATTCTTGAGGCATCGGATTAGTGAAATATTGAATTTCATTATTTGAGAAATTGGGAATTTTTGGACGGAAAATTGACGTAGCCCCGGGTAATTGTTCTATGGTCACTATTTTATTTATTTTTGGACCGATCAAGGTCCAAATTGAGTGCTGTCAGTGGCTATAGTTTTCTAATTTTAGATGGAATTTTTATTATGGGAAAAATTTGGGATTAGGGCCGGGAAATTCATGAACATGCATATCTCATCAACATGAGCACAAATTTCATATTTAGTGACTCGTACTTTTTCTGATTCATATAGAGGCCAATTGGAGCGTCGATTGATCGACGTCACAGAGACTTCCCGGCATTAGCTCGGAAGTAATAGGTGAGTAACCTAGTTGGTTTCTCAAATTTCTGGTTGCTTATATGTTCTACGTGAATTACATGCAACGATGAACTGTATGATTTCTGGTATGTATAAAAGTGGACTATTGTATGTTTACTGATTTTACTGTACTGAATGACACCGATACTGATATACTGGGCTTTATAGCCATATCATTGATTTACTGATACACTGGGTTTTATAGCCAAACACGGTTCATTTACTGAATACTGCACTGCATGCATAATTGCATGATCAGATAATGGACGTGCCCCAAGTTGCTATTTTTACTGATAAGAGCTTCGAGCTCTCATACTGTATTGACCGGGCCTTGAGCCCGAGGGGAGAAATCCTTGACGCGTCCCCCACTGAATACTGACTGAGCACTTGGGCACAATACTGAATAACTGGAAAGAGTCACATATGCATTGCATTAGCATAAATGACTGTTCTATGACATGTACTACTTTTGTAATGGCATGAATTACTGTGAATAGTTTTCACATCGACATTGTTATTGATCGCCATCGTAAATGATTATTATCGATCTGTCTTTGTACACCATGGGCGTAATGCATGATTTGAGTGAACCATCGATGATGGTTTCTCACTGAGTTCGCAAAACTCACCCAAAATTTGCATCTATTTTTCAGGTCCTGAAGAATACCCCGGTTGACACGGGAGTATGTCTACTGTAGACGAGTAAAGGTTAGAGATCGGGATCAGTTCGCGTCTGCATTGTGTCTTAGTAAATTGTGTTCCGCAATCACTGTATAACAAGGCTTTGTATTTTTACTGAGCCCATTGTGGTTTTGATGTTTTATCGCATTGATCGATTGTAAATTATTCTTGGATGACCTGTAATAATCTGGCTGGTTTTATTGAACACGGATTTTAATTACTTACTGTGTTGGTCGTGTTAACGTGGAATCAATGGCTTCAAAAAAAAATGTATACTGAGTTTTAAATCGACTAATGTAGTACGCCACTCTCGCGGGGCACGGACTCGGATATCACCAATGATATCGGGTTCAGGTCTTACGGGAGTGGGGTGTTACAAATTCATTACTTCATCCCTTCACATAACTTGTAGATCTATGACTCTAGTTCACAACGCCTCAAAAATCACCCCAAAAGGACTTCTGTATCAAAAGATATGCATAAAACACTAAAAACATCGATTCTGGAAAAAAAATTGGGCTCACATGACGAGCGTCAGTTTGTTGCTTGATTATGCGGCTGGCTCGCCACAAGGCGTCGACCTCTCTCAAGACGTCACAAGGCATGGACGGAGCTTCGTCTTCCCGAACCCAGATCCGCCATTTTCAACCTTACAATTTCCCCTTCTCCTTCTACAACATATCTAATCCATAAATCAAGTCATATACTATGATTATGAACTTATTCTAACACCAAAAACATCAAAAACACAACAACCAAGCAAATCTACAAATCTTCACCATAAACCCTAACTTCACCGATTTCCACTCATTTCCAGCAAAAAAAAAGGTTCAAACCAACTCAAACTAAGATAAGAGAGTCTAACTTACCTGTAGAATGCTTGAAAATCCGTCGAAAACAACAACGAAAGTTTTCCCTTTTTCTTCCTCTCTTCTTCTCCTTCACCGCCGCCCACTCTCTTCGTTCTTTCTCTCTTTCTATTTCTTCTTTTCCTCTTTTCTATTCTTTTCTTTTAATCCTTAAACCCTAAGATGCACATGTACTAAAATGCCCTTCCTTACTTAGTCTAAAACATCCTAACTCATGTGTTATGCCCATTTTGCCCTTACACATATTTACTCCTCCTTAACCATTATTCCACACTAAACTCAATTAAATTCCAGATTTTCCATGAATATTCTCAATAAAATCAAACTATACCATAAATCATAAATCAAAATAATTCATGCTTAATAACATCAAGAAAACAAAAATTTGGGGTCCAACATTTCTCCCCCTCTTAAAAGAAATTTCGTCCTCGAAATTTACCTGAATCATCGAAAAGACTTGGATACTTCTCCTTCATAGCGTCCAAGGGCTCCCACGTGGCTTCTTCCACTGCATGGTTCCTCCACAGAACCTTAACTAGTTGAATTGTCTTGTTTCTAAGGACTTTATCCTTGGTGTCCAAGATTGCTACTGGAATCTCCTCATAACTTAAGTCATCTCTCAACTGAATGTCTGAAACCTGAATGACATGAGAAGGATCTGATCTGTACCTTCTCAGCATGGAAACGTGAAAGACATCGTGGATCTGAGACAACTCTGGCGGCAACGCCAATCTGTAAGCTAGAGGTCCGATCCTCTCAAGAATCTCATAAGGACCTATATATCTTGGACTTAACTTGCCTTTCTTACCAAACCTCATAACTCCCTTCCAAGGAGACGTCTTGAGAAACACTTTCTCACCAACTTCATAGTCCATCTCTTTCCGATGAGCATCCGTGTAACTCTTCATCCTGTCCTGAGCTGCCTTAAATCGCTGCTTGACTAGATTGATCTTATCCACAGTCAACTGAATCAACTCTGGTCCGACTAGCTTCCTCTCTCCTTCTTCATCCCAACATATAGGAGTTCTACACCTCCTTCCATATAAAGCCTCATATGGAGCCATCTGAATACTAGAATGGTACGAGTTATTGTAAGCAAACTCGACCAAAGGCAAATGCTCATCCCATGCTCCCTTGAAATCCAAAACACATGCTCTGAGCATTCCCTCCAGTGTCCGAATGGTCCTCTCAGATTGACCATCCGTCTGAGGGTGAAATGCCGTACTAAAATGCAGCTTAGTACCTAAAGCTTCCTGCAAGCTTCCCCAAAATTGAGAAGTGAACCGAGGATCCCTATCAGAAACTATGGAATCTAGAATTCCATGCAATCTTACTACCTCATCAATGTACTTCCTGGCTAGCACATGCAAGGAATCGACCACTGATTGTTGAAATGGGTTGACTTCGTCAACCGATCCACTATAACCCATATGGCATCATGCTTCTTACTAGTCTTGGGCAAACCCATCAGAAAATCCATGGTTACTCTTTGCCACTTCCACTCAGGAATAGACAATGGCCTTAACTTTCCTGAAGGCGCCTGGTGTTCAGCCTTGACTTGCTGACACACGAGACACTTACTGACATACTCTGCTACATCCTTCTTCATGCCCTTCCACCAGAAATGCTCTCTCAAATCTTTGTACATCCTGGTGCTACCTGGGTGCATGGCATAAGGCGCATTGTGTGCCTCATCTAATATCTCATCCTTAACTTCCCTGTTCGAATACAAAGTCATCCCCATCACATGAGTCCATCCTCTCTCACCACTACCTCAGAAAGCTTACCATTCTGAATTTCCTCCCTAAGCTTGCTCAACTCTGCATCCTGAGCCTGCAACTCCCTAACCTTCTCCCTGAGTATAGGCCTCACTCTGAAAGTAGCTAAGAGGCAATCTGGTTCCTCCTGCTTCAAGCTTATCTTAAGCTTGGCCATCTCTTCCAATAAAGGAAGGTAAACTGCCTGAACATGAGCAAGGGAAGACTTCCTGCTCAAAGCATCAGCTACTACATTCGCTTTGCCTGGATGGTACTCAATCAACAAATCATAATCCTTGAGTAACTCAATCCATCTTCTCTGTCTCAAATTCAACTCCTTCTGGCTCAATAAGTACTTGAGACTCTTGTGATCAGTAAAGATCCTTGTTTGAACCCCATAAAGATAATGTCTCCAAATCTTCAAGGCAAAGATCACTGCTGCTAACTCCAAGTCATGAGTCGGATAATTCAACTCATACTGCTTCAGTTGCCTTGAAGCATAAGCTATCACCTTATCTCCTTGCATCAATACACAACTGAGACCCTTTCTCGATGCATCACTGTACACTACATAACCCTCATCACCAGAAGGCAAAATCAGCACTGGAGCACTTGTCAACCTATGCTTGAGCTCCTCAAAGCTCTTCTAGCACTCATCAGTCCAGATAAACTTCTGATTCTTCCGTAATAGCTTGGTCATCGGGGCAGCTATCATGGAGAATCCCTCCACGAACCTCCTGTAGTAACCTGCAAGACCCAGAAAACTCCTCACCTCTATCACTGTCTTGGGTACATGCCAACTTACTACTGCTTCAACTTTCTCTGATCAACATGTACCCCATCCCGCGAAATCACATGTCCAAGGAATGTCACCTCACGAAGCCGTAACTCACACTTGCTGAACTTAGCATAAAGCTCTCTCTCCTAAGAGTCTGCAAGCAGTACCCCGAGATGCTCCTCATGATCTTCCTCACTTTTAGAATACACCGAATTTCATCTATAAACACTATGACAACCGATCCAGAAACTCCTTGAAGACCCGCTCATGAGATCCATGAAAGCGGTGGAGCATTGGTCAAGTCGAATGGCATAACCAAAACTCATAATGCCTATAACGGGTCTGAATCTTGTCTTGCTAACATCGACGCCTTGATCCGAAATGATGATAGCGACGACTCGAGATCAATCTTGGAGAAAACCCTAGCTCCCTGCAACTGGTCAAACAGATCATCTATCCGTGGCGAAGGATACTTGTTTTTAACTGTTACCTTGTTGAGTCTCCGATAATCAATGCACATCCGCCATGATCCATCCTTCTTCTTCACAAACAAAACCGGTGCTCCCCAAGGAGACGAACTCGGCCTGACATAACCCTTCTCTAACAGTTCCTCCAACTGTTCCTTAAGCTCCTTCAATTCAGCTGGAGCCATCCTGTAAGGCGGGATAGAGATAGGCGCGGTTCCGGGAATCAAGTCAATGGCAAACTCGATTTCCCTCACCGCGGCAAACCCGTAACTCATCCGGAAAACATCCGAAACTCCTCACAATCGGAAATCCTCTAGCTTCCCTTCATGCACATCGGCATCTACAACATGCGCCAAGAAAGCTTCACATCCTTGGCCTATCATCCTTTCAGCTAACATAGCTGAAATCAGTCTTGGCGATGGTGTCTTCCTATCTCCTCTGAAGATCACCCTCTCACCATTGCCCAGATCAAACTCTACCTCTTTCTGACCACAATCTAGCTTGGCCAAATGCTTCTCCATAGTATCCATCCCCAGGATAACATCTAACCCTCTAAGGTCTAGCGGCAGTAAATCCACTACCAATCTAGCACCATCTATGAAGAGCTCACACTGCTTATACATCTGACTGATCACCACATTCCTCCCTAGCGGAGTACTAACAATCAAGGGCCTATCCAAAGGCACAGAACTCACACCATGCAATGCTATGTTAGCAGAAACAAAAGAGTGTGTGGAACCAGAATCAATCAACACACATACTGAAGAATCAAATAACTGAGCCATACCCGTGACAACCTCAGGTGTGGCTGCAGCTTCCTCCCTGGTCATGGCAAACACTCTTGCCGGCGCCTGACCTTTTGGCCTTCCTGGAGGAACAGTCTTCCTCGCAGTCCCGTAATCGCTTACCTCAAGAATCGGTCGGTTCCCACTGCCTCCGCACGCCTAGGAGCTCAAATCGTGACCCTCGGTCTCGGTACCTGTGGACAATGCTTGGCTATATGCCCCTTCTCTCCACATCTGAAACAAACTCCAAGTGATCTGAGGCACTCTCCCTGATGATGCTTCCCACACTGGTCACATAAGGGGTAGGTGAACCTGCTCCTTCCTGCTCTACCTGAACCTCCCACATTAGAGGCTTGCCCTGAAACAGCCCTGACCTGCTTGCTCCTGGTAGCCCCACTGCTACCCACTTCGCTCTGACTGAAAGAGATCCTTGTGCTCCTCTCAGGCAAAGGAGCACTAGCACCCTTCCTGAAACTCTGCTCCCTGTTCTTTTTCTTCTTATTCGCTTCATTCCTGATATTCTCCAGCTTCTCAGCCTGGAGAGCAGCATCCACTAACTGCTGATAATCACAAAAATTGTGAATCAGGACTTTCTCTCTGATTTCCAAGTGAAGACCTCCCTCAAACTTGCGGCACTTGTCTTCCTCTGTTGCCACAATGTTTGCTGCATAACGAGAAAGCTATGTGAACTTCACTCATACTGGCCACACTCATATCCTCTGCATGAGATTCAGAAATTTCTAGCCTTCTCCCGCACATAGACCACGGATAGGTTATCAGGAAAATTCCGGAGGTACATCACATGTACCGCAATGAAAACAAAATTTTTATTCAGGGACCTTCCGAACCTGGGATCCGTGTATCCGTATGAAGACATAAACCTAAATAGCCAAAAGAGACTATCTCTAAAGGTGATCCACGCAGAGATCAGAAAACCTAACCGGATCAAACACTTTTAACTCGGGAATAGCTAGAACAGATTAAAGCCCGCTAGAGCCTACCTACGTCTCCGAGAGCTTGAGGAAACGTTGGAATCCTTGCCTTGGAGAAGAGAAGAAACGATGGTGCTTGATGAGGAAGAAGAAAGTTGAAACCTTTTCAAAGCTTTTAAACCTTAACTATTAAGGAAGCTTTTCTCCTTCTTCAAAACCTAGCCACCGTCGACCATCAAGCTTCCAATGTCCTTATACATGTGTTTTTAACTAATTAAAAGGTAACCATGAAATTAGGACAAGTGGAAGCTTTTTGGCCATTCATTCTTTAATGAATTAGTTAATAAACTTTGAAAAGTCAAAGTTCTTATCTCTTCTCCATCATTCCACGCACATGGGCTTAAAATATATAATAATTAATTAATTAATTAATTAATTAATTAATTAGAATATAAATGCTAAGGTCCAGTCCAACTGGGTTGGTCCTACGGCCTATCTAGGGCCCCGATCTTCAAAACGACTCCTAAACCTTTCTTAGCAATATTGATGTCGCGATCTCATCGGGACATATCCCAATCCATTGGGATCCATTTAATCTAATGCTCTCCATAATTGGAACTCGTCCAATTACTATTTTCTGATTCTCTGAAACACTCTTATCGTGTGACCCTTTAGGCTCCGGTTATGTTGGCCACTTAGATTAACAATTAATCTGAGCAAGTCATGAGCGGTATCTAGCAACACATCATGACCCCAATTGACGGAAAGTAATCGGTTTGATGTATTCATCACGAACCGGATCACAAACCCTTCCATGAACAATTCTGGTGCAATTCGTCCTTTCACCATCCTATACCCCACTTGGTTATGAGTATGGTCAAAGTGTCAACTCTCACTAGACCGAGTCTAGCCTAAGTGATAACAGATCTCGCCCTAGACTCATTACTCTATATGTCATGAAGACACTCTCCATGACATATTCACTCCGCCGTAGATTTACAAGTAATGATCCCGACAAGAGGCCATGGGTATCTCTTCGCTAATCCGTAGTGGTGAATCCTTTATTGGCTACTCAATTATCTTGAATACCTCAAGTCGCACTCCAAGCACCACCACGTGAGTTGCCTCTCGGAAGGCAACAAGGAATGGAGTCAAAGCAGGATCAATATTCAAGATATCCTCGAGTACCTCAAGTCTAAGGATACTTGCACCATTGCTATGAGGAGATTATCACTGACACTAGATAAGATATCCATGTGATGATCTCATGGCAGGTCATCCAATGAACTTACTACCGCTAGTAAGCATCCACATGTCAATTCTAAATATCTCATATTTACAGTTTCTGAGATCCACTGCTTGATCCAATCAAGGAATATGACATGTGCTAGTCTATCCGGATTAATGATGTCCAGTCTCATTAATCCTTTGACTAGGAGAATTTGATACTGACACAATTGCACATGATAGGAATCTCAGTAGTATGATCACATCATAATTTCCTTCATGCTATGTCATATATCATGGACTTCATTAATCTGATTAAAGATCCAATCAATTCATAAACAATGTTTATGAATATCAAATTAATGAAGAATGCCTTTTCTTTATTTATTCATTCAGATGCGCATCATTTGTGAATAAAACGCGTTAAAGGGGATTGCCTTTAGGGCACAAATAAATAGTACCGTCCTTGAATAAGTCGACTTATCCAATGTACAAGTCGACTTATCGGTACTTTTCAAGAACAAGTCGACTTATCAGTAGTACAAGTCGACTTGTACTTACAAATCTCCCACTTGACCTAAAGCCAATCGCCTTGGTATCTAATACCATAAGCGAGTCCATGAGAATCACAATTCTCCTGTGACAATGGCTTTATCAATGGAACAGCAACACTTTGCTCTGTGGGAATTCTCTCTATCAGGATATCATCTCGACTAATGATCTCCCGAATCGGCGGAGTACGAGTTCGGATCGTCGATGAGACCTTGGTTCCTTTGCTGCAAGACTAGCCCCATTGTATCACAATACAATCCTATGGGCCCATCACAGCTAGGGACTAGATCAAGTTCAGTAATGAACTTCTTGATCTAAACCGCTTCCTTTGCGCATCTCATGCGGCAGGTACTCTGCCTCGGTTGATGAATCAACAGTCCTCTCTTGTTTGGAATTCTTTCCAACTGACCGCCACGCTATTCAGTGTGAATGTGTATAGCTTGATTGTGATTCAGAATCATCCTTATCAGATTAGATACTGGCATCTGAATGCCTGCTCATATGGAGATTTCCATCTCCAAACATCAAGAAGTCACCTAGTGACCCTCACCAGGATCCGATTGGTATCTGCTCGTAACACTTAGAGCATACGATACATCGGGCCTCGTACATAGCATTGTTCCATGCTAAACCTCTTTAGCATCTCATCTATGTACGATGCTTGTGAAAGACCAAGCAACCTTTGATCTATCTGCATAAATCTATATCCCAAGGATATAAGTTGCTTTACCAAGGTCTTTCAAGGCAAATTGTTAGACAACCAAATTTTAAGCGATTGAAGATAGAGACATCGTTTCGAGTAACAGTATGTCATCTACATACAACACAAGGAATACGATTGCAGTCCCATTAACCTTCTTATGCACACAATGATCATCCGAATTTTGTGAGAAATCAAACTCTTTGATTGACTCATCAAAACGGATAATCCAACTCCTGGATGCTTGCTTCAATCCAAACATGGATTTCTGAAGCTTGCATACGTTTTCGCCATCGATGGAAGTGAAGCCCTCAGGTTGTGTCATACATATCCTCGGGTAGATTTCCTCTCAGGAAAGCTATTTTCACATCCATTTGCCATATCTCATAATCATAATGAGTGGCAATGGCTAGGAGTATCCTAATGGATTTAAGCATTGCTACGGGGCTGAAGATTTCGTCATAGTCAACCCCTTTGCACCCTGTGGGTTTTATCCCTTCAGGTGTAACAACCAAAGTCCATACTTGGTTTTATACATGGAATCCATTTCAGATTTCATGGCACAAAGCCATGTTCCAGACTCTGAACTTTTCAGAACCTCTTCATAGGTAGTAGGCTCATCATCTCGTATGAGTAATACGTCATTCTGTTCCCTTATGAGAAATTCATATCTCTCAGGAACAGAGCGTATCCTACTTTACCTACAAAATTTGTGTGTAGTAGAAGGTTGAACTGTTACCTCATCTATATGAGTTACAGTTTCAAGTTCAGGCAGTTGATCTGTGTTTGTTCGAGCATCTTGAACTTCTCCAAGTTCAACTTTGCTCCCACTGCCTTCTTGTAAAAGAAACTATTTCTTTAAGAAAACAGATGCTTGAAACAAACAACTTTTGTTCCTCAAAGAAGGTAGAATTGATATTCCACGAACAAACACTTGTCGACTTTGCATCAAGCTAATCTCGACCGTGTCCGCTTCACGAAGGTGACAACCCCATACTTTCATTGAGAAAGATAAGGTTTTCAGTTAGTCCATATCTCCATATGGAGTAACCACAATCTTTGATGGAACTCGTTTAGCAAGTAAACAATTTGTCTCAGCGCATATTCCCAAAGCGTGTAAAACTTATCATCAATCGTACCATGTCTAACAAGGTTCGATTTCTCCTTTCACCACAAACATTGTCTTTGCGGCGTGTAAGGTGGAGTGTCTTGAGATAAAATCTCATGATCTCGAGATAATCCAAAGCTGTTGGTCTAAGTATTTTCCACCACGATCGATCGTAATGTATTCATACTTGTACCAAGTTAGTTTTCTACTTCATTTCTGAATTATTTGAACTATTCAAATGCTTCAAATTTGTATCTTATCAGATACAGATACCTATATCGTGAATAATCACCGATAAAAGTAATGAAGTAAAAACAACCACTTCTGGCATGGATGGACATCGGACCACATACATCCAAATGTATCAGGTCTAATATTCCATTCACTCGTTCACCCTTTCCTTTAAAGGATAACTTAGTCATCTTGCCTAATAAACAATATTCGCATGTGTCATATGATTCATAATCAAATGACTCTAAACATCCACTCTTATGGAGCTTAGCGATGCGTGTCTCATTTATATGGCCGTTCGACAATGCCATAAGTAAGTTGATTTTAAATTATCTCGATTATGTCTTTTCGCGTCATTGACATTCGAATGGATATGACATATCTAATATGTCAATTCCATTGCATAATGTACCAGTACCATAGAGCTTTCCATTGAACTAATAGAACAACCATTGCTACTAAAAGTCCAATGAAACCAGCTCTAATTAAACATAAAACATACAATATGTTCTTTGTTTAAAACGGTACAAAATGATAATCATCCAATTTGAATATAAGCTCACCAGGAGTGACAAGACATAAGTGCTTACGGCAAATGTAGCAACCCTTGCTTCATTACCCGCTTGCGAAAGTCTAGTTCTCCTTTATGAGCTTTCATCGTCCCCGATGCCTGCATATCATTTCATATGTATGAGCCACATCCGTATCAAATACCGATATGTTTGGATCAGAATAGTATTAACCTCAATGACAAACATATTTGAATAAGTAGAGGCATCGATGCCTTCTTCGCTTCAAGGACTCAGATAGATTTTAAGGCCGCCTCTGGTGGCTAGACTTGCCACAATGAAAGCAAAATCCTTTTGGGGCGTTTCTTTGGTTTTCCTTGATGGCATTTCCTTTGGTTTCTTGGCCTTTTCTTCTTTGAACTAGAAGAAGAAGCATCCACCATTAGCACTTGCTATCTATCTTGATAGCACTGCTTTCATTTGTCATAAGCGATTGATCATTTCGTAAATTGTTGTGGATATTTGGTTTATCCGATAGTTTAACACAAACTGTGAATAACCATCAGACAATCCAACCAGAATTAAGTCTCTACTTAACTCATAATCCATTACAAATCCTAAGACGACCAATCTCTCAATATAGCCATTCATCTTCGTGGTATCTTGCATGTTAGATTGTCCTCGAGCCATCTTTAATGATGAAGAGAAGCCTTGAGGTCTTGAACCTTTCAGACCGAGCTTACTCATCAAACAGCTCCCTAAGATGAGATACTATAACGTGAGCATCCATGGACTCGTGCTGCTTCTGCAGCTCTGGTGACATCAAGACAAGCATAATGCAAGTATCCATATCACTGTCCTTTAGATGCTTACGATATGCTTTCTGATCCTTATCAGAAGCATTGACAGCAGGTGCATCTGGAAGTGGAACATCTAGGACATATCCTAGTTCCTCAGATCTGAGAACAATTCTCAGATTCCTTAGCCAATCAAGAAAATCGGTCCAGAATAGAGAGCGTAAATTCACACTGAAAGACTTCTTCAATCAACCTAAACGCGATAGAGAGAAGGAATGATAAAATAGAAATGCCTGCATGATCATAAGGACTTGCATGACATGCATATGGCTCCCACTAGTTTCCTAGAATCCATAACCCTCTTTACGAATCCAGAAAAACAAAGTGACATAATGTCCTAGTGGGTCGATATCCGACATTGCTAAGAGTGACCTTGAGTTTGCTCAACAAGCCACAACTTAGGTCAATCGGTAGGTATCGGTCATACCAATTGTATCATCGATAACCGACATTGAGAATGACCTTGGATTTGTCCAACAAGCCACCTTATGTCTCTGGAGGTATCAGATATACCAATTACGTCTTAGACACAACTATCAATCAGTGCTATCAACTTGTTGATGTGTGCACTTCATTGGGTATCAACTCTTTGATGCGCATACATCCGATGTATGCTACCCAATTTCGCCTCTGTCCACGTTGACCTTGAGTTTGCTCAACAAACCAACGCTTCCAGTGAAAACCAACCCATTAATCCGAAAATCATATTTTCATGGTTCGAACATATCCGTATAGAGTGAGCTTGAGTTTGCTCAACAACCCAACCCTATAAGAACTCTGGTTCTTACCATATTAATGGAAGGCGTTAGTTTTCATATACCGAGGAGGGATTTGGAAACTCTAGATTCCAAGCTGAAGGATCATAGTCACGAAGACTATATGGAATGATTTAGGTTTCATCAATCGTATTGAATCAATCCTTATAATCATCCATCATCCATTCTGAGCATGCCACAAGTCGACTTTCATCAAATGCAAGTCGACTTATGCTTCGCTTCACACACAAGTCCACTTGTATGACACAAGTGGACTTATTTCACTACCATGAACAAGTCGACTTATAAGGTACTACAAGTCCACTTATATTGAGATCTGAACAAGTCGACTTATTCTATAGACAAGTCGACTTATCCCAAAAACCTTGAACAAGTCGACTTATTTCACATACAAGTCGACTTATTCAGGGAATTTTGCTAAAATATCTAATCGGCTAATTCCTCAATCAATGCAATTCCAATTCACAACACCTACATACCTAAGGTAATGTCTGATAAATTTGATGCCTCAATGAACACTTCATTGAACTATGAATGCCTTAAATAGTCAAACTATATGAAAAGCTTGAAATGAGTCAAAACTCATTAATTTCCAAACAATTTAGGAACACCCAAATTATCATCCTAAGCATCTCTAGCTAGCACATACATTATCAAATTTACTTCAACACATGCCATAAAAAATATGACGGTCAAAACAAACAAGATAATGCAATATACTAACGAGACGCTAATGTGACCAATTCGGCATTCAAAAATTCTTGGAAAAGGTAATTCAAGCAATTCAGTTTGGCAATCATACTACATCAAGATAACACATTTTTAATCACATTAAAAATGGTGCAAGGCATTGGAACTGAAAAAGCACACTCAATCAAGCCAAGCAAAACAGTCCCAACAATTTTCACAAAAACTGTCCAGTTCTGTACATTGCTCGAAATGATCAATGAAACAATTTTAATAAATCATGAGAAAATTATATAGGTTACTACATGTTCATAACATGCTACATAAATGTTTTCAGGATTTTAGGCCATCAAAAACTCAGTCAACCTAAATAACAAAACCGATTCAAAATCTGTGTTCATCAGCACAGCAATTCCCAACAGCATAGAATAAATTCGTGAATAAATATCCAATCACCTTGAAATCCAATTTCCATGCTCACAGACATTCACCAACATCTTAGAGACATGTAGGTGAAGGAAAATCCAGAAAATGATTTTTCTATAATTTATTCTCGATTTTATACTACTGCCTGTTCCAGAATCGTTTCACAAAACAGCATCTGTAACCTTAGGGAATTAATTAGCAAAACTATATCAAATCAAATAGATAAATTCTGAAAATTCATAGACATATTCTCTAACATGTTATGAACAATCCTGGGCAGAAAAATTTCGAAAAACCTATCTGTATAGCAATTCGAAATCTGGGCAGTACACATGCATCAACATCAACAGCACTTAGGGTTTCTGATCTAGCTTAGGTTTTAGCTTCATACGGGATACAGACGCTCGATACCACTGTAGGAAAATCCCGGAGGTAGATCACATGTACCGAAGCGGAAAACAAAATTTTTGTTCCGGACCTTCCGAACCAGGATCCAGGTATCCGATGAAGACATAAACCTAAATAGCCAAAGAGACTATCTCTAAAGGTGATCCACGCAGAGATCGAAAACCTACCGGATCAAACACTTTTGACCCGGGAATAGCTAGAACAGATTAAAGCCTGCTAGAGCCTACCTCTGTCCTGGAGAGCTTGAGGAAACGTTGGAATCCTTGCCTTGGAGAAGAGAAGAAACGATGGTGCTTGATGAGGAAGAAGAAAGTTGAAACCTTTTCAAAGCTCTTAAACCTTAACTATTAAGGAAGCTTTTCTCCTTCTTCAAAACCTAGCCACCGTCGGCCATCAAGCTTCCAATGTCCTTATACATGTGTTTTTAACTAATTAAAAGGTAACCATGAAATTAGGACAAGTGGAAGCTTTTTGGCCATTCATTCTTTAATGAATTAGTTAATAAACTTTGAAAAGTCAAAGTTCTTATCTCTTCTCCATCATTCCACGCACATGGGCTTAAAATATATAATAATTAATTAATTAGAATATAAATGCTAAGGTCCAGTCCAACTGGGGTCGGTCCTACCGGCCTACCGGGCCCCGGTGCTGAAACAGCTCCGGAAACCTTTCTTAGCAATATTGATGTCGCGATCTCATCGGGACATATCCCAATTCCATTGGGATCCATTTAATCCTAATGCTCTCCATAATTGGAACTCTGTCCAATTACTATTTTACAGATTCTCTGAAACACTCTTATGCGTGTGACCCTTTAGGCTCCCGGTTATGTTGGCCACTTAGATTAACAATTAATCTGAGCAAGTCATGAGCGGTATCTAGCAACACATCATGACCCCTAATTGACCGGAAAGTAATCGGTTTGATGTATTCATCACGAACCGGATCACAAACCCTTCCATAGATAATTACCGTGCAATTCGTCCTTTCACCATCCTATACCCCACTTGGTTATGAGTATGGTCAAAGTGTCAACTCTCACTAGACTGAGTCTAGCCCAAGTGATAACAGATCTCGTCCTAGGACTCATTACTCTATATGTCATGAAGACACTCTCATGACATATTCACTCCGCCGAGATTTACAAGTAATGATCCCGACAAGAGGCTATGGGTATCTCTTACGCTAATCCGAAGTGGTGAATCCTTTATTGGCTACTCAATTATCTTCAATACCTCAAGCCGTACCCAAGCACCACCTTATGAGTTACCTCCGAAGGCAACAAGAAATGGAGTCAAAGCACAGGATCAGTATCCAAGATATCCTTGAGTACCTCAAGTCTAAGGATACTTGCACCATTGCTATGATGAGATTATCACTGACACTAGATAAGATATCCATGTGATGATCTCATGGCAGGTCATCCAATGAACTTACTACCGCTAGTAAGCATCCACATGTCAATTCTAAATATCTCATATTTACAGCTTCGAGATCCACCGCTTGATCCAATCAAGGAATATGACATGTGTTAGTCTATCCGGATTAATGATGTCCGGCCTCATTAATCCTTTGACTAGGAGAATTTAGATCTTGACACAATTGCACATGATAGGAATCTCAGTAGTATGATCACATCATAATTTCCTTCATGCTATGTCATATATCATGGACTTCATTAATCTGATTAAAGATCCAATCAATTCATAAACAATGTTTATGAATATCAAATTAATGAAGAATGCCTTTTCTTTATTTCTTCATTCAGTCTGCATACGACTGTGAATAAAATGCGTTAAAGGGGATTGCCTTTAGGGCACAAATAAATAGTACCGTCCTTGAATAAGTCGACTTATCCAATGTACAAGTCGACTTATCGGTACTTTTCAAGAACAAGTCGACTTATCAGTAGTACAAGTCGACTTGTACTTACAGGTACTTCTTTCTGAACACCTCTACAAAATCCCTCCATGACAACACCGAAGGAACCACCTGACTGTGGGGCACTGTCTCCTACCAATGCAGTGCGTCACCCTGCAACAAACTGACAGCATAATCTAGCTTGTCCTCATCTGAGCATCTCATCTGAACTAAAACCCTCTCAGTCCTCTTCAACCAAGCTTCTGCTTCTTCTGGATTCGTCGTCCCACTGAAATCCACAGCCCCAAACTTCCGGAGCTTGTCATACTGTCCACTCCTGTCTACTGGAGCTTACATCGGCATCTGCGATCCCTATCTCATGACATACGTGAAAGCCTGTGCAAAGGCTTAAAAGAAACTCGGATCCATGGGAGTCCCCTGAGGCATAGGAGGAGGCGGAGGAGGCACTTCTTGCTGTAAACTAGGTGCCTCTGAAATCGGAACAGAGTGTGTCCCGGCGTCCTGAGGAATATGGGATTCATCCGTACTCCCCTGACGAGAATGAGATCGAGTCATAGCTCCCCGAGTTCTCCTTCGAGGTGGCATGTTCACTCCTTGAATAGAAAACCATTGAAAATTTCAGTTCAAGTACGACAATTTTCAAAGTATGCAAAAACAGTTCAAAGCGTGTAAAGCCATGCAAGTTATTTCTTGAAAACCATGTCATGAAGCCCTAGATCCAAAAACCTAGGCGCTCTGATACCAAACATGTTGGACCCCGCTGCCGGAGCCCAACGTCTGTCGTGAGAGCGTGACGGGAAAACGTGCTGATAATACGTTTAAGAAAAAGACCTGCGGAAGAGTAATGGGCCTGTTGGAAAAACATACTTGAAAACCTGCTTTTATGATACTTAATAAACAAAGCTAACATGTAAATTAACAAGTGCGGAAGGAACCCATTGGAAATGGAATGGACCATCATGAGCATAATCAAAACGTGCTTATAATCTTTAAAACAAACATATTAATGCTCCAAAAGATGAGTTTCATAAACCTTGAAGAATGTCTCATAGCAACTTACAACTTTGAATTCAAGAGCCAAAAATCTAAAACACTCTTGATCCAATGATAATTGAAATGTAACTAAAGTCTTGTCGTCCAAAACATAACATTTAAAAACAATAAACGCAACACAATGAAACTGGAGTAATGTCGTACTCGTGATTCACTCGATCTCTGGCTCGTCACCTGAATGGGGGAGATTAGAGAGGGGGTGAGCTATAACGCTCGTGGATACACATTTATAATATAGTAATAAGCAAAAATAATCAAAACTATCTCATTGCCGTAATACTTGCTGAAATCATGATACTTGAGCATGTATGGGTCATTTCTTGAAAAATACTTGATTCTTGAAATAATTCATGATGCATGTCACATAACAAAACATAGCACATAACATGATGGTTTGGGTGTCCCGGGTTCGTGACGTACTACACATGCCATCGAAATGTTGATGTGTAGACGTAGTTTATTGAGGGAATCTATCTGAGAAACCCTGTGCCACAGTCGGGCAGGTGGGAGAAGCCTTTCTGAGTCAATGTGCACTTGACTAATTCTGAGGGACACCACAAACCCACATAAGTATGCATGATTCATGTTCTTGTAAACTTGTTTGCCAAACTGGCACTTGCTTGTAAACTTGTCGATAATCTTGCTTGTAAACTTATCGATAATCTTGCTTGTCATGTATTTCATAAAACTTGAATTCATGCACTTGTATTCATGAAAGGAGATAAACCCCTTTAGAAATTCTTTTCATGATTCATGATTCATGAATGCAAATGTCACAACATATATATATAATCATTCATAGTAGTAGGTAATGCGATCGTGGATGATGAAATTTAAAATGCATTGAATCTTTCTGAACTTGAACAAAACAATGAGCACTTATATACTTTATTATAAACATGAACCCACCTGATTTCCTTGCTTGTTCTTGCCTAGGAATGAGTTTCCTCTAGAGCCTCTTGATCCTCTTGCCTCTCTTGATCTCCTAAAATAAGAACCAAAATCTTATTCAAAAACTCGTGCTGAAACCATAATGTCATTCCTAACTTCCGTCTCAAATTTCACATTCTTAGAAACCAATTCATTACTTCATCCCTTCACATAACTTGTAGATCTATGACTCTAGTTCACAACGCCTCAAAAATCACCCCAAAAGGACTTTTGTATCAAAAGATATGCGTAAAACACTAAAAACATCGATTCTGGAAAAAAAATTGGGCTCACCGCGACGAGATCCGCTCGTCGCGACGAGCGGCCGTGTTCGCCGCGGCATGCGGCCTCGCACGTCACGGCGTGCGACCCTCTCGCACGTCGCGACGTGTGGACGGGAGCTTCGTCTTCCCGAACCCAGATCCGCCATTTTCAACCTTACAATTTCCCCTTCTCCTTCTTCAACATATCTAATCCATAAATCAAGACATATACTATCATTCTGAACTTATTCTAACACCAAAAACATCAAAAACACAACAACCAAGCAAATCTACAAATCTTCATCATAAACCCTAACTTCACCGATTTCCACTCATTTCCAGCAAAACAAAGGTTCAAACCAACTCAAACTAAGATAAGAGAGTCTAACTTACCTGTAGAATGCTTGAAAATCCGTCAAAAACAACAACGAAAGTTTTCCCTTTTTCTTCCTCTCTTCTTCTCCTTCACCGCCGCCCACTCTCTTCGTTCTTTCTCTCTTTCTATTTCTTCTTTTCCTCTTTTCTATTCTTTTCTTTTAATCCTTAAACCCTAAGATGCACATGTACTAAAATGCCCTTCCTTACTTAGTCTAAAACATCCTAACTCATGTGTTATGCCCATTTTGCCCTTACACATATTTACTCCTCCTTAACCATTATTCCACACTAAACTCAATTAAATTCCAGATTTTCCATGAATATTCTCAATAAAATCAAACTATATCATAAATCATAAATCAAAATAATTCATGCTTAATAACATCAAGAAAACAAAAATTTGGGGTCCAACACCTATTATCCCTCATACTACTTCTAACCCTAGCCACCCCACCTATCGTCCTGATCCTGCAGAACTATGTCAACCATGTTTGACATTGGTGAATCTTCTAACCCAGTCTATACACCTCCACCACACACTTCCTCATATTCTCATTCCATTCAGATCACTACTATACGATTGAATGGAGATAACTTCCTTCACTGGTCCCAATTAGTGAGAATGTACATCAGGGGGAGAGGAAAGATTGGATATTTGACTGGTGACAAAAGTGAACCCACGACAGAGGATCCGACATACGGAATATGTTAGAGTAGTGCCCTGAAGGCAATCGCCTTTAGCGCATTTTGTACAAATTTGTGTACAGTCTTTATGAATAAATAAAGAAAGGCATATTTCATTACGTTGCTGTTCATTATTAATGAACTGATATTGATCAATAAACAAATTAATGAAGTCCATGATATATGACATAGCATGAAGGAAATTGTGATGTGATCATACTACTGAGATTCCTATCATGTGCAATTATGTCAGTATCTAAATTATCCCTAGTCATAGGATTATTGAGACTGGACATCGATAATCTGAAAAGACTAGACATCTCAAGCTCCTTGATTTGATCAAGCGGTGGATCTCGAAGTCGTAAATATGAGATATTTAGGGTTGAGATGTGGATGCTTACTAGAGGTAGTAAGTACATTGGATGACCTGCTATGAGATCATCACATGGATGTCTTATTCTAATGTCAGTGATAATCTCATCATAGCAATGGTGCAAGTATCCTTAGACTTGAGGTGCTCAAGGATATCTTGGATACTGATTCTGTGCTTTGACTCCATTCCTTGTTTCCTTATAGAGGTCGCTCATAGGGTGGTGCTTGGGTGCAGCTTGAGGTATTCGAAGGTAATTGAGTAGCCAATAAAGGATTCACCACTTCTGTGATAGCAGAAGATGATACCCATGGCCTCTTGTCAGGGTCATTACTTAGAAATCTCTCGTCGAGTATATATGTCATGAAGAGTGTCTTGGTGACATATAAAGTAATGAGTCCCAAGACAAGAAGCGATATCACTGGACTAGATTTGGCGTAGTCGATCTAGTAAAGAGTTGACACTTTGGCCATACTCATAACCAAGTGGGGTATAGCGTGGTGAAAGGACGAATTGCACGGTAATTGTCTATAGAAAGGTTCGTAATATGGTTCATGATGAGTATAAGTTCATTCGTCAAACCAATTACTTTCCAGTCAATTGGGGGTCATGATGTGTTGCTAGATACCGCTCATGACTTGCTCATATTAAGTGTTAATCTAAGTGGCCAACATAACCGGGAACCTAATGGGTCACACGCATAAGAGTGTCTCGGAGAATTCGTAAAATAGTTTTGGATAGAGATCCAATATATGGAGAGCAATAGAATTAAATGGATCCCGATGAGATCAAGATATGTCCCGATGAGATCGCGACATCGATATTGCTGAAAAGGGTTTCCGGTGGTTTTTCCATACCGGGACCCGGTAGGCCGGTAGGACCGACCCCAGTGTGACTGGACCACTTCAGCCATTTATATATACATATATATATGTTATTAATATATATATATATATATATATATATATATGTTGCAACGTGGGAGGAAAGAAAAAGCAAAGGAAGCTTCTTTGATTATGCTTAGTCATTAAAACATTAAATGACTAAAAGACAAAACTTGAAGATGAGAAAGGAAGATGATCGTGGATGAATAAAAATGAGGTTTAAAAACAAGTTTTAAACCTAAGTTCATGAGATGATCTTCGTGGCTTTTAGAAAGAAAGAAGGAAGAAGGATTTTTAGAAAATCCTAAGCAACTTCTCTTCTCACCAACGATCATCAAGGTTTCTTCTCCAAGTTTTCTCCTTCTCTCCATCGTTTCTCAAGCTCTCCAAGAACAAAGGTAAGATCTAGCAGTCTTTAATTTGTTCTAGCTATTCCCGGGTCAAAGGGTTTGTCCCGGTTAGGTTCTCCGATCTCTGCGTGGATACCGTTAGAGATGGTCTCCTTTGGCCGTTATGGTTTGAGTTTGTTATATAGACATATGGATCCTGGCTTTCGGGAAGGTCCCGGAATAAAAATTTTTTGTTTTTCCGCACCGTGGGCATGTGATGCTCAATGGTGATGACATGGTTGGTAAATTCGATGGAGGAAGATATTAGCTCTAACTAGATGTGTTATCACACAGCTAAGGAGCTATGGGACAATGTGAATCAGATGTACTCTAATTTGGGAAATCAATCCCAAGTCTATGAACTTACTCTCAAATTGGGTGAGATTCACCAAGGTGAGGATTGTGTTACTAAGAACTTTAATTCTCTGAAACATTTGTAACAAGACTTAGACTTATTTAATGACTATGAATGGAAATTCCCTGATGATTGTAACTATTTTCAAAAAACAGTAGAGGATAATCGAACTTTTAAGTTCTTAATTATACTTAATGTTGAGTTTGATGAGGTCAAAGGCAGGATTATTGGAAGACAACCACTCCCTACAATTGGAGAAGTCTTTGCAGAAGTCCGATGTGAAGAGAGCAGATGGTATGTGATGCTTGGTAAACGAAATCCTACTTCTACTATTGAAAACACAACACTAGTTGCTGGGAACACTACTGGTTGTACTAAGAAGAATGAGGAAGAGTCACGTGTTTGGTGTGACTATCGCAATAAAGCACAGCATACTCATAAAACATGTTAGAAACTTCATGGAAAGCCAACTAATTAGAAGGGATCGCATGAAGGGAGATTTAATAAAACTTCCTCTAGTGATTAAACTCACTATGAGTCACGAAAAATCCCATTAACACATGAGGTTGATGCTGGACAGATTTCACAAGAACAAATTAACTACATCCTGAAACTTTTGAAACTTAAAATTGAATCCTCAAGTGCTCCTAATGCCTCTGTGGCATAAACAGGTAAGGATTTTATTGCTTTAACATGTACCATTCCATATAATTCTACTCCTTGGTGTTAGAGTAGTGCCCTAAAGGCAATCGCCTTTAGCGCTTTTTGTACAAAGTTATGTACAGACTTTATGAATAAATAAAGAAAGACATATTTCATTAACTTGCTGTTCATTATTTATGAATGGATATTGATCTATAAGCAAATTAATGAAGTCCATGATATATGACATAACATGAAGGAAATTGTGATGTGATCATACTACTGAGATTCCTATCATGTGTAATTATGTCAGTATCTAAATTATCCCTAGTCGTAGGATTACTGAACTGGACATCGGTAATTCGAAGAGACTAGCGCATATCAAGCTCCTTGATTTGATCAAGCAGTGGATCTCAGAAACTGTAAATATGAGATATTTAGGGTTGAGATGTGAATGCTTACTAGAGGTAGTAAGTACATTGGATGACCTGCTATGAGATCATCACATGGATGTCCTATTCTAAGATCAGTGATAATCTCATCATAACAATGGTGCAAGTATCCTTAGACTTGAGGTAGTCAAGGGTATCTTGGATACTTATTATGTGTTTTGACTCCATTCCTTGTTGCCTTACACAGGTCGCTCATAGGGTGGTGATTAGGTACAGCTTGAGGTATTCGAAGGTAATTGAGTAGCCAATAGAGAATTCACCACTTCTGTGATAGAAAAAGATGATACCCATGGCCTCTTGTCAGGGTCATTACTTGGAAATCTCTGGCCGGAGTATGTATGTCATGAAGAGTGTCTTCAGTGACATATAAAGTAATGAGTCCCAGGACGAGAACTGATATCACTTGGACTAGATTTGACGTAGTCAGTCTAGTAAGAGTTGACACTTTGTCCATACTCATAACCAAGTGGGGTATAGCATGGTGAAAGGATGAATTGCACGGTAATTGTCTATGGAAAGGTTCGTGATATGATTCATGATGAATATAAGTTCATTCGTCAAACCAATTACTTTCCGGTCAATTGGGGGTTATGATGTGTTGCTAGATACCGCTTATGACTTGCTCAGATTAAGTGTTAATCTAAATGGCCAACATAACCGGGAATCTAATGGGTCACACGCATAAGAGTGACTCGGAGAATTCGTAAAATAGTTTTGGACAGAGATCCAATAAATGGAGAGCAATAGGATTAAATGGATCCTGATGAGATCGAGATATGTCCCGATGAGATCGCGACATCGATATTGCTAAAAAAGGTTTCCGGTGGTTTTTCCATACCGGGACCCGGTAGGACCGACCCCATTGTGTCTGGACCACTTCAACAGTTATATACATATATATATATAATTAATTAATTAAAGAATTAATATATATATATATATATATATATGTGTGTGTGTGTGTGTGCCATACGTGGATGGAGGAAAAGGAAGCTTATCCTTTTAACTTTATATATATATATATATATATATAAAGTGGCTAACGTGGATCAATGCTCCACCATTAGTTTTTAATGCCTTTAATAGTTAAAGACAAAAGACTAAAGAAGTAGAGAATGGTCATGCTCGTTGGTTGTGCGAGAAGGAAAGAGGAAAAAAGGATTTTGAGAAAATCCTAAGCTCTTCTCTTCTCACCATCGATCATCAAGCATCTTCTCCTCTCCAAGCACTTCTCTTCATCGTTTTTCCATAGCTCTCCAAGAACAAAGGTAAGATCTAGTAGTCTTTAATTTGTTCTAGCTATTCTCGGGTCAAAGGGTTTGCTCCGGTTAGGTTCTCCGATCTCTGCGTGGATACCGTTAGAGACGGTCTCCTTTGGTCGTTATGGTTTGAGTTTGTTATATAGACACATAGATCCTGGTTTTTGGGAAGGTCCCGGAATAAAAATTTTTGTTTTCCGCACTGTGTTCATGTGATGCACACACCGGGATTTTCCTACAGTAGTATCAGAGCCACTTGTGTCGTATATATCGAAGAAATCATAACAAGGTCGGAGCTGCCTATTGCTTGTGACGTTGATGCATGTTAACTGTGTTAATTTCAAATTTAGTATAGAAATATAGTTTTCAAAATTTTCTTGCCCAGATGTGCTCATAAGATGTTGTGGAATATGTCTGTGGAAGACCAAAATTTATCAATGTGATTTGATATGGTTTTGCTAATTTATTTCCTAATGTTCTGGTTGCTGTGTTTGTGCACATTCCTTGAACAGGCATGCTTATAAATTCGAGAATAAATTGTAGAATTTTTTTAATTTTCTTTCACCGACATGTCTTTAAGATGTTTATGAATGTCTATGAGAATGGAAAAATGTTTTCGAGGTGATTTACTATTTATTTGAGAATTTATTGTGTGATGCTGGGAATAACTGTGTTGAGGAACACAGATTCTACATTGGCTTTGTTGCTGAGTTTGGATGAGTTTTTGTTGGAAATAAATCCTGAAAAACTTCATGGAGCATGTTGTGAACATGTTGTAACCTCTGTAATTTTCTCAGAATTTATTGAAATTGTTTCAGTGAGTTTTTTAAGCAAAAGACAGAGCTTGGCAGTTTTGAGAAAGTTGTTGAAGCTGTTTTGTTTGAAATGTATGAATGTGTATTTCTCAATTCCAATGCCTTGGATCATTTTTAATGTGATTAAAAATGTGTTACATTGATGTTGTATGGTTTCCAAATTGAATTTCTTGAAATTGGGTTTCCAAAAATTTTCGGATGTCAAATATGTCACATTAACGTCTCGTTAGTGTATTTCGTTGTCTTGATTGTTTTGGCCGTCACAATTTTGTGACCAGTGCCGAAGTAGTATTGATAAAGTGTAGACTACCTAGAGATACTTAGGGTGATAGTTTGATATTCTCAAATTATTTGGAAATCTAAATGAATAAGAGTGTATTCATTGATTTCAAGTTTCATGTGTAGTATAACTATATATGGTAAGCATGATACAATGAAAGTGTTTCATTGGTACATCATATTAAAGGATATTACACTTGGTATTGTGAATTTGAACTACACGGATTGATAAATTAGCCGATTAGAGAGCATGCCAGTACATGTACCAGTCGACTAGCACATGTACCAGTCGACTAGCACATGCACCAGTCGACTGGCACATGCACCAGTCGACTAGTTCGTGCACAGTAATCTATAGTAGTCGACTAGCACATGTACCAGTCGACTAGCACATGCACCAGTCGACTAGCACATGCACCAGTCGACTACAACATGCAAAGATGGGATGATGGATGATCAAAGGTATAGACTCAATGTGATTGATGAAATGCCCTAAATCATTCCATATAGTCATGGTGACTATAATCCTATAGCTTGGAGAAGAAGGAGATGAGATCTGAAAACCCTTACACATAATATGAAAACTAACGCCTTCCATTAATATGGGGAGAACCAGAGTTCTTATAGAGTTGGGTTGTTGGGTAAACCCAAGCTCACTCTATACGGATATGTTCGAACCATGAAAATAAGATTTTCGGATTAATGGGTTGGTTTTCACTAGAAGCGTTGATTTGTTGAGTAAATTCAAGGTCAACGTAGACAGAGGCGAAATTGGGTAGTGTACATCAGATGTACGCGCATCAAGAGTTGATAACCCAATGTATGTGCATACATCACGAGTTGATAGCACTAGTCGATAGTTGCATCTATGATACAATTGGTATGACCGATACTTGCCGATTGATCTAAGGTGGCTTGTTGGGTAAACCCAAGGTCATTTTAGTAATGTCAGATATCTATGATGCAATTGGTATGACCGATACCTACCGATTGACCTAAGGTGGCTTCTTGGGTAAACCCAAGGTCATTTTAGTAATGTCGGATATCGACCCACTAGGACATTTTGTCATAATGTTTCTTGGATTCAGAATGAGGGTTATGGATTCTTTGAAACTAGTGGGAGCCATATGCATGTCATGCAAGTCCTTATGATCATGTATGTAATTCTATTCTAACATTCTTTCTCTCTTTCCCTATAGGTTATTGAAGATGACTTCCAGTGTGAACTTGCACTTACTAATGGATTCGAATAAATTATCTGGACCTAATTTTCTCGATTGGCTGAGAAATCTAAGAATTGTTCTCAGATATGAGGAACTGGGCTATGTCCTAGATGTTCCACTTCCTCATCCACCTGCTGTAGATGCTTCTGATCAGGATCAGAAAGCATATCGTAAGCATCTCAAGGACAGTGACATGACTACCTGCATTATGCTCACATCTATGTCACCAGAGCTGCAGAAGCAGCATGAGTCTATGGATGCTAATACCATAGTGTTTCATCTTAGGGAGCTGTTTGATGAGCAAGCTCGGTCTGAAAGGTTCGAGACCTCGAGGCTACTCTTCACTACTAAGATGACTCCAGGTTCATC
The DNA here is from genome assembly GCA_029891385.1 of Erythroxylum novogranatense. Classification (NCBI taxonomy): domain Eukaryota; kingdom Viridiplantae; phylum Streptophyta; class Magnoliopsida; order Malpighiales; family Erythroxylaceae; genus Erythroxylum; species Erythroxylum novogranatense. The sequence continues at coordinate 51,882,244 of CM057233.1, read as the reverse complement.
TGCAGTGCAGTATGCACTGAAGATGAATGGGTATATTGAGAGGTTGGCCATCTTAGGTTTTGTAATGGATTATGAATTAAGTGTTAACTTAATTCTAGTTGGATTGTCTGATAGTTATTCACAGTTTGTGTTAAACTATTGGATGAACCAAATATCCACAACAATCCCTGAGTTGATCAATCTGCTCAAGACAGCAGAGCAATCTATCAAGAAGGATAGTAAGGCAGTGCTTGTGGTGGACTCTTCTTCTTCTGGTTCCAAGAAAAAGAAATTGAAGAAGAAAAGGTCTAAGAAACTAAAAGGAAGTACAGCCAAGAAGAAAACCAAAAAAACTGCCCCAAAAGGAACATGCTTCCATTGTGGCAAGACTGGCCACTAGAAGCGGAACTGTAAAGTCTATCTGGAAGAATTGAAGCAGAAGAATGCATCAGATGCCTCAGCTCCTTCAGGTTGTTTGTCATTGAGGTTAATACTGTTTCTGATTATAACATATGGGTATTAGATACCGGTTGTGGCTCACACATATGCAATGATATGCAGGGCCTCAGGGACAGTAGCCAACTCATGAAGGGAGAACTTGACCTGCGTGTAAGAAATGGATCAAGAGTTGCTGCATTAGCCGTAGGCACTTATTTTTTGTCACTCCCCAGTGGGCTTGTAATTCAATTAGATGAATGTTATTTTGTACCTGTTTTAACAAAGAACATATTGTCTGGTTCTTTTTTAAATAGAGCTGGTTTCCATTTGACTTTTAGTAACAACGGTTGTTCTATTAGTTTGAATGGAATGCTTTATGGTACTGGTACATTATGCAATGGAATTTACATATTAGATATGTCACATCCAATTATGAATGTCAATGACACGAAAAGACGTAAACGAGATAATTTAAAATCAACCTACTTATGGCATTGTGCCTTGGCCATATAAATGATGACGATAGCTAAGCTCCATAAGAATGGTAGTTTAGGGTCATTTGATTATGAATCATATGACACATGTGAATCTTGTTTATTAGGCAAGATGACTAAGTTACCCTTTAAGGGAAAGGGTGAACGAGCGATTGGAGTATTAGACCTAATACATTCAGATGTATGTGATCCGATGTCCATCCATGCTAGAAGTGGTTGTCTTTACTTCATTACCTTTATCGATGATTATTCTCGATATGGGTACTGATGTCGATGAGATACAAATCTGAAGTATTTGAAAAGTTCAAACAATTCAGAAATGAAGTAGAAAACCAACTTGGGAAAAGTATCAAAACATTACGATCCGATCGTGGTGGGGAATACTTAGATCAATAGTTTTTGGATTATCTCAGAGATAATGGGATTTTATCTCAATGGACTCCTCCGTACACACCACAGCATAATGGTGTGGCTGAGAGGAGAAATCGAACCTTGTTAGACATGGTACAATCGATGATGGGCTTTGCAAAGTTACCAAAATCCTTTTTGGGGTATGCAATCGAGACAACTGTTTACTTGCTAAACAGAGTTCCATCAAAGACAGTTGATGTTACTCCATATGAGATGTGGACTAACAAAAGACCCTATCTTACTCATTTGAAAGTTTGGGGTTGTCCTGCTTTTGTGAAGCGGATACAGTCAGATAAACTTGATGAAAAGTCTGACAAGTGTTTATTCGTAGGATATCCTAAAGAAACAATGGGATATCAATTCTACCTTGCTGAGGAACAAAAGGTGTTTGTTTCAAAGCATGCTGTCTTTTTAGAGAAAGAGTTTCTTTTACAAGAAGACAGTGGGAGCAAGATAGAACTTGAAGGAGTTCAAGATGTTCAAACAGACGCAGATCAACTATCTGAACCTGAAATTGTGACTCATACAGATGAAGTAACAGTTCAACCTTTTACAACACACGAAGTTCATAGGTCACGTAGGATACGCTCTGTTCCCGAGAGATATGGATTTCTCGTGAATGAACAGAATGACGTATTGCTCATAGAAGATGATGAGCCTACTACCTATGAAGAGGTTCTGAAGAGTTCAGAGTATGAGAAATGGCTTCATGCCATGAAGTCTGAAATGGATTCCATGTATGAAAATCAAGTATGGACTTTGGTTGAGGCACCTGAAGGAATAAAACCTATAGGGTGTAAATGGGTTTTCAAAAAGAAAACTGACATGGATGGTAATGTAATTACCTATAAAGCAAGGCTTGTGGCTAAAGGCTTTCGTCAAAGACAAGGAGTTGACTACGACGAGACCTTCAGCCCAATAGCAATGCTTAAATCCATTAGGATACTCCTAGCCATTGCCACTCATTATGATTATGAGATATGGCAAATGGATGTGAAGACAACTTTCCTAAATGGAAATCTAGCTGAGGATGTGTATATGACACAACTTGAGGGCTTCATCTCCTATGATGGCGAAAAGGTATGCAAGCTTCAAAAATCCATCTATGGATTGAAACAAGCATCCAGGAGTTGGAATATCCGTTTTGATGAGGTAATCAAAGAGTTTGGTTTCTCACAAAATCCGGATGAATACTGAGTGTATAAGAAGGTTAGTGGGACTGCAATCATATTCCTTGTGCTATATGTAGATGACATATTATTACTAGGAAACGATGTCTCTATGCTACAATCAGTGAAGATTTGGTTGTCCAAATAATTTGCCATGAAAAACCTTGGTGAAGCAACTTATATCCTTGGGATAAGGATCTATAGAGATAGATCAAAAAGGTTGCTTGGTCTTTCACAATCAACGTACATAGACAAGATGCTGAAGAGGTTTAGCATGGAGCAATCCAAGAGAGGGTACCTTCTCGTGACTCATGGGATAAACACTCTCGAAATCTATGTGTCCTAAGACACACGATTAGAGGATGCGCATGAATATGATCCCGTATGCATCTGCGGTAGGATCTATCATGTACGCTATGCTATGTACGAGACCCGATGTATCATATGCTCTAAGTGTTATGGCAGATACCAATCGGATCTGGTGAGGTCATCGAGTGGTGTCAAGAATATCCTCAAGTACTTGCGAAGGACTAAGGATGTTTTCTTGATATATGGAGATGGAGATCTCAAAGTGAGCGGGTATACAGATGCCAATTTTCAATCTGATAAGGATGATTCCAAATCCCAATCAGGTTATATATTCACACTGAACGGCGGGGCAATCAGTTGGAAGAGTTCCAAACAAGAGACGACTGCCGATTCAACGATCGAGGCGAGTACATTCTTTGCTTGAAGCGAAGGAAGTAGTTTAGATCGAAGTTCAATCTTGAACTTGGTGTGGTTCCTAGCGGTGATAGGCCCATACGATTGTATTGTGACAACAATGGGGCTATTAAGCAGCGAAGAACCAAGGTCTCATCAACGATCCAAACAGTACTCGCAGATATCATCGATTAGGAGATCATCGATCGGTGATGTTGAGATAGAGAATTCCCCGAAGCGAGAATATTGCTGATCCGTTGACAAAGCCATTATCACAAAAGAGTTTTGATTCTCATGTACTCGCTTTATGGTATTAGATATCAAGGCGATTGGCTTTAGGTCAGTGAGAAATTGTTAGAGTAGTGCCACAAAGACAATCGCCTTTAGCGCGTTTTGTACAAAGTTATGTATGAGACTTTATGAATAAATAAAGAAAGGCATATTTCATTAACTTGTTGTTTATTATTTATGAATGGATATTGATCTATAAGCAAATTAATGAAGTCCATGATATATGACATAGCATGAAGGAAATTGTGATGTGATCATACTACTGAGATTCCTATCATGTGCAATTATGTCAGTATCTAAATTATCCCTAGTCGTAGGATTACTGAATTGGACATCGGTAATCCGGAGAGACTAGCACATCTCAAGCTCCTTGATTTGATCAAGCAGTGGATCTCAGAAACTGTAAATATGAGATATTTAGGGTTGAGATGTGAATGCTTACTAGAGGTAGTAAGTACATTGGATGAACTACTATGAGATCATCACATGGATGTCCTATTCTAATGTCAGTGATAATCTCATCATAGCAATGGTGCAAGTATCCTTAGACTTGAGGTACTCAAGAATATCTTGAATCTTGATTACGTGCTTTGACTCCATTCCTTGTTGCCTTACGAAGTCGCTCATAGGGTGGTGATTGGGTGCGACTTGAGGTATTGAAGGTAATTGAGTAGCCAATAGAGAATTCACCACTTACGTGATAGCGAAGATGATACCCATGGCCTCTTGTCGGGTCATTACTTGGAAATCTCTGGTCGAATGCGTATGTCATGAAGAGTGTCTTGATGACATATAAAGTAATGAGTCGGGGCGAGGCGATATCACTTGGACTAGATTTGGCGTAGTCGATCTAGTAAGAGTTGACACTTTGTCCATACTCATAACCAAGTGGGGTATAACATGGTGAAAGGACGAATTGCACGATAATTGTCTATGGAAAGATTCGTGATATGGTTCATGATGAATATAAGTTCATTCGTCAAACCAATTACTTTCCGGTCAATTAGGGGTCATGATGTGTTGCTAGATACCGCTCATGACTTGCTCAGATTAAGTGTTAATCTATGTGGCCAACATAACCGGGAACCTAATGGGTCACACGCATAAGAGTGACTCGGAGAATTCATAAAATAGTTTTGGACATAGATCCAATAAATGGAGAGCAATAGGATTAAATAGATCCCGATGAGATCGAGATATGTCTCGATGAGATCGCGACATCGATATTGCTGAAAAAGGTTTCCGGTAGTTTTTCCATACCGGGACCCGGTAGGACCGACCCCAGTGTGTCTGGACCACTTCAGCAGTTATATACTTATATATATATTATTAATTAATTAAAGAATATATATATATGTGTGTGTGTGTGTGTGTGTGTGTGTGCCATACGTGGATGGAGGAAAAGGAAGCTTATCCTTTTAACTTTATATATATATATATATATATATATATATATATATATATATATATATATATAAAGTGGATAACGTGGATCAATGCTCCACCATTAGTTTTTAATGCCTTTAATGGTTAAAGAAAAAAGACTAAAGAAGTAGAGAATGGTCATGCTCGTTGGTTGTGTGAGAAGGAAAGAGGAAGAAAGGATTTTGAGAAAATCCTAAGCTCTTCTCTTCTCACCATCGATCTTCAAGCATCTTCTCCTCTCCAAGCACTTCTCTTCATCGTTTTTCCATAGCTCTCCAAGAACAAAGGTAAGATCTAGCAGTCTTTAATTTGTTCTAGCTATTCCCGGGTCAAAGGGTTTGCCCTGGTTAGGTTCTCCGATCTCTGCGTGGATACCGTTAGAGACGGTCTCCTTTGGCTGTTATGGTTTGAGTTTGTTATATAGACACATGGATCCTGGCTTTCGGGAAGGTCCCGGAATAAAAATTTTTATTTTCCGCACCGTGTGCATGTGATGCACACATCGGGATTTTTCTACACTTGGATCATTGATTCACGAGCATCTGATCATATGACCTGCTCTTCTAACTTTTTTCATACTTATGACCCTTGTTCTGGTCATGAAAAAATTCGCATAGCCGATGGATCATTTTCTGCTGTGGCTGGTAAAGGTTCAGTAACTCTACCCTAAAAAATCTACCTTAAATATGTCCTAACATAGCTTGTAATCTGTTGTCCATTAGTAAACTGACCTAATACTCTAATTGTACCATTGCCTTTTAAATTCATATTATGTTTTTTCGGACCTAATATTGAGGAAGATGATTGGCAGTGCTAATTTGATAGATGATCTCTACTATTTTTTTTGATGATAACTTGAAGAATAAAGAAGCTCACAGTCTAAGAAGTATTTGTTTTACCCCTACTAAAGAATATATTTTACTTTGGCATAATAGATTAAGACATCCTAATTTCTCTTACCTAAAATGAAATTTACCTCATTTGTTTAAATTTGTGAATTGTTCAAAACTTCATTGTGAGCAATGCATTTTATCTAAAAGTCATAATATTTCGTACCCTACAAAACCATATCAACCATCTAAACCATTTTACCTAATTCATAGTGATGTTTGGGGTCCATCCTGTGTTAAAACTCTTACAAAAAAAAAATGGTTTGTAACGTTTATTGATGATCATAGTTAGTTATGTGGGTCTATTTGATACGTGAAAAATTTGAAGTTGTTCAAATATTTCAAACCTTCTATTCCATGGATGAAAGTCAATTTCACACATATATTGGTATACTTCACTCTGAAAATGGTACCGAGTATTTTAATTAAGTCCTTGGGAAATTTATTAAGTCTAAAGGCATTGTTCATCAATCTACGTGTGTTAACACTCCTCAATAAAATGGTATTGCTAAGAAAAAAAATAAACATTTACTAGAAGTTGCTCAGTCTATTATGTTTACAATGAATATGCCAAGATACCTTTGGGATGAGGCTGTTTTGATTGCTTCATACTTAATTAATCGAATGCATAGCAGTGTTTAACATTATGCAACACCCTTAGATATGTTTAAACAATCCTTTCCTGAAATAGACTTTACTCTACTCTTCCTCTTCAGGTATTTGGATGTATTGCTTATGTTCACAACTCAAGTATAGGAAACTCTAAACTAGATCTAAGAGCTAAAAAATATGTCTTCATTGGATATGCTCTTAGTCAACGAGGTTATAAGTGTTACAATCCTTTAACTAAAAAAATGGTTGTCTCCATAGATGTCACATTCCTAGAGCATAAAAAAAAATTTCTTCAGGGGGAGAACTTTATTGAAGCAATTTTTTTTTGGGTTACTCCTAAACCCCTACCAACAGTCAGTATTGATCATAATATAATTTTTGACAATGAAGCCACTTCTTTTAAATCTTTCCATGCTAGAAAATCTAGATTCATTCATGGGGGGAGAAATACTATGATCCGCTCCTAAGGAATGGAATACTGAGCTTCATGTTTATTCTAAGAGGAAGACTCAAGTGATAAGTAGAGAACAACTTACAATGCACAACCTCTCAAATCCCTCGGAGAAGGAACCTGGGAATGATTCAGGTAACCCTTATGCTACTCTATCCCTTAATGTGTATGATCAGTACATACCTACTGACCCATAAAATACAATTGATATTCCTATTGATCTCCCTACTGAAAATTACCTACCCATAGCATTTAGAAAAGGAAAACTGGTCTGCACCAATCATCCCATCTCAAAGTAGCTATCTTATGGGAAACTATCGCACAAACATAAATCATTTATTTCTAAAATCACTAATCTTTTTATGCCAAGAAACATTCAAGAAGCACTTCAAGATCCAGATTGGAGTTCAGCTGTTATGGAAGAAATAAATGCCCTTGAGAAGAGTAAAACTTGGGAACTTGTGAACTCACCTAGAGATAAAAGTTTGTTAGGGTGGAAATGGTTTTTCACTATTAATTCTAAGGCCGATGGGAGTGTGGAAAGGTTGAAGGCAAGATTAGTTGCTAAGGGATTTACACAAACCTATGGCATTGACTACCAAGAGACATTTGTGCCTAATATTACTTTCCTTAGCTATAAACTGTGAGTGGACTTTACATCAATTAGATGTAAAAAATGCCTTTCTTAATGGAGACCTTGAAGAAAAAGTCTTTATGATCTTATCTCTAGGTTTTTAGGATACCTATGGGAGAAATAAGGTATTCAAGTTGAAGAAGTCATTATATGGACTAAAACAGTCCCTTAGGGCATGGTTTGACAGATTTGTTAGGGCCATGAAGAGCTACGACTATTGTCAAAGCCAAGCTGATCATACATTGTTCCACAAGCAATCCAAAGTAGGTATGAAATCGATTCTTATTGTTTATGTAGATGGCATTATCATAACAGGAGTTGATGTATCTGAAATAGTAGAGTTGAAGAAGAGATTAGCCAAAGAATTTGAGATGAAAGATCTTGGATCTCTAAAATACTTCCTCATAATGGAATTTGCTAGATCTAAGGATAGAATATTTGTGAACCAAAGGAAATATATTCTGGACCTATTGAATGAGACTGGATTACTAGGATGCAAAGCATCTAATACTCCTATTGAGACTAGTGTAAATTTCAGACCAGTTCAACCTGAAAATTTTATTAATAATGAGAGGTATTAGCAACTAGTTGGGAGATTAATATACCTGTCACACACTAGACCTGATATTGCCTTTGTTGTGAGCTTAGCGAGTCAATTTATGCACTCACCAGGCCAAGAATATCTGGATGCTGTATATAGGATACTAAGATATCTAAAAGGAACTCCTGGATAAGGTTAATGTTTCGAAAGTAGAACAATCTTTAAATAGAAGCCTATTTTGATGTTGATTGTGCAGGGAGTACTACAGATAGAAGATCAATTTCAGGTTATTGAAATTTTTTGGTGGTAACTTAGTAACTTAGAGGAGTAACAAACAAAGTGTGGTTGCAAGAAGTAGTGCTAAAGCTGAGTTTAGTGCAATGACACACGGAATCTGTGAAGTCTTATGGATTAAAAGAATACTGGAGGAACTACAAATTCCTATTTTAGTTCCTATAAAAGTATACTTTGACAATAAAGTTGCAATTTCTATTGCTCACAACCCGATTCTTCATGATAGAACAAAACATATTGAGGTTGACAAGCACTTCATCAAGGAAAAAAATTGAAGAATGATTAAATTGTGTTCGCTATATTCCAACATCACAACAGATAGCTGATATTCTTACAAAGGGATTACACAAGAGGCAATTCAATGTTTTAGTAACCAAGTTAACTATGGATGACATATACAAGCCAATTTGAGGGGGAGTGTTGGGAAATATCTAGCTGGATATTTTTTTGATATGATTGACTCCTAAATAGTTAGGAGATCAAATCTGATATTAGAAATCAGATATGATATTATATACAGATATTAGGAGATTATGTAAAGATATTAACTTCCTATAATAGCCCTATCTATTTCTATATATACTTATATCTTTGTACTGATGTAATGTTAGACCCCAAACGTTTCATAGAAGTTAGAATTATTTAAATGAGAAATTTTGGAGATTAGTCACGAGTAAAGAACAAATGATGAAAATTCATGAACTAAGAAATGATAGGCAAGGGTAAAGTAGTGAAAGAGAAATGTGGATATGTCCAAGTTTTTCTTTGGTGCTTCTGGTGGAAAAAAGATTTTGAAGTGAGAACAATTAAGGTGAAAGTTAGAAGTACAATGAAAGCCAAAAATGAAGTTGCATTTGTGTAATAAGTTGATGAGGAATAGGTACATAGGTGTATGTTCTGTTATTGGTATTCATGATTAATCATGGATTATAAATTTCTTTATAGATGATATTGATTTGAAATGAAATTGATAATGAGGAGTAAGTGAAGTAGAAAAGGTGATCTTAGTATGATTTGTGTTAAGGAAAGATTGTGAAACAAAATGGATGGTTGATCTGGAAAATGTTTATGGAGTATGCTTCAGTATTTTAGTCACAACATTTTCTCTAGTTATTCAAACGAGATGATTCTTTGTTTGGATTAAATTATAAACAAATGGCTACATTTCTTATGAAGACATAGAATTTCAATTCTGTCTCTAAGAGTCTCAAAATTTGTCATGAAGTGAGAACTGAGTGCAGTACATTGGTGGATGAATGTAAAGTTGATATTATGAATTCGAGGGCAATTATGGATTGTTATAGGCTGACTTAGAGAAAGTTGTCTTCTGGAAAGTTATAAATCTTTTGTTTATCTTTCCAACGGTATATAGTATGAAATTTTTGAACCTCGGAGTCAAAAGTTATGACCCTTATAAGTGGAGATGCTCAGAAGTGTAGTCTGCTTCTTCTTATGTTAACCTTCCGCTTCTTCTTAGGTTGACTTTTGTTTTTTCTTATGTTGACCTTCCACTTCTTCTTAGTAACTGTTCATGAACTTCTTCTTAGTGATTCACGAACTTCTTTTTAGTGATTCATGAACTTCTTTTTAGTGATTCATAAACTTCTTCTTAGTGATTCATGAACTTCTTCTTAGTGACTGTTCATGAACTTTTTCTTAGTGATTCATGAACTTCTTTTTAGTGATTCATGAACTTCTTCTTAGTGACTGTTCATGAATTTTTTCTTAGTGATTCATGAACTTCTTCTTAGTGATTCATGAATTTCTTCTTAGTGACTATTCATGAACTTCTTCTTAGTGATTCATGAACTTCTTCTTAATGACTGTTCATGAACTTCTTCTTAGTGATTCATGAACTTCTTCTCAGTGACTGTTCATGAACTTCTTCTTAGTCATGAACTTCTTCTTAGTTACTGTTCATCTTATATCTTCTGTTCCATTTTTGATCATTCAAAAGATGGAATTTATCTTTTAAGTCTTCGTGAAAATTGTAGCTCTTGAAGTTCTCTTTCCAACCATCTAAAGGACACCTAAATTTGATATCTTCAGGGAAAGTTATACCAATTGTCCCATGATAGGTTCAATATGATTGAGGATAAAACTTCTTTTGGCCATAACTTCTTCTCTAGACACTCAAATGATTTGATTATTGAACCATTGGACTCGTAAGATAGTGCTCTACATCTCCACCAAAAATCGTAGACATATGAAATAAAGTGAGAGAGATTTAGTGAAAAACGTGGGACGGGTACAGTGTGTGTGTTTTTAAATACTATGAACCGGTGTTATTCCATTGAACATACTTCAGTATTTTGATGATTTTTGGATCGGTAGAGCTCCAAATGAGATGATTTCTAATTTTTGGTAAACTAAAGACATGGAGCTACAAATGGTATGAAGAAATTGGAATCTAATTCAGTTTCTAAGATGTATCTTTCGAAGTACTGGACCAAATGAATTGATTTTGGTTTCCTTGGAAACTTAAGACAAGGAAGAATACTTTTTTAGAAGAAAGAGTTATGTTAGAATATTCAAGGGTGATTTTGGAAAAACACTTAAGTATAAGAGACATAAGGCATAAATGGAAGGACAAATGGGACAATTCTCAATCATTAAGGGCATAATTGGAAGAAGTGTTGTCTTGTTTATAAATGAAAAAAACGTGAATGGAAGGATAGGCAGAGGAAAACAACGAAAATGAGAGAGAAAGAGAAAGAAAGTTTGGTGGTTTGAGAGAAAAGAAGAGAGTTGAGCTAGGGTTTCAATTTCCTTAGCCTATAAGAGAGATTTTGAGGTTGTTAAAGAAAAGAAAAAGGTAGAGGAAGAGAAGAGCTTCCATTTAAGCCAAGAATCTCTTCATTTAGTGAAGAACCAAGCGGATCAAAGAGAACTATTTCAGTTAGATTAGCTCAAGGAGTACACATTAAAGATACAACAGGAAAGAGTCTTAGAGACATCAGGTTGTTTTGAGCAAACATATAAGCAAGGAAATCAAGGTAGGTAAATGTTTATAATAGAGTAAATAAGCCATTACTATTTTCTTTAAATCAAAGAAAGTTTAATGTTTCCAATTGCATCATAAGTGCTGCATTCATTGTCCATGAATGATTTATGAAATTTGCTATGTGTTTGCTACATGAGTTGTGTGATGATTTACAAAAGTGATTTTCTTTTGAAAAGAACAAATGTACATGAAATCATGTTTTCGAGAATGGTTTTCAAGATATATATCAAGTATATGAAAAAACAAGTTTACAAGAAGTGTCATTTTGGGAAACAAGCTTACAAGACTTTTGAAATATATGTGTTATGTGGGTTTGTGGTGATCCCTCAAGAACCATCACATGCACGTTGACCCAAGTTTAAAGCTTCTCCTGCTTGCCCACTAGTGACACGGGGCTCCTTCAAGGACTCCCTCAAATTTACGACTACACAGGACTATTATATAGAAATGTGTGATGCATCATGTTTTGGATCCATCCAAACCATTCTGATGTGTTTATGTGCTTATGAGATGTTTGATCAAGTTTGATGCATTCATGTTTTGTGACTTGTGGATTTTGGCTAAAAGCCTAAGAAGTGTGTACTTTATAAACTCATTGAAAAATTTATTATGACAAGTAAAATTATTTCAAAAGTTTTTGTTTATCTTTTATTATAAATTGTTACCCACGAGCTTTCAAACTCACCCCTTCCTGTCCCCACCTCCAGGTTATGAGCAAGAGATAGAGTGAAAGAGAGTCAAGGCATCATATCAAATTTGTTTATAATGTGTCTTGAGTTAGTTTTGGAAAACACAAGGCTTTAGTCTCTTTTCAAGAAATTGTAGTTCATGTAACTTTTGTATTTTTAGATTTGTGATTATGTTGTAATGTGGCTTGAAAGGCTTTGTAAAACCCTTTTGTTTTAAGGATTTTAAAATGTGAATGATGAAGATTAGTTGTATGTAATGCCTTAAAGCGTAAGTTGAAGAAAGGATATGAGAGTCTTATGATATTTTCGCAAGAGTTGGACTTCACATTCAAAAATAGGATATATCATTAAGGTAATAAGTTTGTTTTGATGTTTAATTGTCATGGGCATGCCACCCTTGTAGGATGATGCCTAATAAGGGTTCATGGAAATAACTCTACAGGATCATACGCTCAAGTATTATGATATTCGTAAGAGGTTGGGTTCCGAAAACGGTGCCCAACATTTGTGGTATCAAAGTGCTAGTATTAGGATCTTACAGGGGCATTTTTGAAATAGGTGTCAAGTAGACGAGTGAGAAGAAAAATGATATGTCATAAAGTGAGAAAGGGAAAGTTTGTAGATTTTAGAAATAAGAAATATGGCGTAGTTAGATATGTAGACATAGATTCAGTATTTGTGATTATGTTAGGGAATATGGTGACGAAAATTTTGTTGTGGATACGTACCTATATTGTGTTGGAACCCCGCCCCTGTGGATCATGTGTCCAACGTCCTATGTGACATCTGGCGTGCATCCCATGAGGGAGGATTTCCCCAACAAGTCAAATCTCAAACACGAATCCATTTCACTTACTTTCGAACCGATCTTGAAAATTTCACCCTAATTCTCCTTCTGAAATTTAAATTATTAGGGCCCAAATTAAAATCCGATTCTTAAGTTAACATGAAAATTTCATGACTCTAGATTTTTTTTCTTTAACCAAAAATCACCCCATTCGGATTTCTATAAATCAAGAAAACACTAAAGTACGGAAGCATGTTCAATATTTCCATCCAATTGTCTCATTTTTTTTTAATCCATAAATTTCAACTTAAACCTGAAAGCTCTAGATTTTCATGGAAGGGGTAAAGAATTTTCTTAGAAAACCAATGCTTCAAAAATTAAGTAAATCGGAGGTCAAACGAAAAAGTTACAAGCAAATAAGTGGGAGGAGGTTGGACTTAAAAAAAAGAAAAATAGATTTTTTTAAAATAAAAAAATATCTCGCGAGCGGCATGTGGCTTGGCTCTTTTTCTTCCTTTTTTTGACATCTGAACTTTAAAAATTCATAACTTTTTGCACCAAATTCCAAAATTTGAAAATTTGGTATCAGTAAAAAGCTAAAAGGAAATTCTAGAACTTTCATGAAGAATTGAAAAACCAATTTGGCCTCTAAAAGAGTCAAAAACTACTTCAAATTGACTGCCTAAAATAAAAATCATCCTACACAGCAACAGAACTTATTAAAATCATATCTTTCAACCCAATGATCCAAAAATGTCACATTTTAGATCATTGGAAATATAAGAAGACAATCTACAACTTTCATGAAGGGTGCAAAAACTAATTTGGTCTTTAAGGGAGGTAAAAACTCTTTCAAAACTACTGCCTATAAAATGACATTTCAAACAGTAACAACATTCTTTCAAACCTTATAACTTCTTAATCCTAAGTCCAAAAGTGACATATTATACACCAATGGAAAGCTCTAAACATGAACTACAATCTTCAAGAAGATATTCCATTCCAATTCAAACTCTAAGATGGTCAAAAACTCGGTCAAAATTTCTGCCCATAATAAAAATTTTGACAGCATCTCCCCTAAATATTCACTAGCCAAAATCTTCAACCTTCAACTATCCAAATTTTTTCAAACACCCACACAATTTACAACACTTGCACAAACACTTCAATCATCCACATTCTCCAATTCTCACATCCAAGCATAATACACAACAATTCATTTTAAAGCTATGCAAATCCTCCATAATCATCAAGAATGCTAAAGAAGCCATTTCAATTCACATCAATCTAAAAATTGTCTAAAAAATACAGCAATCACAATTCTCCTCTTATGGCCATTTTCAAAACCATACCACATCACCTTTTCATGAAACGTATGCAAAACACAAGAAAACTTAAATATCGTTCATTCATATCATAACATGAATTGTTACAAAGCTTTAGTGGACATTTTAGCCCTAATACATAAAAAATTCAAAAAGGTCAAATTACAAAGAAAGATCACATGAATAGTGATTTTGCTCCAAAATGCACCTAAAACTTTGTTTCCAAAGAAAGCTTCAAAAGTAAAAATAAGTAGGAGTGATGCCCGTCCCTGATGCGGTCACTCGTTTTCTCGCTCGTCGCCTGTGGAGGAGAAAAGGGGGGTGAGCCCGACGGCTCAGTGGGTAACAGTTTAATAACCAAGAATAAGCAAGCAAAACTCTTTAACAATTATTTTCAAAGAAAACTTTACAATAATCATTCTTGCCATAAAGAAATTCCCATCATTTTCAATTGATCAAAACATTCACAAAATCAACATAGGCAAAACAATATCACATAAGCACATAGAGGATGGTTTGGGTGGATCGAAACGGAACGTACTACACATTTCCGCAAAGCGGTCATATGCAACCGTGAACTTATGGGAGTCCGTGAGGAGCTTCAATGCCACTAGCGGGCAGGCGGGAGAAGCCTATGAACAAACAAGTGCACTTGACTCTTAAGGGACCACCACAAACCCAAAGAATCATGCATATCATATAATTCACATAATTCACACATATTAGCCACAAATGGCTCTTACAAAATTTCACTTTCACATTCTTTCGAAATCCCATTTTTCATTCTTTTTCACTCGTCAAACAACTTTGCAAAATTTTCCACAATTTATTAACATACAAAAGACACATAATACAATTTCCAATCATCCTAAAAAGTAATACATACAAAATTTCAAAGTTATAGGAAAGCATTAAATGACATTTATTGAAGGAAAATTAAGTAGCTTATTAACTCAATTATTAAAAAGTCACCCACCTTAATTCCTTTTGCTTTAAGTTTGGTCAATTTACCTTCCCTCTAGCTCCTCTTGTCTCTCTTGTCCTTCATCAAAACACAAAAATCCCACATTACAAGAGATGACAAAATTGACCAATCTAAGAAAGCAAACGCATGTAATTATTCCTATAACTACTATACCCATGCCTTTCCTAAGCCATTTAAACCAAAACTCATCAAAAATTCCACAAGATTTTTCCAAACACTTACCTTGAAACACCACCCATGAAAATTGATTCTTGCCTCTAATGGAAGATCAAACCTTCCTCTTCCTTTTTCCTTCTTGGAAACCCTTAAAAACCTTTTTCTAAAGCAAGGAAAGTGAAACCTTATTTTTCTTCTTCTTCTTCCCTTCTTTCCTTCTCCACCGAAAACTCACTCTCTTTCTTTTTTCCTTGTAAATTTTGTAACCCTCTTTCACCTATACGACCACATGCCTTTAGTTTCTTTTCTTCTTCTTTTAATGAATCTAAAAAGACTAAGATACCCCTCCTTATAAGCCTTAAACCTTAACAACTTAAGTGAACTACCTAAATTGCCCCCACACCATCTTATTCTTTTACTTTTTATAACACCATACAAAAATCTAATTTAAACTAATTCCCTCCATTTAATTTCCATTAACCTAAGCAATAATACCTCAAATTATAGACTTTCTAATTAAATTCTAACCAAGACCAATTTATCAGACTTATCCGCAAAATGAACTAAACTCATTATTATATAGTAAGAAAAGAATCGGGACCCAACATATTGATATGGATGTGAAAATATTTCCATGACTTGATTGAAGAAGAAATAGAGACAGGGTGAAAATGACAAGATTTAAGGTGTACAAGCATAGTGGAGTTGAAAGGTTGAACTCAAAATTTATGATCAAGTATAAGATTGTATTAGTGAATTTGAGATTTGAATATCAAGATGGCTATATGTTTATGCTCCTAAATTGGTCAAGAATGTATGTATGAAAGTGATGTTGGATCGAAAAAGGAAACATGCTTTGTTTGAAAAAACGGTAGATTTCAAAACTTTTAAGAAATCATTACTTACAGCGGAAGCAACAAATCCAAATCAACATGCCAATCCATACATGATATGGTATAAGGATAATAAAATATAAACAAGATCAGGAGTCTTACCGACTCATTCGTTATAACTTTAAATCCTCGCTGCGCTATCCTCTCCTTCTTCGTGTATCCAAATCCTTTGCCTTTGAATCTTTTCCTTTAGCAATCTACTTTCTCCTTGTTGTAGTATCCTCAACCAATTAGATTTACCACCTGTTCTTCATGGAAAATTAGGTTAACAAAATCCTTAGGTGGGAAAGGAGAAGAAATGTTTGGAGGAGATTTTCTTAGAAGAAGAAAAAGCAAAATTGAAACTCTTTCAATTGGTATTTTCGATTCTATCTTTCATGAAAGGAGAGAAGGTGTAAAGAACATGCCAGAACTCTTTCTTGCCTACTAATTTCGTATATGCATGGATGGAAGGAGAGAGAGGCATCAAATGCATCACTTCTTTCATTAATCACTCATAAAATAGCCAATAAATGAGATTATCTTCATTTATCTTTATGATGGCTATTTGAAAAGACCATAACCTAAAATTCAATACCCAATTTCGGTTTTGTCAAGAAGAAAGAAGGAAGATGGTCCATCTAATGTACATATTTCATCTTTAATCTAATGAATGCAAATAGGTTACAAGCCAACATTAAAAGACAACCATTAAACCATTTAATGGTAAGTTCATAACTCCATTTAATGATGATTAACCATAATAAAGACCATCTTTATTTAGAATTTTAATGTCAAATGTGTGGTTACCCATTTAACCTAGGAATAAGAGAAATTGCTATCTTCTTCTTTAAAAAAAATTGTTTTAATATAATTAATCTAATTAATTACATTAAACCAAAAACCAAGCCCATTACTAAATGTACATTTGGGTTTCTTTAATTAGACCAAGCCCAAGATTCAATTATGGGCTTCTAATTAACCTCCATTTATATTTCTTACTTAGCTTGATAACCTTCCTGAAAGCCAAGTGAGGAATCTTATTGGACTTTGATAATTCAAGCTCCAATAAGCCCAGAATTAATTCAATCTCATTGGAATTAATTCTAGCTTACTAACTAAATGTCATTACACTAAAGACAATTAGTTGAACTCTTGAATTATTAAATATTATGAGAATATGTCCAATTGCAAACCCTATTTAGAACCTTATTATAGCCATTCGCACAATAAAGGATAAAATTACCGTTTTGCCCTTATGTTGGTTTTTCCTTCTAGATCTCTCATTTTACTTTATATGGTGATTAACACATAAGATCTCATCTCAGTATTAAGACTTGATGGGTAGCTAGTCCATCAAACTATTGGCGCCAGTTTAATCACCAAATCTCCTTAAAACATCTAGAAGAGATGATAACACTATAAACTCTTTATTTGAGTGAATGTTCCCTGATACATGTTTCAATTAATAACTCCAACATGCAGACCTTTGGATTAATACTCTGTAAAAATCCATTCGATCATATCAAAATTATAATGAAACATATATGAGTTCACCACTCATCAAGATTATGGTTCATAATAAGTGAATGCTTAAGTTGTATGTTTTAAGATTAAAGTAACGACCCACTTTATTCTTGAAAACATACTTGATTCTATATTCATTTAATAGTGCCATTATCGATAGTCAACTACTATCATGATATGAAACTCATCATTCCCTTGAAGTAAACTCCTTTACTTATATGGAGATAAATCGCAACACTACAGTTTAAACCATAATCAAACGACCAACTTGATTATTCAACTGTGAATCAATTAATTCAGATTCTAATAATATACATGTTTCCCATACATCTCTATGTATATGTATATTACTTACAAAATAATCTTGGTACCTTATGACTAGATATATAATGCTCATACAAATAAAACCAAACTCTTTTGTTTTATTAATAATAAATATTTTCATTACAAAACTATAATGAAGAAGATAAAGTTACATGTAAATACACTTGCTTTCCAGGGCACTATATTTACATAACTCCAACAAGTGAAGCAAAGGATAGTGATATATGTATTGATAATGTGATTAAATGGGTGAATAATATGATTTAGTACATGTGAGACCTATATGTGGATATGGATAAGAAATAATCAATGATCCCTATAGTTAAAGAGTATGAGATGAATCAAAGTAATGAGATGGAAGAATAGTATAGATGATGATAGCAAGAAATCTTGTCTCGAAGAATAATTTTTGAATTAGGTTAAGCAGATCAGGTAGTTTATATTAAGAAGGATCAATAAAAGAACCAATCAGAAATGAATATGCAATAAATTAGAAGTAAATATTGGAGATTCTATTGTATGCAATGATATTATATAAAAGATTTGGATAAATCCAATGCAGCAGGATAAAGTGATTTCATATGTATGGAGACAACTAAAGTCCTATGAGTTGATTATTCGATACATGATTTAGAGCTACTATAGTAGTGACTATTTTGAAGTTTGGAGACAGTATATGTAAAGGAATATCTGGGAGATATATATACAAGTACAGATCATAAGAGTTTGAGGCAAACATTGAATTGAGAGAATTGAATATGAGACCAAGAAGAAGATATAAATATTAAAAGACCATAGCTGTACAAGTGAGAAATTCCGAGTAAGGTTACTGTTATATCATATACCTTAAGGTAAAAAAAATTGAATATTGAGGATTATCAAAACTAGAGTAAAAAGAAACATAAAATGTGGGGCTTGGTTATCCCAAATTAAGGATTCAAGAATTGAGAATCTTATCAAGGAATTGAAAATGGATCTGAATTTTGAGTTTAAATTGGAAGATGAGGATTTGTGATTGAAAAGGAGAAATATGTATACCTAATAAAGAGATAAAGGAGTTGGTGGATCAACACCGAAAATATGGAGCAAAGTGAAATAATGTGTTTGGATTGAGTGCAAAATGTCAAGTATGTTAAAAGAAATCAATATGATCTGATATTAGTGTTATCAACACAGGAAGTGGGGAAAGTGTGAGTAATCTGAAACCCAATAAGGAACTTGTTAAGAAAGTGAGTGATTAAATAGGTGATTGAAAGACTTGATGAGTCTTTTGACAGTGATCATTTGAAAGAAATTATTCAAGTGAAGAAGTTACTAGGGAGACTGAGGAAAACATAAGACAATATTACCTGCATTTGGTTGACCACTCCAGTAAGAATTTTGAGGATGAAATTCCTTAAAGGAGGGAGAATTGTTGGACCCCAAACGTTTCATAAAAGTTAGAACTATTTGAATGACAAATTTTAGAGATTAGTCATGAGTAAAGAACAAATCATGAAAATTTGTGATCCAAGAAATGATAGACAAGGGTAAAGTAGTGAAAGAGAAATGTGGATATGTCTAAGTTTTGCTTTGGTGTTTCTAGTGGATAAAATATTTTGAAGTGATAACAATTAAGGTGAAAGTTAGAAGTAAAATGAAAGCCAAAAATGAAGTTTCATTTGTGTAGTAAGTTGATGAGGAATAGGTACATAGGTGTATGTTCTGTTATTGGTATTCATGATTAATCATGGATTATAAATTTCTTTATAGATGATATTGATTTGAAATGAAATTGAGAATGAGGAGTAAGTAAAGTAGAAAAGGTGATTTTAGTATGATTTGTGTTAAGGAAAGATTGTGAAACAAAATGGATGGTTGATCTAGAAAATGTTTATGAAGTATGTTTCAGTCTTTTAGCCTCAACGGTTTTTCTAGTTATCCAAACAAGATTATTCTTTATTTGTATTAAACTAGAAACATATGGCTACATTTCTTATGAAGAGATCGAATTTCAATTCTGTCTCTAAGAGTCTCAAAATTTTTCATGAAGTGAGAACTGAGTGCAGTACATTGGTGGATGAATGTAAAGTTTGTATTCTGAATTCGAGGGCAATTATGGATTGTTATAGGCTGACTTAGAGAAAGTTGTCTTCTGGAAAGTTATAAATCTTCGTTTTATCTTTATAACAGTATATAGTATGAAATTTTAAGACATCGGAAAGTTATGACCCTTATAAGTGGAGATGCTCAGGAGTGTAGTTTGCTTCTTCTTATGTTAACCTTCCGCTTCTTCTTAGGTTGACTTTTGTTTCTTCTTATGTTGACCTTCCAATTCTTCTTAGTGACTGTTCATGAATTTCTTCTTAGTGATTCATGAACTTCTTCTTAGTGACTATTCATGAACTTCTTCTTAGTGATTAATGAACTTCTTCTCAGTGACTGTTCATGAACTTCTTCTTAGTCATGAACTTCTTCTTAGTTACTGTTCATCTTATATCGTCTATTCCATTTTTGATCCTTCAAAAGATGGTATTTGTCTTTTAAGTCTTCATGAATGTTGTAGTTCTTGAAGTTCTCTTTCGAACTATATAAAGAAAACCTAAATCCGATATCTCCAAGGAAAGTTATACTAATTGTCCCACGATAGGTTCAATATGATTGAGGATAAAACCATATTGGATTCTTTTGGCCATAACTTCTTCTCTAGACACTCAAATGACTTGATTCTTAAACCATTGGACTCGTAAGACAATGCTACACATATCCACCAAAAATAGTAGCCATCTAAAATAAAGTGAGAGAGATTGAGTGAAAAACGTGGGATGGGTACAGTGTGTGTGTTTTTAAATACTATAAACTGGTGTTATTCCATTGAACATACTTCAGTATTTTGATGATTTTTGGATTGATAGAGCTCCAAATGAGATAATTTCTGATTTTTGGTAAAATAGAGATAAGGAGTTACAAATGATATGTAAAAATTGGAATCTAATTCAGTTTCTAAGATGTTTAAATTTTGGATACACTACAAGAAAAATACCCATTTTGCGACGTTTAAAAAACGTCGCAAATGTTAGAAAAACGTCGTTGATTGCTAATCTTGACGTTTATGAAAACGTCACCACAAACATCGTTGAAGGGGGGAGTAAGGAAACTTTTTTCTCGACATTTAGAAGAAAACGTCGAGGAAGCCTAGGCTATTTTTTGACGTTTTGAAAAACGTCGTGAAAGCGTAGGGGATTGGGCGACGAGAGAATTAAACGTTGTGGAAACAATATAGTTTCTGCGAAGTTTATTAGACGTCGTTGAATAATGGAAATCTGCGACGTTTGGGATTAAACGTCGCAGATGATAAATAGTTTAAATTTATTTTTAAATATATTAAAAAAGTTTATTTTAATAAATTTTAAATTTATATAATTAAATTTCAATGACACATCGAAATTATTCATAATAGTGAGAATTATTAAAATTAAATTTGAAATTTTATTTGAAGCGAATATGATTTTAAAATTGAAATTTAATGGAATTATTATTGTGATTGAATAATTAATAATTGCGGAAAATATTAAATCTGATTTATTTAATAACTATTTAATATTATAAATTGAATTTTGACTTAGTAATTTATCAATTTGTTGAGTACATCATGGATTTGCGAATGATTAAATAATGTATAACAAGAATTTAATACATGTAGACAATGAATTATATAATTTAAAATCCCAAAGATGTCAAAATGTAGTAATTAATATGAACAATATGTCATAAGTGTCTAATATATCAGTATGAGTACTTGTCTAATCAACGCGAATATTATGTGTAGAACATATGAGTTCCAAAACCTTTTTTTGTTGCTTGACTTCAGTAGTTAATTTATCCTGCATTTCTTCAAATTTTTTGGTCAATTCATCGATTTTAGACTGTAAGCCCTCATTAACCTTCTTGGACTCTACTAATTCGTCTCGAAGTATCTTTTTAACTGAAGTCTTCCCTTGTGGTCGAGGCCCCATTCCCATGCCAACAATGTAATTTGTTCTGGTTCCCAGGATTTTGTCGCACACTTCATCCACTGTCATCGGATGACCTTGTTCAGTTGAATGTGTCAATTCGTGACGCATTAAGTCCTGAAAAAGTAAAAAAATTAAGTACATACACAATGTGATTTAAGAAATATTTATAAATAAACTATGTACTCACCCATTTTTCTTTGCATTCAAGAGTTGTCCATTGATCTTTTCTTTCATCATAATGAGTGTGATACCATAACTTCATCCGGTCACATTCTTCTCCGTCTCTGTCACTCTGTTGTATAGAAATATATAAATAATAATATTTATTATAAAATTTTAAATTTCAATAAAATAAAATATAATTAAAAAGATAATAACTCATAATCTCATGCCGTATAGCTACAAAGGCCTTGGAGCCAAAGTTTTTGACCTGACTCCTAGCAAGTTTTGCCTTTTGACTTTTTTCCTAATCGTACACGTAAGAAAATGTATTATAACATTTATAAATCATAATTCATAAATTCTAAAATATAATAAGTTGTAAAAATAGTTGTGATGAAATAAACTAACCTTTGTAGCTGATTGCTCCCAATATTCGCATAAGTCCATCCACTCTGCCACTGTGACATTATGCGACTTAACATCCTTTCCGTACTTGGTAAAATGTTTTTTTAAACTATATCTTTGATCTTTGGACCTTAACTCAAGAAACTTCTTCACAGTAGCATGTACTTCGTTGTCATTCCTCATTCCCTTGATTTCCAACTTTTGCTGCACAAAATTATAAATTATTGGTCAATGTTCTAAGCATATGAAAAACACATACAAATTAGATTGGTTTAGAATACTTACGTCTAACTTGTCAAATGCAATATCCAATTCCTCAGTTGTAATTTTTGAAAATTTTGTTTTTACAGGTAAGGAAGTTCAGGATACCAGACCAATCTCACTCGAGAATTTGGCAGATTGTGCAGAGTTGGTTGGTCGTCCGTCAGTTGGGGAGATCTCCAATCTCTTACCTATGGAGCAATACTCATGTAATGTTGTATTAGCCTGTGTAAATTTTGCTTATGTCTCTAATGACTTAATTTATTACCTTTTTCTCAAAAAGAAATAGCTACTCATCCTCATGACTGAAGTAATTCCAAAATTACCATTTATTGTGTGAGGCAGTGGGTATGGTTGAATTTGATACAAAAAGGAAGGAAGTTATGGTTAGTGTGAAAGATTTTAAAATTCATAAATCTTATCCTATACATATTGATCTTTCATCTACTAGACAATACCCAATAAAATAGTCGGTACTGACAAGTATTCATAACTGGTACGATACTGAAGATGTGAACATTGGGGTATTACGTTATTGCCAGGACATTTACCAAGATTATTTGTTTAAATTGAGCATAAAAACTCCCTTGCCCATATCATCATCACTTGATAGCTATAATTAGTTCACTGATCCACCTATTTAATCCAGATAATGGGATATATTCCAATTAAATGCGACATGCAAGCAAGTACATTCACAAGATTTCCATCAAGCAAATAACTACAAGCTCCATAAAGGTCAAGCAGTTCTGGAAACATAAAAATAGATGCTGAGAGTACAAATACAGAATTACTTTATCTTCCCCGCAAGTTTTGCCTCTTTAGAATGAAGCCAAATCCCACTTGATTGCACAAACTCTGATTAAAAATAAACCAATGAATCAAACTATGCAGACATTGTCCTGATCAAATAGTTGTATATATGTAGGTTCAAAGCTAAGAAAGTAGTGAAGCAAATCAACATTCAGTTAAAAAAAACGGTCAATCAAATTCAGTTAAAACAAATAGTCAATTAAAGACAGCAAGAAGTCATTCATTATAGGACATGGATGCTGCATATAAAGACATGGCATTGCAATCTGTTTGAAAGACTAAAAGCCTAGGCTGATTATGAAGAACATATTGTCTACCATATGTACAATGAAATGTTAATATCATATACAATCACTTGCATCATATTGACAATGTTAACATGCATCAACCGAAATGGGGATTTGTACATGTTAACCGTAACTTATGGAATTGACATTAAAGCAATTCAGGTTGTGTCTCTAAACAGCATATTAATCCTTATGTAAACAGAAAAAAGATACTGATGTTGCCTACATTATGATTCCTCATTCTGTAAATGCTAAGGACTTTGCTGTAGAGTTAAGCATAGATAAGATTCAATGCCACAAGCTAAAAGATTCATGAATTGGCATTTTGTTGTAGAGTTGAGCATCGATAAGATTCAATGCCACAAGCTAAAAGATTCATGAATTGACATTTATGCATATCAACATCACTGTTAGCTTAAAGAAATCCTTATAGGTATAATAGATTCACATAGTTTACTCAAAACAGATTCACATTTCTTCTCACAGCTGTTGATTTCAAGAACAGGTTTGCTTGGGATAGCGATCTGCCTCCTAAAGTCTCATTCCTCTAGAGGTCGATGTTCATGGATTAACTCCAACCTTGGATAGGTTACCTTTCCTAAATTTAATCAATAAATGCAATTTATGTGAAGAACAACTACAATTAGTTGAGCACTTATATTTTAAGTGCAAGTTCAGTAAAGAGTTTTGCCTATCAGTTTTAAACAAATTAATTTTTGTAATTTAAGAGACTGTTTAAACAAATTTTTTTTTGTTACTGAAGAGACTTTTTAAAGTTTTATATATGTAGACTCAAATTAATCTAAGCTTGATTAATCTGCAATTACCAAAAGAGAGTTACACTAATATTAAGACATGTAAGTTAGCTTTTTTCTTTATATGAATTGTATTATGTCATTGTAAATGTTCGGGTTCTTTATATTATAACATTAAATGGCTTGAAGTTAGTGTAGAATTATTCATTGTCTTTGCAATTTACAGAACTTGTAATTTGCATTTCCTCGAGCTTGTTGGCTTGCAAGTGTTTCAGTATTAGATATCTTAAATAGGTCATTGACATCTATGATAGCAAGAAGTCATTCATGATAGGGTAGAGCTAACTACAACGTGACAGTGTTATTGTGAGTTTTTATAGAGATTGATTACTGATAATAAGGCATGCACCTAAACATATGCTTCTGGCAAGTAAAAAGGCATGCACATAAACATATGATTCTGGTAAGTAAAAAGGCATGCACCTAAACATATGCTAAAGCAACATAATTACCTCTAGATATTGCACCACTGGAAAAAAAGGCACAACTGCAGCAGCTATTGATGTCTCAGTCCAAAATATCTGAAATGTAACAGTAACATTTACATCAACAAGTGCAGCTATGTTTAGACATTTACATCAAGAAGTACAACTATATTAACATAAGGGTGATGAAGTGCTCTACATGGTTGATGCTATTGATGAGTATGCAGATGGTCAGTTCAAGGAATTTCAAGGTAAGCATACTCATAACCACATTGACAAGTATTCTTAGCCATGTCAAAAGAATCCTAGAAGGCTCTTATTTTTCAGTAGATACAAGAAGTTAGTCTTCTTAGTAATTAGTGTGCATTATATATCTCAAACACCAAGTTGGTCATGTTTACATGCATTGGTATAGAAATGATAAATGTTAGGAAGCAATATTTTTGTTAAGAAACAGTATCATTTTTTCAAAGGACGGAGATAAACAATCCAACTTCTTTTATAGCAAAACAATAGCAAACCAAAAAGCTGGAATCGAATTATAAGAAATTATTCATCGTCGTCGTCGGTCAAATCTTGGAATACAATATCACATTTATTGTCACTACTACTTATCTCTAAGTCAAACAAATCGTCATCTAAATATTGCTCGTAATTAAATACAACGTTATTTATTACATCAAATGCAATATCAATTCTATCTAAAAACTCTAAGGAACATTGCTCGACTTCGACTGGAACATTATTAGACTCTTCAAAGTCATCTGAACCTTCTTCATTACCATGCGAAGGGATATCATACGCACGTCTAACTTCACATTCTTGCATAATCCGCCAATTTGAACCGAGTACCAAATCTTCCACCAAAAAAACTTGGTTCACTTGGTTTGCCAAAATAAATGGGTCATCCTTGAACTAAAACTTACTAACGTTGATGCTTTTGACAATGCCATTGACCCTCATATTTGAACTTCCAAGATCGTACCATTTGTATTTGAAAAGCACAACACTTTTACCCCTAATATATTCTAGCTTTATAATATCTGTCAGCATCCCATAAAATGTTATATCGTCTTCCCCATAATTTCCTAACACTGCAACACCATACTTTTGTGTAATCCTTTGCAGATCACGGCCTTCAGTGCGAAATCGCATTCCATTAGTATTGCAAACTGTATACTTCTGCACCAAACTATGAGGTCCACATGTTAATGCATACAAAGACTCAAAGTTTTGCCCTTCATGGGAGCTAGCTAATGTCATCATCTATAACAAGAAAGGAATATTAGTTTATAATAAATAATTAGTAATGAACACCACGTTCAAACCTTCTTCTCACCCGATGCTTAAACCACGAAGGAAATTGTTCTTTATGTATCCTGTCAACATATAATGGACTTTGTTGCCTCAACTCATCCATGTGCTCACTATGGATCATTAAAAATTGAATCAAATTAATTAACACGAATTAGCTCAATTCATTCCATATCTTAGTTTATAAGATTGTTAGCAAAACTTACTCGATAAATGAAGTTATCTCATGACAATTCATAAGCACATACCAATGTGCAATCTCTAGCTCTTTTGTAGGAAGGGCAATTATTTTGTCAGACCCAATTGGCTTACATTGTTGGAAGAACACTGAAATGTCACTACCATCAACCATATCATTGATCCGATCTGGCACGTTGAAATTGGTTTCAATTCCTTTCAGATACATTGAACAGAATTCCGTGCACTCTTTAACAACATATGCTTCAGCAATTGACCCTTTCGAACGTGCTTTATTTCTGACAAATCCCTTGAGTGTACCTAGGAATCTTAATAAATGATTCACCATAATTAGATAGGCCACTCTTTAGTTCACTTTGAAGAGTAATACGATAAATTTAAAGAATACCTCTCAATTGGATACATCCATCTATACGCAACTGGTCCACCAAGTAAGGCTTCATTTGACAAATGAATAGCCAAATGTACCATAACATCAAAGAATGCTGGTGGGTATATCATTTCAAGTTTGCACAAGATTAAAATAATCTCCTGACACATTGTTTGAACGTCATCCTTATTCAAACTTAATCTACAAATTCTAAAAAGAAGTTCCCCAACTCCAGTAAAACACCTATCACATCTTTATTCAAAATGCCACGCATCCCTAAAGGAAGAATGCTTTGTAACAATATATGACAATCATGCGACTTAAGCCCACTAATCTTCCTTTCATCAACATTAACACATCTAGATATATTCGATGCGTACCCATCTGGAAACTTCACCTACTTGACAAACTCACAAAACTTCTTCTTCTCATCCAAAGACATTGTATAGCATGCTGGAGGTTTTCCCACAATAGTTCCATCAGCAGCTCTTATCAAGTGTAATTCTTTCCGAATATTCATATCTTCCAAATCAAGTCGAGCCTTGATTGTATCCTTGGTTTTACCTTCAACATTCATCAACGTACCAAGGATATTGTCACAAATATTCTTTTCTATATGCATGACATCAAGGTTATGTCTTAATCTTAACTTATGCCAATATGGTAGATCAAAAAGAATGATTTTCTTATTCCAATTCAACTCCCCTTCCAATCTCCTTCTCCTCTTATTGTTGGGGTGCTTTCCATAACATATATTCTCCATATGACATAATTGATCCATCACAGCATCTCCGTCTGGTAAGTTTGGTATAGTTCGATGATCACTTTTGCCATCAAACTTCTTGCTTCTTCTCCATGGATGATTGTATGGAAGAAAACGACGATGACCTAAGTAACCAATCTTACTTCTTAACTTACAAGAAGGAGTGTGCGTGTTACAAACAAGGCATGTTTTATAGCCTTTTGTGCTTCACCCAGAAATAGTACCATAGGCTGGAAAGTCATTGATAGTCCACAGTAAAGCTGTATGCATTCGGAAATTTTCACCCTTTGAGGCATCAAAAACATCAAAACCATCTTCCCATAACTCACTTAACTCATCCACTAGTGGTCTCATATAGACATCAATGTCTCGATCAACAGCTTTTGGACCTGGAATAACCAACGATAGCATAAAAAATGACTCATCCATACACATCCATGGGGGTAAATTGTAAGCTAAAAGAAAAACAGGCCACACACTATATGAAAGTGACATATTGCCATGTGGATTGAATCCATCAGTTGCTAAGCCTAGTCTGACATTACGTGGTTCTCTGGCAAAGTCAGGATATAGCTCATCAAAGCTCTTCCAAGCTTCTCCATCAGAAGGATGAACCATGGTATTTCCGTCACCTTTAGGCCCATCATTATGCCAAGTCATTTGTTTAGCGGTCTTACTTGACATGAATAATTGTTATAGTCTAGAATTTAATGGAAAGTACCTCAACACTTTCCATGTTATCTTCTTACCCTTGCCATCATTAATTCTCCATCTTGATGTTCCACACTTGGGACAACTTTGCAAGTCGCCATACTCTTTCCAAAACAGGGAACAATCGTACTTACATGCATGTATCGACACATAACCCAAACCTAGGCTTCGTAGAAATTGATTTGCTTCATAATAGGACTTCGGCAAAGTTTCACAATTAGGTAATACATCCCTCAACAGACCAAGTAACATGTCAAATGACTTATTGCTCCACTTGTTGTATACTTTCAAGAGAAGCAACTTTATTAAAAATGACAACTTTGAAAAGTTTGTACATCCGGGATACAACTCTCCAGTTGCTTTACTCAACAATTCATGAAAGCCTTGCCCTATAAAATCTCCGACGCCTTTAGGAAGACTCCTTCCATCCTCATCAATTGGATAATCATTTACGAAAGTACCCACATCTTGAAGCAAATCTTGCATGCCATCATCCTCCTTATCACCATCACCCTCATTAATATCATTCCACATCCCATCAATGTCTACATTTGCTTCATCAAGCCTTTCTGTCCTAGACATAAATCTATATTCAGGCTTTTCACCGTGTAAAACCCAACGAGTTTATGATTGGTCCATGCCGAATCTCATTAAATGCTCACAAACATTCATTTGAGACCAATTATAACAATTCATGCAACGACTAGAAGAGCATGAAATTTCACAATCTCTACCTTTTTTTCCACCACAAATTTTATAAATGCTTTAACTCCATCAATGTATTCACGGGAAACCCTAACACTATTCATCCAACTCTTATCCATTGACCAAAAGCAACCTATGAATTTAACATAGAAATAAGAATACTAAGTACATTTAAGCATAAAACTAAGTATAAAGAACTAAATATAAAGGAAAAATGTATGGCATCCAATTACTGTCAAGTTATTTATACTTCTTTAAGGTTTTCTAAATCCTAGGGAAAATGTATCCTTATACTTCTCCATCCCATCCTTTTTCCTATTAAATCTCTTCATTATTGCTCTTCTACTCCTAAGCATTATAATAATTGGATTGACCAAAGCCTTCTTAATTTAGGCATAAAAACTTTCATAGTGATTGTTCAACAACATATTACATTTTATCTTAAGATTACAAGTGTGCCCAGAACACTTGTTGTTTGGTATCTTGTCTAACTAGTGCTGGATCAATTTGGCAGTACCTTGTAATTGCTTCATGTATATGTTCAAGATAAAAAAAAAAGATATAATGTTAAGCATGACTTGAATAATCATATATATCAAGGTTTAAATGCATGTAAATTAGACAATCATAAGTTATATGCTCTGGTCGCATTCTAAACTATATTCTTTATAACATTTTTTTCTTAAATTTGGATTAAAGGTTACCATAGATATGTCTAACACAAAATGTCTAATCGACATTAGTTATCTTAACATTGAAGACATCTTCTAGACCCTGCTACAAATATATCACATGGAATGTATGTACTTAGTGAATGTCTATAATTATAAATTAATGATTAGAAAATGAAAAGAAAATAACATAATTTCACCTTTTGTTGATCATAAATGAAAGATTGATTACGATCTTTGTATTGGTTGATTTTTTTATAAACATTAAAGAAACCATTTTTATGAGGCTTGATTCTCAATTCTAATCGTAAGCCATAAGATTACAAATATATTGTCACAACCATCAACACATATTATAAGCCTACAACCAACCAAAA
The DNA here is from genome assembly GCA_029891385.1 of Erythroxylum novogranatense. Lineage (NCBI taxonomy): Eukaryota > Viridiplantae > Streptophyta > Magnoliopsida > Malpighiales > Erythroxylaceae > Erythroxylum > Erythroxylum novogranatense. Next base: position 51,851,972 of record CM057233.1, on the reverse strand, counting down.
AACCTTTATGTAAACATTCGAGCATATGTACATAGGATTAAAGTATCTTCTAGATGCTTGATTATAGAAGGACTATCCAGATTGTACTTCAATATGGCTATCCATAGCTTCTTAATTTCTCAAATTGCTTTCCCTCTTTACTCATTAAAAGCTCTAATGTAAAGTTCTTGCTAAAAGCTATAATGTAAAGCTCTTCTCCTTATATGCCTTCTTATCTGTAATCTCAACATTAAAGTCCTTAAAAGTGTGCCTTTAAGACCTATAATATCCACATAGGATAATCTAAAAATGTGGGTGATACTTCTTTACAATCCACATCACCTTATATTTTTTGTTCTAGTATTCTCAACCACACTTATGGTTGGATTGAAATGTCCTAATTTGAAATGTAGTCCTATGCTTTATTGAAGAAGTATGTATGCTCCATGCACAACCCATTTTATATACAACAATTGCTCTAGATTTCTTATTCTTAATATATACATAATCAAAAACCCTTCTCAATAACATATTGGACTAGATTGTATCTAAATGCATTCATTAAATTAGATAATATAATAAACTTTAAATCAATTCACCTCATTATATCATTAACTACTTTAAATTATGGGAGCTTAGTCCTTCTTCTTCATTCTTCATCTGAATTGTCATCTATGCTCCTAAGCTCATATGAATCTTTAAATGTTGAATTTGTGTTGGACCCCGAATTTTTTTTATGATGTCATATTGTGTTAATTATGTATTTATGCCTTAGTTTGATTAAATTGAGAGGATTATTGGATAATTAAGGTTTAATTGTGGTTAAGTGAGAATTAAAAGGGTAATATGTGTGAGGGCATTTTAGGAAGATTGCTTAAGTTGGATAGGTTAAAGCCTTGTTAGGAAGGGCATAATGGTCTTTGACTTAGGTTTAAAGGAAAGAATTAGAAAGGAAGAAGAGAATAGAAGAAGAAAACAAAAGGAGAAAGGAGTTGCTGTAGGTGGAGGGAAGAAAAGGAGAGAAATAGGAATTGCGATCCAAGAGATTTTCCGACGGTTTGAAACAATTTCTAGGTAAGTTAGCTTCTTGTAATCTTGTTTTAGTAAGATTTAACCTTGGATTCGAGTTGAATATGTGAGAATCGGTGGTTTTAGGGTTTTAGGGTAAAAATGGTTAGATTTCGTGGGTTGATGTGTTTATGACTGATTTTGAGTTGCTGCTGGGTTAGAAATGTAGTACAAGACATGATCTAAGGCTTAGGTGTGTTGCATTTGAGTTTGGGAAAGGATTGAAGTTGGAAAATGCTAGAAATCAGGTTTCGGAGTCGTTCTCCAGGCCCGCACGTCGCGACGTGCGTATGAACACGCCGCGACTTGCGTGAAAAGGGAGCAACGTCGCGACGTGTGAGAGGGACAACATCGCGACGAGCGAAGAGGTATTCGCCGCGACGTGAGAAGAGGTGTTCGCCGCGGTGCACGCTTGCGTGCACGCCGCAGAGAGCACAGCCGTTCGCAGCGGCGAACCCTTGTTGTCAGTAAAGAAGATTTTTGGTATTTGGGGGCATATCTTTTGGTGTAGATGTCCAATTGAGGTGATTTCAGATTCGTTATGAACTAGAAATAGAGGGCTACAAGTTTTATGAAGAAGGAAAGTTCAGAATTAGCCTCTAAGGGTTCAGAATTTTAGGAGAAAGTCGAATGTGTGCTTTATTTTGGATTTTCAAGCTTTTGAATATTTCTTTTGGATATTGATTGAATGAGAACTTGGGTTATTATAGGAAACCAAGCCGACCTGACCCAATCGCAAGAGGAAGGACACCAGTGAGTCGGATACTCGAGCGATATTAGGTGGGTAATACATTTATGGTTATTGTGTGTATGGGCAAATTGCCTTGTGTATGCTTGCTTGCATTGTGTGACATTACTTGTATTGACTTATAAGAAATGTTAGAAATGCATGATGATTTTGTATGGCCTTGATAGGCCTTATGGCATTTTGCAAGAATAGAAAGAATGAAAATTATGAAAGCTTTGCTAAATGCTTTGAGCATGGAACGAATGGTTATGTGTTTTGTTTGGGTGAGAGAGTTACGGATGGAGTCACGTGCACGTTGACATAAAGCCTTCCCCCGACTGCCCGCTTGAGGCAACGAGATCCTTGAGAAATCAGACTCGGATAGTTTACGGTATAAACTTCGGTTTATCCGAATCGTTTTACAGAACTCTCGAGCCAATTGTTTGTGCATATATGATTGATTTGTTGAGCATGACACATATTAAAGTGTTATATTGTACACTGATATGACATATTTTGTGATGACCGCAAAGTGATAGATTGATGACTTGCTCTATATATATGCATATTGCTTGATTGTGTGGCTCGTTGCCAATGGCTATAAATGTATATGCCACTGAGCTTCGCAGCTCACTCCATTACTCTCCCCTCCTCAGGTGCAGATCGAGACGATCGTTGATCTTACAAGGCATCGGAAACTTCAAGCTAGTTAGGAGCTTTGCATTAAGTTAGTATTTTGGTTAGCCCGCCAGCATATCATCATGGAGCATACTCTTGTATTTTGGATTTAAATTTTATTTTGTGTTATGCTATTTTGAGAATACACGTTGATTTTCCTTCGAGTTGTTATGGCATGAAGCCCCTTGGTTTTTGGGGTGTTTAATTCATAGATGGAATGTGTCCGAAAATATATGTCTATGTGTTTGTATCAAATTATGTATGGATGTTGGGAACGGGTCCGAGGTTTGGGGCGCTCGTCGCTGGCGTAGCCCGAGGGGCCACCTCGGGAATAGAGATCCGGGACCCGGGCCCAACATGTTTGGTATCAAAGTGCCTAGGTTTAGTGTCCTCGGCTTAGAATGCATATAGGACGACTTGTTTGATATTTGCTTATATGTTGCATTTGATTGAGTGCATTAAGTGACATGCATATTATGCATACATGTAGATTGACCTGTAGCTAATCCTTAGTGTTTCCATTTGAAAGAGTACGATGCCACCTCGTAGAAGGACACGAGGAGTTATGCAAGGATCTGTTGCACCTGACTCTCCGACGGGAGAGGAGAGGACTGATGAGTCAATAGCCCCAGGAAATGCTGAGGCTTCTGTAGGGTTAGGTAGTGAGCCTGTTCTGTCGCAGACTCAGGAGTCGCCAGTTCCACAGGAGCAAGTGCCTCCATTGGATCCTAGGCTGTTTCAGGCGTTCACTCAGGCGTTTGTTCAGGCTATAGGTCAGATGCCACAGCCTTCGGCGTCAGCCCCAGCTAAGAAGGGCAGACGATTTGACAGATTGAGGAAGTATGAAGCAGTGGATTTCTACGGGACCATTGACCCTGAGGAAGTCGAGACATGGTTGAGGAAGATTGAGAGGGTGCTAGATCAGATGGAGTGTGAGGTGTAGGAAAATCCCGGGAGGAACATCACATGTTCCAGCAGCGGAAACAAAAATTTTTTGTTGGATCCCACTTTCGAGACCCAACTACGTAAGTAGAACGGAAACCGAAGCAAACGGAAACGAAGGAAAGCGAACGTAACAAAAAGAACGAATGACGGAATCAATGGAAACGGAAGCGAAAGGAGACAGAAATTTCGGATCGATCGAAATTACGAAATGCGGAAGCGAACAAATCCGAAAGTAGCGAAGCGGAAGCAAATGCCAATCGGAATCGAAATACAAACGCAAGCGGAAGCAAATACTAATCGAATCAAACGAACAGATTCAATCGAATATAGCGAAGCGAAATAATCGAATACGGATCACAAAGCGGAACGAATAAGCGAAAGCGAGATCGAATCGAATGCAAATCGAATTCGGATAGAAAACAAAGTAAGCAAACAAATCAATTTAAACTGAAACACTTTCCGACATCCGTGCATAAGCAAAGAACAGGAAACAGAATCGCGTTGGGGATTCTAAGACGTTCCAAAATCCGTTATGAATTTTTTTTTCTTTTCTTATTCTCATTCCTTATTCATTTCTTCTCTTACTCAAACACATTTAAAACATAACCAATGCATCCAATTTCCAAAATTACACTTTTATTCCAAATCTTATCGAAAATTGATAAGATAACTACGCCTTTATCCTAACAAAAATTCTGCAAAGAGAATACACTTCTATAATCTCAACAGACCTCAGAATCATCGGACACTCCCGTCCGGAATCCCAACACCAGCAGAAACACAAACCTAAAACTAATACTTCCATAATTCTCAAATCAATAAATACCAAACTCATAATTCAACTCATTTCCAAATTCATACATATAGATTCCCAAACTATTCATAATTTCATATACAAATTTCTCATTCATTCACAATACTCAACTTTATACACAAATACATTTTTCCAAACTTATCTAAAGCCATAAACATATTCATACACAAGATCCAAATTTCTCAAAAACCAACGTATTCAAATGTCGGCGGCGTCTTGACATACGTCTTCACATTCTTTCATCCGATCTCCTGCTCGAAACCTGGAGATGGGGATGAAAGGGGGGGTGAGCTCGAAAGCTCGTGGATAACACATTTATAAATCGATAAATAAGCGGAAATCATTTTTCATAAGCTTTTTGCCAAAAGGGCTAATTTTCAAACTTTATAATTTTTCAAACAATTTCTTCAAACACTTTTCATATTTTCAAACTTTTCAACTTTCAAATATTTCTCTCAAACTCTTTCCAATTTTCCCAAACTTCTCATAAAATATCATTTTCTCATTTTCAAAATTCTCAATTCTTCATAAATATGAATGCAACATAATTTCAATTTTCATTTCTCACTTTATAAACAAGAATGCAGAACACAGAAACAAAACAAAACACATAACATATCGAATGGTGCGGCTGGGTCCAGCAGAGCGTCTCGCACATTCCGCATAAGCGGTCCTGCGATCGTGAGCGAAACGTCTACACTTTCCGCATTGCGGTCCAGTGTAGCCGTGAAGGAGTCCGAAATCGGAGCTCCGTGCCACTAGCGGGCAGCCTGGAGAAGGCTATACACATAGAGACAGCGCTGACTCACCAAGGGACCTACCAAACCCACATAACACATAATCGAAAACGAAAAGTCGGATTGCCCGAAGGCACTTTTCAATTTCTTAATTTTCTTCAAAATTTTCCCCAAAAATGCATACCACTCAATTTATTCAGTCTATCATTCACTAAATTCAACAATCAAAACATTCAATCAAACAATAATTTCAACAATTGATAATGCATACACAACAAATGCATTTTCAGAAATTTCTATCGGTTTATCGAATCATTGAAAGCAATGAATTCAAACTTATATTAATCTTTCAGAAAACATTCGGAAATCAGAATTTCAAACCTTTACAAAACAATAATTTGTCAAAATTTTCACATTTTTGCTTTCTTTATTTTTCAAAATTGCTTTCTTTAATTTTTCAAAAATTGCATATTGCTCACAAATCAAAATATAAATATGCTACCCACCTCAATTATTGCGGAAACTTGATTTCAAGCTCCAATTGATCCTTGCTTCTTCTCTCTTCCAAAATACCAAAACCTAAACCATAATCATCCAAATTTCACATCAGAAAATACTTAATTTTCACAATCAACTTAGGAATTCACCAATTCCATTTACATTCAAGCTATTTTAATCTTCAATTTTGAAAATCCCCAATTTTCAAAATTGACCTAAACCAATACACTCAATTCAATCTCATAAAACATAATCTCTTCAAAATTAATCTCACAATTCCTCAATTCACATTAATTCCAAACTATTTAAATCCTCAATTTCAAAATCCCCAAATCTTAAAATTGGCCTAAACCAATTTATCCCAATTCAATACCATAAAATACCAATTCTTCAAAATTGATTTCATATATCATCAATTCATCATATTTCCTATAATTCTACACCAAAATATCTCAAAATTCTCAATCATAAAATTAAGCCTAAACCTTAATCAATTTTTCATCCAAAATTAAACCCAACCTAAAGCATATACATCAAAATTAATTCCACAATCCATAAACCCATCTTATATGCCATAATTCTAAACCGAAAATTAATCAAAATCTCAAAGTAGAACAATTTCTCTTACCTCTTTCTCTTCCAAATTAAGTATTTTCTTGGCTCATGAAGAAGCTCTTCATTCTCCACTCTTTTCCTTCTTGGAAAAATCCCAAAAGCTTGAAGAATTGAGTAGAAAAATTAAAACTAAACTTCTCCCTCTTCTTTCTCCATACGAACTCTTCTCCATTCTTCTTCTCTTTCTTATTTTCTTTCTCTTCTTCTGTAATTCCAGACTTCTCTAGCCCATTCGTGGCTTTTAAATAAGCCAAAACGACACTCCTCAAGTGTGTTTCATTAATTGATGGTCAATTGACCATTTTGCCCTTACATTTACTTTATGCCATTCTCACTTGCGGTTCTGATTCGCACTATTAAATTGAAGAAATTTGTCCAAACTTCCTTCTCGAGAAATGTTCCTCTCACTCATACGAATCCAACGCCACTGACCGCGCTCAATTCCGAGCACTACATCAAAAGTTATGTGCGAAACAGTTCGGATATATCCATATTCTAACACATTTTCAAGGTACGATTATTTCCGTCCAAAATTTCACATTCTTAATCCCAGAATTGAAACTCGAAGTCTTCATAACAATTGTAGCCTTATGTCTCTAGTTTAATTCAAAACAAGAATCGTCTCATTTCGAATCCCAGATCAAAAGTTATACTCAAATTACTCACAGGTGTTCCCAATCCAAAAATTAAACCCTAATCCGAACTTAAATTCAAAAATTAAAAGTCCTAAGGGCAAAATTGACATTTCATGTCTTCATATGATTTGTAGCCCCTTGTCTTATCTTTATTTCCCCTCAAGAATCGCTTCAATCGGATCTCTACAGATCCCGAATTTCACAAAACACTGAATCATGCTCGGAAAATTTCCCGACTCACTTTGATTAAATTAATCACCATTAATTTAATCTCAAAAGTTCTAAATTTCTTATAAAATGAAATTCATTGTCTTAGGAATCCAACGCAAAAGAATCAACTCAATCGGATGTCGGACGGAAAGATATAGGCAAAATAGTGAGCAAAGGTCGGATTAAAACAAAGAAATCAAAAATTTGAAACAAAGCGGCGTCAGATCGTGACGGACGCCTAACTCATGAGGGCGAGGCGCCATGAGGGCGAGACGTCCGCTCGCTAGGCGAGGCGTCGCCTAGCGAGGCGCACAACATGAGGGCGAGCCTGCCTCATGAGGCGGCTAACGCTTGCCTCGCCAGGCGAGGTGTCGCCTAGCGAGGCGCGTCTGAGCGCCGCTCGCTAGGCGAGCCGTCGCCTAGCGAGGCGCTAAAACTTTTTCCTTTTTTTTTTTTTTTTTTTTTTTTTCCTCTAAACTTCCAAAATTCATAACTTTTAATCCCGAACTCGATTTTGACCAACTTAGTCTCTATAGAAAGCTTGAGAGAAGCTCTAAATCTTCCAAGAAGAACATAAAACTCAATTCAACTCCTACGGAGTCCATTTTCGGTCAAAGATACTATCCTCTATACAAACTTGTAAAAATCATAACTTATTTTTCCGAGATCAAAAAATTGCATACTTTATATCGAAATAAAGATCAAAACAAATCCTTCAATTCTTATGAAGAACATCAAAGCTCAATTAACCTCTAACTAGGTTAATTTCTCAGTCAAAGTTCCAACCAATATAAAAGTCAAACCCGATCAAACATAAACTTTGGTGATCATAACTTTCACTCCCGATATCGAAAAATTACAAACTTTATGTCCACAAAAATCTCTTAACATAACCTACAAGTTTCCAGAAGATCATTTTATCAAATTTTGCCTCAAACAAAAGTCAACCTTCAAAGGCCAGAAAGTCAACTATTACACAATTTTTCATATTTTCATACTTTCTCTCTTTATTTCATGATCTTCAACTTAATTTCAATCAACTCATCCACTTGATCATAGTCAAATTGTCACTCAAGGTTCGGGGTCCAACATTTCTCCCCCTCTTAAAAGAATTTCGTCCTCGAAATTCATATTTACTTAACTTTCAAGTCACTCATTCCTGCATAAATTTCTTTCTAAACAATGATCATCAAGCACTTTCTTACTAATTTCTTTCCAAAACTCATAATCAATGTCTTTTTCATCACATTTTTACTCTTCATACATATTCTCAATCTCTTGAAATTTTCACTTCCTTAAATCATATATCACTCATATCATATCAAAACACTATATCTATAACTCATTATTTCTTTAAATATGGACACAGGTCAATGGTCCATTTCTTAAGGAACCCTAATATGGTTCAATCATCATTATGTCATCATTCTTTCATCTATATCAATTCATCACAATTTCTCAAGAAGTTCTAATCTTAATTTCCTCAACACATTCCGAAAGTCAAACATATTCTGAACACTCAAATCAAACCAATCACATGAATTCGTCAAATAGTCATACATATCAATTTTCAAATTCCTAAAGGCAATCATACTTCTTTCATCAAAATCAAATGATCACTTAGCACATTCTCACAAATTCACTCTTATCTTTGCAAACTCGTATCAATTCCTTATTCATACTCATACGCCCAAGTAAGATCATATTACTGGGCTCTGATACCATATATGTTGGGACCCGATCCGGGAACCGGATCCCAACCGAATCAACGTAACACTTTGAACTGAATCCATGGAAACGGAAGCGAAAGGAGACAGAAATTTCGGATCGAAATTGCGAAATGCGGAAGCGAACAATTCCGCTTACGAAGGGAAGCGGATCGAAAACAAAATGCGGAAGAGCACAAATCCGAAAGTAGCGAAGCGGAAGCAAATGCCAATCGGAATCGAAATACAAACGCAAGCGGAAGCAAATACTAATCGAATCAAACGAACAGATTCAATCGAATATAGCGAAGCGAAATAATCGAATACGGATCACAAAGCGGAACGAATAAGCGAAAGCGAGATCGAATCGAATGCAAATCGAATTCGGATAGAAAACAAAGTAAGCAAACAAATTTCGGATCGAAATTGCGAAATGCGGAAGCGAACAATTCCGCTTACGAAGGGAAGCGGATCGAAAACAAAATGCGGAAGAGCACAAATCCGAAAGTAGCGAAGCGGAAGCAAATGCCAATCGGAATCGAAATACAAACGCAAGCGGAAGCAAATACTAATCGAATCAAACGAACAGATTCAATCGAATATAGCGAAGCGAAATAATCGAATACGGATCACAAAGCGGAACGAATAAGCGAAAGCGAGATCGAATCGAATGCAAATCGAATTCGGATAGAAAACAAAGTAAGCAAACAAATCAATTTAAACTGAAACACTTTCCGACATCGATGCATAAGCAAAGAAAGGAAAGCGAGAATCGCGTTGGGGATTCTAAGGCGTTCCAAAATTCGTTATGAATTTTTTTTCTTTCTTATTCTCATTCCTTATTCATTTCTTCTCTTACTCAAACACATTTAAAACATAACCAATGCATCCAATTTCCAAAATTACACTTTTATTCCAAATCTTATCGAAAATTTAAAAGATAACTACTGCCTTTATCCTAACCAAAATTCTCGCAGCGCGAATACACTTCATAATCTCAGCAGACCTCGAATCATCGGACACTCCCGTCAGGAATCCCAACACCAAAGCAGAAACACAAACCTAAAACTAATACTTCCATAATTCTCAAATCAATAAATACCAAACTCATAATTCAACTCATTTCCAAATTCATACATATAGATTCCCAAACTATTCATAATTTCATATACAAATTTCTCATTCATTCACAATACTCAACTTTATACACAAATACATTTTTCCAAACTTATCTAAAGCCATAAACATATTCATACACAAGATCCAAATTTCTCAAAACCAACGTATTCAAATGTAAAGCGGCGTCTTGACATACGTCTTCACATTCTTTCATCCGATCTCCTGCTCGAAACCTGGAGATGGGGATGAAAGGGGGGGTGAGCTCGAAAGCTCGTGGATAACACATTTATAAATCGATAAATAAGCGGAAATCATTTTTCATAAGCTTTTTGCCAAAAGGGCTAATTTTTCAAACTTTATAATTTTTCAAACAATTTCTTCAAACACTTTTTCATATTTTCAAACTTTTCAACTTTCAAATATTTCTCTCAAACTCTTTCCAATTTTCCCAAACTTCTCATAAAAATATCATTTTTCTCATTTTTCAAAATTCTCGAATTCTTCATAAATATGAATGCAACATAATTTCAATTTTCATTTCTCACTTTATAAACAAGAATGCGCGAACACGAAACAAAACAAAACACATAACATATCGAATGGTGCAGCTAGGTCCAAGCAGAGCGTCGCACATTCCGCATAAGCGGTCTGTGCGATCGTGAGCGAACGCATTACACTTTCCGCATTGCGGTCCGAAAGTAGCCGTGAAGGAGTCCGAAATCAGACTCCGTGCCACTAGCGGGCGACTGGAGAAGGCTATACACATAGAGGCAATATGACTCACCAAGGGACCTACCAAACCCACATAACACATAATCGAAAACGAAAAGTCGGATTGCCCGAAGGCACTTTTCAATTTCTTAATTTTCTTCAAAATTTTCCCCAAAAATGCATACCACTCAATTTATTCAGTCTATCATTCACTAAATTCAACAATCAAAACATTCAATCAAACAATAATTTCAACAATTGATAATGCATACACAACAAATGCATTTTCAGAAATTTCTATCGGTTTATCGAATCATTGAAAGCAATGAATTCAAACTTATATTAATCTTTCAGAAAACATTCGGAAATCAGAATTTCAAACCTTTACAAAACAATAATTTGTCAAAATTTTCACATTTTTGCTTTCTTTATTTTTCAAAATTGCTTTCTTTAATTTTTCAAAAATTGCATATTGCTCACAAATCAAAATATAAATATGCTACCCACCTCGAATTATTGCCGGAAACTTGATTTCAAGCTCCAATTGATCCTTGCTTTTCTCTCTCTTCCAAAATACCAAAACCTAAACCATAATCATCCAAATTTCACATCAGAAAATACTTAATTTTCACAATCAACTTAGGAATTCACCAATTCCATTTACATTCAAGCTATTTTAATCTTCAATTTTGAAAATCCCCAATTTTCAAAATTGACCTAAACCAATACACTCGAATTCAATCTCATAAAACATAATCTCTTCAAAATTAATCTCACAATTCCTCAATTCACATTAATTCCAAACTATTTAAATCCTCAATTTCAAAAATCCCCAAATCTTAAAATTGGCCTAAACCAATTTATCCCAATTCAATACCATAAAATACCAATTCTTCAAAATTGATTTCATATATCATCAATTCATCATATTTCCTATAATTCTACACCAAAATATCTCAAAATTCTCAATCATAAAATTAAGCCTAAACCTTAATCAATTTTTCATCCAAAATTAAACCCAACCTAAAGCATATACATCAAAATTAATTCCACAATCCATAAACCCATCTTATATGCCATAATTCTAAACCGAAAATTAATCAAAATCTCAAAGTAGAACAATTTCTCTTACCTCTTTCTCTTCCAAATTCGTATTTTCTTGGCTCATGAAGAAGCTCTCTTCATTCTCCACTCTTTTCCTTCTTGGAAAAATCCCAAAGCTTGAAGAATTGAGTAGAAAAATTAAAACTAAACTTCTCCTCTTCTTTCTCCATACGAACTCTTCTCCATTCTTCTTCTCTTTCTTATTTTCTTTCTCTTCTTCTGTAATTCCAGACTTCTCTAGCCCATTCGTGGCTTTTAAATAAGCCAAAACGACACTCCTCAAGTGTGTTTCATTAATTGATGGTCAATTGACCATTTTGCCCTTACATTTACTTTATGCCATTCTCACTTGCGGTTCTGATTCGCACTATTAAATTGAAGAAATTTGTCCAAACTTCCTTCTCGAGAAATGTTCCTCTCACTCATACGAATCCAACGCCACTGACCGCGCTCAATTCCGAGCACTACATCAAAAGTTATGTGTAAGCAGTTCGGATATATCCATATTCTAACACATTTTCAAGGTACGATTATTTCCGTCCAAAATTTCACATTCTTAATCCCAGAATTGAAACTCGAAGTCTTCATAACAATTGTAGCCTTATGTCTCTAGTTTAATTCAAAACAAGAATCGTCTCATTTCGAATCCCAGATCAAAAGTTATACTCAAATTACTCACAGGTGTTCCCAATCCAAAAATTAAACCCTAATCCGAACTTAAATTCAAAAATTAAAAGTCCTAAGGGCAAAATTGACATTTCATGTCTTCATATGATTTGTAGCCCCTTGTCTTATCTTTATTTCCCCTCAAGAATCGCTTCAATCGGATCTCTACAGATCCCGAATTTCTAAAACACTGAATCATGCTCGGAAAATTTCCCGACTCACTTTGATTAAATTAATCACCATTAATTTAATCTCAAAGTTCTAAATTTCTTATAAAATGAAATTCATTGTCTTAGGAATCCAACGCAAAAGAATCAACTCAATCGGATGTCGGACGGAAAGATATAGGCAAAATAGTGAGCAAAGGTCGGATTAAAAACAAAGAAATCAAAAATTTGAAACAAAACAGCGTCGTGTCAAGACGGACGCCCTAACTCATGAGGCGAGGCGCCGTCATGAGGGCGAGACGTCCGCTCGCTAGGAGGCGTCGCCTAGCGAGGCGCTGACTCATGAGGGCGAGCCTTGCCCGCGAGGCGCCTAACGCCCGCCTCGCCAGGAGGTGTCGCCTAGCGGCAGCGTCTGGCGCCCGCTTCGCTAGAGGCGCCGCCGTCTAGCCGAGGCGCTAAAACTTTTTCCTTTTTCTTTTTTTTTTTTTTTTTTTCCTCTAAACTTCCAAAATTCATAACTTTTAATCCCGAACTCCGATTTTGACCAACTTAGTCTCTATAGAAAGCTTGAGAGAAGCTCTAAATCTTCCAAGAAGAACATAAAACTCAATTCAACTCCTACGGGAGTCCATTTTCCGGTCAAAGATACTATCCTCTATACAAACTTGTAAAAATCATAACTTATTTTTCCGAGATCAAAAAATTGCATACTTTATATCGAAATAAAGATCAAAACAAATCCTTCAATTCTTATGAAGAACATCAAAGCTCAATTAACCTCTAACTAGGTTAATTTCTCAGTCAAAGTTCCAACCAATATAAAAGTCAAACCCGATCAAACATAAACTTTGACTGATCATAACTTTCACTCCCGATATCGAAAAATTACAAACTTTATGTCCACAAAAATCTCTTAACATAACCTACAAGTTTCCAGAAGATCATTTTATCAAATTTTGCCTCAAACAAAAGTCAACCTTCAAAGGCCAGAAAGTCAACTATTACACAATTTTTCATATTTTCATACTTTCTCTCTTTATTTCATGATCTTCAACTTAATTTCAATCAACTCATCCACTTGATCATAGTCAAATTGTCACTCAAGGTTGGGGTCCAACATTTCTCCCCTCTTAAAAGAATTTCGTCCTCGAAATTCATATTTACTTAACTTTCAAGTCACTCATTCCTGCATAAATTTCTTTCTAAACAATGATCATCAAGCACTTTCTTACTAATTTCTTTCCAAAACTCATAATCAATGTCTTTTTCATCACATTTTTACTCTTCATACATATTCTCAATCTCTTCAAAATTTTCACTTCCTTAAATCATATATCACTCATATCATATCAAAACACTATATCTATAACTCATTATTTCTTTAAATATGGACACAGGTCAATGGTCCATTTCTTAAGGAACCCTAATATGGTTCAATCATCATTATGTCATCATTCTTTCATCTATATCAATTCATCACAATTTCTCAAGAAGTTCTAATCTTAATTTCCTCAACACATTCCGAAAGTCAAACATATTCTGAACACTCAAATCAAACCAATCACATGAATTCGTCAAATAGTCATACATATCAATTTTCAAATTCCTAAAGGCAATCATACTTCTTTCATCAAAATCAAATGATCACTTAGCACATTCTCACAAATTCACTCTTATCTTTGCAAACTCGTATCAATTCCTTATTCATACTCATACACCAAGTAAGATCATATTCTTTGGGCTCGATACCATATATGTTGGGACCCGATCCGAACCGGATCCCAACCGAATCAACGTAACACTTTGAACTGAATCCATGGAAACGGAAGCGAAAGGAGACAGAAATTTCGGATCGAAATTGCGAAATGCGAGCGAACAATTCCGCTTCTGAAGGAAGCGGATCGAAAACAAAATGCGGAAGAGCACAACCGAAAGTAAGCGAAGCGGAAGCAAATGCCAATCGAATCGAAATACACGCAAGCGGAAGCAAATACTAATCGAATCAAGCGAAGCAGATTCAATCGAATATAGCGAAGCGAAATAATCGAATCTGGATCACAAAGCGGAGCGAATAAGCGGCGAGATCGAATCGAATGCAAATCGAATTCGGATAGAAAACAAAGTAAGCAAACAAATCAATTTAAATGAAACACTTTCCGACATCCGTGCATAAGCAAAGACGGGAAGCGAGAATCGCGTTGGGGATTCTAAGAGGCGTCCAAAATCCGTTATGAATTTTTTTTCTTTCTTATTCTCATTCCTTATTCATTTCTTCTCTTACTCAAACACATTTAAAACATAACCAATGCATCCAATTTCCAAAATTACACTTTTATTCCAAATCTTATCGAAAATTAAAGATAACGGTGCCTTTATCCTAACCAAAAATTCCGCAAAGGCGAATACACTTCTATAATCTCAGCAGACCTCGAATCATCGGACACCCCGTCCAGGAATCCCAACACCAGCAGAAACACAAACCTAAAACTAATACTTCCATAATTCTCAAATCAATAAATACCAAACTCATAATTCAACTCATTTCCAAATTCATACATATAGATTCCCAAACTATTCATAATTTCATATACAAATTTCTCATTCATTCACAATACTCAACTTTATACACAAATACATTTTTCCAAACTTATCTAAAGCCATAAACATATTCATACACAAGATCCAAATTTCTCAAAACCAACGTATTCAAATGTCGGCGGCGTCTTGACATACGTCTTCACATTCTTTCATCCGATCTCACCGTCAAACACGGAGATGGGGATGAAAGGGGGGTGAGCTCGAAGCTCGTGGATAACACATTTATAAATCGATAAATAAGCGGAAATCATTTTCATAAGCTTTTTGCCAAAAGGGCTAATTTTTCAAACTTTATAATTTTTCAAACAATTTCTTCAAACACTTTTCATATTTTCAAACTTTTCAACTTTCAAATATTTCTCTCAAACTCTTCCAATTTTCCCAAACTTCTCATAAAAATATCATTTTCTCATTTTCAAAATTCTCGAATTCTTCATAAATATGAATGCAACATAATTTCAATTTTCATTTCTCACTTTATAAACAAGAATGCGAACACGAAACAAAACAAAACACATAACATATCGAATGGTGCAGCTAGGTCCAAGCAGAGCGCATCGCACATTCCAAGATAGCGGTCCTGCGATCGTGAGCGAAACGCATTACACTTTCCGCATTGCGGTCGATTATAGCCGTGAAGGAGTCCGAATCGGACTCCGTGCCACTAGCGGGCAGACTGGAGAAGGCTATACACATAGAGACAGCGATGACTCACCAAGGGACCTACCAAACTCACATAACACATAATCGAAAACGAAAAGTCGGATTGCCCGAAGGCACTTTTCAATTTCTTAATTTTCTTCAAAATTTTCCCCAAAAATGCATACCACTCAATTTATTCAGTCTATCATTCACTAAATTCAACAATCAAAACATTCAATCAAACAATAATTTCAACAATTGATAATGCATACACAACAAATGCATTTTCGAAATTTCTATCGGTTTATCGAATCATTGAAAGCAATGAATTCAAACTTATATTAATCTTTCGAAAACATTGAAATCGAATTTCAAACCTTTACAAAACAATAATTTGTCAAAATTTTCACATTTTGCTTTCTTTATTTTTCAAAATTGCTTTCTTTAATTTTTCAAAAATTGCATATTGCTCACAAATCAAAATATAAATATGCTACCCACCTCGAATTATTGCCGGAAACTTGATTTCAAGCTCCAATTGATCCTTGCTTCTTCTCTCTCTTCCAAAATACCAAAACCTAAACCATAATCATCCAAATTTCACATCAGAAAATACTTAATTTTCACAATCAACTTAGGAATTCACCAATTCCATTTACATTCAAGCTATTTTAATCTTCAATTTTGAAAATCCCCAATTTTCAAAATTGGCCTAAACCAATACACTCGAATTCAATCTCATAAAACATAATCTCTTCAAAATTAATCTCACAATTCCTCAATTCACATTAATTCCAAACTATTTAAATCCTCAATTTCAAAAATCCCCAAATCTTAAAATTGGCCTAAACCAATTTATCCCAATTCAATACCATAAAATACCAATTCTTCAAAATTGATTTCATATATCATCAATTCATCATATTTCCTATAATTCTACACCAAAATATCTCAAAATTCTCAATCATAAAATTAAGCCTAAACCTTAATCAATTTTTCATCCAAAATTAAACCCAACCTAAAGCATATACATCAAAATTAATTCCACAATCCATAAACCCATCTTATATGCCATAATTCTAAACCGAAAATTAATCAAAATCTCAAAGTAGAACAATTTCTCTTACCTCTTTCTCTTCCAAATTCGTATTTTCTTGGCTCATGAAGAAGCTCTCTTCATTCTCCACTCTTTTCCTTCTTGGAAAAATCCCAAAAGCTTGAAGAATTGAGTAGAAAAATTAAAACTAAACTTCTCCCTCTTCTTTCTCCATACGAACTCTTCTCCATTCTTCTTCTCTTTCTTATTTTCTTTCTCTTCTTCTGTAATTCCAGACTTCTCCAGCCCATTCGTGGCTTTTAAATAAGCCAAACGACACTCCTCAAGTGTGTTTCATTAATTGATGGTCAATTGACCATTTTGCCCTTACATTTACTTTATGCCATTCTCACTTGCGGTTCTGATTCGCACTATTAAATTGAAGGAATTTGTCCAAACTTCCTTCTCGAGAAATGTTCCTCTCACTCATACGAATCCAACGCCACTGACCGCGCTCAATTCCGAGCACTACATCAAAAGTTATGTGCGAAACAGTTCGGATATATCCATATTCTAACACATTTTCAAGGTACGATTATTTCCGTCCAAAATTTCACATTCTTAATCCCAGAATTGAAACTCGAAGTCTTCATAACAATTGTAGCCTTATGTCTCTAGTTTAATTCAAAACAAGAATCGTCTCATTTCGATTCCCAGATCAAAAGTTATACTCAAATTACTCACAGGTGTTCCCAATCCAAAATTAAACCCTAATCCGAACTTAAATTCAAAATTAAAAGTCCTAAGGGCCAAATTGACATTTCATGTCTTCATATGATTTGTAGCCCTTGTCTTATCTTTATTTCCCCTCAAGAATCGCTTCAATCGGATCTCATGATCCCGAATTTCACAAAACACTGAATCATGCTTGGAAAATTTCCGACTCACTTTGATTAAATTAATCACCATTAATTTAATCTCAAAAGTTCACAAATTTCTTATAAAATGAAATTCATTGTCTTAGGAATCCAATGCAAAAGAATCAACTCAATCGGATGTCGGACGGAAAGATATAGGCAAAATAGTGAGCAAAGGTGGGATTAAAACAAAGAAATCAAAAATTTGAAAAAAAAGCGGCGTCGATGCGACGGACGCCCTAACTTCATGAGGAGGCGAGGCTCGTCAGGAGGGCGAGACGCTCGCTAGGATTTGGCGTCGCCCTAGCGAGGCGCACAGCTCATGGCGAGCCTTGCCTCATGAGAGAGAAGCAACGCCCGCCTCGCCAGGCGAGGTGTCGCCTAGCGAGCGTCAGATGGGCGCCGCTCGCTATGAGCCGTCGCCTAGCGAGGCGCTAAAACTTTTTTTTTTTTTTTTTTTTTTTTTCCTCTAAACTTCCAAAATTCATAACTTTTAATCCGAACTCGATTTTGACCAACTTAGTCTCTATAGAAAGCTTGAGAGAAGCTCTAAATCTTCCAAGAAGAACATAAAACTCAATTCAACTCCTACGGAGTCCATTTTCGGTCAAAGATACTATCCTCTATACAAACTTGTAAAAATCATAACTTATTTTCCGAGATCAAAAATTGCATACTTTATATCGAAATAAAGATCAAAACAAATCCTTCAATTCTTATGAAGAACATCAAAGCTCAATTAACCTCTAACTAGGTTAATTTCTCAGTCAAAGTTCCAACCAATATAAAAGTCAAACCCGATCAAACATAAACTTTGGTGATCATAACTTTCACTCCGATATCGAAAAATTACAAACTTTATGTCCACAAAATCTCTTAACATAACCTACAAGTTTCAGAAGATCATTTTATCAAATTTTGCCTCAAACAAAAGTCAACCTTCAAAGGCCAGAAAGTCAACTATTACACAATTTTTCATATTTTCATACTTTCTCTCTTTATTTCATGATCTTCAACTTAATTTCAATCAACTCATCCACTTGATCATAGTCAAATTGTCACTCAAGGTTGGGGTCCAACATTTTGGTCCCGGACCTTCCAAAACCCAGGATCCTTGTTCAGATGAAAACTCAAACTGAATAGCCAATAGAGACTATCTCTAAAGGTATCCACGCAGAGATCGAAAACCTAACCGAGTCAAACCTTTTGACCTGTGAATAGTTAGAACAGTTAAGAGCTGCTAGACCTACCGTCTGGAGAGCTTGAGATCGACGTTGGAACTTGCCTTGAGAAGAGAGAATCGATGGTTGCCTTAGGAAGAAGACTTGAAAACCCTTTCCAATGCTCTTTCCTTAACCCTTAAGAAATTTGCTCTTCCTTTTCTCTAGCAAAACCTACGGCCATCCCATTTTGCAAGCCATCTTATATGTCTTTTTAACAATTAAAAAGACTATCCATAAGATCATGACAAGTGGAGGATAAATGACCATACATTTGGCTAAGCATTAAATGCATTAACTTTTGAAAAGTCAAAAGTCCTTATCCTCTCTTCCCTTTCCAACGCAAACACATATATATATATATATAATTAATTAATTACTTAATTAATTAATATATATATATAATTACTAAGAGGTCCATCAAGCTGGGTTGGTCCCACTACCTCTCGGCCCCGATGCTAAAACAATTCTAAACCTTTCTTAGCAATATTGATGTCGCGATCTCATCGGGACATATCCCAATCCCATTGGGATCCATTTAATCTAATGCTCTCCATAATGGAACTCACCAATACTATTTTACTGATTCTCTGAAACACTCTTATCGTGTGACCCTTTAGGTTCCGGTTATGTTGGCCACTTAGATTAACAATTAATGAAAGCAAGTCATGAGCGGTATCTAGCAACACATCATGACCCCAATTGACCGGAAAGTAATTGGTTTGATGAATTCATCACGAACGGATCACGAACCCTTCCATGTACAATTCTTGTGCAATTCGTCCTTTCATCATCCTATACCCCACTTGGTTATGAGTATGGCTAATATGTCAACTCTTAGTAGACTAAGTCTAGCCCAAGTGAAATCGGTTCTGTCGAGGACTCATTACTTTATATGTCCATGAAGACACTCTTCATGACATAGTCATGCTCGCCGAGACTTAAAGTAATGATCTGACGATAAGAGGCGAGGTATCTCTTACATTTTCGTAAGTGATGAATCCTTTATTCGCTACTCAATTACCTTGAATACCTCAAACTGTACTCCAAGCACCACCCTATGAGTAACCTCGGAAGGCCACAAGGAATGGAGTCAAATGCAGGATCGGTATTCAAGATATCCTTGAGTACCTCAAGTCTAAGGATACTTGCACCATTCTTTATGATGAGATTATCACCGACATAAATCCATGTGATGATCTCATGGCAGTCATCCAATGAACTTACTACCACTAGTAAGCATCCATATGTCAACTCTAAATATCTCATATTTACGGCTTACGAGATCCACCGCTTGATCCAATCAAGGAGTATGACATATGCTAGTGCATGGGATTAATGATGTCGGTCTCATTAATCCTATGACTAGGAAAATTTAGATCTTGACATAATTACACATGATAGGAATCTCGTGAGTATGATCACATCATAATTTCCTTCATGCTATGTCATATATCATGGACTTCATTAATTTGATTAAAGATCACTATCAATTCATAAAGAAAATGAATATCAAATAAATGAAACATGCCTTTCTTTATTTATTCATAAAGTGCATGACATGACTATGAACAAAATGCGCTAAAGGGATTGCCTTTGTAGGCACTACTCTAACAAATCTCCCACTTGACCTAAAGCCAATCGCCTTGGTATCTAATACCATAAGCGAGTACATGAGAATCAAAATTCTTACGTGACAATGGCTTCGTCAGCGGATCGACAATGTTATGCTCTGTGGGAATCCTCTCGATCGCGACATCACCTCTAGCAATGATCTCGAATCGGATGATATCTCATGAGATGCGTGTTTAGATCGTTGGTGAGACCTTGGTTCTTTGCTCGAGCAATAGCCCCATTGTTGTCACAATACAACCGTATGGGTCCATCACACTAGGAACCACACCAAGTTCGGAAATGAACTTTCGATCCAAACGACTTCCTTTGCGCCTCGATGCAAAGAATGTACTCTCTGCCTCGGTCGTCGAATCAGATCGTCTCTTGTTTGGAACTCTTCCAACCGACCGCTCCGTCGTTTAGCGTGAAAACATAACCCGTGGGATCCGAGTCATCCTTGTCGATTAGGCCGCATCTCAGATGCTCGCTCACTGGAGATTTCCATCTCCATATATCAAGAAAACATCCTTAGTCCTTCGCAAGTACTTGAGGATATTCTTGACACCACCCAAATGACCCTCACCAGATCCGATTGATATCCGCCGTGACACTCGAGCATACGATACATCGGGCCTCGTACATAACATAGCATACATGATCGATCCTACTGCAGATGCATACGGGATCTGATCCATGCGAATCCTCTCATCTTGTGTCTTAGGACACATAGATTTCGAGAGTTTTATCCCATGAGTAATGGGAAGGAACCCTCTCTTGGATTGCTCCATGCTAAACCTCTTTAGCATCTTGTCTATGTACGATGATTGTGAAAGACCAAGCAACCTCTTTGATCTATCTCTATAGATCTTTATCCCAAGGATATAAGTTGCTTCACCAAGGTCCTTCATCGAAAATTGCTTGGACAACCAAATTTTAACTGATTGCATCATTGAGACATCGTTTCCGAGTAACAGTATGTCATCTACATACAGCACAAGGAAAACGATTGCATCCCATTAACCTTTTTGTACACACAATGTTCATCCGGATTTTGTGAGAAACCAAACTCTTTGATTGACTCATCAAAACGAATGTTCCAACTCCGGGATGCTTGCTTCAATCCATAAATGGATTTCTGAAGCTTGCATACCTTTTCGCCATCACTGGAAATGAAGCCCTCTGGTTGTGTCATGTACACATCCTCGGCCAGATTTTCGTTAAGGAAAGCTGTCTTCACATCCATTTGCCATATCTCATAATCATAATGAGCGGCAATGGCTAGGAGTATCCGAATGGATTTAAGCATTGCTACAGGGCTGAAGGTCTCGTCATAGTCAACTCCTTGTCTTTGACGAAATCCTTTGGCCACGAGCCTTGCTTTGTAGGTAATCACATTACCATCAATGTCGGTTTTCTTCTTGAAAACCCATTTGCACCCTATAGGTTTTATCCTTTGGTGCATCAACCAAAGTCCATACTTGGTTTATGTACATGGAATCCATTTCACTTTCATGGCACAAAGCCATTTTTGGACTCTGAACTTTTCGTAACCTCTTCATAGGTAGCAGCTCATCATTTTCTATGAGTAATCGTCATTCTGTTCACTTACGAAATCCATATCTCTAGAACAAGGCGCATCCCATCTTGGACCTACGAACTTCGTGTGTCACGGAAGGTTGGCTGTTACTTCATCTGAATGAGTGAGTTTGTGTTCAGCGATTGATTCATGCTTGTTTGAGCATCTTGAACTTCTTCAAGTTCAACTTTGCTCCCCACCGCCTTCTTGCAGAAGAAACTCTTTCTCTAGAAAGACAGATGCCTTGAAACAAACACCTTTTGTTCCTCAAAGAAGGTAGAATTGATATCCTTTGGTCTCTTTAGGATATCCTACAAACAAACACTTGTCGATTTCGCCAAGCTTATCTCGATGAATCCGCTTCACGAAGGTGACAACCCCATACTTTCAAATGAGAAAGATAAGGTTTTCTGTTAGTCCACATCTCATATGGAGTAACATCAACTGTCTTAGAGGGAACTCTGTTTAACAAGTAAACAGCTGTCTCTAGCGCATATCCCCAAAACGATTTTGGTAACTTTGCGAAACCCATCATTGATCGTACCATGTCCAACAAGGTTCGATTTCTCCTTTCAGCCACACCATCAGGTTGCGGCGTGTAAGGAGGAGTCCGAGATAATATCCCATTATCTCTGAGATAATCCTGAAACTGTTGGTCTAAGTATTCTCCACCACGATCGGATCGTAATGCCTTGATACTTTTACCAAGTTGGTTTTCTACTTCATTTCTGAATTGTTTGAACTTTTCAAACGCTTCAGATTTGTATCTCATCAGATACAAGTACCCATATCGTGAATAATCATCGATAAAGGTAATGAAGTAACGACAACCACTTCTGGCATAGATGGACATCGGACCGTATACATCTGAATGTATTAGGTCTAATACTCCAATCGCTCGTTCACCCTTTCCCTTGAAGGGTAACTTAGTCATCTTGCCTAATAAACAAGATTCACATGTGTCATATGATTCATAATCAAATGACCCTAAACTGTCACTCTTGTGGAGCTTAGCGATGCGTGTCTCATTTATATGACCAAGCCGACAATGCCATAAGTAAGTTGATTTTAGATTATCTCTTTTATGCCGTTTGGTGTCATTGACATTTAAAATTGGATTAGACATATCTAATATGTAAATACCATTGCACAATGTACCAGTTCCATAAAGCATTCCATTAGAATTAATAAAACAACCATTGCTACTAAAATTCATATGGAATCCAGCTCTATTTAGACAAGAAATGCATAATATATTCTTTGTCAAACGGGTACAAAATAACAATCATCCAATTCCAAAGACAAGCCCGGTGGGGAGATACTAAAACATAGGTTCCTACGGCTAATGCAAAGAACTCTTGCTCCATTTCCAACACGTAGGTCTACTTCTCCTTCATGAGTTGCCCATCGTCCTCGAGGCCACGCATATCATTACATATGTGTGAGCCACAACCAAGATCAAATACCGGATGTTGTAATCGAGAATGATTAACTTCAATGACATACAAACTCAAGTAGTCGAGGCATCCGATGCCTTCTTACGCTTCGGCGACTCCAGATAGACTTTGCAATTAGCCTCCAATGGCCATCTTTACCGCAATGGAAGCAAGTTCCTTTTGGGGCTTCTTTGGTCTTCTTCTTGATGGCGCTTCCTTTGGTTTCTTAGCCTTCTTCTTCTTTGGGTTCTTTTCTTCTTTGAACTCAAGAAGAAGAAGCTACTACCAAGACTTGCTTACTATCATTCTTGATAGTGCGCTTTCCGTTTCGAAAGCAGATTGATCACTTGTATTGTAGTGGATATTTGGTTCATCCGATAGTTTAGCACGAATGCGCATAAGCGCCGGACAATCCAACGAGAATTAAGTCTATACTTAATTCATGATCCATTCAAAACCTAAGACGGCCAATCTCTCAATATAGCCATTCATCTTCGTATGCATCTTGCATGTGAGATGTCCCTCGAGCCATCTTAGTGGTGAGAGAAGCCTTGAGGTCTCGAACCTTTCAGACCGGGCTTGCTCGTCAAACAGCTCCCTAAGATGAAAAACTATGTGTGAGCATCCATGGACTCGTCTTTGCTTTCAGCTCGGGTGACATCGACGCAAGCATAATGCAAGTCGCCATGTCACCGTCCTTAAGATGCTTACTATATGCCTTCGATCATCATCGAAGCATCGACAAGAGTGCATCCGAAGCGGAAAATCTAGGATATATCCTGGACCTTGGATCCGAGAACGATTTTCGTGTTCCTTAACCAATCAAGAAAGTTCGTCCGATTAGCTTGTTTGACTCCATTAGCGGCGAAGGTTCACACTTGAGCGACATTTTCAAACAACCTACACGAATAGAGAGGAAGAATGTTAGAATAGGAATAGCTGCATAATCATAAGGACTAGAATGATATGCAAAAAGCTCCCACTAGTTTCATAGAATCTATAACCCTCATTACGAATCCAAAGAAACAAAATGACATTATGTCCTAGTGGGTCGATATCCGATATTACTAAGAATGACCTTGGATTTGTCCAACAAGCCACAAGTTAGGTCAATCGGTAGGTATCGGTCATACCAATTGCATCATCGATAACCGACATTGAGAATGACCTTGGATTTGTCCAACAAGCCACCTTATGTCTCTGGAGGTATCGATATACCAATTACATCTTAGACACAACTATCAATCGCTTTATCAACTTGTTGATGTATGCACTTACATTGGGTATCAACTCTTTGATACGCATACATCCGATGTATGCTACCCAATTTCACCTCTGTCCACGTTGACCTTGAGTTTGCTCAACAAACCAACGCTTCTAGTGAAAACCAACCCATTAATCCGAAAATCATATTTTTATGGTTCGAACATATCCAGTATAGAGTGAGCTTGAGTTTGCTCAACAACCCAACCCTATAAGAACTCTGGTTCTTACCATATTAATGGAAGGCGTTAGTTTTCATATACCGAGGAGGGATTTGGAAACTCTAGACTCCAAGCTGAAGGATCATAGTCACGAAAACTATATGGAATGATTTAGGTATTTCATCAATCACATTGAATCAATCCTTATAATCATCCATCATCCAACCTAAGCGTGCCACAAGTCGACTTTCATCAAATGCAAGTCGACTTATTGCATCTGCCACACACAAGTCGACTTGTTTGACACAAGTCGACTTATTTCACTGCCCATGTATAAGTCCACTTACAAGAAGCTACAAGTCGACTTATACTGAAATCTTGAACAAGTCGACTTATTCTATACACAAGTCGACTTATCCAAAAACCTTGAACAAGTCGACTTATTCCATATACAAGTCGACTTATTCAGGGAATTTTGCTAAAATCTCTAATCGGCTAATTCCTCAATCAATGCAATTCCAATTCTCAATACCATCATACCTAAGGTAATATCTGTTAGTTGATGTATCAATGAACACTTCATTGATCCATGAATGCCTTAAATAGTCAAACTATATGAAAAGCTTAAAATGAGTCAAAACTCATAAATATCCAAATAATTTAGGAACACCCAAATTCTCACCCTAAGCATCTCAAGCTAGTGCATACACTCTCAAAACTACTCCGGCACTTGTCACAAAAATTGTGACGGCCAAAACAAGCAAGAAAATGAAATATACCAACGAGACACAAATGTGAACAATTCGGCATTCAAAAATTCTTGGAAAAGCAAATTCAAGCAATTCACTTTGGCAATCATACCACATCAAGATAACACATTTTTAATAACTTTAAAAATGTTGCAAGGCATTGGAACTGAAAAAGCAACCTCAATCAAGCCAAGCAAAACAGTCCCAACAATTTTCACCAAAACTGTCCAGTTCTGTACATTGCTTGAAATGATCAATGA
This sequence comes from Erythroxylum novogranatense, assembly GCA_029891385.1. Classification (NCBI taxonomy): domain Eukaryota; kingdom Viridiplantae; phylum Streptophyta; class Magnoliopsida; order Malpighiales; family Erythroxylaceae; genus Erythroxylum; species Erythroxylum novogranatense. Next base: position 51,826,121 of record CM057233.1, on the reverse strand, counting down.
AACAATTTCAATAAATTCTGAGAAAATTATATAGGTTACTAAATGTTCATAAAATGCTACCTGAATTATTTCAGGATTTTATGCCATAAAAAACTCAGTCAACCAAAATAACAAAACCGATTAAAATTCTGTGTTCATCAACACAGCAATTCCCAACAGCATAGAATAAAATCGAAAATAAATATCCAATCACCTTGAAATCCAATTTCCATGCTCAAAGACATTCACCAACATCTTAGAGACATGTAGGTGAAGGAAAATCCAGAAAATATTTTCTATAATTTATTCTTGATTTTATACTACTGCCTGTTCACAGAATCGTTTCAAAACAGCATCTGTAAGCTTAGGAAAATAATTAGCAAAACTATATCAAATCAAATCGATAAATTCTGAAAATTCATAGACATATTCTCTAACATGTTATGAACATTCCTGGGCAGAAAAATTTCGAAAACCCTATCTCTATAGCAATTCGAAAATTGAACAGAAAACATGCTACAGCATCACAAGCAATTAGGGTTTATGATCTAGCTTGATTAAAGCTTCATACACGACACCGCACGCTCTGATACCACTGTAGGAAAATCCCGGAGGAACATCACATGTTCCAGCAGCGAAACAAAAATTTTGGTCCCGGACCTTCCGAAAACCCAGGATCCCGGTGTCGGTATGAAAACTCAAACCTGAATAGCCAATAGAGACTATCTCTAAAGGTATCCACGCAGAGATCAGAAAACCTAACCGAAGTCAAACCCTTTTGACCGGGAATAGTTAGAACAGATTAAGAGCTGCTAGACCCTACCTCTGTCTGGAGAGCTTGAGATCGACGTTGGAACTTGCCTTGGAGAAGAGAGAATCGATGGTTGCCTTAGGAAGAAGACTTGAAAACCCTTTCCAATGCTCTTTCCTTAACCCTTAAGAAATTTGCTCTTCCTTTCTCTAGCAAAACCTACGGCCATCCCATTTTGCAAGTTATCTTATATGTCTTTTAACAATTAAAAGACTATCCATAAGATCATGACAAGTGGAGGATAAATGACCATACATTTGGCTAAGCATTAAATGCATTAACTTTTGAAAAGTCAAAAGTCCTTATCCTCTCTTCCCTTTCCAACGCAAACACATATATATATATATAATTAATTAATTACTTAATTAATTAATATATATATATATATAATTACTAAGAGGTCCAGTCAACTGAATTCGGTCCCTAAACTACCACGGCCCCGATGCTAAAACAGCTCCGGAAACCTTTCTTAGCAATATTGATGTCGCGATCTCATCGAGACATATCCCAATCCCATTGGGATCCATTTAATCCTAATGCTCTCCATAATTGGAACTCGGTCCAATACTATTTTACAGATTCTCTGAAACACTCTTATGCGTGTGACCCTTTAGGTTCCCGGTTATGTTGGCCACTTAGATTAACAATTAATCTGAGCAAGTCATGAGCGGTATCTAGCAACACATCATGAACCCCAATTAACCGGAAAGTAATTGGTTTGATGAATTCATCACGAACCGGATCACTTAACCCTTCCATAGACAATTTTGTGCAATTAGTCCTTTCATCATCCTATACCCCACTTGGTTATGAGTATGGCTAATATGTCAACTCTTAGTAGACTAAGTCTAGCCCAGTGAAATCGGTTCTGTCGAGGACTCATTACTTTATATGTCCATGAAGACACTCTTCATGACATAGTCATGCTCGCCGAGACTTAAAGTAATGATCCCGATAAGAGGCAGGTATCTCTTACATTTTCACGTAAGTGATGAATCCTTTATTGGCTACTCAATTACCTTGAATACCTCAAACTGCACCCAAGCACCACCCTACGAGTAACCTCCGAAGGCCACAAGGAATGGAGTCAGTACGGGATCAAGATTCAAGATATCCTCGAGTACCTCAAGTCTAAGGATACTTGCACCATTGCTATGATGAGATTATCACGACATAAATCCATGTGATGATCTCATGGCGAGTCATCCAATGAACTTACTACCACTAGTAAGCATCCATATGTCAACTCTAAATATCTCATATTTACAGCTTCGAGATCCACCGCTGATCCAATCAAGGAGTATGACATATGTTAGTCGTGGGATTAATGATGTCCGGTCTCATTAATCCTATGACTAGGAAAATTTAGATAACTTGACATAATTACACATGATAGGAATCTCAGGAGTATGATCACATCATAATTTCCTTCATGCTATGTCATATATCATGGACTTCATTAATTTGATTAAAGATCACTATCAATTCATAAAGAAAATGAATATCAAATAAATGAAACATGCCTTTCTTTATTTATTCATAAAGTCTGTACATGACTATGAACAAAATGCGCTAAAGGGGATTGCCTTTAGGGCACTACTCTAACATGAGGATGATGAGAGGGTTATTTATGCTGCCAATCTACTTCAGGGAGATGCTCTGCATTGGTGGGAGACTGTGCCAGGGAGTCAGATGAGGCCAGTAGGATTGATATTGCAGGACTTCCTTGCTGCTTTCAGGAAGAAATATCTGCCTGAGGTGTACAATCAGCAGAAGCAGAGGGAGTTCCTCAGTTTGACTCGAGAGGAGATGACAACAAGTGAGTATGGCGTCGGTTCACTCGGTTGGTAGGTATGCTTGATTTGATGTCGAGCGAGGCTGCTAGATGTCGCCGGTTTGAGTCAGGTGCAGATTTGGCCATCGGAGAAAAAGTGATAGTCTGAAATTTCGTGATTTTCAGCAGTTAGTCAAGGCAGCTTTGAGGGTTGAGAATATTGAGAATATCAAGAGTGCAGTGAACAAGAAGAGAAAAGGAAGAGAGCAGTTCAAGAGGGGAGGTAGTACTAGTACTCCTATTTCCAGACAAGAGTGCTAGGAGCTTCCCTGTTTAATCTGAGGAGAGGAGCAGTGGTGCAAGCCGATCTCGACCGGTGAGGACTTCTACTGTTTCTCACCAAGCCTCAACAGTGGGCTGCAGTAGAAGGGGAGATGGAGATAGGTCGTTCATCCCGAAGTGTGAGCACTGCGGGAGATCTCATAGAGGAGAGTGCTACAGATTGACAGGAGCTTGCTTTAACTGTGGGGAGAAGGGGCACATTGCTAGAGAGTGTCCTCAGCCTCCGAGATAAGAGAGAAGCTAGATGCAAGTTCCGAGGAGGACAGAGACCATGGGTCAGAGGATAGCGACAGAAGTGGGCAATTCAGATGTAACTAAAAGAGTGAGTATTCCGGGGAGACCCAGGAGGCAGGCACCGGCTAAGGTGTTTGCGATAACTCGGAAGGATGCAGAGACCGCTCCAGATGTTGTCACTGGTACGGTTAAGTTATTTTCTGATGATGTGATTGCTTTGATTGATCCGGGTTCTACTCATTAATCAAAGTAGACCCGTGTGTGATAGAATTGTGAGCCCTTTGGATATTTCGTTGATGGTGAGTACTCCAATCGGCCAGTCTATTATTGTCAGTCAAGTATTTAGAGATTGTGAGATTTGTATTGGTGGAGAACTTCTAGTGGTCGATTTGATGCCACTGAAGATGGGAGGATTAGATGTGATTTTGGGTATGGATACATCGGAGAGGTACAACACCCGTTTGGATTGTAAACAGAAGACAGTGGAATTTGAATTGGATGACGGCAGGAGAGTGGTGTTTGTGGGGGACAGAAAAGCAGGTCCGCCCAGAATTGTTTCAGCTTTGACAGCAGAGAAGATGATGAGTAAAGGACGTGAGGCATTTTTCGCCTATGTGGTAGACTCCAGAGCAGATAGAGGGAAGTTGGAGGATATTCCAGTAGTCAGGGAATTCTCGGATGTCTTTCTCGAGGAATTGCCAGGACTACCGCCAGCTAGGAAAATTGAGTTTCCCATTAAGCTTCTGTCAGGTACAGCCCCGATTTCAATTCCGCCTTATCGAATGGCTCCGGCAGAATTGAAAGAGCTTAAGGAGCAGTTGGAGGAGTTATTGGAGAAGGGGTATATTCGTCCGAGCTCTTCGCCTTGGGGAGCTTCGGTTCTTTTTGTGAAGAAAAAAGATGGATCGTTGAGGATGGGTGTGGACTATCGGAAGCTGAATCAGGTCACAGTGAAGAACCGATATCTGCTTCCTCGCATAGATGATCTATTTGATCAATTGCAAGGAGTGAAAGTCTTCTCTAAGATAGACTTGAGATCGAGTTACCATCAGTTGAGGATTAAGGAGTTGGATGTGCCAAAGTCTGCCTTCAGGACTCGATATGGGCATTTTGAGTTTTTGGTTATGCCTTTTGGATTGACGAATACGCCTGTAGCTTTTATGGATTTGATGAATCGGTCTTTAAGCCATTCTTGGACCAATTTATCATTGTCTTCATTGATGATATATTGTTCTATTCTAAGAGTGATGAGCAGCATGAGGTGCATTTGAGGATTACTTTGGAGACTTTGAGGAGGAACGAGTTGTATGCCAAATTCGATAAATGCGAATTTTGACTGAGAGAAGTTTCATTTCTTGGACATGTGATTTCAGAGCAAGGAGTGCATGTGGATCCAAAGAAGATATAAGCTGTGGTGAATTGGGAAGCACCGAAGAATGTAGCAGAGGTGAGGAGTTTCCTGGGTTTGGCAGGCTATTACAGGAGGTTTGTGGAGGGATTGTCCATGATAGCCGCTCCGATGACTAAGTTGTTGAGGAAGAATCAGAAGTTTATCTGGACTGATGAATGTCAGAAGAGCTTTGAGGAGCTCAAGCATAGATTGACAAGTGCTCCGATTCTGATTTTGCCTTCTGGAGATGAGGGTTATACCGTGTATAGTGATGCTTCGAGGAAAGGTCTTGGTTGTGTTTAGATGCAGGGAGATAGGGTGATTGCTTATGCTTCGAGGCAGTTGAAGTCTTATGAGTTGAACTATCCGACACATGATTTGGAGTTGGCAGCAGTGATCTTTGCCTTGAAGATATGGAGGCATTATCTGTATGGAGTTCAGACGAGGATCTTTACTGATCATAAGAGTCTCAAGTACTTGTTGAGCCAGAAGGAACTAAATTTGAGATAGCGACGATGGATCGAGTTGCTTAAGGATTATGATTTGCTGATTGAGTATCATCCGAGCAAGGCCAATGTTGTGGCGGATGCTTTGAGTAGGAAGTCTTCGATTGCTCATGTTCGATCGGTTTATCTTCCTTTATTGGAAGAGATGGCCAAGCTTAAGATAAGCTTGAAGCAGGAGGAGTCGGATTGCCTTCTAGCTAACATCCGAGTGAGACCGATACTCAGGGAGAAAGTTAGAGAGTTGCAGGTTCAAGATGCAGATTTGAGCAGACTTAGAAAGGAAATTCAGAATGGTAAAGTTTCTGAAGTGATAGTGAGGGATGATGGGCTTATGACAGTGGGAAACAGATTGTGTATCCTAGATGTGCAGGAGGTTAAGGATGAGATTATGGATGAGGCACATAATGCGTCTTATGCCATGCATCCGGGTAGCACTAGGATGTACAGAGATCTGAGAGAGCATTTTTGGTGGAAAGGCATGAAGAGGGATGTAGCAGAGTTTGTCAGTAAGTGTCTCGTGTGTCAGAAGTCAAGGTTGAACACCCGGCACCTTCAGGCAAGTTGAGGCCATTGTCCATCCCGGAATGGAAGTGGCAAAGGGTGATTATGGATTTCCTGATGGGTTTGTCCAGGACTAGTAGGAAGCATGATGCCATTTGGGTTATTGTGGATAGGTTGACCAAGTCAGCTCATTTTTTGGCGATTAAGCAGACTGATTCTTTGCATGTGCTGGCAAAGAAGTACATTGATGAGATAGTGAGATTGCATGGGATTCCAGATTCGATTGTGTCTGATAGGGACCCTCGGTTTACTTCGAGTTTTTGGGGTAGTTTGCAGGAAGCTTTGGGTACTAAGCTGAATTTTAGTACGTAGTTTCACCCTCAGATGGATGGTCAATCTGAGAGGACCATTCGGACACTTGAGGGGATGCTTTGGGCTTGTGTGATAGATTTTAGAGGAGCTTGGGATGAGCATTTGCCATTGGTCGAATTTGCTTATAACAATTCGTACCATTCGAGTATTCAGATGGCTCCATATGAGGCTTTGTATGGGAGGAAATGTAGGACTCCGATTTGTTAGGATGAAAAAGGAGAAAGGAAACTGGTAGGACCAGAATTGATTCAGACTACAGTTGAAAAAGTTAATCTGGTTAAGCAGCGACTTAAGGCAGCACATGATAGGATGAAGAGCTACATTGATGCACATCGAAAGGAGATGGAATTTCAAGCAGTGAGAAAGTGTTCCTTAAGACGTCTCCTTGGAAAGGAGTAATGAAATTTGGCAAGAAGGGCAAGTTGAGTCCGAGGTATGTAGGTCCTTATGAAATCCTTGAGATGATTGGGCCACTCGCCTACAGGTTGGCATTACCTCCATAATTGTCTCAGATTCATGATGTGTTTCATGTTTCCATGTTGAGGAGGTATAGATCGGATCCTTCTCATATCATTCAGGTTAGTGAGGTTCAGCGAAGGGATGATCTGAGTTATGAGGAGCAGTCAGTGGAGATTTTGGATACCAAGGACAAGGTTCTCAGGAACAAGACGGTTCAGCTAGTCAAAGTCCTGTGAAGGAACCATTCGGTAGAGGAGGCTACATGGGAGCCCTTGAAAGCTATGAAGGAAAAGTATCCGTATCTCTGCGATGATTCAGGTAATAATTTCGAGGAAGAAATTTCTTTTAAGAGGGGGAGAAATGTTGGACCCCGATTTTTTTTTATGATGTCATATTGTGTTAATTATGTGTTTATGCCTTAGTTTGATTAAATTGAGAGGATTATTGGATAATTAAGGTTTAATTGTGGTTAAGTGAGAATTAAAAGGGTAATATGTGTGAGGGCATTTTAGGAAGATTGCTTAAGTTGGATAGGTTAAAGCCTTGTTAGGAAGGGCATAATGGTCTTTGACTTAGGCTTAAAGGAAAGAATTAGAAAGGAAGAAGAGAATAGAAGAAGAAAAGAAAAGGAGAAAGGAGTTGTCGTAGGTGGAGGGAAGAAGAGGAGAGAAATAGGAATTGTGATCCAAGAGATTTTTCGACGGTTTGAAACAATTTCCAGGTAAGTTAGCTTCTTGTAATCTTGTTTTAGTAAGATTTAACCTTGGATTCGAGTTGAATATGTGAGAATCAGTGGTTTTAGGGTTTTAGGGTAAAAATGGTTAGATTTCGTGGGTTGATGTGTTTATGACTGATTTTGAGTTGCTGCTGGGTTAGAAATGTAGTACAAGACATGATCTAAGGCTTAGGTGTGTTGCATTTGAGTTTGGGAAATGATTGAAGTTGAAAAATGCTGGAAATCGGGTTTCGGAGTCGTTCTCCAGGCCCGCACGTCTCGACGTGCATATGAACACGCCGCGACGTGCGTGGAAAGGGAGCAACGTCGCGATGTGCGAATTAATATTTGCCGCGACGTGCGAGAGGGGCGACGTCGCGACGTGCGAAGAGGTGTTCGCCGCGGTGAGCACAGCCGTTCGTCGCGGCGAGCGGGACTTCGCCACGGCGAACCCCTGTTGTCAGTAAAGACAATTTTTGGTATTTGGGGGCATATCTTTTGGTGTAGATGTCCAATTGAGGTGATTTCAGATTCGTTGTGAACTAGAAATAGAGGGCTACAAGTTTTATGAAGAAGGGAAGTTCGGAATTAGCCTCTAAGGGTTCGGAATTTTAGGAGGAAGTCGAATGTGTGTTTTATTTTGGATTTTCAAGCTTTTGAATATTTCTTTTGGATATTGATTGAATAAGAACTTGGGTTATTATAGGAAACCAAGCCGACCTGACCCAATCGCAAGAGGAAGGACACCAGTGAGTTTGATACTCGAGCGATATTAGGTGGGTAATACATTTATGGTTATTGTGTGTATGGGCAAATTGCCTTGTGTATGCTTGCTTGCATTGTGTGACATTACTTGTATTGACTTATAAGAAATGTTAGAAATGCATGATGGTTTTGTATGGCCTTGATAGGCCTTATGGCATTTTGCAAGAATGGAAAGAATCAAAATTATGAAAGCTTTGATAAATGCTTTGAGCATGGAACGAATGGTTATGTGTTTTGTTTGGGTGAGAGAGTTACGGATGGAGTCACGTGCACGTTGACATAAAGCCTTCTCCCGGCTGCCCGCTTGAGGCAACGAGATCCTTGAGAAATCGGACTCGGATAGTTTACGGTATAAACTTCGGTTTATCCGGATTATTTTACGGAACTCTCGAGCCAATTGTTTATGCATACATGATTGATTTGTTGAACATGACACATATTAAAGTGTTATATTGTACACTCATATGACATATTTTGTGATGATCGCAAAGTGATAGATTGATGACTTGCTATATATATATGCATATTGCTTGATTGTGTGGCTCGTTGCCAATGGCTATAAATGTATATGTCACTAAGCTTCGCAACTCACCCCATTACTCTCCCCTCCTCAGGTGCAGATCGAGACGATCGTTGATCTTGCAAGGCATCGAAAACTTCAAGCTAGTTAGGAGCTTTGCATTAAGTTAGTATTTTGGTTAGCCCGCCAGCATATCATCATGGAGCATACTCTTGTATTTTGGATTTAAATTTTATTTTGTGTTATGCTATTTTGAGAATACACGTTGATTTTCCTTCGAGTTGTTATGGCATGAAGCCCCTTAGTTTTTGGGGTGTTTAATTCATAGATGGAATATGTGTGAAAATGTATGTCTATGTGTTTGTATCGAATTATGTATGGATGTTGGGATCGGGTCCGAGGTTTAGGGCACTCGTCGCTGGCGCAGCCCGAGGGGCCACCTCGGGAATAGGGATCCAGGACCCGGGCTCAACAATTTGTATGCATATCTGATATATTATCTGTTGTGACATCTTCTACACCACTATAAAGAATCTTAGTCACAATCTTTTCACTGACTTCCTGTAGCGCCCCCTCATCGTAGGGTACACATCGGGAAACCCGTAGGTCGCTCCGACACGTATCCCACGATAAAGGTTCACTACCAGAAAATTTCGCTAAAATCCACATGGCATCGCAGTAATAATAATTGCAATAAATCAGAAATCAGAAAATTAATATCCAAAATGTAATTTATCCAATACAATCATTCAATCCAGAATAGACAAATCTATCAGTCTCCTAACAAAATCAAAAGGGAAAACTGATACAAGCGTCTATCCTAAGTCATCCTCAAAATGCTAACCCAGCTGACCGACCTTTGAGCCATCACGATCCTCGCCAAAGAACTCGACGGCAGAAAGAAAGGTCTTGAGCTAGAGTCTACTCTAACAAATTCCCGAAAATTAGGTTGCAATTTGGGTGAGTTTGCGAACTCAATGAGAAACCATCATCGATGGTTCGCTTCAAATCATGCATTTACGCTACCGACGACAAAGATAATACAAGAATATTCATTACCAATATAATATAACAGTCTATAACAGTTGCAGTATCAGTAGCCACTTACAGTACAAGTAACAATAAACAGTAATTTAGAACAATTTGCAATAACAGTACAGTCTACAGTATTTCATATTATCACGTATTTCAGTAGTCGTCACCACACAGTCAATCATGTAAATGCAATGCATATGTGACTCTTTCCAGTTATTCAGTTTTGTGCCCAAGTGCTCGGTCAGTATACAGTGTGGACGCGTCAGGGATTTCTCCCCTCGGGCTAAGCCCGGTCAGTACAGTGTATGAGCTCAAAGCTCATTTCAGTGAAAATAGCAACTTGGGACACATTCCATTATGTGATCATGCATTTATGCATGCAGTACCATGTTCAGTAATTTACAGTGTGTGGCTATAAAGCCCAGTGTTCAGTCCAGTATCACGTAACAGTACGATTCAATTCAGTAAAACATGCAATTCAATCCATTACATGCCAGTAGTCATACGGTAGTCATGTAATTCACCTTGCATGTAATTCACGAGAAGCATGTAAGCACCCGTAAATTTGAGAAACCAACTAGGTTACTCACCAGTAACTCCGAAGCACGCTCGAAGTCCCAAAGAATGTCCGTGGAACGACGGTCCAGCAGTGCCTCTGTAACGAAAGAAAGCGGTCCCATTACTAGATGCTCAATTTACCGTACAGTAATGCATATGTCTCAATGAAATGATGTACAATGCATGTTCACGATTTCGGTGCTAATACCCAATTTTGGACTCTTAGGTCCAATCCCTGACTCTTAGTTCAGTTGATCGACAAGAATTGCTCCATTCCTAGAATTCACCAATTTCCTCAATTCATATTCTCTATAACCATTTCCTATTCATTCGGTCAAAACCTTTATTGCAATTTCCAATTTAAAACTCCAATTTGAATTTAATCCTTAGTCGATTGAATTTGTAATTTTCTAAGTCCCAATTCCAAAACCTCAAACACACCTCTTGGACAACTAGGGTGGAGGTCGCGACCAGGGTGCGCCCTGGTGCTCACCAGATGCCGACAGGTCGCCTCGAGTTATTGCTCCTCCACCAGTTCTCGCCCGTCTCACCGAGCTCTCGCTCCTCTACCGATTCTCGCCTGGCTCACCGAGCTCTCGCTCCTCTACTAGTTCTTGCCCGCTCACCGAGCTCTCGCTCCTCACCAGTTCTCGCCCGCCCACCGAGCTCTCGCTCCTCTACCAGCTTCTTGCCCGTCACCGAGCTCTCGCTCCTCTACCAGTTCTCGCCCGTCACCGAGCTCTCGCTCCTCTACCAGATTCTCGCCCGTCACCGAGCTCTCGCTCTCTACCAGTTCTCGCCCGCTCACCGAGCTCTCGCTCTCTACCAGTTCTCCTTCTTCCCAACACATCCTTAAACACAATTCCAAGTGTTCCGGATCCCCACTCAAACTCTAACCCAAATTTTCCTCTGTGAACAACTCTCAATTAATTCGATACACAAAATACAACAAATCCTTAGCTTCTATTCCTTCCAAGAACCATTTCCCTTAATTTATCAACACACATAACTCATCAATTTCATCGTCGGAAACCTTAATATATATAATCATCAAATATCTAAACCAATCATCAATATAACTCAATCATCAACTAATCGTATTATCTAAGGCAAGAAAGAAGCAAACTTTCTTGATGAAAGCCTCCAAGCTTACAACGATCACCAATCCCTTAACTCTTACACCCTCACGATAACACCCAGAGTAGAACCCATCAGTAAACACTCTCAACCACCCAATCGGACATAATAAATGCCATAAATGCAGTAGAAACCATTAATGACAACATTAAAACCATAAAAACTTACCAATCACAAATCGAATCCACAGATCTCTCAAAATCACCGAAACCCTAGAAATCCTTCAAAATCCTCGATCTACCAATCTCAAGGCTTCCAACCTTTATCAATCAGTAGAGACATATTAGACTAACTACCATAAGGAAGAAGCCAAAAGAAATCAAAGGATCTCTCACCGTTGGGAGGAATCGAAATCACCGTAAAGGGGAAAGAAGAGAAACCGGAAAATGCCTTAGCAAACTTTTCCCAAATTTCTTTCAACCCTAGTATTTATAGCCCAACTCTCCAAATCAGTCCAAATTTCGGTCTCAATTTCAATGGCTTAACACATAAATTTTCTATCGTAAAATTTTAATTTTCCATTGCCATTGGACGCCCTTTCAATACTATCTGACGATAATTGATCACTCAAATATTTCCATCTGTATTTTCTCCCGAATTTCTAAAATTTTCTAAAAGTCTCTATAAATTACCAATCACCCATAAACAAGATTAAATCACCATTGAACTTAATTACTCTAATTTCTCAATTAACTCTCAATCCAATCACCTAGTACCCATAGTCACAATCAAACTCGAAAATCATGAATGCACGCATCTAAGAATAAATGCATATGCAAGAAGCCTGTTCCTCTATAATTAGAGGCCAGATCATGCTCAACAATGAATGCGGTGAAACCTATCAAGATGGCTCATAAATACCAAAATACCCTGCTAACTTGAAGAACGGATGTTACAATTCACCCTCCTAATAAAAATTTCGTCCTCGAAATTTCATACCGTCCCATCAAATAAATGAGGATACCGGCTCCTCATAAGCTCCTCCGTCTCCCATGTAGCTTCCTCGTAAGAGTGGTTCTTCCAAAGGACTTTCACCAATGGAATCACACGGTTCCTCGATGCTTGACCCGTGATTCAATGATCCGCACTCCGGCCCTCTACATAACTCATATCACGGCTATCTCGATGTCCCGAAATGGAATCACATGTGTCGGGTCCGATCGGTAACCGTCGGAGCATACTTACATGAAATACATCATGCAACTGGGACATCTCGCCGGTAAAGCCAATCTGTAAGCGGTGGTCCAATCTTCTCAAGAATCTCATAGGGACCAATATACCGAGGGCTCAACTTGCCCTTATGGCCAAATCTCAATACTCCTTTCTAAGGAGACACTCAAGGAACACTCGATCACCCACACTGCACTCCATATCTCTCCGATGCTGATCCACATAACTCTTCTGTCTGTCTTGAGCCGCCTTGATGCGACTCAATCAATCAGATCTTATCATCAGATCCTGGATCAGCTCGGGTCCCTCTATCAATCTCTGACCCTCTTCATCCCAATACAATGGTGATCTACACGGCCTGCCATACAAGGCCTCATACGGTGCCATCCCAATACTGCTCTGATACTGGTTGTTGTATGCAAACTCTATCAATGCCAAGATCGATCCCACGCACCTCTCAACTCCAAAGACACATGCCCAAGCATGTCCTCGCGATCCGATCGTCCTCTCACTCTGTCCATCTGTTCGAGGATGAAATGCGGTCTTGAAATTGATCTAGTACCCATAGCGATCAGAGGCTCTTCCGTAACCTCGATGTGAACTCGATCCCCGTCTCAAACTATTGACAACGGAACCCCATGCAACCGCATAATCTACGCAACATACTTCGGGCCAACCGATCGAGAGTATTACTATCCTCATCGGCAAAAGTGAGCCGATGAATAATCGGTCCACTATGACCCAGATAGCATCATGTTGCCTCGGTGTCCTAGGCAGCCCCTCACACGAAGTCCATAGTAATTCGCCCCACTTCCACTCCGGAATGGGCAACGAATGCAACTTTCCCACTGGAGCCTCGATGCTCGCCTTAACTCGCTGACATATCGGACATCTAGACACGCATCGCCACTTGCTTCTTCATACCAGCCACCGTAAATGCCGTCTCAGAGTATTATACATCTTGGTCGAACCAGGATGCATAGCGTACGCGGCCACATGAGCCTCCTCTAGGATCTCCTGTCTCAAATCATCAATATCCGGCACACACAGCCTCTGTCTCATCCACAATGTCCCATCTCTCAACTCGAACTCTGAATCGACACCGATCTGAACTCTATCAATCAGCCTCACTAGTACCGGGTCCCGATCCCGAACCCTCCGAATCTGTCATGCAAAGATCGGCCTAAGCCTCGAGTAGCAATCGCTCCATCCATCGGCCAGATCCAATCTGTACATTCGGGCCTCATTTGAATCGACTAGGCAATCTATCAACCTGAATCTGAGCTGCACTCCCATAAGATCTCCTACTCAGTGCATCGGCCACCACATTGGCCTTTCCTGGGTGGTACTCAATCATACAATCATAATCCTTCAGTAACTCTACCCATCTCCTCCATCTCGATTGAGATCCTCAGCTCGCCAGATACCTCGACTTTTATGATCGGTGAAGATCTGGAACATCTCACCATACAAATAATGTCTCCGGATCTTCGTGGCAAATACCATCGCAGCCTAACTCCAAGTCATGGATGGATAATTTACCTCGTGAGGCCTCAATCATCTCGAGGCATACGCTAAAACTCTCCCATGCCGCATCAATACACATCCTAATCCTCGATGCGAGGCATCATCAGAAACCACAAAGCCTCCGGTCCGGAAGGAATACCTAACACCGCGCGATGCCAACCGATGTTTCAGCTCCTCAAAGCTCTTCCGCATTCCTCACCCATCTGAATGGTACATTCTTCCTCAATAACCGTCAAAAGGCGGAGATCAACGAAAACCCTCGACGAATCTCCGATAATATCCGCCAATCCTAGAAAACTTCGCAACTCGCACACGATCCTAGGGCCTCCCGGCTCATCATCGCTTTCTATCTTGTGAGGATCCACCTGGATACCCTCACCAGACACCACGTGTCCCAGAAATACAATCTCATCAAGCCAAAATTCGCACTTAGCAAATTTGGCGAATAACTGCCTCTCTCTCATGACCTGCAGTACAATCCTCAGATGCTCGGCGTGCTCCTGACTATCCCTCGAATAAACCAGTATGTCATCAATAAATACAATCACAAATCGATCCAGGTAGGGCTGAAATATCCTATTCATCAAAGCCATAAAGGCTGCCGGGGCATTAGTCAACCCAAACGGCATCACTAAGAACTCGAAGTGCCCATACCTACTCCGGAAAGCACTCTTAGGCACATCGGCCTCCGCAATCCTCAGCTGATAGTAACCAGATCGAAGGTCCAACTTAGTGAACACCTGAGCTCCCTGTAACTGATCAAATAGATCATCAATCCTAGGCAGTGGATACTTATTCTTCACTGTCACCCGATTCAACTGCCTATAGTCAATACACAGTCTCAGAGTCCCATCCTTCTTCTTTACAAACAGTACCGGAGCTCCCCATGGCGAAACACTCGGTCTGATAAACCCCTTGTCCAATAGCTCTTGTAACTGAGCCTTAAGCTCTCTCAGTTCCACCGGTGCCATCCTATACGGAGGGATCGATATAGGAGCGGTACCGGGAACGAGATCGATCTCAAACTCTATCTCTCGTTGTGGCGGCAAACCCAGAACTCCTCGGGAAATACATCAGGAAAGTCCCTCACTACGGAACCTCCTCCAATCTCCGCCCACTCTAGAATCCACTACGTGAGCCAAATAGGCCTCACATCCTCCCCGAATCAATCTCGTATGCTCATAAAGGATATCATCCTCGCAGCCCGACCGACTCCTCTAAACACCACTGGGTGGCCAGAGATTCCAACACGACCTCCTTGGCGTAACAGTCCATAATGACAATTTCTATGCACAACAACCAATCCATCCCCAATATCACGTCAATCTCTCTCGAGGCAATATAATCAAATCAAGACTCAAAATTGCTCATTAACTGGATCGGACATCCTATACATACCTCTCCCAATACAACAGACTACCAGAGGTGTACTCACCTCCAACCCATATCTGTAACCTCTCGCCTATTCCCATGCAGTCTACATGCTAAATGCGGTGCAATAAAGGAATGGGTGGATCCAGATCTAACAATGCATATACTTCTATGCCGAAATAAGAAGCATACCCGCAACAACATCCGGTGAGTCTGGGCCTCCCGCCGTGTCATGGCATAGACCCTGCTTTGTGATTGTCGCCGCCACTCGGTCCCCTGACCTCACCATGTAACCCTCTACTCGGCCTCGGCCTCGACCTCGGCCTCCATCTCGATCCACCACCACGGCTCCATTGGACCGTGGTATTATCGTCGATCCGCCGGTCATAGTAGATCTGGGCTCCCAAAGTCTCGGCGGTTCCTCACTAAGTGCTCCATCGAGCCACACCTCAAGCAGCTCCCGATAACCATCGGCACTCTCCATCGTGCCTCTTTCCACAAGTGCTCACAACTGGGACATCTGTCTCGACCCTCTGGCGCTACCGCCACCACTAGCGATCTCAGGCGACCGCCTCTCGCCCATACCAGTCTGTTCGCCCCTCCAATGGACTCAAGGGCCTGCTCGACGCTTATTATAACCTCTCGCCAAGATCGCAGCTATCACTAGGTCTCTTATGTCGGGTCCCCGTCTGGGCCTCATCAGATTCGTCAGAAGCAGTTGCTTCTATCTCGACAAATGCAGCTCTCAACTCGTAAATGAGCTCATATCGATCTGGCCACCAAGGTGCGAATCTCAAATTGAGTCCACCTCAAATCTCCCAGATCTGTCGGCCTCAAGAGCAATCTTGAAGCATAGCCCATCAACTCGTTGAATCGAACTTCATAGTCACCACAATCATTTGTCCTCGCCTCAACTCTAGGAACTCTTGCATCTTCATCTCTAAGTAGACCTTGGGCATGTAATTGTCCTCAAGGCCCTCGGAAAATCGTCCCATGTCGAGAGTGTGGCCGGTGGTACCGCCTCGACGATCCTCCACCACCGATATGCGGGACCTCAAGCAAGGAGACAGAGTAATCGAACCTCTCCTCGTGGTCGCATCCATCCGGGTCGAGGACTCGCCATCCTCTCGAAGCCATCCTCACCTCCGCAGGTCGAGCTACCATAGAAGTCAATCGCCGCCATGCTAGCCGATCGTCTGTCGCTCCTGCCTCACAGAACTCGAGGAGGTAACTCCTCCGAAAGAGGCATAGGGACTCCTACTAGCTCCTACTGATTCTTGGTCACGGTCGCTCTACTCGATCTCCCATTACGGATGACCTAAAATAGACAAGAAATTCGGATCACCGCTATTCTTACACAAAGGATTCCAACCTAATAACACTCTATGCCCAAAAGATGCCAAACTCCGGCTCGATACCACTAATGTAGCGCCTCATCGTAGGGTACACATCAGAAACCCGTAGGTCGCTCAAACACGTATCCCACGATAAAGGTTCACTACCGTAAAATTTCACTAAAATCCACATGGCATCGCAGAATAATAATTGCAATAAATCGTAAATCGAAAATTAATATCCAAAATGTAATTTATCCAATACAATCATTCAATCCGAATAGACAAATCTATCGCCTCCTAACAAAATCAAAAGGGAAAACTGATACAAGCGTCTATCCTAAGTCATCCTCAAAATGCTAACCCAGCTGACCGACCTTTGAGCCATCACGATCCTCGTCAGCAGCTCGCACGGCAGGAAAGAAAGGTCTTCAGAGCTAGGAGTCTACTCTAACAGTCCTGAAAAATAGGTTGCAATTTCGGGGTGAGTTTGCGAACTCAGTGAGAAACCATCATCGATGGTTCGCTCAAATCATGCATTACGGCGCTGGCAAGACAAAGATAATACAAGAATATTCATTACCAATATAATATAACGATCTATAACGAGCTTGCAGATCGGAGCCACTTACAAAGACAAGTAACAATAAAAAGAATTTAGAACAATTTGCAATAAGATACACATGATTTCATATTATCACGTATTTCAAGAGTCGCCACCACACGTCAATCATGTAAATGCAATGCATATGTGACTCTTTCCAGTTATTCGGGATTTTGTGCCCAAGTGCTCGGTCATTATATAAGGTGGGCGCTGTGATTTTCTCCCTGCTAAGCCCTTGTCAAGATAAAGGTATGAGCTCAAAGCTCATTTCGGTGAAAATAGCAACTGGGACACATTCCATTATGTGATCATGCATTTATGCATGCAGTACCATGTTCAGTAATTTACAGTGTGTGGCTATAAAGCCCAGTGTTCAGTCCAGTATCACGTAACAGTACGATTCAATTCAGTAAAACATGCAATTCAATCCATTACATGCCAAGAGTCATACGGTAGTCATATAATTCACCTTGCATGTAATTCACAAGAAGCATGTAAGCACCCGAAATTTGAGAAACCAACTAGGTTACTCACCAGAACTTCCGAAGCTCGCTCGAAGTCCCAAAGAATGTCCGTGGAACGACGGTCCAACGGTGCCTCGTAATAAAGAAAGTACAGTCCCATTACTAGATGCTCAATTTACCGTACAGTAATGCATATGTCTCAATGAAATGATGTACAATGCATGTTCACGATTTCCGGTGCTAATACCCAATTTTGGACTCTTAGGTCCAATCCACGACTCTTAGTTCATTGATCGACAAGAATTGCTCCATTCCAGAATTCATCAATTTCCTCAATTCATATTCTCTATAACCATTTCCTATTCATTCGGTCAAAACCTCTATTGCAATTTCCAATTTAAAACTCCAATTTGAATTTAATCCTTAGTCGATCTGAATTTGTAATTTTCTAAGTCCCAATTCCAAAACCTCAAACACACCTCTTCTGACAACTAGGTGGAGGTCGCGACTCAGTGCGCTGGTGCTCACCCAGATGCCCATAGGCCGCCACCGAGCCTCGCTCCTCCACCAGCCTCGCCGCTCACCGAGCTCTCGCTCCTCTACCAGCCTCGCCTGCCCACCGAGCTCTCGCCTCTACCAGCTCTCGCCCGCCCACCGAGCTCTCGCTCCTCTACCATTCTCGCCCGCTCACCGAGCTCTTGCTCCTCTACCAGCTCGCCTGCCCACCGAGCTCTCGCTCCTCTATCGATTCGCCTGCCTATCGAGCTCGCCTCTACCAGCAGTTCTCGCCCGTCTCACCGAGCTCTCGCCTCTACCAGTTCTCGCCCATCTACCGAGCTCTCGCCTCTACCAGTTCTCCTTCTTCCCAACACATCCTTAAACACAATTCCAAAGGTTCCAGATCCCCGACTCAAACTCTAACCCAAATTTTCCTCTGTGAACAACTCTCAATTAATTCGATACACAAAATACAACAAATCCTTAGCTTCTATTCCTTCCAAGAACCATTTCCTTAATTTATCAACACACATAACTCATCAATTTCATCGTCGGAAACCTTAATATATATAATCATCAAATATCTAAACCAATCATCAATATAACTCAATCAGCCAACGAATCGTACTATCTAAGGCAAGAAAGAAGCAAACTTTCTTGATGAAAGCCTCCAAGCTTACAACGATCACCAATCCCTTTAACTCTTACACCTCACGATAACACCCAGTAGAACCCATCAAGAACACTCTCAACCACCCAATCGGACATAATAAATGCCATAAATGCAGTAGAAACCATTAATGACAACATTAAAACCATAAAAACTTACCAATCACAAATCGAATCCACAGATCTCTCAAAATCACCGAAACCCTAGAAATCCTTCAAAATCCTCGATCTACCAATCTCAAGGCTTCCAACCTTTATCAATCAAGAGAGACATATTAGACTAACTACCATAAGGAAGAAGCCAAAGAAATCAAAGGATCTCTCACCGTTGGGAGGAATCGAAATCACCGTAAAGGGAAAGAAGAGAAACCGAAAATGCCTTAGCAAACTTTTCCTAAATTTCTTTCAACCCTAGTATTTATAGCCCAACTCTCCAAATCGGTCCAAATTTGGTCTCTCAATTTCAATGGCTTAACACATAAATTTTCTATCGAAAAATTCTAATTTTTCCATTGCCATTGGACAGCCCTTTCAATACTATACATCAATCACTACCACTCAAATATTTCCAGTCCTGTATTTTCTCCGAATTTCCGAAAATTTTCTAAAAGTCTCTATAAATTACCAATCACCCATAAACAAGATTAAATCATCATTGAACTTAATTACTCTAATTTCTCAATTAACTCCCAATCCAATCGATCTAATGGGTCCATAGTCACAATCAAATCTCGAAAATCATGAATGCACGCATCTAAGAATAAATGCATATGCAATAAGCCTGTTCTCTATAATTAGAGGCCAAGATCATGCTCAACAATGAATGCGGTGAAACCTATCAAGATGGCTCATAAATACCAAAATACCTCGCTATGAAAGAAGGATGTTACACTTCCTCATCAAATATATCTTCAGAATTAGATTAACTAAAAACATCAAAATTACTTTCTCTTATCTCACCCTCATATGTTGAATAATTAAACCAGTTCAGTTGATAACTTAACAATGCATTCCCAAAACCCAAAACATAACGTAACTAATAGCAATAACTATCTTTATGAACAGAATCATCGTATAAAACACAATGCAAACCCAAAATAATTTAAAAAAACGACTAACCAATCTTAAACCCAGATTAAATCGCCACTTCAATCGACTCAAAAACTTTCATTACTCGACATTAATCGCAAAACTGTAAATGATCTAGAAGGGTGGTTAAATAGATCTTTAAAGGTTTTTGTATTTTTCTACAATAAAATCAGAAGTTAATTCACACAAAAACAATTTAAACAAATTTAAATGTAAAGAGTAGGGAAGAAGAGCAAACACTGTCTTTATAGAGGTTCGGTGCTAAGACCTACGTCCTCTACCTAAGCTCCCACTTAGGATTTGGCAAACTACTTTATTACACACTTTTTAGTTTAGTGTGAACTCTTACAACACCACTTGATTTTCGGCTCAAGCTACCTTTATAATCGATTTGTACCTCACACGTGACTTTTTACTAATCACCCAAATCACAAGAATAAAGAGATAATGATGAAAGAACAATGCTCAATACAAATTTGAAACAACTAAGAGCAATATGGAGCAAATTTGGAACAATAGTGGAATTCTTTGGCATATTGGACTTCTATATATTGATCCCTTGATGCACCACTATTTATCTGGAGCTTTTGAGAGGAATATAGACGTTGTAGATCCTTTCTAACCGTTGCATGAATTCTTATGAACGTTCCTTAATATTCTCATTTTCATTTGTGAATGATTCGGATAAATCTTGTCTATCTCTACCTGTTAGTCGACTAGTCGAGCTATTATAGTAGACTAATGTTGACATATTTCACTGCAGGCTTTAGCTTTGCTTCTCGATAAGTCGACTAGTGACATGATAGTCGACTAGTGTTCCTATTCAGTTGATTTGTAGTCGACTTGCAACATATCAGTCGACTTATTTTAACCCCCATCTGATGATCTTTAATTTATTAATCGACTTATGAAATGCTGGTCGACTTGTTGCTGACTCCAACGGATATATTCAATCAAATCTTCTGTAATCTTCATGTTTAATGTCTCTAGCATGATGAAGATTATTTCCTTCTTGATTTCAACATGATTTATGTCTTGCCCATTCAAGATTGATGCAGTCTTAATGTATTTGAATCCAAATCACCTGAAATAATTTCTTAACTAATTCTATACATTTTATTATTATCAAAATATAAGTGGGATTTAATTTGTCAACCACCATTGGTCCAACAATCTCCCCCTTTTTTATAATGACAAAACACTTAGAAATTGTTTAAGAAATGAGAACAAAGAAACATTGATCAAGGTTTTTATGCCTTGTCATTTTAGTTAGAAGTCTCCCCCTCAATCATATAAATCATTGAATTTAATAACCTTGTAAGATCAAATTCATAAATCATTGAAATCAAGATAGACTCAAATCAAAGACAATTTAACATACATACTCTCCCTTAATCAAGTAACTAAAGAATATCCAATTTCCCATTTTACTCCCCCTTTTTGTCATAATCAAAACAACTAATACAAACCAACAAGATGAAATAGATGAAACACAAATAGTCATCAATATAAAACACAAATGTGAAGAGAAAAAATAATCGTAATTACATTAAATATAGAAACAAGTCATCAAACACAAATAATCTCAAGTAGCAAGCAAATACAAATAATATGAAATGTCGGTCTTGGCTAGATGTAAAAACCATCATGGAGGAGAAACATCATCATGAAGAAATCTTAAAGGTAGAAGAGAATGTGTTTTTGAAGCTTTGGAAAAAGTGAGTTTTTTTTTTAAGGAAGACCCAGATGACTTATAGTTGACTGATAGGATGTAAGTCGACTAATAAAAATAAAAGAAAGAATGGGGGTTGTCTGATATAAAACTAGTCGACTGGTTTGGAAGAATATGTGTATTAGTCGACTATGGTTGTAATACTCGACTGAAGCATTTAAACACCTTATCTCTTGATGCAATAGTCAACAAACCAATCAACAATTAATACATTGTCAATGGTAGGAAAAGGTTCCTCACCCACTTTACCAACACCAATGACTTTACCTTTGTTGTTGTCTCCAAATGTGACATATCCTTGATTCTTTGGTTTTATTTCTACAAATAAGTTCTTGTCACCACTCATATGCCTTGAACATCCACTATCAATGTACCATGTGCTTGGTGGATTTTCATTCCTTTCTTGTACCTATAACTGAAACATTCTTTCTTCTCATTGGTACCTAAGCCATTTTGGGTCCATTTTGGTTAGTCATATAAACCACATTAGGAGGTGTTGTACCTTTTACCACCCAGATTTTCTTCACATTAATACATCTTCTAATATTTTTGCATGCAATTTCTATATGATCATCTTTTAAGAATCTAACACATTTAGCAACTTTGCCATCTTTAGTAAATTTAGAAATCAAAGAACAATCTCTATCAAATGGATCATATCCTAAACCATGTTTAGAAATTGAATATCTTTGTAAAGATAACATCTTTTCAAACTTTTCATTCCCACCAGCAAATTTTTTAACCACATAAGAAAATTCCTTTCTAAGTCTATCAAGCTCATAAGTAAGATTTTTTTTTCAGCAAGGCATGTAGAGTGGTCTTCCTTAGTGCAATCTAAATCATCAATAGTCTCATGCAAGACATTATTTTGCAACAACTAGATCTCTTATTTTCTTTCTCAATCTCTTGTTGATTTCAATAGCTTCTTCAAAATCACTTTGTAAAGTAGTAAAAGAATCTCTAAGATCAATTACCTCATCTTCATCATCACTTGTTAAGGAGCTATTTGACATAAACGCTAAGTTGTTTTCATCATCACTTTGGTATGCTTCTTCATCATCACTCCAAGTGGCTACTAGGCTAGCTTTTTTTTTCCCTTTGTCACTCTTGTCATTTTTTTGGAAATTTGAAGTGGAAGATGAGCTTTTGCATTCTCTAGCATGATGTCCTCTTTTTTCACATTTCCAACATTCTTCATTGCTCTTCTTTTCTTCATAGCCCTTAGATCTTCTTTCCATTGTAAACTTCTTCCTTTCTCCATTTCTTCCACCACTTAATTCTTTCCTCCTATTTTTTTGTAGTCCTTTGAACTTCCTCAAATTTCTGGCATACATTGCTATTTCTTCGTCTTCTTCTTCTTCATCTATTTCTTCGTCACTTTCATTAAGAGAAGAAACATTAGCTTTTAAAGCAATTGACTTTTGTGACTTACCTCTTCCTCCTCTTGATTTGAGAATGATCTCATAGTTTATGAGTGATCCCACCAAGGCATTGAATTCCAAATGATTGAGATCCTTAGACTCCATAATAGCGGTGACTTGTGAGTCCCATTCTTTCGGTAGTGAGCGGAGAATCTTCTTCACCTTCTCGCTATCCGTCATATGCTTTCCAAGGTTGCCTAATCCATTTATGATTTCTGCAAAACGATCAAGCATAGTGAAAATAGACTCACCTTCCTTCATGACAAACATTTCATAGTCATGGAGAAACATGTTGATTTTTGTCTCTCGAACTTGATTGGTTCCTTCATGAGTGATGTGTAGTCTCTCCCACATTTCTTTAGTACTCATACAGTAGTTTACTCGATTCCTTTCCTCGATTCCTTTCCTCAACCGTGAGAGCACAATATATCAATTTCATAGCTTTAACGTTGATGTAGGCTTGCTTCCAATCATTGTCATCATATTCCAGCTCCGTTTTCACCTCGCCATTTTCTTTTAATAGAACATGTGGACCGAAGATGATGATCTTCCAATACTCCACTCCCTCGCTTATAATGTGATACTTCATAGGATTTTTTCAAGAAGAATAGTTAGTGCCATTAAACAAAGGAGGGCGATTATTAGTGTTACCTTCTTCCGCTAGATTGTTGTGTGCCATCCTTGAATACTTCTGCTTTGATACCAATTGTAAACGATTTAGAAGGGGGGTTGAATAGATCTTTAAAGTTTTTTGTATTTTTCTACAATAAAATCAGAAGTTAATTCACACAAAAACAATTTAAACAAATTTAAATGTAAAGAGTAGGGAAGAAGAGCAAACACTATTTTTATAAAGGTTCGGTGCTAAGACCTACCTAAGCTCCCACTTAGGATTTGGCAAACCACTTTATTACACACTTTTTAGTTTAGTGTGAACTCTTACAACACCACTTCCTTCTCAAGCTACCTTTATAGTCGATTTGTTTTCCGGCACAAATCCTACCTCACACGTGACTTTTCACTAATCACTCAAATCACAAGAATAAAGAGATAATGATGAAAGAACAATGCTCAATACAAATTTGAAACAACTAAGAGCAATATGGAGCAAATTTGGAACAATAGTGGAATTCTTTGGCTTATTGGACTTCTATATATTGATCCCTTGATGCACCACTATTTATCTGGAGCTTTTGAGAGAAATATAGATGTTGTAAATCCTTTCTAGCCATTGCATGAATTCTTATGAACGTTCTTTAATTTTCTCCTTTCCATTTGTGAATGATTCGGATAAATCTTGTCCATCTCTACCTGTTAGTCGAATAGTCGAGCTATTATAGTCGACTAGTGTTAACATATTTTACTGCAGGCTTTAGCTTTGCTCCTCGATAAGTCGACTAGTGACATGATAGTCGACTAGTGTTCCTATTCAGTTGATTTGTAGTCGACTTGCAACATATCAGTCGACTTATTTTAATCCCCATCTGATGATCTTTAATTTATTAGTCGACTTATGAAATGCTGGTCGACTTGTTGCTGACTCCAAAGGAAGTTAACATTTGAAAGTAAGTAAATTTATTTTTCAAATGTTAACTGGTCATGAAAGTTATCACAAAACCCTACATCGTATCAAAAGTTCTTTTTATTGGAAGAAGATGAAAGAGGGTGTTAAAAAATTCATTCGGTAATGTGAGTTTGTCAAAGGCATAAGGTTGATCTCCAAAAGCTAGCTGAGTTGCTCTAACCTCTACCAATGCCTTCTTAAATTTGGGTCGACATTTTAATGGATGTGATTAATAGGCTTCCATTATCAAAAGGTAAAATAGTCCTTTTTGTGGTAGTTGACAGACTATCTAAATATGCCTACTTTGTTCCGTTAGCTCATCTTTATATTGCATCCGATGTTGTACAAATATTTTTTAATAATAACTTCAAGCTATATGGGATACCTCTATCTATTGTATGTGATAGATATAGCATTCACAAGTTCTTTTTGGAAAGAACTATTATGGTTGTAGGGAACACATTTCACTTTTAGTTGTGCTTATCATTCACAGACAGATGGTTAGAATGTAGTAGTTAATAGAACAGTTGAGATGTACTTGCAATGTTTCACCAATTTAAATCCTAATGATTGGACAAAATGGGTAGCTTGGGTTGAATACTGTTATAACATAAGTTGGCATTCTGCCCTTTGGTGCAGGTCATTTGAAGTAGTTTATGGTTGGCTACCACCTTCACTTCTATCTTATGTACTCGGAACAACAAAGGTTCAAATGCTTGTTTATAGGCCTCTAGTGTTTAGTTTGGGCTTAAGGTTTCCAGCTATAGGATAGAAACATCTCAAATTTAGTTAACTCCCCAGCTTCATTTTCTTTTTCTGGCAATTGCTCATCCCTTTTAACTTTAATACATATACAAGCATACTCTAGCCTATTTGGTTTAGAAATTTATCTAAATAAAAAGGCTTACCTAAGGAATTGGCAAGATAGATTAGTCCCTCTATAGTCAGTTGTTGTAAGGATAATGAATGAAAGTTGATCCATAAAGGAATGAATTCAAGCTCCATACCTAGCTGCCATTTTTTAAGAAATATAGGTTCCCCTCCTATTTGTCATGGATCTTGTTGTATGATAGAGATCAGATTTTTATTGCCTTATTGTTTGTGAGCAAGGTTTTCTTCAAGCATTGCTTATACCATTTAGTTGAAGCCCAATATTGGACATGATAGATAGATGGTTTCTTTCCTAGGAAAATTCGTATAAAAGAAGATGACAAAGAAGCTACCCATGCCTACAAAACCTCTATCGGATGGAGGGGTGAAGGCACTATCCACCAGAGGGGACTTATGTGGGCAAGCTTATTCTTAGTGGAATAGGAAGCTACTAGCTTGCTACAAGTGAATGTTGGGGCTAGAGAGGACTTCCCTACTTCAAATGCCAATGAACAAGACTTTCTGTTTACCTAACTAGGGGAGTAGAGACCCCCTTCTTTAGTAACATAGGAGTCCTTGCCTACCAAGTTGGAGAGGGATGGAAAGTTTTCCTCCAACATGCATGCCACACCTGTATGGACTTCAGGCGGACTCTTTGACAATAAGGCAAAAGCTCTACTTGAGGATTGCAAAATGGAGAATTTCCCTACAAGGCAAAGCTTCTGAGCGGGATAGAGGGAGAAGGAACCCACCAGAGGAATCTGACCAAAAAGCAGAAAATCATATCGAACGTAACAGGGGCATAACGGTAAAAGATCAAGAGAGAATTAAGGCAAAGAACATTTCTCAATCTAAAACACCCTTATTTTTATGCTTATTACAACTTTCTCTCTTTTAAGTTTGTATGTCAAATAAGAAGAAAGGGACATTTTTTGTTCTAAGATGTGCACAAAATTATAATTTATTGTTGCTTTTTCCATTACTATTATCTCTAATTAATCATGAGGTCCCCATTTCTATTTTTTCTTTCCTTATGTTTTAACAAATTTTTACAGCAATGTTTTTGGTGATTTAATGTATTTTATTAATTATCCTTAAATTTTGTTAATTTATTATTTCTTTTATCTTTTAGGTCCCACATATTATGTTTACGCTATTGCATTTACGTATTTGATTGTAAGCTAATTCGTAGTTTGACATACTAAAATTATAGTTTACAATGTAAATTCTATTTTACAATAAAATATTAAGTATAATTTTAGATGAAATTTTCACTTTAATATTTAATTAAAATAATCTTTACAATGTTAAAATTTTATTTGGAAGTTACTAAATATAAAAATTAAGTTACTTTTATGCAATTCTTAAAAGCGAAATAACTCTTACCTTTATTTGAAAGAAATCAATCAAGTTCTATTTTTCATAATCCACCGACGACGGCTAATTAAGAAGCTTGTAAGGGAGGAAAGCACTTTCTTTTTTCTGTTGAAATTGCCAGTAATTCTAATTGTTAGTGACTAATAACAGAGGGTATGAATATGATATTGTAGGAGAGGAGAAATTGCCGGCAATTCTTTTTTTTTTTTAAATATAAAATCAAATTAAGTCATGAAAGACAACATCATAGATATAGTAGTTACAAAACTATACACAATTCCATCATTCTAAGACGGGGATATCTAGAATCAAAGAGGAAAACAATATTAATTGTTTTTTATACATGAAATGACTGTTAGCACCACATATTGACAGCATTGGAGTTTAATTGAATTTGTCATTAAACAAGTTGATGTGCAGCATGATTATATTGAATAAATCTCTAGAAAATATCTCCATTCCTCTTTCCATATTGCTGAAAATTCATATTCATTTCATCCCAAATGGCCTGAACTGGATAGGATAAAGCAATATAGAAACGCCATCTGTTGGCTTTGTTAATATATGATATGATATATTGGAGCACCATAAAACAACAGGTTGCCATTAAATGGGAGGATCCACATGAGAACATCTTCCAGGGTGCATTAGTAAGTTGACATTTGAAAAATAGATGTGATTGCATACCATCTAATACCTTGTAACACAACTGGGATTCTCTTGAAAGAATCTCTTGCAAGACAGAATTCTAATTGTTAGTGGTTAAAAGCAGAAGATATGAATGTGATATGGGAATCAGAATCTAATCCTATCTTTCCATCAATGCTCAAAGAATATATTCACAGTGATTGAATTGAAATTGATTGTTAACATTATTATGACGAGATATAGGATGCTCTTTAGAAGATTGTACGATTTTGACCAAATCACTTGGATTAGTAGGTTTGCAAGGTCTTT
Organism: Erythroxylum novogranatense; assembly: GCA_029891385.1. Classification (NCBI taxonomy): domain Eukaryota; kingdom Viridiplantae; phylum Streptophyta; class Magnoliopsida; order Malpighiales; family Erythroxylaceae; genus Erythroxylum; species Erythroxylum novogranatense. The sequence goes on along the minus strand of CM057233.1, from coordinate 51,798,376 downwards.
AGCCAGTAAAGAGAGTCTGGTAGTCCAAAATTAAAAAAAAAAAAAAAGTTGCTTTTGTTTTTCAATATCAGGATTCAGGCTATGTCAATTCCAATATATTTTCCATGATCTAATTTTGAAAAAATAAAAGCAACATAATATTTTATAATTTATATATTGTTTTTATAATTTACAATTCCAAACAATACATCTCTTATTATATATATATATAAGGCAGCCTGTTGGATTTTAATTGTGATGTGTGTATATGTATATATATATATATATGTACATCACAATTAAAATCCAACAACCTGCCTTTGTCCAGAAACAAGGTCTTCCACCTTATGCCCATCCTCCAATCTAAAGAAACCAAAAATCACTAATAGTGAGGACATACCCAACGGCTAAAAGAAAGAAACGAGTTCCCAAACAAACAAAAATGAGATAGACAGAACAAGGCAAGAGCCTATGTGAATATGGCTATAAGCATTCGTCAGAAGGGGCGATGATCTGAATTCCACAACCTCCTAGAGGAGGAGGGAAGAAAGTAAATAAATGCCGGCAAGGAATAATCATTGGTGTTCCATCTAGCAAAGCAAAGACAGCAAAGCTTGGCTTTGAGTTATCATCTTTGTAAGGAAATGTCCTATGAGATCACCTCATGCGTAATTAAAAGAACAATCATCCTTGGCTCCTTGCCGACTGAAAAGAACTAAAAGGTGAATGGCAAGGCAACCTGTTCACCTTAACAATTATGGACCCGGCTGAAAAATTTAGCGTCGTGAGAACAGCTATCAAGTCCCATTTAGACTAAAGAAAACTAAGCACAAACGCAGAGTAACTTGTATAATATCGAAATCCCAACAAGTGGTGGTAGCCAAGAAACTAGGGGGGACTAGGAATCTAACTTGAATCCATAAAAGGAAAAACAACTATTAGGTACTCGCCAAAATCCCACGTGGTCTAACATAATGTGAAATCGCTTAAGCATTTGACATATTGGCACAAAATCACAATTGATACAAGAAAAAGGGGGTGTATTACTTCATCGAACAGATCAAGTAAAATTTAAGGATGAGCAGCCAAACAAGATAATGTAAAAGCAGCAAAAATCAAGTGTTATGCATCAAAACATATTCAAGACACCCCTCCCTTCACAGCAGGCTTGCAATGATTAGTTGTCCGCAACATCACTTGCAATTATCCTAATCAGAATCGTCATAAATTTCCCCATCATCAGATGCCTCATCAAAAGATCTTATGTCGAGCTGGTACCGAAGAATACCTCCTATTCCTCCAAACCCTCGACAAAATTGTGAACCCTCTTGAGATTTATTCGTAACAAATTCAAGAGTACAACCAAAGCGCTTGTACTCATTAGCGAACCACTCAAGCAAGGGCATCTTTTCCTGAACTTCCAATTCTGCAGAGGTGGCTGAATCCAGGAAGTTAGTCTGATCAGCCTCTTGATCCTTATTTAAATGCTTTATGACAATTTCACTGGTAGCATTGTTTTTCAACACATACCGATTGATATCAAGATTTTCCCAGACAATAAGAGTTTCAACGGCACCCATCTCCAAGGCCTTCAAAGTGTCATCGACACCAAAGACATACTTCCCAGTGTCCTGGCTAATCTCCTCAAAATATTTTCCAATCAAGCGCTTTTCCTGAATGAACTTCACATTTGATAAGATCTCTGCTGAAAGCTCAATAGCTTGGTTGAAACCATTTTCCCCACCATAGGAAACATCAACCACATTCAATATCTTGGCTTGCAGGCGAGGATCAAACATGTCAGACTGGCTCAACTCAGTTTTGAAGTCAGCTGAACCAGCGAGTATCAGCCCTGCAACATTAGGCTGACTGGTAGCTGGATTAATAAAAAACTGTGTAGCAAGCTCTGCAGTCTTCCTGACATAGTTGTGGCGTTTTTCCATCCGAAGTCGAGCAAAACGCAGTGCAGACTGTCCTCCTCTGCCGTGCTTCTTGGGCAAATCAACAGTAAATTTATGCAGAACTTCTCGTGTATTCCCACTTAGTGTCCCAAAAAGGGTGCCATTTCCATCCATGACTATGAAGCCAAATTTATCATCAGATTCCAAGAGCTCGTTCAGTGCTTCTGTGTGAAATTTGTTGTCACAAAGGTACAGTGATGCGTTAATGGGCTTAAAAGGCTCAAAATCAATAGTTACCTTCTTTTCCTTTCCATCTTCATTAACAACAGTTCCAGTGTACAGAACCAATCCATTAGGGGGAACCTTGTTATAAAGCTTCAACCTTTGTTGAGCAGATGTAATGGCAGCCAAGACAGACTGACGGTTGACTCTACTCTTAATATTTGAAGCAGTTCCATATTCATCACCAAGCATTTTTGTGACACGAGATATTTGATCACGAGGAGGCATGATAAGTGATATCATGCTAGTTCCATTACCCCTTGCAGACTCCAATGCCTTAATCAGCTTTTTGATTTTCCATATCTCAATGTTTTTATCAGATTCATGACCATCTGCCATTTTCAGCAACTATGACTCAAAAGTGTTTATATCCTGTACACAAATAAAACTGTAAGACCAAAATATTGCAGTTCCTTCCCAATTGAAAAGATCTAAACAATCCATATAGTTAAAAAAGATGAAATAGCATCTTCAAGCATCATCCTCAAATTATGAACAATTTAATATATGGAGTAAAACATAGAAACAGTTAAACATGCATGGGTACATTCCAAGAATTAGCAATGTCATGAATCCACAAAAACAACTATACTGATTCCAATATTATGAAAACCTGGTAATCCATTAATAGGGGTGAACAAAAACATTTTTTGTCAGTATGATTTAAGCGAAACCAGTAGAAACAGTTTCTCTATTTTTAGACCAAGCAAAACCATAAAAAGACAAAACACATTAAGATCATATTCATTGCCGTTTAAAACTTTTGCAAACAAAGATAGTTGCTATGCATTCAATTAACCATAGAAGGTGTAGGCAGATTAAAAATTAATCAAAACCAGTAAAGTCAATAGTTTACTATAATGTGGATTCAACACATCGAAATTAATGTAGCTCCCGAGCACATTAAAACCACACCAAAGTCTATCCAGCTCAAATTTCCAGTAAAACTAATCAGAATTACCATCAATAATCCAGCTGCATAATACTATACCGCAGCAATGTAATAATTGATAAAAATATAAGGTAAATTTCAAGAATTCACTAAGCAATATAAGAAAAACAGGATAACATATGATAATAAGCGAAACAAACAAACGACATGAAATTATTAATAATTCACCTAAAGATGATCGTGAAAGTTTCACAGCCACTACTATAAACAAAATCAATAATTCTAGAAATTAAGCAAAAAGATCCATAAAAGTCACATGAAATTTAAACCTGATTACAAGTTCCGATAGCATAGTTAGATAGATGAAGAACAGAAACATGAATTGAAAGCCTAGATTTGTTAACTTTAGGAAGCCAAAAAGTAAAGTCCTCAATTGCAATCGCGAAAGCTAGTATCTTCAGGTATGAATTCCTATTTACCTTGGATCGTTAAAGAAGGAAACTTAGTATGAATAAATTGTTTAGCCACAGACTCTAAATCAAGAAAGGAAATTAAACTATCAAAATATATTTGTATAACAAAATGATGTATTGGTGCACCTGAAGCAAAAGCTGGTGGATATGGTGATTGGTGATTGGTGATTACGGGAAACGGCGAGTCGGCAAAAGAAATGGCGGTGGCGGCTTTGCGATGAGAGTTGAAGAAACGAAGACTAACTAGGGACCGTGTGAGGACTGAAGATAGATAGCTTTAGGCTTTAGGTCTTTTGCTTCAAAACGACAGCGCATAGCATATGGTTCAGTTTGATTCATTTAGGTTTAGTTCAGGTTTCCGACACAGACCAAATACAACCCATCAAAAATTTTCCGGTTTTGTCGGTAGGGTTTTTTAAACACATCAGACAGTTTCCACGCCCGTATGTAAAGCAAATTAAAACCAGAGAAACAGTACTGATACGATATAGAATAGGTCAATTTTTAATAGTTGTTTTACTATTGAGTAATTTTAGGTATATTAGTTTTCACTATAATTTTAGTTTACAATTTTATTTTAAATTTAATAAAAATATATTTATTTAAATATTTATTTTAATTCTTAATTTTAGTTTCTTCCATGTTACAAATTGAGCATTGATCATATTATTCATTACAGGGATTATGATCCCTTGATTGTAGGACTACATTCCCAACTCAGCCTTGCAAATGTGTATATATATTCTCATATACATTGATAATTAAGGGCTGTTTGTTTCTGTTTTTTTCTCTATTTTTTATTGTTATTTTTGTAAAAAGAAAAACAAGTAAGTAAAACGTATTTGACTTACTCTGTTGTGATTTTTGTTTCTGAAAATAAAAAAATCACAACAGTTTCATAGAAATCAAAAAACATGTTGTCAAAAAATATCATTTCTCTGAATTTTAACGACATGTTTTCTTCTAAAAAAACCAACGTAACTCTAGTTTCTATCTCGAAATAATAATAATAATAATAATAATAATAAATTTATAATAATTATTAATAATTAATAATTAATAATTATTAATAATAAGATAATTAATTTGGTATAATAAAATTATAATAAAAATAATAATATTAATAGTATTAAAAATAGTAAGTAGAAAATTTATAACAATAATTAATAATAATAATAATAATAACAACAATAATAATAATAATAAATAAGAATAAACTATTAAATAATATAAAAAATTAATCATAATAAAATTAATAAGAATAACTTAATAATAACAATAATAATAATAATGAGTTTAATAATAATAAAAAAGTAAGTAGAAATTTTATAACAATAATTAATAATAATATTATTATTAAAATAAATAATAATAGTAAGTAGAAATTTTATAACAATAATTAATAATAATTAATAATGATATTATTATTAACAATAATAATAATAATAATAAATTAATAATAAAAGAATGACTTATTAAAATTATTAATAATAATAATAACAATAATAATAATAATAATAAGTTTATTAGAAATCTCAACCAAATAGATTTTTATTTTCAATTTTAATGTTACAAATCTCAACTAAACAAATGTTTATTTTTAAAGAAAAAAATATAAACAAAAAAAAAAACAGAAATTAAAAATAACAATAAAAAAATAGAAATGAAACCAAATAGAGCTTAAGAAAAATACAATTCTTTGTCAATTTAATATGGTAGCACAGCAAAGCACTTGACTTTTCGTGTTCGTCAATTTGTGCTTGCCATTTTGCCCAAGTGAATAGAACATTGCATCTCTTACGAACGAGCAAACCCTTGAAGTTCGGTCATCCAAAGCTCCGTGCGTGCGTCACGTGCACTGACCAAAACCTGCGGTCTCTTTAATCAATCTCTTTAAATAATCAAACAGTTAATATATTTGCTTAGGAGCTGGATGAGTTGACAAACATCTAATATATTTATTTGGTTAAGGGCTACTTAGTTGAAAAGCTACGACTCGTAGCTAGCTAATAAAAATTTTACTAAAAGATAATTCTGTCCTTCAACTTATATTTGACCTATCTAAAATATGTAGGATTAACGGCAAATATTATTTATAAATTTATCAAAACTTTTATATAGTAGTTTAAATTGACAAGCAGAGATTATTTATCGTGTAAGTTTGCAGATAACATAAGATATAAAACTAAAATAAGATTTAGATTGTTGTTGTTGTTGTTATTATTATTATTATTATTATTATTAGATTTTGTTATTATTATTATTATTATTATATGTTTTATATATTTTAATTAAAGTTATAAACTTAATTTTGTAGAATTAAATATCTAAAATCTAAATTACTATAAGAATACTCAACGAAATACTATATTCATACCCTTATAAATTTATTTAAAGTCATATCTTCATAAGTCATTTTATACATAAATAATTAATATTAAATAACTAATTTTACCCAAACATCTAATAACAAATAGCTAATATAATATACTGATCAAATTAGCTATCAACTAACAGCAAATATAATCAGCTGATTGTTAAAACTGTTGCCTCTGCACCTCTAGTTCCTTAGTGTTTATTGTGATTTTTACGTAGATTTGTCGCACGTAAAAATATGTCAAATATGTCAAAGAGTTAATGGATTATTTGAAAATTTTGCTTTTTGAGAAGAAAATATTTGCTCTCTCTCTCTTTCATTTATGTGCGACATTTTCAAAATTTTCTCGTCTAGATCTCTCGATGATGTGCCTCTCATGTGAGACTTCCTCTTTATCGCAATCATTTTATGTTTGTTATTTTCTTTTTTAATTACATTTTAATTTTCGACTGTATTTCTACTCTAGTATCTTCCATATCAAAGTAATCTATAAATTTCATTCTCATTGATTTTGGCTTAAAGATCTCATTTTGGATTCTTGGTTTTGTTTATGTTTGTTTTGTTTAAAGGATCATGGTTTGATTACTGATTTTGGAAGTATTGAGTTCTTGTAAAGTTTGGATTTTTTTAAGGTAACGTAAACCTGTTATATTATAGTGAACAAAGAGATTCTAGTGTTCAATTTCAAGCTATTTCCTATGTGGGTTTTCCTCGCTAAATATCCATAAAGTTTGGATCCTAGATGTGTAGGGCTTCGGAATATGCATGTAATAGCTTAGCTTGTAGAAATCATTATATTGACAAGAGGCTTCATCTCCACCGCTCTTCTCGACGATTCCCTCTTGTTCCTCAGTTCGTCGCTGCTCGATACCCTTCTCTCTAGCTCACTGATGCTCTTTCATCGACAAGTAACATCTAATTGAGGTTACAATCACTACGCAAAATGAGAAGCAACTATTGAGAGGAAGTCAACAATCAGGCGCTGATGCATCAGGTTGGGCAATTTCTTTTACTTCGTTTATATATATATATATATATACATATATATGACCTTATGACTTGGAGTTTTTATTTGGGGGCTACTTGTGAGTCTTTTCACTTACTTTTATGGTTCTTTTTTTAATTATTTGCTATTCATTTGCCTTTGCAAAAAAAAAAAATCTAGGGGTTTGCAACATCATAGGGGAACATTGAATGTCTTTTGTGTACATTAAGGAGCCTATAAGGTCAATTTTATGATAGTGTTCTTTTTCTAGTTCTTCATTCGTTGTTTTTAGCCTTTGACATTTACCTTCACGCCTCTATAGCTCTTTTGTAAGTTTTCCATAAGCTTAAGGTATGTCTTTTATTTCTTGTTGGTAGAATTGAATATTATTCCTAGGTAAATATACACATATTTTCACTTGTTATTGTTTTTTGCGACTGCTTTCATTCTTCCTTTTTATTGTTTCTGCTTATTTCTTAGGTTTGTTATTAGTATAACTTATTTGAGTTTATGTTTATAACTACTATAATTTTTGTTATTACTAGTTTATCCCTTTTATTTGGTTTTTTAATCTCCAGTCATTTCTTTCTCAACTAATCTTGGTGTCATTTAGGGCCTTGATGTGTTTGTCTTGTATAGCTTATCTTGAGTGTTAAGGTAGAACAGGCTACTTTGACTTCTTATGATAGCTTTAGGGCTAGTCCTTTGGTGATTTTTTAGGCTAAGAGGAGAGAAGATATTGACAGACTATGGATAGGTTTCTGGAACATCGAGGCTTTTACAAGGAAAGCATTGGAATTAATGAAGATTTAAGATAAATATAAGATTTATATAACATGCATCCAGGAGACAAAGTGGACAAAGGCTAAATTGAAAGAGAACAACGAGTTCAAACTTTGATATTTAGAGTGTTTGAGGTAACATAATGGTGTAGGTATCTTGGTTATCAAAGAACTTATTATTAAGGTAAAAAGGGCTAATAATAGGATTTTTATCCTTAAATATTGTGGTAAAAGATGTTATTTTCAATGAGATATGTGTTTATGCACCCCAAGTAAGGTTGGAAGAACAACTTTTGTTGGGCTCCGAATTTTTGTGTGTGATGTTTTTAAGCATGAATTGTGTTAATTATGTGTTTATGCCTTAGTTTGATTTGAGAGTATTAGGAGATAATCGAGTTTAATGTGGTTTTGATGAGAATTATAGGGTATATATGTTTGAGGGCATTTTGGGAAGTTTACTTAGGTTGGAGTGGTTTAAGCTTTGCTAAAAGGGGTAAGTTAGTCTTTAGACTTAAGGAAGAATTAGAAGAAGGAAAATAGAAGAAAGAAAAGAAAGAAGAGGAAAGGAGGAGAAGAGAGTCATGGGAGAGGGAGAAGAGAAGAGAAGAGGGATTTCGATCTTTGCGGATTTCTGACAGTTTGCAGCAATTTCCGGGTAAGTCGTGCTTTGTTTAACCTTGTTTCGGTTGGATTAAACTCTAGAATCGTTGTGAAGATGGTAGAATCGGTGGTTTTAGGGTTTTTTGCAAAAATGGTTAGATTTTGTGGATTGATATGTTTATGACTGATTTTGAGTTTCTGCTGGGTTAGAAATGTAGTATAAGGCATGATCTAAGGCTTAGGTGTGTTGCATTTGAGTTTGGGAAATGATTGAAGTTGAAAAATGCAGGGAATTGGGTTTCGGAGTCGACCTCCAGACCCGTACGTCGTGACGTATAATAAATAAATTCGTCGCGACGTGCGAGAGAAGCGTTCGTTGCGACGTGCGAGAGGGGCGACGTCGCGACGTACGAAGAGGTGTTCGCCGCGGCGAGCGGGGCTTCGCCGCGACGAACCCCTGTGGTCAGCAAAAATGATTTTTGGTCTTTAGGGGCATATTTTTTGGTGTAGATGTCCTAATGAGGTAATTTTAGATTCGTTGTGATCTAGAAATAAAGGGCTACAAGTTTTATAAAGAAGGGAAGTTCGGAATTAGCCTCTAAAGGTTCGGGAATTTAGGTGGAAGTCGAGTGGAGATTTTTAGTGCCTTGCCTTTTGGATTTTCAAGCTTTTGAATATTTTCCTTTGAATATTGATTGAATGAAAACTTGGTTTATTATAGGAAACCAAGTTGACCCGATTCCATCGCAAGAGGAAGGACACCAGTGAGTCGGATACTCAAGCGATATTAGGTGAGTAATGTACTTATAGTTATTGTGTGACTAGGCAATTTCTTGCCTATGTATGAATATATGTTATATGTTATGTATGTTTAAACATGATGATTTGAATGATTTTGATTTCTTATACTTTGAAAGAATTATGAGAATGGATAGTATTAACTTCTGATTCTGAGCATGTTATGCCTCGACTTCGGTCATGGCATTTTGGCTAAATGCAAAGTATGAAAGTATACCATATGATAAAATGATTATGAGCATGATTATGTGCTTTTGTTTGGGAGAGAGTGGAACCATTTCGTTCGTCACGTGCACGTAGACAAGAGCCTTCTCCCGGCTGCCTGCTTGTGGCATATGAGCTCCAAATGGACTCATTTTGTTCAGGGCGTAAACTTCGGTTTCTCCCTTTTGTTTCTATGGAACCCTCGAGCCATGTGATGTGCATTGCATATTTTAACTGTTTGTTATGAAGCACATTTGCGACATGTTTTGTGAGTGCTGAATTGATGCCTGTATATATATAATGTATATATGTACATATGCCTAAATTTGTGTTAGTTACCAATGGCTATAATTATATTAGCCACTGAGCTGTATAGCTCAACCCATTACTTTCCCTCCTTAGGTGCAAAACAGGTCGATCGTTGATCTTACAGGGCATTAGAAACTTCGAGCTAGTTAGGAGCTTTGTATTACGTTAGTATTTTGGTTGGCCCTCCGAGCATATTACCATGGAGCATTTTCATGTATTTTGGATTGAAACTTTATCCTGTATTTTGTATGATTATGCATACTTGTTAAATTTCTTCATATTGTAATGGCATGAAGCCCCTTAGTTTATGAGGTGTTTAATTCATGTTTTAAATGCATGTGTAAGCGCTTGATTGTATGGGAATGTTTGTGTGTGAATTATAAATAGAACTATGTATGGATGTTGGGATCAGGTCCGACGTTTTGAGGCGCTTATCGCGAGCGCAACCCGAGGGGTCGCCTCGGGAATGGGAATCCGGGACTCGGGTCCAACATGTTTGGTATCAAAGCGCCTAGGTTTAATGTCCTCGGCTTAGACTGCATAGTTGGATGAATTGTATGATCTATGATTATGTGTTGCAGTAATTGATTGCATTAAGTGACATGCATATCATGCATACATGTAGATTGACCAGTAGCTAATCCTTAGTGTTTACCTGTGAAGGAGTACGATGCCACCTCGTAGAAGGACACGAGGAGTTCTGCAAGGATCTGCTGCACCTGACTCTCCGACTAGAGAGGAGAGGACGGATGAGTCAGTAGCCCCAGGGAATGCTGAGGCTTCTTTAGGGCTAGAGAGTGAGCCCATGCTGTCGCAGTCTCAGGAGTCGTCGGTTCCGCAGGAGCCAGTGCCTCAATTAGATCCGAGGTTGTTCCAGGCCTTCACCTAGGCATTTGTTCATACTATGGGTCAGATGCCACAGCCTTCTGCTTCAGCCCCAGCTCAAAAGGGGAGACGGTTTGATAGGTTGAGGAAGTATGGAGCAGTCGACTTTTTTGGGACATCAGATCTAGAAGAAGCTGAGACTTGGTTGAGAAAGACTGAGAGAGTGTTGGATCAGATGGACTGTGAGGATGATGAGAGAGTTGTTTATGCTGCAAGTTTGCTTCAGGGAGATGCTCTGCATTGGTGGGAGACCGTGCCAGGCAGTCAAATGAGATCCGTAGGGTTGTCATGGCAGAACTTCTTGACTGCTTTTAAGAAGAAGTATCTGTCTGAGGTATATATTCAGCAGAAGCAGAGGGAGTTCCTCTGTTTGACTCAGAGGGAGATGACAGTCAGTGAGTATGAGCGTCGGTTCACGCAGTTGGTGAGGTATGCTTGGATCGATCTTTGAGTGAGGTCGCTAGATGTCGCCGGTTTGAGTCGAGTCTGCAGACTTGGCTATCGAGAGAAGGTGATAGTCAGAACCTGCGACTTCCAAGAATTAGTTCGAGGCGACTTTGAGGGTGAAAAATATTGAGAATATCAAGAGTGCAGTGAACAAGAAGAGAAAGGGCAGAGAGCAGTCCAGGAGGGGAGGTAGCACTAGTACTCCTATGCCAGACAGGAGTGCTAGAAGCTTCCCTGTTCAGTCGGAGGAGAGGAGCAGTGGTGCCAGTCGACCGAGACCGATGAGAACTTCTACTGTTTCTCACCAAGCCTTGACGGTGGGCGACAGTAGAAGGGGAGATGGGGACAAGTCATCCGTCCCTAAGTGTGAGCACTGCGGCAATTTCCATGGTGGAGAGTGTTACCGATTGATAGGAGCGTGTTTCAATTGTGGATAGAAAGGACACAGGGCCAGAGAGTGTCCTTAGCCGTCCAGGAGAGAGGGATCTCAGATGTAAGCTTCCAGGAGGCCAGAGACTGTGGGTCAAAGGACTGCAACAAAAGTGGGTAGTTCTGATGCAGTCAAGAGAGTGGGTCTTCCAGGTAGACCGAGGGGGCAGGCACCGGCTAGAGTGTTTGCAATGACTCGAGAGGATGCAGAGGCCACTCCAGATGTTGTCACTGGTATGGCTAGATTATTTGCTGATGATGTGCTTGTTTTGATTGATCCAGGTTCTACTCACTCGTTTGTTTCTTCGAGTAGACCTATGTGTGATAGGATTGTGAGCCCATTGGATACTTCGCTGATGGTGAGTACTCCAATCGGCTAGTACATTGTGATTAGTCAAGTATTTAGAGGCTGTGAGCTATGTATTGGTGGAGCACGGTTGGTGGTAGATTTGATGCCACTGAAAATGGGAGGATTAGATATGATTTTGGGTATGGGTACGTTAGAGAAGTACAATGCTCGTTTGGATTGCAAGCAGAAGACAGTAGAATTTGAATTGGATAGCGGCAGGAGAGTGGTGTTTGTGGGGATGTAAAAGCGTGTCCGCCTTTAATTGTTTCAAGATTGACAATGAAAAGATGATGAGGAAGGGTTGTGAGGCGTTTTTGGCCTATGTGGTGGACACCAGGGCAGATAGAGGGAACCTGGAGGATATTCCAGTAGTCAGAGAATTCTCGGATGTCTTTCCCGAGGAATTGCTAGGGCTACCGCCAGCTAGGGAAATTGAGTTTCCTATTGAGCTTCTGTCAGGTTCAGCGCCGATTTCAATTCCGCCTTACCGGATGACTCCGGCAGAATTGAAAGAGCTTAAGGAGCAGTTGGAGGAGTTGTTAGAGAAAGGGTATATTAGACCGAGTTCTTCACCTTGGGGAGCTCCGGTTCTTTTTGTGAAGAAGAAAGATGGATCATTGAGGATGTGTGTAGACTATCGGAAGTTGAACCAGGTCACTGTGAAGAACAGGTATCCGCTTCCTCGCATTGATGATCTGTTTGATCAATTGCAAGGGGCAAAAGTCTTCTCTAAGATAGACTTGAGATCGGGTTACCATCAGTTGAGGATTAAGGAGTCGGATGTGCCGAAGACTACTTTCAGGACTCGGTATGGGCATTTTGAGTTTATGATGATGCCTTTTAGATTGACGAATGCTCATGCAGCGTTTATGGATTTGATGAATCGGGTCTTTAAGCCATTCTTGGACCAATTTATCATTGTCTTCATTGACTATATATTGGTTTACTCTAAGAGTGATCGGGAGCATGAAGAGCATTTGATGATTTCTTTGGAGACTTTGAGGAGGCATGAGCTATATGCCAAATTCGATAAATGCGAATTTTGGCTGAGGGAAGTTGCATTTCTTGGACATGTGATTTCCGAACAGGGAGTGCATGTGGATCCAAAGAAAATAGAAGCTGTGGTGAATTGGGAAGCCCCGAAGAATATAGCAGAAATGAGGAGCTTTTTGAGTTTGGCAGGTTACTACAGGAGGTTTGTGGAGGGATTATCTATGATAGCCGCTCCGATGACGAAGTTGTTGAGGAAAAATCAGAAGTTTGTTTGGAGTGAGGAGTGTCAGAGGAGCTTCGAGGAGCTCAAGCACAGATCGACGAGTGCTCCGATTCTGATTTTGCCATCGGGTGATGAGGGTTATACTGTGTATAGTGATGCTTCAAGGAAGGGTCTCGGTTGTGTATTGATGCAGGGAGATCGGGTAATTGCTTATGCTTCGAGAAAATTGAAGCCTTATGAGTTGAATTATCTGACACATGATTTGAAGTTGGTAGCTGTGATCTTTGCTTTGAAGATTTGGAGGCATTATCTGTACCTAGTTCAGACGAGGATTTTTACCGATCATAAGAGCGTCAAGTACTTGTTGAGCCAGAAGGAACTGAATTTGAGGCAGAGAAGGTGGATTGAATTGCTTAAGGATTATGATTTGCTGATCGAGTATCATCCGGGCAAGACCAATGTAGTGGCGGATGCCTTGAGTAGGAAGTCTTCGATTGCTCATGTCCGGTCGGTTTATCTTCCTTTATTGGAAGAGATGGCCAAGCTTAAGATAAGCTTGAAGCAGGAGGAACTAGATTGCCTTCTAGCTAATTTTCGAGTTAGACCGATTCTCAGGGAGAAGGTTAGGGAATTGCAGGCTCAAGATGCAGGTTTGAGCAAGCTTCGAGATGAAATTCGAAATGGCAAGATTTCGGAGGTAATAGTGAGGGATGATGGGCTTATGACAGTGGGGAACAGGTTGTGTATCCCAGATGTGCAGGAGGTTAAGGATGAGATTATGGATGAGGCACATAATGCGCCCTATGCCATGCATCCAGGTAGTACCAGGATGTACAGAGATTTGAGAGAGCATTTTTAGTGGAAGGGTAAGAAGAGAGATATAGCAGAGTTTGTCAGTAAATGTCTGGTGTGTCAGCAAGTCAAGGCTGAACACCAGGCACCTTCAGGCATGTTGAGGCCATTGTCCATCCCAGAATGGAAGTGGCAAAGAGTGACCATGGATTTTTTGATGGGTTTGCCTAAGACCAGTAGGAAGCACGATGCAATTTGGGTTATTGTAGATCGATTGACAAAGTCAGCTCACTTTTTAGCGATCAAGCAGACTGATTCTTTGCATATACTAGCAAAGAAGTACATTGATGAGATAGTGAGATTGCATGGGATTTCGGATTCGATTGTGTCTGATAGGGACCCTCGGTTTACTTTGAGATTTTGGGGTAGTTTGCAGGAAGCTTTGGGGACTAAGTTGAATTTTAGTACGGCGTTTCACCCTCAGAAGGATGGTCAATCTGAGAGGAACATTCGGACTCTTGAGGGGATGCTTCGGACTTGTGTGATGGATTTTAGAGGAGCTTGGGATGAGCATTTGCCATTGGTCGAATTCGCTTATAATAATTCGTACCATTCGAGCATCCAGATGGCTCCATATGAGGCATTGTATGGAAGGAGGTGTAGGACTCCGATTTGTTGGGATGAAGAAGGAGAGCGGAGACTGGTAGGACCAGAATTGATTCAGATGACGGTTGAGAAAGTCAATCTGGTTAAGCAGCGGCTTAAGGCAGCACAAGATAGGATGAGGAGTAATGTTGATGCTCATCGAAAGGAGATGGAGTTTGAAGTCGGTGAGAAAGTGTTTCTTAAGACGTCTCCTTGTAAAGGAGTGATGAGGTTTAGCAAGAAGGGTAAGTTGAGTCCGAGGTATGTGGGTCCTTATGAGATCCTTGAGAGGATTGGACCACTCGACTATAGATTGGCATTACCTCCGGAATTGTCTCAGATTCATGATGTTTTTCATATGTCTATGTTGATGAGGTATAGATCGGATCCTTCTCATATCATTCAGACTAATGAGGTTCAATTGAGAAATGATTTGAGCTATGAGGAGCTTCCAGTGCAAATTTTGGATACCAAGGAAAAAGTCCTCAGGAATAAGACGGTTCAGCTAGTCAAAGTCCTATGGAGGAACTATTCAATAGAGGAGGCTACTTAGGAGCCCTTGGAAGCTATGAAGGAGAAGTATCCGTATCTCTTCGATGACTCAGGTAAAAATTTCGAGGACGAAATTTCTTTTAAGAGGGGGAGAAATGCTGGACCCCGAATTTTTTTTATAATGTTTTTAAGCATGAATTGTGTTAATTATGTGTTTATGCCTTATTTTGATTTGAGAGTATTAGGAGATAATCGAGTTTAATGTGGTTTTGATGAGAATTATAGGGTATATATGTTTGAGGGCATTTTGGGAAGTTTACTTAGGTTGGAGTGGTTTAAGCTTTGCTAAGAGGGGTAAGTTAGTCTTTAGACTTAAGGAAGAATTAGAAGAAGGAAAATAGAAGAAAGAAAAGAAAGAAGAGGAAAGGAGAAGAAGAGAGTCATGGGAGAGTGAGAAGAGAAGAGAAGAGGGATTTCGATCTTTGCAGATTTCCGACAGTTTGGAGCAATTTCTGGGTAAGTCGTGCTTCGTTTAACCTTGTTTCGGTTGGATTAAACTCTAGAATCGTTGTGAAGATGGTAGAATCGGTGGTTTTAGGGTTTTTTGCAAAAATGGTTAGATTTTGTGGATTGATATGTTTATGACTGATTTTGAGTTTCTGCTGGGTTAGAAATGTAGTATAAGGCATGATCTAAGGCTTAGGTGTGTTGCATTTGAGTTTGGGAAATGATTGAAGTTGAAAAATGCAGGGAATTGGGTTTCGGAGTCGACCTCCAGACCCGTACGTCGCGACGTATAATAAATAAATTCGTCGCGACGTGCGAGAGAAGCATTCGTCGAGACGTGTGAGAGGGGCGACGTCGCGACGTGCGAAGAGGTGTTCGCCCATGGCGCAAGACGCTACAGGCGCACGCCGCGACAAGCCTGACTGTTGGACCACTGCTTTGGAGCCCAACATCGGACATGAGAGCGTGGTGTGAAACATGCTAATTATTCATTTAAGGAAAAGACCCGCGGAAGAGTAATGGGCCTACTGAAAAACAAACTTGAAACCTGCTTTCATGAGATTTAAACAAACAAATCCATATTTCATGCTCCAAA
Organism: Erythroxylum novogranatense; assembly: GCA_029891385.1. Classification (NCBI taxonomy): domain Eukaryota; kingdom Viridiplantae; phylum Streptophyta; class Magnoliopsida; order Malpighiales; family Erythroxylaceae; genus Erythroxylum; species Erythroxylum novogranatense. The sequence continues at coordinate 51,782,437 of CM057233.1, read as the reverse complement.
AGATGAGTTTCATAAAGCTTTAAGAACATTCAAACCAAATTACAACTTTGAGTTCAAGAGCCAAAAATACAAAATACTCTTGAAACAATAATACTTGAAATGAAACTAGAGCCTTGACTTCCAAAAGTATAACATTTAAAATAAACAAATATAACAAAATGGAGTGCTGCCGTAACCCGTGACTCACTCGGTCTCTTGCTCGTCACCTGAATGGGGGAGATTAGAGGGGGGTGAGCTATAAAGCTCGTAGGAACATATTTATAATATAGGAATAATCAAAAATAATAAAAAATAACTCATTGTCGTGATACTTGTTGAAATCATAGTAATTGAGCATGTATGAGTCATAGCTTGAAAATGCTTGATTTTTGAACAATTCATGATGCATGATTCATAACAACAAATCATAAACACAAAACATAACTTAACATGATGGTTTGGGTTGTCCCTGGTTCATGATGTACTACACACTCCCATCGAAATGGTTATGTGTAGACGTAGTTTCGTGAGGGAATCTTTGTGAAAAACCCTGTGCCACTAGCGGGCAGGCGGGAGAAGCCTATTCGTGAGTCAATGTGCACTTGACTGTTCGTGAGGGACATACCGCAAACCCACATAAATATGCATGATTCATGTTCTTGTAAACTTGTTTGCCAAACTGGCACTTGCTTGTAAACTTGCTTGTCATATATTCGTAAAACATGATTTCATGTACATGTATTCTTGAAAAGAGAAAAACCCCTTTTTGGAAACCTTTTCATAATTCATGAATGCAAATCATATGGCAACCTATAATCATTCATCATAGTATGTAATGCAATCGTTGATGATGCAATTTAAATGCATTAAATCTTTCTTGATTTGAACAAAACAATGAGTGACTTATATCTTCTATTATAAACATGAACCCACCTTGGAATTCTTGCTTAAAACTTGCTTAGGAATGTCTTTCCTCTTGTTCCCCTTGCTCCTCTGGCCTCACTTGATTTCCTTAACCAAACAACCAAATTCCAATCAATTTGGTGTAGAAATCGGAAAGTCATACTTTAACAGTTCAAACTATAACTTATTATGAAACATAAATTCTATGCTCAATTTCCATACAAAATTGGATATCCTTAGAGACTGAATCAGAACTTTATTTCTTCACAAAACTTGTAGTCCTATGTCTCTAGTTTACAACTCAAAAAGAATCACCTTATTTGGACATCTACATCAAAAGTTATACCTAAAATACCAAAGTATGTTGCCGCAGGAAATTGGCCGCTCGCCGCGGCGAAAAAACTGGGCGCGTCGCGGCGATGGCATGGGCGCGCCGTGGCGAGCGAGCCCAGAAATCTCCCGTAACTTGATTTTTTTCACTTTTTTTCAACCCTAAACCTCCCATCCTTCAATTACAACACATCTAAACCCTAAATCATGCCTTAAACTCCATTTCTAAGCTCATTCTAACCCAAAATCATAAACAAAACAACAACCCCTAAATTTCTACCAAAGTTCTCCCATAAACCCTAAACTAACGTTTCCTACACATTCCAAGCAAAACTAGGGTTCAATCCATCTCAAACATGGATAAAAGAGCTTAATGTACATGATGAATGCTTCTAATCTGTCGAAAACCCTCAAGAAAACAATCCCCTTCTTCTTCCTCAAGCTCCCACGATAACTCTCTTCTCCTTCTTTCTTCTTCTTCTTATTTTCTTTTCTTTCTTTCTCTTCTTTTAACTCCTTAAGCCTACAAGAAAGAGCAAAGACTATAATGGCCCTCCATGCAAACCTAAAACCTCTTACCCTTAAGTGCCTTGCCCATTATGCCCTTATAATTTATTACCCCTTTTATAAACACTTATTCCACACTAATCTCAAATAAATTCTAATTTTCCATTAATACTTTCAAAAAAAATCAAACTATGCCATAAATCATACAACTAACATAATTCATACTTAATATCATCAAGAAAAACAAATTTGGGGCCCAACATTTCTCCCCCTCTTAAAAGAAATTTCGTCCTCGAAATTTACCTGAACCATCGAAGAGACCTGGATACTTCTCCTTCATAATGTTCAATGGTTCCCACGTGGCTTCTTCCACTGAATGGTTCCTCCACAAAACCTTAACTAGTTGAACTGTCTTATTCCTGAGGATTTTTTCCTTGGTGTCCAAAATCTCTACTGGGATTTCCTCATAACTCAAGTCGTCTCTCAACTGAACCTCTGAAACCTGAATGACATGAGAAGGATCTGATCTATACCTCCTCAGCATGGAAACATGAAAGACATCATGGATCTGAGACAACTCTGGCGGCAATGCCAACCTGTAAGCTAGAGGTCCGATCCTCTCAAGAATCTCATACGGACCCACATACCTTGGACTCAACTTGCCTTTCTTGCCAAACCTCAATACTCCCTTCCAAGGAGACATCTTGAGAAACACTTTCTCACCAACTTCATACTCCCTCTCTTTCCGATGAACATCAGTGTAGCTCTTCATCCTATCCTGAGCTGCCTTAAGCCGCTGCTTAACCAGATTAACTTTATCCACTGTCATTTGAATCAATTCTGGTCCTTCCAGTTTCCTCTCTCCTTCTTCATCCCAACATATTGGAGTTCTACACCTCCTTCCATACAAAGCCTCATATGGAGCCATCTAAATGCTTGAATGGTACGAATTATTATAAGCAAATTCGACCAATGATAAATGCTCATCCCAAGCTCCCTTGAAATCCAACACACATGCCCTGAGCATTCCCTCAAGTGTCCGAATGGTCCTCTCAGATTGACCATCCGTCTGAGGGTGGAATGCCGTACTAAAATGTAGCTTAGTACCTAAAGCTTCCTGCAAGCTTTCCCAGAATCTCGAAGTGAACCGAGGATCCCTGTCAGAAACTATGGAATCTGGAATCCCATGCAATCTCACTACCTCATCAATGTACTTCCTGGCTAGCACATGCAATGAATCAGTCTGCTTGATTTCCAGAAAATGGGATGACTTCGTCAACCTATCCACAATAACCCAAATGACATCATGCTTCCTACTGGTCTTGGGTAAACCCATCAGAAAATCCATGGTTACTCTTTGTCACTTCCACTCAGGGATGGACAATGGCCTTAACTTGCCTGAAGGCGCCTGGTGTTCAGCCTTGACTTGTTGACAAACGAGACACTTCATCGACATACTCGCTACATCCTCTTCATGCCCTTCCACCGTAAATGCTCTCTCAAATCTCTGACATCCCGGTGCTACTGGTGCATGGCATAAGGCGACAGTGCCTCATCTAAAATCTCATCCTTAACCTCCACGTTGTGCGGAATACGTAGTCATCCCCTCTTGTCATGAGTCCATCATCCCTCACTACTACCTCAGAAATCTTACCCTTCTGAATTTCCTCTCGAAGCTTGATCAAATCTGCATCCTGTGCCTGCAACTCCCTAACCTTCTCCCTGAGTACCGGTCTCACTCTGAAATTAGCTAGGAGGCAATTTGGTTCCTCCTGCTTCAAGCTTATCTTAAGCTTGGCCATCTCTTCCAATAAAGGAAGATAAACTGTCTGAACGTGAGCAATGGAAGACTTCCTGCTCAAAGCATCAGCCACTACATTCGCTTTGCCTGGGTGGTACTCAGTCAACAAATCATAGTCCTTGAGTAACTCAATCCACCTTCTCTGCCTCAAATTCAATTCCTTCTGGCTCAGTAAGTACTCGAGGCTCTTATGATCAGTAAAGATCCTTGTCTGAACCCCATAAAGATAATGCCTCCAAATCTTCAAGGCAAAGATCACTGCTGCCAACTCCAAGTCATGAGTAGGGTAATTCAACTCATACTGCTTCAGTTGCCTTGAAGCATATGCTATCACCCTGTCTCCCTACATCAATACACAACCCAGACCTTTTCTCGAAGCATCACTATACACTGTATAGCCTCATCACTCGAAGGCAAAATCAGCACTAGAGCACTTGTCAACTTGTGCTTGAGTTCTTCAAAGCTCTTCTGGAACTCATCAGTCCAGTCAAAATTCTGATTCTTCCTTAATAGCTTAGTCATCGGAGCAACTATCATGGAGAATCCTTCTACAAACCTCCTGTAGTAACCTGCCAGACCCAGAAAACTCCTCACCTCTATCGCTGTCTTGGGTGCATGCCAATTCACCACTGCTTCAACTTTCCTCGGATCAACATGCACACCATCCTGCGAAATCACAAGTCCAAGGAAAGTCACCTCATGAAGCCAGAACTCACACTTGCTGAACTTAGCATAAAGCTCTCTCTCCCTCAAAGTCCGCAATACAATCCTGAGATGCTCCTCATGCTCTTCTTCCCTCTCAGAATACACCAGAATGTCATCTATAAATACTATGACAAACTGATCCAAAAACTCCTTGAAGACCCTATTCATCAGATCCATGAAAGTAGCTGGAGCATTGGTCAAGTCGAATGGCATAACCAAAAACTCGTAATGCCCATAACGAGTCCTGAATGCTGTCTTGATTACATCAGACTCCTTGATTCTGAGCTGATGATAGCCTGACCTGAGATCAATCTTGGAGAAAACCTTAGCTCCCTACAGCTGGTCAAACAGATCATCTATCCATGGCAACGGATACTTGTTCTTAACTGTCACCTTGTTGAGTTTCCGATAGTCAATGCACATCCGCCATGATCCATCCTTCTTCTTAACAAACAGAACCGGTGCTCTCCAAGGAGACGAACTCGGTCTGACATATCCCTTCTCTAACAGTTCCTCTAACTGTTCCTTAAGCTCCCTCAACTCAGCTGGAGCCATCCTGTAAGGCAGTATCGAAATAGGCGCAGTTTCGGGAATCAAGTCAATGGCAAACTCGATTTTCCTCACCGGCGGCAAGCTTGGTAACTCATCTGGGAAAACATCTGGGAACTCCGTCACGACCGGGAAATCCTCTAACTTCCCTTCATGCACATCGGCATCCACAACATGCGTCAAGAAAGCTTCACATCCCTGGCCTATCATCCTTTCAGCTAACATAGCTGAAATCAGTCTTGGCGAGGGTGTCTTCCTGTCCCCTCTGAAGATCACCTTCTCACCATTGCCCATATCAAACTCTACCTCTTTCCAACCATAATCCAGCTTGGCCAGATACTTCTCCATGGTATCCATCCCCAGAATAACATCTAATCCTCTAAGGTCTAGCGGTAGTAAGTCCACCACCAATCTAGCACCATCAATGAAAAGCTCACACTGCTCATACACCTGACTGATCACCACATTCCTCCCTAGAGGAGTACTAACAATCAAAGGCCTATCCAAAGGCACAGAATTCACACCATGTAATGCTATGCTCGCAGAAACAAATGAATGCGTGGAACCAGAATCAATCAAAACAAATCTTCTTGAATCAAATAATCGAGCCATACCGTGACAACCTCGAAAGCGATCGCGGCTTCCTCCTAGTCATGGAAAATACTCTTGCTGGCGCTTGACCCCTTGGCCTTCCTAGAGGAATAGCCTTCCTTGCAGTCCCAGAGTTGCCTACCTCAGTAACTGGCCTGGTTCCTACTGTCTCTGCACGCCTTGGAGCTTGAAACTGCGACCCCTCTTGTCTCGGTGCCTGTGGACAATTCTTGGCTATATGTCCCTTCTCTCCGCATCTAAAACAAACTCCAAGTGACCTGAGGCACTCTCCCTGGTGATGATTCCCACACTGGTCACATAAGGGATGGGTGAACCAGCTTCTTCCAGCTCTACCGGTGGCTCCCACGTTAGAGGCTTGCCTTGATACTGCCCTCACCTGCTTGTTCCTGGTAGCCCCACTGCTACCCACTTCACTATGAATGTGAGAGCTCCTCGTGCTCCTCTCAGGTAATGGAGCACTAGCACCCTTCCTGAAAGTTTGCTCCCTGTTCTTCCTCTTCTTGTTTGCTTCATTTATGATATTCTCCAGCTTCTCAGCCTGGAGAGCAGCATCCACCAGTTGTTGGTAGTCACAGAAATTGTGGATCAAGACTTTCTCCCTGATCCCCAAATGAAGACCTCCTTCAAACTTGCGGCACTTGTCTTCCTCTGTTGTCACAATATTGGCTGTATATCGAGAAAGCTGCGTGAACTTCAGCTCATACTCGCTCACACTCATGTCTCTCTGTATAAGATTCAGAAATTTCCTGGCCTTATCTTGCACATAAATCCTGGAGAGATACTTCTTTCTGAACACTTCCCCAAAGTCCCTCCATGTCAGCACCAAAGGAACAACTCGACCGTGAGGCATCGCCCCACTAATGCAAAGTCGTCACCCGCAATGATCGATCGCATAATCTAACTTGTCCTCATCTGAGCATCTTATATGAACTAGAACCCTCTCAGTCCTCTTTAACCAGGCTTTAGCCTCTTCTGGATTTATCGTCCCACTGAAATCCACAGCCCCAAAGTTTCGGAGCTTATCATACTGCCCACTCCTGTCTACCGAAGCTTGCATCGGCATTTGAGATCTCTGACCCATGGCATACGTGAAAGCCTGGGAAAAGGCTTGAAAGAAACTCGGATCCATGGGAGTTCCCTGAGGCATAGGAGGAGGCGGTGGAGGCACTTCTTGCTGCAAACTAGGTGCCTCTGAAATCGGAACAGAATGTGTCCCAGCATCCTGAGGAATATGGGATTCATCCGTACTCCCCTGATGAGAATGAGATCGAGTCATAGCTCCCCGAGTTCTCCTTCGAGGTGACATGTTCACTCATTGAATAGAAAACCATTGAAAACTTCAGTTCAAGTAAGACAAGTTTCAAAATATGCAAAAACAGTTCTTATCGTGTAAAATAATGCAAGTTATTTCTTGAAAGCAATGTCATGCAACCCTAGATCAAAAACCTAGGCGCTCTGATACCACAACATGTTAGACCCCGCTGCCGGAGCCCAACATCGGACATGAGAGCATGGTGTGAAACATGCTAATTATTCATTTAAGGAAAAGACCCGCGGAAGAGTAATGGGCCTACTGGAAAACAAACTTGAAACCTACTTTCATAAGATTTAAACAAACAAATCCATATTTCATGCTCTAAAAGATGAGTTTCATAAAGCTTTAAGAACGTTCAAACCAAATTACAACTTTGAGTTTAAGAGCCAAAAATACAAAATACTCTTGAAATAATAATACTTGAAATGAAACTAGAGCCTTGACTTCCAAAAGTATAACATTTAAAATAAACAAACATAACAAAATGGAGTGCTGCTGTAACCCGTGACTCACTCGGTCTCTTGCTCGTCACCTGAATGGGGGAGATTAGAGGGGGGTGAGCTATAAAGCTCGTGGGAACATATTTATAATATAGGAATAAGCAAAAGTAATAAAAAATAACTCATTGTTGTGATACTTGTTGCAATCATAGTAATTGAGCATGTATGAGTCATAGCTTGAAAATGCCTGATTCTTGAACAATTCATGATGCATGATTCATAACAACAAATCATAAACACAAAACATAACATAACATGATGGTTTGGGTTGTCCCTGGTTCATGACGTACTACACACTCCCATCGAAATGGTTATGTGTAGACGTAGTTTCGTGAGGGAATCCTTGTGAGAAACCCTGTGCCACTAGCGGGTAGGCGGGAGAAGCCTATTTGTGAGTCAATGTGCACTTGACTGTTCGTGAGGGACATACCGCAAACCCACATAAATATGCATGATTCATGTTCTTGTAAACTTGTTTGCCAAACTGGCACTTGTTTGTAAACTTGCTTGTCATATATTCGTAAAACATGATTTCATGTACATGTATTCTTGAAAGGAGAAAAACCCCTTTTTGGAAACCTTTTTCATAATTCATGAATGCAAATCATATAGCAACCTATAATCATTCATCATAGTATGTAATGCAATCATTGATGATGCAATATAAATGCATTAAATCTTTCTTGATTTGAACAAAACAATGAGTGACTTATATCTTCTATTATAAACATGAACCTACCTTAGAATTCTTGCTTAAAACTTGCTTAGGAATGTCTTTCCTCTTGTTCCCCTTGCTCCTCTTGCCTCACTTGATTTCCTTAACCAAACAACCAAATTCCAATCAATTTGGTGTAAAATCGGAAAGTCATACTTTAACAGTTCAAACTATAACTTATTATGAAACATAAATTCTATGCTCAACTTCCATCCAAAATTGGATATCCTTAAAGACTGAATCAGAACTTTATTTCTTCACAAAAATTGTAGTCCTATGTCTCTAGTTTACAACGCGAAAAGAATCACCTCATTTGAACATCTACATCAAAAGTTATGCCCAAAATACCAAAGTATGTCGCTGCAGGAAATTGGCCGTTCGCCGCGGCAAGAAAACTGGGCACGCCGCGGCGAGGGCATGGGCGCGCCGCGGCGAGCGAGCCCAGAAATCTCCCATAACTTGATTTTCTCACTTTTTTTCAATCCTAAACCTCCCATCCTTCAATTACAACACATCTAAACCCTAAATCATGCCTTAAACTCCATTTCTAAGCTCATTCTAACCCAAAATCATAAACAAAACAACAACCCCTGAATTTCTACCAAAGTTCTCCCATAAACCCTAAACCAACGTTTCCTACACATTCCAAGCAAAAATAGGGTTCAATCCATCTCAAACATGGATAAAAGAGCTTAATGTACACGATGAATACTTCTAATCTGTCGAAAACCCTCAAGAAAACAATCCCCTTCTTCTTCCTCAAGCTCCCACGATAACTCTCTTCTCCTTCTTTCTTCTTCTTCTTATTTTCTTTTCTTTCTTTCTCTTCTTTTAACTCCTTAAGCCTACAAGAAAGAGCAAAGACTATAATGCCCCTCCATGCAAACCTAAAACCTCTTACCTTTAAGTGCCTTGCCCATTATGCCCTTATAATTTATTACCCCTTTCATAAACACTTATTCCACACTAATCTCAAATAAATTCTAATTTTCCATTAATACTTTCAAAAGAAATCAAACTATGCCATAAATCATACAACTAACTTAATTCATACTTAATATCATCAAGAAAAACAAATTTGGGTCCCAACACAGCCATTCGCCGCGGCGAGCGAGGCTTCGCCGCGACGAACCCCTATGGTAAGCAAAGATGATTTTTGGTCTTTAGGGGCATATCTTTTGGTGTAGATGTCCCAATGAGGTGATTTTAGATTCGTTGTGATCTAGAAATAAAGGGCTATAAGTTTTATAAAGAAGGGAAGTTCGGAATTAGCCTCTAAGGGTTCGGGAATTTAGGTGGAAGTCGAGTGGAGATTTTTAGTGCCTTGCCTTTTGGATTTTCAAGCTTTTGAATATTTTCCTTTGAATATTGATTGAATGAGAACTTGGTTTATTATAGGAAACCAAGCTGACCCGATTCCATCGCAAGAGGAAGGACACCAGTGAGTCGGATACTCAAGCGATATTAGGTGGGTAATGTACTTATAGTTATTGTGTGACTAGGCAATTTCTTGCCTATGTATGAATATATGTTATATGTTATGTATGTTTAAACATGATGATCTGAATGATTTTGATTTCTTATACTTTGAAAGAATTATGAGAATGGATAGCATTAACTTCTGATTCTGAACATGTTATGCCTCGACTTCAGTCATGGCATTTTGGCTAAATGCAAAGTATGAAAGTATACCATATGATAAAATGATTATGAGCATGATTATGTGCTTTTCTTTGGGCGAGAGTGGAACCATTTTGTTCGTCACGTGCACGTAGACAAGAGCCTTCTCCCGGCTGCCCGCTTGTGGCATATGAGCTCCGAATGGACTCATTTCGTTCAGGGTGTAAACTTCGGTTTCTCCCTTTTGTTTCCATGAAACCCTCGAGCCATGTGATGTGCATTGCATATTTTAACTGTTTGTTATGAAGCATATTTGCGACATGTTTTGTGAGTGATGAATTGATGCCTGTATATATATACTATATATATACATATGCCTGAATTTGTGTTAGTTACCAATGGCTATAATTATATTAGCCACTGAGCTGTATAGCTCAACCCATTACTTTCCCTCCTCAGGTGCAGAACAGGCCGATCGTTGATCTTACAAGGCATCGGAAACTTCGAGCTAGTTAGGAGCTTTGTATTACGTTAGTATTTTGGTTGGCCCTCCGAGCATATTACCATGGAGCATTTTCATGTATTTTGGATTAAAACTTTATCCTGTATTTTGTATGATTATGCATACTTGTTAAATTTCTTCAGATTGCAATGGCATGAAGCCCTTTAGTTTATGAGGTGTTTAATTCATGTTTTAAATGCATGTGTAAGTGCTTGATTGTATGGGAATGTTTGTGTGTGAATTATAAATCGAACTATGTATGGATGTTGGGATAGGGTCCGACGTTTTGAGGCGCTTGTTGCGAGCGCAGCTCGAGGGGTCACCTCGGGAATGGGAATCCGGGACCCAGGTCCAACAACTTTAGTCTCAATTATGAGAAGAGCTAAATAAGGTGATTTAGTATATTCTCCTTAACAAAGGTTATTCTAGGAGGAGATTTTAATGTCCATAAGAGGCAACCTGTTGGGCCTGGGTCCCGGATCCCTATTTCGGAGGCGGCCCCTCGGGTTGCGCCAGCGACGGGCGCCCCATAATGTCGGACCCGATCCAAACATCCATACATAAGTTCGATTCACATAAACATTTTCGCACACATTAAAACATAATTAAACACCCCATAAAGCAAGGGCTTCATATCATAACAATCCAAAGGAAATTCAGCAACTATTATCAGATATAGCATAATACAAAATAGAATTTAAATCCAAAATACATGAGTATGCTCCATGATAATATGCTGGCGGGCTAACCAAAATACTAACTTAATACACAGCTCCTAACTAGCTTGAAGTTTCCGATGCCTTGTAAGATCAACGATCGCCCTGCTCGCACCGAGGAGGGAGAGTAATGGGGTGAGCTGCGAAGCTCAGTGGCATATACGTTTATAGCCATTGGCAACGAGCCACACAATCAAGCAATATGTACATATATATAGCAAGTCCAAATTCATCAAGCAATTCACATTCATATAAACATATGTCATGTCATAACATAACGATTATTATGCATCATTTCTATCAAATCAATCATTAATGCACACAAATGGTTCGAGAGTTCCGTAAAACGATCCGGATAAACCGAAGTTTATACCGTAAACTATCCGTATCTGATTTCTCAAGGATCTCGTTGCCTCAAGCGGGCAGCCGGGAGAAGGCTTTATGTCAATGTGCACGTGACTCCATCCGTAACTCTCTCACCCAAACAATACACATAACCATTCGTTTCATGCTCAAAGCATTTTTCGAAGCTTTCATAATTTTCATTCTTTTCATGCTCACAAAATGCCATAAGGCCTATCAAGTTCATGCATAATCATAATCACAATGCATGTTAATATTGCAACACAAGTAATGTCACACAATGCAAGCAAGCATACATAAGGCAATTTGCCCATACACACAATAACTATAAACATATTACCCACCTAATATCGCTCGAGTATCCGACTCACTGGTGTTCTCCCTTTTGCGATTGGGTCAGGTTGGCTTGGTTTCCTATAATAAACCAAGTTCTCATTCAATCAATATCCAAAAGAAATATTCTATAAAGCTTGACAATCAAAAGTAAAGCACTAAAAGTCTACATCTGACTTTCATCTAAATTCCTGAACCCTTAAAGGCTGATTCCGAACTTCCCTTCTTCATAAAACTTGTAGCCCTTTATTTCTAGTTCACAACGAATCTGAAATCACCGCAATTGGACATCTACAACCCAAGATTTGCCCAAAATTCTCCTTCGAAAAAATAGGATGTTCGTCGCGGCGAGCCAAATCTCTTTGCACGTCGCGACGAGCCTTCTTCGCACGTCGCGATGTCGCCCCTCTCTTACGTTACGACGAACGTTTCTCTCACACGTCACGGCGTGCCTCCTTCGCACATCGCGACGAACGCTTCCCCACTCGCTATGGATTTAACTCCACGTCATGGCGTGTTCATATGCTGCGTCATGACGTCTGGTCCGAGCTCGACTCCAAAACCCGATTTCCAGCATTTTCCAACTTCAATCCATTCCCAAACTCAAATGCAACACACCTAAGCCTTAAATCATGTCTTATACTACATTTCTAACACAGCAGCAACTCAAAATCAGTCATAAACACATCAACCCACGAAATCTAACCATTTTTACCCTAAAACCCTAAAACCACCAATTCTACTACATTCCACATCCTCTAAGTTTAATCTAACCAAAGCAAGTTTAAACAAAGAGAAACTTACACGGAAATACTTCGAATCTGTCGGAAATCCTCAAAGATCGAAATCCCTCTTCTCTTCTCTTCTCCCTCTCCCACGACTCTTCTCCTTCTTCTTTTCTCTTCTTTCTTTCTTCTATTTCTTTCTAACTCTTTCTTACTTAAGTCTAAAGACCAACTTACCGCTCTTAGCAAAGCTTAAACCACTCCAACCTAAGTAATCTTCCCAAAATTCCCTTATGTTCTTTTACCCTTTTAATTCTCACTTAACCACAATTAAACCTTAGTTATCCATAAACACATAATTAACACAATTCATGCTTGATAACATCATAAAAAAAATTTGGGGTCCAACATTTCTCTCCCTCTTAAAAGAAATTTCATCCTCGAAATTATTACCTAAATCATCGAAGAGATACGGATACTTTTCCTTCATAGCGTCCAATGGCTCCCTGATCGGCGGCTTATCGTTCAATTTAAGAATTGATCCTTGGAAACCGGTCAAATAAAATTTATACCAAGGATTGCAATACAGGATGCAACCTTGGGTCGACTCTCAAGGAACCAATGCACCAATTGATCCTAGACTAGCCTAATGTTTGAATTATGCATGCAATGAAAGCAATAAAAGGGGGTTTTGATTGATTAATCTAAAATTAAACTAAACTAAAGCAAAGGTAAATATTTTTGGGATTTTGAAAAGATAAGGCAATTTAAATTAAATGAGACTGAAAACTATTAATTAAAACTCTCCTGAAAATGTGGCTCGGTCATCATCACTCAAAATAAATATCGGGGTTTAAAATCCACTAAGTTTCGAAAACACAACCTTAACAACTCATTAAGTCCAAGATTTAATTGATCAACTCGATAAATTAAAGCTTGTTAAAACCCTTAGTGTATGGCATGAAATGATTTATGCAATAAGTTAACCAGATAAAACACAATCAATTCAATCAAACACAACTAGGTAGATTAAATTAACTCATGCAAATCTGTTTAACATACATGAAACTTCATGTATTTCGAACAATATCCAACACAAACTAATCCACACCATAAATCAAAGTTTTACATCCAATTAAACTATAGCCGGATTCAATCCATCATATATCGCAATCTCCAACTCGGAGGTTTTACAAAATATGACAAAATCTAAAACTATGGTTGATTACCCTGAAGCTCATGGAACTCCGACCTTCGCTACATTTTCGGAGAATCTTGATTTAGCCGCTCATGACTCCGCCAACTCCATCATCGCTGGAGAATCACCGATACTCATGATCGATGAATGAATCGTTGAAGATGAAGACAATAACGTTGTGCGTGGTGAACTCAGAATACGTAATGAAAACCTATTAGAAGCGAAAACAGAAAAGAATGAAAGAAACCGAGAAGAACGAAGAAAAGGAGGAAAAAAAACTCGTGCGGTAGTCCTTTTTGCCCTAAATGGCAAGTTTTTATAGGATACGTGTCGGGTCGAATTGAAAGGATACTTTGCCAAATATAGGCGGGTTATTCGACATTCGCCGCGCGAAGTCCGAATGGTCACTCGTCGCAGTCAAGTAATTCATTTAATTTATTCGCCATGGCGAATGGAGGTTTAAGGTTAAGCCAAATAATCTCGCAAGATGTTGACTTCTTGAATGTTGACTCTTTTGGTCCTACAAAATACAACCCATTTGCAGTATCAATTGTCCCAATAAAATTATGCGAATTAATGACAAATGACAACAAAATACGACAATGTGCAATTTATCAAAACTCAATGCGGGACCAAAATAAGCATAAAATCATAGATCGTGAGTCAACAGATGCATAATTACTAGAGAAAACGGGCCTAATTTATAGTATAAATTTGGTCCAATCAAATCCCCACACTTAAACCTTTGTACTCTGAACAAAGCTTATAAGAGTCAAAAGGTACAAGAGTAAAAGAAAATTCTGCCCCATGCTCAAACAACAACCAAAATTGACTCAATCCACTTTATCGTAATTCTAACGCAAAGAAATTGAAAGAGTGCTAATAAAACAAACATTGAAAGAATTTAAGCACAAGAGATTGAACAACGGAGAATCACTCGGGATATGGTGTTTACGCCAACTCACTTGTATAGTAGGGATATTTTCTCTCAATCTACTTAATACATCTCCTACCATAAGCTTGTATCAATTTTATTTCTCCACTACAAGGACTATCAATTTGAAGATCAAGAGGTCTTTAAGGGTTGTAATGAGCGGAAGGCTAAATGAATGGATGATGTGAGAAAAGAAAATATGAGCATGGCATAAAATGAGGGATCGATGTCGATAATCTATCTGAAACTAGACCTCTACTAAACTAAATTTTGATTGATTTTTTTTGAGATACTAATCCCATTTTGGGATTCAATACACATTATTATCCCTTTTTGGAATAAACAAGACTAACTTTTTTTCACTAAAATATAACAAACCGACTATCGACGCTCATCGAAAATAATGCATGCAAATGCTCATAAAGAAGAAGGCTCAAAGGGCTAGCAAGGAACGGTGTTTAGGGGTTAGTGTTTGGGGAAAGGGCTGAAAGAAAGAACGCCTATCATATCCACAAAATCTAGTCTATCAAGCTTTGAGTAAAAGCGACACAAGTTCTAGAAGCATGAACTAAGCAGATGCACACACAAAATATAGAAGAAAAATCTTTGGCTCGAATATCCTTCCAACAAGGTTTTGTCTCAATGATCAATCTCAAAACTTAAAACTTAAATGCTACCTTGTTAGCATGCTCCCATTTACTTTGTTTTGAAAACTTCAAAAGTTAAAATTTTGCCAAAACCAATTATCGTCAAGAATGGAGAGCATTTTCACAAAACTCAAGTATCGTTTGAAACTTATAAGGGCTTTGCATGCAAGGCACAAAAGAACGAAAGTCAGAAAATGTTTGATCGAGTCCAAATTTATCAAGAAAAGCAACGGGCCCACAAAATTATGCACAAGTTTTAATAGGTGTACAATGCAAAATATAAAAGGGAACGGCTCCCCCACACTTAAACATGGCATTGTCCACAATGACAAAAGTAGCGAGGCACAGAGGAAACGTAAACAAAATAGACAAAACAGAAATATGGATATAGCATGAAGCTCAAACGACAAGTCATGAATATGAAGGATTCAAATAGCTAGCCTAGAACAAAAGATATCGAATAAAAGAAAATACAGCAAAAACAAAAATAACTAGAAGACAGAAAGAACATGCTAAACTAAACAGGAGAATCATCCTCAACGGGCGGTTCGGGAGGGGCAGCAGCACGAGGAGCACGAAAAAGAAGGTGAGGCGGAACTATAGTAAAAGAGTTAGGAGCAGCCATGACCGGAGGCGGGAACGGTGATCAAGACGAGTGGTAATCATGTTCAAGATGGAGCGGAAGGTCTCATGTCAGCCTCCATTTGAGTCTCAAGACGACGGATGTCCGTCAAGCATGGTCACCCTGGAGAAGCCGAGGCAAGCTGTAGTGGAGGAGACTCACGAGATGGGACCGCGGAGGGAGCAAGAGGAGGAGGTTTCGCCATCGCTAGCATTGTGAGTTTGAGACATGATTCCTGCAATTACAAGTAATAGAAACAAAACTTAATCGCAAAATCATACAGAATCACCCTCCTCGTCGCGACTCACGCTCGGAAGTCACCACGAATCGAGGTCCGCATCCATTCGTCATGACGAACGGTGGGTGTTCGCCGCGACGAATGGGCTTCTTCGTTAGTCGCGACGAATTATGAAGTTCGTCGCGTAACAGCGATCAGAACCACACGGCTTAACAATACCGCTCGGTACCCTAACTAAACATTAAACAACGAAAATGAAAGCTAACAAAGAAAAGAGGCTACGAGAGTCGATAGTGGAGGAGACTTGAAGGAGACGACTACGGAGGGAATGAGAAAAGAGGTGGCTAAGAAACGAGAGAATGAGGGAGAAAAGAAAGAGGAAGAAGGAGAATGAATAGGTGAGAGGCAAACAAAAGGCGCGAAAAGGAAAAGACGGAAAGGGTCCTGGACAAAAGAGATGTCCAACGGTTCAGAGGGTTCACCGCGACGAGGCGATCGCTAGCCGTATGTAATAAAACATAAAACCTTACATTAGCCATGGCGAACAAAGAAAGTTCGTCATGCTAATCACCCAAAACATCCCACGATCAACCATTCACTTCAATCTAATCATGCTTTAGTAAACTAGAAAGATCATAGAGCTAACAAAAGGAAATCAAATTATTTGCAATGTAACGTAAAATCCTACCTAACTACATTTAAGCCTATTGATTGGGTCTTTCCCCACACTTAAACAATGAATCACAACGATAAAATTTGCAACAAAAGCAGAGACATATAATGATAAACAAGTGAGGAAAGAAGTAACACGATAATTACGGCGGTTGAGGAGTCCCATGATAGAGCTTGAGCAGATGTCCATCGACTGAAATCGTATGCGCCAGCTTTGTTCTGCAAAAGTTCTATCATACCAAAATTATGTACTTTAACTACCATAAAAGGCCCTTCCCAACGATGATTGAATTTGCCAGTTTGAATGTGAAGCGGGCTTTATACAAGAGCACTTTGTCGCCTTCCTTAAAAGTCTTTCGAGAAGAATCTTGTCATGTATCGTTTGGCCTTTTCCTTGTAGAGCCGAGAGTGCTCATATGCTTCAAGTCGCAGACTCCTCTAATTCTTGCAATTTGAGTTTCCTTTCCATTCCCGATAGGTCAAAATCCATGTTGCATTGTTTTATTGCCCAATAGGCCTTATGCTCTAGCTCCATTGTAAATGATGTGCCTTTCCATAAATCAACCAGTATGGGGACATTCCTATCGGGATTTATAAGTAGTCGACACATACACGTTGCTTCCTCTAAACGCAGACTCCAATCCTTTTAGAGGCTTGACTATCCTTTCCAAAATGTGCTTAACCTCTGCTTGAAACTTCGCTTGACCATTGGTTTGTGGGTGGTAGGCGGTAGAGACCTTATGGTAACTCCAAATTTGGAAAGCAAGTTAGTAATAATCCGTTGCAAAATGGGTCCCACGATCACTCACCATCGCCTTGGGAATTCCAAATCGATGTAAGATATTGATTTGAGGAATTTAGTGATCGTCTGGCGTCATCTTGTCTAGTGGGTACAGCCTCGATCCATTTCAAACATAGTCCACTCCTAAGAGAATATACACGAACCCGAATGATGGAGGGAACGGTCCCATGAAGTCGATACCCCAAACATCAAAGATTTCGCAGAACATCATTGGTTGTTGCGGCATCTCATGGCGCTTCCCTAACCCTCCAAACGTTGACACTTGTCGACGCTGGCAAAATGGAAAGAGTCCCGAAAATTGTAGGCCGGAAGAATCCTCAATCCAAAACTTTTCTAGCTGTTCTTCTAGCACTAAATGTCCCCACAAACCATGGAGTGGCAAGTCGATAGTATGTCATTCAATTCCTCATCGTGACACATCGATTTAATCACTTGGTCATTGCATATCTTCCAAAGGTAAGGCTCGTCCCAAATGTAATGCCGAGCTTCACTCTTCAATTCTCGAGCCCGCCCGAGTCATACTGACGGGGTTAAATTTGTCATTAAGTAATTGACAATATGCGCATACCAAGGCTCCTCGAACTGCGGCACAGTGAAAGAATCCGAAAAGAATCACAAGTCGATCGGAAGAGTCCACCTTTAGTATCTTGTGGTAGTCCGCTTTCAGATGGTCACCACTTGGTTTCTCAGACCTACCGATCTTTAATCTCAATATCAAACTCTTGAAGGAGCAAAGTCCAACGGATCAACTGGTTTCGATTGTGGCTTCGTCAAGAGGTACTTAACACTGCGTGATCGGTGAAAATGATGACATGGGAATTGAGCAAATCTTGCCGAATTTTTCTAATGCGAAGATTATTGCAAAGAGCTCTTTCTCGGCCAGGTGTAGTTGGCTTGAGTGGATCTAAAGTTCGACGCGATGCAATAACTCGAGCTAACTTCTTCATGTTGTCCTAACATGGCTCCCACAAAGATAATTGGAAGCATCACACGAAAGTTCAAAAGGCAAATGCCAAACAGGGCAACTGTAATAGGAGGAAATGAGTTTGGCTTTAAGTGTATCAAAAGCCTTTTGGCATGAAGCATCAAACTCAAATTTCTCATCCTTTTGCAAGAGTTTTGAAAGAGGAAAGGCGATTTTGCTAAAATCCTTAATAAATCGCTCAGTAAATCCTCAAGATGACCTAGGAATGACACGATATCACGGACGCAGTAGGATAAGGTGGAAGATATGACTTCGATTTTAGCTTTTCGACTTCAATTCCTTTCTTTGAAATCAAATGTCCAAGCACAATACCCTCATTTACCATAAAATGGCATTTTCGGTTAAGGATCAAGTTCTTCTCGATGCATCTCTTAAGAACTTTAGTCAGTTAAAGAGACAGAATCGAATGAATTGTCAGAACCGTGAAGTCATCCATGAAGACTTCCATACTTTCTTCCAAAAATCGCAGAAGACGGCCATCACACAACGCCGAAGGTACCGGGGGCATTACATAAACCAAAAGGCATCCTGCGATACGCAAAGGTGCCGAAGGGACAAGTAAATGTGGTCTTATCTTGGTCCTCAGGTGCAATGGGTACCTGGAAGTACCCCGAGAAACCATCTAAGAAACAAGAACGCGATTTCCTATTAGCCTTTCTAGCATCCGATCGATGAATGGCAAGGAAAATGGTCCTTCGAGTGGCGTCGTTTAATTTGCGATAGTCAATACAAACTCGCCATTTAATTTTGCACTCTAGTAGGATGAGTTCATCCTCTCATTTTTCACCACAGTGATCCCGCTCTTTTGGGAACCACATGAATGGGCTGACCCATTCACCGTCGAGATGGGATAAATAATCCCAAAGACTTAATGACTTTGGATTTCCTTTTCACTACATCCAGATTAGCGGTTCAATCTTCACTGGGTTGCCTTACCGCCTTGGAACCCTCATTCAACAATATCCTATGAGTGCAAAGGGGCTAATCCTGTATGTCGCTAATGACCACCCTATTGCGCCGCTTTATGCTCGTCAACACTTTCAAAAGTTGCTTTTCTTCAAGCTCAAATAATGAATTTGCAATTATGACTGGTAATTTATTATTGGGCTCCAGAAAAGCATATTTCAATGAGTGAGGTAAGGGATTTAGTTCTAACTCTGGGGGTTGTAAAATGGAAGGGACCAACTTAGGAAGCTCAAGGGAGAAAAGGTTTCTACATTTTTCTGGACAATTGAAAGAATCAATCGAAGAATTCTCTTGGATGCCGAGCGAACACAATTCAAGATTAGACGACTTATTGATCGTCGGCTTATCGTTCAATATTAAAAATTGATCCTCGGAAACCGGTCAAATAAAATTTATACCAAGGATTGCAATACAGGATGCAACCTCGGTCGACTCTCAAGGAACCAAAGGTACTAACCGATCCTAGACTAGCCTAATGTTTGAATGATGCATGCAATTAAAGCAATAAAAGGGGTTTTGATTTGATTAACTAAAATTAAACTAAGCCAAAGTAAGAATAAATGTTTTGGGATTTTAGAAAACTAAACGATTGAAATTAAACAAGTTTGAAATCAACTTACTAAAACTCTCCGAAAATGTAGCTCGGGTCATCATCGCTCAAAGTAATATCGAGGTTTGAAATCCACTAAGTTTCAAAGCTAAACCTTAATAACTCGTTAAGTCCAAAATTAATTAATCAACTCGATTAATTAAAGTTTGTTAAAACCTTAGTGTATGTATATAATGATTAATGCAATAAATCGATCAAACAATAACACAACCAACTCAATCAAACACAACTAGGCGATTAAATCGATTAATGCAATCGTCTAACCGATATACATGAACTCCATGTATTTAAGCACAACATTCAACAATAATCAATCCATAACATATATCAAAGTTTAACATCCGATTAAACTATAACCGGATTCAATCCATCATACAATGTATTCTCCAACTCGGAGTTAATACGAAAATATAATGAAATCTAAAACTAAGATCGACACCCCAGTTAAGCTCATTTAACTCGCACCTCACTCCATCTTCAAGAGATCGGAGACTTAGCCACGCATCACGGCAGAAGAGTCCATCATCGCTGGACACCCGACGCTGCTCATGACTCGAGCGGTGAAGGATGAAGGAATGGTGTGGCGAAATGAAGGTGGAAGAGAAGGTGGTGAATGTAGACGATGTCTCTGCCTCCAATCAAACCGCAAAAACAGAGAAAACAAAACCTATTAGACGAGCGGAGAAAACAGAAGAAGAAGTTAACCTCGGGAGAGCGGCGCTTGTTTTGCCCTAAATGGAAAGATTTTATAGGAGTTGTGCGGGCCGGTCGGATCAAGGATTAATTTCCATTTATAGGCGGGTTACCCGACATTCGCCGCGAGTAGTCAGTAGTTATCATGGCGAAGTCCGGATGGTCACTGTCATGCTAACGATTAAATACCATTAATTTGTCATGACGAATGGAGGGTCTTGATTCGCCGCATTAATCTCACGCCATGTTTACTTTTAAATGTTGAATCTTTGATCCTACAAATACAACCTATTTGCAGATCAATTGTCCCAATAAAATTATGCGTAATTAATGACAAATGACAACAAAATACCGACAATGTGTAATTTATCAAAACTCAATGTGGGACCAAAATAAGCATAAAAATCATAGATCGTGAGTCAACGGATGCATAATTACTAGAGAAAACGGCCTAATTTATAGTATAAATTTGGTCCAATCAAATTCCCCACACTTAAACCTTTGTACTCTGAACAAAGCTTATAAGAGTCAAAAGGTATAAGAGTAAAAGAAAATTCTGCCCATGCTCAAACAACAACCAAAATTGACTCAATCCACTTTATCGTAATTCAACGCAAAGAAATTGAAAGAGTGCTAATAAAACAAACATTGAAAGAATTTAAGCACAAGAGATTGAACAATGAGAATCACTCAGATATGGTGTTTACGCCGCCTCACTTGTATAGTAGGATATTTTCTCTCAATCGCTTAATACATCTCCTACCATGAAGCTTGTATCAATTTTATTTCTCCACTACAAGGACTATCAATTGAAGATCAAGAGGTCTTTAAGGGTTGTAATGAGCGGAAGGCTAAATGAATGGATGATGTGAAAGAAAGAAAAAATATGAGCATGCGATAAAGTGAGGAATCGATGTCAACAAGCAAAACTAAAACACTACACTAAAATAAATTGAATACACACACTTTTTTTTTTGGCTATCTCATTTGAGATGCTAATCCTTTGGGATGCAACACATTATGATCCTTTTAGGGATACACAAGACTAACACTTTTCATTTTTCAACACTTTTTTTCAACAGCTAATAACTAAACACAGATCACCGATCATCTAAGAATGTATGCAAATGCTCATAAAGAAAAGGCTCAAGGGCTAGCAAGAGGAAAAAGTGTTTAAGGGTTGGTGTTCGGGGAAAGATTTGAAAGAAAGAACTCTATCATATCCACAAAATCTAGTCCATCAAGCTTGAGTAAAAATTGACACAAGTTCTAGAGAAGAATGGACTAAGCAGATGCACACACAAAATATGTAAGAAAAATTTGGCTCGAATATCCTTCCAACAAGGTTTTTGTCTCAATGATCAATCTCAAGTCTTAAAACTTAAAATGCTACCTTGTTAGCATGCTCCTATTTACTTTGTTTTGAAAACTTCAAAAGTTAAAATTTTGCCAAAACCAATTATCGCTCAAGAATGGAGAGCATTTTCAAAACTCAAGTATCAGTTTGAAACTTATAAGGGTTTTGCATGCAAGGGCACAAAAGAACAAGTGCAGAAAATGTTTTGATTGAGTCCAAATTTATCAGTAAAAGCAACGGGCCCACAAAATTATGCACAAATTTTAATAGGAATGCAATGCAAAATATAATAGGGAACTAGCTCCCCCACACTTAAACATGGCATTGTCCACAATGAAAAAAGTAGCAGGGCACACAGAAGAGGCAGAAAACACAAATAGACAAAATAGGGGAATCAATTTATTGAAACAGAAATGAAAATCCTACTTAACTACAGCTATTCCTACTGGATGGGTTTCTCCCCCCACACTTAATCAACACATTCATGCAACACAACATTTCAAGTCAAATCAAATAATGTGCACAAATATATTGAAAATGCAGAAAAGAAACACCGGTGCTCATGGTGGATCTTGAGCTCGGGATGGATGAGCGGTTGATATCCAAGCTCCATGTCAATAGCTTGGGTCTGGGCAGCTCCATGTCCATTCTCGATCCGAATAAGCACCGCACTATCAAGAAATAGAAACCGCCTCCAAAGAGATCATTAGTGGTCGGGGTTGAGTTTCGCAAATTCAAAACAAGCTTCATCAATCACAACATCACATATTCACCCCAAGCAAGGAGTCCTCGTTAGGTGCTTCATAGCTTCATACATGTTGAAGCTCACTTGTTGATCACCAACCTCCATGGTGATCTTCCTTCCTTCATATCGATCATTGTACTTGCCGTCCAAGGAAGGGTCGCCCAAGGATTAGAGAAGTGTCCCGCACCACTTCAAGAGACATATCCAAAGACGTAAAAATCGGCAGGAACACTAATCCTTTCACTTGGACAAGAATGTCCTCGATGATGCCTACAGATGCCGTAAAGATCGTCACCAATTGTAACACTACCAAGTAGGTTTAACACTCTTCACCCAAGTGGCTTCAGAGATGATTTCGCATCACATTGATGGTCGCCCCAAATCCAAAGAAGGTTTTCCAATTGTCACCTTCCTATGACACAAGGAATGGTGAACGATCCCGGTCCCGACACTTTACCGGATTTGGGGCTTAAACAAAGCCGACACGCTTGAACTCACTGGACTCTTTCATTTGGCCTAAATTTCTTCTTGTTGGTGCACAAGTCTTTCAGATACTTGGCATAGGCCGACACTCTCTTAACT
The DNA here is from genome assembly GCA_029891385.1 of Erythroxylum novogranatense. NCBI lineage: Eukaryota > Viridiplantae > Streptophyta > Magnoliopsida > Malpighiales > Erythroxylaceae > Erythroxylum > Erythroxylum novogranatense. The sequence continues at coordinate 51,759,211 of CM057233.1, read as the reverse complement.
AGGTCCAAAAGGGGCACATTCACCTCCACCTTCCCAAATAGGTCAATAATTTCCTTTTCATGTTTCAGTTCGTTGACCTTCTTACTCATCAAGTAGGAATTTGGGAAGGGAAGGTCCTTCAGATTGACTTCCCTTTGTGTTGCTTCATTTCCACTAGATTTTTCCTTTGCAGCACTTTCTCCTGGACTGCTTGATGGTTGCTCTGTTTCCTCAATGGTTAATTTCTTCTTTTTCTTCAGCAATTCCTCTTCGCGATCACTCTCTGATCGCACAGCCTTCTTTTCTCTTACTTGAGGTGTCTCTTCAACCTCAATTTCTTCGGCGCATTCTTCTTCTTCAGGAATGCTAAATTGCACTTTCTTTCCACTCCTTAATTCAATTATGCTCGGGCTTTTCGGATTTATAACCGTGTTGGAGGGAATTGATCCGCTACTCCTCGCTTGATTTTCACTTAAGTTGTTGGACAACCTGGGTGACGAAGCTCATGTTCTCGGCCTTGGTCTCCCATTGGTCCATCCGCTTTCCAAGGCACTAAAGCGGCATCATTCTTAGCGAAACTCGTTGATTAAGTTTACGATGGCGTTGAATTGATTAGCCGTGGAGGTTCTTTCTTCCTTCATCAACGCCATCATACCATATAGCAGCTTGGTTGGTGTCCTCTTTTGGCGGTTGTGGTTGCACCATCAATGCTTCACGATCAGAAACCGGTTTGTAGATGGTCCAGCCCACTCCCTTGTTGAAAGCGGTTGGGTGCTCTTCCTCATTACTCCTCCAACTAAAGTTAGGATGAGATTGCCATCCTTCATTATACGTGTTGGAGCACGGTCCCACTTTAGGATTTTGTCTCCCCGGTACACCGCAGAGACTTCTTCATACCTCCCGGATGTATAATCGGTTATATGCATCACCGATCCGCAAGAATCGCAACTAGGTGCGCCGCCAAAGGGAAAGCGATGAGCGATGTGCATTCAAATTCTTTAACTCCGTCGAATCGAGGACAACTGTGAAGTTATCCGATGTTCCAGAATCCACCTTGATTCCGTGCTTTCCATCCTTTTGTTCGAGCCGACATGGCTCCCACTTCATGGACACTTCGAATCTCGACACTATATCGCCGATGATTTAGTGGCTATCCTTTTGATCAAGGCCCACGCTCAAAGTGGTGAGGTCGATCAATGATCCTCCAAGCAAAGATCTAACATTCCTTTTCAGTGATTCTTCACCCCATCATAGAAATATTGAACATGTCGCTCATCGTGAATTTGATGATGGGGCACCGAGACAACAGATCCTCAAATTGCTCCAAAAGTCATACAAGGACTCGCCATAGTCTTGCTTGGCGTAATAAATTTCTTTCCTCATTGATGACGCCCTCGAGGCTGGAAAATACTTTTCCAGAAAGCTTTTCTCAAATTGGCCTAACTGTGATAGCATTCGCGACATGCCTCGGGAGACTCATGTACCACTTCCGAGCCTTTCCTTCTAGGGATAAGTGAAACACCTTCCACAAAGACATGATCTGGGGAGCTCCTACGGGTTTCATGCTTTGACAAATCATTGTCGCCATTGCAAATGCATGTAGGATCTTCTCCCGCCAAACCGTGAAATTTGGGAGAGAATTGATCAATAGCCCTTAACTTCAAATTCAAGTCAAGTTCGGGGCATTTGCGTGAAGGGGTCATAATTGACGTCCGAGGTCGTAGCTTCTCCGATCGTTTCTACGCCGTTGTTCCCTATGTTCTCATCGACTCTTTCCCGATCACCATTTAATCCATGATCTCCGCTCCTAGGTTGGTGACCGGAAATTTTGATGCTCACCATTTCTCCTACTTGATGTTCTAATGTGTTAGGGTTGCTTGCTCTCTTTTGTCTTTCCTACGCCTTAAGTATCGCCGATTTCAGGTTGAAAATGAACTAACCTAAGTCTACGGGGCATGCACAAGAGAAGTTCACCTAAGATTGCTCACTAAAACGACAACGGATAGCAAGGCTTCAATTCACTTAGGTTCGCTGCGACGTGTAAGAACTTCTCATGCGAATCGAATAAAATTGTAACTTTCGTCATGGGCGAATATATGAACTCATTGCAATGATCGATGAACTCATTGTGATTTAACAATGAACTCGTCACACCAAGAAGCATGCATCAAAGCAAAGCAAACGAAATTAACTAAAATTAAGCACAATAAAAAAAACAATCGACTAAACACTTAGAACAAAGGTAATGAAATCACAAATGTAATTAACACTAAAACACTTAAATGTAACGAAATTAAGAATGAAATTATGCAATGCAAATAAAATGCAAACAACAAAATTAAAATCAAAACAAACACCGGCTAACCTAAAGAACCAATTAATTTGATTCCCAAGAACTGCGCGCCAATTTGATCGCTTCATTATCGCTCAATATTAAAATTGATCCTGAAACCGTCAAATAAAATTTATACCAAGGATTGCAATATAGATGCAACCTCGGTCGACTCTCAAGGAACCAAAGGTACTAACCGATCCTAGACTAGCCTAATGTTTGAATGATGCATGCAATTAAAGCAATAAAAGGGTTTTGATTTGATTAACTAAAAATTAAACTAAGCCAAAGTAAGAATAAATGTTTTGGGATTTTAGAAAACTAAACGATTGAAATTAAACAAGTTTGAAATCAACTTACTAAAACTCTCCCGAAAATGTAGCTCGGGTCATCATCGCTCAAAGTAATATCGAGGTTTGAAATCCACTAAGTTTCAAAGCTAAACCTTAATAACTCGTTAAGTCCAAAATTAATTAATCAACTCGATTAATTAAAGTTTGTTAAAACCTTAGTGTATGTATATAATGATTAATGCAATAAATCGATCAAACAATAACACAACCAACTCAATCAAACACAACTAGGCGATTAAATCGATTAATGCAATCGTCTAACCGATATACATGAACTCCATGTATTTAAGCACAACATTCAACAATAATCAATCCATAACATATATCAAAGTTTAACATCCGATTAAACTATAACCGGATTCAATCCATCATACAATGTATTCTCCAACTCGAGTTAATACGAAAATATAATGTAAATCTAAAACTAAGATCGACACCCCAGCTTAAGCTCACTTAACTCGCACCTCACTCCATCTTCAAGAGATCGGAGACTTAGCCACGCATCACGGCAGAAGAGTCCATCATCGCTGGACACCCGACGCTGCTCATGACTCGACGGTGAAGGATGAAGGAATGGTCGCGCGAAATGAAGGCGGAAGAGAAGGTGGTGAATGTAGACGATGTCTGCTGCCTCCAATCAAACCGCAAAACCAGAGAAAACAAAACCTATTAGATTTAATCTGAGAAACAGAGAAGAAGAAGTTAACCTCGGGAGAGCGGCGCATTGTTTTTGCCCTAAATGGAAAGATTTTATAGGAGTCATGCGGTCGGGTCGGATCAAGGATTAATTTCCATTTATAGCGGGTTACCCGACATTCGCCATGCAAGTAGTAAATGTAGTTCGTCGCGGCGAAGTCCGATGGTCACTCGTCATGCTAACACATTAAATACCATTAATTTGTCATGATTTAATGGAGGGTCTTGATTATTGCATGCTAATCTCGCAAGCATGTTTACTTTTTAAATGTTGACTCCTTTGGTCCTACAAATACAACCTATTTGCAGTATCAATTGTCCCAATAAAAATTATGCAAAATTAATGACAAATGACAACAAAATACTGACAATGTGCAATTTATCAAAACTCAATGTGCGGGACCAAAATAGGCATAAAAATCATAGATCAGGAGTCAACAGATGCATAATTACTAGAGAAAACGGGCCTAATTTATAGTATAAATTTGGTCCAATCACTTATCGTGCAGATCCTCATCAGAGTCTGAATGAGTAGAAAGAACGCTAAGCATGTTGACTCCAAGGAGTGAGTAATCCTCATGTGGGTGTTTCATGGCTTCGTACATGCTAAAGCTTATTGATCGATCACCTACCTCCATGGTAATCTTCCCTTCCATCATATTGATATTTGTACCAGCCGTCCGAAGGAAGGGTCGGCCAAGAATCAAAGAAGTGTCCTGCACAACTTCAAAGGTCATGTCCAACACGTAAAAATCGGCAGGAAACACTAAACCTTTCACTTGGACCAAGATGTCCTCGATGATTCCCACTGGATGTCGGAATGATCTATCACCAACCGTAAGACTACCAAGTAGTTTTATGCTCTTAACGCCTGTGGCTTCATGATGATTTCGCATTACGTTAATCGCCGCTCCCAAATCCAATAATGCTCTCCCAATTGTTACCTTTCCTATAACACAAGGAATGGTAAATGAGCCTGGATCTTGGCACTTTACTAGGATTTGGGGCTTAAATAAAGCCGACACATTTGAACTCACCGACACATCATTAGGCCTAAATTTTCGCTTGTTTCAGGCACAAATCCTTGTGTATCTGGCGAAGTCAACACTTTCTGTAGAAAATCCCGGTAGGCATCACATGCCCACAAAGGCGGAATTTAAAATTTGAGTCCCGGACATTCCCGAAAGCCAGATCCATGTGTATGTATAAACAATCAAACCATAACGACTAAAGGAGACCGCCTAACGGTATCCACGCAGAGGTCGGAAAACTAACCGACAAACTCTTTTGACCCGGAATAGCTAGACTAAAGAGAAGAGTGCTAGCTCTTACCTTAGCCTTGGAGAGCAAGTGAAATGATCTTGGTGGAGCCTTGGAGAGTAGAAGCAACTTGAATGGAAGAGATGAAGAAGATGAAAAACAAATTTTCAAAGCTTAACTCTTTAAGCTTTCGACCTTCTCCACTTCATCACCGTCCAAGCTTTTTTCAATCACCTTCTAATATGTTTATTTAACCATTTAAAGACATAAGAAGGCATGGTGGATGCTCATCCACGTAGGTAGGCATAAAATGCCTTAAAATGCTAAATCATCATTAAGTTTGACTTTTCAAACTTAACTAATCCTCTCCATTTATGGCTTCCACGAAATGCATATATATATATATAATTAATTAATTATTTACTTAATTAATTAATATATATAATTGCTGAAGTGGTCCAGTCAAACTGGGGTCGATCCTACCTACTGCCGCCCCGCCAAGATGAAAAATCACCGAAACGGTTTTCAAGAATGTCGATGTCGCGATCTCATCGACATATCCCAATCTCATCGGGATTCATTTAATCCTATTGCTCTCCGGATATTGGATCTCCGTCTCTAAACTATTTTACTGATTCTCCGAGTCACTCTTATGCGTGTGACCCATTAGGTTCCCTTGTTATGTTGGCCACTTAGATTAACACTTAATCTGAGCAAGTCATGAGCGGTATCTAGCAACACATCATGACCCCAATTGACCGGAAAGTAATTGGTTTGACTAATGAAACCATATCACTTAACCCTTCCATAGACAATTACGTGCAATTCGTCCTTTCACCATGCTATACCGCACTTGGTTTGAGTATGGGCAATGTGTCAACTCTTACTAGACCGATCGATCAAATCTAGTTCAAGTGTAATCAGTTCTCATCCTAGGACTCATTACTTTATATGTCCATGAAGACCATCTTCATGACATATGTATGTCTCGCCGCCAGAGACTTCAAAGTAATGATCCCGATAAGAGGCTATGGGTATCTCTTCTCGCTATAATGTAAGTGGTGAATCCTCTATTGGCTACTCAATTACCTTCAAATACCTCAAGTCGCACTCCAATCACCACCCTATGAGCGACCTCCGAAAGGCAACAAGGAATGGAGTCAAAGTACGTAATCAAGACTCAAGATATCCTCGAGTACCTCAAGTCTAAGGATACTTGCACCATTGCTATGATGAGATTATCACCGACATTTGTATAGACATCCATGTGATGATCTCATAGCAGTCATCCAATGTACTTACTACCACTAGTAAGCATCCACATGTCAAATCTAAATATCTCAATATTTACAGCTCGAGATCTACCGCTGATCCAATCAAGGAGTTTGACATGTGCTAGTCTATCCGGATTAACGATGTCCAGCCTCATTAATCCTATGACTAGGATAATTTAGATATCGACATAATTGCACATGATAGGAATCTCAATAGATGATCACATCATAATTTCCTTCATGCTATGTCATGTATCGTGGACTTCATTAATTTGATTGAAGATCATTATCAATTCATAATAAAATGAACATCAAATAAATGAAATATGCCTTGCTTTATTTATTCATAAAGTGCATACATGACTATGAACAAAATGCGCTTAAAGGGATTGCCTTTAGGCACTACTCTAACAATCTCCCACTGACCTAAAGCCAATCACCTTGGTATCTAATACCATAAGTTTAGTACATGAGAATCAAAATTCTTTTGTGGCAATGGCTTTGTCAACGGATCAACAATATTCGCGCTGTGGAATTCTCTCTATCGTGACATCACCGAGCAATGATCTCCGAATCAAATGGTATCGGGCGGAGTACGTGTTTTGACCGTTGATGAGACCTTGGTTCCTTTGCTCGCAAGAATGCCCCAAAGGTTGTCACAATACAATCAGATGGGTCCATCATGCCTAGGAACCACACCAAGTTCGTAAATGAACTTCGATCCAAACCGCCTTTGTCAAGGCGTCGATGCGGCAATGTACTCGCCTCGGTCGTTGAATCGCCAGCCGTCCTCGCTTGGAACTCTTCCAACCGATCGCTCCGCCATTTAGTGTAAAACATAACCCGATTGGGACTCGAGTCGCCTTTATCGATTGAAAATCGCATCCAGATGCCCGCCACTGAGACTTCCATCTCCATATATCAAGAAAACATCCTTAGTTCTTCGCAAGTACTTTAGATATTCTCGACACCACCCAAAGGACTCCTCACCAGATCCGATTGGTATCCGTCGAACACTTAGAGCATATGATACATCGGGTCTCGTATATAGCATTGCGTATATAATAGATCCCACCGCAGCACACATACGGATCATATTCATACGCATCCTCTTATCCAAAGGTCCGAGACACATGGACTTCGAGAGTGTTATCCCATGAGTAATGGAAGAAACCCTCTTCGATTGCTCCATGCTAAACCTCTTTAGCACCTTGTCTATGTATCGCTGATCGTGAAAGACCAAGCAACCTCTTCGATCTATCTCTATAGATCTTTATCCCAAGGATATAAGTTGCTTCTCCAAGGTCTTTCATGGCAAATTGTTTCGACAACCAAATTTTACTGATTGCAAAGATTGAGACATCGCTTTCTAGCAACAATATGTCATCTACATATAACACAAGGAATACGATCACAGCTCCATTAACTTTCTTGTACACACGTTGTTCATCCGGATTTTGTGAGAAACCAAACTCTTTGATTGTCTCATCAAAACGGATATTCCAACTCTCGGATGCTTGCTTCAATCCATAAATGGATTTCAAGCTTGCATACCTTTTCGCCATCGCCGAAATGAAGCCCTCAGTTGTGTCATGTACACATCCTCACCAGATTTCCATTCAGAAAGTCGTCTTCACATCCATTTGCCATATCTCATAATCATAATGAGCTGCAATGGCTAGAGTATCCTAATGGATTTAAGCATTGCTATCGGATCAAGGTCTCGCATTGTCAACTCCTTGTCTTTGACAAAGCCATTAGCCACAAGCCTTGCTTTATAGGTAATCACATTACCATCCATGTCGGTTTTCTTCTTGAAAACCCATTTGTACCCTATAGGTTTTATCCCTTCAGGTGCATCAACCAAAGTCCATACCGGTTTTCATACATAGAATCCATTTCGATTTCATGGCATGAAGCCATTTTTCGCATCAACTCTTCGTAACCTCTTCATAGGTAGTAGGCTCATCATCCTCTATGAGCAATACGTCATTCTGTTCACTAACGAGAAATCCATATCTCTCAGGAACAGAGCGTATCCTACTTGACCTACGAATTTCGTGTGTAGTAGAAGGTTGAACTGCTACCTCATCTGTATGAGTTACAGCTTGTGTTCAGCGATTGATCCAAGGCTCGTCCGAGCATCTTGAACTTCTTCAAATTCAACTTTGCTCCCATCGTCCTCTTTAAAAGAAACCTTGAACTTCTTCAAATTCAACTTTGCTCCCATCGTCCTCTTTAAAAGAAACTCTTTCTAAAGACAAAGATGCATCAAACAAACACCTTTTGTTCCTCAAAGAAAGTAGAATTGATATCCTCTTGTTTCTTTAGATATCCTACTTAACAAACATTTGTCGATTTTGCTCCAAGCTTATCTCGATCGTGTCCGCTTCACATAAGGTGACAACCCCATACTTTCAAATAAGAAAGATAAGGTTTTGTTAGTCCACATCTCATATGGAGTAACATCAACTGCCTTCGATGGAACTCTATTTAACAAGTAAACAAATGCCTCAAGTGCATATCCCCAAAAGGATTTTGGTAATCGTATAAGCCCATCATAGATCGTACCATGTCCAACAAGGTTCGATTTCTCCTTTCTGCCACACCATTATGCTGTGGTGTGTAAGGAGGGGTCCACTGAGATAATATCCCATTATCTCTAAGATAATCCAAAAACTCTTGGTCTAAGTATTCACCACCACGATCGGATCGTAATGTTTTGATACTTTTACCAAGTTGTTTTTCTACTTCATTTCTGAATTGTTTGAACTTTTCAAATGCTTCAGATTTGTATCTCATTAGATACAGGTACCCATATCGAGAATAATCATCGATAAAGGTAATGAAGTAACGGCAACCACTTCTGGCATGGATGGACATCGGACCACATACATCTGAATGTATTAGGTCTAATAATCCAATATTGCTCACCCTTTCCCTTAAAGGTAACTTAGTCATCTTGCCTAATAAACAAGATTCACATGTGTCATAAGATTCATAATCGAATGACCCTAAACTTCCACTCTTGTGGAGCTTAGCGATCGCCTCTCATTTATATGGCCAAGCGCACAATGCCATAAGTAAGTTGATTTTAAATTATCTCTTTTATGTCTTTTAGTGTCATTGACATTCATAACCGGATGTGACATATCTAATATGTAAATTCCATTGCATAATGTACAGAGACCATAAAGCATTCCATTTGAACTAATAGAACAACCATTGTTACTAAAAGACAAATGGAAACCAAATTTATTTAAACAAGAAATGCATAAAGATGTTCTTTGTTAACACGGTACAAAATAACAATCATCCAAGTTAAGTACAAGCCCACGGGAGTGTCAAAACATAAGTCCCTACGGCTAATACAAAGAACTCTTGCTCCATTGCCAACACACAGTCCATATCTCCCTTTATGAGTCAGCCATCGTCCTCGAGGCCCTCGTGATATCATTGCATATGTGTGAGCCACAATCGGTATCTAATGCCCATATGTTATGATCGAAAAAGATAACCTCAATGACAAACATACCGAAGAAGTCGAGGCGGTGATGCCTTCTTCGCTTCAGCTTCTTCCAGATAGATTTTGCGATACGCCCAATGACCCGCCTTACCGCGAATGGAAGCAGTACCTTTTGGTGCAGTCTCTTTGGTCTTTTCTTGCTTTCGCTGCACTTCCTTTCGCTTCGAGCCTTTTTCTTCTTCTTCGCTCTTCTTCGAACCAGAGGAAGAAGAATCCACCAATAGCAACGCTTGCTATCTTGCTTGACAAATTGTTTCATTGCCTTGAGCAGATTGATCACTTCGAATTGTGGTGGATATTTGGTTCATTCGATAGTTCAACACAAACCGTGAATATCTATCGACAAACCAACAAGAATTAAGTCTATACTTAACTCGTAATCCATCACAAAACCTAAGACGACCAACCTCTCAATATAGCCATTCATCTTCAATGCATATTGCACCGCAGATGAACCAGAGTCATCTTCGTTGTAAAGAGCAACTTTGAGGTCTCGAACTGCTCGGACCGTGCTTGCTCATCAAACAACTCTCTAAGATGAAATACTATCGTGTGAGCATCCATAGACTCGCGCCGCTTCGCACTCAGTGACATCGATGCAAGCATAATGCAGTGGCTATGTCACCGCCTTTTAGATGCTTACGATATGCCTTCCGATCATCATCAAGCTCCTTCAGAAATGGATCCGAAGCGGAAAATCAAGGATGTATCCTAGATCCTCGATCTCGAGAACAATTTCGATTCCGCACCAATCAAGAAAATTTGGTCCGTTAATTTGTTTGCATCCATTAGTGAGCCAAGATTCACACTAGTCGACATCTTCAACCAACCTAAACATAGAGAGAGAGAAAGTTAGAATAGGATTAAATGTATGCTCATAAGGACTTAAATGACATACATATGGCTCCCACTAGTTTCAACAGTAATCCATAACCCTCATCATGAATCCATGAAACAAAATGGCACATCGACCTAGTGGGTCGATATCCGACATTGCTAAGAATGACCTCGAGGTTAGCTCAACAAGTCACCTTAGGTCAATCGGTAGTATCACCATACCAATTGCATCATCGATGACCGACATTAAGAATGACCTCGAGGTTAGCTCAATAAGCCATCTTATGTCTCGGAGGTATCATGCATACCAATTACATCTTAGACACAACTATCACCCAAAGGTTATCAACGGTTGATGTATGCACATACATTGGGTTATCAACACTTGATGCGCTGCATATCCGATGTACACTACCCAACTTTGCCTCGCCCACGCTGACCTCGAGGTTAGCTCAACAAATCAACGCTTCTAGGAAAACCGACCCATTAATCCGAAAATCATATTTTCATGGTTTGAACATATTCAGATAGAGTGAGCTCGAGGTTAGCTCAACAATCCAACCCTATAAGAACTCCGTTCTTACCATATTAATGGAAGGCGTTAGTTTTCATATTTTAAGTGAGGGATTTTAGGTCTCATCTTTCTAATCTCATCCAAGGATCATAATCACTATGACTATATGGTCCGATTTAGGCATTGCATCAATCACATTGAATTTATACCTAAAATCACCCATCATCCCACTAAGGCATGATATAAGTCGACTTGTATATGTATAAGTCGACTTATGTCTCTGTATAAGTCGATTTATGCATGTGTAAGTCGACTTGTGTAATCATGCATGAACAAGTCGACTTGTACCATCAGTGCAAGTCGATTTATTAGTCTATGCAGACCAAACAAGTCGACTTATGAACATATAAGTCGATTTGTTCATTTGTGCATTTGGAATTGCTATCTTATCGGCTAATTTCAATCCAGGCATTTCCAATTCACAACACCAATATAACAAGTATATAAACCTTTATATTAATGTGCTAATGAAACATTTTCATCAACTCATGCATGCCATATAGTCTAACTATATATGAAAACCTTGAAACCGATTAATCCACCATTAATCACTAGATTTCCACATAATTCAAGGACACCAAATAATCATGCTAAGTATCTCTAGGTAGGCTACACGTTATCAAGATTACTCGCACTTGTCACAAAAATTGCACGCCAAAATAACCAAGATAACTAATAAGCTAACGAGACGCTAAAGTGACCTATTCGATATCCAAAATTATTGGAAACCTAAATTCAAGAATCTCAACTTGGCATGCATACCACATCAATATAACACATTTTTAATCACTATAAAAATGATTCATGGTATTGGAACAGAAAATAACACAATCAATCATTCCAAACAAAGCAGACCCAAAGAAGTTTCTCAAAACTGCTAAGCTCAACATTTTGCTCAAAATGACCATTAAAACACTTTCAATAAATACTGAGAAAATTACAGAGGTTAAAACATGTTTCCCAACATGCTCCATGAATTTTTCCAGGATTTATTTCCCAAAAACTCATTGAGCCTCAGCAATCTAGTCGAACCGAATCTGTGTTCTCCAACACGTATATTCCCATCAGCACACAAGAAATTCGAAATAAATGGTAAATCACCTTGAAAACATTTTTCCATCCACAGAGACATTGAAAACATCTTAGGGACATGTCGGTGAAAACCAATCCGAAAAATATTCTCGAATTTATAGCATACCTGCTTTGAAACTATCAACAAGACAAAGATCCAAACTTGAGGGAATTAAATAGCAAAACCATATCAAATCAAATTGATAAATTCTCATCTTTCACAAACATATTCTATAACATGTTATGAACAAGCCTGAGCAAGAAATTTCAAAACATGCATCTCTATACTGATTCGAAATTCACACAAATAACATGCATCATTTCAATTCACTAAGGAACTCCGACCTAGTTATCATTTCGATTTGCTTATACAACACAAGTGGCTCGATACTCATTGTAGGAAAATCCCGGTAGGCATCACATGCCCACAGTGCGGAATTTAAAATTTGAGTCCCGGACATTCCCAAAGCCAGGATCCATGTGTATGTATAAACAATCAAACCATAACGACTAAAGGAGACCGCCTAATCAGATCCACGCAGAGGTCGGGAAAACTAACCGACAAACTCTTTTGACCCGGAATAGCTAGACTAAAGAGAAGAGTGCTAGCTCTTACCTTAGCCTTGGAGAGCAAGTGAAATGATCTTGGTGGAGCCTGGAGAGTAGAAGCAACTTGAATGGAAGAGATGAAGAAGATGAAAACAAATTTTCAAAGCTTAACTGCTTAAGCTTTCAACCTTCTCCACTTCATCACCATCCAAGCTTTTTCAATCACCTTCTAATATGTTTATTTAACCATTTAAAGACATAAGAAGGCATGGTGGATGCTCATCCACGTAGGTAGGCATAAAATGCCTTAAAATGCTAAATCATCATTAAGTTTGACTTTTCAAACTTAACTAATCCTCTCCATTTATGGCTTCCATTTAAATGCATATATATATATATAATTAATTAATTATTTACTTAATTAATAAATATATATAATTGCTGAAGTGGTCCAATAACTGGGTCGATCTACTACCGCCGGCCTCGCCGATTTAAAAAATCACCGTAAACGGTTTTCAAAGAATGTCGATGTCGCGATCTCATCGGGACATATCCCAATCTCATCGGGATCCATTTAATCCTATTGCTCTCCAGATATCGGATCTCCGTCTCAAACTATTTTACTGATTCTCCGAGTCACTCTTACGTGTGACCCATTAGGTTCCGGTTATGTTGGCCACTTAGATTAACACTTAATCTAAGCAAGTCATGAGCGGTATCTAGCAACACATCATGACCCCAATTAACCGGAAAGTAATTGGTTTGACTAATGAAACCATATCACTAACCCTTCCATAGACAATTACCGTGCAATTCGTCCTTTCACCATGCTATACCCCACTTGGTTTGAGTATGGGCAATGTGTCAACTCTTACTAGACCGATCGATCAAATCTAGTCCAAGTGTAATCAGTTCTCGCCCTAGGACTCATTACTTTATATGTCCATGAAGACCATCTTCATGACATATGTATGCTCGGCGCCAGAGACTTCAAAGTAATGATCCCGATAAGAGGCTACATGGGTATCTCTTCGCTATAATGTAAGTGGTGAATCCTCTATTGGCTACTCAATTACCTTCAATACCTCAAGCTGCACTCCAATCACCACCCTATGAGCGACCTCACGAAAGGCAACAAGGAATGGAGTCAAAGTACGTAATCAAGACTCAAGATATCCTCGAGTACCTCAAGTCTAAGGATACTTGCACCATTGCTATGATGAGATTATCAACGACATTTGTATAGGACATCCATGTGATGATCTCATAGCAGTCATCCAATGTACTTACTACCACTAGTAAGCATCCACATGTCAAATCTAAATATCTCAATATTTACGCTCGAGATCTACCGCTGATCCAATCAAGGAGTTTGACATGTGCTAGTCTATCCGGATTAACGATGTCCACCTCATTAATCCTATGACTAGGATAATTTAGATATCGACATAATTGCACATGATAGGAATCTCAATAGTATGATCACATCATAATTTCCTTCATGCTATGTCATGTATCAGGGACTTCATTAATTTGATTGAAGATCATTATCAATTCATAATAAAATGAACATCAAATAAATGAAATATGCCTTGCTTTATTTATTCATAAAGTCTGTACATGACTATGAACAAAATGCGCTAAAGGGGATTGCCTTTAGGGCACTACTCTAACACTTTCTTAATCAAATCCAGCAGGGGCACGTTGACTTCAACCTTCCCAAACAGGTCAATGATTTCTTTTTCGTGTTTGAGCTCATTGACTCTCTTGCTCATCGACACGAAGTTCGAAAAAGGAGGTCCTTGTTGACTTCCTTCATCGGCTGGTTCATTTCGCCGATTTATCCTTATCGGCTCTTCTTCCCGAAATGCTCGATGATTGCTCTTTATCCTCAATTGTTGATTGCTTCTTGTTCCTCAACAATTCTTCTTCGCGATCACTCGATCGCGACGCCTTGCTTCTCTCTCACTTGAGGCGCTTCTTCAACCTCAATTTCCTCGGTGCATTCTTCTTCTTCAGAATGTCGAATGCACTTTCTTTCCACCTCAACTCAATTGCATTTAAACTCTTCGGTTTATTACCGTGTTGGAGGAATGGATTCACTGCTCCGAGCTTGGTTGTCACTCAAATTATTAGACAATTGGGTGACATAGGTGTTCATGTTCTCGGCCTTGGTCTCCCATTGCTCCATGCGTTTCTCCAAGGCACTAAAGCGGGCAGCGTTTTAGCGATGTCCGTTGGATGAGGTTCGCGATGGCGTTGAATTGATTTGGCGTGAAAGTTCGTTTTCTTTCATCAACGCCATCATACCATGCGAAGTTGATTAGTGTCCTCTTTTGGTGGCTGTGGTTGCACCGTCAACGCTTGTTGATCAGGAAACTGGTTTGTAGATGGTCCAGCTCCACTCCCTTGTTGAAAACGGTTGGGTGCTCTTCCTTCATTATTCCTCCAACTGAAGTTAGGATGAGATCTCCATCCTTCGTTATATGTGTTGGAGTACGGGTCCCACTTAGAATTTTGTCTGCCCGGGTAAACAGCGGACACTTCTTCATACCTTCCGGGACAGACACTGGAAATGTGCATCACCGATCCACAAGATTCGCAACTAGGTGCGACCAGTTCAGTGGAAGACGATGGGCGATGCACATTCAGATTCTTAAGCTCAGCCGTGATCGAGGATAACTGTGAAGTTATCCTATGCTCCAGGGAATCCACCTTCGATTCCAGGCTTTCCATACTCTTAGTTTGAGCCGTCATGGCTCCTACTTCATTCACATTCCTGGAATCTCTGACACTATATTGCTGATGATTTAGGGCCATCCTCTTGATCAAGGCCCATGCTTCAGGTGCGGTGAGGTCAATCAACGAACCTCCCGACGCAGCATCCAACATTCCCTTTTCCTGATTTTTCACCCCATCGTAAAAATATTGAACCAATTGTTCATCAGGGATCTGATGATGGGGGCACCGAGATAACAGATCTTGGAATCTGTTCCAAAAGTCATATAAGGATTCGTCGAATCTCGCCGCGTAATAAATCTCTTTCGCATCGACGAAGTCCTCGAGGTTGGAAAATATTTTCCAGAAAGCTCCAAGTTGGCCCAACTATGATAGCATTCGCGACATGCCTGGGGGCCCATGTACCACTCCGGGCCTTCCTTCTAACGACAAGTGGAATACCTTCCACAAAGACTGGTCCAGATGTGCTCCTACAGCTTCATACTTTGACAGATCATTGTGAGGGCCTCAAGATGCATGTAGGGTCCTCTCCGCAAACCGTGAAATTTGGGTAGGAGTTAATCAATAAACCTTTAACTTCAAATTTACGTCGAAGTTAGGGCAGCAGCACGATGAAAGGATCGAGTTTACGTCCGAGGTTGTAGCTTCTGATGGTTCTACGCCCGATGTTCGCATTGTTGTCATCTACGCTGCCTCGTCACCGTTAAGACCGTGATCTCCATTTGGGGTGGTTGACCGATATTCTTGGTGTTCACCATCTCAAATTCTAGTCGATCTAGTGTGCTAAGTCTTTCTTGCTCTCTCTTGTTTTTCTTAAGTTGTCTAAGGTGTCGCCAATTTCAGGTTGAAATGAACTAGCCTAAGTCTACGGGCATGCACAAGAGAAGTTCACCTAAGATAGCTCACTAAAATGACAAATGATAGCAAGGCTTCAATTCACTCAAAGTTCGTTGCGACGTAGTAATTACCGCAAATAACTCGAATAAATTGTAACTTTCATTGCGGCGAATATATGAACTCATTGCGGCGATTAATGAACTCATTGTGATTTAATGATGAACTCACACGACCAAGAAGCTATGAACCAAGAAAGCAAACGAATCAGAATAAACACTTAAAACAAAGCAGAATGAAATCACAAACAGGATTAACACTAAAAACACTTAGGCATAAAAGAAATTAAATAAAATTATGCAATGCAAACAAAATGTAAACAACAAAAATTAAGATCAAAACAAACACTCGCTAATCTAGAGAACCAATTAATTTGATTCCCCGGCAACGGCGCCAATTTGATCGGTGGCTTATCGCTCAATTCAAGAATTGATCCTGAAACCGTCAAATAAAATTTATACCAAGGATTGCAATACAGATGCAACCTCGAATTCACTCTCAAGGAACCAATGCACCAATTGATCCTAGACTAGCCTAATGTTTGAATTATGCATGCAATGAAAGCAATAAAAGGGGGTTTTGATTGATTAATCTAAAATTAAACTAAACTAAAGCAAAGGTAAATATTTTTGGGATTTTGAAAAGATAAGGCAATTTAAATTAAATGAGACTGAAAACTATTAATTAAAACTCTCCGAAAATGTGGCTCGGTCATCATCACTCAAAATAAATATCGGGTTTAAAATCCACTAAGTTTCGAAAACACAACCTTAACAACTCGTTAAGTCCAAGATTTAATTGATCAACTCGATAAATTAAAGCTTGTTAAAACCCTTAGTGTATGGCATGAAATGATTTATGCAATAAGTTAACCAGATAAAACACAATCAATTCAATCAAACACAACTAGGTAGATTAAATTAACTCATGCAAATTGCTTAACATACATGAAACTTCATGTATTTCGAACAATATCCAACACAAACTAATCCACACCATAAATCAAAGTTTTACATCCAATTAAACTATAGCGGATTCAATCCATCATATATCGCAATCTCCAACTCTGAGGTTTTACAAAACATGACAAAATCTAAAACTATGGTTGATTACCCTCAAGCTCATAACTCCGACCTTCGCTACATTTTCGGAGAATATCGATTTAGCCGCCATGACTCCGCCAACTCCATCATCGCTGGAGAATCACCGATACTCATGATCGATGACTAACTATTGAAGATGAAGACAAATAACGTTGTTCGTGGCTGAACTCAGAATACGTAATGAAAACCTATTAGAAGCGAAAACAGTAAAAGAATGAAAGAAACCGGAGAAGAACGAAGAAAAGGGAGGAAAAGAAAACTCATGCGGTCAGTCCCTTTTGCCCTAAATGGCAAGTTTTTATAGGATACGTATGGTCGGGTCGAAACAAAGGATACTTTGCCAAATATAGGTCGGTTACTCGACATTCGCCGCGCGAATGGAGTGTAGTTCGCCGCGCGAAGTCCGGATGGTCACCGTCGCAATAAGTAATTCAGATTAATTTATTCGCCATGCGAATGGAGGTTTGGGTTCGCCCAAATAATCTCGCAAAGATGTTGACTTCTTGAATGTTGACTCCTTTGGTCCTACAAAATACAACCCATTTGCAGTATCAATTGTCCCAATAAAAATTATGCAGAATTAATGACAAATGACAACAAAATACTGACAATGTGCAATTTATCAAAACTCAATGTGCGGGACCAAAATAAGCATAAAAATCATAGATCAGGAGTCAACAGATGCATAATTACTAGAGAAAACGGGCCTAATTTATAGTATAAATTTTGTCCAATCACTCCCATGTAGCCTCCTCGACTGAATGGTTCCTCCACAGGACTTTGACTAGTTGAACCGTCTTATTCCTAAGAACTTTTTCCTTGGTATCCAAAATCTCCACTGGATGCTCCTCATAACTCAGATCATCCCTCAGCTGAACCTCACTAGCCTGAATGATATGAGAAGGATCCGATCTATACCTTCTCAACATGGAAACATGAAACACATCATGAATCTGAGACAATTCCGGAGGTAATGCCAACCTGTAGGCGAGTGGCCCAATCCTTTTAAGGATTTCATAAGGACCTACATACCTCGGACTCAACTTGCCCTTCTTGCCAAATCTCATTACTCCTTTCCAAGGAGACGTCTTAAGGAACACTTTCTCAACGAATTCAAATTCCATCTCCTTTCGATGTGCATCAATGTAGCTCTTCATCCTATCTTGTGCTGCCTTAAGCCGCTGCTTAACCAGATTGACTTTCACAACTGTCGTCTAAATAAATTCTGGTCCTACCAGTTTCCTCTCTCCTTCTTCATCCCAACAGATCGGAGTCCTACATCTCCTCCCATACAAAGCCTCATATGGAGCCATCTGAATGCTCGAATGGTACGAATTGTTATAAGCAAATTCGACCAATGGCAAATGCTCAACCCAAGCTCCTCTGAAATCCATCACACAAGCCCGAAGCATCCCCTCAAGTGTCCGAATGGTCCTCTCAGATTGACCATCCGTCTGAGGGTGAAACGCCGTACTAAAATTCAGCTTAATACCCAAAACTTCCTGCAAACTACCCCAAAACCTCGAAGTAAACCGAGGGTCCCTATCAGACACAATCGAATCCGGAATCCCATGCAATCTCACTATCTCATCGATGTACTTCTTTGCCAGCACATGTAAAGAATCAGTCTGCTTAATCGCCAAAAAGTGAGCTGACTTGGTCAACCTATCCATAATAACTCAAATGGCATCATGCTTCCTACTAGTCCTGGGTAAACCCATCAGGAAATCTATAGTTACCCTTTGCCACTTCCATTCTGGGATGGACAATGGCCTCAACTTTCCTGAAGGTGCCTGGTGTTCAACCTTGACTTGCTGACAGACTAGACACTTACTGACAAACTCTGCTATATCCCTCTTCATGCCTTTCCACCAAAAATGCTCTCTTAGATCTCTGTACATCCTGGTGCTACCCGGATGCATGGCATAAGGCGCATTGTGTGCCTCATCCATAATCTCATCCTTAACCTCCTGCACATCTGGGATACATAATCTGTTTCCCACTGTCATAAGCCCATCATCTTATAGGAAAATCCCGGTGTGTGCATCACATGCATACGGTGCGGAAAACAAAAATTTTTATTCCGGGATCTTCCCAAAAGCAAGGATCCATGTGTCTATATATCCACGCAGAGATCGAAGAACCTAACCGGGACAAACCCTTTGACCCGGGAATAGCTAGAACAAATTAAAGAGTGCTAGCTCTTACCTTTGTCCTTGGAGAGCTATGGAAGAACGATGAAGAGGAGAAGAGAGCTTGAAGCTTGATGATCAAGAGATGAAAAACTTAGGATTTCTAAAACCCTTCTTTCAAACCCACGATCATCACCTATTTCACTTCATTAAGCCATATGTCTTTTTAACTCTTTTAAAGACACATGAAAAGCTAATGGTGGAGGCTTCTCCACGTTATCCATTATATATATATATATATATATATAATAAAGTGAAAAGATAAGCTTCTCTCCTCCATCTTACACGTTTAACATATATATATATATATTAATTCCTTAATTAATTAATTAATTAATTATATATATACATATATATATATATAAATGCTGAAGTGGTCCAGTCACATTGGAATTCGGTCCTATCAAACCTCTACGGTCCCGGTATGGAAAAACTACCGGAAACCTTTTTCAGCAATATCGATGTCGCGATCTTATCAGGACATCTCTCGATCTCATCGGGATCCATTTAATTCCATTGCTCTCCATTTATTGGATCTTTGTCCAAAACTATTTTACGAATTCTCTGAGTCACTCTTATGCGTGTGACCCATTAGGTTCCCGGTTATGTTGGCCACTTAGATTAACACTTAATCTGAGCAAGTCATGAGCGGTATCTAGTAACACATCATGACCCCCAATTGACCGAAAAGTAATTGGTTTGACGAATGAACATATATTCATCACGAACCAAATTACGAACCCTTTCATAGACAATTACTGTGCAATTCGTCCTTTCATCATGCTATACCCCACTTGGTTATGAGTATGGGCAAAGTGTCAACTCTTACTAAACTGACTATGTCAACTCTAGTCCAAGTGATATCAGTTCTTGTCCTGGGACTCATTACTTTATATGTCACTGAAGACACTCTTCATGACATATGTACTCCGGCCAGAGATTTCCAAGTAATGACCCTGACAAGAGGCCATGGGTATCATCTTCTGCTATCACAGAAGTGGTGAATCCTTTATTGGCTACTCAATTACCTTCGAATACCTCAAGTTGTACCCAATCACCACCCTATGAGGGACCTGTGTAAGGCAACAAGGAATGGAGTCAAAGCACAGAATCAATATCCAAGATATCCTTGAGTACCTCAAGTCTAAGGATACTTGCACCATTGCTATGATGAGATTATCACTGACATTAGAATAGGACATCCATGTGATGATCTCATAGCAGGTCATCCAATGTACTTACTACCTCTAGTAAGCATCCACATATCAACCCTAAATATCTCATATTTACAGTTTCTGAGATCCACAGCTTGATCAAATCAAGGAGCTTGAGATGTGCCAGTCTCTTCGGATTATCGATGCCCAGTTTTAGTAATCCTACGACTGGGGATAATTTAGATATTGACATAATTGCACATGATAGGAATCTCAGTAGTATGATCACATCACAATTTCCTTCACCCTATGTCATATATCATGGACTTCATTAATTTGCTTATTGATCAATATCAGTTCATAAATAATGAACATCAAATAAATGAAATATGCCTTTATTTATTTATAAAGTCTATACACAACTTTGTACAAAACGCGCTAAAGGCGATTGCCTTTAGGGCACTACTCTAACACATCTTTCACCTTTACTTCTGAAAGCTTACCCTTCTGAATTTCATCTCTGAGCTTGCTCAACTCTGCATCTTGAATCGACAACTCTCTAACTTTCTCCCTGAGTATCGGTCTCACTCGGAAGTTAGCTAGAAGGCAATCCGACTCCTCCTGTTTCAAGCTTATCTTAAGCTTGGCCATCTCTTCTAATAAAGGAAGATAAACCGTCCAAACATGAGCAATCGAAGATTTCCTACTCAAAGCATCTGCCACTACATTGGCCTTTCCCGGATGATACTCAATCAGCAAATCATAATCCTTAAACAACTCGATCCATCGCCGCTGCCTCAAATTCAATTCCTTCTTACTCAACAAATACTTAAGACTCTTATGATCGGTAAAGATTCTCGTCTAAACTCCATACAGATAATGCCTCCAAATTTTTAAGGAAAAGATCACAGCTGCCAACTCCAAATCATGCGTCGGATAGTTCAACTCATAAGGCTTCAACTGCCTCGAAGCATAAGCAATCACCCGGTCTCCTTGTATCAAAACACAACCAAGACCCTTTCTCGAAGCATCACTATACACGGTATAATCCTCATCTCCAGAAGGCAACATCAAAATCGTAGTACTCGTCAATCTGCGCTTAAGTTCCTCAAAACTCTTCTGGCATTCATCATTCCAGAGAAACTTTTGATTCTTCCTTAACAACTTAGTCATCGGAGCTTCTATCATAGAGAATCCCTCCACAAACCTCCTATAATAACTTGTCAAATCCAGAAAACTCCTCACCTCAGCTACATTCTTTGGTGCTTCTCAATTCACCACAGTTTCTATCTTCTTTGGATCCACATGCACTCCCTGCTCTGAGATCGCATGTCCAAGAAATGAAACTTCTCTCAGCCAAAATTCGCATTTATCGAATTTGGCATACAACTCGTTTCTTCTCAAAGTCTCCAAAGCAATCCTCAAATGCTCTTCATGCTGCTCATCACTCATGGAATAAACCAATATATCATCAATAAAGACAATGATAAATTGATCCGAGAATGGCTTAAAGACCCGATTCATCAAATCCATTAAAGCTGTAGGCGCATTTGTCAATCCAAAAGGCATAACCAAAAACTCAAAATGCCCATACCGAGTCCTGAAAGCAGACTTGGGCACATCCAACTCCTTAATCCTCAACTGATGGTAACCCGATCTCAAGTCTATCTTAGAGAAGACTTTCGCTCCTTACAATTGATCAAACAGATCATCAATGCGAGGTAGCGGATATCGGTCTTCTCCGTAACTTGATTCAGCTTCCGATAGTCCACACACATCCTCAACGATCCATCTTTCTTCTTCACAAAAAAAACCAGAGCTCCCTAAGGAGAAGAGTTCGGCCGAATATACCCTTTCTCCAACAACTCCTGCAACTGCTCCTTAAGCTCTTTCAATTCTGCCGGAGCCATCCGATAAGGCAGAATTGAAATCGAGGCTGTACCTGACAAAAGCTCAATGGAAAACTCAATTTTCCTAGCTGGTGGTAGTCCTGGCAATTCCTCGGGAAAGACATCCAAGAATTCCCTGACTACTGGAATATCCTCTGTTAGTGTAGTGCCCTAAAGGCAATCCCCTTTAGCGCTTTTTGTTCATAGTCATGTACAGACTTTATGAATAAATAAAGAAAGGCATGTTTCATTTATTTGATGTTCTTTATGAATTGATATTGATCTTTAATCAAATTAATGAAGTCCATGATATATGACATAGCATGAAGGAAATTATGATGTGATTATAATCCCGAGATTCCTATCATGTGCAATTATGTCAAGATTCAAATTTTCCTAGTCATAGGATTAATGAGACCGACATCATTAATCCCATTGCACTAACATATGTCATACTCCTTGATTGGATCAGCGGTGGATCTCGTAAAGCGTAAATATGAGATATTTAGAGTTGACATATGGATGCTTACTAGTGGTAGTAAGTTCATTGGATGATTCGCCATGAGATCATCACATGGATTTAATGTCGATGATAATCTCATCATAGCAATGGTGCAAGTATCCTTAGACTTGAGGTACTCAAGGATATCTTGATCTCGATCCCGCATTTTGACTCCATTCCTTGTGGCCTTCCAGAGGTTACTCATAGGATGGTGCTTGGGTACGATTTGAGGTATTCAAGGTAATTGAGTAGCCAATAAAGGATTCATCATACGTGAGAATGTAAGAGATACCACTGCCTTTATGGGATCATTACTTTAAGTCTCGGCGAGCATGACTATGTCATGAAGAGTGTCTTCATGGACATATAAAGTAATGAGTCCTCGACAGAACCGATTTCACTTGGGCTAGACTTAGTCTAGTAAGAGTTGACATATTAGCCATACTTATAACCAAGTGGGGTATAGGATGATGAAAGGACGAATTGCACAAGAATTGTCTACATGGAAGGGTTCGTGATCCGTTCGTGATGAATTCATCAAACCAATTACTTTCCGTCAATTGGGGTCATGATGTGTTGCTAGATACCGCTCATGACTTGCTCAGATTAATTGTTAATCTAAGTGGCCAACATAACCGGAACCTAAAGGGTCACACGATAAGAGTGTTTGAGAGAATCAGAAATAGTATTGACCGAGTTCCAATTATGGAGAGCATTTGATTAAATGGATCCCAATGGATTGGGATATGTCCCATGAGATCGCGACATCAATATTGCTAAGAAAGGTTTCCTGAGTCGTTTCAAAGATCGGGGCCGGTAGGCCGTAGGACCAAGCCCGTTAGATCGACCTTAGCATTTATATTCTAATTAATTAATTAAGTAAATTAATTAATTAATTATTATATTATTAAGCCCATTAGTGTCGTTGGAATGGGAGAAGTGGATAAGAACTTTGAAAAGTCAAAGATGCTTTATTTAATTCATTTAATTAAAGCATGGTTTTAAGCCACCCACGTGTATGCATTCTTATGGATTCTTTAATGGTTAAAGACATATATAAGAAGATGGCTTAGTGAAGTGGGTCGACGGTTTTGCAAGGGTTTGACTCGGTTAGGTTTTCTGATCTCTGCGTGGATACCTTTAGAGATAGTCTCTATTGGCTATTCAGGTTTGAGGTTTTCATACCGACACCAGGGATCACAGGATTCGGAAGGTCCGGGAATAAAAATTTTTTGTTTCTGCTGCTGGAACATGTGATGTTCCTCCGGGGATTTTCCTACATCCTCAAGCTTCCCTCTGTATGCTTTAGAATCTATCACATAGGCCAAAAATGTCTCACACCCCTTACTCATCATCTTCTCTTTGCAATCTTGAAACAATTTCAGGCGGACTTGCTTTTCATCCCCGAAGAACTTTGTTAGAGTAGTGCCCTAAAGGCAATCGCTTTTAAGCGTTTTGTACAAAATTGTGTACATTCTTTATAAATAAATAAAGAAAGACATATTTCATTAATTTGATGTTCATTATTTATGAATGGATATTGATTTATAAGCAAATTAATGAAGTCCTTGATATATGACATAGCATGAAGGAAATTATGGTGTGATCATACTATTGAGATTCCTATCATGTGCAATTATGTCAATATCTAAATTATCCCTAGTCATAGGATTACTAAGACTGGACATCGGTAATCCGGAAAGACTAGCACATCTCAAGCTCTTTGATTTGATCAAGCAGTGGATCTCAGAAACTGTACATATGAGATATTTAGGGTTGAGATGTGGATGCTTACTAGAGGTAGTAAGTACATTGGTTGACCTGCTATGAGATCATCACATGGATGTCCTATTCTAATGTCAGTGATAATCTCATCATAGCAATGGTGTAAGTATCCTTAGACTTGAGGTACTCAAGGATATCTTGGATACCGATTACGCTTTGACTCCATTCCTTGTTGCCTTCGAGAGGTCGCCTTGTAGGGTGGTGCTTGGGTACAGTTTGAGGTATTCGAAGGTAATTGAGTAGCCAATAGAGAATTCACCACTTCTGTGATAGCAGAAGATGATACCCATGACTTCTTGTCAGGGTCATTACTTGGAAATCTCTGATCAGAGTACATATGTCATGAAGAGTGTCTTCATTGACATATTAATTAAGTAATGAGTCCCAGGACAAGAACTGAAATCACTGGACTAGATTTGACGTAGTCACCTAGTAAGAGTTGACACATTGCCCATACTCATAACCAAGTGGGGTATAGCATGGTGAAAGGACGAATTGCACGGTAATTATCTATGGAAAGGTTCGTGATATGGTCCATGATGAATATATGTTTATTCGTCAAACCAATTACTTTCCGGTCAATTGGGGGTCATGATGTGTTGTTAGATACCGCTCATGACTTGCTTAGATTAAGTGTTGATCTAAGTGGCCAACATAACCGGGAACCTAATGGGTCACACGCATAAGAGTGTCTCGGAGAACTCGTAAAATAGTTTTGGACAGAGATCCAATAAATGGAGAGCAATCGGATTAAATGGATCCCGATGAGATCGAGATATGTCTCGATGAGATCGCGACATTGATATTGCTGAAAAAGGTTTCCGGGGGTTTTTCCCATACCGGAACCCGGTAGGCCGGTAGGACCGACCCCAGTGTGACTGGACCACTTCAGCATTTATTTATATATATGTTATACGTGGGAGAAGGAGGAGAGGAAGCTTTAACTTTATATATATATATATATAATGAAGCTAACGTGGATGGGAGAAGAAGGTTCCATTTTTTGCTTAGTCATTAATATATTAAATGAAAAAAAGACAAAAAATGAGGAGGTGGTCGTTGGCTTTGATAAAAAGACATGAGAAAGGTTTTGAAAAACCTATGAGAAATTGTTTCTCTCTTCTCACCAACGATCAAGCTTTCTTCTTCTCCAATTTTCATCTTCCTCCATCGATTCTTCCAAGCTCTCCAAGGACAAAGGTAAGAGCTAGCACTCTTTAAGTTGTTCTAGCTATTCCCAGGTCAAAGGGTTTGTCCCGGTTAGGTTCTCCGATCTCTGCGTGGATACCGTTAGAGACGGTCTCCTTTGGTCGTTTTGGTTTGACTTTGTTATATAGTCACATGGATCTTGGCTTTCGGGAAGTTCCCAGAACAAAAATTTTTGTTTTCCGCACCATGAGCATGTGATGCTCACACCGGGATTTTCCTACAGTGGTATCAGAGCCACTTGTGTCGTATATAATGAAGAAACCATGACTAGGTCGGAGTTCCCTATTGCTTGTGACGATGATGCATGTTAATTGAGTGAATTTCGAATTCAGTATAGAAATATAGTTTTCAAAATTTTCTTTCCCAGATATGTTCACAAGATGTTGTTGCATATGTCTGTGGAAGCTCGGAATTTATCAATGTGATTTGATATGGTTTTGCTAATTTATTCCCTAATGTTCTGGTTGCTGTCTTTGTGCACATTCCTTGAACAGGCATGTTTATAAATTCGAGAATAAATTGTAGAATTTTTTTTTTCGGATTTTCTTTCACGAAAATGTCTCTAAGATGTTTATTAATGTCAATGAGAAAGGAAAAATGTTTTCAAGGTGATTTACTATTTATTTGAGAATTTATTGTGTGCTGCTGGGAATAACTGTGTTGAGGAACACAGATTCTACATTGGCTTAGTTTCTGAGGTTGAATGAGTTTTTGATGGAAATAAATCCTGAAAAAATTCATGGAGCATTTTGTGAACATGTTGTAACCTCTGTAATTTTATCAGAATTTATTGAAATTGTTTCAATAAGTTTTCAAGCAAAAGGCAAAGCTTGGAAGTTTTGAGAAAGTTGCTGGAGCTGTTTTGTTTGAAATAAGAAATTGTGTAGATTTCAGTTCCAATGCCTTGGATCATTTTTAATGTGATTAAAAATGTGTTACATTGATGTTGCATGCTTTCCAAACTGATTTTCTTGAAATTGGGTTTCCAAACAATTTTTGGATGCCAAATGTGTCTCATTAGCGTCTCGTTAGTATATTCCCTTATCTTGATTGTTTTGGCCGTCACAAATTTAGTGACCAGTGCCGAAGTAGTCTTGATAAAGTGTAGACTACCTAGAGATACTTAGGGTGATAGTTTGATATTCGCAAAATTATTTGAAAATCTAAATGAATAAGAGTATTCATCGATTTCAAGTTTTTCATGTATAGTTTGACTATATATGGTAAGCAACAATGAAAGTGTTTCATTGGTACATCAAGGTAAAGTGTATTAGACTTGGTGTTGTGATTTTGAACTGCACGGATTGAGAAATTAGCCGATTAGATAGCAATTCCACACGGATAAGTCAACTTACACATGCACAAGTCGACTTGTCTGCAGTAATCGTAGATTTATAAGTCGACTTGCACAATGTTACAAGTCGACTTGTTCGTGCACAGTTGCATAAGTCGACTTACACTTGCATAAGTCAACTTATACAGAGGCATAAGTCGACTTATACGTACACAAGTCGACTTATAACATGCATAGGTGGGATGATGGATGATGGATGATGGATGATTTTAGGTATAGATTCAATGTGATTGATGAATTGCCCTAAATCATTCCATATAGTCATGGTGACTATAATCCTATAGCTTGGAGAAGAAGTAGATGAGACCTGAAAACCCTCACACTTAATATGAAAACTCATGTCTTCCATTAATATGGGGAGAACCAGAGTTCTTATAGAGTTGGGTTGTTGGGTAAACCCAAGCTCACTCTATACGAATATGTTCGAACCATGAAAATAAGATTTTTGGATTAATGGGTCGGTTTTCACTAGAAGCGTTGATTTGTTGAGTAAACTCAAGGTCAACATGGACAGAGGCGAAATTGGGTAGTGTACATCAGATGTACGCGCATCAAGAGTTGATAACCCAAAGGGTGTGCATACATCACGAGTTGATAGCACTAGTCGATAGTTGCATCTATAAAGTAATTGGTATGACCGATACCTGCCGATTGATCTAAGGTGGCTTGTTGGGTAAACCCAAGGTCATTTTAGTAATGTCGGATATCTATGATGCAATTGGTATGACTGATACCTACCGATTGACCTAAGGTGGTTTGTTGGGTAAACCCAAGGTCATTGTTAGTAATATCGGATATCAACCCTTAGGACATTTTGTCATAATGTTTCTTGGATTCGATCGAGGGTTATGGATTCTTTGAAACTAGTGGAGCCATATGCATGACACGCAAGTCCCTATGATCATGCATTTAATTCTATTCTAACATTCTTTCTCTCTTTCTCTTTAGGTTGATTCAAGATGACTTCAAGTGTGAAACTTGGCCGCTTATGGACTCAAACAAATTAATCTGGACCAAATTTTCTCGATTGGTGAGAAATCGAGAATTGTTCTCAGATATGAGAAACTGGGATATGTCCTTGATGTTCTACTTCCTGATCCACCTGTTGTTGATGCTTCTGATGAGGATCGAAAGTTTATCGAAGCATCTCAAAGGCGATGACATAGCAACTGTATTATGCTTGCCTCGATGTCACCAGAGTCGCAGCGGTAAAGATGAGTCTATGGATGCTCATACCATAGTGTTTCATCTTAGGAGCCGTTTGATGAGCAAGCTCGGTCTGACAGGTTCGAGACCTCGAGGTTACTCTTCACTACTAAGATGATTCCAGGTTCATCTGTAGTGCAGTATGCACTGAAGATGAATGGGTATATTGAGAGGTTGGCTGTCTTAGGTTTTTTCATGGATTATGAATTAAGTGTTGACTTAATTCTAGTTGGATTGTCTGATAGTTATTCACAGTTTGTGTTAAACTATCGGATGAATCAAATATCCACGACAATCCCTCGAGTTGATCAATCTTTCGAGCAATGAGCAAGCTATCAAGAAGGATAGCAAGCAAGTGCTTATGGTGGACTCTTCTTCGGTTCCAAGAAAAGAAATCAAGAAGAAGAGGTCTAAGCGGAAAGGAAGTATAGCCAAGAAGAAAACCAAAGAGATCGCACTAAAGGAACTTGCTTCCATTGTGGCAAGACTGGCCACTGGAAGAGGAACTATAAAGTCTATCTGGAGGAATTGAAGCAGAAGAAGGCATCAAATGCCTCGACTTCTTCAGGTATGTTTGTCATTGAGGTTAATACTGTTTTTGATCATAACATATGGGTATTAGATACCGGTTGTGGCTCACACATATGCAATGATATGCAGGGCCTCGGGACGATGAGCTGACTCATGAAGGAGAACTAGACTGTGTGTGGGAAATGGAGCAAGAGTTCTTTGCATTAGCCGTAGGTACTTACTTTTGTCACCGCCATCGGGCTTGTAATTAAATTGGATGAATGTTATTTTGTACTGTATAAACAAAGAACATATTATACATTTCTTGTTTAAATAAATTTGGATTCCATTTGACTTTTAGTAGCAATGGTTGTTCTATTAGTTTGAATGGAATGCTTTATGGTACTGGTACATTATGCAATGGAATTTACATATTAGATATGTCACATCCAATAATGAATGTCAATGACACGAAAAGACATAAACGAGATAATTTAAAATCAACTTACTTATGGCATTGTCGCCTTGGCCATATAAATGAGAGACGCATAACTAAGTTCCATAAGAGTGGAAGTTTAGGGTCATTTGATTATGAATCATATGACACATATGAATCTTGTTTATTAGGCAAGATGACTAAGTTGCCCTTTAAGGGAAAGGGTGAACGAGCGACTGGAGTATTAGACCTAATACATTCAGATGTATGTGGCCTGATGTCCATCCATACCAGAAGTGGTTCTCTTTACTTCATTACATTTATCGATGATTATTCTCGATATGGGTTTTGTGTCGATGAGATACAAATCAAGCATTTGAAAAGTTCAAACAATTCGAAATGAAGTAGAAAACCAACTTGGGAAAAGTATCAAGACATTGCGATCGATCGTGGTGGGGAATACTTAGACCAGCAGTTTTGGATTATCTCGTAGATAATGGGATTTTATCTCAATGGACTCCTCCTTACACACCACAGCATAATGATGTGGCAGAAAGGAGAAATCGAACCTTGTTAGACATGGTACGATCAATGATGGGCTTTGTAAAGTTACCGAAATCCTTTTGGGAATATGCAATCGAGACAGCTGTTTACTTGTTAAACAGAGTTCCATCAAAGACAGTTGATGTTACTCCATATGAGATATGGACTAACAAAAGACCCTATCTTACTCATTTGAAAGTTTGGGGTTGTCCTGCTTATGTGAAGCGGATACAGTCAGATAAACTTGATGCAAAATCTGACAAGTGTTTGTTCGTAGGATATCCTAAAAAAACAATGGGATATCAGTTCTACCTTACTGAGGAACAAAAGGTGTTTGTTTCAAAACAAGCTGTCTTTTTAGAGAAAGAGTTTCTTTTACAAGAAGACGGTGGGAGCAAAATAGAACTTGAAGAAGTTCCGGATGCTCGAATGCACGCAGATCAATCGCTGAACTCAAACCGTGACTCATACAGATGAAGTGTGATTCAACCTTCTTCAACACACGAAGTTTGTAGGTCACGTAGGATACGCTCTGTTCCCGAGAGATATGGATTTCTCGTGAATGAATAGAATAACGTATTGCTCATAGAAGATGATGAGCCTACCACCTATGAACAGGTTCTGAAGGGTTCAGAGTCTGAGAAATGACTTCAAGCCACGAAGTCAGAAATGGATTCCATGTATGAAAACCAAGTATGGACTTTGGTTGAGGCACCCGAAGGAATAAAACCCATAGGGTGTAAATGGGTTTTCAAAAAGAAAACCGACATGGATGGTAATGTAATTACCTATAAAGCAAGGCTTGTGGCTAAAGGTTTTCGTCAAAGACAAGGAGTTAACTACGATGAGACTTTCAGCCCAGTAGCAATGCTTAAATCCATTAGGATACTCCTAGCCATTGCCACTCATTATGATTATGAGATATGGCAAATGGATGTGAAGATAGCTTTCCTAAATGGGAATCTAGCTGAGGATGTGTATATGACACAACCTGAGGGCTTCATCTCCTATGATGGCGAAAAGGTATGTAAGCTTCAAAAATCCATCTATGGATTGAAGCAAGCATCCAGGAGTTGGAATATCCGTTTTGATGAGGTAATCAAAGAGTTTGGTTTCTCACAAAATTCGGATGAACATTGTGTGTAAAAGAAGGTTAATGGGACTGCAATCGTATTCCTTGTGCTATATGTAGATGACATATTATTACTAGGAAACGATGTCTCGATGCTACAATCAGTCAAGATTTGATTATCCAAACAATTTTCCATGAAAGACCTTGGTGAAGCAACTTATATCCTTGGGATAAGGATCTATAGAGATATATCAAAAAGATTGCTTGGTCTTTCACAATCAACGTACATAGACAAGATGTTAAAGAGGTTTAGCATGGAACAATCCAAGAGAGGGTACCTTCCCATCACTCATGGGATAACACTCTCGAAATCTATGTATCCTAAGACACAAGATGAGAGGATGCACATGGATATGATCCCGTATGCATCTGCGGTAGGATCTATCATGTACGCAATGCTATGTACGAGACCCGATGTATCATATGCTCTAAGTGTTACGAGCAGATACCAATCGGATCCTGGTGAGGGTCACTGGGTGACTGTCAAGAATATCCTGAAGTACTTGCGAAGGACTAAGGATGTTTTCTTGATATATGGAGATGGAGATCTCAAAGTGAACGGGTATACAAATGCCAGTTTTCAATATGATAAGGATGATTCCAAATCCCAATCAGGTTACATATTCACACTGAATGGCGGGGCAGTCAGTTGGAAGAGTTCCAAACAAGAGACGACTGCTGATTCAACGACCGAGGCAGAGTACATTGCCGCTTCAGACGTAGCAAAGGAAGCAGTTTGAATCAAGAAGTTCATTACTGAACTTGGTGTGCTTCCTAGCAGTGATGGGCCCATACAGTTGTATTGTGACAACAATGGAGCTATTGCGCAGGCAAAGGAACCAAGGTCTCATCAACGATCCAAACACGTACTCTGCAGATATCACCTGATCAGGGAGATCATTGGTCGAGGTGATGTACAGATAGAAAGAATTCCCATAGAGCAGAATATTGCTGATCCGTTGACAAAGCCATTGTCACAGAAGAGTTTTGATTCTCATGTACTCGCCTATGGTATTAGATATCAAGGCGATTGGCTTTAGGTCAAGTGGGAGATTGTTAGAGTAGTGCCCTAAAGGCAATCGCCTTTAGCACATTTTGTACAAAATTGTGTACATTCTTTATAAATAAATAAAGAAAGGCATATTTCATTAATTTGATGTTCATTATTTATAAATGGATATTGATCTATAAGCAAATTAATGAAGTCCTTGATATATGACATAGCATGAAGGAAATTATGATGTGATCATACTATTGAGATTCCTATCATGTGCAATTATATCAATATCTAAATTATCCCTAGTCATAGGATTATTGAGACTGGACATCGGTAATCTGGAAAGACTAGCACATCTCAAGCTCCTTGATTTGATCAAGCAGTGGATCTCAGAAACTGTACATATGAGATATTTAGGGTTGAGATGTGGATGCTTACTAGAGGTAGTAAGTACATTGGTTGACCTGTTATGAGATCATCACATGGATGTCCTATTCTAATGTCAGTGATAATCTCATCATAGCAATGGTGTAAGTATCCTTAGACTTGAGGTACTCAAGGATATCTTGAATCTTGATTACGTGCTTTGACTCCATTCCTTGTTGCCTTCTGAGGTCGCTTGTAGGGTGGTGCTTGGGTACAGTTTGAGGTATTCGAAAGTAATTGAGTAGCCAATAGAGAATTCACCACTTCTGTGATAGCAGAAGATGATACCAATGGCCTCTTGTCAGGGTCATTACTTGGAAATCTCTGATCAGAGTACATATGTCATGAAGAGTGTCTTCATTGACATATTAATTAAGTAATGAGTCCCAGGATAAGAACTGAAATCACTTAGACTAGATTTGACGTAGTCAGTCTAGTAAGAGTTGACACATTGCCCATACTCATAACCAAGTGGGGTATAGCATGGTGAAAGGACGAATTGCACGGTAATTATCTATGGAAAGGTTCCTGATATGGTCCATGATGAATATATGTTTATTCGTCAAACCAATTACTTTTCGGTCAATTGGGGGTCATGATGTGTTGCTAGATACCGCTCATGACTTGCTTAGATTAAGTGTTGATCTAAGTGGCCAACATAACCGGGAACCTAATGGGTCACACGCATAAGAGTGTCTCGGAGAACTCATAAAATAGTTTTGGACAGAGATCCAATAAATGGAGAGCAATCGAATTAAATGGATCCTGATGAGATCGAGATATGTCCCGATGAGATCGCGACATTGATATTGCTGAAAAAGGTTTCGGGGTTTTCCCATACCGGGACCCTAGAGGCCGATAGACCGACCCGATGTGTTGGACCACTTGACATTTATATATATATATATATATATATAATTAATTAAAGAATTAATATATATATATATAGATATATATATATATTTGTTATACGTGGGAGAAGGAGAGAGGAAGCTTTAACTTTATATATATATATATATATATAATGAAGCTAACGTGGATGGGAGAAGAAGGTTCCATTTTTGCTTAGTCATTAATATATTAAATGAAAAAAGACAAAAATGAGGAGGTGGTCGTTGGCTTTGATAAAAGACATGAGAAAGGTTTTGAAAAACCTATGAGAAATTGTTTCTCTCTTCTCACCAACGATCAAGCTTTCTTCTTCTCCAATTTTCATCTTCCTCCATCGATTCTTCCAAGCTCTCCAAGGACAAAGGTAAGAGCTAGCACTCTTTAATTTGTTCTAGCTATTCCCGGGTCAAAGGGTTTGTCCCGGTTAGGTTCTCCGATCTCTGCGTGGATACCTTTAGAGACGGTCTCCTTTGGTCGTTTTGGTTCGACTTTGTTATATAGTCACATGGATCCTGGCTTTCGGGAAGGTCCCGGAACAAAAATTTTTGTTTTCCGCACCGTGGGCATGTGATGCTCACACCGGGATTTTCCTACAAACACTACTCTTCTACCATGATCCAATTCAAATTCCATTGTCTTCCGCTTGCAATCCAAACGAGCATTGTACTTCTCTAACGTATCCATGCCCAAAATCACATCCAAACCTCCCATCTTCAGTGGCATCAAGTCGATCACTAGAAGTTCTCCACCAATACAAATCTCACAACCTCTAAATACTTGAATAACAATAATATACTGGCCGATTGGAGTACTCACCATCAGCGGAGTATCCAAAGGGCTCACAATTCTATCACACACAGGTCTTCTCGAAGAAACAAACGAATGAGTAGAATCCGGATCAATCAAAGCAATCTCATCATCATAAAAGAGTCGAACCATACCAGTGACTACATCAGGAGCGGTCTCTGCATCCTCCCGAGTCATCATGAACACTAGCAGTCGGCACCTTACAGGTTTCCCAGAATGCTCACTCTCTTAGTTACATCTGAACTGCCCACTTCTGTTATAGTCCTCTGACCCACAGTCTCTGCTCTCCTAGGAACTTGCATTTGACTTCTCTCTTGTCACGGAGGCTGAGGACACTCTCTAGCAATGTGCCCCTTCTCTTCACAGTTAATGCAAGCTCCCGTCAATCTGTAGCACTCTCCTCTATGGGGTCTCCCGCAATGCTCACACTTCGGGACGAATGGCCTATCCCCATTTACCCTTCTACTGCCGCCCACCGTTGAGGCTTGGTGAGAAACAGTGGAAGTCCTTACCGGTCGAGATCGGCTCGCACCACTGCTCCTCTCCTCAGACTGAACAGGGAAGCTCCTAGCACTCCTGTCAGGCATAGGAGTACTAGTACTGCCTCCCCTCTTGAACTGCTCTCTTCCTTTTCTCTTCTTGTTCACTGCACTCTTGATATTCTCAATATTCTCAATGCTCAGTGTTGCCTCAACCAACTGCTGAAAATCACAGAAATTCTGCACTATCACTTTCTCTCTGATGGCCAAGTGCAGACCCGACTCAAATCGGCGACACCTAGCAGCCTCACTCAGCATCAAATCCGAATCATACCTCGCCAACTGAGTGAACCAACGCTCATACTCACTAACCGTCATCTCCCTCTGAGTAAGACTGAGGAACTCCCTCTGCTTCTGATGAATGTACATCTCAGACAGATATTTCTTCCTGAAGGCAGCAAGGAAGTCCTGCCATGCCAACCCTACTGGCCTCATCTGACTCCCTGGTACAGTCTCCCACCAATGCAGAGCATCTCCCTGAAGCAAACTGGCAGCATAAATAACTCTCTTGTCATCCTCACACTCCATCTGATCTAGCACCCTTTCAGTCTTTCTCAGCCAGGTCTCAGCTTCCTCAGGGTCAGTGGTCCCGTAGAAATCCACTGCTCCATACTTCATCAATCTGTCAAACCGTCTGCCTTTCTTAGCTGAAATTTGAAGCGAAAGGCGTGGCATCGACCCATGCTTTGAACAAATGCCCGAGTGAATGCACAAATAGCCTCGGATCCAATGGAGGCACTTTCACATCATGGAACTAGCGACTCCTCGAGTCTCTGACGAGCGGGCTCACAACCTAGTCCTCTGAAGCCTCGGCATTTCACAGAGACTCTTGACTCATCAGTCCTCTCATCTCCCATCGGAGAGTCAGGTGCAACAGATCCTTGCATAACTCCTCGTGTCCTTCTACGAGGTGGCATCGTACTCCTTCAAATGGAAATACTAAGGATTAGCTACAAGTCAATCTACATGTATGCATGATATGCATGTCACTTAATGCACTCAATCAAATGCAACAATAAGCAAATATCAAACAACTCGTCCTATATGGATTATAAGCCGAGGACACTAAACCTGGCTCTGATACCAAACATGTTGGGCCTGGGTCCAGGATCCCTATTCCGGAGG
Organism: Erythroxylum novogranatense; assembly: GCA_029891385.1. NCBI lineage: Eukaryota > Viridiplantae > Streptophyta > Magnoliopsida > Malpighiales > Erythroxylaceae > Erythroxylum > Erythroxylum novogranatense. The sequence continues at coordinate 51,723,327 of CM057233.1, read as the reverse complement.
CGGCCCCTCGGGCTGCACCGGCGACGGGCGCCTCATAATGTCGGACCCAATCCCAACATCAATACATAAGTTCGATTCACATAAACATTTTTCGCACACATTAAAACATAATTAAACACCCCATATAGCAAGGGCTTCATATCATAACAATCCAAAGGAAATGCAGCAACTATTCTTAGATATAGCATAATACAAAATAGAATTTAAATCCAAAATACATGAGTATGCTCCATGATGATATGCTGGCGGGCTAACCAAAATACTAACTTAATACACAACTCCTAACTAGTTTGAAGTTTCCGATGCCTTGCAAGATCAACGATCGTCTCATTCTGCACCTGAGGAGGGGAGAGTAATGGGGTGAGCTGCGAAGCTTAGTGGCATATACGTTTATAGCCATTGGCAACGAGCCACACAATCAAGCAATATGTACATATATATAGCAACTCCAAATTCATCAAACAATTCACATTCATATAAACATATGTCATGCCATAACATAACGATTATTATGCATCATTTCTGTCAAATCAATCATGAATGCACACAAATGGTTCGAGAGTTCCGTAAAACGATCCGGATAAACCGAAGTTTATATCGTAAACTATCCGTATCCAATTTCTCAAGGATCTTGTTGCCTCAAGCGGGCAGCAGGGAGAAGGCTTTATGTCAACGTGCACGTGACTCCATCCGTAACTCTCTCACCCAAACAATACACATAACCATTCGTTTCATGTTCAAAGCATTTTTCAAAGCTTTCATAATTTTCATTCTTTTCATTCTCACAAAATGCCATAAGGCCTATCAAGGTCATGCATAATCATAATCACAATGCATGTTCAATATTTCAACACAAGTAATGTCACACAATGCAAGCAAGCATACATAAGGCAATTTGCCCATACACACAACAACTATAAACATATTACCCACCTAATATTGCTCGAGTATCCGACTCACTAGTGTCCTCCCTCTTACGATTGGGTCAGGTTGGCTTGGTTTCCTATAATAAACCAAGTTCTCATTCAATCAATATCCAAAAGAAATATTCCATAAAGCTTGACAATCAAAAGTAAAGCACTAAAAGTCTACATCCGACTTTCATCTAAATTCCTGAACCCTTAAAGGCTGATTCCGAACTTCCCTTCTTCATAAAACTTGTAGCCCTTTATTTCTAGTTCACAACAAATCTAAAATCACCTTAATTGGACATCTACAACCCAAGATATGTCCAAAAATCTCCTTCGGAAAAATTGGATGTTCGCCGCGGCGAGCCAAATCTCTTCGCACGTCGTGACGAGCCTTCTTCGCATGTTGCGATCTCGCCCCATTCGCACGTCGCGACGTCACCCCTCTCGCACGTCGCGATGAACGCTTCTCTCGCACGTCGCGACGAACGTTTCCCCGCTTGTCGCGACGAATTTAATTATTATACGTCGCGACGAACTCCACGTTGCGGCGTGTTCAAATGCACGTCGCGACGTGCGGGTCTGGAGCTCGACTCCGAAACCCGATTTCCAGCATTTTCCAACTTCAATCATTTCCCAAACTCAAATGCAACACACCTAAGCCTTAGATCATGTCTTATACTACATTTCTAACCCAGCAACAACTCAAAATCAGTCATAAACACATCAACCCACGAAATCTAACCATTTTTACCCTAAAACCCTAAAACCACCGATTCTACTACATTCCACATCCTCTAAGTTTAATCTAACCAAAACAAGTTTAAACAAAGCGAAACTTACCCACAAATACTTCGAATCTGTCAGAAATCCTCAAAGATCGAAATCCCTCTTCTCTTCTCTTCTCCCTCTCCCACGACTCTGTAGGAAAATCCCGGGGTAGGCATCACATGCCCACAGTGCGGAATTTAAAATTTTGAGTCCCGGGACATTCCCGAAAGCCAGGATCCATGTGTAAGTACAAACAATCAAACCATAACGACCAAAGGAGACCGTCTCTAACAGTATCCACGCAGAGGTCGGAAAACCTAACCGGGACAAACTCTTTTGACCCGGGAATAGCTAGACTAAAGAAAAGAGTGCTAGCTCTTACCTTAGCCTTGGAGAGCAAATGAAATGATCTTGGTGGAGCCTTGGAGAAGTAGAAGCAATTTGAGATGATGAGAGGAAGAAGATGAAAACAAGATTTTCAAAGCTTAACTTTTAAGCTTTCGGTTCTTCCTTCTAAAACCCACGACCAAGCTTTTTTCCAATCCTTCTTCTATGTATATTTAACACTTAAGACACATATAAAAGGGCTTGGTGGATGCTCATCCACGTAGGAGGCATAAAATGCCTTAAAATGCTAAATGATGATTAGGTTTGACTTTTCAAACCAACTTCACTTCTCCATTTAATGGCTCCACCGAAAATCAACATCTTTTTATATATACTTAATTAATTATTTACTTAATTAATATATATATATAATTGCTGAAGTGGTCGATCAAGCTGGAATTGGTCCTCCTACTGCTGCAGCCCCGTAGGTGAAAATCACCGGAAGCGGTTTTCAAAGAATGTCGATGTCGCAATCTCATCGGGACATATCCCAATCTCATCGGGATCCATTTAATCCTATTGCTCTCCGGATATCGGATCTACGTAGAAACTATTTCTGATTCTCGAGTCACTCTTATCGTGTGACCCATTAGGTTCCGGTTATGTTGACCACTTAGATTAACACTTAATCTGAGCAAGTCATGAGCGGTATCTAGCAACACATCATGACCCCAATTGACCGGAAAGTAATTGGTTTGACTAATGAAACCATATCACGAACCCTTCCATAGACAATTCTGTGCAATTAGTCCTTTCACCATGCTATACCCCACTTGGTTTGAGTATGGGCAATGTGTCAACTCTTACTAGGCTGATCGGATCAAATCTAGTCCAAGTGTAATCGGTTCTCGTCTGGGGACGCATTACTTTATATGTCCATGAAGACCATCTTCATGACATATGTATCTTTCGGCCAGAGACTTCAAAGTAATGATCCCGATAAGAGGCCATGGGTATCTCTTACGCTATAATGAAGTGGTGAATCCTCTATTGGCTACTCAATTACCTTGAATACCTCAAGTGCACCCAATCACCACCCTATGGCGACCTCGAAAGGCAACAAGGAATGGAGTCAAAATACGAATCGGTACCAAGATATCCTTGAGTACCTCGAGTCTAAGGATACTTGCACCATTGCTATGATGAGATTATCAGCGACATTTGTATAGGACATCCATGTGATGATCTCATAGCAGGTCATCAATGTACTTACTACCACTAGTAAGCATCCACGTGTCAAAGCTAAATATCTCAATATTTACAGTTTTACGAGATCCTTTGCTTGATCGATCAAGAAGTTTGACATGTGCTAGTCTATCCGGATTAACGATGTCGGTCTCGTTAATCCTATGACTAGGAGAATTTGAATCTTGACATAATTGCACATGATAGGAATCTCGGTAGTATGATCGCATCATAATTTCCTTCATGCTATGTCATGTATCGAGGACTTCATTAATTTGATTAAAGATCATTATCAATTCATAATAAAATGAATATCAAATAAATGAAATATGCCTTGCTTTATTTATTCATAAAGTGCATACATGACTATGAACAAAATGCGCTAAAGGGATTGCCTATAGGGCACTACTCAACAATCTCCCACTTGACCTAAAGCCAATCGCCTTGGTATCTAATACCATAAGCGAGTACATGAGAATCAAAATTCTTACGTGGCGGCTTTGTCAGCGGATCGAATATATTACGCTGTGGAATTCTCTCTATCGGGACATCACCTCGAGCAATGATCTCCCGAATCAAATGGTATCGGTAGATGCGTGTTTGGATCGTTGATGAGACCTTGGTTCCTTTACTGTGATAGCTCCATTGTTGTCCAATACAAGCAGTATGGGTCCATCACGACTAGGAACCACACCAAGTTCGAAATGAACTTCTTTATCAAGCTGCTTCCTTTATTTGCGTCGATGCGGCAATGTACTCTGCCTCGATCGTTGAATCGCGATCGTCTCTATTTGGAACTCTTCAACCGATCGCTCGCCATTTAGTGTGAAAACATAACTGATTGGGACTTGGAGTCGTCCTTATCAGATTGAAAACTGGCATCTGTATGCCCGCTCACTTGGAGACTTGCATCTCCATATATCAAGAAAACATCCTTAGTTCTTCGCAAGTACTTTAGGATATTCTTAACAGCCACCCAGTGTAACATCCCACCCCCTCCTGGAAGGGTAAAATAGTAAAATTGGCATAGGATGGGATTGATAAGGAATAATCATTACTGTTCATGCATAATAGGATCGATACACAGTATCAATTGTGTATATGGAATTACGGTAAATGCATTCATGACATTCCCGGAAATTGGGCCTAACGGCATTTTATTGTGATTAACGTGGTTATGGGATTTGAAAAATTATTCTGAGTGCGCCATTGAGCGTTTTACATTTTTTAGGATTTATAGGAATTTTTCTGGAATTTTCGGAGAAAATTTCGGACGGAAAAATCGCCAATTAGCGAATCGATTCGATTTTTAGATGCTTAAAATTTCTACCCAATGGCACTATAATATTGGGTATATTATTTTGGAATTGAAATTAGAGTCATTGGAGTCGATTGGGTTAAATTTTTGATCTGGATTAAAATATGATTAATTTGACTTTTCTTTTAAAATACCAATTAGATTTGGCCACCAAAAAGTTGCATTTAAGGCACCCTTATCATCTCACCCACGGTTATCACTTAGAAAAGAATTAAAACAAGCTTGAATGGCTTGGATTTTGCTTCCACCGAAGAAAACTCATCTCTTTGCCACCACCATTGATTTTCTTCTTCTTTCATCAAACCTTCCTCCAAACATAAGAACTTCTTCATGCCATCAAGTTATGTTCTTCTCATGATGATGATATACATGTTTGATGTTAGAAGAAAGTAGAATTGGTGTGCCTTGAAGTGGAAAAGCTAATTAGGTAAGGAAGGTTAATTAAGTTTTCAATGATGCTTAAGTTTGAATTTATGAATCATGGTAGGTAGAAACATTGAATGGGGGATTTGGTGCATTTATTATGATTCTTGATGCATTAAATTGATGATAATTATTGCTTGAATTAATGGGTATAAGATTAGGGTTAGTTATGAATTGAAAGTAGGATGAGTGATGAATGGTTTTAGCTTGATTATAATTGCATTTTTGATGATGAATTGTGCATAGGAATTGAGAAATTAATGCTGCCAAAATGTGACTATTAGCCCTAGTGAATGTATGAATATTGTAAGTACTGATTTTGTGTTAAAATGAGATGCCTATGGTAGTAGGAATTGAATTGGTATGATAGGAAGTGAATTGGTGAAGTAAAGCTGAAAATTGATTTTTGACTTAGTATACTGATTTGAGCATAACTCATTGTGGAGAAATGTAAATGAGGTAAGGTTAGTGGCCACTGAAACTTTGGGATGTTGGCTTTAATTTAGTGTGAAATAGGTGTTGTTGAATTCCAATGACAGAAGGGTGAAATTTTGCATGGAAAGTTACTGTTCCATTGTCTGTGAACAGTAACTGCAACCATGACATCTGAGTTTTACTGATTTTTATGAATTAATTGAGATGGAATTAGGGAGAATGGTCTTCATGGAAGTTGTAGCATATTTGATTATCTTTCCATTGCTACTGATCTTGTTATTTTTAGAATTGTGTATTGGGAGATATGAATTGATTACTAATGGCTGGTTTTGAGCATTTTGGATGAAACCTAGTTTAAGTGTGATTTTGTGAGTTTACTGATTTGAGGCAATTTTAACATTTTATGTGGACTGAATTGGTGTGAGTGAGCTTCTGAAAAGTTGTAGAGGAAGAGATTATCTTGAAATTGATATTTGGTATGTAATTTTTAGAAGTCAGAATTGGGAGATATGATTTTTCAAAAACTGATCCTACATTAGGTTATGAATGGCTGATGATAACAGAAAATTCCATAACAGTTCTGAAATTGTTAGAGATTGAATTGGAGGTTGAGTGCTTCATGAAAAATGAAGTTTATGATGTTATCTTTACAAGGATATAACGTTCTGATTTTATTGACTTATATACTGGAAGTTATGCTTCTTGTAAGATTACTGCACAAAGTGAAGGATTTCAGGGACAGTGACATTGAATGAATTAATTGACTGGTTTAGAAATAGAATTTGATTTTGGATTGTTCATGAAAGTTGTAGAGGACATTGTGAACTTATTGACCATATTTTTGTGGTAATTTATTACTAAGGAATCAGTGAATTATGCAATTGTCAATGTACTGCCCAGTGTTGAGGAAATTGATTAGGCAGAAGGTTTGATGGATTATTTGAGACTCTTAAGGTTGGATTTGAATTTTTTGGTCTTCTTGAGAATTGTAGAGCTTTTCATAAGCTTTCCAATGAGGTATAGTGGGTATTTTTCTGATTTGTGTGCTAAGAATTAGAGTAGTTGGAAATTGGGATTGAAATTTGGAAAAAAAGGGCAAAAGAGGGAAACTTCGCGGCTCATGAGGCGACATCTCGCCTCGAGGCGAGATGTGAGCGATCGCGAGGCGACGCCTCGCCCTCATGACAAGCAGGGTAAATCAGCCTCGCGAGGGCGGCATCTCGCCCCCGCGAGGCAGGCTTCCGAATATATATATATATATTATTGTTTTGCTTATTATTTGGCATAAATTGATCCGATTGTTCTTTTGTCAATTTCTTTCCCGTCCGACGTCCGATTGACCTGATTCCAGAGGCATCGGATTCGTTGAATATTTAATTTCATATTATGAAAAACGGGAATTTTAGGCGGAATTTGGCGTAGCCCCTATTGACGGATCATGTAAACACTGTTTTATTTAATTGAGGACCTATAGAGGTCCGAATTGCGCACCGTCAGCGCCTATGGATTTCTAATTTTTCATAGAATTTTATTATGGGAAAATATTGAATTGGGACCTGGAATTCATGAACATGCATATCTCATCATCATGAGCACAAATTTCATATTTAGTGACTCGTACTTTTCTGATTCATATAGAGGCCCAATTGGAGCGTCGATTGACCGACGTCATAGAGACTTTCCGGCATTAGCTCGGAAGTAATAGGTGAGTAACCTAGTTGGTTTCTCAAATTTCTGGTTGTTTACATGCTTAACGTGAATTACGTGCAAAAGTGAATTGAATGATCACTGTATGAATACTGGCATGTAATGTATGGGATTGTATTATATGATTTTACTGATACTGATAGACTGGGCTTTATAGCCATCATCTTGAACAACGGTGATACTTTGGGCTTTATAGCCATATCATTGATTCAGCGATACCTTTGGGCTTTATAGCCAAATCGCATATTTACTAAATCTTGCACCGCATGCATAATTGCATGATCGGATAATGGGCGTGCCCCAGTTGCTATTATTATCGATAAGAGCTTGAGCTCTCATCTTGTCTTGGACAGACCCACGAGCCCGAGGGAGAAATCACGATCGTCCCCACCGAATCTTGTTGAGCACTTGGGCTGTCTTGAATAATGGAAAGAGTCACATATGCATTGCATTCGCATAAATGCTTGTTATGTGATAAGTTCTACTTTCGTGATGGGATGAATTCTTGTGAATGTTTTATTATTCTTGGATATCGTTATTGACTATTCTTGGTAATTGATGATTCTTGTCTTGTCTTGTCATGCCATGGGCGTAATGCGTGATTTGAGTGAACCATCGATGATGGTTTCTCCTTTGAGTTCATAAAACTCACCCAAAATTTGCATCTATTTTTCAGGTCTGAAGAATACCGGTTGACACGGGAGTATGTCTCTGTAGGCGAGTAAAGGTTAGAGGTGGGATCGGTTCGGTATGCATATTAGTGTTTTAGTAAATTGTATTCGCAATCACTTTGTATAACAAGGCTTTATATTTTCTTGAGCCATTGTGGTATTAATGTTTCTTGCATTGGTGATTGTAATTATTCTTTGGATGGTTGTAATAAGCTGAAGCAGGTTTATCTTGAATCTGGTTTTATTTACTTCTTGTATTTGCCGTGTGAGCGTGAAGTTAATGGCTATAAAGAAAAAAAATGTATACTGAATTTTAAATCGTGATGTAATGCGCCTCTCGTGGGACACGGACTCGGATATCACCAGCGATATCGGGTTGGGTCTTACGGAGATGGTGTTGTTATTTAGGTGGTATCGAGCCCAGATGATGCGTAATGTATCAGGCGCGATTTGGAACATAGGTTTCATGCATTTGAGTTGTGTCATTGCAGACCGTGGTAAGCGATCCTAGTCGAGTCGCTCGAGGATAAATCCTACGGGTGCATAAGTGTCAGTGATTAAGTGAGAGAAGAGTGATCTTTGGATTAGAGTGTAAATCGAAGGGATAATCAATTAGGAAAGGATAAAGGAAAATGGATAAGAAGATTGAAAATTGTCTTGGGTTAGAAACCCTTATAAGTGATAGCCGAATAGTGTGTTGGCTAGGCGATTAAAATTTCGAATTAAATTGATAATATTATGGTGATGAAAAATGCAGATGTTGAGGCGGGAGAAGTCCATTAGAGATATGGGAAGCTTATTGGTTATAGTAGATCTAAGTGAGATTAAAAGCTCGGGATGGTTAGGTAATTACAGTTCTGACTGTATATGTCATGAAAGGGGAAATATTGAAATTGAGTAAAATATTGATGGTCCAATCGGGCATATTTTGATTCACTGTATTTGAGTTAGAGATCAGTAGATATTATAAGCTAGATGATGATAGTGAGATGGAAAGAAGCCCAATAGAGTACTGTAACGGATTATCGAGAACTGAAAGAATCGAAAAAAATAATAAGATGCCCAGTGCCTATTAGAGTGAGATAAAAGTGTATTGATAAACTGAAGAATTCGTGAAATGATTAGGATTTGGACCGCATATGCTTGAAACTGAAATGATTATGTGACTATTGTGCTTCGAGGTTGGAAATTCGTATGATAAAATCATAAAGGAAAAAGCAGACGAGATAATTTCTCTTGATGGTATATCGGAAATCTTGAATTAGGTGTATATGGACACGAAAATGGTAAATGGATACGTATATAGATAGAGATAAAATGGAGTGGTATCAACGATTTTGTCGGGTATTGGGGATTTGTGAACACCGATCATAAACTATTTGAGGAAAATAGAAGATAAGTAGCGAAAAGAAAAAAAAAGGAATAAAGATCATAAGATGAGAAGCCAAATTGTTATGACCTTACAAGGTCAAGTTACGCATAACGGATAGGGAATGAGACATACGGTTTAATGATATGGTGAGAATGAAATAAAGATCTTGAAAAGAATGAAACCACCATAGTGGTATATGAAAAGCTATTGCATTTAAAGTGAATTCTTGTTAGGGATATCTATTGGACGATAATGTTGATTGTGACTAATGAAATGTATGTGGCGGATATATGGAAATTATAGAGGAAATGGCGGTAAATGTTTAGAGTGATTAAAGTGTGAAGTTCTTAAGAGGTTAAAGTAAGACAAATTGGTGAGTGTACCTGTATGAGAGGAAGGCGAAAAGTGATTACGGTATAGATTACTAAATAAGTGGTAAAGAAAGCGTTTAAGTGGTATCACAAGGAACCTTGTGAAAGGAATGTTACGATCTGTTAAATGAAGACATAAGAGTGTCTTGATTGAGATTATGCGTATAGTGAAGAAGGATTGAAACACAATTAGGAATAATCATTGGTTGATGAGACTTTTGTGGACAAAATTAAAAGTGAAATTGGGTCATAGCTCATCTTTGAGATTATCGCATTGTATGTACAGAAATGTAAAGAATTACATATGAGTGAGATTTTAATTTGAGGAGATTCAATTGCAATGTAAAGTGAATCGATCTCCAGTTATGATGTAAAACTGTTGAGGAATCTAGATTTGAAACGAAGACTAAAAGAGTCCCGAACTGAGAATTGTGAGAGACTAAAATAAAAAAATGGAAAATTTTTGGAGGTTTAAATATGGATGACAAGGTATCAACATATGTTGATATAAATGATATGAAAACTGTTGAGAAGAGAAAATGAAAAAGAGTAATTGAATAGAGACAAGAGGGTCAAAAAAAAGGAAACTGACAATGAGGTGATGTAGTGACACCTTCATAAAGAAATTGTAGATACACTCATTGTAGACTCAATAAAAAGGGTAAAAGATGTATGGTAAAGTCAATAAGACCCTAATAGGGATTTATGCGAAGTAAGTAAATGGTAGTAGTGGTGATTAGAGATAGAATGTGTTTGGAATCGTGGAACAGTGAAAAGTAAAAAGAACGATAGGATTAATTGAGGAATCTGATACTGATGATATACATACATGGGAAGAGTGGGTAGTGAGTATTGAACTGCGACAATATGTTGAACAAGTATGAAATAAATTGGTATTTGTGATAAATGGTATTAGTGCCATTCTCATTATTGAAAGCCTTGGAGGCTGTAGATTCCTATAATCATACCTTGTGTTAATTTGAGGGAAGAGGCGGTATAAATACGATAATCTTGCAATGAGCAGTTAATTACAGATATTGGGATTTTCAATGATTGTCAAGCGATTATGGGTAATAGTGAGGTGTTTAAAAAAAAAAAAAAAAGAAAAAAAGAAGTTGTAAGAATAGTGATAAGAAAGGTTAAGAGTGTAGAAAGTAAAGGGAATTTTTTTATGATGAGTTTGAATATACTAATGGAATTGGAAAACTATAGTGAACAAAAGTCTAAGTATGTGGAGCAGATAAAAGGGTACTAGAACAAGAAAGTGAGCAGTTGAAGTTAGACATTCTAATAAGCATATGTGAAAAGTGAAATTGAGTAATTGTAGGTATAGAATGAAGTGATTCTTGGCTCGAGAGTTTATAGATTGAATGTCTAATAAGAAAAGGTTTGATTATGTTCTTGTAATAGAGTTTTGATTCCTTTGGAAAATATATCTTGTTACCTTCGCATAGTGCCTCTTGAGAGTTAAAGACCATAATGGATTTGAAACTAAAATGTGTGAGAAAAAGGAAAGTGACTTAGGAAGCTCGCATGGTTAGCTAAAGTGGAATTTGGATTGGACAAATGAGGCGAGTAAAGCTGTATATCCGGATGAAGTGTGTGAACACTATAGAACGATGAAGTGTCTTACGAGAATCAATTTGAACATAAAGTGAATGGCATATGATAAGTGACCGCATTAGATCGTTATTCTTGATTATAGTGAAGTGGAGTTAAATGTCACCGTATTGGTACCAAAGGAATATAAATCGCCCCCGGCGTGATTAAAGAGATATCAAAGAAATGGAGACGTACTCATTGGAACATAAGTTGGACTATATAACATTGGGGAAAAAGGTATTAGAGGAATAAAATGTGATAAGTGAATAGGTTAGAAAATCTTGAATCGAGTTAAATATCGAAACCAAAGGTAGTGACAATTCTAGAAATGGTAAGTGAGATAGCTAAGAAAAATGAGATCGTCAAGCGATAGTCTTGTCGAATCAGTTTCTTGTCTTAAGTGATAATGAGTTAGCCATAATGGCGATGCAGATGAGAGTGATTCTGCGATCACTCCAAAAGTGGATCATTAAGTGGAAAAGTATATGGGATATATAGACTCATATGATTATTGTCATAGTGAGCAGTTATTTGGAAATTTCGAGGACGAAATTCTTATAAGGAGGAGAATTGTAACATCCACCCCTCCCGGAAGGAAAAATAGTAAATTTGGCATAGGATGGGATTGATAAGGAATAATCATTACTGTTCATGCATAATAGGATCGATACACAGTATCAATTGTGTATATGGAATTACGGTAAATGCATTCATGACATTCCCGGAAATTGGGCCTAACGGCATTTATTGTGATTAACGTGGTTATGGGATTTGAAAAATTATTCTAAAGCGCCATTGAGCGTTTTACATTTTAGGATTTTAGGAATTTTTCTGGAATTTTTCGGAGAAAATTTCGGATCGGAAAAATCGCCAATTAGCGAATCGATTATTTTTTTGATGGCGAAAATTTCTACCCAATGGCACTGTAATATTGGGTATATTATTTTGGAATTGAAATTAGAGTCATTGGAGTCGATTGGGTTAAATTTTTGATCTGGATTAAAATATGATTAGTTTGACTTTTCTTTTAAAATACCAATTAGATTTGGCCACCAAAAAGTTGCATTTAAGGCACCCTTATCATCTCACCCACGGTTATCACTTAGAAAAGAATTAAAACAAGCTTGAATGGCTTGGATTTTTGCTTCCACCGAAGAAAACTCATCTCTTTGCCACCACCATTGATTTTCTTCTTCTTTCATCAAACCTTCCTCCAAACATAAGAACTTCTTCATGCCATCAAGTTATGTTCTTCTCATGATGATGATATACATGTTTGATGTTAGAAGAAAGTAGAATTGGTGTGCCTTGAAGTGGAAAAGCTAATTAGGTAAGGAAGGTTAATTAAGTTTTCAATGATGCTTAAGTTTGAATTTATGAATCATGGTAGGTAGAAACATTGAATGGGGGATTTGGTGCATTTATTATGATTCTTGATGCATTAAATTGATGATAATTATTGCTTGAATTAATGGGTATAAGATTAGGGTTAGTTATGAATTGAAAGTAGGATGAGTGATGAATGGTTTTAGCTTGATTATAATTGCATTTTTGATGATGAATTGTGCATAGGAATTGAGAAATTAATGCTGCCAAAATGTGACTATTAGCCCTAGTGAATGTATGAATATTGTAAGTACTGATTTTGTGTTAAAATGAGATGCCTATGGTAGTAGGAATTGAATTGGTATGATAGGAAGTGAATTGGTGAAGTAAAGCTGAAAATTGATTTTGACTTAGTATACTGATTTGAGCATAACTCATTGTGGAGAAATGTAAATGAGGTAAGGTTAGTGGCCACTGAAACTTTGGGATGTTGGCTTTAATTTAGTGTGAAATAGGTGTTGTTGAATTCCAATGATAGAAGGGTGAAATTTTGCATGGAAAGTTACTGTTCCATTGTCTGTGAACAGTAACTGCAACCATGACATCTGAGTTTACTGATTTTATGAATTAATTGAGATGGAATTAGGAGAATGGTCTTCATGGAAGTTGTAGCATATTTGATTATCTTTCCATTGCTACTGATCTTGTTATTTTAGAATTGTGTATTGGGAGATATGAATTGATTACTAATGGCTGGTTTTGAGCATTTTGGATGAAACCTAGTTTAAGTGTGATTTTGTGAGTTTACTGATTTGAGGCAATTTTAACATTTTATGTGGACTGAATTGGTGTGAGTGAGCTTCTGAAAAGTTGTAGAGGAAGAGATTATCTTGAAATTTATATTTGGTATGTAATTTTAGAAGTCAGAATTGGGAGATATGATTTTCAAAACTGATCCTACATTAGGTTATGAATGGCTGATGATAACAGAAACTTCCATAACAGTTTTGAAATTGTTAGAGATTGAATTGGAGGTTGAGTGCTTCATCAAAAATGAAGTTTATGATGTTATCTTTACAAGGATATAAAGTTCTGATTTTATTGACTTATATACTGGAAGTTATGCTTCTTGTAAAATTACTGCACAAAGTGAAGGATTTCAGGGACAGTGACATTGAATGAATTAATTGACTGGTTTAGAAATAGAATTTGATTTTGGATTGTTCATGAAAGTTGTAGAGGACATTGTGAACTTATTGACCATATTTGTTTGGTAATTTATTACTAAGGAATCAGTGAATTATGCAATTGTCAATGTACTGCCCAGTGTTGAGGGAAATTGATTAGGCAGAAGGTTTGATGGATTATTTGAGACTCTTAAGGTTGGATTTGAATTTTTTGGTCTTCTTGAGAATTGTAGAGCTTTTCATAAGCTTTCCAATGAGGTATAGTGGGTATTTTTCTGATTTGTGTGCTAAGAATTAGAGTAGTTAGAAATTGGGATTGAAATTTGGAAAAAAGGGCAAAGCGGATGAGGGAAACTCGCGGCTCATGAGGCGACATCTCGCCTCGCGGCGAGATTATCGGGCGATCGCGAGGCGACGCCTCGCCCTCATTTAAAGGGTAAATCAGCCTCGCGAGGGCGGCATCTCGCCCATGAGTGAGATTCGAATATATATATATATATATATATTATTGTTTTGCTTATTATTTGGCATAAATTGATCCGATTGTTCTTTTGTCAATTTCTTTCCCGTCCGACGTCCGATTGACCTGATTCCAGAGGCATCGGATTCGTTGAATATTTAATTTCATATTATGAAAGCGGGAATTTTAGGCGGAATTTGGCGTAGCCCCTATTGACGGATCATGTAAACACTGCTTTATTTAATTGAGGACCTATAGAGGTCGAATTGCATGCCGTCGGCGCCTATGGATTTCTAATTTTTCATAGAATTTTATTATGGGAAAATATTGAATTGGGACCGGAATTCATGAACATGCATATCTCATCATCATGAGCACAAATTTTATATTTAGTGACTCGCATTTTTTCGATTCATATAGAGGCCCAATTGGGCGTCGATTGACCGAGCGTCACGAGACTTTCGGCATTAGCTCGGAGTAATAGGTGAGTAACCTAGTTGGTTTCTCAAATTTCTGGTTGTTTACATGCTTAACGTGAATTACGTGCAAAAGTGAATTGAATGATCCTTTGTATGAATCTTGGCATGTAATGTATGGGATTGTATTATATGATTTTACCGTCTTGATAGGTGGGCTTTATAGCCATCATCTTCAACATCGATCGATACCTTTGGGCTTTATAGCCATATCATTGATTCAGCGATACTTTGGGCTTTATAGCCAAAATCGCATATTTACTAAATCTTGCCCGCATGCATAATTGCATGATCGGATAATGGGCGTGCCCCAAGTTGCTATTATTATCGATAAGAGCTTGAGCTCTCATCTTTGTCTTGGACAGACCCACGAGCCCGAGGGAGAAATCACACGCGCCCCCCCGAATCTTGGCCGAGCACTTGGGGCAATCTTGAATAAGCTGGAAAGAGTCACATATGCATTGCATTCGCATAAATAATGTTATGTGATAAGTTCTACTTTCGTGATGGGATGAATTCTGTGAATGTTTCTATATTCTTGGATATCGTTATTGACTATTCTTGGTAATTGATGATTCTTGTCAGATTGCACGCCATGGGCGTAATGCATGATTTAAGTGAACCATCGATGATGGTTTCTCTTTGAGTTCGCAAAATTCACCCAAAATTTGCATCTATTTTCAGGTCTGAAGAATACCCGGTTGACACGGAGTATGTCTCCGTAGAGCGAGTAAAGGTTAGAGGTCGGGATCGGTTAGGTATACGTATTAGTGTTTTAGTAAATTGTATTCCGCAATCCTTTGTATAACAAGGCTTTATATTTTCTTGAGCCATTGTGGTATTAATGTTTTGCATTGGTGATTGTAATTATTCTTTGGATGGACCGTAATAAGCTGAAGCAGGTTTATCTTGAATACGGATTTTATTTACTTCTTGTGTTTGCCGTGTGAGCGTGAAGTTAATGGCTATAAAAGAAAAAAAATGTATACTGAATTTTAAATCGGTGATGTAAGACGCCACTCTCGTGGGACCTGAGACTCGGATATCACCAACGATATCGGGTTGGTCTTCTGGGAGTGGGGTGTTACACGATGACCCTCACCGAGGATCCGATTGGTATGCTTTCGTAACACTTAGAGCATATGATACATCGGGTCTCGTACATAGCATTGCGTACATAATAGATCCTACTTCAGACGCATACGAAATCATATTCATACGTATCCTCTCATCCTGTGTCCGAGGACACATGGACTTCGAGAGTGTTATCCCATGAGTAATGGGAAGAAACCCTCTCTTGGATTGCTCCATGCTAAACCTCTTTAGCACCTTGTCTATGTACGTTGACTGTGAAAGACCAAGCAACCTCTTCGATCTATCTCTATAAATATTTATCCCAAGGATATAAGTTGCTTTTCCAAGGTCTTTCATGGCAAATTGTTTGAGACATCGTTTCCTAGTAACAATATGTCATCTACATATAACACAAGGAATACGATCACAGTTCCATTAACTTTCTTCTACACACAGTGTTCATCCGGATTTTGTGAGAAACCAAACTCTTTGATTGTCTCATCAAAACGGATATTCCAACTCCTGGATGCTTGCTTCAATCCATAAATGGATTTCTGAAGCTTGCATACCTTTTCGCCATCAGTGGAAATGAAGCCCTCGGGTTGTGTCATGTACACATCCTCGGCCGATTTCCATTTAGGAAAGTCGTCTTCACATCCATTGCCATATCTCATAATCATAATGGCTGCAATGGCTAGGAGTATCTAATGGATTTAAGCATTGCTATCGATGAAGGTCTCGTCATAGTCAACTCCTTGTCTCGGATTTAAAGCCTTTAACCACAAGCCTTGCTTTATAGGTAATCACATTACCATCCAAGTCAATTTTCTTCTTGAAAACCCATTTGCACCCTATAGGTTTTATCCTTGGTGCATCGACCAAAGTCCATACTTGGTTTTCGTACATGGAATCCATTTGATTTCATGGCACGAAGCCATTTTTCGAACTCTGAACTCTTGAACCTCTTCATAGGTGGTAGGCTCATCATCCTCTATGAGCAATCGTCATTCTGTTCACTCATGAGAAATCCATATCTATCGGGGAGCGGTCGTATCCTACTTGACCTCACAATTTCATGTGTAGTAGAAGGTTGACTGTTACCTCATACGTATGAGATTCTGATTTTGAGTTCAGCGATTGATCTGCGTCGTGTCCGAGCATCTTGAACTTCTTCAAGTTCAACTTTGCTCCCATCGTCCTCTTTTAAAAGAAACTCTTTCTCTAAAAGACAGCATGCATCGAAACAAACACCTTTTGTTCCTCGTGAGTAGAATTGATATCCTCTTGTTTCTTTAGGATATCCTACGAACAAGCACTTGTCGATTTTGCTTCAAGCTTATCTAAGCGTGTCCGCTTCACATAAGCAGGACAACCCCATACTTTCAAATAAGAAAGATAAGGTTTCTTGTTAGTCCACATCTCATATGGAGTAACATCAATCGTCTTTGATGGAACTCGTTTAACAAGTAAACAATTTGTCTCAGTGCATATCCCAAAAGGATTTTGGTAATCTCGCAAAGCCCATCATAGATCGTACCATGTCCAACAAGGTTCAATTTCTCCTTTCGCCACACCATTATCTTTGTGGTGTGTAAGGAGGGGTCCTTGAGATAAAATCCCATTATCTACGAGATAATCCAAAACTCTTGGTCTAAGTATTCACCACCACGATCGGATCGTAATGTTTTGATACTTTTACCAAGTTGTTTTCTACTTCATTTCTGAATTGTTTGAACTTTTCAAACGCTTGATTTGTATCTCATCGAATCTGGTACCCATATCGAGAATAATCATCGATAAAGGTAATGAAATAACAGCAACCACTTACGGCATGGATGGATATCGGACCACATACATCCGAATGTATTAGGTCTAATAATCCGATCGCTCGTTCACCCTTTCCTTAAAGGTAACTTAGTCATCTTGCCTAATAAACAAGATTCACATGTGTCATATGATTCATAATCGAATGACCCTAAACTTCCACTCTTGTGGAGCTTAGCGATCGTCTCTCATTTATATGGCCGGCGACAATACCATAAGTAAGTTGATTTTAAATTATCTCTTTTATGTCTTTTAGCGTCATTGACATTCATAACCTGATGTGACATATCTAATATGTAAATTCCATTGCATAATGTACCAGTACCATAAAGCATTCCATTTGAACTAATAGAACAACCATTGTTACTAAAAGACAAATGGAAACCAGCTCTATTTAAACAAGAAATAGGCAGTATGTTCTTTGTTAACACGGTACAAAATAACAATCATCCAAGTTAAGTACAAGCCCTTTGGGAGTGTCAAAACATAAGTCCCTACGGCTAATGCAAGAACTCTTGCTCCATTGCCAACACGCAGGTCCATTTCTCCTTTATGAGTCGCCATCGTCCCCGAGGCCTGCGATATCATTGCATATGTGAGCCACAACGGTATCTAATACCCATATGTTATGATCGAAGCGATATTAACCTCAATGACAAACATACGAAGAAGTCGAGGCGGTGATGCCTTCTTTACGCTTGATTCTTCCAGATAGATTTTGCGATTCGCCTCCAATGACCGGTCTTACCGCAATGGAAGCGGTACCTTTTAGTGCGATCTCTTTGGTTTTTTTTCTTGCCTTTCGCTGCACTTCCTTTCGCTTCGAGCCTTTTTCTTCTTCTGTTTCTCTTCTTGGAACCAGAGGAAGAAGAATCCACCAATAACAACGCCTTGCTATCTTGCTTGACTTGTTCTCATTGTCTTGGCGGATTGATCAGCTCGGGAATTGTGGTGGATATTTGGTTCATTCGATAGTTCAACACAAACTGTGAATAACTATCTGACAAACCAACAAGAATTAAGTCTATACTTAACTCAGAATCCCTCACAAAACCTAAGACGACCAACCTCTCAATATAGCCATTCATCTTCAATGCATATTGCACTGCAGATGAACCAGGAGTCATCTTCGTTGTAAAGAGCAACCTTGAGGTCTCGAACCGTTCGGACCGTGCTTGCTCATCAAACAACTCTCTAAGATGAAACACTATCGTGTGAGCATCCATAGACTCGTGTTGCTTCTGCAGCTCAGGTGACATCGATGCAAGCATAATGCAGGTAGCTATGTCACTGTCCTTTAGATGCTTACGATATGCCTTCTGATCATCATCAGAAGCTCCTTCAGGAAGTGGATCCGGAAGCAGAAAATCAAGGATGTATCCTAGATCCTCAGATCTGAGAACAATTCTCAGATTCCGCAGCCAATCAAGAAAATTTGGTCCGGTTAATTTGTTTGCATCCATTAGTGAGCGAAGATTCACACTAGTCGACATCTTCAACCAACCTAAACATAGAGAGAGAGAGAAAGTTAGAATAGAATTAAATGTATGCTCATAAGGACTTAAATGACATACGTATGGCTCCCACTAGTTTCAATAGAATCCATAACCCTCATCATGAATCCATGAAACAAAATGGCACATTGACCTAGTGGGTCGATATCCGACATTGCTAAGAATGACCTTGAGGTTAACTCAACAAGTCACCTTAGGTCAATCGGTAGGTATCAGTCATACCAATTGCATCATCGATGACCGACATTAAGAATGACCTTGAGGTTAGCTCAACAAGCCATCTTATGTCTCGGGAGGTATCAGACATACCAATTACATCTTCAATGCAACTATCGCCCAGTGCTATCAACAGTTGATGTATGCACATACATTGGATTATCAACACTTGATGCGTGTACATCTGATGTACACTACCCAACTTCGCCTCTGTCCACGTTGACCTTGAGGTTAGCTCAACAAATCAACGCTTCTAGGAAAACCGACCCATTAATCTGAAAATCATATTTTCATGGTTTGAACATATTAAGTATAGAGTGAGCTTGAGGTTAGCTCAACAACCCGACCTATAAGAACTCGGTTCTTACCATATTAATGGAAGGCGTTAGTTTTCATATTTTAAGTGAGGATTTTAGGTCTCATCTAATAAATTTCATCCAAGGATCATAGTCACCATGACTATATGGTGCGATTTAGGGCATTGCATCAATCACATTGAATTTATACGAAAATCACCCATCATCCCACTAAGGCATGATATAAGTCGACTTGTATATGTATAAGTCGACTTATGGCTCTATATAAGTCGACTTATGCATGTGTAAGTCGACTTGTGCCTTAATGCATGAACAAGTCGACTTGTACCATTATGCAAGTCGACTTATTAATCTGATGCACCAAACAAGTCGACTTATGAACATATAAGTCGACTTGTTCATCATGCATTTGGAATTGCTATCTAATCGGCTAATTCTCAATCCAGGCATTTCCAATTCACAACACCAATATAACAAGTATATAAACCTTTATATTAATGTGCTAATGAAACATTTTTATCAACTCATGCATGCCATATAGTCTAACTATATATGAAAACCTTGAAACCGATTAATCCACCATTAATCACTAGATTTCCACATAATTCAAGGACACCAAATAATTATGCTAAGTATCTCTAGGTAGGCTACACGTTATCAAGATTACTCCGGCACTTGTCACAAAAATTGCGACGGCCAAAATAACCAAGATAACGGAATAAGCTAACGAGACGCTAAAGTGACCTATTCGATATCCAAAAAATTATTGGAAACCTAAATTCAAGAATCTCAACTTGGCATGCATGCCACATCAATATAACACATTTTTAATCACTATAAAAATGATTCAAGGCATTGGAACTGAAAATTACACAACCAATCATTCCAAACAAAACAGCCCCAGCAAGTTTCTCAAAACTGCTAAGCTCAACATTCTGCTCAAAATGACCATTGAAACACTTTCAATAAATACTGATAAAATTACAGAGGTTAAAAAATATTCCCAAAATGCTCCATGAATTTTTCCAGGATTTATTTCCCAAAAAAACTCATTGAAACTCAGCAATCTAGTCGAACCAGAATCTGTGTTCTCCAACACAGACATTCCCAACAGCACACAAGAAATTCGGAAATAAATAGTAAATCACCTTGAAAACAATTTTCCATCCACAGAGACATTCAAAAACATCTTAGGGACATGTCGGTGAAAACCAATCCGAAAAGTTTTTTTTCTAGAATTTATTCTCGAATTTACAAGCATACCTGTTTCAGAAACGTTCAACAAGACAGCATCCGAAACTTGAGGGAATTAAATAGCAAAACCATATCAAATCAAATTGATAAATTCTCATTTTTCACAAACATATTCTATAACATGTTATGAACAATTCTGAGCAAGAAATTTTGAAAAAATGCATCTCTATACTGATTTGAAATTCACACAAATAACATGCATCAGCAGCTCAATTCACTAAGGAACTCCGACCTAGTTATCATTTCGACTGTTTATACAACACAAGTGTCTCTGATACCACTGTAGGAAAATCCCGGGGTAGGCATCACATGCCCACAGTTCGGAATTTAAAATTTTGAGTCCCGGGACATTCCCGAAAGCCAGGATCCATGTGTAAGTACAAACAATCAAACCATAACGACCAAAGGAGACCGTCTCTAACGGTATCCACGCAGAGGTCGAAAAACCTAACCGGAACAAACTCTTT